>OX940880.1:62688068-64061044 GCA_954870665.1 Stratiomys singularior
GCGGGGTTAATTATCTGCCAGTTTGTTCATGTTTCGTGACAGGGTCGGCTTCTGTCAGTCGTTTATTTGAGTTTAGCCGTTGACGAGGAAACATGGCACCACAACTGGATAGTGAAAAAAAACTGATTATTGTTGCGTTAAGCAACGAAGGGCTGTCTACTAGGGCTATATCTAGAAGGATTGGTTGTTGCCACGCGACTGTGTCCGAAATTTTGAAAAAAAAAGAGAAGAAAGGAAGTCTCCAGCGGAAACCAGGAACAGGACTTGGCAACAAAAAGACAACCGCGAGAGATGACCGACATCTTAAAAACATAAGCTTAAAGTGACCGAAAAAAAACCGCTAGGGAAGTAAACATGGACGTCCAGGAAGCGACTGAAATAATGATTAGCAACAGAACTGTCAGAAGAAGACTACAGTTATGTGGACTTTCAGCTCGGCGACCCCGAAAAAAACCAACTTTAACGGCTAAAATGAGAACAGCGAGGCTGAATTTCCCCAGATCTCATCGAAACTGATCGGAAAATGACTGGAAGAGAGTACTCTTTACCGACGAATGAAAATGCAACCTTAACCAGTCGGATGGATTGCAGTATGTACGTCGCAGAATCGGAGAGGAAATTCATAAAGACTGTGTAGTGACTCGAAACAAGTTCCCTCAGAGTTACATGATTTGGGGTTGCATTTCCTACTTTGGCACCGGAGATTTGGTGTTTTTAGAAGGATCAATGAATGCGATCAGTACATCAGCGTGATTAACAACCATTTGATCCCGTCGATGGATAGGCTCTTTCCAATCATTTATGACCCGATTTTTCAAGATGACTCTGCGCCATGTCATCGAGCTCGTAAGGTAAATTGTAGGTTTTATACAAACAACACTTCAATACAAAAATTAAAAATAAATAAAAGCATAAAATCATTGTTTTGTTTTTGAACAGGTTAAAGAATTCGTCGCAGAAAGGGGAATTTCTACACTGGAGTGGCCAGGAAACAGTCCCGATTTTAACCCAATCGAGAATTGTTCGGCTGAATTCAAACGAAAAGGGGCGAGTAGGAGACCAAGGAGGAGTTCAAAAACGCCATTGAAGACGCTTCGAAGGACGACATAAGCGTCGAATACTGTCAGATATTGGTAAAATCCATGCCACAAAGGATTGAAGCTGTAATCAAGGCTCGCGGAGGATACACAAAGTATTAGTTTTAGTAATGAATTAAAGAATATTGTTCCTACCTACCTACAAGTCGCTTCCCATACAAATTTCCTATTAAGAATCCAAAATAGTTCATAATTTGCAATTCAACAAATTTCGTTGTGAAAATGATCATTTTGCTGATAAAACGTAAAAGTGGCTGTACCTTCAAAAAAATAAATTTTTTGTTTATGTGTTTCATACATTTTAAGTATAACACTACAATTAAAGAAGTAAACACCAGTTCGTTTTATTTATCATTGAAGATCATTATGTAGAGGCGATATGCAAAGGTGTTCAGTTTTATTTGGCCACCACGGGACAATATCAAAGTTGAAGTTCAAATATAAAGTTGAATAGTTAAGTGTATAAAGTATAATAAAAGTGTTAAAATAAAAAGTGTAGTTTTTTTTATATAATTGTTATTGTAAAAAACATAACTTGCGTAAAAATTACGCATACACTTTTGTAAAATTGCTCTCCAGCTCTAGGCAATGTATATGCATTGTTAGTTTTTCATGACATCTCATTCCCAGATTGTACATTTCGCGGCATGGATGCGCCGTTCAGCACAGTATCCGAATTTTGATCACTATGATCATATGCGTAAAAATTACGCATGATTATCTTTCAAGTGATTTTTGGGATTTCCACTGGACTAAATATTGGTGCGAGTTTCCGGGATCTCCACCAATTAAACTAAATATTTTTGCGGTTATTTACATCTGAAATAATTGTGGACAAATTGTTGTTATATCAGAGCCTGATATTACAACCTCTAATCTTTTCAAATCTTTTAAACTATATCCTTTTTTATTGCCTTTCATTTTCACGCTCATTACAGGTGATATCCCGTTTTAATTGCTTTGGATTTTACTGTTTCGCTACATGTTCTTTTTCCTTTTTTAATTGCTTTATGAGGTTGTCGGCATCTCAAAGATTTTATGAAGTCCTGTATGTAGGCTAGACTAATGATCACCTTCGTTTGTGGTGCATCATTGTTGATTTTAGGAATATGGTAAAAACACAACATACAGATAAAAGATATCAGAGGATAATCCGTCAGTAAGGATTAAGACGCAGTGAAATAATCTTCGAAAAAGATGAGTTTAATTTCATAATAATAATTTTGTGTTGTGATATTTTTGTGATTGCACTCAGATATTATGGCCAGCAGAGGTGTACGAAACGATGAAATCCTGGCTGTTCTGTTAGAAATACAGATAGTGAAATTGAAAGCCATATAAGTGAAGATGACATTGAAAGTGATGTAGAAGAAGCCTTTGAAGATGAGATACCTGAAGAACTACTAGTTGAAGATAATGAGTCGCGGGGTTCATTATCTGCTAATCGTCAAGTTATATCTGTGTAGCAGAAAACTATCAGAGGCAAAAATAAAACTTGTTGGTCGACTTCGAAGCCTGATAGGCACAGCCGCCGAGTTTCTGGATTGAACATTGTGACAGTTCAAAGAGGTCGGACACGCATGTACCGTAATCGATGTGATCCTGATTCATGCTTCGAAATTTTATTCACTGAAGAAATAGTCAGTGAAATCGAAAGATGGCCGAATGCTGAGATATCATTGAAGCGAAAGGAGTCTATGACTGCTGCTATATTTCGGGATACGAGTAGAAATGAAATACGTCATCAATGATTTATGTTTCGATGATGAGTCGCGATCCTTTTGATTTTTTAATAAGATGTCTGCGGATGGATGACAAACGCATACGCTCCACATATCGACCTACTGATATCTTCAGTCCTATCCGCAAAATATGGGATCTATTCATTTACCAATGTGTAAGCAGTTATACTCCGGAAGCTCACGTAACAGTTGATGAGCAGTTTCTTGGATTTCGACGTCGGTGTCCATTCAAAAGATATATAGTCAGCAAGCCAAGTAAGTGGGGCATTAAAATCTTCTATTGTGTAATAGTGTCACAACATACATGGTCAATGCAATACCTTATTTGGGAAGAGGAACTCAGGCAAGCGACGGACCTCTCTGAGAATATTTTGTCAATGAGTTGTCGAGGCCTCTACATGGCAGTCGTCGTAATATCATTTGTGACAACTGGTTTACCTCGATTCCGTTGCAAAATGCTTCAGGAGCCATATAAGTTAACAATGGTGGGAACTGTGTGGTCAAATAAGCCCGAGATACCCCAAGAAATGAAAAAAAGCCACTCTAGACCAGTGGAAACATCAATATTTTCTTTTGATGGGGCCCTTACTCTGGCATCCTATAAACTTATGGCAAATAAAATGGCCTACTTGCTATCATCTTGCATGAAGATGCTTCCATGACAAAGTTTTTGGAAAACCTGGGATGATTATGTATTGTAATCAAACTAAGGGTGGAGTTGACACACTAGATGAATTGTACGCACTTATGTCTTGCTGTAGGAAAACTAAAAGATGGCCCATGGCTGTGTTTTACGGAATGATCAATGTTGCATGCTCAAATGATCATATTATATACAGCCATAACGTAAGCAGCAAAGGTGAAAAGCCTTTAAATCGAAAAAACTTTTATAAAGAAGCTGAACACCGAACTTTCATCGCCGGTTATGGGTACGAGATTACAGACCCCAACATTGAAAGGAATAAAAATATATGCCAAACTTTGTCAAAAGATACTCCCGGTTCATCGAGAGATATTGTAGAGAAATCTGAACTGAAAAAGGTATTTACGGTTCGTATTGTCCTTATCAAATAAGGCGCAAGGCAAGCGCATCCTGCAATAAGTGTCGAAATGTCATATGTTGCGAACACAACATTGATGTGTGTCAAAACTGTGTGCAGATAATTTTTATACCGATATATGTATGTTCTTGAGATACTTTTAATTTTTAGCATTAAAGTGAAAAAGTGGGATATTGAGAAAAGGCAAAATGATTTTTTGATGAAATGTTAAGCTAGAGTTAAGTTTTGTTATTTTTGGAAGAGTTTAGAAATATCGTTGTTTGTTTGACGTGTCAAAGAATAAAAATATATTCACTTTTTATCACGGGTTTTATTTAGTTTGTATTCAAATATAAGAACTCAATTAGTTTATTCACAACAGTAAAGAAAATCGTACAAAGCAGACAATTAAAACTTATGCATGAAATTTACGCATGATTATCTTTTCCGTACAACTAAATATGAATATATTTGCAGAGTTAATCAAAATAATCGATTCATTTACTAAATAATCGAGGCTCACAACACAAAACAACATACCTTGTTTTGTTTTCATGATGTAAGAAATTTTTTTCCGGGTTCGACGAAATAGATGTATGTTCTTAACAGCGTGCCGTTCAAACATAATATTTTGATTGACAATTTTAGGCAATTTCTTTATTATGCAGGTGTAAATAGTTCAGGGAATTTGCGATGCGAAAAATCCTTTTTGATTTCGGTTATGCCAAGAAAGGTAGAATAGAGTAATGTTAAGAAATATGTGTCTTTCATTAAACTTATCATAGCAAAGTACATTCATCTCATTTTGATCTCTCACCTCGTGTATGCGCATTCAAAATCAATCAAAAAAATTAATCTAGAAGCTTTTTAGATATAGGCTTTGTTATTAGTGAGAAAGGCTTTATTCGAGTAATGTGCCGTCGTTTTCTTGTGTAAAGTTTATTCGAAGTTTTGTGTGGAAATTAACGTGCTGAAGTGCAAAAACTTGTAAGGGGAAGAAAAGAAAATTCAAGTAAGCTTGATCTACGCGAAAATATTGCTAGTATCTAATGTGTACTATGAGAACAGGGATAATCTGTTTTGAGTTGGCTGTTGGGGAAGAAATTACTATTTTTTTCAGTAAAGATGGGACAAACAGCGCGGTGATATTGCCGAAAAAGTGGGAGAGCTCCGTCCAGATAGCCTAGTCGAAGAGATGCTGAAATTAGTTGACAAATGGAATCAAGTGGCACATTACGCTCGGGCAATTCTAGCCACGAAACGAGACATACTTGATCGGCTGAAGGCGTCAAGGGTGGAGGGTTTCCTTCTCTAGCAATCCTTCTCCTCTTTCGTTCTCCGCTGGAGAAGGAACCCCTGTAACGCGAAGGCGCCAAAAGACATAAAATTGGGAGGCCTTGCCCGAAGTAATATGTCAAACGGTTCCAGGCTTGGCGCTCTGGTTGACAGGGGAGGTGTTTAGTCGGTTGTCCAGCAGGTGCGTTGGGCCACTGGGAGTCCGACACTCAGAGCTTAAATAACTTCACCTTTTCTAATCATTTTTTTTTTTTCACATTTCAATTTATTTACTATTGTTCTCAATTTTTTGAGAGGGAGCATGGCTGAATTATAGTATTACAAGTTATTCCGCTGCTCTATCTGCAAAACTTTGTAAATCCCTCCCCAACAGCCCAATATGATCATTGTTTTTCAAGTTTTCGCTGGTCTATATACGATATACAGTTTTCAACAAAAATCATTTGTCTTTTTTGTTTGTGTGTTAGCAATTTTCTTGTGATTACTCGTATTACTTCGACCAAGATGCCTCCACAAAGTTTTGCTTACAACATTTTGAAAAAGTGGAGAATAAGTACGTTAAGTGCCGACATTGTGGAGCAAAAATAAAAATGTATGGTAATACGGCTGATTTGAAGAACCATTTTGAGCACAAGCTTCCCAAAATTCTTCTGAAGAGACGAGCATACAATGAGCTGGAAGCCGGTTTATCTAAAAAACAACAACCATCTACTAGTTCTTTTTTGTCAGCTTCAATGAGTCAACCTCTGATTTGCTCAGCTCTAGACAAGGTAGTTACTCGCAAAGAGGTACGATCTATAAATCACAAGATCAGTCAAAGTATCGTATACATGATATGTAAAGACATGGACCATAGATCAATGGTTGAACCTGCAGGATTTCGCAAGGTTTTAAAGACGGCTGCTCCACTATAGATTGTACCTACTCGCAAAACTATCCGCACATTATCTTGATGCTGGCAAAGGTTTTCTATCGAATATACAATCGGAATGTTCCATCCCACCCAACGGCATTCTGCTGAGTATATTGTGCAGGAAATGCTAAATATTTTTGAAGAATGGGAACGTAAAACTGAGAAAACTTTTGCCATTATCTCTGACAATGCAGGAAACGCTACAAAGGCAGCGGAAATAATGTTTGGTAAAAGCAAACACATCCCTGGTTTCGCCCACGGCCTCAGTTTTCTCACCAACAAGGCCATCGGCGACGTGGCAGAATCGATGGAAATTTTTGAAAAAGCCAAAGCCATCGTGGGATTTTTCCATCATTCGACTTACGCATGCGATGAATTGACAAAACTATGCATGAAAACCGTAATCCATAATGTTTCGACCAGTTGAAAGTTATGAAATGCTCTCCAGATGAAACGCTATCGAGTTTTGAAATGCTCTCCAGATTCATAGAGATGCGAACGTTCATAAATTAAATTGTAGAGAGGGACACTGCTGCTCGATCGATTTTCTCCGCAATCCTAATGGATTTCTTACAAGAAGTGTGCAAAGTTCTAGAACCAAGGACATAAGCTCCGAACAACATCTGACCAGCAGCATGGTGATTCTAGTGGCAGACATGCTTAAGGAATCAGTCAAGAGTTTGAATTCAAAACACCGAATTGGAAAGGCCTTGCGATGCTTAGTGCTGAATCAACACAAAAAACCTTTTTCCGGGTTAGACAAATGTTCGCTTGAGGCACATAATAATAATAATAATAATAATAATAATAATAATAATAATAATAATAATAATAATAATAACAATAATAATAATAATAATAATAATTTTTTTTATTGGGAGGTAAAGGCTATCTACGCGCTGAGTGTCGGACTCCCCCGCTACCGGACTACCGACTAAACACCACCCCTATCAAACCGAGAACCTAGCCTGGAACTGTTTGTCACATTCCTTCGGACTAGGCCTCATTAATCATCGCTTAGCGGCGCCTTCAGGTTAAGGGAAATCTCTCTTTCTGTACGTATGGATAGGAAGGAAGAGGATTGCTGTCACAGAGATCCCCCGCCCTCGCCAAACGATTCATCATGCCCTTCTTTATAAGAAGAACCATCCGTACGTAATGCGACACACAGTTCCAATTGTCTTTTGATTGCATCATTTTTCCCGTTACATTTTCTGGGGAGAGCACGCCTATTTGCTCCGAAAGATGTGAACGGAGTCTTGTCCATCAGGCACACGTAAATAACGTATGGCAGGCGTCATCCGTCATTCCCGGGCAGAACACGCAAGCTGGGGATGGTACTTTCCCATCTTATACAGGTAGGACTAAATTCCCGTGACCAATAAGTAGTTGCACTGACTCCTCAGTAGATGTCTTTCGCTCGAGGCTGGTCCCCGCGTGTTCGCCATAAGGCAACTGAGAGCCGTTACTCCCGCAGCAGCCTTACCAGCTGGCGCTCGAACCTGCTTGGGGAAGCTCATCTTCGAGTCAATCATCAAAGCATGATATTTGATCGATTCCTTCGACTCGATGATCATATCTCCCACCCAAACGAGAATAACACATAACATAACATCTCGTCCGTTTTTTTCACTTCAAGGACACAGGGCCTCCGTGCATCTCCTAGTTTTCGCATGATAAGTTTGTAACCCAGCCCCAACGGGTCCACATCGATGTCTTCAATGAGGTTGTGCCAGCAGCGAACCTTGCTTTCGGTAGTCAACCTACGGAGGAGTTTTCCATCCGACCTGTGTGCCAGCGTTCGGGAATGTGATTCATCTCGATTTTTTGAACATTTTGCACACCGTCTTTCGCTGGGATGTCTATTATTGCGACCCTTTGCCCTCTAGGATTGGTAGGCGTCAGCCTTACCCTTAAACTGTTTGCCGCAGGAACAGTTTGCCTAATGGAATCTTCTACTTCTTTGGCATCCGCAATGCAGTCAAGGTCTCTTTTTTCCTAAGATATTTGATTTATTCGATTTATTGATAGATTTATTTCCATTGGCTGTTATGTCGAGATAACAGCCTTAGAGCCAAGAAGTTCCTTGACACGCTCTCAAACAGGCCCTTGTCGGTGGATTCCGCCCCGAGTTCCACGAGGAGACCACCTGTTTGGTCGCTCTTACTGTTCGTATATAGACACCGGTTTTTTGGCATCCACATTTTGCCTGATGCCTGTTTCCTGTTCCTGTTACGATTCTTTTGTTGTCACGCGCTGTATCTTCTTCCAAGCCTTCTGTTGCGATTGAGATCGCACCAATTGAAAGTCAACATTTCTCGCCACCCCTTGACTGATCTCTCCTGTCTCGACTGGTATCGGCCCCTTTACCCTTTTCCTACGTTCAGGATTTAGTGAACTTCATGCCGCCCTTTTGCCTTTTACGAAAGGAGTGGCATTTTCGGTGAAGGGAGTTTTATTTTCAGAAACATTCTTAAGCTCTTTTAATTCACTCTCTGCCCGTAGCCACCTGCGGCAATAGTGCCTTGTTGACATTTGAACATTCGTTGCATTTCCCATCACGTTTAATATTGCGCTTATGTTTCTTGTTAGCTGGTCTTCCTCACTTCTGTCAACGGCTATTTTCGTGATCACGTCGTCCTCAGGTGAGGTTCTCGGTATATTGTCAGGGATTTGGTGCTGTTGCGCATCATTGTTTTTGCGTTCCACGTTATTCGGTACGACTCGTTATGACTTTCGACGACTCCCGGAGAATTGCACTTTGGATCGATGACTCCAGTGCCCAAAGCCTTCATTACGCTTCTTATATTGTTCGCTCTATCGCTTTGTGAAGGAGGAGTGTTGTGGGCAAGCACATTTGTCACTGATGCAAAGCGGTCGATGGACGTTTGCTTGCTCGATGTTTTCTCACTGCCTTGGGTAGGCTTGGCTACTCTTTGAGGCGGAATTCGCAGTAGTTTTGGCCTCATTTCACTTGTAGTTTTTGATTCTTCAGTGGCCAAGTGCTCCACCACTGAAAAATGCCCTGGCGACTTATCCCCAGCAAGTTTGCTGGAGAGAAGCCCGCATGAGGTCGACGCTCCCTAACACATCGGGGCGTATATCCCCACCCTTTATTGTCTTTGTTTTCACTGATCATATCATTTTGTTCGATGGGCACTTTCAGTGACTTGATCACGCGTCTGGACGACGGGCAACTAATAATAATAATAATAATAATAATAATAATAATAGCAATAATAATAACAATAATAATGATAATAATACGTTATTTGCCATAGAGTACCTAACTCACATAGTTGAAGTCAGCAAATCTTTCGGAAGTTGGTTAGGGCTTAATTTAGATCATAGAATGCATCAAACATTCACGAATTTTTCTACATAATACATATCTTGCTTTCAAGTGCACCATCTTTGTCTTTGTTTAATAAGCACAACAAAACTATCCAGCAGATGTGGCCCAAAAGTCATATGGCATCCCAAGATACTGCAGGTAGCATAAATAAGGAATTCAGTTTGTATTTGTGTATGCCACAGGAGAGAATTAAACAAAATCAGGTCTTATTCTGTAACACAGATGGTTGAGACGTTCCCAGAAGTTTCTAAGGTCGCCTTAGCATATGTTCCAGCGGTAGCGACGTCAGTTTATTCAGAAAGGCTTTTCTCTGAGGCTGGTCCAAATCTAAGGGACCAGAGAAGCTGGCTGACGGCTTACATGGCCAATGAACTTTCATTCCTTTAGGACGTTGATGATAAGAATTGGGATTGATAAATACGCCCAATACTTCTCACATCCCAATAATATACAAAACGACATTATTTCTACACCTACTGGGAGCATCTCACCCTTCTACTTCAAGTAGCTGTAATTATTATTTTTCAATTTGATTATCTTTTTTCTGTTTTCCTCTGAAAAACTAATTTTTCATTGTGCCCAATCTTTATTTTTCTCCCCAATCATTTTGAAATTGCCAATTATTGTCAATTGAAATTGTTGATTTTTAAGTCTTGATTAATCGGTATATCGGTTAATTTAAAAAAAGAAATATAATCGGTTACATTAACCAATTACTTGTTGATCGATACCCATTCCTGCTATTGATACAGTTGCGAGAGTTTTGACTCTGGTGAAACAAGAAAAGGTACAAAGTGGGTTGAACACATCGCAGTGTTGCTTGACATTAAGAATGCATTTGACTCCATTGGATGTATGGGAATTGTGGCAGGACCGATAAACTCATTTGAAGGACCAAAATATGCAATGTTTCGACAGTATCGGTCAATGGTCAATGGAAGGTAGTTGCCAAATCAGTTGTGCCTCAGCACTCCATTCTCGATTTAGACCTACAGATTATCCCGTATTACGATCTGACAGTCGAACAACCGGAAAAGTCTTAACGAATCAACTTTATGGATGATGTTGCAACACCAGTCACTGGCGCAAGACTGCTCAAGTTTGTAGTGTTTGATTCTACTTTCCGGCGCGTAATACTCGCCTCTATTCTCTCACGCCTCGCACAGAGGCGTTTATTTAGTAGCAGATAATTCGCTTTTTCGTATTTTTTAAACTAGTAGTATATTTGGATTGGAGTCGTATAGTATGTTTGAAGGAAGTCGTAAGTAAAACTCATTTTGAATATTATGTGGTGTTATTTTATATTTCTTTATTTATGCTTTTGTTTAAGTTATGCAAACGCTGATTCTCAAGGGGCACAATCCAAAGAAAAAACATTCCAATTTGGCCGTCCAACGATTTCATTAGAAATTAGATTAGATTGCATTAGATTTCACAGAAATATGAAAATTACGAATAATTCCAGCATGCACCAGCAAGTCAGCATGCTAGCAACCACTTATTCATGAAGAAGTGTAAAATGAGGCGGGTGTGCAAAAAGATGTTTGCTGTTGCCGCCCGTGTTTTTGAAAAAATGTTAAAATTCATCAATAAAAGTACTATAAACGTTTGTATTCCAGAGAGAAACCTAATTACGATTGGAAACCTCACAATTTTATTGGCATAAAGAAGGTTCTTAAAAATATCCTTTTGATCTCCCAGCTGCAGAAAACCACCACAAAATAGCGTGAATTTCAAAGAGTGTATTTCTCTTGCGATTTAGACTACGAAGAGGTTTGTGAACCCTGACTTAAGGGTAAAGAAAAACTTACTATAAAGTGATTCCTGCAGCAAGTGCCTCCAACATTCTAAGTCCATTGACCGCGTCCTCAATTTCGCAATTCGGGCAGCGAAGAATAGTCCCCACTGGTTTCATACGTTGGGTCGTTCCTCTTGTCAAAAATTTCATACAGGATAATACGTTTTAAACGTAGCAATGGCGCTTCGATCCATTCATTGGATAAGACTGCTGGTGTTAGGTGGTAAATAAATAATGTTCATATGATCATTAGATTCATCTAAATCAACTGTATATGACGGAATATTGTGCGTAACAAGCAATGCTTCATGTGCTAAGTTCGTTTTTTGCAATATTGAGAAAATATTGTGCAATACTCTTCGGCGTGTTTCGCCTTTTTTCATTAGCGGTTCTCGTAGTTCAGGAGCCCAGACACACACATTCGCCCACATTTTCGATGGTATCCGATTGCGTCATGAGTGTTAGTTTCTTCTCAGTGATTAACAGCTCTACTAGATTTGCTTCGCTGCTGAGTTTCAGGAAAAGTTCTTTGGTGGTTATTACCTATCGTGACAAAATTTTGATATCATCTACAAAGGCTACCACATGGGGTGACTTGTATTATGGAGTACCTCTTGTATCAACAGCTAATTTTTGGATGACATATTTCTGAGCCACATTGAACAGCAATACAGCCAGCAAATCTTTCTGCTTTTTCGTCCGGTATTTGTGTCAAAGCCGGCAGTGAGTTGGTTGTTGGTGCGGACTTGGGAGGTTGTCGCGTCATTGTCATTTTGGTAAGACGGAGTAGTTTGGCTGGGATACCAAAGCAAAACATTGTTTGATACAGTACTTTACGAGCAATTCTGTCGAATGCTTGCTTAAAGTTGGCTTAAGTCTCACAAATATCTATGATGAATTTCTAGCATTTTCAAGTACCTACTTGACAGCCAACAATTGGTCTATTACCGATTTTGGTCTATTAACGATTTTAGCTCTAAAGCCACCTTGATACTCCACAATAATATTGTTAGCGTATGATCTGATTTTATCTTCGAAGATCTTCGAAAATATTTTGTAGTTCGTTCAAAGTAGTGGTATGCCTCTATAACTCTCGCACTGTACCTTGTCAACTATTTTGTGAATAGAGACAATAATGGAGTGGTTCCGCTCCTACGGCATGGCCCGTTATGCTCTTTTTGTCAGATGTTCTAGATGATTTTGTGGTTCGTTTTCTAAACACTGTTGCCACCATATTTAATGAGCTCCGCTGGAATCTCATCGATGATCAGCGCTTTATTATTGTTTTGGGCTCTGATGGCGGAACAAAATTTATCCAGAGTTGGTGGGGTCAATTGAAGTTCCCCGGGAATATCTTTATGTCTAAGCTCCAATGTTCTGGAACTTTTTGGAGGATTAAGAAGTTTCTTGAAATCTGAAACCCCTTTTTTTAATCCTGCTTTTAGGAGCGATGATTTTGGCGGTAACAGCACGGCAGAGCGTTTTCTTGGGCTGATATTACAGCCCCAAACTTTTCACTGTCTTATGTTGTTGCTTGAAAAACATCGACACTGGACACCGATCATAAACATAGCTCTCCAATTGGTTATCGTAGTATTTTCTTTTCTTAATTCTAATTATCTTATTTGCTATTCTAATTATCATATTCGCTAAATATGTTTTTTTCTCCGGATTTTTTTTTATCCAACGCATGCTTCCATTCTTCCTCAGACAAATCATTTCTTATGTCTTAATGTCTGTAGGTACTTGTCTTCAGCGTGGTATCTGATAAAATGGGAGCTAGCTGGTTACCGAGTGTCTCCGTGAAGTTTTTGGCTACAGACGCCGTTTGAAGCCGACTTTTGAAGGCGACTTTTTGTAGAGGGCTATTCTTTGTCGAACACGCCTTTTGCATGTGACATCGATATATTGTATTATTTTAATCAATAGTGGCACCTCGGTACGTGCGAACATCAAGTATGCTCCAGGCCTAATATTGTTAAATCACAACATGGTCGATTTGATTTGTGTGGTGCCATCCGGTGCTACCCAGGTAATTTTATGTATGCATCGTTGCTGGAAGGAAGTCGAACGTATGACTAGATTCCCGCTACATGGAAAGTCAATCTTTCCCATTTGTTTTATCGTGAAGGCTATATCCTCCAGTCATTCCCCGATGAGGTAGCTCATTACCAACTTTATTGTTGATATCATCCAGAACTATTTTTGTGACTTTTTGTGGTTTTTTAGCGATCAGTCTACTACTCTTTCCAGATGATTCAAAAACATTTCCCTTTCGTCCTTTTCTTCAGTCGAGGCGTGTACGTTTATCAGCTAAATTTAGAAGAATTTCGCTTTTTATTAGTCGCCCACAACCGTTCCTTTAAGTCAATTACATGTGATTTGAGCTCCCTCTCTACAATGAAGGCTACATATACCACTGTTGGAAAATCTCACTTTTGAATATTGTATGAGATATCATATTTTAAATATCACTTCCAGTCCTGTTCGTTTCGTGGACTGCCGGTATGTTTAATTGATGGTGGTCTGACCTGTTATCGTAGGGTCTTCAACAGCACCAGAATTATTCGATGTTCTGACTTTCCAGGATCTTGTGCCATGGTCCGGTTGAAAGGTCGTTGCCGTAAGTCTGGTCCATTCATTCCAAGGCAGGTTTCAGGTTTCATTTTGCAGGTTTCAAAACAATTAAGGTGATTTATGGGGACGGGGAGTTAACCCGTCACCCAAACTCCACTCCAGCGGCATGGTTATTACTTTGATTCTACTTTCCGGCGCGTAATACTCGCCTCTACTCTCTCACGCCCCGCACAGAGGCGTTTATTTAGTAGCAGAGCTGTAGGCGTATTTGGAGTTATTGGCATTTCTCGGAATTTAATATCCCATCATTGGGTAACCAGTAAACCCAATAAACGATCCCGAGACTATTTGTTACGATTTATACTTGGAAACATGGAGGCTGTGGGTTAGGGAAACACAGGGATCCCTCTTTCTTTCTCCATCGGGCTTGGGGATGTCTATGGTGGAATTCTTAAACGACCATACGGGATTCATTTTATGCCCGACAAATATGTTTATATAATATTTGTGTTTTCGAGCTCGACCCAAGGCATCCTGTGTTTTATACATTGGATCAAACAATTGCCAAAAGAGGAAGTAATGAAATTGGGTATGCGCTTTTACAATATTTACCTACAATGAAAATTGGGCCTGATATAAAAAGAGTTCACTAACTGTCAAACCAAGTTTATGCGAGGACTGACGACCTATACTGCAGAAACGGACGATAGCTCTATTGAAGGAGTTTAAAGGCACAGAATGCTTGATTAATTATAATTAATATTGTGAATATTACAAGATTTTGTATTCCCAACGTCAACATAAGTTGTAATTATTAATGACTCTTCGAAACCAGCTTGAAGTCTTTCCACAATTCTTTATAAATATTAAACTATGCAATTATTCTTTGAGGTTCTGCTTCAAACATTAAATTTTTTATATAAAATTTTACTAGCTAGTTTAGGTAATTCAGTTTTGTCAGCTTACATGGACGATTATCGAAATGGAGCATTTGCCAAATGTATCTTGTTAAAGTCATACTGACTCCATGGCAAATGGTTTTGTATTCAATTTATTGTTGAAAAAGGTATATTTATGGAAATATTTCCAAAAAAGCGGGTAAAATTCATTTGGAGATTTTTAAACATGTATTGCTACAATTATCTTCGAAGGTTGGCACAGGATTGTAAATGACCTGTTAGTAAAATGTATCAGGGAATGAATGAAGAGAATGAACAACCCGCTTAATAGCTTAGAATTACTTTAATGGACTTATTCCAAGTTGTGGATTACTCAAAAAACACCACAAACAAAAGAAGATGGCATGGTAGATAATGTGGATAGTGTGACGAACACTTTCATTGGTACTTTTTAATTATTAATGACAAACTTGTTGCCATCAACGTGGATGTCTTTTCAAGGCAATGTTTGGTTGTGAGTAATCAACTTATGCTTATATCATGTGCACTGAATAATGCATAGCAACGTACACAACCTGGAAAAAGGATATAATGCTTTATTTTAATCTGTCAATTGTACTTAGTCAAGAGTTCTGGGCTTGATGAGTGTATTTGCAAAATGAAAACAGCAATCAACTTTTGCTTTTAGGTAGTGTTAGAATGTTGAATTTCTAATTCAATTTTAAGCAGATGTGAACAAGAATAATTCATTTATGCAGAAAGGTTTTTTGAACCTGAATGTTTGTTTATTATATTTTATATTTATATTTATATTTGTTATTATAAGCATAACACTCTTTTAATCTAGATTTGTTTTAGATTTTGTCAAATAAGCATAATGTTCGGGGAAAAGTATTTATTTTTTGACGGTGGTCCAGTTGAAAAATAATCAATTGGGCCAGGTGTGGATACGATTATTCAAAGGGCCTGGGTGTCATGCCAGTTTTCCTATGAGGTCCACATTTTGAGAACAATAGTTCGTGAAATGATCAGGTTTCAAACATGTTAAATTGAGCAAGACGGGAATGGACGAATTTCGTGGTATTTTTGTCTTGTGGGTAGAATATACCATTTTTCTCTTTCCTTACATGCTTTTTAATAACACTTCATTATTTTCTTTAATTACATTGCATTGTGTTCAGTGTGTCTTGGTTGAAAGTGAGTCCCTTCTGCAAAGAGAATATTTCTATTGATGCAAAATTACTTCAAAATTGCTTTGACATAAAAAGGTCTTCAATTCAGTTAGTTTGGACTCGACATTGACATTTCCAAAATATGGGATAAGGATGATTCTGATATTACAAGCTTGCAATTTAAGTAGAGGGTTTCTTATAAAGCGTTACGATTCGCTACAGGGAAGAGAGGGAGCTCAAAAAAGTCTTTTGGATCATTGTTTTTATTATTCAAATAATGAAATAATTTTTGTTTCATTTGAGTAATTATTTGCACTCTGTTTGAATACTTTGTTCTCTCTCATGCAGTTCCCTGCAGTGAAAAGTCAGAGCCCTTTTTTGATGCATATGGAGTTCAGAGTATAATTACCTGACCATGACTGGGCCGTGACAGAGCGCCACATATTTATTCCGTCTGACGGTTTCGGTAAGGGAGAAGCTGTTGGTTACACACTTTTCCGTTACACCATTTACCGTTACGAAAAGGAAACACGCATCTTTCACAGTGAGCAACCTTGCTTAATCTGTGTCTGCTTTCGAACCCTTAATTATGACCTTAATAATCACAGAATCCAACATCTTGAAGTCAATGGTCATCATATTTGTAGATGATAGTGGGCCGGAATAAAGACCACTTTATCAGAAATGTAAGAACTTTGCCTTTTAAAACTTCAAAAAAGAAAAACAACCTGGACGCCGTGTTTATAGTAACTAGTGTTATGATACCCTCCTTGGTAGAGATCGACGGAGAATCGACGACAGAAAAGGAGATGGTTCAAGATATGCTTTCAGCAGAGAGGAGAGGCAGTGCTCAGTACTCGAGTGGCAACAGTGCTGGGAAGGCGACTCTAATGGTCGCTGGACTGCCCGCCTTACAGGGGACGTGGGATGGTGGCTCAATCGAAGGCACGGGGAGACAGATTATTACCTTATTACCTTCTTAGCGGGCATGGGTATTTTCAGTCTTACCTGCACAAGATTGGTAAGTCACTGTCCCCAGATTGCATTTTCTGCCCAGGGGAAAAAGACGACACCTTGACACCTTGAAAAGACACACCTTGGTAATGGGAGAGCTGAAATGCTGACAACTTTTGACAAATGGACCTGTCTGGCACATTACTCTTGGGCAATACTTGCATCGAAATACTTGGCTGGCGGCGCCCTAGGGCGAAGAAAAAAGAGGGTCTCAGGCTAGGGTCTGTTGACAGGGGAGGTGTTTAGTTGGTAGTCTGGTAGCATGCGCTACAAGGAATCCCACACTCCGGGAAAAATTGCCTTAATAGAGTTGAGAATGATTAAGACAAAGAATGGCGAATGAGACTAATAATGTGTGTAAGAACAGGATTAAGCCAGGAAAATTAAACGTATGATTAGTAGTACTAAAGGTTTTCAGTCGTAAAAGTTTTCAAAATTTCATCATTTCAACATATTTTATTACATAATGTGTGATTATAACGTAATTTATGATTATACCCACAACGAAAGTATTTTATCGACATACCGATACTTGACGCAATATTATTTTGACTTATAGGTAAAAATGATCACTTGGGTATTACGCTACGATTCCGGAGGGAGAAAAGGTTAAGAAAAGCATTACAGCACGTTACATAGGTATAAGAGAAAATCTTCAAAAATTACGTTATGTTATACTTGAACACCCTCTTACATATTCGAAATCATCCTGTTTCCTATTTTTTACTTCTTCTACGGGTTTTGACTTTTGAAGGTCTTCCATCGAGCGTGGATCAAGCTCTAACCATCCAAGATTTCTAACCACCGATATGAGCACAATCCTCTAATTGTTACCCACGTTGACCCAGCTAGGTCGGTCAGCAATGCTACAATGAGACTTTATTGGACTTTGGTAGCTCATCTCAGCAGACAAGTAGGTAAAAAAGCGATAGTTTAGTTTACCAGCAACGAAAACAAAATAAGAAAGTAAATTATAAAGCATCCGAAAAATGAGACATCCGAGATATGTTCGAACCAATGTTCAAGGGTATGAGACAGATAGTGAACTCCGTGTTGGTGAACTGTGTGAGTCATTTGAATGTATGAAACAAACAAGTGCCTCAAAAGACTTTTGATTTTTTGAAAATCTACACCCTGTACATTGAGTTAAAAGGATCGAAAATTAGAAAGAAAGGCGATAACCTTATCAGAACGTGATCATCAATAGAGGAATAATATACATTGTGTAACTATACCATGCAAAATTAAAGTTTAAAAGAGAGCGGATGCACATCTATCTATGGTTTCAGTACGTTGAAGGCGAAGAAAAAGAAAATTAACTGGTAGCAATATCCAACAAAACAGCGTACGAATGTAAACCATATAAAATCAAAAAACAAGTAGAGTATAAGTCTAGAAGCGTGGTTGAAACGACGCTTTAAACGGGTGGATTGTGGATAAGAATATCTAAAAGTCCTACTAGACTGCCACCTTTCGACCTCAACTAATGATGCGGTTAATTTAGAAGACATAATTACATTATGACCAAGGACCACATCTGACGAATTACAAAACAAGGAAAGACCTCTGAGGATTTAAAAACCTGATTTTCGGAAACCACTGAGAAACAGAGTCAGGCAATGTGGTATAGACAATGCCTAAAGACCAGGAATTTTCTCTGTGAAAATGAAATTGGTAAATAAATTGAAAACAAAAAAAGCAAAAAATAAATCGGACTTCGGAAAGAAGGTGTCAAAAAGACGGCTCTACTGATACTGATCATTATAATTATACATACATATATATATATATATATGTAAAGAAAGTATCTTTCTTTAAATTTTAATTTTAAATTTGTCATTCTAATCTAATCTAAGAATAATAAAAATATAATATAATTGTAGAAACGTCAAAATCGTAATAGCCGATTTAAAGTAGAGAAATATTAAATTCGTGAATAAAGAAAAGAATTAATATTGAATATTAAAGAAATATTAATAAAAAAGCACAGTGATAACATCGAACATTAATTTTCGTTTCATTATTTATAGGTAACGTTGTAAATAACAATTGTAACTATTGTAAATATAATAAAACATTATTTATAGAAACAAATTTTGTTCGCTGAATCAACTTGCGTCTTAACTGTCTTATATATATATATATATATATATAAGGATGTTTTTCAGTGGTAGAAAATTTTCAACACTGTCTCTTGCCATGTATCGTGCGACAGCTGTCATGAGTGTGATAGATATTTTGTTTTGCCATTTTATCTGGTAAAGGTTGACGTCAGAACAACGCCTGCAAATTCTGCAGATTTATTGCGAAAAAAATAATGGTAATACTTGAGAAACTCAAGGCGCACTCTGCCAATTTAATGGCCGCCACAGTCGTCTACCAGAACAATTAATTCAATTAACCATGGACCCTTCCCACACCACGTTTACAATCACTAATCATACGCATCCATCCAGTAGTCGCACAGAGTGTAATGAAAAATCGATAGCAGCTGTAGAGCTTCATTTCAAGCTTCGTTTCAATGAAGACTCAAGTGAGTCTTCTCGTGATCGTCTTTAACTAAACGTGTGCTCATTACAGGGAACCTGCGCAGTACGACTTGTGGCTTACAAAATCCAGCTCGTGCACAAACAGGCCCCCGGAACAAAATGGTATGGATACTGTAAATCCTAAGAAAGTTTCGTTTAACGATGAGGCTGATATCTACATAATTGACTGGCTACGTTAAGAAAAAAACAGTGAAGAGCAAGCACAAGCGGTCTCCAAACACTATACACCGTGCATACGGGGAAAATAACTGTACGGTGTGCTGCTGGAATTATTGGTCCATATGGCTTCAAAATTGCTGCTAGGAGTACATTACTGTCATTGGTGACCGCTATAGATCCACGATCAATGACTTTCTCTTCCCGAAATCGCCTCACCCTAAAGCTGGGGACATCGGGTTTCATCATTGATGGCACAATTACACGACGGCGTAATTTTTCGTTTTGGACCAGTGGACTGGCCTGCAAGATCCTGTGATTTAACTCCACTGGATTATTCCTTGTACTTTGCATTCCTCAATTCTACATTGACAAGCCAGACAACATTCACTGCATTTTTTGCGATGTACAGCCCCAATTATTGGGTAGGGTATCCAAAAATTGGACATCTGGTTTAGACTACCTTTGCGCCAGTGGTTGCAGGTGGTATGTATATAAAAATGGTAGAGAATTGTCCTTCCAATAGAACCCATTTAATGGCAGTTAAAATAAATCATTCGTATTTCGTTTCACATTAAAATTTTAAACGCCTGAAAAACAGTCTTTATTATTATAATAAATAGAAAATATACTACCGGTCTCATTTCAATAACTAACCTCACAGTAAGATATTCAGGATTTACGTCTTATAAATTATGATATTAAAATCAAATAAATTGCTTTTTTGTTCACGAAATCGTCCAAAATCATATTATTCCATATCATTGCTTTCAAAGTCATGGTTAAGTCCAACGTCTAGAAAGGAGTAAGAAAACCCATGACATACGCTTTCTGACAAAGGAATTCATAGGAAAGGATACCCCCAAAATCGCGAATACTTCCTCTTGCTTTAAGGAAAAAATGGCTCCATCAAGGAATAAGGAGTAAAATAAACAAACTTCAATTGCATTAAAATACTGATTACTTCTATAATACTTGAATACTTATTAATCAGATTCATAGTTACCTCGGTGTTTTTAAGGCCATTACAAAAATTTTCCCTAATCAATAATATTTTCCGAAAAACGCTAGTAAGTTTTGTTTTGATAAAGACATATAAATATATTTTGGAGGTAAGTGTTCCTCCTCTTCCTTCGTGATCAGATTAAAAAGTCAACAGGATATGACCTTAGGTGTGTGGCTAATTAGCTCGAGAAGGAGTGCTCGATGCTATAAATGTTTAGCAACTTTAGTTACTTAATCTTTATCCTTGGATCATTCTGACAAAAATGACTATGCGCTTCAATTGGGATATCATTTAATTTTTGAATTTTAAATCCAAGTAAATATTTACCTTAATTTATTTTATATTAAAACTAAAGCTTGATTTGAGTGCTGAATAAACATATAAGCCTCACACTATTTTAAAGGCCTTTTTGAAGACATTGGTCGGAATGAGTTTCTGTAACGACATGTATTCATTAGACCTCCAAAGTTCTCATAAACTTAATTTTATCTAGTCGTATAGAATCTGCATATTTGCTACAGCAAACGTTTTCCAATGAACCACGAATAAACGTAGGGCTTGGGCTATATACCAGTAATGCAGAAGCTCGGCGCTCTACGGGCCCCCTGCGTACTTGAAGCGGACATGATGGAGGAGATAGTACGGGCACTTTTACCCCAACATCCAGTCCATGTTGATGCCACCAACACGGAAACAACATTCGACTGTCCACTCTCCACGAGAAACGAGCTGGAACTAGCAGCTCTCTCCATGAAGGTGAAGAAGGCTCCGGGCCCAGACGGTATTCCAGCCGAGGTACTGCAACCGGCCTATCACTCTTGCCCTGACTTCCTGCTCAGTATGTTTAATGCCAGCTTGTGGGAAGGCGTTTTCTCTGAGCGTTGGAAGACGGCAAGACTCGTGCTGATCAGCAAGGGGAAGGGAGATCCCGAGTCGCCGTCAGCATACCGACCGTTATGCATGCTAGACACGGCCGGGAAAGTGCTCGAGAAACTGATGAAGAGAAGACTCGCTGACGTTATCCACGCCACTGGGGATCTTTCTCCAAGGCAGTATGGTTTCAGAACAGGATGTTGCACTATAGATGCAGTCGTGGAAGTGGTAACTGCGGTCCAACAGGCGGAGGCATGCAGTCGATCCAACCGTCGGGTAGTCCTTCTTGTGACGCTGGACATAAGGAACGCTTTCAACTCCGCTAGATGAACGGATATTCTGGAAGCGCTAGAAAACTCTTTCCAAGTTCCAGAATATCTGATGCGGATAGTCTGAAACTACCTGAATGATCGCAGCCTGATCTACAACACGGTGCCAGGTTGTCGGAGTATGCTAGCCACATCAGTTGTGGCTCAAGGCTCCATCCTCGGTCCTGACTTGTGGAACGTCTCCTACGACGGACTGCTCAGACTTGAACTGCCGGAAGAGTCGCTACTGATCGGCTATGCAGATGACGTTGCGACACTAGTGGCTGGGTGCACGGTCGATCAATCGCAATTAAGGCTGAATGTACTAAAGCGCCGGGTGGGGAGCTGGATGACCACTCACGGGCTTAACCTAGCGTTAGAGAAAACCGAATTGGTCATCCTGACCAAGAATAGGATCCCCAGAGTAAGAATGGTCCGATTCGGGGACGCATTAGTAGAGTCGAAGCTATCAGTCAAATATCTGGGCTTGCTGATAGACTCTAAACTGAGTTTCTCGGAGAAAATTAAGGCAACAACAAACAAGGCCACAGCACGGGTCTCGGCAATTAGTCGACTAATGGGCAATCATGGGGACCAAGTCCAACAAAAAGGCGTCTGCTAATGAGTGTAGTGCAATTTACGCTTCTTTATGGAGCAGAGATATGGAGTGTAGCTATCAACAAGGAATTGCATCGAAAACGGCTGGCACAGGTGCAGAGACGAGGAGCACTGCGGATTGCATCAGCATACCATACAGTCTCTGAGCCAGTGGTGTTGGTAATTGCAGGGGTGATACCAATCGCTCTACCCATCGGCACGAGGGTAATAAAGAAAAAGTTGCTCGCGATGAAAGACGATGTTCTCTCGACGAATGGCAACAATCATGGGAACGTGAGCTAAAATGAAAATGGACCACGCGGCTCATCAAAGACTTAAGATCGTGGCTGAGTCGAACGCATGGTGAGACTGACTTCTACCTGACCCAGCTACTGAGCGGACATGGTTGTTTTCAGTCTTACCTGCACAATATAGGTAAGCCACGGTCTCCAGATTGAATATTCTGCATTGGTGTGAAGGATGACGCCTGTCATACTTTCTTTTCAAGCAGGAGATGGGACAAAAAGCGCGGTAATCTTACCGATAAAGTGGGAAAGCCCCATCCAGATAGCCGAATCGAAGAGATGCTGAAATCAATTGGCACATTACGCTCGGGCAATTTTAGTAATGAAAAAAGGCATAGTTGATCGGCTGGAGGCGTCGAGGGTGGAGGGTTTCCTTCTCTAGCAATCCTCCTCCTCTTTCCCATCCAACTGAATCCATCCAACATAATCATCCAACATCCAACCCTTAACCAGTGATGTATACCTTGTTAAAAATCTTCTTGCGTATATTTTGGACATTGGAAATCTTTTCATGATGTCCTAATCGATTTCAAAGCAAATATTCTTCTGTGATGCTCTTATCAATTGCGTAATAATTTTGCAAACAACCGAGTTATACCCAAATATTCGGGTAAAATTCACAAAAGGGTAGTTTTATGTTAAGATCATAACGATCTTCTTTAAATATAGGCCCCATAAGCTGAACGTTTTTTGAGAATTAAAAAACCCGCGGCCTCCTCGTGAAACTCAGGACGTTCAAAGAAAGTAGGTTTGTTTGAAAGTATCCTGAAGAACGTCCATGGCTCTAAAGTTATTATCTCAACATTTTAACTAAAAGAGTTTTTTTAGAAATATGAAACATCGAACATGTTTTGGACACCGAAGAAGTACACGAGGCCATTCTTCCTTAGGCAGACGTCAAAACAATGGACATACCATAATTTGTCCAAGTACGTTTGACTCATTGAGACTCATTTGACTTGACTTGTCTTGATTTGACTTGACTTGATCTGACGAAACCGGAAAAGTATGTGTGCAAATATAAAGCGATTTGCATCTTGTGCAAGGCCAAGGACCTGATCTTTCCTGAAGTTGGAAGAGGCACTTAGCTCGAAACAAAAAACGAAAACATGATCCAAGGCCTGCACATAAACCTATACCATATTGCAACTGCACAGAACTTATACGACCATGATGCGAGGTAGAGAAATGCCGACCTGCTGCTGATATCTGAGCACCACAAAAGGGAATTGGAAGAGCAAATTCTTATTGGCTGTATATTTAATCTCAAGGTGATTGAATCAGAAATGTTTCATCCAGATTCAAGAAGAAAGTGAATCCTAGAATATATAGTTAATCGACGAATGAAATTGCACTCGAAATCAGAAAAAGTGCTTCTCGACAGGCAGCAACACGACTTTCATCGTAACGTTGAAACACAAGACATCTAGGCTAAGCAGGGCTCTGAAAAGAGGACAACATGTGAACATGATGCTTCAAAAGGAGGACGGATCGTGGACAACAAACATCATAGAACGTCTCAAGCTCCTACTAAACCAACACTTTCCGGGCTCAACGGATGAGGAGACAGAACAAGTAAACAACGTGACTCCTTACCGTGGCTCCCCCCTAAAAGAAATAGTAAGTAATAGTAAAGGGGAAACCCGCTATCACCATTGCTCAGCGAGATCTTTATGGCTTATATCGAAAACATCATCGAAAAGGAAGGCTTGATGCCACGATTCTGGGCAAGATATCTAGATAACATATTGGCCATACTTCCTAGAGAAGAACTGGAAAATACTTTCCAGTGTATAAATAGTATCCATCCAAAAATCAACCACTCAATGATACACCGGCTGCTGACAACACCGCTAAACGACGAACGCTATACTCGCGAAAAACAATGGATTATTGTATACACAATCGAAAACATAATCCAGAAAAAGAAGCATAAACTACAAATATGCAAACAAACAACATTGTGCAAACAGAATGCAGAGTGCTGGCAAATCTTGGTAAACAACACGAAATATCTTAACGAAATCAAAAAAGTATTCAAGAAACACCAGATACAAATAGCGACAGCAACCGCCACCATACGATTCAAACACACTTAGGAATGGGTAAGGATCCTAGAACCATGGACGAAAGGAGCGGTATTTACAGAGTTAGCTGCAATTATTGTCCTAAAGTTTACATAGGGCAGACAAAAAGGCTGGTACCAGTAAGATTTCAAGAGCAGCTTCGAGAAACGACCCTAGCAGCGAAGCAACCAGGTATTCAAATTAAGTCGTCAATCGCAAAACAAACTATCAACGAAAACCATAAAATAGATCTCAATGGCCTGGAGATAATAAAAAGTGTTGATTGCCCGAAAAAACTAGATGTCCTCGAGTCTATATGTATACGGTAGGTACCTGTAGGTATGACGATTAATACGGATGTGGGCAATTGCGATTCAAAACTGCTAAGGGTAATTAAAAGCAGGGATAATTAAGTTTAATTAAGTTTAAGTTTGTTAGTATACAAGCATGTTTCGAGAATCTTTTAGTTTAGTGTACTGAAGATGATCACAAATAGTGGCTACGTTATATTTGTGGTTAAACGTTACGTTAATAGTGGTTAAACGTTATACCATAATAAAAAAAATCAATCTAATGTTCAAAGAAAAAACAAAAAATAACAACAATTTTCATTTCATAGAAGAAAAGGTCCTTTGGGCCATTAATACCTTGGAACCTTACAACTCACCAGGAATCGACAAAGTGTATCCGATCATGCTTATGAAAACGGATATCACAGTAATACAGGTTTTGTGAAAATATATAGACCGAATATATATACCCAAGCCGGCAAAAGCCAGCCACTACGAAGCAACGGATTACCGACCTATCAGCTTAACGTCTTTCATGCTGCAAACCCTGGAACGCCTGGTGGGTGGGTGCATAAAAAGCACCATGAACAAAATGGAGCTTAGCCCCAACCAACATGCATACCTCCCAGGGCACTCAACAGAGACGGCACTACATGAAGTCGTAAGCAGAATAGAGAGGAACCTTGCCATCAATGATTACACTTTGGCGGCCTTCATTGATATCGAGGGAGCATTCAACAATGTAAAAACTAAGAGCGTAGTAGCAGCCTCCAAAGATATGCAATAAACCCATATCTAACTAAATGGATGACGGAACTACTACCTAAAAGGCAGATTACAGCGGAAGAAAACGGCGTAATCTTGAATAAATGGACTAACAGGGGTACACCACAAGGCGGCATGGTATCACCACTTGCCTGGGTACTCACAGTTAACCCAATAGTGGAAGACCTGAACGGGAAGGGTTTCAAAACGATAGCATACGCTGACGACATCGTTATACTGATAAGTGGAAAGTTCTCGGAAACCATGTCGGAATTGATGTAGACGGCACTCTCACATTTTTTTTGAGTGGGCGAAGCTAAACGGACTGCGCATCAATGCCGACAAAACGGAGCTTATGCTTTACACACAGGGCCGTAAACTGCAGACATTTTTATCCCTGACCATTGACGGAAAACATATCAGTTTAGTAATCAAGGTGAAATACTTAGGAGTAACCTTGGATAGTAAGCTAACTTGGACTCCGCACATAGGTGCAGTCAGACGGAGAGCTACAGCGGCGGTCTTCACATTGAAAAGACTAGTGGGGAAACCTAGGGAATAAAACCCAAAATTGCCCACTGGATCTACACAACAGTAGTGAGGCCCATAACCACTCACTCATTGGTTTGGTGGCAGGTAATACAAAAGAAAACCATTGCAAAAGAGCTAGAGAAATTCCAGCGAATGGCCTACCTTGGCATCACAGGCGCCATTAGGACTACGCCAACTGCTGTAATGGAGGTAATGCTTAATCTCATGGCAATCTACAAATTCTTCTTCAAAGAGGCATCACTTGCAAGCATCAAATCAAAATCCACTTATGGGTTATCTAACCACACTCAAACGGGGCACGTATGCATTTTGAAAAAAAAATGGAGAGAATGGCCCCGTCAAGTAAAAGGGAGCTGGATAGAATTCAACCAATAGTGGACACAACAATTCCATACAAGATCAGCATTCCGACCAGAAAAACGTGGAAAACGGTGCAGCATTTCACATCTAGAAGTGAGGTTATGATCGTCACCGATGGTTCCAATGCGGATGAGGAAACCGGCGCCGGAATCTTTTTTCCAGATCACCCGCAACTCGACCGAAGTTATAAACTGGAGAGTGTTTGCAATAAAAGCGGCTATAGAAGCGGCAACAAACAACCTTAATGGAAGTATACAAATACTTTCGGACAGTAAGTCTGCACTGCAGGCGCTTGCCTCTAACCGCGTAGTTTCACAACTGGTGCAGGACTCTAGGCAGCCTCTCAAAGCCGCAATAACCCGAGTAAATGTAAAACTGACATGGCTCCCTGAACACAGCCGTGTAGAGAGAAACGAAAGAGCGGATGAGCTAGTAAGAGCTGGATCAGCCGACCAAAATGCGACTAGAATAGACACAATTAAAGTGCCACTAGCAATGGTAACTAGACGAAATCCTCTGGAAAGAGACAGATACGGCTTGGAATGACAGGAACGACTGCAGGATAAGCCGAGCTCATTGGCCTCACCCTAATCAAATGAGGACGAAACAACTCCTAGGTATTACAGTGACAGTATTAACGGGCCATAATCTTCTAGGTCGACATGCCAAACGAATAGGAATCCAATCGGGTGCCGAGCTTGCGGTGACGAGGAAGAAAGTACAGAACACTTCCTGATAGAATGCCGGAATCTGGCCAACAAACGCCTTATTTTGCTGAGGTGTACTGGCGTAACAGAATTGGAACACTTGGCGACCACAGAACTGGGGGAACTCCTTGGTTTCTGTAGGACGACAGGATGGACCATCTGTAAACAATAGTACTACTACACATGGGGTGCGAAAGGCCGATTTCTGGCCTTTGCTAATTTCCAGCAAGTGGACCCCAGTACAAATAATAATAGATGGCTAAAATAGACGTCGACGCTTTTGCTGAAGTCCTCATCTGAAATCAAGCCATCTCAAGTACCAAGACTGGGACTAAGGGAATCTCATGATGTCCTCATCTGAATTCAAACCATCTCAAGTAACAAGACTGGGACTTGGGGAATCTCAGCCGTAAACATGATGAGCTCCACAATTAGTTCCCCTATGTCAACTTTTCTTTACCTAGGAGACGGTCTTAACTTAATGTGTACTGGTGGTCAGCAGAAAGTAAAAGAAATATATCTGAAGACAATTGGGTGGATGGTTCTTCTTATTAAGAAATTTTCAAGGATTACTTTTCGGTGCAGGCTTAAGAGTTCTTCCTACTGGTAATCCCCCTCTCTTCCATCTGCCCCTGCTGAAAGAGGGAAATCTCTAACCTGAAAGCAACGCTAGGCGAAACTAAAGATGTCTTGTGCGAAATCATTTGACAAACAATTCATGCTAGGTTCTCGGTGTGATTGAGGGGATGCTTGTTGTTTAGTTTAGATATCAATTTTCCTCTAAGAGTCTGACACTCAGCGACCCACACAATAAAATATGCTACTCGTTTTGATTAAATATGATTGTGAATTAATTGTATTCACTTGATCTGAAAAAAACAACAAAAACATGTTTTTTCAAATATATGTCTCTAAGCGAATCAAAAATTTAAAGATGCAAGATAGCACACTGCAAAAATTATTACTGGCATAAACATAGTACCTTTAGAACCCATATGTTATTATGCTCATTATAATATTACTGTTACATGTTCGAATAATATCACGCGCCACTGTATTTGTCCAAAATGCAAGATGCAAAACAATAACCAATACAAATACATGGATCATTCTCGAAGGGGAAAAGCCATTATGTAAGTACATTGCGATCCGAAATACGACAAAGCAAGGCAATTACAAATGATTGACCGTATGAACTCGAGAATGATCTACGTAGAAGATATGAGAGTATTCCGGATTAGTTGGATAAAGTATATAAGCGACGACAGCAGGCGGTGACGAGGAAGTAGTATTGACGAACAAGTGACAAGTTGAAGCAAAATTGTAAGCGAATCAAAGACAATGAAAGTGGGAAGAAAAAATGCTAATCTGTAAAAGTGCTAAATTGGAAGTGATTTAGTGAAGTGGTAGTTGAATTAAGTGAAGTGTTGGTGGAATTTATTGAATTGGCTCAATAAGATTAAAAGATACTTTTTATTAAGATTGGGTTTCAATTGCAAGAAATTAAAAGTTTACTAAGCGAAAAGGCTGCGCACCTGTATAAGTGCAATATTATGGTAAAATCAAGAATTTCGAAACAGAAACATCATTTCAAATTCGCGTTCTCCATTTTTTAAAAGCTCACATTCTATACAACATGTGCTATTTATATCCCTCTCTTCGTGATGACCCTTGAGAGTCATGATGCTTTCATGTGGTCATCCATACTTGAAACAAAATTGATGGACTCCGAAATTGCTAAAATTCTAATCGATTAGTAATTTTCGCATGGATTAAATTTATGAAATCAACTTTTTATGTAAGACTCGTCATTAACAAGCGCTGGAGTTTGGCTGCTCTGGAAGGAGACATGGTGCACGTGAAGGCAAGAAAATGAAAAATTCTAATGGCGAGAAAGGAAGTTCAAATTCGAAATGCAACTGCAGCACCACAGGCAACTCATTTGCATACTGCGGCGTTGGGCGCAGGCTGTTTAAATTACTCGCAAAAATATTATCCTGGATGAGGAAATTATCATCATTTTCGTGAATTACATTTCTAGAAGTACTTTACGTTGTCTGGTGGTTTTATTACGTTGGGTCTAAATCAAAGGAGCCGACAGAGTTCAGAATGCATTTCATTGCTGAGACGTTGCATTCTGTAGTAGACACCGGTCCCACTCCTACGAAGAGTTACCATGGGTTGTTAACAGTGTATTGTGTGGTGCATGCAATGCATATTTTCTTATTGATGGTATTATGCATTACTTTCCACTCAAATTTTTGTTTTTTGTTTTTTAGTTGTTCGCTTGTTTGAAACGATGTTAAGCACGCTACGTATCTTTGCCATTAGAGAAAATATTCTCTTTGTGCTTTTCTGTACGAAGCGCCATTTGTTTCGTGGGCAACGCAATTTTGCTCCAAGGATTCTTCTAATCAAATTTCTTTGTGTGAATTGAAAGTTAATCATGGTGAACATAAGAAAAAAACTTTAAATTACTTTAAACTTTTTGGAAGTTACGATAGGGTTCCGAATAATTAGGAGAGCGTTATCTATTCATAGAACATGCCGATGGTCTGGGTGCCCGGAATGGAAGCCCATTTGCATAATCCTGTGGAAAGAGTGAAAAATCATAACGATAATCACAAATTTCGTATCGAAGTTCATTTGCCGCCATCTATTCGCCATAAATCGCATTGATATTAACGTCTGGAAATAGAATGAAGTTAAGAGAATAAGCGTATCAACATTAGCAACATAGAAATATATCTAATTTATGACAAAAAATGCGAAGAATCGGTAAATGTTGGCCAAAGCATTCAAAAGCATTAGATATTTGCAAACAGCTTTTATCAAGTCAAATCTTTTATCATCTTGGTATATAACCAGCTCCTCGTCCTTTCATTCATGGTAGTTTATTTTTGAAATAAAGAGAACCTCAATTGGCAATGAACTAATGCTATATATGCAAAATCAAGCCTGGTTGAATAGCTCCTTTGGAAACCTTTACCTCATTTCAACCATCTGAAGTTCGTTGTGAATGGTGAGAGAAAAGAAAAACTATGGATGAAAAATCAGTGCCATGAGCACGCAAGGACACAAAAAGGCTAAAACGAGAATTGTGATTGGTTGAGGTTAGGATAGAATGGTAATATTACTTTTTGAACTTCCAAACAGTTGAATTTTATCGGTTTCACTTCAAGAAGAAAATCCAAGGAACATTGTGTATGACAAAGTCTAGCCTCCTTTTTTAGGTGATAGGTCCACCTATGGGTGAAAAATTGGATTTTTTATTATTATTCAGTTCTAGAGTTTGTCGCACAGTACTAGAAGGACACATCAACCTTACCAATAAATGGCATTTGAGGTGACGATGAGAATCTCTCATCTGTCGTGGCCTAAAAACGCCTAAAAACAAAGGAAATTGCAGCACATTCTGGCAGTTGCAGAACAAGTGATCTAAGGATCCAACATGAGAATTTAAATATGCGGCGTTGAATGTTGTAAGCAATTTTTATAGTTTTGCCACGAAGGCCAAGAAGGAGTTTTCCAATCGATCGTAACGGGTGATGAAACCATGGTCTTATACTATGACCCGACATCCCAGGAATTCCATGAAATGGCATTCGAAAGGAAAACCCGTGCCAGAAAAGCGAAGGTCATTCAAAGCGTCAAAAATGGTGGCAATAATATTTTTAGACTTCGAAGGAATTCTTCTGCTTCGCTTTTCAAGGCTGCTATTCGCGAACAAGACTTCACAGAGAATGAACATCCACCATATAGCCCTGATTTAGCGCCACCCGACTATCCTCTGTTTTCAAAGCCGAAAGCGGAATTAAGGATTGCAAGATTTAACAGCGACGATGAAATTGAGCAGGCGGTGTACGACCATTTTGACTCTTAAGATGTATCGTATTTTATTGTGACTTAGAAGCTTTGGTTAGACGTTCTGAAAAGTGTGTGAAAATAAAGGGATAATATATGGAAAAATAATCACAGTTGTTTTTGATTTGTGACCTGTGTTTCTATGTAAGGCTAACAACTCATGGACCGTACCACGTTAGTAAAAAGAGTTTTATTTCTAGTGATAGAATATATGACGCAATTTTCTGTGGAGGACGTCGTATCGGACTGTGAATTTTCTGACGGAATACAAGATGGTGATCATAGCACATATAATGAAGATTCAACATCTGGAAATATAGAAAAAAAACTTCTGAATCACAAAATCAGCATATTGAGGTAAATGTATTATAATATTTTCATGGAGTAAATTGTGCATATCCAGTACATAGAAGACTAGAAGAAGAAAATGTTTCTACATAAAACTGTTGAAATATGAGTAGCAATGATCTTTACGAACATTGTGGTAAGTGAATTTGATAGAAATATTACTCAAACAATTATTTGTTGGACAAACGTTAGCCTAGAAAAAGTAACGCAACGATTCAAAAACACAACGAAGCTACATGATATACATGATATTCATCTGTAAATGAATTTGAAACGAACGGATTTTCAGACTTTTTGATTTTCCTAAACTCCTTCAAACAACGGCGATTGTCATCTTTTATTTACGACCGACGAAGAAGATTGTGAAAAATTCACATGTGTTCAAATAGATAGATTATATAGATTTTTTTCAAATAGATTTTGTATCTTTTAAATTGATTTGCGTTCTGATGATGCCAAAACTTGACAACGAAGATACGGTTTACATTAGATAAAACTGCAACAATTTGATTGATTTTCAAGAAATTTGTTAGCCATTCTCACTTCATCAATAGAACGCTCAAAATATAGGAAAAGATGACTTTAATGTTCAAAGTATACGTCTCAAAACAAATTAAGGGCCACTTATAAGTTTCCGATTTTTGAAGAACAAGAAAACCTTGCTTCTTTTATTTGAATTTAATGAAATAATTCTGTGTTGCTTGGGCCCGCCGGGCCTTCTTTGGTTGGTTGCGAGGACGCGTTTCGGCTGTATACAGCCATCTTCAGCTCGTACTGAACGAGCATTAACAGAATTAATTTTGGTCTGCGGCAAAAACCAAACGAACTTTAATGAAATAATCCAAAAAATCACTTTATTTCTGACTATTTTTGGCGCTTTTAATGGTTGTTCAAGTCTATAAGCATTTATTGAATCGAAGACATAAAAAATTAACTATAAACATGCTTCTTGGGTTTGTTTCATGTAAGTTATGTCCCAGTCTTTACAAAATGAAAGCCTTTTCGGACTTTCGATAAATTGGCGGAATCTTTCATCTGGGAGCTCCTGCCAGCTTACCTTAAAAAATTGAATCAACTGCTGCTACTAGAACCCATCTTCTTTGAGGTGTCCCGATATGTCACAGGGGGAATGCCTCACAAAGTAAATGCTAGTCGACAAGAATGCTCTTAACGCCCAGCCTTTTTTTGGGGAGTGCCGGGCCTACGGGTAACTGAAGATATGAAAGTTGACAACGGTCGTTACAGGATACCCCAGACGCTTTACCTGCCTCCTAGGTCAACCTGTAACAATCGTGACTGAACACGGAACACGCTTTAGATAAGGAACTGGAAACGATGCTTTATGTTCAGCGCCTTTAGGCTTAGCCAACGTTAGCACCGATCAGACACTCGTACGTGAGCGACTTCAATCCAACCATTATGTCGTCTCCGACGTGGTAAACCCAGGCAAGCCTCCAAGAACGTTCGAAGTTTGTACCATTAAGTCGGCATAGAATGAGTTCAGATGGGCTCTTGATCAGCGCTCGTTTGATCCTTATCATTTGTCCCCTAAAGTGCTTGTGCCAATCCTCGCTTAGCCTCCGAGCTTGCAAAGATAACACTGCGAGCAAGAAGGTGGGTATATCTAGAACAGAGAGAGAGGCTCTGAGAGGAGACCTAATTCATTAAATAATATGTAACGCAAATCAGTAGCGGCGTACATGATGCTAATAGAGAACGAAAACATCAAGTACGGTTCCAACGGCGGCAAAACCGACGAACAACATGACAGCTAAGACTAAGGATAAACGAAGAAAAATAGGCAGCCTTGCACAAACCGATTTACTGGTGGCGATTGGACGCAGCAAAAACATGCAAATGCAAATGTCAAACTGGCCTTAACAAGAAATGCTGAGAGTTCCGCAGGACAAGAAAAAGGAGCACGAAAAACCACCACCAAGAACTTGGTAGCAGTGCTCGGCAGAGAACGCAAATACCGCTGTTGAAGTAGAACAGATAATCCGCGTACTGGTTGAACTTTGTGCGGAAACCAACAACAAGAGTGCATTCTTTGACGCAGTTAAGAAGCTCATCAACAAAAGTGCTACTGTTGCCCCACTCGAGGCGATGGCAACAATCAAAATTAGATACATTTACTGTGGACCTGCGTAATGGATGTGGGCGGAATGGTAGAAGCTGTGAAAATTGCACTCCCTAGCGTGGGAAGCATTAAACTAGATAACAATAAGGGAAAACCTTCGGTTCTAATTGACCCGAAATAAAGGGACGCAGAGCGAATTCTGAGTAAGAGAAAAATAAGGGTAGAGTGAATCATAGGCAGGGAACGGCAAAGGACAACGCCTCTTCAATACTTTAAATGCCTTGGCTACGGTCACACTACACAGGGATTCAAAGGAGTCGATGACAATTACATTGTAAATCTGGTCATACCAAATTCATGATTCATTGTCACGTGATCATTAAGGAAGATTTCCACGCGCACAGTAATCGAATGAGGTATACATCAAACTGATCTGTGCGAAAAAGGAGTTGTGAAAGTTGCGACGAGAACAGCTCTTGTCGGGCTAACACTAAAAAAACGCCGAATTTCTTCGGTATGGGCTGTAAAGAAACTATACTGGATGTGGATTTTACTTCGGAACGAAAACATCGAAACAGCAAAGCCCCTGTGTAGCGTTGGTTGAATAAAATCACTGGAAACCGAAGAGAATGTCACAAGCATCGTTGTGAAGCTCAACGGTCACGCAACTGTGACGTCGCATGCAACTAAGTAGATGCTAGAAATGCGTTACATACGCGAAGAGGAAAAGATGGGCGAGATAGTGCGGGCCGTCTTCCTCGCCCATCCCGTCCGTGTTCACGTTGACCAGAATGAAACAGCCATTGATTGCTTATTCTTTAGACATTCGTAATCGGAAGAGGAAGTCCTTTAATTGAAATCAATGATGGTATTGCAGCCGTATTACTGCAACTCATTGAAAATAATGCTGATATTCTAGCCGACTTATTACACCTCGTCTATGACCACTGTACTGTCGTGCTGCTCAGCAAAGAGAACGCCTGCAAACGGCTCAAACCGATTAGCAAAGGGAATGAAAATCCCTTTGTTGTGAATGCTACGAGGGTGGGTCAATAAGTCCTTAGAAAAAAGCATTAAAACAATTTTTTTTTGTAATTTTACTTTTTAATTTTCAACATAATCTCCTCGAAGCTCAATACACTTGGTTAGACGTTTCACTAATTTTTCGAACCCGTCAGAAAAAAAAAGATTTTGGGAGGTCCTTAAAATAAGCATTTGTTTGATTGATGACTTCTTCATTTGAAAAAAAAACGTTGTTCAGCGAGCCATTTTTTCAGGTTTGGGAATAGGAAAAGTCACTGGGGGCTAAGTCTGTTGAAAACGGTGGGTGGTTGACCAATGCGAACTTTAATTCTTCAATTTAGAGGAAACCACCCTGTTGCGTTTATTGTCGACTGTAAGCAAACGTGGCACCCATTTTACCGAAATCTTGTTCATATCCAATGTGTCATGTAAAATAGAAATGACGCTACCTTTTTAAATCCCTGTAACCTCAACTATCTCACTCAACTTTAATCTTCGGTCACTTAACATCATATCGTGGATATTACTGATCATTTTTGGCATAGTCACCTCTACAGTGCGTCCTGAGCGTGGGTCATCCTTTGTTGATGTACGACCACGTTTAAATTCATTTAACCAGTTATAAATAGTTGAAACTGGAGATGCAGATGTCCCGTCAACTAAATCCAACTCATTTTTTATTTGTTTTGCTGTTAAGCCTTTTATATGAAAATATTTTATTACAGATCTAAACTAAATTTTTTCCATTTTTGTAATCAAACAATTTCTTTTTTTCGATACACGAGAAACACACAACAACTCAACCAATCATGAAACTTCACAGCATACCTAGCCGATAGTGTCCCTGCATAAAAACGGACAGCTTATAGTGCTAGTAGCGCCATCTGTTTAATTTTCTGAGGACTAATTGACCTACCCTCGTAGATATGGCAACGACAGTTCCGGACAAACTTGTCAGCAGAAGACTTGCAGAAGCGATTCATGCTGCTGCGTCCCCGTCTCCTCGGCAGAAACAACAGATCGCTTCATCATCGATGCGTTTGCAAATGTGGCAAAAGGCAAAGGCATAATCCCGCACTTAACGAAGGATCGTTGAACTCTTCTTCTCTAGCTCCATAATATCTTATGTGACTTTTGAGGGATTGGTTCTATTGTTTTAAAAAAAGGTTTTGGTTGATGGCGATCATATCTATATTTTGGGCATTAGCGTTATCAATGTAAATTTTACATCAAACATGAATTTCAGTGAAGGATATGATGGGATGATCTACATTTTGCAGATTATTAGTTAGTGCTTTGTTGGTTCCTGAAATGCAGCGTCGGGCGTAGTATGTTTCCGATCAAGAATTTTTGGAAAACCAGGATCCAACCAAAACCTGTAACGTTGCCATTTGATGCCCTGCAATATTCCAGCACAGGTAATGAAAGTCAAGGTTCAATACTTACGTACAAAAAAAAAATAGAACAAGGGTCAATACTTGTGTAAGTAAAATGAAACCTCGGTACTAGAAAGTTCAAGATAAATTCACGATTCCCAATATTAAAAACAAACTGGGCAAGCTAGGAAAACTCACAATTTCAAAATTTTGAATTAATTTAATCCAAGTAACTAAAATATGCTCTAGAAACCTTTCAGGAGATGATTAATTCTTCTTCAGCGCCACAAAATAAAAAAATGTAAATAAATAATTGATAAATGTATAAAATAAAGTAACAAAAATCGAAGCACCCCATGAGCGCTTTTCGTCATTGTAATACTTGCACAACATTACCTTACATATAAGAATAATCGATTTGTCCACGTTTCTCATTTTTGCCGAAAAATTTTCAAGACAAATAAAATAAAGCTGGGCTACCGAATTAAATAAAATTTCTGCAAAATTCTTAAGCTTTCAACAACAAAATGTAGGCCGTACCGAAAACTTTTTCAATCGTTCAATCGGTCCTGGGAACTTCTGATTTCCTACCTACCTACATCTACAATGTCGTAGGATATGTGAAATCGTGACTTGTCGCAGCAAATAAACCGAAGTTGAGTTCTAAAATCAGAAAAGAAAACTTTTAAAAAATGGCAATAAAGTATATGGAAGTAATGGAAATAAAGTAGTTGCAGCCAGCAGTTCCTGCTGCAATGGGTAGCTAGTGCAAGTTAATCAGTAGTACATAGTATGCCGGATTTCAACGTGCAAAAGGAATGAATATTTTCACAAAAGGTAAACATTATGAAACGTGCTCAGGGGAGGGTGCCATTGTGCGAAGAAACAACATGTTGATGTTTTAACAAGAAATTGGAAGAATCATGAGTCAATGTGAGGTATGTGCTAAAAGTATTCCCATTAACATAATTTTTTGAATCAGCAGCTTTTTGGATTTCTGACAACTCCTCCAAATATGAGAAACTTTTGAGTTACTTCTGTAGTTCGGATTTGTACTTTTATTTTCAACAAACTTCGTCCACTGGCATCTACCATTATATATTGCATGGACTTAATGAAAGATGAAAAAAAACTTTTTGGTTAATTAGCGCTTTACTTGCTATTCGGTTGCGGTCATTAACGAATTCCGTGTCAGGCTTTTCCCTGTGTTTGTTTGAGAATGAAATGCTCTTTTAATAAAGGACTGGTGAAGAACTCCTTTCGAAATCGCGGAAATTTCAGCTTTTCATATTATTCGCAAATGATTCAGCACAATATTTTTGTTGTGAAATTTGTAATTACAACTAGTTTTTGGTGTTGAAATGAAAACTCGTTTCCAACGAAAGACAAACTGGCTAAATAGCAAATGAACAGGCTCTCTTATAAGACATAAGTATAACTTTAGAGAATTACGAGGAAACACTTTCCTTCTACATTCCGTATAGTACTCAAATGCATAAAAATCTCTAAGGATCATTGAAGACAAATAGGCTGCATTTCCACATTTATTTTGTGGAAATAATATAATTTGTATACATTTCCAGAAATAATGTTCATATACTCTTCATATTTATTTCGTCATAAGGTTGATAAATTTTCATTCCCAATACTTTGGCAGTGTCTGCTAAACTTATCTCTATTAATCCTTTTTTTATGAAGAATTTTATGGAATTCTTACGTGAAGTTTTATAGCACACAACGAGTAAAGAAAGATAATTCATACAAACAATTTATATGTAGTCGTATTCATGTACAAGAATACGTTTTTAACGATGAGAAAGGAAAACCAAATTTTGGAAATTTTCAATATTTCATTCATTACAACAGATGAGGGAGGCAGTAATGTCCACTCATTTTTGAGACCAACCACACAAAACAGAAAACCATCCAGATCCCAAAAAGGAGACACGAATACTAAACATATCAAATATAGTGACGATTGTGATAGAGAGCTTAGAAATTGAATGATTTAGGTTAGTGAAGAGATCGCGGTGAATGTGAGCACAATTTTTCCGGTGCTCAAATAAATTTTCAAAACTTTTTTGTTTGTTTTTCTACATAGCCTCCTTGTAACATAGGCCCCTTACATAGCTTCCTTATATAGTTCTCGTAGTGATGCTCTCATATCCTTAATCCGTCCAGACGCTTGCAGCTAGATCTGGTGAGTAAGGCAGATGGTCAAACAGTTCAAAACGGAATTCATGGATTTTTGCAATGGCAACCACTTAAGTGTTAGATTGTCGCATTGTCGTGGCCAAATAGGATTTTCTTTATCTACAAATGTGGTCGTTTTTCGATAAATTCTGCCTCCAGTTTGGCAAGTAATGATGCATAGTATACTATTGTAATGGTTTTTCTGGTAAGATAACTTCATAACTATTCCAAAAAACAGTCGCCATCACTTTTCAGCCGAAAAAACAGCTCGAGCCGGTTTTTCCTTTGCAGTCCACTGTTTTGAGAGTATTTTTATTTCGAGGGTGTAATTGTGTATCAATACTTCATCTATAATAGTTAATCGCTAAAATCACAATAGTTAGACGCAAAACCTTAGATTTATAAAGCCTACACTGCCATAACAGAGCGTCGGAAATTAATTAAATTAATGAACACGTTTTTGGTCTAACGAAAGCAAACGCAAAAACTCAACACGCACACAGCTTTCTCATGTCTAAGTTTTGATTCAATATATCACAAACATGTTCTTTAGATATTTTTATATCTCTCTCACGTTAATACGGTGGTCGCGTAACACTTTTTGGTGAGCTTTTGCAAGCGAGCTTTTCGCCTCGTCTTTGTACCTGCATTAATCGCTTCCGGTACGACTCCTTACTGAGAGCTTAAGCCCGAAGCTCGGAGCCATAGAGCAGTACCGACTCCACTACGCTCATCAGAAGGCGTCTCCTGGTCGCGACGGGTCCCCCAATGTTAGCCATAAGACGGCCGAGCACCAATACTCCATCTGGAGCCTTGTTCGCTGACGCTCTGATTTTATTGAAGAAGCTCATCTTCGAGTCATCATCACTCGCTCACTCGACGTATTATCGTACCTAGTGTGAGTTGCGCTTGCTCAGTGCGTCCGGCCACTAATGCCACTACGTCGTCAGCATAAGCGACCAAACGCGACTTATCCGGTAAGGGTAGCCTCAATCGCTCGTCGTACGAGACAATCCATAGAACATTACGCCTCCCCGGATGTTACGTGCATACTTCGCCGGGCCCCCTAATGTGTCATAGACGAGCTTGCGGTCTTTGAGGTAGTCCCTAAATATCCGCATCATATACCTCAGCACTCGGAACACAGAGCACTGAGAATATTTATCCACCTAGCGGAATTGAAGGTGTTCCTTACGTTGAGCGTCACGATTTATAGTATGCACTTTGAGTAGTGATTGTGGACTTCTGCCCGCTGGACCACATTCACCACTTCTATAACCGCGCCAATCGTGGAACGCCCAGCCCTGAAGCCGTATTGCTGAGGATACAGATCCCTGCGGCTCGGATGGCCTCCCCGAGTCTCTCTCTGATTAGGTTCCTGAGCACTTTGCAGGCAGCGTTCAGCATACATAGGGGTCGATATGCAATTGGTAGCTCCGGATTCCCCGGAGAGAGTGCATTTTGGGAATGCACTCTCCTGCAGGCAGCCGTTAAATATGCTGAGCAATATGTCAGGGCAAAGATGATACACAAGCTGTAACACTTCTGCTGGGATGCCGTCTGGTCCCAGCGCCTTTCGCGTTTTTAATGTTAGCATCGCATTGTCCAGCTCCTTTGCAGTGAAAAGCGAGCAGTCACAGGGAAAAGTGCATAGAATAGAGGACTCGGATCATAGTTTGCCTTTTCTTTTGCTTTGTGCCTCTTTGAACTCCAAACACTTTCCACTTCCCGGACCATGTGCCAGATCTTCAAGTTTCAGCCCTTTGGGCTTAGTAAGAGGAAGAAGTAGGAAGAGTTTTTCTAATGGCCTCTTCCTTGGCTTCCGCGACACATTCAATGTTTCTTATTTCTAAAGAGGCCATTGGCCGTATTGTCGAGCCAAGGAGGTCCTTGACTGCACTCACGAACATGCCGTTGTCTGTGCTGAATTCTGTCTACCAGGTCCTCGAGTTTGCCAATCCCATTTTGAATGTCCTTATTGACATTCTTCCGGACATTGATGGCGTTCTTCATAATTTTTAAGACCACGCTTATGTTTCTCGTAAGCTGCTCCACTTCACTTCTGTCGACGGTTATACTCGTAAGCAGCTCGCTCTCAGGTGAAGTTTTCAGTCCGTTGTCAGCTGAGGGGTCTTGTGGCTGCTGAGCATAATTGTTTTCGCTTCCAACAGATGCCCTAGCGACTTATCCCCAAGCTGATTGCTGGGGCAATCAGGTGAGGGATTGTGTGTGTGATGTTGATGCGTGTGAAGGATTGCTCCCTCACACGTTGGAGTGTATATCCCTACCCCCCATCCGAGTTTATTTTTTGTTATGTCGTCCATCTTGTTTTTGGTTTGGTACTTTTAGTGACTCGGTCACACGTGTGGATAACGGACAACCTCGCCAAGCCCCCTACCACGCCAAGGTTATACGCTTGGGGTGGGTGGGGGTCTTTGATTTGTTAAGGCGTATTGCCTTTCAAAAACAAAACTTTAATAACAGCTCTATACTGAATTTTCCCATTCACCCAAACGACTGTCATCTAAAACCTACTCGTGCAAAATGGCTGAAACTTTTGTAACTGTCAAAAGCTACAAAACAGCATTCACTAGCTTTTATGGACGAGTGTCGCCATCTTTACATTGTGGTCGGGACCTTTTCAGACCACCCTCGTAAAACATATGAGTAACTTGTATCAAAAGAAAACTTAGGAGAAGTAGATGCGCATCTATTCGCCACACCATCTTTATATTTATGTCTATATCTCCAATAAGCTTTGCTTACCAATGCCAATGCATTTGGAAAATTATCGTGGAATACTGTTGGATTGGGAGTTTGTTCGAATTGCTGGCATTTTTAATTGTTTGTTCTATGATCTCAAATATTTTCATAACTTGTGGTGCCCTCTCAAATCTCTATAGACAGTAACCTTTCCATTTTTCCATTGGGCGGTTTAATTACGAGCCTAAGGAAACATATTGTAAGCGATGTCGTCACGCATTTCAAAATACGTATTTTTTTCTTTGTTCGTGGATTTGTCATACACAATTAAATCCAAAAAAAGTTCAGTTAAAGTGAAATAACTGTGACATGTTTGGGAAAAAAGGTTAGGCGCCACTGCAGTCGTCTTAAGAGAAAAGTCGTAAACAACATTTTAGTTTACAACTACTAATACATCGATAATTCTCGAAAGGGTAAACATAAACACGTTGCGTGAATTGAGTACAACAAATCCCGGTGCAAGCGACATAGCGCGTAAACACGAGAACAATCCACATGGAAGATTCTGGGTTGATTGGTAGTTGTATAAAAGCGACTACGTCGAGCGATAAGCGGGTTATTGTGAATGAAGTGAAGTAGTGAGCGACAGTGCGCGATAAAAATAGTTCATTAAAAGTGTGGTGAAGTAAAATCATATTCGAATATAAATGATTATAAAAGTGATTGATTAATTAATGTAAAGGTGAACTCATAAAAGTGAAATAGTGATTCAGTGAAATAATTGTAAAGTGTTGGAAATTTTAAGAATAAATGTTAAGCACCTAATTTTAAATTATTTGGGTGTGTTTTATTCACTATTACTAAAATTTGCAAAGAGCAAACAGGTCGCGCACGTGGCCAAAGCGCAACATTACGTTTTGGAGAAGTGTGCTTTGAACATGCAATACTGGCGGACTCGGTAAGACCCAATTTATTGTAGTTTCTCTAGACTCAATATGGCAGAGAAGAACTGTTACTCCAGTCACGTGTAGCGTGTGGAGGAGATAAGGTAAACATTCTTAGCTGATAATAAGGAGAACCCATTGATGATAGAATATGTCGGAGGATATATTGATCTTGCTTCAGAGGATGAAACAGAATTCATCTACAGTCATGTTCATGGTTTCACCAACGAGTTTGATTCTGAAGAGGTTTTTGATACTGAAAACGCAGTGGCGTCTCCGTTTAAAAGAGATCAGATGAATAACTGGAAGAAAAAGCAACCATTGATAAAAACAGTAGAGGAATTATTGAATCATGGTTTTATTTTGAAATGCTTAAGTCCACTCTGAAATGCAATCGTCAGATATTATCGAAATGAGGGCTTGCTACATCTAGCGGGAGCCTATAATGGGAATAGGCAAAGTTAACGCGAGCTGTGAGTAAAGAAAACGACAACTTAGAAAAATTTCGGCAAATGATGAGTCTCATTTGGTTTATGTTACTCATACGTTGTCGTATACTTTACTTTAATAAAATTGTTTGACCGAGAATCTTTTGATTCACTCGTGAAGAAATTAGAAAAATATCTATTGTGTTGGTAAGAATGCCTCTATTGAAAGAATGCTCCAAGGTTTCAATGGCCAATGCCCTTTTTCTCCAGTACAGTATGCCTTTTTCTCAAGTTATATGTAATAAATTTGGGATAAAATGGTTCTCGCTCCATAAAGTCAAAACGGCATACTCATTTAGCCTAAAAACCTATGTTGGCATGCAGCCCGAAGTTTCCCTCGTAGTCAGTAATAAAATTAGTGACATCAATTGGCTCAGTCCTTATTCAGAACAAGGAGTAACATAATAACCAACATTTGCTTTCCAGACTTTATTTTCATTGATGAGTTGACAAATCATAAGCTTTTCATTATCCACACAGAGAAAGTTTTCCACACACCAGCATTCACAACTGCCAGAGGAAAAAAAAACACGCCAGTCACGGTTTGGTTATTATTTTACTAGGGTTACCAAAATAATGACTTTATTCTCTATTTTTGACGCTTCATAATTATGAGACTATCGATCCTTTATACCTATAGTGAAAAACCAAGCAACATAACATTCAAAAATTCTATAAAAAGTAAGATAAAAACAGCTGACCAAAAAATTTTTTATTTTTTTCCAATCAACAAATTCGTTGATTGTCTATTTCGGTAATTATTTGCAGCCGTTGAAGAGAACGCGTTCTTTGAAAAAATAGCTGATGAGATTCCAGAACTGAAGAAGAAGTCTAAAAAATGTTGGTGTCCCCTCCAGCCTTCAAATCCTTCTGTAGTAGTTCCGTTCTATAGATTACTATGAAGTTAGTACGCGGCACTTCCTGACGTTCAATGGGATAAAAGTTACGGCAATAAAAACTTCTAAGGCAGTTATTATTCTTACAGAAATAGTTTGCGACTTATTTAAGCTCGCAGGCTATTGCATCTCATATTTAGTGTTTTCATTTTTTTATGTCTTTATTTATTACTGAGTTAAAAAAAATCTTTAGTTTATTTAAAATAATTTGTTATTCTTCCACCCTTCAATTTACAACCGGTACGGACTGAGCTTCTATTGGCGGGTCTTCGATCAACTCCTCAGAACGCCAGGTAAACTCCAATTAATATACTTGTAAAATGCTGATGCTATGTCTTCAGTTTCCAATTTTGTGCAATACTAAAGTGCTATAATATGCAAATACGTTTGAAAGTGTTTTATTACAATTTTCTTTACTTTGTTTGGTCTAAAATTATATTCATGTCGTGGGAACTTCGAATGTACTTGACTCGCGTAGCCACAGTCAAACAGACAGTGAGGAAAGCCGAACAGCTAATAAGGAGTGGAGTGGGTAACTTATTTCACAGATACTACAAAGAGCAGTTCCTCTTTAGTGTTTCAAACGTCGCGCGGATTGGTATACCGAACCGGAATTTAAAGAAACTGATACGATTGCAACGTCTATACAAAAAGGAGTACGAGTGTGTTAGGTGATATACCCACGACTAGACGATCTAAAGTACTTTCAGCAAAATAAAGCGTGGAATTTTCAAAGATCAAAGAATCTTGACCAGAGTTCTTCAGTAATGTCCTTGAAGTAAATATTTGTCCAAAGTTTATTAAAGTTGATTTGCAAGGAAAAATTCATCCGAATGTTTGACAGAATATAAGAATAGACAGAAATGTACTCACTTATAGGTACATGACTAACGACAAGCAAATAGTTTCGTTGGGCTGGGTGTGTTTGATTCTTCACGATACATCTACCTTCGAACAAGTGATAGTAATCTGTCCAATCTCAATACTCAGGAAAACTAAATGAAATTCGGAAAGTGTCTCAACCATACGTTATCGAATTGGGTATGCTTCCATCGAATGTCAACCAGGAACCAGGAGGGGGAACCATGATTACTTCGAAACAAGATACTACACCATTGATGGAATAGCAGGAAATGTGAATACGGGCTTATGTACAGAGGCACACAGCAACTCGATACCATACCAATTGTCCTGCTGGACACACTTGACATGAGAAACTACGCTGAATATCCGGATGTCCTAGATAAGGTTTGAAATTGCTTCCATGTTCTAGCATAACTGACCTGAGCTCGATGCATTTTCAAGTCAATTCTCCGTAGGCGGAAGAATGGTAGTCTCATAACATAATAATAATATAATAATTTCGTAATAATTTCTACTTGGCCTTGGCCGCGTGTTATGGAATCTAATATCTCAGTAAAGATAGAGTAAGCACCAACCTACATTCTTCAGTAAATTTGGAGCCCTAAAAGGACTTAAAAATTAGACTGATGTTTAGAATGGTTGACCCAAGGAATCTTGTGGAATATTATATTTTGTTGATTTCTCTACTAGCACAAACCTTAACTAAAAAGAATATGTTGAATGGTTTTATTCTCAATTCGACAGGAAAGGTGTTCAGTGAGTGGTTGTCTGCTTGTCATGTAGCTTGACAATCATTATATCATATCAATCATAACATCATTTACCCTCGTACGACTAGAATACTTTCACGGTTTTCTCGGTAGCTGATTCTGCTCACTTTACTTGATCAGGTCTATCGTTTGCTTAACTTTATATTCAGGTACCTTATTTAGGTTTCACTTATTTAAGCCCATACTTGCAATCTAGCACTTAAGGTTAGGCTGCGGAAATAGCTCGGACTGAAAAAGTGTTGCATAGCTGTCTAGCTTGCATATGTGGTTGAGTTGCGAACAGTCACAGAGATAAATTTCAGCTCGGACTGAAAGTAGAGAGGGAAAGGAGGTGAAGAAGGGAACCATTGTGACAGGATCCCTGTAGAAAGGAACCATTTTGTCTATAAATTAGAACCAAGATTTATGCAACAATTTTACAATAACAAAATTTCAAAAGTTAATATAAAAAGACCCAAGAAAAATATTATTTACTTATGTTCCATTCAACAAGATAATCCTTTTAATATTTTGTTTTTAATTTACCTTACGGAATCGATTTTCGACCGTCATTGTTTGGTCTTCATTGCTGATAAATTTTCTTTATTTTTAGCAAAACGATATTATGAAGATGGAAGCAATTACAAATATATTAAGATAATCCTGACAAAAATGAAGATGTTAAAACCGGCGACTACAACGACGATCTATTATCTCATATTTTTATTACACCTAACATCAGGGACATTGATGATAGACAAGATGAGTTCTGAAACAGGATGCACTGAAATCAAAACTGACGAAGTACAATTAGTCATTGAACGACGTATTATTATACACAGAGCAAATTTAGAATGCATACGAACAGCAATTAACGACACTAGACAGATTAATACACTGGGAATACATGACCATAGACAATTGACATTAAACCAAGAACAAGGTGACATGAAACATCAATCATACACACTAATTCCAAAAGAATACAGCCAAGAACTTAAAAAGAAACATACTGTGACATGTTCGAATAATGTCACGCGCCATTGTAGTCGTCTTAAGAGAAAATTCGTAAACAAGTATCAATAACCAATTGTAATCAAATTGCGTGCCTTGAGTACAACAAAAATATGTGTAAATGACTCAGCACGTAAACTTGAGAATGATCCACGTGGAAGATTCGGGATCGGTTAGTACATGCATAAAAGCGACTACAGCGAGCAGCGAAGAGAGGTACTGTGAATGAAGCGCAGTCTTGTGAACAGCGAAGTCTTGTTGGATAAGCGAAGCGACAGTGCGCGTTAAAAGTAGTGCGGTAATCAAATAGTATTCAAGTGAAAATCGTACGCGGTTTAGAAAGCGAGTGGAAGTAATTGTTATAGTTAATTAATTAAAATAAAAGTGAATAAACGAAGTAGTAACTAAGCGAAAATAATTGTAAAGTGTAGTGAAATTTATTAAAAGAGTAAATTTTAAATGAGTTGGTGGGTGTTCAATTCACTGCAAACATTTGCGAAGCAACCAGGTCGCGCTTTTCTTTTCATAAATGGTAGGGACCACGGAAAGGACCGTATAATATATTTTTTTAAGTTAACAGTAACCCAGAAACAAAATGTGCGCAAGACGTTCCTTCAGTATTGCAGTGATGCCAACTACAAGACATCTCGCGGGTTTTTTTTATTCAGACAAGTTACGCCACGGCATACGCCAGAAACGTACACGACAAAATTATCTAGTTAACACACTAACTTATATAGGCTTTATTGGTCTAGAGCACGTGCGTTATGAAGTACCTGGATTGTTTACAGATTTTAACGAAGAATCTGAGAAAAGTCTAATCGTATCTAAGTTTCCAGGCAAAACTATGTAATCAATTTTCGCAAGGAAACCAAATTTGCCTGCCATAGGGCTTGGTTGGACAATGAAACGAATGCCATCTATTTTCACAAAAGCGTATGAACTCAAACCAAAACTTCAGTTTATGATGGAATACACTTTGTTAACACAAACGAACGTAGTGCAGCAGTAAATTGCAATTAGTATTTTTGCTTCCTCCTGTTTGCAGGAAATTTGCACATCTTCCATGGTAGCATGTTGTACATTTTTGTAATTCTGCTTAAAGTCCTGCCGTACACTTGAATGTTGAATGGTAAAAGGGTAAAGCTCTTAAAATTTGCCAGCTCTTCTTTCTCATAATAAGGAAATTCCACTTGCAAGATGCGGTCGCATATGCAACACAGTAACAGGAGCGTGAACAAGTGTCACTGTGAACCATATATGCCTCCGGAAATTGAGTGAAACCTATGGAAGACAGGATTCGATACTACCAGGATGCTCAATCAAATTTTACACATGGTTGTACTTAACTCTCCGCCGATGTGCAGGCTGCGGCCGCCTGGCATTTTTGAGGTTAAATAATAAATATTGAAGTGCATATCCTCCAGAGCAAAAGAAGCGAAAGTAACGTTAAAGAAGACGTTCTTGACTGCAACGACTCTCGTAGTCGTTGCGACATCATCACTTAGCGCCCAGAGATTTCGTGTCGTCGTTAGCATCATTCCAGGCAACACCATTGCTGCAATCTTGAATTTATACATGATAGCGTATGAAGACATAGGTATCTGTGCTCCGTCGACTGAACACAGAAAAGTTTTGAAGGTAGCTACCGGTTCCGCATAAAGGACATATTCCCGACATGTTTCTGGGTTCTCGCATTCCCCAGAGTGCTGTGATGCAGAAACTCCGAAACGCTGCTTGCATCCAATAAATTCAAGATGGTGGACCGCCGGGAGCTTAAAGTTCCGTACAAAATGCGTTTCCGTCGAGTGCAGACCATGTTACTTAACTGCTTTTGGGAGTTTCCATGTAATGAAAGTTCACGAAATCAACTAAAATAATTTACACTAATTACAATGCTGAAGTAGATCTAGTTTTGGCTTTCATCGTGATAGTCTTCGCTGGGATTTTACGGTTACTATATTATGGTTCTCAATGTTCGAAGAGCGTCATAGTGCGAGATACTGAAGGACCATTAGCGGTGACGGAATTGAGTTAAGAGCTCGTACGGGAAGTGTTTAGAACTGTCTAGGAAGAATGAAAATGACTGGATTCCCTCCTTGCCGCTCTGTTTCGTACGGTAGCGAAATTCGCGATAATGCGACAAAAAAACAATTAAAAGCGCCATCAAGGGTGTCATAAAGCACTTCTTATCGCTCTCTACCTATTTCGATAGTCAATTTTCTTTGCGTTCGAGTTGCCTTCCTTCACATTTAGACATTATGAAAATTTTTAGTGGAATTATTGCTAATTGCGGTTTTCTTTGAGTGAAAATTATTTAAATGTAACATTACTATGCTACATAAGCCTTTTGATGTCAGGATTTTTTCAAATGAAGTGAATGCAATTACTAATATAACCTCAAATCGAGCCAAATTTCGGTTAAAACTGGTAACTCAGCAAATACTTTGTCAAAATGAGAGTTTCTCAGATACACGGTTTTCTGTGAGATCGGATTTTGTTTGGCATAATCGCAGCTAAAGAAAATGAAAGAATTCATTAAACGCCTCAACGATAATCGACAATTGATTGATTCTTAATGGATTCCTTCGTACAAAGAGCTAATTAACATTTTTTGGACAAATCTAAAAGGCAATAGAAGCGCGAGAACAGCTTCAATTGTTTTTTCCTTTCTGTTGTTGTCAATGTCGTTGTCGATTGTTATGGCTTACACGAACGGATTTCAATTAACTAAACGAAGACGAACGGAAAGTTATCGCTTGACTGATTTTCTGATTTTCGTTCATGCATTTATCAGTTTGAATTACTTCACAATGAACTAAAACGAATTGAAATGGTTCTGAAGATTTTCGCATGAGGACAATCAAGCTGGCGCTTACACAGTTTGAATTTAAAAGTAAATTTTGTAGTGCAACTGTGATTTTTCTGTGATTTTTTGAAAGAGTAACGAAAGATCGCTTCGGAGAAAATATTACATCTGAAACTCCTTATGCGACAATAAACTCTTATTTTCTTTGGTGGATTACCTTGCAAAAGTCTGAGTATGAGTTCAGGATGTAGCGCTTTGCAGGCTATGATATGAACCCGGACTATGAATTGACTCTCGACATTATTTGACACATATGTGCTGGCGGCCATGACATTCTGGACCTAGTCGCTTCTTGCACGGTACGGCGGGAATGAAACCCGTGCGCGAACGGATCCAGGCTAATATCACGACGTCTCCGTTCGGGTAAAACATTGGCAGGCCTCAGAGTACGTTCGAAGTACCATTGAGTTGGTGGAGCAGGTCCGGTTGAGTCATACTCCCGATTAGCGCTGATCTGGCTCTGAGCACCTGACTTCATAAGGGGTGGTGCCAGCCCTCGCATGGCCTCCCTGCTTGCATAGATAACCATGGGATCATTAAGGTGACTACACATCCGAAGGGATATAGCGGCGATGAGGGGGAACCCTTAAGAACAAAATGATGCAAAACAACAACAGCAAACAGAACAAACAGAATAATGCAGAGGAGACGAACAAACGAGCCGATGGACATAATTCTCACAACCATAACGAATATCTTGGCGTGTTTGCCCGATGCGTTTACCACCACGGTCTCATTCAGCCCCAAGTGGAAAGAGCAGTGATGGGCCGGTATTAAATGTGGCTCCGGAGGTTTACGACCATCTCACTCCTAAGATTGCTATTGTTGAATCGACCTCAGTAGGAGGAACGCACAACATAGAACCTAAGCTCTTGGAGGAGAAAGTCGGCGAAAAAGACCTGATGGTTAAGAAGCTTATCGCGGAGAACCATTCCGAGGAAGAACGATTGACTAAAAAATGTTATGCGATCCTCAAACGTATGCACGGAGCGATCATAAATCAAAAGACTATCAGTAAGGATGTAAACAATGGGGTGTTTGAGCTCGAGGACCTCTTGTATCAAGTTGCCCACTACAGGAGACTGGAAAAAGCTGGAAGAAGAACATCCAGACCAAACGGTGTACGTTAAAGTCACCCAACCTTTCCTCCCCAGTATCAAGAGGACTGCTGATAGCCCTCTTGAGAGTGAACAGGAGAAAAGGCGTAAAGAGAACGCTGAGCCAGAAACAGAAACGCCACAAAGAAAAGGCGGCTTCCAACTCGTGATATTTAAGGGGGCAAAAAAAGCCGCACAACGTGAACATAGGCTTAGCCAGCAAACAGTGCCTGTTCAAACAACGACAAATACTGTAGACAAACCGGCAAGGAAAAAGCGAAGAGTCCTTGGGGACGCCATTCTTGTGAAGGCAACTGACGGAAGGAGCTATTCTGACGTTCTACGCGATATCAGCAAGAATGTCAAGCCGGAGGAAACAGGGACGATAATTAAAATTCTACGATCGACGAGGTCCGGAGGGCTACTCGTTGAGTTTGGAGCGGACTCCTCCGATAAATCGATATTCCGCGATAAAATAAAGGACATCCTTGGGGCAAAAGCCACCGCCTCTACCTTGAAGCAAAGGGCCTCAATGGAAGTAAGGGACCTGGATTGTATGGCCGACCCGGCTGAGGTTGACGAAGCCATTCAAAAGGAGTTCCCTGGAATAACTCTAGTAAAAGTAAAACTTTCTCCAGAGAATCGGCGAGGGCAAATGTTGGCCATACTCGACCTAACGAAGAAAGATGCTACACAACTCCTTGCCAAAGGAAAACTTAAAATTGGCTGGGTGGTGTGAGGAATTCGCCGTCGAACCACCCCAGTTCGATGCTACAGGTGTCTTGGAAACGGGCACATCACTTGGAATTGCAAGGGCCCTCACCGTAGTATGCTTTGCTTTAAGTGTGGAGCGTCTGGGCATAAGATAAAAGAGTTTGCTGAGACTCCGCGCTGTTTGTTATGTAATCATCTTAACTCTCAACCGACACAGCGCACCCTCACGTTGCAGGTACAGGCGCATGCCCAATCTTTAGAGACGCACTAGCAAAAGCAAAAGTAGCTCTGAGGTGATGATCAGGGCCCTTCAAATTAACTTGCACCGTAGCATCAACGCACAAGACTTGTTAGAGCAACTCGCCAGAGGAAAGAGGGCTGATCTGCAGCTGTTGAGTGAATAACATCGAAACAAGACCTCACCACCCTGGTTCTCCGATGACTCCTATACTGCCACCGTTTGGGATCGGGAGAACATGCGACTCCAGATCAAGGGTCATGGCCGAGGAAATGGTTTTGACTGGATTTTTTTTTCAGCGTATACCTGACGCCGACTAAGTCAATGCCATCTTTTCAAACTAGACTAAACGCGTTGGAGGATGTTGTTCTGAATACAGATGGCAAAGTACTCGTAGCAGGAGACTTGAACCCCACAGCCGTTGAGTAGGACATGTCTCAAACAGATTCCAGAGGACAACGCATTCTGGACATGTCGTCGAGGACCAGGTTGGTGGTATTGAATACCGTTCATGTACCTACCTTGAGTATTTTCGAGCAGGTTCGAGCGTCAGTGGATAAGGCTTCTGTGCGAGTATAAGCACTCAGTCGCCTTATAGCCAACACGCGTGGACCAACCTCAAGCAATAGGCGTCTACTAATAAGTGCAATGGAGTCAGTGCTCTTGTATGGCTCCGAGGTTTGGGCTGACGCTCTTAGTAAAGAGACGCACAGAGGGCGTCTGGCACAGGTGCAGAGGCAAGGAGCTTTGCGGATGGCGGCTGCATATCACACTGTTTCTGAACCAGCAGTGCTGGTAATCTCGAGGGTGGTTACTATAAAGTTACTTGCAGATGAACGGAAACGTGTATGCTTACGAAGGGGGAGTCGGTGAGAGAAACCGTCAGCCGAGAGGAACGGAGAAGGACCCTAACCTTGTGGCAGCAAATATGGGAAAACGAAACGCGAGGCAGGTGGGCTGCACGGCTGATTAGTGACTTGGGGCCATGGTTATACAGAATGCATGGTGAGACTGATTATTACCTGACGCAACTACTCAGTGGTCACGGATATTTTCAGTCTTACTTGTATAAGATAGGAAAGTCATCACCCCAAACTTGCGTGTTCTGCTCGGGGATGACGGATGAAGCCTGCCACACGTTCTTTACGTGTATCAGACGGACAAGACTCCGTTCGTATCTCTCGGAAAAAATAGGCGTGCTCTGCCCAGAAAATATAACGGGAAAAATGATGCAATCAAAAGACAATTGGAACTGGGTGTCACATTACGTACGGACAATACTTCTTATAAAGAAGGGCATGATGAATCACTTGATGAGGGAGGGGGATCTCTGTAAAAGCCATTCTCTTCCTTCCTATCCATCCGTGCAGAAGGAGGGATTTCCCTTAACATGAAGCCACCGCTAAGCGATGATTAGTGAGGCCTAATCCAAAGTAATGTGATAAACAGTTCCAGGCTAGGTTCCTGGCGTGACATAGAAGGTGTTTAGTAGGTAGTCCGGTAGCGGGAGTCCGCCACTCAGGGCGTAAATAGCCTTCACCTCCCAAACAAAAAAGAAAACAAAAAATGCCTCCCGACGCTGGGGCTGAGAAGGAACAATCTCAGATGTGACATCTGCCTCGGAGTCCCTCGCTTTGACGACGCTGAACTGAAGAGTACTCGAAGATTATTCAGCGAGTGACCACCAATACATCGCGTTTGAGATTGCCGAAACCACTCCTCGATCATCTCAACGATCTTTCACTCCCGGGTGGAACATCAGAAAAATGGACGTGGAGACTTTCGCCGATGTGATTCTTCAAGGCGGAACGACATCGGGGAGCCCTTTGGGAAGGGGAAGGGTTCCTGTCGAGGGAATGGTGGAGTCAACGATCAGCCTATGCCTCGACGGCTATTTTGGTAAAAAATACGGATTTTCAAGGTAACAAAATTGTTTCTACTCCAAATACTGGTCATACATCGGCTTTTATAAATGTTGCCCATCTTTCAGGTATTTCATGAATACCATCCCAGAAGAATTGCTTGTTTTTTAAGGCAAACTATTTGTCAAGCTACATTGCAACGGCAATTGCAACATCGCTGAAATGCTGCTCTGCGAGTGCGCGTTCCATTGATGGGATGATCAGATGGCGCCTTGTCTGGGGAGTGTAGCGATTATCGAACGAACGAAGCGACATCTGAATGTCGATACAAATTTGACAATAGGTAGTTGTAACGCTTTTGTGACCTCACTCTTTCTTGGAACACCATTGCGAGAATGCCTATAATAAAATCAATTTAAAACCGATATGGAGCTTAATTGCGAGCCACGAGACATTTTTATCTGTAGCCAAGAACGCTACAACTGGTGACCTTGCGACTGTAATTGATAACCTGTAACTATTATGTTGATGAACCTAACCAAACTGTGTATAAGTGGAGTGCTTTGTAAATTGTTAAGAAGTCAAAAATGGCGACGGTCCAACATAATGTTCCGTAGGATTCTAACCCAGATACTCCTAAGACTCCGCTGAATATCGCGCGTGAATTGTAGACTGTCAGTGATCCCCCGTGACTTGTTGCTGTTCACGACGTTAAACTGTCGCCATTGTAGGAATCATAGGTCGAGCTGTGGTTTTCATGACTCAAATGAACATGCAGTCATTCTAAAATGTACTCCGAAACAGCAAAGTTCAATGCAGTTGTGACATCGCTGGACTTGGCACAAGTGGCAGATGTTGAAAGGCCTTCGACTACAACCAAATTCGAGGAACTAACGCAAGTACTAACAGATCTTGAATCGAACGCTCAAAAATGTTCGCATCTGTACAGACAAGTGCAAGCATTGGCTCGCACCCGCATTGGCTAGCCCCAGCACGTGCATTATGGTTGAAATGATAACCAGTCCACATGTGAGCCATAATGTCAGTTTCTACAGTGAAATTTGTGATGCCATTATTAGAAATGGCTGACAAATTCCTAGAATCATCTATTGCAACGCCAGCTGTAATTGAATCCACTTCGCAGGCCTCTGTACGCCGCACATAAGAATCTGAACCGCTACTTTCAGAGATACGACGAACTTTCAAATGGTCATTCTGCATCGCTACTGTAGAACAACCAGATGACTTGTGGAATATAATATATATATAATATATAAATATATATAAAATCTACAAACAAGCGCAGTAATTCTAAATAGTTTTCCGAGTTCGATAAAAATGATTAAAACAGGAAAAGCATTTTACCAAATCTTATCTGCTTTCCGAATATTATAAGCCTAGCAGTTTTATAATAACGCGCGACGAGGCGCTCAAACATCACATTCTCACAAAAAGACTCCCCAACGCTGAAAAAGCTCTTCGCTTACCGCAGGATAAATATAAATTCGCTAAATTGGAATTCGAGTTCATGCTGCATAAAGAAATTTGTCAACGTTCGATCCGCCATTGCGTCAGCCCTCTTCATTTGTTTCAGAAGCAATCAGGACAATGGAGACCATGCGGCGATTACAGAAAATTGAACGCAGTAACTATTCCAGATCGGTACCTCATTGTCAGTGTTGTAGACTTCACCCATAATTTGTATGGAAAAACTACATACTCGACTATCCACCTCATCCGCGCCTATCGTCAAGTTGCAGTGGCGGAAAAGGATATTGAAAAAATAGCCGTTACATAACGTTACACCGTTAGGTCTTTTTGAGTTCCTGAAAATGCATTTTGGACTCAGGAATGCAGCTCAGACTTTTCAATGATTCATCGATATTGTACTGTCCGGCTTAAAGTGCTGCTTCGGCTATTTACATTACATCACTGTCGCACCAAGGTCAGAAGAAGCACATAAAGATCACATTGGAGCGATATTTCAACGATTTCAAGAATACGGTATCAAAAATAATCCTTCAAAATAAAAATTCGGGCAATTGGAAGTGCAGTATCTAGGATTCACAGTGAGCAAGGATCGAATTAAGCATTTTATTGAGAAAGTAGACAAAGACAAAGATGTTGCCAAAATCCTGGCGCCTCTAAACGAATCCCTACACGAGTCTCGTAAAAACGATAACAGACCAGCAGAATGGACTCCTACGGCTGTGGATGCATTCGAAAAAAGCAAGCAGTTGTTGGCAGATGCAACAATCTTAGTACATCTCGTAAAGGACGCACCCTGGGCTGTCCTAACAGAGGCTTCAAATTTTGCGATGCGGGCAGTGCTGGAGCAGTTTGTAAACGATCAATGACAGTCACTCGCTTTCTGCAGCAAGAAGTATAATAAAGCGCGACTGAATTATAGTGCTTATGAAAAAGATTTTCTTGCCTTCTACTCTGCGATTAAATATTTCAGTGATCGAAAAGAAGGACAGGAATTCGTGATTGTTCTGATCATAAGCCATTATACTATGGATTTAACCATATATCCTTATATCCATATATCATGAAAAGCGTCCCTGGAGTCAATGGAGACTCTAACATAGTGTTTGCTGCACTGTTGTGACTTGGCGCAAGTGCGGAAAATACCTCAATAGACTTAACGGACGTAGCTAGCTAAACAGGAACAGGACGAGACACTCAAATCGTTTTTGAATACAGAAACTTCACTGGATCTAAAAAAAGCCTAAGGACACAAGAAGCTAACTTTAATGCAATATCCCAACAGGAACCGTATATTACTGTATATAACGAAAATCGAGCATTTAATTCGGTACATCGATTATCGCATCCAAGTGGAAAAACAATCAGCCGTCTCCTACGAAAAAAAATTTCCTGGTCAAACATGAGAAAGGATATATCCAATTTGGCAGAAGTATGTATTCAATGCCAGAGATCAAAAGTTAGTCGGCTTGTTACGACCATTCCGTGTCAATTCGCTACACCTGAGAAACACTTCGACCATGTCTATATTGACTAAGTGGGACCGTTACCTGTTGTTAATAACCACAAATACGTTCTTACAATGATCACAGGTCATCATTCTCACAATGATCTCGCGATGGACAAAAGTATTGCGAATCATCAATATAACAGCTGAGGATCTAGAATAAGGTTTTAGCACCAACTGGGTTGCGCGATTCGGAACTCTGCGAACTGTAACAACAGATAGTGGAAGTCAGTTTTAAACCATATTGTTTAACGCACTGACAAAACTGCTTAGGTGTAAACACATTTGGATGACATCATATCATCAAGCCTCGAACGGTATGATCGAGCGATTTCATCGATGTTTGAAAGTAGTGTTAATGTACCACGAAGATACCACATGGATAAAACCGTTACCAACTGTTTACCTGGGTCTACGTTCTGCCTACAAAGACATCAAATGCTCCGCTGCGGAATTGTTATATAAGACGACGCAGCGAATACCAGTAGAATTTATAACTGAAGAGCTAACGATTCGGGGAAGTGAATCTTTCTTTGCAGAAAAATTTCGAAAATATATAAGAAACCCTTTATCGACTCCTGTGGTCCATGATTGTCAAGGATGAAGAAGAAATGCCACATATTCATTCAAGCAGATACAAAAAAAAAATCATCACAACAGCCTTACGTCGGACCTTATCGTGTATCGTTATTCAAACTGATGATGGATGGAAAAGAAACGATAATCTCAATTAATATTGACTTAAGCCGACGTTTATGATAGACCAAGAAATTAAAGAAACGACGCCGTCACCTTTCGTCAACTACACGGACGAAAGATTACCAGTACTGAAAACGTATCCTGGGCCTCGAAAATCAAGCAGCACGCAAGATCAGTTTCAATTGTCTAATTGGAAATTCTGTCGATATAAGTTATACACTTGGTTGTAACGCTATAGGGACATCACTCTTTCTTAGGACGCCATTGTGACAACGCCTTTGATAAAGTATACTTAAATACTTTTAATTGCGACCAAGATCGCTGCAAGAGTACAGCAGGTGGGGGAGGATGTCCCATCCAAGAGATTTCACCTTATCTTTCACTGGTTTTTCTGTGTGCGACGGCACCTTGTCAACTAACAAAATTACTATGTCATGTCTTCTGGCCCGTTCCGGTCGTTTTATGATTAATGTGTGGTTTAAATTTATAATTCGTTGACGACAGCGTTGTGTATTAATGCTTTCACCAGGCTTCTTGAGCTCAAAATAAGACAATAATCCCACCAGGCACAAAACACGTTTAGGTTAGCCTTATTGGAGGACTGGCTTCGTTAGGTGAAAACCAAGATTTTTCCACTTGTGGTTTTCTAAATAAATCAATTTGTATCGTCACAATTCGTTGCAAAATGATTCCGTATCGTGGCGCTGGAGCAGCATTTCCATGGGACTTTACAATTTTCTATTTGACGTTCATTCAAATCCTGTGGGACCCATTTGCCGAGCTTATTGATCTAACTCATTGCTCGTAAAGATCTGCTCATCATTTCCTATGACGCATTTTATGCATCAGCTAATTACCGTTCGGTTTAAGTTGGGCTATCATCCAATAACTCCTGCTATTCCTCCTCTTCGTATTTATGTGGTCTACCAGAGCGCTCATCGCTTTCAAATGGAAATTACCGCTTTTGAATTGTCGAAACAATGTCTCACATATACTAATTGATGGAGCATATCCACCAACAAACGATGACATTTCATAGCCTTTTTCGTTAATGTGTTCGTTCGATGGCTGTTAAACACCATCGTTTAACAGTCATTAATACTACAAGTCAATTTTCATATTTTCCAATGCAAGTGTTTACATTTCACATGAAAACACTTCTTTCATTTTCATATTTCTGTCAGTTTTTATCAAACTATGTTTTCCAACAAGTTTCGTTGCACTTCAAATGTCAAATTTATCATAGAAATAGTGAAACAAAGGCCAGGGAATTCCTGACCTTTGGAGGAAACTATTTTATTTCGGACACACTTATTCCAAGTGATGGCGGATAAATTACAATTCGACCGTTTTTTCCATAGTATTTTTAAATAAATGGACCAGTATGCATCTAGTCTGTGCTAATTTTTTACATTAGACTGTCATTTTAATTCCAAACCGTGCTGACCACTTCCTCCAAACTTAAAAAACGAAAACGTTTGAAATAGCAGAAAACTGCAATAACTTCTTGATATTATTTTCACAAAATCAACAACATTGTTTTTAGTTTTAATAAATTGTCATTTTTCCGATTGCCATTGCCGGGTGCCTTGAATATATTACCATTTTAAACAATGCTCACACATTAGAATCTAACCAAATCCACGCGTACACTTTGCATATATACAGATAGAGAAAGAGTGACAGCAATAGATGGATAGAGAGAATAGGCTAGACCAAAGGTTAATAAAAGGCTAAATAAATACTAGATATAATCAAAGAGTGATAGATAAGGTAAGAGCGATAGAAAACATTTCTTAAAATGGAACAAAATGGCGTATTAAATTTATTCACTTGCAAGTTATACAAAGCTGACCCTGTTACTAAAGCGTGTTTATACTCCCTATATAGAAAATGACGTTAAGGAAGAACTTCGGGCCATCCTAGGTCAAGATTTTTGAGGAATCAAAAGATTTCCAATGCTGTGCTCAAGGAAGGGAAGGACCTTTTTTCTGCCTTTTATATGAATCCAAAATAGACTTTGACGTCAAAAAGGTAGTGAAGGTAAAAATGCGTTTGCACTTAAGCTACAATGGGATTAAACCATACACCATGCAGTGTTACAAACGCACATGATTCCGATATGTTGCTTCTTACTGCGGAATAGAACTGCGCTGTGAAAACTGGTAAACACAACCAGGCACTCGCTTTGAAGCAGAAGAAACACAGGATTCGATTTTATGCATAAGTTGCAATGGTTAAAAGCCACCCGGCGAGCTTCAGGGGTTGGTCTTAAACGAAGGAAGCTTAGATAAGGAGAAGGCATCTCCACATAAAAATAGAAGGCAATTGACAGAGCTATTGAAAAGCACAATTTGAAATGGGGTTCCATTCGTTAATAAAGCAAAGACGATCCACTCCAATCCAGTGGGTATGGCAAACTAAAGCTGTTAATAGCAACAAAAAGACAGAAGTTGTTTTGTATATACTAACTGCAAACCATGTTACGCGTGTGACTTGTACGAGGGTGGTCTCAAAATTTTTCGACCACAACGTGAAGATGGTAGGTCTCATCAATAAAAGCTAATGAATCTGGTTGTGCATCTTTTTACAGTTACTCACCAAAGTTTCAGCCGTGTTGGACGAGCAGTTAGTAGTTGACAGTCCTTTGAGTTAGTCGATGTGAGAATTTGGTGAAAATGGAAATAATTGAGTATCGAGCTGTTATTAAATTTTCGGTTCTGAAAGAGACTATGTACCATCACTTACCTCAGCCAAATTTTGGGGAGCTGAAGTCAAACGTGACTTGGGGAATGATGTACGTTCTGCTGTTTGATGACCGCTACATTAGAGTAAGAAAGATATGTTAATGTCGAAAGAACGTGTTTGTCATGTATTAAATCAAGGCGGAAATACAATACTGCGTGACGGCGATGCGTGAGCGCGATGCGATTCTACCTCGTCGTCACGCAACGCATTCAATTCACATTGCACGCGATGCGGGGAACATTAATGTTCATATGACAAATGTCAGATTGGTGAGATTTTAAATGAAATTTCCTGGAAATTGTTTTTGATTTTTTAAAAGTATTGAGTTTGGAATGTTCCTTGGTTTAGCCAATAAAAGCCTTAACTAGGATGCACGAAATTTTCATTCAAAATTCATTCCTAATAACCCATGTACTTAAAACGAAGTTAAGGCGTTTTAATTTCAAAGTTCATTTAAGCGCCATATTGCATTTGACAAACGTCACGCACATCGTTGCGAGGAATTTTCGTTTTTCCGAATATTTCCCGCCTCGCATCGACGCATCGCCATCATTGTACGATGTCGCATACAAATGTATGTTACGAAAACTGCTTAACATTTGCTGCGAGACACTCGTCGCGCTCTCGTATCGCAGTCTCGCACTATTATATTTCGGCCTTCAAGATTAAGGCAGGAGAAAGCTTGCCACGCGTTGGGAGCGAACATTTCCAACGCGCTGTTCGTGCAGCTTTGACATCTCAAATCCGATTTTTGCGCCGGTTAAACACTGTGGATGAAACTTGGATACACAATCATACCTTCAAATCAAAGATACAGTTTTAATAGTGAACTACAAAGGGAAAACTGGCTCCAAATAAACAAAGAGCTGGCCTATTTAGCTAGAAAAGTGATGGTTACTATTTTTTGGGATAGTCATGTAGTTATCTTAATCGATTACCTTCAGAAAGGAAAAAAAAAACATCACAGGAGCATAATTACTTGTCAAGCTAAAGGCAGAAATTGCCTATGTCATCAAGACACCGCACCGTCTCACACCTATGGGGTATCCATGGTGATAATCTACGAATTCCGTTTTGACCGCCCGTCCATTTGATTGCTTGAACATCCAACTTACTCACCAAATCTAGCCCGACGCGACTTCTTTTTATTCCCTGATCTAAATGCTGTGCTCGGAGGACAGATATTTCCCGCAATAGAGGAGGCAATCACCTTCGTGAACAATTATTTTGCACACAACTATGTAGAAAAATATAAAAGTTGGTAAATATTATATCGTAAACTTTTCAGACCACCCTCGTACATGGATTCCCTCATATGAAATACTCACTGAGCTGTTGAGAGGTGGCGAACTTAAGCTCATATATATACATATATAGATATATTTAGCTCAGTTATGCGAGGACTCCGTTTTTGCATATGTGAAAAACAAATATCCTGAAAACTTCAGGATATTTGAATCAACAGATGGAAAAATTCGCTTTTCTGAATTCAACCCTTAATAGTATCATCTAAAAGATTTTCATAAAAATCAGATTAACTAGAAGGCGTTGTGAAGTCTTTTTATAAAATTACTTTCAACACTATTCAAAGTAGTTTGAATGCAAACTTGAATGTAGTAAGCTTGGTGATATTGTACGAGAGCGGTCTGAAAAGTTTGCGACCTAACGAGAATAGCCATTTTTTCTCAAATTTTTTTAAATATTTTTCTAAATTACTGATTGCAACCGCCTGCTAAATAGAATCACTGATTGCAACCGCCTGCCAGGAGTTCTTATTCCCCATAGTTCCTTGCTCTTGAAAGAGAAATCGGTTGGTTGTTCGATCTCGAACCACTTTGCAAGAATTCTTTATGAGGAGAGTGCAAGTGAGGATTCTGCTCTCAGTTTGTTGATAAATAGAAGATAACTGCATAGAATATAACTAATGAAATGATAACTGCACTTGACGAGATTTTCTTATTTGAACTCCTCTGTTGTTCCCATTGCATGCCCTAAAAGGCTTAGAAGACTCGCGCTAGAACAAAACTCAAATAAGGGGGATCTATAGAAAATCATATTTTTTCCTAAATAACTTCCCGATAGGTATTTCCTTCTCCTCGTAATCATTCTAAGTATCTACAGAATCCTTTGCTACTCTCTTGTTAAATGGAATTTCGCCAAAATATTTGCGATAGAAAGAGTGCCGTTTACCTTAGATGTACTCGTTCAACATTTCTTGGTCAATTTTGGCACATTATCTGAAAGAGTATGCCTCCAATGAATCACGAAGTTCACTGAAAGGAACAGGAACTATTTCAGAAAGACCATTTTGCTTGAATGAATTTCAGGAAACAATAGATGTTTTGGCTGTTTTACAAGTCAGTAAAAAAAAATAAGTAGGCTAAAGTCCTCGCGGTAGCGTGTCTTATTGATGTAGTGAGAGCCTTTGATTCCCTTGGAACAATGGGCTTAACTAAGAATGCATTCAATCTGGCTGTCCGGCGAGTGTTACAAAAACAGTAGGCAGCATCATGAACGGTACTGCCTTGCGCTGTCGGCAGGAATTTGTTCTTAATTTATAGTATAGATTCGGAGGTCAGGAGTTAATTCCAAAATCTTAAGTATATATTCGGAAGTCACTGAAAGCTCGATCCTAGGTCTTTCTTCCTTCAACATATTGACGTCATATATCCCGTATCCGAGAGATGAACTGAAAAGTGGAATCGATATGAACTCCTTTCACTTATGATTTATTAGTGTTGTCATTGGAGCACAATATCCGCTTTGCATTACGAGGCTAAAGTGGCCCCTGGACTTGATTAGTATCAAACGCAGGGGAGGCGGTTCAACGCCAAGAGCGGGCTGATTATGTTCACGAAGCAACAAGATAAGTATGGATTAGATACAAGAGTAAATTTAAACGGGCAGGTGGTACACTGCTGCTAACAAACGAAGTATTTGGAGTTGATTTCCGATACGAAGAACATCTTTAGTGTTCACGTCAAATCTGTGTGACAAAACACTACTTACGTTCACCATTTTCTTAGAATGCCCCTTTTCAGGAAGTAGTCAATACCCAATAAGCCGTTTAAGATTATGTCTCTTTTCAGGGTGAAGTCAAAGGTTAACAAGTGGCAGAAGATTGTCGCTTAATCAGCTTTCATCAGACCTATACTCTTGCCTGCAGTACTAATATGGCAGGCAGTACCAAACTACAAACAGGGCAGGATCGGATTATCGGAGGATTATGATCCTCCGGCTTGCTCTGATGTTCATTAAGAGAGAAGGTACATCATTTGCCGGGATCAGCTGTGGAGCCAATGCAGATATATTCCAAAACCTAGACCGTCACTACTGGAGCCATGGAAGCAGTAGGTATATATTACTTCGTGATAATCTTACAATGCTAGAATTCTGAAATAAATATTAAATAAATATTAAAATAAGTATATAAACATTACTATGATATATTACGAAAAAATAATAAAGGATAAAAGGAAAAGAAACATCGCACTTAGGGTGTGAAGCGTAGAAATTCAGTAAGCATTAGACAATAATAACCAAGAGAGTATGAGAGATGAATTAAGATATGGTAAATTAAAAAATTCATAGGCTAGGATTCAGAGTAAGGAATTACAAATATTGTTTGTAAAACGTTATTTAAAAAAATCTAATATAATAAGTTGCGATCAAAATAATTCATTTTGGTGCATGCTTATTTTCAACAGCCACCTGACACCATTTAATGAGCAGGATTTAAATCATCTAACTTCTCCCGTTCCCTAATAGGAGCCCTGTTGAAAGTAGGTCCTGATCATTGTTATATTTATTGTTATTACTATAATTTTTTCTTTTAGTTTGCTAGAATCGAAATCATCTGTCGTCAACGAAAACGAGGAAAAATAAAATCAGTTTGAAGCTCAAAATCGGGTACAATAGCATATCCACCCGTAAAAATAACAATATCATTCTGAATATCTCTTTTTTTTTGTAATTAAGCATATACCAATTGTAGTGGCTTCTCGTTCCGCTTTTCACTCAGAACATTATGATTACGAAAAAAGCTATTAATAATTTTTAAGACATATCACAAAAAATCCAAATGACTTGTATAACTTTCCAGGCCCGCTACAATAGAAGCCTCCGCTTGACATATCGTTATCCTTAGCAGGGAGGCATACTGCCTATCGAAAGCAAAAAGATATGACGTGACGTCTTAGAATGAGTTCCGGAATCAACAACGGGCGGACATTCATTTTCGCAATGTAATGGATGAAAGTCATTAATTATGCGCCTTCTATTGTGATTCATTGTAGCTGGGAAATGTATATTTTTTTGTTCCACTCACGATGCGAGACCCAGGCTTTTCGTTTATTTATAGGCATGGCTTGAAATCACTTAGCAACTCAAATTTCAGATTTTAGTTGTAATAACTACTCCTTGAAAAGGGCTGGTAATCTGGTAATGACAGTGTTGTAATAAACTACAATAGACTGTTGAAGTTGTTGTATTTGGTACAGGACATGCAAAAATTGTTGAGTCAAAGTCATTAGGGAATGGAGTTTCAAGTTGCATTAAATCTGGGCCCAAGTATGTGTAGCTATCATTTGACTTCTTTTGCTATTTTCAACACAATACACATATGTTCACGATATCTATGAAAATTTCGCGTTGTTATTTTACATCGGAATAAAAAGCATTCACATTATCGGTACTTTTCAAGAAAATTATAGTAACCTTAACAATGTGTGAAACAAAACTGAACGAAATGTAAGCCATCAAACTGTGGATGACCAGATATATTGCTGAAACTATTAAAGAGTCGCCAACGGTGGAAGTCAAAAGGAACGTTTCATTCAAAATCCTCTAAAAAGATAAAAAGTGTGTTGCACAAGAGATCGTTTTGCACGATATCATCAAGGAAGGATGTATCCATTGAGGTCAACCGGAAACAGGATATTTGAAGGTGCTGTTTAATTTAGCACTCACACAAGCATTCCAATTCAACATATAGCAGTCGCTTGCTGGAAAGCATATGAATAAATCTAAGGCTGCCATGGACTCGTGTGTATGTGTATCCAAAATAAGTCCAAGAAGTTGAACCTTGCCGAAAGTGGTAAGCGTTAACTGCTCGTTTCGATTGTCCCTGGCGTGACCGAACTCTCGAGGTAAAGAATTGCGGTAACTATAACTTTTGCCCCCAAACGCCCGTTATCCTTTTCTGTCGTCTTCCAACCACAATGCTATATTAATGCTCCGATTTCTGCAACTCTTCTATTTGTCGCATTCAATTTCAAAATTCTTGGGCATCCGTGTAGCGTGTGGGTAGAAAGTTTTCATATAACACAGCCATACAGCATGGCACATAGTCAAGGCGAGAAATTTTCATGGAATAACTTTTGTGTCCAATTGAGTTCTAAATTTGAATTTCAGGTGTGCAAAATTATCAGCCAGCCTCGAGAAGATATTCATCTAGGATTTAAGCGGGAGGAACGCCGGATGTATGGAGATTGTGTTGATTGTGTGCGAATAGAATTCTATGCTTGGAATTATTAAAGCCATATCCGAAAATTGCTTTGCCATAAAAATTGCTTTGCCCTTGATTGTTAGGATTTTGTCGACTGGTGGATTTTTTAACCTTCGCCAAAGAAAGTAACCGAACAAGAAACCAAAAGCACGATTTGTGCTTAATATCATTCATAAAAGTTTGAATTTCTAACAAATTAAATTTCAAATTTAATTCAGGTCAAGACAGAAGGCATATAAAAAGCCGAAAAATGGACATTCATCACGCAATCGAACTGTTCTTTTTTACAGAATTCATCCACGAAACAATTTTATGCAAAGAAGGCGTTAAGTCTGTTGTTCCTCCCATTTGTGTACTCTCGTTTGATGATCTTAAAAATCTACGTACACCTATTCCTGGGTTCAATTCCCCAATTGACGTTACTTAATTTCAAATCATAAATTTATATTATATATACATATGAAATTTTTTATTTATATTATCTTTCGTACAGAGTTCTAACTGTTGTTTTCTAATGTCTAGAGATTTGAAGGAAACTCCATTACAACTATGCTAACACAAAATTTTATACTAAGTTCATGATAATGTGACATGTTCGAATGTCACGCGCCACTGTAGTCGTCTTAAGAGAAGGTTCGTAAAGAAGTATCAATAACTAATACGTCGATTATTCTCGAAGAGAAAATAGGCAAACCGTAAACACATTGTGTTCATTGAGTACGACAATACTCAATGCACTCAAGATTCTTAAAGACCCCACGTTAACAAAACAGGAATACAAACAGGCTGTAAAATAAGTCTTTTCTTCATGAAAGAAATTGAATTGTAAAATTAATTCTGTTTATATAAAGTCACAGGGTGGATAATCTTGCGACTATCTGCTCGGTATAACACTCTAATTTACACGAATGTCAAGGGTTATATACACTCGTTACTTTAGTAAGGAGTGCTCACTATTTAAAATGAAATAAAAGACGATACTGTCGTTGGTGAACTATAATTTAATCAATTGCCGATTGTTACACATAAATATTCAATTTTTAGACGCATTCAACGCGAGATGCAAACTAAGACTCCCGAGTTTTACTACAATGCAATCATAAATAGTTGTACATGCATAGGCGTATCTTAATACAAAGATATGATTGGCTAGTTACAATTGTCTTACAACTAGTTTTCATTGGTTCGCATTATGGAGATGTTTACAATTTTTCAGATGAGTTAACAAGAATTTTACTAAATTTATGACATCACAGTTGAGACTGCAAGTCCTGCGGTCAGTTTATGACATGATTGCCCTCTTGCATTTTACATTACTTCATCCTTTGGAAGATGTTGAGTACCGGGATATATTTTATTGTGGTTATATTAAAAACAAAACAATGTTTTTTGAGATAATTTGGTTTTCCCAAAGATACAATTAGGATACAAATGCGTTAATGTGTGTTTTTTCCCAGATTGGGTTTCTTAAATAATGTTTTATGATGAAATATGACTAACTTTACGATCTACTATGTTGCTGTGCGTCTGTCTTTATTACATGACTTATTTTTACGGTTCTCATATGTTTCCTTAATATATAAATTTTCCGGACAACTTTCTAACGCTAAACACAGGGAATCTGTAAACCATCGAAACATGGAGAATACAATCAAGCTTATCGAGAAAAATCATGTCTTCTACGTCTTAAGAAAAACAGAAAAAAGAAAACTGACGAGCCCTAAAGATCTGCAGTTTTTCAATAAAATTGGGAGACAGTCAAGTTCGGATAATTCTACTAGTTTGGCGACCTGCCTATCCGTCAGTACGGCTTCCTATCTGTCCACTTGTTTCTCATGTTTTCTCAGTAACTGCGGATGCTCCAATCTTGAAACACTGTAAACAAGTCAAAATAGATGACTTCTTCTAAGTAGGATATAAATCAGTCGAGTCAGAGACACTTTGATGGTATGTGGTCCACCAATGGATAGCGCCAACGTTACGCCACTTTGAACGGTCGCCATTTTCTTGCGGTGCTGCCAATATTAGTGAATGTATGAGATCTCAATGATATATATGTCAAACAACAAAACCAGTTGTAATGCGTATTATTTATTTATTTAGTATCCTAATCAGCATAACAGCTGTTCTTTTTGCTGTCCAATGTACACTTCATTACATGCACCTACAGTAGAGCACCGAGAATCCATGTATTCATATTGTGATTTATTTTACAATTGATATCAGCGGCTTTTACAAGTGGAAAGTTCATACATTCAGCATGCAAAAATCGTTAATATCGGATTATATACAGAAATATTTATTTATTTGAATGAAATTCACTTAGGATCACATTATCTAAAATGTTAATGCAAAAAGATAAAAAAACACTTAATTAACCAATTTGCTGTAAAATATTGTAAACAATAGGGCAAAGCTTCGGCATTTAAAAAGTATGTATATTGTTTGTAGTTTACGTGGCGTTCCGAAAGTTGGTCGAGAATCCGTGAATAGTGAAATGCTCAGAACGGCTCGGAATTAAAAAAGTGTTAAAGTACCACTCTTTCGTAACCATACACTAAATTGTTTTTTTTTGAAACACACCACCCAATTAACACATAACTTGCGTAGTCGGAAAACGAATCAAGAAGCCGAAAGGGATAAACCTTGGTTGCGTATAAAACTATTCGAAAAGAACGCACCAATGATTACTTTTGATCGCGTAACTAACCTATTGTGAAAAAGCTGCACAAGGTAATGGGTGATCAAGAAAATAATCGCAAATTTCGCGATGCAAATTAGTAATTTAAAACGAGAGTATGAGTCCGAAAACGGATAACCAAAAATGTCACTCAGAACTGACGAACAAATGATGAACAAAAATGTCACTTAGAAGACTGACAAGAGCAAACTGATCAACAACACATAAAAATAAAATTGGATCCAGAAAATAGGAACAAAAATTGTTTTCTTGTTCGCTCTGTCCACGCGCCCCATCTACTATTATTCGACTTTTGTTCGTTCTGGCGAAGAATAGGCGATCCGAATTTAGTTCGCCTAAGCGAAATTCCGACAAAATGTTTGCTGGGTACTGTCATGTATTTTAGCTGTAATGCAGTAAAAGTAAGGTCACCACAGCTTTTAGGATGCGTTTCCCTTTCTGTTTCGACAAGATCCATACATGAAGCTTGTCCAAGGATTCCGAATTTCACGAGATTGAATTGTGATATTGTGAAATTGCAAATTCTGACCGAAATGTTATATAAATTCTGATGTACGTTCATTGTTTCCAGAGGGGACAAACAACTGCTTCCAACAACCAACGCCCTGATAAAGCGAAGTATGTTATTATTCTGCGCACTGATTCATGAAAATAGTTGAGAGTCATTTTATCACGCGTGTTAACTTTTGGAACATGTTGAAATGGGTGATTTTTTGGACTATTGTTCGTAACGTACACCTATGATCTAGAGATGAGGTGTCTCCTTTTCTTTGTCTGTTCTTTTTGGAACAATAGTGAAACTTCGGACACACAGATTTCTAAAGGGCATCACGAAAAAAGAGATACTATTAACGACGTAGTTGCTCGAATGTATCTGAAAATAATTTCTCCGTTGTAATAGTTTGTATGATTAATTGTGTTGGATCACAAAATTTAAGAAAATATTGATGGGCATCCCAACCGTACCGCCGTCCTAATGACGTACTCCCAAAAATTTTGCATCAAAATACCAATGATTGGATGTATTGGATTCCATAACAATTAGATTGGGAGTTTGTTCGAATTAATAGGACTTGTTAGTAGTTACGCGTTGGTCGAACTGAGCAAATTTAGTTGGAGGAGAAGTCGTTCTTCAATTTTTGCTTTTCCTCTTAGTTACATCATGCACCACATCTGCCGACCATCCTCAATAAACAATAATCCTTTTTCCCTTTTTTATGACACTGTCGGTATTTCAAGAACAACCAGACTAATAATATCTGGAAATAATTATGTTTTATTGAGGGTCATAGAGATAAGCAAAAGAAAATGTAAAATGTGTGAATTCTTAGAATCTAAGTTGTCCATATCCTTGTAATAGATTTTAAGTATAAATAGAGATACATTTTGTATAGCTAGCCAGTAAGTATCAATCCATTGAAGGAGAAACTTATCCTTAGTAAATAAAAATAATTTACAGAAAAAACTTCTCTTTTTACTTTTAAAAATTAGAAGTGCATGTATGCACACCTAAAGTGCACACACGTAATTGGCGCAGTCGGTAATCAATTAACACTTAGTTTTGCTGGACACAAGCCATAAATCCTTAACGAGTTCTGAGGCTGGAACTTGGCAAAACATTTGATAAGTGTTTGAATTGAATATTTTTCTCAAAACTAATACATTTTTTTCTGGAGCCTTGCACAATAAGTGCTAGCACCTAGAATAATCAAGCAAATGGATTACCCGAGCATTACGAGGTACATCGCTGGAATACCGGCATTCGATGCGACGCAAGAAGATCTGCATGCATTCATCGAATCAATCAACGCTATTTCGCAGTACATCTCCAGAAGCGAGTTTGAACCACTATTATACCAACAAGTTCTAATGAAAATCGTAGGACGAGCACGAAGTACCCTAAATTCGCATATGGTTACAACATGGGAAGAAGTCAGCCAACTTTTGCTACAACATTTCGACACTCCGGAATCGGAAATCCAATTGATGGCAAAGATTCAGGCAGCAAAGTTCACCACAACAACAAAATTTTACGAATACGTATGTAAGTTATTGCACAAAATTTGTAGTAAAATTAAGAATAGTGAATTAAGTGAAAACGAAAAAACACTTAAAATTGATTTAAATGTAAGCTTAGCAAAAGATATATTCATTAGTAAATGTCCGGAACCATTACGTGGTATTCTTTGTTCTCGAAATCCCGACACCTTGGAAACCGCGTGCAAAATTTTAGTTCAATCAAACTATCAAAATTTTTCGACCGAGGGTCATCAACCGCATTATTTAAATCAGTCATATGAAGTGAAACGTGGGAGCAGAGTGCCTAGAAATAATTATCGACCCAACGTCAATTCTCAAAACGTTCAATTCAACAGTTATCCTGATAACAGTGACGTGTCTATGAATACTGTTCGATCAACCGAGCAAAATTTTCATAATCTGGATTTTCGTCCCGGTGCCTCAAAGCAAAATTACCCATAATTGAACTAACGATTCGCGGAAGAAAGCTTAGGTGTCTTTTCGACACAGGATGTTCAATTTCTCTATTGGATGAAAATCTAATCCCTCAAAACAAAAAAATTCTTTCTCGAAATTTCACAATAATTTCATCCATTAATGAAAACTCCATGAGTACACATCATATTCAAACAAATTTACCTGACGAATTTGGAACAGAAATGTTAATACAGTGGCACCTTGTACCTTCCACTCAAAAAGAATTTCATGCCATCATAGGGAATAATATTCTTGCAAGCACAGGTACAATAATAAATTTTAAAAATAAAACCATAGTTACCCCAAAACAAATTTTATGCTTTGGAGAAGAAACCGAAGAAGTGTATTTTTCACAAGCTCTCAAAAACTTTCCGGAAATGGAAGAGTCAGAAAATTCCACAGAGCAATATACAAAAGAAGAATCTGATCTCATCAAACATATTAAACAAGAGTTTTCAGATTTAGAATATAATGAGAAAGAGCGATTAACGTTTACTCATTCCATTAAACATGCACTTCCCTTAACGTCTGATATCCCAGTATATAAAAAAAATTATCGGATTCCCCAGTCAGTAAATGATTTCGTGAATCAACAGGTTAAAGAAGATTTACAGCAAGGCATTATACAGCCTTCTCAGTCTCCTTACAACAATCCCATATGGGTAGTGCCTAAAAAGGGCGGTAAACATAGGTTGGTTATAGATTGCAGAAAACTGAATCAATTAACCGTTGAAAACAAATATCCCATCCCAAACATAGACGATTTACTTGGAAAACTTGGAAATTGTCAATATTTTACGAGCATTGATTTGGCCAAGGGATTCCACCAAATCGAGCTTGAACCAAATGATAGGTACAAAACAGCATTTTCCACAGATATGGGACACTTTGAGTTCTTGAGAATGCCATTTGGGCTTAAGAATGCCCCTGGAACCTTTCAAAAACTCATGAACAACATATTACATAAATATATTAATAAAGACTGCGTCGTTTACATGGACGATATTCTAGTCTTTAGCACATCGCTACAAGAACACGCAGTCGCACTTAGAAAGATTCTAACTGAGCTTAGAAAAGCAAATTTAAAAATCCAGCTTTCAAAAACACATTTTCTTTGTAAGCAAACAACATTCTTAGGTCACATCATAACCGCAGCAGGAGTTAAAGCTAACCCAGATAAAATAAAAGCAATCCAAAATTTTCCCATTCCTACTACAGCCAAGCAGATTAAAAGTTTCCTTGGCCTAACAGGGTTTTATCGGAAATTCATAAAAGACTATGCAAAGATAGCAAAACCTTTGACGTTGAGGTTGCAAAAAGACTCTAAAATTGTCATTTCCGATGCCGATTATGTTGAATCTTTCAATCAACTTAAATCTTATTTAATTAATGATCCAATTTTGGCACACCCAGATTTCTCAAAGCACTTCACTCTTACCACAGACGTTTCAAACTTTGCCATAGGAGCGGTACTATCCCAAACCGCAAGAGCAATAGCATTTGCATCCCGTACACTCAACAAATCTGAAATTAATTACTCTACAATTGAGAAAGAGCTCCTAGCTATCATATGGGCTACAAAATATTTTAGGCCTTATTTATATGGTCGCCATTTTACTCTTTTAACAGATCATAAACCGTTGCAATATCTAGATAGCATAAAAGAAGATAATGCGAAATTGCAAAGATGGCGCATTCGACTTAGCGAATTCGACTTTAAAATTTCTCATATAAAAGGCAAGGAAAACAAGGTGGCTTATGCCCTATCTAGAATTCAGTTGGCTAATGCAATTGATAATGAGTCTGTAGCTGCAACACAACATACAGCCCAAGAGGATAATATCAACTATATTTACATTTCTGAGAGACCAATTAACTTCTACAACGCCCAAATATTTCTAAAAATAGGACGAATCAATCAAGTTAAATTAATAAAATATCAAGGTAAACGAATTCTTCATTTAACATTTCAAGAACTTACCCTTCAAACAATTAGGTATATTCTAAACAATCACGTTGCAAAATTTGGGGTCACTGCAATAAGTTTTCCTAACAAAGAATCCTTACTATTAATGCAGGAAGAGTATTCCAAATTACGTACATTGAACAACAAGTTTACTATTGTCCAAGCGACAAAAAATCTTCACAATTGTAACGAAGCAGAAATCAAGGAAATAATTGCAAGCCAACATGTTAATTCAAACCATCAAGGAATTGAAAAAACATATCTGGAATTAAAAGATAAATATTATTTTCCCAATCTCAAGACCCATATCTTAAATTACATAAACTCTTGTAAAATATGCAAGCAATCGAAATATGAGAGAAACCCGGCAAAACTACCCTTGAAATCTCCACCTTATCCGAAGGATATAAGACATACTTACCACGTAGATATTTGGTTCAAAGATAAAAATTCACCATACCTCTCCATAATAAATAAACTATCAAAATTTCTAGCCGTTGAGCCAATCAAAAATCGGCAATGGGATACCATCAATCAAGCGCTGCAAACTGCTTTTAACAAAATCGGTAAACCTAATAAAATTATAACAGATAACGAAAGTGCGTTAAACACTCAAAAAACAAAAGATTGGTTAACTGATAACAATATTTCTTACCATTTTGTATCTCCTGTACACAAAACTGGAAATTCTGACATAGAAGTAGCTCACAGGAGCCTGAATGAAAACCTACGAACATATCTTCTACGACAGCAACAAGAAAATAAAAATTTATTGGAACTTAATCCTGTCCAAGAGTGTGTAAAATATTATAACAACACGATTCACTCAGCGCATAAGGAAAAACCTTCCTCCATATTTTTTCAGCAGTCGGAAGTTCCAAATTCAATTATTCTTGAACGCATAAAATCCAACCAACAAAAGAAAAATGCATACCATAATAAAAAAAGAAAAGAAGTAGAGTTAGATGCTGAATTCATAAAAAGCCCTAATCCCCTCAAACTTCAACCTCGATATGTACCAGCAAAAAGATTTTCTAACATTCATCCTCAGAGACATCGTAAATCAAAGAAGTTTATTTCTTTAGAGCAAGCCGATCAGTAAACCAAACAAACATCCGGATATTAGTGCTACGTTTCTCTACTAATTTAAAATACACTATTTATAACACCCATTTATAACTATTACACAGAACATAACAATTCTTTAATCTGAGGACAGATTTCTCACTAAAGGTGGGAGGAGTTACATCATGCACCACATCTGCCGACCATCCTCAATAAACAATAATCCTTTTTCCCTTTTTTATGACACTGTCGGTATTTCAAGAACAACCAGACTAATAATATCTGGAAATAATTATGTTTTATTGAGGGTCATAGAGATAAGCAAAAGAAAATGTAAAATGTGTGAATTCTTAGAATCTAAGTTGTCCATATCCTTGTAATAGATTTTAAGTATAAATAGAGATACATTTTGTATAGCTAGCCAGTAAGTATCACTCCATTGAAGGAGAAACTTATCCTTAGTAAATAAAAATAATTTACAGAAAAAACTTCTCTTTTTACTTTTAAAAATTAGAAGTGCATGTATGCACACCTAAAGTGCACACACGTAATTTCTTGTACAAGGCAGTCATTCCGATACATTATTAACGCCATGTGCTATAAGTTAAAAACTCCTTAAATAAATCAGTTTCAGTTTGTCTGAGGCACTCTTTTTATTTAATTTGTTGAAAAAAACTGTGTGCGGTACTATGTTAATCTGTAACTATAATCTCAAATAATGTATTCTTCTTGGGTTTATCCTCAGTTTCACATAAATTCGTTTTCATCAGAACGAAATGTTCTCTTGAAAATGCACATCCTTAACTTGAATTTACGGTTCACAAATATCCATAAGGTTAGACACACTGCAGCGCAATTCAAAACAAGCGAAAGTTCATCTTAATTTGCACATTAGGAAAACCAAACGTAATACCAAATAAATCTTCATAAGAGTAAGTGAACTATCGCTGCTATTGCACTTAATCTAAAATTCATTTTTCTACTGAATATTCCTGGAGTGAAATGGGCAGGATATATTTATTTTATTTTGCTTTATAGTATACTCTATTAACCATTGCTTTTTGCACTCTTCATCTTTAGAAAATTTCTAAAATTTCGAGCAACAAATATTTTTTAAAATCCACTTCATATGAAAACCTTTAACACACCAAATTAAAAAGTCTTAGCAATATTTGGTTATTGCATTAAAAAATCCATTTCAAGTATCAGTTCTATGTTATTCGTCCTTTCTTGTACATATTTGCCAGAAAGTATAGTTAGGTGTATTTGATTTATGTCTGCAGATATTTCTATTTTCAAAGAATCTTCCTACTGCTGTTACGACGACATCCTGGTCAAATTATTGTAAGCAGTTGCAACTAAACAGTCATCAGCCTCCCGAATTGCGATTTTGATCACATCTGAAGACATCGCAACAGGCTCAATATAATAACAAGCGAACAATGTAGCACTTATGGCTCTCCCTTGTTATTTGCAAATAGTTAGACTATGTAAGTTGACTATCGATAATTGTACAGCGGGTCCCAGCTGGAACTGTGCAGCATGAATTGTTTGTTGTGTTGTCTCGTCATTCTAGTTATAATTCTGTTAAAAGAACATCTTCCAGCAGTGGTATGAATAACAATTAGAAAAAGGAACAACATTTTCATTAAAATTCAAGTCCTTTTTCTAAAGTTTAGAATTAAGCTGAAGTAAGATATTTAAAGACTGAATCATCTGTAAACTGAAAAAGTTTATCATTCATAATAGCTGCGGCACTGTGCTATATTGCAAGTGTAAACTCCCATGGGAGACAAAATTAAAACTTTCACGTTTTTTTTTGTCCTAATTATATTAAGTGGGAAATGTAGTAAATGTATTGTCAAGCGCAGTTTGAAACCTGAGTCCTATTGTGCACCTCCATTAAATATGACATTATATGAATATGAATATAATTTTAACGAATGTTTAAACCTAATATGGGCCAAGAGGACTTTGATGTAATAGAATAAAGGACGAAACAGTCAAATATTGGTGGAATTTGGATCATTTTATAAATCTCATATTAAAATAGTCCCTCTGATTTCTCATTCATCATAAAGTAATAAAAACTTATTTTAATTAACGTCCAATTGTTCAGGTCAGAAGTTATTGGCACCATATACGACCGTTAGAAGGTATTCAAAAGCAATCAAACTTTCTGAGTGATGTATAATCAATCAATCAAACGTCAGTCATCAGAATAAATCACATTCGTTTACAATGAATCTATTGTCGACAAAACTATGCTGTTGCCGACTGCAAATGAAATGCTAGTTACGATTAGATATGTCAATTTTTTTCTTCAGCTCTAGTTTATGAATTTCTAGTACGATGGCCAAAAATGAAGAATGCAAGTGCTTGATAAGAAAAAATTAATTCAACCATTGAGTTTCAAAGCCGTAATAACACGTAAAGATCGGTGCATACACTCTCACTGCTCTTTGCTCATGTCTCCTGAATATTCTGGAAACCTGTGGAAGTGAATATGGTGATGATGAAGTTTTATGTTCGTTTTACATCCTCAAGTTTTAATCGTAAAAGAAAATTTTCTACAACTTTACACAACTATCTATAAGCAGATTAAAGAGCGGATCTAAAGTTGAAAATCAATAAACCTCAACAGGAACTGAAATGCAATGAATCGTCGCACGTAGCCCACGAATTAAAAAATAAGAAGCATTCAAAACCTATTGGGCACGCACAGCTGGTTAAACCCGCCAACGGTAGATCCTATAAGGGTGTCTTGCGAAAAATCAAGGGGGCTTTAAAACCGAAAGACATCCGAACTGCAATCAAAGCTGTGCGGCCAACTTGGTTAGGTGACCTACTGGTTGAATTCAAACCAGATGCAAACAATGAAGGCGCGTTCCGTAACGCAGTTATAAGAACCCTCGTAGTAAAAGGAACTGTAGCCTCACTCGAGCCAATGGCCACAGTCGAAATTAGGGACACTGACTGCGTTACGGATCTGAAATATAATACAATACACCTTAAAAGGCGATTTCTCTTTGCTAAGGGAGACTAAAGCCAAGTTAAGCAACCATACAAGAGGTGTCAACACATGGCCATAGTTGACCATACTGAGAGGAAAGCTGAAAAGCTATCATAGAAGGGCAAAACTTGAACCTGGTGGGTTAAATGTCAGATACGGTGAAGAATGATTGTTGTTCTCGGTTGTTTCAAGTGCTTTGGATACGAGCATACCACACAGGCATGTAGCTGCACCGATAGAAACTTATTGTCCTACAATTGCGGCAAGACATGGCATAAAAAGATGAAATGTACAGAATATGCGCACTGTGTTCTTTGACCTGAGATCATGTGATTTGAAACACACATCAGGTACAGGGAAGTTTTGTGCCTTCCAAGAAGCCCGAACCAAGGGCAAAGCGCTTCAGAAATGGTTCGCATCCTTTAAATAAATCAGAATCGAAACATAATCGCTCAAGATCTGCTAGAACAGTTTGCGAGCGACGTCTTCTGAGCGATGGTATCCTGATGAATCTGTTACAGCCACCATCCGGGTTCAGAACACTGCTCACCCAAGTGCAAGGCCAGGGGCGAGGATATGTTGTTCGGAAACTATACGTTTTAATGTATATCTAACGCCAAAAGCATCCTTGTTATCTCTTCCTGTTTCGACCATGACCATGTATTCGTCGAAAGTGACTCCAATGCAAGAGGAATCGAATGAGCCATGCCACAATCAGATGATCTGGGCAAACGGATATTGAACATGGATATTGGAACAGAGGCCACAACTCCACTGTCTGCCAATGGAGCTGCGTTGGAACCATACCTGGCGTGACATTTGCTTCGGAGTGCTTAGTACAATTGGCTGAAAATTGGAGAGTGTTAGAGGATAACTTGGACAGCGATCACCAGTACATTGCACTGAGAATCAATGACGGTACTGTGCTAATGGAACGATCGTCGCTCACGGAAGCTACGCTGGGGGCCGGAAACCCTGCAGCCAAATTTGTGGGGAACCCAGTTATGAGAATTATTACGTCCGTTTTCAATGAACAAGTAAATGAACATGTCCATTGGAATCATTGGTCTCTGGAGCTTAAATTCGCAGTATCTTTTATCTTTTTATCGATAGCCCGTCTGTATGTATGGTACATAATTTGAATGCCTTTAAAATAAAAAAAAATACAGAAAACCCGATTCATACCTAAATAAATGGAGAAGAAAAATTGAAAGAAAGAAGCCAAAATTCAATCTCAATATACACGTTTGTAAGCAGGAACTGCTGCAAAATTCCAGCAAAAAATCATAGAATCTCTCTTGGATTACAACTCATAGTTATAGGTCTTGCGATATGAACTGAAGATATTTCAATATGAACACATCGATTCTCGGCACTTCAGCAGTTTGAGAAATCCTCCGATTCGATCTATGGTGTTACTTCTCCGTCACAGGCTTTCTGTAGAAACCAGTATATAAACGAAGACAATTCCTTTTGAAGGCCCTTAATTTTTCCATTATGCTTGCATTCTGGTTGTACAAGATATGACATCCGTTTATAAATACATACTTAAATAGGGGCTTGTAACAAAAAAAACTTTGGCATTTCAGGCAATCTATCAGGAATGCAAGAGTTATCACAGGAACATGACAAGATTTTTTGCATTACGTGCGTGATCTCAATATGTTCATTCCTGTGCAAAATCTAGTCGACATGAAAACCAAGGTATCGACATGAAAATCAAGGTATCCTTGTGACGCACGTTCCGATCCATCCTTCTAGCCTCAGCCATAAAATGGTAGGCCTTCAAATCATGTTTTAACACATGAATGACTCACATTTAAATGATATCCCTGGCTTGATAGATCAAGGTATGGTGGTCGAATTTACGGCGTTTTGCATAGTACAATTTTTTAGACACCGTCTAACTCTATTTCTATTTTAAATTTTCGTTGCACTAACGACACTGGTTTGTTGGAACACTGGCGTGACACGACTTCTATCTTCCGAACTAGGATTTTGCAATAGGTTACCGTTCAACGTTCAATGTCCTTAAAGCAGAGATTTCAACTGAAATTAATTCAATTTCTGGTACTTGGCGAGACTTTTTTGCCTTCCTGTGTCACACATTGAATTTGATTTTTCTCCTAGTTTCTATAATTAAGGTATTCTAAAAAGTAATTTATTTACGATTAGAATTTAGAATTCAGTAGAATATTTGAATATGTTGGTTCCACCGATTCTTCACGTGCCTTCAAGCCAGTACCTGCAGGTCTCCTTCGTTATTACCATGAACGCCAGTATTTGCGAGATTGGAATGCTGCCAATCTTAAAAACAATGAATGTTTCCATGAAAGTTTGTTCATGCGCCAATGGGATTTCTCCTGGTGATGCTAAATTCATCTAGCCAGCGGCGTATCTATGATTTGACTTAATACTGCAAACGGTCGGTATTAACTCACTGGTTAAGCGACGAAATCGCGGGACTTCTTAATGGAGCTCCCGTTTGCAGACGCAAAGTCAAACGGGCTTTACGCAGCCTGATGTCTCACATCTCTTACAGTACAGGCCTGCTGAAAAAGAGTTAAATCGGGCAAGTCAGAGCTCGGCATCGCAGGCTCTGTGAGATGAAGTCGACCGCGATTTTCGGGGACTTGTCGGAATTGATCCAATGGTCATAGATGCGTTGGTCAATATGCTGTTTTTAGGGCACACGAGGAGAGAGGAAGGAAAATGTCAAAGATGTGCGGGAAATCCTTTTCTTTACCGAAGAAGAGCTGACTAGAGCTGATGCTAGATTAAAACCCAACAAGCCATGTACCCTGACGAGGTGCCTTTTAGGCGCTGGAAGCAGAATAGAATATAGAAAAAAAAAGAATACTCAGACCTTTCCTGTCTGAAAGACATGATGAATTTCGCACGGGACCTTCCATGATCGACGCTTGCTTCGAGATTACTGAGGCTGCTGGATGAACTGACGTAGCTTTTGTCGCGGCAAGGGATATTGTTGGTTACGGTTGATGTTCGTCGTTCTTCAAGATGGATGAATATGCTGAACCAAACCAGGCGGAACATTTATGTACAGAATTACATTTACGCATCATACGATACTACTTGAATTATCGGAGTCTCTAGTTTTGGATGTGTACTATTCCCCTAACTGGCAAAAGTATCTTTTCTCAGCTCAATATGTGGAACGTTGCATATGATATGGCTTAGCATAGGTTACGCCGACTATGTGGACGCGATAACTTTCAGGTCACCGGAGTGAACTCAACTTGAACCAAGTTAAGAGGAATATCGAAGCACGGATGAGTATGGAGTGAATGGAGTAGTTCTATGGGAGTGGTTTCTTATATTTTCCAACCAACGTCTCGATGATGATTGGGTCTGAGGCGGTACAAACCAAGAATTCGGTCCGATATCTCGGTTTCACACTAGATTAAGTCGTTTTATCGCAAAGCATGCGATAAAGCGAATACTATTTGTGGCTCATGAGAACCGATGCGATTACTTTGGATGGAAACGACGACTGGGCTGATCCCATGAAAATCTCAAAGCAAGCGTCCAACAACGGGAGTACTGAGAATTGCGTGCAGCTACCGCACTATTTCCGAAGCATTTCAGGCTGTTGGAAAGTTTATTGTACTTCTTGAGCCATCGATCAACCGGGACGCCAGTTTTTTACTGCCACAAATATTTTCATGAGTATCTTCACAGCATGATAAAAGAGCAACGAAGAAATTTTCATAAATATCTTCATATGATGGGAAAAGAAAAACAAAGAAAAACACAAAATGTTTTGCAAGCTTGGCTCCGAACAGAGAGACGAGGAACTTGACTCGTTTTTTGCCTGAAAGCGCCTTTCTGAAGGGAGAAATGCTATTGCCTCTACGATTGGCCAAGTTACTCCTGATACGATCGTTAAGGCAATTTTTTAGTGAAAGATGCGTCGAATACAACAACTCATTTTGTAGAGCCCGTCCTTAAAACGAAGAAGAATAAGGCTTGTTTGTCCGACAAACTCATCAACTGGAAAGAAATGCGTGAAAGTATGTTAATCGCCGGGATCTATTTGATAGCGCTCATGATCGTTAATTGGCTTCTCAAGATTTTAGCTTGTTACCATAATATAATGAATGGCGGTGATTTCAAGGACCAATTTTCTTATGACGTTTATAAAAAGACTTTATTTTTTGATAATTATTGACAAGAGCAATTAGGTATTATAGATCACTTCAATGCAATGTTTGATGCTTATATTTACACAATTTTCTGAAGAGACTTTATTCAGAATCCACTGAAAATCTTTGAATATTTAATAAGTGATTTTATTAATGTCTTAATTATTTTCATGAGACATTGAAACAAAATTTCTGTTCGATAACAGACTATCAGGCGGACTATCAGGCGCTATCAGGCGGACGTCTCGGTTTTAATAAGGATTTTCAGAAAAGTTGATAAGCCTTAAATACGTCAATAATAACCACTAGTATTTACTAAATTTCCTGCTGGCTAAAATGCAGATTGAGCTTCAACTCTTTTTGTCCACTTTCATACAATTTCCACGACGCGATGCCATCCATGACTTTACGACTACGCTGGAATCACTTTAACAATCCCTCGAATGAGCCTTGAGCATCCTTGGATTGGAGCGGAAAATCTTTCATTCTACTGGAGATGAGCTCATTTCAATTATAAGCACGAGAGATTTTTAATTAAAGTTGCTCAGATGGAAGCAGTTATTTTCTACTGTATGAACAATGGATCTTGAGTATTGAGACTTTTGTGCACTGCTGTTGGTCGCTGTGCAGAAGTAGCTACCACCATCTCAGTACATGCAATAATATGGAACTCACTGTTTGTAATTATTGAATGATATTGCAGATGGATATTTATGCATTAATATTATGAAAACTTGATGGTGGATTGGAGCCTTCTGTGAAGTGAAGTCAGCTTTTCACTAAATACATAATTTACTTAATTTAAGTCAAGCCTAGAGTTTATTATGAACGGTCTCACGACGCATAAATTATTCAAGTGTGAAGAAAGTTTTGTCGAAAATCTGAGAAATATGCAAGATGGTTGTTCCCAAAGAGTCAATCCTTACAGCTCTGAAGAGCTTACTGTGATTTATACTTTTACATTTGCGGGCGATTATAAATAATGTGAGGTACGAAGGTAAATCTAGAATGGACATATGTAAGGAAAAGTTCTATTCCTCAAATCTATTTCTAATCTATTTCTATTTCTTTCTAATCTATTTCTATTTCTAAAGATCTATTTTATTGTTCGTATGATTTTTAAATTTTCCAAATAATAATGCTTTCTCCGAGATGCTATCAAATATGGCCGTTCGAAAAGGCAACAATCTTTTAAGGGACTTTATTAAAAAGCTACTAATCAAGTCCTGCTTATCATCACGGTACTTCTAGTTTAGTGTTGCTAGGTTTGTAATAAATAGACTACAAATGCTCTCCTAAGTGGCCCTGCTGTTATTGCATTGGCACTAATAGTACAAAAAAATCTGTTTGTGCTTATTATTTTCGGTTTCACTTCTAGAATTGAATAAGAAAATCTCTTCTAGAGCCTTATTTTTCTTAGCTTATCTTCATTGCAGGCAATGCAAAAAATTAAGATAAGGTAATCGCATGAAACTCCTGGTGATTCACCAAATTGTCCTGAATACTTTTTGGTTAAAATAGTGGGATATTTTCGCAATCTTTTTCAGTACATCTAAATAACGGCTGTTCATGAAGAAACTTAAAATTCGCTGATTATTGAAAATTATTCATGAAATTATTTTTTTCCTATATATAAAAATGAAAATTATTCATAGTGTGGAGTGAAATTGCTTGCAATCCGCAATAAAGTTAGCCAGAGCCAGTGAAAGCCAGAACACCAACTCATTGGCAATTTCAACTACAAAACCAGGAACAGAATCAGCCATTGTAATAAGGTGCTCAAGGCGATTTTTCGCCTTGAAAATTTTTCACAAAAAAGGGTAAACCAGATATACACATATAAGGGACCATACTTTTCCTACAACGAACTCTAAAAATACCTACCACTGGATCCTATGTGCTAGCAAAGTATTAACCGTAAAACATTGGGAGCTCCAAATGCAATGCAAATAGTGAACAATTTATTGCTATTCTAATTCTCACTAACCTCAATAAGTCAAATAAGTGCAGAATGCGAAACTTCAATGGAAACTCAATGGAATCAAAGCAGATTTTAATAACTTCGAAAAAATCAAACTTTGGTGGCTCTGGATGACGTACTGAATTGAGAAATATCAGAAAAATCAATCGTGTCGGAAAACTTTTGTTATATACAAAAATTAAGGGAGTGGAGAAAATAAAGGGAGTGGAAAGAAGCTGATTGTCCTGCTAGAAAGAAAAGAAACAAACCAAAAACGCAACAATTTAGTTTTCATGACAAAACATGCTAAAAAGTGATCACAAAGTTGGACACTTCTATTTTATCGTATTTACGCTGAAAACACTAGAGATTTCACACAGATCTCCACAACAAGCAAGATCTTTGAAACTGTAATCAAACTTTCATCAACCAACACTGCTCTCACTTCAATACCATCCCAAACTTCTATTTCGTAAACCGACCCTCGCATGTAGTAGATCATGGCTTACTCATCCTCAAAACGCACTCTCAGATAAGTGCAAACAAGAACCGCCCCACAGTTGCCTGTCTCATTGACATCCAGAAAGCCTTCGATTCCGTCTGGCAAAGCGGTATAGTTACCAAACTGGTCAGCATTAGCCACTTCTACCCGCACATCAACAAACTCATTTCGTCCTTCCTCACTAACAGGAAATTTCAAGTAAAACTCCCGAACACTCTCACCCTGGAAATTAATGCCAACAGGCATCCCACAAGGATGCCAATGGCGTCCTTGGAAATAAGAGACCTTGACTGCATTGCGGAGGCCAAAGAAGTAGAAGATTCAATTAGGTCAATTCTTCCTACGGCAGAGAGCTTTAGGGTAAGGCTAACGCCTACCAACCCTAGAGGACAAAGGGCGGCAATAATAGACATCCCAGAGAAAGACGCTGTGCAACTCCTGACCAAGGAGAAAATTAAAATCGGCTGGGTTGTGTGCAGGATACGTCGGAGGGTAGCCCTAACTCGATGCTACAAGTGCCTTAACTTCGGACACATCTCCTTGAACTGCAAGGGGCCAGATCGAAGCAAACAGTGCTACAGGTGTGGCACTTCCGGTCATAAGGCGAAAGACTGCCCAAACGAACCCAGCTGTATCTTGTGCAAAGATAAGGGATGGAAGTCTGAAGATCTAACTCACATTCCAGGAAGTGGTAGGTGCCAGGAGTTCAAAGAGGCACTAAGCAAGAAAAGAGCAAAGACATGATCCAAGTCCTGCAAATCAACCTACACCGTAGCTCAACCGCACAAGATCCACTAGACCAGGTTGCAAGAGAGAAAAAAGTTGACTTGTTGCTGATATCTGAGCCACACCACAACAAAAAGGAAGCTGGATGGTATTGTGATCGATCCGGCACCGCCGCCATCTGGGTACGTGATAGGGCTCTACCTACAGCTCGGACTTGCACCAGTGGAAATGGCTTCGTGCTCATTGTGTGCGCCGATTTGACATTCATAAGCGTCTATTTCACTCCAAATGAGTCAATTTCATGTTTTCAGAGCAGGCTCGATGAACTGGAGGAAGCTGTCTCGAGCACAGAAGGCCGAATCCTTGTTGGCGGTGATTTTAACGCCAAAGCGATAGAATGGGGAATGCCTCTGCCAGACTCGAGAGGAAAAAGAATCCTAGAAATGGCGGCTAGGAGGCAACTTGTCATCATGAACGTTGGGAACACACCAACTTTTCGACGGGGAGGCTGCTTGGGAACTATTCCGGATGTGACATTTGCTTCGGAGTCCTTAGTGCCTAGGATGCACAGATGGAGAGTACTGGAGGACTACTCGGCGAGCGATCATCAGTACATTGCTTTCGCAATTGGCGACTGTGCTACTCGACGCGTAGCAACCCAACCCTCAACTGTAGGTTGGAATATATCTAAAATAGATGTCGACGCGTTCGCCGCAGCTCTTATGAGAGGTGAAACTATGACGGTAACGGGAGGAGCCTCAGCTGAAAACATGGTGAACTCCACCATGAGGCTCATCAAGAATGCGTGCGACTGCTTTATGCCCAGGCGACGGCCTCGACACAACAAGCCTGCTGTGTACTGGTGGTCGGCAGAAATCGCCGAAAAGCGGAGAGAATGTCACAAACTCCGCCGCGAATCTCAACGTTTAAGAAATCGAGACGAGTCACACTCCCGAACGCTGGCGTACAGGTCGGCTAGAAAAGTTCTCCGTAGGTTAATTAACGAAAGCAAGGCTCGCTGCTGGCGCAACCTAGTTGTGGACATCGACAGAGACCCGTGGGGGCTGGGTTACAAGCTTGCCATGCGGAAACTAGGAGCTGCAAGGAGGCCCTGTGTCCTTGAAACAGAAAAAATGGACCAGATTGTTAGAGCGCTCTTCCCTATGCATCCTATTCGTCCCGATGATGCAGATATTGAATGTCTCGGAGAATGCCCACTTTTTACCGCCATCGAACTGGATAATGCGGTAAAAGCTTTAAAATCGAAAAAGGCCCCGGGACCAGACGGTATACCAGCGGAAGTGATACAGCTTGCACATCAACTTTGTCCTGAAAAGCTGCTCACCACTTTTAATGCCTGTTTGCGGCAGGGCGTGTTTCCAAATTGCTGGAAAGAGGCGAGGCTCGTGCTGATTTACAAAGGGAAGGGGAACGCGGAGCAACCATCTGAATATCGGCCCCTATGTATGCTGAATGCCGCTGGGAAGGTACTCGAGAGGCTCATTCGAGAAAGACTTGGAGAAGCCATTCGAAATGCCGGGGATCTGTCTCCTCGGCAGTACGGCTTCAGGGCTGGTCGATCCACAATTGGTGCAATAGCAGAGGTAGTGAGCGCGGTCCAGCAGGCAGAAGCCCACAATCATTACTCGAGACGAATAGTACTGCTCATAACTCTAGATGTGAGAAATGCCTTCAACTCTGCTAGATGGACAGATATTCTTGGTGCTCTGGAATATTTCAGGGTGTCGAGGTACCTGATGCAGATATTGAAAGACTACCTCAAAAATCGGAAACTCATCTATGATTCGTTGGGAGGTCGGCAAAGAATTGATTAGACATCAGGGGTCGCGCAAGGTTCCGTTCTGGGCCCGGACCTCTGGAATGTCTCGTACGATGAGCTTTTGAGACTGCAGTTACCGGAGGAGTCGCGCCTTGTTGGCTACGCAGATGACGTAGCAGTACTAGTCGCCGGACATACTGTCGGACAGACGCAGCTCAAACTGGACGCGGTAATACGCCGAGTGAGCAAGTGGATGACAGACCGTGGGCTTAGCCTAGCGCTGGAAAAGACCGAGGTTGTCGTCCTCACAAAGAAGCGAATCCCTCGTGTTATGCCGGTTCGTGTAGGGGGAATGATCATCGAGTCAAAAGAATCAATCAGATACCTTGGCTTGATGATTGATTCGAAGATGAGTTTTTTCGAGCAGGTTCGAGCGTCAGCAGATAAGGCCTCCGCGCGGGTATCCGCGCTAAACCGCATTATGGCCAACACGCAGGGGCCAACCTCGAGCAAAAGACGTCTACTGATGAGTGTAATGGAGTCAGTGCTCTTGTATGGCTCCGAGGTTTGGGCTGATGCTCTTAATAAAGAGACGTACCGAAGGCGTCTGGCACATGTGCAGAGGCAAGGAGCTTTGCGGATAGCCGCTGCATACCGCACTGTCTCTGAACCTGCAGTGCTGGTAATCTTGAGGGTGGTTCCAATTAAATTACTTGCTGACGAACGGAAACGTGTATACTCACGTAGGGGGGAGTCGGCGAGAGAAATCGTCAGCCGAGAGGAACGGAGAAGAACCCTTATCTTATGGCAGCAAACATGGGAAAACGAAACGCGAGGCAGGTGGACCGCACGGCTGATAAGTGACTTGGGGCCGTGGTTCTACAGAATGCATGGTGAGACTGATTATTATCTGACGCAACTACTCAGTGGTCACGGGTATTTTCAGTCTTACCTGTATAAGGTGGGAAAAACACCATCCCCAACTTGCGTGTTTCGCCCGGGGATGACGGATGACGCATGCCACACGTTCTTTACGTGTAATAGATTTACAAGACTCCGTTCGCATCTCTAGGAGAAAATTGGCGTAATTTCCCCAGAAAATCTAACGGGAAAAATGATGAAATCAAAGGACAATTGGAACTGTGTGTCACATTACGTACGGGCAGTACTCATTATAAAGAAGGACATAATGGATCGCTTGGCGAGAGAGGGAACATCTCTGTAACGCAATATTATAGTTACTAATTGCAATTCCTTCCTATCCATCCGTGAAGAGAGTTTTCCTCTTAGTTTTCGCTAAGCGATGATTAATTAGGCCTAGTCCGAAGTAATGTGACAAACAGTTCCAGGCTAGGTTCTCGGTGTGACAGGGAGGTGTTTAGTCGGTAGTCCGGTAGCGGGGGAGTCCGACACTCAGGGCGTAAATAGCCTTCACCTCCCAAACAAAAAAAAAAAAAAAAAAAAATCCCACAAGGATGGGTCATCTCTGCCACCCCCTTTTTAATTTACACTGCCGATATTCCACCTCCTTCACAGTTGCTCTCACCTATCCACATTTTGCAATATGCTGACGATATAATCACATATCAATCAGGGGTAGGCATTCCGGTATGGCAGCAACGCCTCAATCACTACCTCGACACCCTCCTCAAGTACTTCATCAAATGGAAGCTGATCCTCATCCCCTCCAGATCTGACTCGACCACAGTCCAACTACTCCTCAACGGAGAGGAAATCTCCACCAAACCACAAGTAATTTACCTTGGCATCTTAACTAATCAAAAACTCTCACGTCACAAGGATCCTACAAAGAGCCACTTACGCATTTAAAGCCCTCGCCACACTCTTGCATGTTTGCATAGCGCTCCGTAAAAAGGTGAAGCTCCTCTGCTATAAATCCCTCATCCGACCACTAATCACTTTCGGTGTCGTCTTCTGATGCGATCCACCCTATCTCAAAAGGAGAAAATTTGCCGTAAAGAGAGGCAAATTCTCCTCCACTTCTCCGAAACCTTCAAACAGGAAGCCGACCTCCAGAAGCACATATCCAACCACATTTCTTATGACACAGCGCAAATTCGAAGAATAAACGCAGTCCTCATCGACCTCCTACGGTTCCTCGAAAAAGTGACCTATCATCCGAACCCTCAAATCACACACAATCACCGCCAATGACCTCCAGTTGAACGACCGTCACCTTCTACCTCAATCCTTTCACATACTCGCTGATCAAGCAAGAATGTTAAAACGATCCTATACCAAAAGGTACATTCGGAGCGTTTGACGAAATCAAACACATCGCAGTGTTTTAACTGCCAAAGAATTGGACATTTTGCCTCCGACTGTGGAATGGAATCCCGGTGCGTCAAGTGCGACAACCACCACCAATCAAAAGACTGCCCCATTGAAAACCAAGAGCGAAAAGATGCAATCTTCTGTGAGAATTGCAATAGGAAGGGTCACCCCGCGAGTCTCAGGGGATGTCCCAAGGCCAAGGAGGCTGAGGAAACGAGACGGAATCTCCAGAATAAGAAGGAAGAAAAGAGGGACTTCGTCCTTTCTTCCTTAAAATACACCATTCAAAATGGTGTCTCATTCGCTAGTATAGCAAGGGGTGCAGCCAAGCCTGCTGCAGCTCAGCCTGTACGGCCACGCAAAGTAATTACTGATTTACAGCCGCAAAAAGACGGAAATACTGTCATGTGCAATGGCTGCAAGTAATTCTTCGGGTGTGACTGTTCACTCTCATCCGCAAAGTGGATTCTTTCATTTCACAGTACAAAAAACTCACTAATCTGAGTGAGTTAAGGCGACGTACTTGGACTTCGCCATGAAAATCTGTTGTCGCGATAATCTCCATTAAGCTTTCCATCGTCAACATTTGGTCGCTAGCTCCACATTTCAAAAGGAACTCTATCCAAGAGTACTTGGATCTGCATAGACCAGATTTCTTGTTCATTTCCGGAACGAAACTGAAAAGTAAACACAAAGTTCACTTTGGGAATGTCAAATCATAAGGGATGACGACCCAGATGGAATCCTTGGAGTAGCTATGGCTTTCCAGGAGCAGAAAAACGCAAAGACATTGTCTTCCAAGTCTAAAATGCAGAGACGTCATGACAATGAGCTCGTTCCTGGGGTTTATACATTTCCATTTGTTGCAATATACGTAAAACACGGATATTCGGGTAGGGATCTCATTAAAGACTTGGAAGCAGTCCTTACTTTGTGTGAAAATTTCGATTTTTTGCGATAGGGAGTGATTTCAACGCAAGACATCCTTCCTGGGGTAATACCGTATCTAATGGATATGGAACGGCTCTGTTCAGCTGGGTGCAAGCAAATATGGATATCATATTGATTGCGCCGAACGAGCCCACCTTCTAAAGCTCGTCAACGATCTATTTCTTCAGTGTGTCTGCTTATCTGGTAAATACCTCTCACAGCTGTAGGAATTTTGAATCTAGAGTTCTTGACGCTGAATGTGACCATCTTTTGGTAGAACTCGCTTTAAGAGTGAAAAGTGTGTAAAGCTGGAAATAGCGGACCTCAGCTCTTTATCCCATACAAGCGCGTAGACTGGGAAGCTTTTAATGCTGACCTAAGTGGAAGGATTGAGGAATTCTCAATCAACAGATCGGCATTGCTTGTTTGAACTCAACCCTTGCTACGGTCATTTCAGGTAACTGCTTTCAAGAATATACCATCGCAACCAAAATATGGTTAACTGCAAGTATCAGCGGATACACCTTGTAATAATGTCCCTTAATAGAATGATTTCGAGAAGAACATCTGAATTTTTCCAATGAGAGGAACCGTTTGCCAGGAGTTCTCTCTTATAACGGATCCATGCTCATGGATGAAAAGGCCACGATGAAGGAAAAAAAGAACAAAATCAACGTTCGACCAAGACTACAAGAACCTTAGCTTGACTAGATTTTCAGATTCAAATCCCTCCGACGCACTTATCGGCAGTGCCCTGTTTTTGAGCCCTGAAAGTCTCAGCATGCTTGTACTTGAGCAAAACTCCAAAAAATCGGCTTGAGCTGATAGAATTTCAGATTTTTTCCTATAATAACTTCCCCACACGTATTTTGTTCTCCTCGCAGTCCTTTTAAATAACTGCATTAACATTTGCTACTTCAGACAGTAATGGAAATGCGCAAAAATATTTGCTATCCCGAAGCAATCCAATAGCGTGGACGTAGTCGACACTCGCCCAATATCTCTCTTGTCTAATGTGGGAAAGTTACTTGAAAGAGTAATCCTCCAAAGCATCACACAGTTCTCTGAATGGGCAGGAACTGTGTCGGAAAGACAATTTGGCTTCAAAAGAGGTCACTCAACAACAGACGCATTGGCTGTTTTCCAAGCCGGTATAAAACGGAACTGGCAGGAAAAAAAGGTTTTTGCAGCGTGTCTCATCGACGTAGAAAACGCCTTTGATTCGGTTTGGATCGACGGACTTATCCAAAAATTTATCCAACTGGGCTTTCCGGTTAATGTTATAAAAATTGTAGGCAGCTTCATGAGGGGACGAACTGCCTTTGCGGTGTCTCATGGAGCTGGCTCTGCACCCTTTATCATTAATTCGGGGGTCGCACAGGGGTTCATTCTGGGTCCCATTCTCTTCAATATATTTACGTCCGACATCCCAGCAATCAGGGATGAATTTCAAGGTAGAATCGAGATGAATCTTTTCGCTGATGACTTACTGGTGTGGTCTTCTGGGTTCAATCTCCACTTCGCAAGGACGAGACTCAAAAGGTACCTGGACTCATTAACTTGAATATTATGAAAAGTGGGGGATGAGGGTTAACGCTTAGAAAATCGAGCTGATTGTTTTCAAGGACCCACAACAAAAATCTGGACGTCGTACGAGGAGTATGCGACACCAGAATAAAGCTGAATGGGCAGGTGGTGCACTGCTCTAAGCAAACTAAGTATCTGGGGGTAATTTTTGATAGGAACAACAACATTATTGCTCACATGGACACAGTAGTGAAGAAAACTAGATGAGCATCCCATCCCAATCCATCCAGGGATTTTTACTCACAGTTCAAGATCATGCGATATGATTCGGAAAAAGTCTCAATATGATTCCGAAGAAATCCCACTTTAGCAGTTTGATGAATCCTCCTATTCGATGTATGGTGTTTCAAATCTGTCTCAGGCTTCCTGTACAAGCCAGTACAAACTAGTACGAAGACATTTCCTTTGGAAAAATCATAAACTTTCCATAGTACCAGCACTCTCATTGTACCAGATCTGACATCCATATGTCAAAATTGGTCTTGTAACGGATAACTTTAACCTTTTGAAGAATGTATCTAGAATGAAAGAGTCGACGAAGGGCCACGACTACTTTTTGCGTTTTCCTCAACATGCTTTTGACATGATTAGTACGACACACTTATTTGGGAAATATTAATTGCCTACCATGTTATTGAACAATATGCAATAATTTCTAATAGCATCCTTAGGAAAATGTTGGAGAACTATAATCCAAATACCGTCAATACCACATGATTTCTTGTTATTTGTTCTGCCAAATATAAAACACAAGTCTTTATAGGTGACAAAATAATCAACAAGATTCAAGCTCGGTATGAGGTCAGATGTTTATGTCTCATTGAAATGAAGAATTGGTTCGCCGTGAAGTTTTGATTTGATGTCAGAAACTTTTGCTTCAACGACGTCTGAAAATATTTGATTTCCTCTCGCGGGATTTGGTAGATGAATCAATTCAAAATGTGTTCCGATCAGGGCGAATTTCTACAATTCATCATTCCTGTTTCTATTTCTATCCGGAGTCGTACTATCAATTTCGATACCAGCCCTGTCGAGAAGATTTATCTCATTACCAGTGGCTCCAAGATTTGAGACCCTCGCTCGAGACTTCTTACGGAATAAACTATTCGCTTTCATAAAAACGCTTTATGGGTTCTTTGGGCCATTACTCCTCAGTTTTGCCGCCCATTGATTGCTGACCTTACGCTTGAAGTATGAACGGATTAAGTTCCGGACATTTTTCAAGTGTTATTTCAACATACTCAACGAGGGATGGTTGTAGTCCAAAAATCGCCGATAAATATTGTTGGCGTTTGAGAGAAGAAGGCTTTTCAATCTTTTTAATCTTGAAATAGTTGGTGTTTCATATCCCTCCATATTGTTTCGATGTTCAACCTTGGGCACTACTTTCTGAATCGTTTCCAACGTCAGGTTCTCTAAATTTGACAAAAAGAGATCTATTTCATTGTTTGTTCGATTTCTGTTATAAGGAACCATTGAGGAAGCCTTGCCATCATCAAAATAAGAACATTGCTTTTTTCAACCCCGATTAAATATTTGAAACTCTCCCCAATCCCTTTTTATATTTAATCGAGGATTTTCATGTTGAACTGGAATGAGGAAGACATCATCCTTTTGATGATTACTTTCCATTACGATTGCGTTAAGGTCGCTTTCAAAAGAACCACCTGCAGTTTCCATTGAGGTCTATTAAAGCTGAATTTAAGTCTTACATCGGCAATGAAAAGGTCCAATTATGAATTTGTCCTAAGGTATGTTGGGTGTTCCAACCCATATAGATTGCACCTGCAATCAATTTGGTTCTCTGTTACCCACGATTTCAGGAATACACCTCTTGAATTATTGCTGGCGTTCAGGCATGATGTGTGCCGGGCATGTGTAGCGTGTGCAGCTTGTTCAATTTAAATATTTCAAACAAGGTATTAAGCTACTCCTTTAATTTGGGAACGTTCCGACCGAGCTTGACGAAGTTGGAAGATGTGACACTGCGGTATACATGAGTTTTCTTTGGAATAGGTTTTACTTTTCCATCTTGATACCGGGAGCATCCTCGATATGATGCTCGATTACCAAAAGTACCCCAGTTAACGCAGTATAATTTTTCTTTAAGCTCCGCCTGAGCTAATTTGCACACACCGGGGGCATGAACGTCTTTGCATTTAAAGCACCGATATTGCATGGCGCATTTGGCAGCTGGTAACACTGGTTGATTACTTTTTTTTTGTGACCAGTGCCTTGATAAAACCCCATATAAAAATCCAATGGCGTTAGATCGCATGAACGAGGCGAACAAGGCGATCGCGTCTCGAGGCAAGTTTGGTGAACGTGTTCACGAAATTACCTTTCAATAAATTGGTTGTGAGGTGTACTGTGTGGCAAGTGTTAAGTTCATCCAACTCTGGCCACAAATAATCTTCCAACACAAGGCGATAGTGCTCTCAATTAACCGTAAACTGACGGTCGCTTCCATTGAGGGCAAAATATAAACTAATCGCACCTCCGCCATGAAAACCACGCCAAACAGTAATTATTTGCGAATGGAACGGTATCTCAAGAAGCACATGCGGGTTTTTGCTTATCAACAACCCATATTCCGCTTATTAATAAGGCTATTGAGCCAGAAATAAACTTCATCTCTAAAGATGACTTTTCGTAAAATTCTTCATTTTCAAGCTTTGCCAGACCCCAATCGGGGAAGTTTTGGCGATTCAAATGATTAAGTGGCTTCAGTGCTTATGTCAAGTAAAGCTTATAAGCATGTACGCCAAGAGCTTTTCGCAAAATATGCCACAGTATCGTTTGAGCTCATTTTGAATCGATGCACTTATGGCTGCGATTTTTTTTTCATTTCAAGTGGTACGAAGTCTTATTGGCAGCGGAACGTCTAATCTTTTCTTTCTAAAATATTCATGCACTTCCGAGTTATTCGACATAACAGATCTAAACTTCCGCACCTATGAGTCTTCGCTAAGTTAGCGTAGCAATGGTGTAAGTCACTTACAAAGTTGTAAGTGAGAATGGATATGTCTATCTACCAAAGCTTCTAGAATTAAGTATCTCAGGTTTGCTGAGATATAGCTCCTTCTTGTTTAATTATTATGTTTGTTTTGTTTTTAAGAAGCTCACACTGTGCAAATGAACAAGTGTCAGTTCAAAGGCGATGGAATTAAAGTTTAGGGAATGAATTCCTGAAAACTCTTGGATAAAAATGCTATTGTATGTTTGAATGGGTCTAGGCTTTTGCAAAGGCGCGATACATCGTGTTGATATTGCGATGTGAATTTCAGAAGGAAATGATGAAATATGTGCTTTTATGAGTTTATCAGTATATATTCAGTATATTATGTTTATGGGAACGGGATCATGAATTTATACATCTATGATTTGAAAAATATACATCTCCCTTCTTCTTATTCTCAATCAAAGTGAAAATTCACTTTTGAGGTAAGCCCAAAGTATCTCTAAATTCTCTGTATTTCCTTCTGGCTGGAGAGGAGATTCCCATAATCTAAATGTGCCTCTAGGCGTAGGAAAACGAGGCCTATCCCGAAGTAATGTGTCAAATCGTTACAGGCTAGGTTCTCAAGTTGACAGGGGAGGTGTTTGATGGGTAGTCTAAAGTATTGCGCGTCTGGGAGTCTCACACGCAGGGCGTAAACAGCCTTAACCTCCCTACCACAAAGACTTAAATGTGGCGATTAGTAGGTGGTTAGCAGTAGGTAACAGAGATTTGTCACAGGTTCGTCGGTTTTTTGTTGCCTTCGTTACTTTATGTGCCCTGTGTTTTTTAAACCAAACCAAAATCTCATGGCCGTCTTCATTCTGTTTCCACAAATCTGTATGTGACATTCGTACTTGAATTTTCTTCAAGTCCGCGCAGCTGTATTTGTATTGCCTCGTAGCATAGAGTAAGAAAACATAGTTTAATATAATCATCACCATTGTAGCTTTCGAAAAATGAAACTCTATAATTTGAATCTTACCTCAGAAATGAAAATAACAAAGGCACTGATTTCGGAGGCATGTTGACACACAAATCGATAATAAACAATTCAAGTTAATCTGAGGCTGATGTTGATCGCAAATGTAAACCGAAACAAAGCGTTTCAGGAGATTATGAAAGCAGGAATAACTTTGCTTGACTTAAGCCTTACTACTACTTTTTCTACTACTTTTTCTACGACTACTACTTTTACTACCTTTTTCATGTCAGAGCCTCAATTGTTATCTGTTTATTCGTCAAATCATCACACAAGTTGCAATGACTTGAGAATAAAAAAACTAATCCTGTTTAGTTAGATGCGCAAATAACGCCCATAGTTGGAACAGAGAGGAGGTCCATAATTATACCATTCCTAAGTAGAATATTCTACGAGGAAGGATAAAACTGATTTTTAGAATCCAGATTTCTGATATAATTTAATCATCAGGTCAAATCCTTCATAGGTCTGAATTTTTGAATGATGACTAAACTTTAGAGGGAATCCACAAAGTTCTTGCAGACATAACCTCCCTGTGAGCATAGAAAATATAATTCCATTTTGAAATCGGAACGATTCAATCAAGATGAATGTGTGACGTGCATACGATACGCACAAAAGAGCACAATTTAATCCTTTAACATTAAACATATGGAAGCTTCCGGTCGAATGGCCTGTATTTTTGGAAGGGACTTTATTTTCCTAACTAAATGGAGAAATATTCATTTAAGTAAGGAAATATTGCTTTACAAATTAACTTTAAGGTAATAAGCTTCATTGATTAAGCTTCGCATTTTTATAGATGCAAGGACGTTTGAATATGTATATTTTCAAGAAAGATCATTACCACATTAAGAGCAGACTCTTGTGGTTTTATTTCCTTTACAATACCTTGTTTGACATATTTGACATATACCTATGTCAAACATAGACGAATATGTGACGTATATGTACGTATATGTCAAATCTTCCAATTCTACCAAAGTGGAACTCTACCATTCCTTTTTTGGTAGAATTGGTCAAGGTTATTTCCGTATTTCTTTTCTTTTTTTTTGTTTTCTGAGGCTTCTAATTGATCAGCGGCAAGTTGTACTGCTAGCTACTGGAATACTATTGGCGGAAAACATTTGTTTTTTACCAACAGCTCATTTTGTTGCTCCTATAAAAACCATCGTTAATGTCAACTCAGTCACTTCCTGTGCGCGAATCGGTACAGAAATTTAGTTCAATTAGATTTCGCGCTTTTGATTTATCGTCACTTGAGGTGTCTGTTAAGCGAACGTTACTGTTGAGTCAGGAATCCCCCTATAATTAGTTATTCGGAGTTTTTTTCGATTAAAGTAGTTATTTGATTATATTTTGGCAAGATGACTAAAGCAACTAAGAAGACTCAATGCAGATCATATGGACATCCTCCTTGAATAGGAAGATGACAGACATATAATAAACGACCAACTGTTGAAACTCCTGATTCTTTCAACCAATCCGATTGAAATAAAGCAATGAGAAAGCTGCGTGCATCCGTTATTAGAGGTAGCAAAAACTTTGTTGGGAATTCAAATTCTGTTCGAACATTTCGTAAAGTATACCTGCCAGGCTGCTCGTTAGACCATGTAGAATGCCCACCAGTTACATTCTACATGGTCAAACGAGCTGTGCCAAAGATATCCCAGTCCCATGGAATGCTTTGTCAAGTTTTTTCCGCCGAATGGTTCAATATTATTTATCCGTGGATTTTGAGGATATTCGAATTAAAGCACGTAAGTACAACGCACGAAATGCCACAAAAGGATCAGTTTTAAAAGTTAAAAGCTGTTCTTCATTTTATTATATTGAGCGAGGTACAAAGAAATAATCATTTGCTTACCTTGGAGCTGTTTGACACAAGACTGTGTGTCTTTTGTTGCCCTAACCCTTAGTATATTGCTGCGTTGAGCAAAGGTCGTTCCAAAATTTTGTCTGGAACGTACACATTTTGGCGACCGTGGCTCTTGCGAAGCTAGAAATGAATCTTATGAATTAATCCCAATATCTCAATAGACATATTTACGATAAATGAACATCACATTTGTTTTGTGGCTGCTGTCCTTTCCAAAAAATGAAATCTATGTTGGTACAGCTGCTTACCTGGGGAAAAACATCCAAGCCCCGACCAGCGAGTCTTTGGGTAGTTACTATTGCAAGTTACTAACGCAGACAATTCCTGAAACCAATCGAAACTTGACACCTGATAATCGGTCTACTTCTTTGCCTTCTTCTAGGGGCTTCTTGGTGACCGAATTGGTACTATCAGCAGTAAAAAAAAGAAATTCCGGAGGAGTTTATAATTATTACTGGAACATCCATATTTGGATTTTATGTGAAACTCATTTTAATCAGTCAAAAAAGGATATTTTATTATCTACAATTCGCGAAGGGCCTTGGATAAGGTAAGTCCCCAAAATACTGAGGATAATTAAAGCGTGCAATGTAACAAAAGGAAAAGTGGAAACTTTTGATTAAATAAACGTTCAGTACAGTACCATCCGCTGAACCAGGCGTTGCATTGTTTTGCATGTTTTTAAGTATTTTGAGCATGTCAAATTTGAATAGTTTTTCATCGTACATCTCCATTTGTACCACTTCTAACGTGTCACATATGACTAGTCATTTGACATATGAATAGAAGAAATACTTGACACAATTTAAAACGTAGCCCAACATATTCAAAAAGCCTTCACGATTTAACATATGCGAGGATTGCATCCTCTGAAATACAGCCGAAAATTTCTTCACCGTGCAGTAGAAAAATGCGAAAAGCGAAAAAAACGGATGTGTTTAGTATTGTACTTCATGAAACAGAACATATGGTATGGAACATCGTTCGTCAATATGCTTGGAATGTCATTTGAAAGATCTGGAAAAACCCTCAAGTTCAAAATAATCTACAAAATGAACCTAGGTGGGCAAGGAAATATTTCTCCTTATGGTTGAAAAATCATTGACATAGTCTCATAAAAGCTACATCAACCCCAAAATATAAGAATCATGTTATTAATTTGCTTAGCCTCCTCGGATCCTCAGGTACAAGAGACTGATATTTTCACTCATTCAAATGTGTAGAACAATATGTAAATGGTGTTGTTGAAGAGGTATAGAACTTCAAGTTGATAACACTTTTTGATGCCACGTATGGTGTGACATATGGTGTGACGCTTGATTTAGTTTTCCATTTTATCATGAATAGGTTGGCGTCTAAAAAGCGGTCTAAAAACTGTCTAAAAACGGTTCTGTTCAAGAGGTTCCTCGCTTACTACGTCAAATTTATGACCGACATAATCGTCAATCAGAACAATTAATCTGATTAACCATATACCGATTCCGAAAAAGTTTACTATCAATGATTGTACGCATCCATTCAAATGTTGTTTAGTGGGAATGAAGAGATGATATTATGCTCAACAATTATATCTACATATTTCCATCCATATTATTAAAGATTTTACGGAACTTTTGGTTTGCGGACTCACAATATCTTCGGCGGCGCAGATTTGGTGTATGGGCTCAAGAACCAATTGCTGCAGATCTCGAATTTCATAAGAAAAATTCTTTAGCAATAACGCTCATTTCTGATTAAGGAGCTACGTCAAACTAACGTAAAGTGCTGCATTTGGAGTGATGAGCAAGCGGTTGTCCAAAGACCGTGACATTAGGAGGAAGTCACTGTTTGGTGTGTTTTATGGGCCGGTGGAATCATTGGTCCATGCGTCTGCATAAATGTTGTTGGCAATATAATTAGAGTCAGTAAAAACAGCTGTAGATCCATGAACAGCGGCTTTCTCGCATCGAAGTTGACTCGCGTTAACATAGGGGACTTCAAGGCCGAAATACAATACTGCGTGACGGCGATACGTGAGCACGATGCGATTTTCCCTCGTCGTCACGCAACGCATTCAATCTACAATGCACGCGATGCGGGGAACATTAATGTTCATATGACAAATGCCAAATTGGTGACATTTTAAATGAAAATTCCTGGAAATTGTTCTTGATTTTTCAAAATTCATTCATGATAACCCATGTACTTAAAAAGTAATTAAGGCGTTTGAATTTCAAATTTCATTTAAACGCCATATTGCATTTGACAAACGTCACGCACATCGTTGCGAGGAATTTTCGTTTTTCCGAATATTTCCCGCTTCGCATCGACGCATCGCAATCATTGTACGTTGTCGCATACAAACGCATGTTACGAAAACTGCTTGACATTTGCTGCGAAACTCTCGTCGCGCTCTCGTATTGGAGTCTCGCACTATTGTATTTCGGCCTTCAGGTTTCAACAAGATGGGGTGCGTTGTACGAGCTTTATTATGGCATAGCTCGTACAACCGTTTATTACGTTTAATCCGTTACGTTAACTCCGCTGGATTATTTCTTGTGGAGGTACGTCACTTCACTCGTCTACACCGACAAAATCGAGACGCTTGAACAGTTGTAAGACAACATGCATCGCGATATTGGTAAGATACGGCAAAGTTGTTGGTTAGAATAGTGAAAAGTGGGACTTCACGCCTGTACATCGTCTGCGCCAGTTGCGGTGCTCATACGGCCAAAATCATATTCAAATGAAAATCACAAAAAAGGACCTGTCCAATGTAACCATTTTAAGGCACTCTAAATAATTTACCCGTTTTTTATTTCATTTAAATGTATTATACCTCTAAGAAACACCCATGATTGCACTTCTTGTATTAAATATATTCTCAATTTAACATAACTGTTTTGTGGTAGGATTAATTGTATTCGGTAAAGAAAAGAATGCTTCTGTTGTAAAATATAAGTGTTTTTACAAAGTTGCCTCACGGACGAACATTAGTAATAACGTCTGAAAAAACACGTTAGTACTCACAAGTTAACGTGGGAATAAAAAAAAACTCTTACGTTAATCTGATCTGATTTTCTATCTTCTTCGTTTGCAAGAGCCAAAATATATCTGAACAGCTTTTCCTTTTTGAAGTAATTTCTTTGAAATTAGAATTTTTTGAGTTGACCACTGTGAAGCGACAAATATTACGTGTGCTGCTAGAGATTATATAGTAAACGCGAATGAGTAGACGTTTTTATTATATATATTATTTCAGAAGCAATTGAAGAAACTTTTTAAGTACAATATTCGAATCAATAGTGTTTTATCTTCTTTGCTCTTCAAATAACTCTAGTCAATGCTTTTTACTAAAAAAATTTGCAAGTTTCGAAAATCCTGTTTCCACTTCTTCTTCTATTGAATTCAACTGGTAGTAATTGATGAAATGTATTTATTACTTCAATACATGAATGCAGAACACTCGATTATATATGTACGAGCAATAAAGGATATATGTAATTGGGGAGTCTCTCCGTCCACACAACAAAGTAACTCATAAATTCTCAGAAACAAAGACGCAAAGTCTTCCTCATGTCTCTTAATTTTCTCGACAGTACTGAGGAGATGTCAAAAAGAGATTACGTTAGGATGATAAATGTTATACAGAGGAGTAAATATGTTGGCTCGGGTGCCAAGATTCACACCAGGACCAGAATTCTGCATACTATACCTTGCCAGAGCGATAAGATATCGTATAAAGTGAAATGAATAACGCAAGAGCTCAGTAGACCTTTTTATCTAGGCGTGTTAGAGTTAAATCAACTAGAGGCTTATTCAGCTCAAGATAATTCCGAAATGCTAAAATTTGTGACAGATTATCTTCGAGGAAATGTCTCCTAGGTCAACGTAATAATAATTTGAGATTACCTAAGAATGGATCAGTTAATCAAAGCAGTAAATTTGCTTACAAGCTTACAGAGAATAAAGTAACAATAACATTTATGCCAGCAAAGCAAATAATATGCTGCTGAGTATTATACTTTATTACATCTATGATTACATAAAATTATACTTAGTTCTTTGAATGATATCTAAGATAGGGTACTAGTAACTAGGGGAAAAGTTAACAAAAATCTTTACTAGGCTAACATCTAACTTATAACGATTTTTCTTACACTAGCTATGAACTAATATGAAGCTGATTAATATAAACAATTCCATGGCTGAGAACACTTTGGCATACCTATGAGAGATTTGATGACTCGAGGAGACCTTAGCTTTTTTGAGCAGATTAGCCCTACGCGAGTTCGCAAACTTATATTAGCTAGGACTCGCAAGGTAATATTAGCTATTTGGTGTAGTAATCTGGACGAGCAGTAGTAAGGTTTGTTTAGGGCCATTTTAAAATTGCGATTTTACGTGACTTTAAGCTAGGCTTTTAGGTGTTTAGCGCATCGGTTCCATTTGGAAGCTCCGTAAATTATTATTGGTTGAATGCTCACTTTACGGATAAGGATTTTATAGCGAAGAAACATGTGTGACTCTCGATTGAGCAATGGGTACAGAGACAGAAGCGACTTGAATGCCTCAAAATAATGTGTTCGATTTGGCTTTTAATGTTAGTTCGCGATCTAGTGTTAGACTCAAATCCGTCAGTTCTTCGAACCAGGGAATTATTTCAATCAGGGAATCATTAATGGTCTGTTTGGCAGCAGAGTGAACTTACGTTTACTGCTAAAGAATATTACCGTGGTTTTCTTGACATTGATTTTAATTTTCCACCTGTAGAAGAATTGGCGGATCACGGCAGTTTTGGGTGGTAGGTATGTAAGACATCGTATACATTGAAAAGTGTTGGACTAAGACGTGACCCTTGTGGAACACCAGCAGGAGCGACTTTGGTAGTGGGTGGTGATCCTCGCACTTTCACCGAGTATATTCAATCTCTCAAAATGCAATTAGTTTCAGCAGGTAAAGTGGAGAACTGCACTCTTTAAACTTATGTCATACGGTATCGAACTGACGAAACCTATCGACTGTTTTGTGTTTGGTGCTGCTTTTATGTCTTTGGAGATACGTAGTAGTTGGGACTCTGTAGAGTATGCATATCTGAACCAAACTGAAATTTGTAGAGGATGTTATTGTTTTCAACGTAATTTGTCAGTCTTTTCGAGATAAGCTTCTCAGAAAGTTTATCAAGCGCCGAGAGTAAGCTTATTGGCCTGCAGTTGAAAGGATTATGCGGATCTTTACCAGGCTTCAGGACGGGTATCATGCTCGCGTCTTACAGCTTGAAAAGTGTGATGTAACTTTTTTCATTTGCTAAATTATGTGTTTTGCTTTTATAAGAATTTCTGCCACGTTGTCGCTCATTCTATGGGAGATATTTTGGTGTTCGTGGAACTTATCAGTAAGTAACTCTGTTTTTTCTTCGATAGAATGGATCTGGGTACCGTTTTCATCGTTCAGAGAATTTGGAAATCCTCTTTTTTTTGTTTTTGAAATTTTTTCAATTTGCAGAATTTTCGTGTGTTATAGTCAAGTGAGGAAGAGGTTCGTGATTTCGACCTTGATGGCTCTCATTATAGAGTTTACGGTGGTATTTCAGGCTGCGTTACAATTTTTCTGCCACTGGCGCAATAGAAAATTACATGCTCGGATCAGATATATCACATATGGAGGATGTTGTGGATAGGTGACAATGACTAGACCCATGTCCATACATTTGGCAATTTCGGCATTGGGTGGGACCTTTACGCTTGTTCAATTAATAGCTCCACCTCACAATTGTGTGTCATTTTTGTTCCTTTTTGGATGTATGGAGGAAGTATGAATTGTAGCGTTCCTCAGTTTAGAGGTGATTTTTTGACAATCAATGCAAATACATTATGTTCGGTTTTCATGAGCTTTTCAATTTCTTCCCCAAACATGTCAGGGAACCTTGTTAATATAACTTTTACCGGACGAAAATCTGGCCGTTGGTGAGTGAAATAGTTCACCTTTTTACCCTTCAGGTAATTTTCGATTTTATTATAGTCATTTTATTATTATCGACAATAGAATATTTTCTAATTTTTTAAGCTAGGCATCGATACAATTATTGTGGGTAGAACGAGCATTTCCTTACGTTATGATTGATTCGCATTTATTCGTTTTAAGTTGCAGTTTCCATTTAACGAAAAGAAAAGAAACTCCCCCTAGCCAAAACTAGGAAGAGTTTCAATAATAATTATTTAAATGGCGCATTCAACGGTATGGATTAGGCTATGGTGACGGGTAGGCTAAGGTATGTTGGTTATACATAGGGTAGAAAGGACAGAACCTTGCGGAATGCATGAGTTTGAAAAGCGACGGAATATAGTGCCACTTATTTGTGACACGGGAAGGAGGATTTTGGATCGAGGATCTTTAGAAGTTTACATGAGTGAGGATGCAAGTAGATAGTGATGAAAATTTTCTTAATTAGGTCGTTCTACCATATCTAGTCAAAGGCATTCAACCCACGTGTCTCCAAGACAGGTGGGTTGTATACCTTTCCAACCCACTTGTCTTGGAGACAGGTGGGTTTTTGTGTAGGTTAGAACAAATGTTAGTGTAGAGGCTGAGAAGAACTTGGTCAACTGAATAGATGGGTCGTCTCTCGAGCTTATGTGACGGACAATTTTATTTGTACAAAGGCTAAGAATTCTTCTATTCATTTTGAATCCTGTCGTTTCCGGTGGATTTTTTGTTGGGACGGGAAGAGATGATATTCGACATAATTTTCGAAATTCATTCGTATTTCATATTCAATAAGAAATTCATTAGAGCATGGAGGAGAAGAATAGAGTGCCGAATCGGAAGCGTTTCCGAAGTATCGGGACCTCATTTGGAAAGGTAACTCAGTAGGTTCTGGAATCAGCGTGTGACCATAATAGCTGAAAATATATTATTCGACCAAAATATTACCAGTTTTCATTTATATATATATATATAATTATTGTCCTACTATTCGAAAAAAAATGATTGGCTAAAATGTTAACTTTGTGATAGGTGACATGTTTTGGTTGCAGTTGTTTGTGGATTTTTCCGAATCTGGAACAAGTTTTCCGGAGTTTTTTGGAGGACCAAGAGAGGCGTTGGATAGTTTTTGTTTGGGAAATCGGGCAAAAATATTCGAAAATGGGTTTTGTCTAGAGATACTGAACTCATTCATACGTTCATCAATTTGGTTTAGGTTGGGGTTGAAACAGTTACGGAGTAGTTGGTGACGACATCTTTGATTATTTTTATAGGTGAAGATAGTGTCATAAGATCGGGAGATTTGTGAGTTGTAATTAGAATGGATTTTCGAAATAATTCGTTCACATGTGATCTCGATAGCTGATGTCAGAAGCTCTACAGCGAGGTCGATATTAGTGTTGATGGATGCAAGGTTGTGAAGCGGTGGCAAGGGACGCTTGAAGCTTGTGCTCATTGAAAGTGTTAGGTACTTTCAAGTTTATGTTTGAATAGTAGGAAATTGTTAGGAATGACGGGCCGAGAGATCATCGTTAAAAAGGCTAACTTACGATAAGCCGTCATGTTCGTTGATCGCCCAAGAAGGGCGCTACGATTGGATAGCATATTCAGCTTGAATGAGTTCTGAAACGGTTAACTGCGGAGCCAGTATATAGCTGTTGCCGTTGAAATTGTATATATAGCCCTGCCAATACGAATGTCTGGCATTGAAGACGCCGGCTTGTGTGACTCAAACTTTCTGACCAAGTTTGGACAGGTCGTGGAACTTCTACTCGTGTAACAAAGGCGTAAGCTGCAAAAATAGATGGAGGAATGATAAAGGGTAGAAATTAGGGACTCGTCGAATGCAAAAGCATTCAAACATTCGAAGAAGGTCTGGATAAGTTTATTATAACTATTGGCACGGTAATTGGTCCCTAAAATTTCTCATGATACACCTGTAAAGCATTACTAACATTATAAATTTAGATATTTCCATTAAATTACTAAAGGAATGGTATCTATTACTTGAAAAAAAAATTGATATTAATTTGAATACTCTTCAGTTGAATCAACTTTTTTTTCATTTCCTAACATTTTAATTCGCTATCGTTTCACATTTGATCGTTGTTAAATGTTTATAATTGTATAATTATATATAATTGTATACTTATAAGATAAGAATTTAATGTTAAAATTGTTAATAGGGTTTTCACCATTAATGCATCGTTTTTGAATAAAAAATATGAATTGCTAATTTGAAATCTATTCTTTTCTTCCATTGGACCTTGTTTTCAGGAGGAAATTGATGGCGCGACAGTAAGCGCAAGAGGTTGTAGGGCCACACAAGTGTCCGGTCCGTAAATTTCTTTTGGTATTCGCGTTACCACTTGAATTATTTTTTTCGGGTACCGTGGTATTTCGGTGTTCCGGTGAGGGGGGCGCGATCGATTTTATTGTGATGATTTGTAAAAGAATGTAAAAGGTAGAGCAAAGTAATTATTGAAATGTTGCCTTCGGATAATCGGGTTTTTCGGAGGCTGGTTCAATCATGGAACCAGAGCGGAAGTTCACTTGGGTCCGACCCACGTCAGCAAACCTCGCCACACTGAGCTAGTCCGCCAGCAGCCACCATCGTAGTGAACTGACGAAAGGCCGAGTTGTTGACCCTCAGGGTACAACTCGTTGCCACGTCTCTAGGACTTCACGTCCGAATGTCGGTGCGAGGCCGCCTCGTCGCCGTGACGATTGCGGAATTAAACCCATTATAAGTTATCCTGCTGATTTCGGACAGCCGAAATGATTTTCGGGTGGCTGGTTTCACCATTTTCCTCAAACCCAAATATATAAATGTTGCAACAAGCATCCATAGTAAAGTTTATGTATACCGGCAACCCCGCCTGGAGGCGGGATGGCTTCAACACGGAATAATTTTTTTCTGCCACAAAATCTGCACAAAACACAAGCTATAAACTCACAAAAAAGTAGATAAAGCGCAAATAATTTTTCACGTCTAAAGTTGATGGCTCACAAAATTCAAATGCAAATGAAAATAGAGCTGCAACGCAGAATGACACAAAATTTGCGCGGTATGAGGGCGATATAAGATTGCCGGCTGCATTGCCGGCGAATAAATATTAACGATTTGAATATCATTTGTATTGTTTTAAAATGAAACTCGCCTGGAGGCGCTCTTGCCTACTCGAGGCGAGGGTTAATCAAAATGAATATGAAAATTACAGAAAGTAAGCACATCATGCTATCATTGGAAAGTAATCAAAATTCTCACAATTGTCCTTAATTTATTTTCAAGTCGAGGCTTGCGCTTGCGAATGTTTTCTCATTTAAGCCCGCAACAGTAACGCATTGAAACGCATAGTAATAAGCAGGTGATATAGGATTAGAACTTATCGAGTATTGCTCCTTTTTTTATAATTGTTCTTTTCATTTTGAAAAAGACAGTATTTGCGAATTGAAGGACCAAATTATCCTGATATTTAACATAAAGTCGCTGCTAGTAAATGTTAATAATAATAATAATAATAATAATAATAATAATAATAATAATAATAATAATAATGACAGTGCACCAGCGAATTGTATCGCTCTCCATATTTTCCCATTGTGGAGTCCTTAAGCATGATAGGACGAGAATCAATTAGACAAGCTGTTGCGATTTGGGTGAAGAAAGAAAAAAACTGAGCACATATATTTAAGGAAATGAAAACGGTTCTATTCTGTAAGAAATTTGAACTTTCATCATTTCCTACAACATAAGCCATGAAAACATATTACCTGTGTTATTATTTGAAAGCACTTTCACCTCAGCGTGTATTACACAATTCTTTATGATGGCACTCGCACTTGCTCAAACATTTATACATTTTAAACCCCAAATAAAATATGTTGCCCATCAATTTCCCACCTGATAAAATCCGTTTCCTTCCTCTCGCTTGCCGAGTAATGTTGGTTGTATTTTAATACCAACATTGCCCCAGTAAAATATGAAATTTTAGGATATTGTATTTCGCTACACTAAAAACCCATTCATGATGTCCTTGCTCTTTTGTTTGTGTTTTTATTGTGTAACTCATATCTTCCTTATCTCAGTTTGCAGTTTCAAATGCTTATGCTTTTCAGTTGTTTTTTGTTTTCTTTCTTTCATTTTCAGTTTTTGCTTTTGTTTTTGTAATACTCCTGTATACATAGATCTTTTCACGGTAAGCTATTTCGCCTTTTCTGTTTGTCTTGGCTTGGAAGAGAAAAAATATTAATAACCTTTCGTTTCCCATGTTGTACAAGTAGCAATAAAAACACGATAATAGCCTTTATGCCGCCATCAAGGAGAAAACAAAAAAAAAAGCTGGGACAAAAGTACATCTTTATTCTAACTGTAATATCTTTTTTGTTTTCGAGGAAAACACTAAATTTACACTTTCCGCTTCAAACTCCTAAATGGGAGTAGAAATTATAAAAAAGGATGTGAACTTTTAGGTACGCTAACAGATTTTGACTTTTTCTGCAAGCATGTTTAGTGGCCTTTTGTTGATTTGAAAAATCTGCACAAACCTACCCAATATTGCAAGTGCGCGTAAATGGTAGGAAGAAAATATTTTGTATTAGAAAATGTTTGTGTTAACGCAATCAACCACCGACACACAAATAATCAGTTTCGGCTAGAAATTGCTTATTCTTTGTAAATTGTGTTTACAAGGAAGTTTTCCTCGGTTTTGCACACTAAACTTAGCAAAATTAGTGGTAATTTGTTGAACTAACATTCTAAATTCTTTCCATGAACACAAAATATTATACTTTTTGTGTACCTGCTCTAAGAACAAGTCGTTCATCATAAATATGAACAAAGCCTCTTTACGGCTACCTGCAGTTTGTCTATGTCCCGACAACCACCGCCAAAATGGATGCGTGTCGCATACTGAAACCGTAGTCTAAACATAAAACAGCAAAGATGCTCCGGGCGGCTTCTGCCTGAAAGAAATTGTGTAAAAAGGGACTTCGAGCACTCTTAAAGGCTTTGAGAGCGTTGACATTGTTAAACAAATCAATGAGCAAAAAATTACCCAAACGAAAAAACTCTATGTTTCAATTCAATCTTGATGGTATCAATCATCACCGGCAAATTTAGGAAGTGTCACAAGTGCCACCAAAAAGCTCAGCATTTTAGGCGAGGCCAAGAGTCGTGGTTTCGTATGGTAGCATACGGATCCGCAAGAACTAATCCAACAGAACCAACAAAGTTCGTTGCTTGAGAGAGATCTTCAGTGAAGTGAATAGGACTACTTACGGACTGGGCCTTAAGCTGGTAGTACAGATATTCGATGCTTCGCGGACGCCGTGCTTTTTTGAAGCAGAAATGATGGCGGGCAGGGTTCGACACTATTCCTGACCCATTCTTGAAGAAGAAGCCTTCATGGCTACCCGAATTCCACAGTAGCAAATCATTTCACCATCTTTGTCCGATTTTCTGTGATATACTGGTAGAGGCGAGGATAAGGTAATTTGTCAAACAGATGCTAAAATATGTGCTTCAGCCCCAATACGGTCCGGTGGGCATGATAAGCCTAGCTGGTATGTTGCTGGAGAATCTTATTAAGAAAATGTTTTGGGTGCAGTTAGAGATTCTGGAGATATTTAGTTATACTTCTACGGCTTGTGACTTGAGATATGCTTTAAAGGCACAGAGTAGCTACCAATGCTATAACTCAAAAAATGCCGAGCCTATCGGTATTCAAACAGAATCACAGGGACTTTTTAGAAACGCATTTTTGTGAAATTCGCGTTAAGGATATGCTTTTTCATATTCTTAGATGTCAATTGTCAAATGTTAAATTTCGGTGAAATTCAGAAATTGGCAATACAATAGTATCAACAACATCAAACGGTTTGTTGCTGGCTGAATATAAGCCAGTGGGCTGCTTACTGGAGTAAGTTTCGAATTTAGTCAATTAGTTTCCGAGTCACAGGATATTGCAGGTTGTAGTCGCTAATTGCCAAGTACAGGGAGTTTATTTAATGATGCAGTTGTCATCTGGCGAAACGTAAATAGCCCTGTCTAACGTACAATCATTGAAAACACATTGTGAGCTAAATGTTTCTACAGTTTCTACAAATCATAAAAGTTTTGTCGATAGGAATGATAAAATCTGGCAATATATAAAGGCCCAATAAATTCTTTTAGCTTACTCATTGACACTTCATCCACGTATCCGTGTATGCACAAACATACACATGCTTTGATTTTTTCTTGAATGTGCAAGTTCGTTTATTTTCGAATTTTGCACAACATATAACTATTCAGAAATAAATCACAACATTTTAACACCGATATGGCACTTTAAGCAGTTAGTTTTACTCGAAGTCTATCCGTAATAATATTTTCTGATCTTGTATTTATATTTGATCGTGCTGATGCTTTTTCCCATCTAGTTCTAGTCCAATTTTTTCTTTTCCGTTTCTGCATTTAAAGAACTGATGTTGCAAAGTCAATAGATCACGACCATCTAACCAATTTGATTCTTTCTCACTCGAGTCGCTTGCATCTTGCTTAATTCATTGCTATCATTGCGTTCAGACAAAAGACAAGTTAAAACTGACGCTTCGAATGCTGGAAAATTCGTACCAGGTAGTTACCGAGTAACATTTCCTTCAATAAAAAAACTGAAAACAAAGAAAAAACCTTTAAAAACACTGAACTCATAAATAAATGCATGTCGCAAAATTACCATACTAACGATGACGTTGGAATTCCATTTTGAGTTCTCATACGTTTATGTTTCTTGGCACTGAATGCAGTTATAGATGGAACGTAACTTCAGCAACAAAAGTACTTATATGCGTAATAATTGTGATAAAATATATGACAGTTTAAAATCTCCTACTGGTCAATTGGACACATCCCAGCGAAATGAATGATCAGGCGTATCAGGCTTATGTTTAACTAATGATAAGTATTAGCCTTAGCTAAGCCTTATTCTAATCATTATAATAGTTTCGAACTGTTCTTACTAAATACTCTGTCTTCATTGGCATTTCCATGAAATAGTCAGTTTCAAGTTTTTAAGGTCACTGTCAATGAGTCAATAGGAATGTGACTGTAGGCAACACCAAGGATTATCAGTGTATGTGCGAATTGTACTCGGACGGTGAATGTGAAGAGTGTGATAGTGAAAACTGAGTGAAAACTACCTCGAGTGAGCAATAATTCTTGGGTAAGGGCATTTTGCGCAGTCCAATCACCACTTCTATTATGTAATTATTTATGTCTTATCATAAGGTATATATAATCATAAAAGCTGTATACCTGATTTCCAATGACTTGACCCATGTTAAAATCAGGGATAAAATAAGGTAAAGTATATGCAGACTGTTTACCTTTACGAATGATAAGCCTTACGCACTAAGGAACAAATTACATCAAACGAAGCCTTATATAATGATTATATTGTTTGTGTGTAAACCTAAGACTAAGGTTTACACTCATTATTATTTATGCCTTATCATAAAGTATGTATAATGATAAAAGCTGTAAGCCTGATTGCCCATGACATGCCCAACTTAAGGAGTAAAATAAGGTAATACCAACTGAAACAAAATCAAAAATATCAAGCAAACAACCAAACCCAGACTACAAACGGACGAACGAACACAAAAAGCCAGAAAGCCTCTACCAACCAAAAATACTGGCGGCATTCGGACGCAGCAAAATAAACAATGCGCACGCCGGAACGTCCAGTAAGACTGGGGGAAAAGCATGACCAATGACCTTCAGATCATGATTTGACGCGATGCTGCCACTGACACTGCTTCTGATGCCATCAGAGCTCTAGATCCTAACGCAAACAAAGAAAGCCCGGCTCAAAAACAGTCGAAGGACAATCTCATTGTATTGGATCGGCACGAAGAAGAGCGTCTCATGCGTAAGGCAGGAAACACAGTCAAAAAGATCAAAGCTTCCTGCAATACCCAGATAAACATAAGGAAGGACATCAGGGACGGTATTTTAGAGCTTGAAGAGCTCTTAGACTGTATCGGGCTCGTATCGAGCTCGTAGACCGTATATACGAAGCAGCAAACAGACAGACTACGTCAAATGATGGATTCCAGTTGGTGTCAACCAAGGCCACCAAAAAAGCCTAAAAGGATCCGCCTTGAAAAAGTCACCAATGATAAGCTCATTCCTGGAGACAAAGAAAGACAAAGAAACAAGAACCACGAAGCAAGCCACGCCGCAAAACCCTAAGTCATGCACTGCTGGTCAAACCGACAGATGTGAGAACTTACGCGGACGTTTTGCGGGTAATCAAGGGAGCTGTGAGACCCGATGACACTCAAACTGTCATCAGAACCGTCCGGCAAACCAGATCTGGTGGCCTACTTGTAGAATTTGGACCTGAGACAACAAATAACGACTCATTCCGGGATGCATTAAAAAAGGCTCTAGGGGAAAAGGCAACAGTAGCTTCACTTGAACCAATGGCCACCCTCGAAATCAGGGACATTGACTGCGTTACCGACAAGACGGAGGTGGAAGAGTGCCTCAAAAGGGTTTCACCCGAATTAACTGGGGTCAAATTACGACTAACCCCTGAAAATAATAGAGGGCAGCGGATGGCCATAGTCGACTTAATCGAGAAACATGCCGAAAAACTCCTCTGCATGGGCAAAATAAAAATAGGTTGGGTGGTCTGCAGAATACGGCGAAGAGTAGTTCCTCTCCGCTGTTTCAAATGCCTAAGCTTCGATCATACAACACAAGGCTGCAAAGGGCCTGATAGGAGCTCTTTGTTCTATAAATGCGGCAACGCAGGACATAAAAGAACAGAATGCACGGGAGAGGCACACTGTATCCTCTGCGAGAACACTGATCCCAGACCTAATGACCTGAGAAATATTCCAGGGACAGGGAAGTGCCGGGTATTCAAAGAAGCCCTAACCAAAGACAAAGCAGCTCTGCAATGACCCGTGTCCTACACATAAACTTACATCGGAGCTCAAACGCCCAAGACCTGCTTGACCAATTCGCGAGGGATATGAAAGCCGATCTATTGCTACTTAGCGAACAACACCGAGATAAAAATTCATCAGCATGGTACCCTGATGAATCAAGTACTTGTGCCATATGGGTTCGAAAAAGCAACCAACTGAGAGTTCGGGGCCATGGGCGAAAAGATGGTTTCGTGTGGGTCCGTTGCCCAGGAATAACATTCTTTAGTGGGTACTTGACACCGAACGAACCAATAAAATCTTTCCAGGCGAAGCTCAACACTTTGGAAGAAACCGTCTTGAGCACAGAAGGTCATGTTCTTATCGGGAGAGACTTTGATGCCAAGGCCATTGAATTAGGCATGCCTAAGTCAGATCGCAGGGGGAATCAACACTCTCTCAACACACTCTGGCAACACTCCTACTTTCCGCCGCTTGGGCTGCGTGCGCACCGTCCCAGACGTGACATTCGCCTTGGAGTCCCTCTCCTCGATGACACAATTGGAGACTTCTAGAGGACTATTCGGCCAGTGATCATCAGTACATTGCATTCTAGATCCACGACAACGTTCTTAAACTCCCAGACACTCAGCGGTCCCCCTTTGTGTGGAATACTGAGAAGATGGATGCATAGAAGTTTGTTGATACGCTCATGACATGCTTACCACCGTTTGGCTCATCGCCGGGGAGCAGAGAACTGACTGCTGAAGACATGGTGAACTCCACTATGATTGACATCATCTCCGCTTGTAAGTCACCTATGCCCTGCCGGAGACCTAGACACGGAAAGCCTCCAGTGGTCCACTGAAATAGCTGAGCAACGAAGGGAGTGTTACTGGCGAGAACTCTGGCGAGAAGCTCAACGAGCGCGAAGCAAGTACCAGAATGACAGTATATCAGCCAGCCAGAAAATGCTTTCGCAAACTGATTAACAGGAGTAAGGCCCGTTGCTGGCAGAACCTCGTCGAAGACGTGAACAGGGAACCGTGGGGCTTGGGCTATAAACTAGTTATGTGGAAGCTCGGCGCTCTACGGGGCCCCTGCGTACTTGAAGCGGACATGATGGACGAGACAGTACGGGCACTTTTTCTACTACTAGCTAAAAGGAAGACTACAGCGGAAGAAAACGGCGTAATCTTGAATAAATGGACTAACAGGGGTACACCACAAGGCGGCATAGTATCACCACTTGCCTGGGTACTCTCAGTTAACCAAGTAGTGGAAGAACTGAACGGGAAGGGTTTCAAAACGATAGCGTACGCTGACGACATCGTTATACTGATAAGTGGAAAGTTCCCGAAAACCATGTTGGAATTGATGCAGACCGCACTCTCACATTTTTTTGAGTGGGCGAAGCTAAACGGACTGCGCATCAATGCTGACAAAACGGAGCTTATGCTACACACAGGGTCGTAAATCGCAGACATTTTTACCCCCGACCATTGACGGAAAACATATCAGTTTAGTAAACAAGGTGAAATACTTAGGAGTAACCTTGGATAGTAAGCGAACTTGGACTCCACACATAGGTGCAGTCAGACGGAGAGCTACAGCGGCGCTCTTCACAATGAAAAGACTAGTGGGGAAACCTGGAGAATAAAACCCAAAATTGCCCACTGGATCTACACAACAGTGGTGAGGCCAATAACCACTCACTCATTGGTTTGGTGGCAGGCATTATAAAAGAAAACCATTGCAAAAGAGCTAGAGAAATTCCAGCGAATGGCCTACCTTGGCATCACAGGCGCCATTAGGACTACGCCAACTGCTGTAATGGCGAATCCACATATGGGATTCGATGGGACACAAAATCCACATATGGGTTATCTATCCACACTCAAACGGGGCACGTATGCATTTTGGAAAAAATGGGGAGAATGACCCCATCAAGTAAAAGGGAGCTGGATAGAATTCAACCAATAGTGGACCCAACAATTCCATAAAAGATCAGCATTCCGACCAGAAAAGCGTGGAAAACGGTGCAGCATTTCACATCTAGAAGTGAGATTATGATCGTATGATTATGATGGTTCCAAAGCGGATGAGGAAACCGGTGCCGGAATCTTTTTTCCAGATCACCCGCAACTCGACCAAAGTTATAAAACTGGAGAGTGTTTGCAATAAAAGCGGCTATAGAAGCGGCAACAAACAACCTTAATGGAAGTATACAAATACGTTCGGACAGTAAATCGGCACTGCAGGCGCTTGCCTCCAACCGCGTAGTTTCACAACTGGTGCAGGACTCTAGGCAGCCTCTCAAAGCCGCAACAACCCGAGTAAATGTAAAACTGACATGGGTCCCTGAACACAGCGGTGTAGAGGGAAACGAAAGAGCGGGTGAGCTAGCGAGAGCTGGATCAGCCGACCAAAATGCCACTAGAATAGACACAATTAAAGTGCCACTAGCAACGGTTAAAAGGGAACTAGACGAAATCCTCTGGAAAGAGACAGATACGGCTTGGAATGACAGGAACGACTGTAGGATAAGCCGAGCTCTTTGGCCTCACCCTAATGAATCGAAGACAAAACAACTCCTAGGAAAAAATCGAAATGGCGTTAGAACATTGGTGGCAGTATTAACGGGCCATAATCTTCTAGGTCAACTCGTCGAACGAATAGGAATCCAAACGGATGGCACCTGCCGAGCTTCCGACGAGGAGGAAGAAAGTACAGAACACTTCCTCCTAGATTGCCCGAGTCTGGCCAAAAAACGCCTTACTTGGCTGAGGTGTACTGGCGTAACAGAATTGGAACTCTTGGGGACCATAGAACTGGGGGAACTCCTTTGCTTCAATAGGACGACAGGATGGACCATTTGTAAACAATAGTGCTACACATGGGGAGCTAAGGGCCGATTTCTGGCCTATGCCAATTTCCAGCAATTGGACCCCAGTACAAGAATAAGAATAATAATAATAATAATAATAATAATAATAATAATAATAATAATATAACTTTTCTCTCAAACAATTATACCACTTTTGAAATTCGGTAAAATCGCAATTAAATTAAAAACTTATTTGCGCTTTTCCTTTCTTTGTTTCAGATAAGTCGTCAGAGAGTGCGAGCGCTATATGTACCTACACTATGGCGTCGGTAAAACGTAACCACTAGAAATTGCTCATAATATGGAGGACAACACGAAGAAAATTAAATAAATTCTTAAAAGGAGTCCCCGTTTTTTTAAATTCATTTGCAATGTGTTCATTTAAAGGTCACAAAGAAGGATTATCAATGCCTCGCCAAACCTGATTTTAAAGAATCGCCCCTGGAAACGAAATAAGTTTTTGTCAATCATAGTCTAACCAATTTTGTGTACATTTGTGTATTTGAAGATTTCTTTACCATTTTAAGGATTCCTCATAACATGCATGCCATTTCTTAAGTATATACTACGCTTGTTTGATTAAGATATTAATTCAATAATAATCCAATAATTCACCTTTCTTTATGTATGCTTCATTTTTAAGGCAGTCTGCTACTTCTGAAGATTTTTTTATTACCATATAAGTTTCTATTTTGATCAAAGTCCTTCTTTTGCCGCTAGAGTCCTGCCAAACGGATTTTGGTATTCTGTGTAGGTTCGTTTACAGTTGCGATAATTGCTCTCATTTCTTATCTTTTTTGCTGGACTTTGGGAATCACTCAACTTTGGTTAGAGATAGGACACACTTCTTCACACTTTTCCATTTTAATTATTAATTCGCACTCTTTAATCGTTTTTCCGATCTAATTCCAGGAAGTTAGGATGAATCGAAATGTAGTTGTAGCTTCATTTTTGTTTTAGTTCTTTATTGATTTGATCGCCAATATTATCCGTACATCAACAATTTAAAATTTTCCATATCCAATTTAAAATAGATTGTTTTTCTGTTTTTGTTCTTCTATTTTTTTATTGAATTGTTTCTATCGCCTTATAATTTTTTCCCGTTTCCTATTTATGAGTCCTTTTACATTGGTCCTAAAGTATTTAATTTTGATTTAAGGTCGGCAACCAGCTCTAAGATTGGTGTACTTGGTGCGGGTCCTGGGAAAAGTATCTGAAAATTTATTTATCACTACGCTAGGCACAATTAAATTACTAAGGTATTCTTTAGTATCAATAAGGAGTTTTGCCAATGTTTTCGAAGAAGCAAGAGCCCTTCATAAGTAATAGCCAAATTCGTATTTTACAGATCTTCAATATGCATTCTTGGTCCAGGAGTGGAATCGGCGTTAAGTATGCTAACAGAGTTTTTGAATAAAGTTCATTACACAACATTTCACTTGGTCCTTTTTTCATATATATTCAGTAGATTTACGCAAATTGAAATTGTGTGACCTCTAGTGGTTTATTCGTTGTATCTTATTCCTTGGAGAATTACTCTAATCAACGTCCTGGAGCCTTGTAAAAATCCATTCCATTTTCCATTTTCATAACGATAAAATTAATAAAACTAAACTTACAAATTGGAACTCATTGGATTTTTTTTTATTTCAGGAGCAGTGCAAAAATCCAAATCAACAAATGGAAATGTTAAAAAAGTGTCGCGAAAAAATTTCAACTTTACTATCTTGTATCTTAATTGCTTTTGGATTCTTAAAAGTTCAATTCATTCAAAACTCATAATTTTAATTGATTGATTAATTGAGTAAATTACCAGACATTGATTTGAAGACTTTCGTATCAAAAGGATCTGCAAACCAATTAAATTTACTAAAGAAGGGAAGTTAGCAAATGGGGGTCCCGCCTGTAACTTCCATTCGGCTTTCTTTGTTAGTAACTATATACACGTAGATGCTATAATAGCAGTCACGCAACATCTTACTTTCAAATCTCTGCCAGTTGTAGGTGTTCAGCCTCAGCGATACTTTTATGAAGCTGCCTTTTGAGTGAAGAATATAAACTCTGTTAAGTAAATATTTGGTTGAAAAGTTAGGAAAAACACAGATATGTATTGGGTGGATTTTGAAGGATTTAGACAAAATTCAGAGGCACAGATAAACCTTCAACTGGTGAGGTGATATCATCTCAGGACTGGAGAGCCGACGAAATTCTGACGTCCTTTCATACTTTCATACTTTTAATAGAAATATCTAGTACGCGTGGAAAAAAGTGTGTTATTTTCAAGCTTATGAATTTCAATTTCAAAACTATTTTATTTATATTTCTGTGTGTTTTTTAATTTAACAAATTGGGTTTGAGATGTGATTTTACTTCATTGCATCCTTAATTCTATAAAATTTAGCATAGTTTGTGTGTATTTTTCTTCACAGAGTGTTTTTAAATTTTAATTTTGAAAGAAAAAAAACAATAGACTAAACAAACCTTAATTTACCTTACAACTACCCTAGCCTAACTTAAAATACCTTATATCTAAAGACATACGCTTAAGATTAAATAAGCTAAAGATTAAGACAGCACGATGGCTATAATGTGTAATATTTAGATATGCCGAAATCAATGGATTGAGGGAGTAGATAGCCCTGGTCAAGATTTTACTTCGTCCGTTAAATGCGAGTTGTTCAAAACTTTGTGTTCCAGCAAGTTTATGCAGCTTTTCAGTGGAGGAATAGAACGGTTTGTTGAGATCCATTTTCAGGCACCGATTTTGTGAAACCTGAAGTTGAGCTTTTGGGTATTTCGCACATGAGCTCCAGGCAGGAGCTCCATACAATATAATGGGCATAATCACCATTTCGACGATAAGGATCTTGTTTCTTGGGTTGAGCAGTGATTTGTGGTTCATCAGAGGATATTGTGCTAATATTGCCTTGGATACTTTAGTCATAGCCAATTCAATATGGCTTTTGAATGTCAGCTTTTTGTGAAAAGTAAGCCCAAGGTATCGAATTTCATTTGAGCATATTATTTCCTGACCTAAGAAAATGATATTCCGGTTAAGCAGAACGTTCAGTCTTCTTTTCTTCGTAAAGTAACTTTGGAGATATTGACTTTAATTTTCCACCGATGGTAATATTGGTACATTTTCTCAAGCGATGTTTCTAAGCTTTTAATTATTTTATTGGGGTCTATTGAAGATGTATAAAAACACGTGTCGTCCGCAAAAGTAGCTAGTTTGCATGTATCTAGGAAAGGCATGTTCGAGGTATATATGTTGAAAAGTAGTGGGCCTAGACATGAGCCTTGGGGAACTCCTGCAGGTATACTGTGAGAGTGGGGTAGGGTGTCTCAAATTTTAACGGAATATTTCCGGTCTTTTAAGAAGGAGTTAATTATGTGAACTAAGTATGGAGGGAAATTATGTTGAACCAACTTGTAGAGGAGACTATTATGACATACTGTATCAAATGCCTTTTCGATATCAAGTGATATCATTCCTGAAGACTCCTTTTCTTTCAAGGCATGTTTAATGTCCTGAGTGACACCGTATAATTTTTGCTCGGTTGAGTGCCCATGTCTGAAACGGAATTGAAAATTAGGGAGAATTTCATTATTTTCAACAAATTTGTTTAACCGGTCGAGAATCAATTTTTCCAGCAGTTTGCCGAGTTATTTGCTGAGTTAAGAGGCTTATTGGTCTACACTTGTTTGGGTGATGACGTTCCTTATTTGTTTTTCGGATCGAAATAACTATAGCATTCCTCCATGTAGAGGGGAGGTAGCTAATGTTAAGGCAGATTTTAAAGATGTAGTGTAGTAGGATAGCCGCTTTTCTAGGGAGATTCTTCAGAACCTTATTCGGTATACTATAATGTCCTGTTGATTTATTGTTTTTTAATTTATTGATAATTTTAAACACCTCCCCTGGCTTGATCCGATCGTTCATGGGAACAGACGCAGTTGGTGGGATTGCGTCTAGAGCTCGCATCACCATCAGCTCAGTGGGCTGGTTTTTCATATTTTGGGTGACGTTGTGATGTGTAAGAAATGTTTCAGCAAAAAGCTCGGCTTTGCCTTGATTTGAAAATTCTTCTACACCATTCTTTCACACTTTCTTTATTTTCTTTCCTTTTTTGCTTCCCTCAAGCGGAGGGGGCTCAAGAATTGATTGATTTCTTTTTAATATTTCATTTATTCGCCAGATTTTGCTAGAATTGTATTCCAGTTGACCGAGCATGGAATTCCAATTCTCGTTGCGGAGTTTGACGATTTTGATACGAATAGCAGTTGTTACGCTATTGACTCCCACTTTTGTTTGTATATCTCTGGTTCTATTCCAGGGCCTTCTTAGACAGAGCCTTTTACAGATAAGTTGGTACATTTCAGCATCCAGTTTCAGAACATCGTAGTCAGGATTCTTTTTGGGTGTGCAGTGATGGATTGCTTTTCATATAGTATTATTAAAATTCTCGATTTGCTTATCAATCTAAGGTTTTGTTCTCATCAGATCCGGAACGTTCCGAGTTATCTAGATGTTATGATATATGAGCTGCCGAAGCATTGCCCAATTTGTGGCTGGTATGAAAAATTGTTTTGTGTGGGATTCTGCACTCTATCGTCTGTTTTAATTGAAAGAATAACGGGCAAATGTGGTGAGGACAGGACTTCGAGGACTGAATATTCTGAAAGATGACATCGACCATCACTTAGAACGACGTCTAATACTGAACCAGCACCCTTATTAGAATAAAATGTTGGCTCATCTGGTGAGTGCAATAATATGTTAGTTTTAGATATTATGATTTATAGAGCTCTACCAAGCTTGTTTGACCGAGGGCAATTTCAAGCTTAGTTTTTTAACTTGGGTGTTAGAAAAACTAGAATATATTTTTCAAAGTAATGAGCAGCTTTATTCATTTTTTTATTTTCTTATTAAAAAAATCTGCTAAAAAATTTTTAGTTTTTCGTGTTTATAGCGTAAAATCAATATGTTTTTCGAATCTATGGAATATGAAATAAATAGAAAGTTAGTTTTCATTTTGGTTTCGAACTCATAATATTAAGTGATTAAATCCGGGAACAGACCACATACATTTTTTCAAGTCAATCAAGGCAAGCTGGTTTCCTGCACGTTTTACAAAAATATGATGTTCTTTTCTTTTTATTTGCTGGACATATTGTTCATGTTCCTCGTTTTTCAAGTTTAGGAGATGCTGAAGGTTCAGATTCTTCAGCTTCTATCTTCAAAATTATGAAAGAAGTGCGAAGATCTCGAGAAATTCTCTGATTAGTATAGCGGTGCAACATATTTCGTTTACAAATCTCGTCGGCAACAGTAGGGGAGAGTGGGGCTAAACCAGCCCCGGGGCTAAACAGGCCCACTTAAAAAGAAAAGAAAATATCCACGATGAAAAATCGTTTTCTTGCATATAAGCCGGTCCACAGGACCACGCGTTATAGACAAAAGGTCAACTAATTGATGTGGTCGAGGAAAATTTTAGAACGTCAATCGTAGAATTGACAGCGCACGTGTGACATCGGACGACGATTTTGCTGTTCAACTTTCTTTTATAAAAACTGCAATTGAAGTTCGTGAATAGAGCAGGTGAGTTATTCTTGTTAGTTAATGATCCAGTAACAATAACCAACGTAGCTCACTTTGTTTAGGCATGCTTTTCTATTTTTTTTTCAACAACAAAAAAAATCGTCGCGTGGGGATGAAGCGGCCCTGTAATGGCGGGGCTAATCCGGCCAGACTGCGTATAGGATTTTCAGTTGTAATATACTCAGTCTGAATCCGGTCTCCGGTTTAAGTTACTAAAATAGCATCTACTTGATATTTGAAGTGCCGTTTTTTGCATGTTACTAGAAAAATGGTGCGTAATTATACACGCAAAAAACCAAGTGTGGACAAAACGGCGATGAAGACTTCGGTTCTCGCTGTTAAAAGAGATGGCATAACAGTGAGAACGGCAACAAAGGTGTACAATGTTACACGCTCAACACTTCAGGCTTGGTTGAAACTAACAACTGAAGAGAATGCGCAAAAAACATCGTAAACGGACGTTATTGTGGACATGCAACTGTAAGTAATTACAATTATATAAGCCAGGTCTGTGATAATGAAAAACCGGACAAAAAAATGTTATTTCAGTATGTCGCAGTAGAAAATATAAATTTTTGCTCATTGTCCAAAAATGACATATGAACTTCTGAAAATACGAAAAACTCCGAAAAATGTAGAGAATTTTAAAAAGTTTAATTTAAACGTGTTTAAATACTTAAAAAATTTTTGAATATTTTCATAGCATTTATTAATTTCGTTACATTTTGCTGTACATATAAAAAATGTTAATCATTTTCGACAACTTGGCAAACTTTTGAATGATTATGAAACACTAAACGGATGAAAAATTAAGGAAAATCGCATTTCTTTTTCAAGAGCAACAAAAGATGAGTACCTCAAAGAGAGCTGCAACTTATACTTTGGACTATCGACCGTCGATCTACGTCATTTGGCTTTCGAATTCTCTGAACGATTAGAGCTGCCTGTACCGAAGTCGTGGACCGAAAATAGAAAAGCGGGGAAAGATTTGCTCTGTGGTTTTATGAAACGGAATACCACTTTATCACTCAGGGAGCCAGAAGCTACAAGTCTCGCAAGAGTATCAAGCTTCAACAGAGTAAATGTCTGCAATTTCTTCGATAATCTGAAAAGGTGATACAGCGTTCCACAATTCCACCTGGGAAACTTTGGTATATGGATGAAAGTGGTGTCCCAACGGTCCAAGTACCAGACCGGGTCATTGTCCAACGTGCGACGAAGCAAATTGGTCGTGTTACTTCGGCTGAACGAGGTATGCTTGTAACTATAGCTCTGGCTGTGTCAGCGGCAGGTCAATCTTTGCCCCTTTTTTTCATTTTTCCCCGGAAAAATTTTCGTTCTCATTTTTTGAACGGTGGACTATTTGGCTCCCCAGTGGAATCCGAAGTCCTTCCCCGAATCCCCACATTTGCTGATTTTGGACAATCACAACTCTCATTTGTCCATTGAATCACTTTTGCAAAGAAAACGGGATTGTTCTCCTCACTCTCCCACCGCGCTGCTCGCATAAATTGCAGCCTCTTGATAGTACTGTTTTTGGGCCAGCTATAAATTCACATTGCGACAAATGGATGAACTCAAACCCTGGAAAGTCAATGACGATTCATGATATACCTGGAACATTAGGAAAAGCATTTGTGACCTTTCTGATCTGGATTCAAATGTACAGGAATATCGCCGTATAATCCTAACATTTTCAAGGACAGTGAATTTTTGCCAAGCAAGATCACAGACTGCGATGATCCAACAACTGTGCCAGGAATCGTGACTCCAAATGCGGAACCCCATGAAAACATCGAGGAAGTAAAACCCGTACCTTGCACGCCACCATCTATGAAACAAGCGAAGCCAAATGAAAACAACAAGGAAGCGCCTCCAGCACCTCAGACATCGTCACATGCCGCAGGGACGAGCTCTTCATTTTGTGCAACCCCCAAACGTACACCTGAGACATCAAACAAAAACTTGATGCACATTTTGGAAACTCTTCGTCCGTATCCAAAAGCTGGGCCTAGAAAAACATCGGAGCGAAAACGCAGAACTACTGCCATTTTAACCAACACTCCAGTTCCGGGGGAAATGAGAGAAGAACAGGCACAAACCATATCGCTGCTCAAGAAAAAAGCTACTTATGATCCAAAAAAGAGAGGGCAAAAAAAAACAAGAAGCTGGAATTCCGAAACAACCAAGTGTACAAAAGAGAAGTACAAGAAAAAAGGTTACTACGCCGGAATACAAATGTTCCTCTGGTTCTGATAACTAAAATGTTAAAAAATATTGTTTTTTGACAGAAATCTATAAACAAATTACTTGTACTTTTTTCTAAAATCATCTTGTAATATTTATGAAGGAATTTATTTCAATTACATACCTTCCTACATACAAAATTTTGATGGCCAGTTTAGCCCCACGGGAGGCCAGATTGACCCCGCCTGGGCCAGATTAGCCCCGCTTACAGAGGTGAATTTTCCGATCATTATTACCAAAACTTTGAATCGTTTTTAAAAACACTTCCTCTAAAACCCTAAGCTATAGACTTGCTCTTTACAGAATAATAATCATTTTCCATGAAACCTTGTGTTTGTTTCTTAAAATTGACAATGTAAAAATAGGGCCGGTTTAGCCCCACTTTCCCCTACCCAAGAGTGTTTACCTATCAAAAATGTAAATGTTTTTTTTTTTTAAAGAACTTTTGAATGTTTGTAAGCCTATCAATTTTTTTTCAGAGTTTCAGGATTTCGGGATTTGCAGAGTATTTAAGAGTTCATAGCACAAATATCAATCAGCCGTTAAAAAGAATGAGCCAACTTTTCGTCCATCGACTACAGAATTAGTTGCTGCACATTTTGTCAAGACCATCCACAGCATTTTTAGTGGAATTTTAAAGTAATATTATTTCTGGTTTCTTACCTTCTTGATTACTACGTCTGTCATGATGTTTCGATAATACATCGATAATTCGTAAAACAACTGCTTTGTTGCGTTTTCGTACAAATGATATCATAATGATATCCCTTATAAAACCATAAATAGTTTGTTTAACTGGTCTAGACCTCGAAGACTCAAATTTAAGTTTAAATGCTAATGGTACCAACATAGCTGACTTTTTTTCTTTTTAACATTTTCTTTTCAAAGTTTAACTGCTCCAATTAATGTGAACCAATTATCTCCGGCCATATTCTTAACATTTTTCAGTCCTTGCCCATCGGTTTCTTTTTCACAATATATATACATATATAAACGTTATAAAAATAATTTATTGCAGCGTCGTTTCATTCCATATTTTCCTGGTTTTTGGCATATTCATTAAAAACTTTCAACGCCAAAGACACTTTGCGAGCATTTCATCACTTCTCATATCATAGCCTGGGGTAAACCAGTTTTTAGAGTTTGATATAAAAATATCATGCATTCTGATCCATTTTTCTAAGAAAATACATCTAAATCTTTCTCTTCCCCTCCTCCCATTTGTAGAGAACAAGGAAGAAATATGTGACAGTAAACAGTAAAAATCAGACAGAGTTCCGGTCGAACTCTGAAATCAAATTATGTTATCGTCAGGAATCCTCGAGCTGGTCATTTGAGGGTCTTTATACTAACTAAATTGCTACTTATTTCCAACTTTTTGCCCTAAATAGTAGGCGTGGTTGCCTGAGGGCTCCTCGTTAGATTGTTCATCAACCTCTGAAATGCGTTTTTTACTGTCTGAAACGTCAGTTGCTGTATCGTGGTCTGACTGTATAAAAACATTTTCATCCGAATGGTAATCCTCTACATCACTATTTTCATTTTCTAATTGATCGAAAACAAAACGCTCAAAATCTGGACCACGTTCGTTTTGATCAACAATAACTGATTAAAGGCTTTGAAAACACAAACGCACTATTGGCGAGGCGACGACAAAATGAGGTGAAGTACCAAGTATCGTTGCAAATACTAACTTACAGTGGCTGATTTGTTCCGTGGTCGCCGTGAAACTGACATTTATGCAACAACAAAGACGCGTCACTGCGTGCTGTAAGCCATTTCTGACAAAAACTTTGTTAATATGTTGGCGACGTCAAATTGACGCCACCACACCAGTTGAAGGTCAAATGAATTTTGACAAGCTATCACCAGACAAACAAGCTTGAATCGTTCGTCAAAGAATCCTTGATTACTTCTGTACGTGACAATTAAATAATTGGATAGAAGAAAAATTTTAATTCATTTCAAAGGCAAAAATGGTATTATCTGAATAAGTTTGGCTTAACGAAAAGCGGAGCCCACTTATAAGCTGAGAAAGTGTTTGTTATAAGCCTTTTAACTGCAAAAGATTACTTTTGATTATTTAATAAATAAATAAATATATAGATAAATAGATTATTTTCTTTATCAGTATGGTATCAAGATGATAACTTACTCTAGGTCTGTTCGTTTTTAGATTGTGAGTTTTCATAGTAAGCAACGTTTCGCTTCCATATTCTTGACTTTAAAAAGGAATCAACTTAGACACTCAATGTAATCGGAGAAGATAAGCTGATGTCAGGAATTGCATAATAAAAAGTGTAGTTTAAGTTCCTGCATCAAAGCAGCAAACGTACCTCAAAACACAAACAAAATGGCTTGTACTTCAAGCCATTTAGGCAAGCGCCTGAATGAATGTACATTCGAACAGCACCTAGAAAAGCAATCAGGATCAGAAGTAAAAGAACGATGACTATGCAATGGAAGGATTTTTTTGTTTCGGGGGTTTCATATTTGTCATTCAACTTTTAAGAGATATTACTTGCAGCTTTTGGAGTTAAATACAATTTAAACCGTAGATTTTAAAAACAATGAACAGTTTGAGCTGTACGATTTCATGCTGCACCAATTTATCTATAAAACGCACATTACTGGTTCGTTTACATTTTTTGAAAAAAAAAATCAACTTGGAAGATTCCCATTCCATCCACTATATTCTTTCAAGCTTCCTGCATTATGCTTAAGTACTTTTCACACTGTCACTTATTTAGCCTCAAAAATCTACTGGCAGCGGTGAAGATGCTTTTCTCACAAGATTGATAAAAAAATTTGGAGCTCAGGTGGAACATTTATAGGAGAGGAATCCAACATTTCGTAAATCTTTAACGGCAAGTCATTGAGATTAACAATAAACCAATATTAAATTAAGACTGTTTTAATAAGTTTTAGCGCCAGTTAATTGGCTCCTTTCGAAACTTGAAACAACACAACAGACAATAGAAATAATTGTAATAAAAAAGCTGCTGCCTTCCAATTTCTATGTTTCTTAGATTCAAAGTTATAATTCAAAGGTCTAGCGGATGGTTTATGACAATTATAAAATTATTAATTCAAGAATCCTTTTAAATGGCGGGAAGTTTTCTTTGATGCCTTGCGAACCATTTTCAAAGAGTTTTTCATTTAACATTGACCTTCTTCGTAATCACAAATAGCGCAAAATAAATATTTGAATGAAGCCACCCCTATCTTTAGAGACTAATATACAAGGAAATGAGTTGATTATTGTTTGCATTTCTGCTTGAAAGAGTACCCCATAAGAGCAAATTGTCGACGAGCCATGAATGCAACTCCCACCGCCAAGCTGACACCGACAAGTTTTCATTTATCTGTCTCCTCGTTATGAAACGGCTGCAGGTTTGCATCCGTTCCGCACTCGTCCTGTCACACATTTCTAAATTGAGCGCAATACTTCATTCAGTTCAGTCAGCAGCGACTCAAGCGCTCCTTCCATGAAACCATGCCATTTGTATGCACATCGAGGCATTAAATCATTCTCCGAACTACATCCTTTCCAGTGTCATCCATCGTCATTACCAATGAGTTAAAGGAGGATGCTTAAGCGAGGTTCCGTCATCTGCTCCCACGCTTCTAACGGATGGTGCACTCTATAGGGATGCTTTCTATCTATGTACATGTGTCCCTTTCAATTGCTTCAATATTCAGGTCCGCAGCTTTTTTAACGTAATTTCTCGCGACACACCTTGAAGGTGCTTAGTCTTTGCTGACAAGTTCTGCTTTCTCATGTATGTGACGATATATTTGTTTGGTGAAACGAATAGCCTCCTTCGCGAGCATTAAAGCAGGTTAGGAAAAATTGAATGAAGTAAACGTAAAGCACATACTTGTAAGGGGATGCGTACATGAACAGTTTTCAAAACGGCAGAGCATAACTTATACTGGCGCTAGTGTCAATTTCTTTCAATTTGGTTGGGATGGTGGAGAAAATGTAGTTTAATTACAAGAACGCATACTGGGAGATCATAAAAGGAAAATGTATGTTTCCAACAAAAGACGGAGGTTCAGTTGTTCTCGTTCCATGTGAAAGAACCATAATTGCGACAATGACAAAAGCACACAAAACAGCGGCCTGAAGTTTCAGCATCAAATCAACAGGGCCGGATGAAAGACTCGGAAATGAGCACCATCAGAAAAATAAGGACCCAGAGGAATGGAGAAAAGGATGTGTATACATGTGAAGTGAAACGAAACGTGGTATTAAAATAATAAATTCATAACGACACAGGATACAACAAGGACATGCCATAAATTTGTTTGTTTGGATTTTCCTTGCATTCAGTTGGTTGCCTCTGCTCGCTTTCCCTGAAATTTTCCAACGCCGATGATCGCATCAAGCATCCGCATCGTTTACTCGTTCGGGTGACTGGCTATTCGAGTACCCGATGAACGCGTGGAACAACGTTGGACAATCCCTTTTCGGCATTTTCTTCATTTTTTATCTATGGGTTGTCTTTCCATGTTTCGTTGTGAATAATTTAGTAATACTGTTATAATGCGGTAATAATATATGTGGCACATAGAAAAGTGACGTAATTTATTATGGAACCTTTCTCAAATCCATCCTTTTTCTATTCCGTTTGATTTTGCATTGCATAAGGAGCGCTCGAAGAAAAGCATCGCGCAACTCCCTTGCCCATTTTCCTCTGACGGATAGAGTAAGAGGAAATATGCTTTATCTGGAGTTTTTACAGATAAACCATTTCAACAAATCGTTATAAACTGCCCGTGAAAAGCATTTTCTGGATACTTGCCAACGGGAGTTATTCACATTGCGGTTGTGTGGACTTTTTATTTATTAATATTGACGAACTAAAGCTCGAATGTATTCATGTGAATTATTGTATAGAGAGTTCTGATGTTTCCCAATGTTTTTAATATGAACAAATTTGTTCTCTTTCAGTATTTTGCCATGCTCCTTAAAACGCTCATTGAAAACTATGTTTTTTTTCGAAAAATTTAAACATCTTAGATTTTTAAACGGTTTTTGAATGGGTGTGCGATCTGTCCGGAGGCGTGGTCTGTACCATAAACTACAATAGACAGCCCCATAATGACAACTCAAGGAACTCATAGTATGTCTAATCTTTCTGTATATTTTGGAAGAATATTCGGGAAATTTCATTTCAGAGTCACTTGATGATTTCCTGTTAATGTGGAAATTAGAGTCGTTAGCGGTCATGTGATTATGAGCCGCTTCACCACCAAGAAGGCTGTTAACTGGAAGCCTTTGTATTCCACTGTAGTGAACAAAAAAGTTTCTGTGTAAGTCCTGTTTACATTGACAAAATCATTTAAGATTCAACAAACAAAATATAGCCGGTGAAATAATAGCATATAGTTTCAAATTTTTTAGAAATACTTCTTCTTCTTCTAGAGAAGAGGAAACTTCTAGAATAAAAACTCTTGAAATGTAAGCGGAGAAATTTCAAGAAAAGTTGATTCTACGGCGATTCAAACCAAGACTTTGGAATCCATTTCTGGCGTTCATAGTCGCGCACGATACCTAAGGATGACTTGGCTGGCAGATTGAATCAAAGAAGAAATAGTAACAAACCACTACTTGAGTGGTATACTCAGATAAAGGAACCCTAAATTCTAAAATGAATTATTAACCCGTAACCTAGAACATGGTGTCCATGGTTAGAGTGGCTGAAACCCTTTTGAAAATTTCTATGTTGAATCTGTGAAGCATTGGGCAGACTTTATTTGATCCATATCATTAAATTGAACGTTAATTTTTGGAAAGCGATTGATGTTTTTAAAGTATAACTCACATTATAAGCCAATTGAGTATTCGAACGAATTTGGCATAAAAAAAACTTACAAATTTCAAAACAAACTACTGAATGTTTAGTTTTTTTCATTGCATTTCCATACAACTTTACCTTCTTATTCGTAAATGAAATAAGACAAAAGAACGTTAAAAATTTTTTTTTCATAATTTAAATGCTCTTTAAATGCTCATTATCCACAGCCAGTCCATAAAGACGTTATCAGTTTAGGAGTTTTCACTGAAACACAAAGATTCAGTCACTTTGTTGGTGGTCCGAAGTCATTTTTGACACCTAGCTCTTTGGCTTCTCCTTATACTCAGAAGTTACAAGTTATCGTAAAATCCTTCCCTCTTCTTTTCCGCTTAAGTTCTCAAAGTATCTTCACTTGTTCTTTGAGGCTGTTGTAAAGATATTCTGTCAATTCTCTCCAAGGAAATAATCAATATGTATTCTATATGTGTGATGTATGTGTATTCTCTATGTGGATGACAAAGGTTTTTGTATGTCTCTTGCTAGGATTTTGCTAAATGTTTGAGTAATTTCTCTGCATACGAAGAAAAGTTAGCATAAGAGTTGGTCACTCTTATGTTGAGAAAAATTGAGGCTAATGTCATGTCCATTGATGTCGCAGCTATACGGAGAAGATGAATCTTCGTCTCGTCCATAAGAAGGAAGAGGTTTCGTCGTGATCTCCGTTCCATATTTATGCATAGTTTCCATTGTCACTGACACTGTCTTTCCTGGTTACACGGGAGTATATAGTTTTGGCATTGTTGCAGGCCATTATTTTTGTTCCTTAAAAGCGATTTGTCCTTAAGAACAATCTGTACTTCATCCACACAAGCGTATTCACCGACTGAATATTTTAAATGTCAGTTTTAATCAAGTTTTTGATTATGTCATTTTGACATAGGCTCATCTGTGTTAGAAGAGGAAGGGGAACTGAATGAGATACAACACAAAGAGACGCAAGAAAAGCAGCAGATAATCTGATACCATCATGTGTAGTATGTGTACCAAAATATCAAATCAGAAACGTGAAGCTCAAATTTTGAATTATGATCACTTGTTATTGAACCAGCGTCAATCATTACTGCTAATGCTTCCTGCCTGGAGCACAAATCTCTTCCATTTACTGAATAAGGATATAGAATTTTTCGAAACTTGCTTTGGCACCATTTTATGCGGAAAAAAAATTTACAGGAAAATTATCAGCAGAACACAGTTATGGTAACTGGAACTTAAAGTCGGCGTGATCCAACAAAAACATCAAATGCAAATACCATTAATGTCTTTATTGCGAAAAGCGTGCTTAGTATGGTTGACTGGTAACACTTGACCAAGTGAAAGGTACTTTAACTCGTACATACGATGTGTCATAAGTAACAGAAAGATGAAGTCTGGACGAGGAACAAAAAAAAAAGAGATACCAGTATACCATGCAGCAAAATCCGCTTCGATGGGTGCGGGTTGAGTGTCTCCTCAACTCACTCATCAGAACAGTCCCAAGCCTGTGTAAAGGAGGAGGATCACATTCCTGTACAATGCTCTTTTTACAGTTAATGGAACTCCAACAACGTAGGGATGTAAAATGCTTAACAACCTTGTCTTCCCCTTCTTACACGTATCTATGTAGATTAACGCAATCCTTATCCCTGGGCACAACATTTTTATACTAATAATGCACACATCTGTTTTCTCTTTTCCCACTCACACTGCAAAACGGTCTCACTGCTAAGCACAGTTAAGGCAGTGGACAAGTCCACGCATATAAATGCGGGGGCCAGGCTAGAGTAAGTTCAACCGAAGGCCAATTGTGTCTCCAACTCCGGAGCCAACCTCAAAACGCTCAGTAAACGTGAGCGAAAGGAGTTTCCTGCAGCTTCAGGCTGCGGTTTCAAAAGCTTCAGCTATCAATAAATCTGAAGTCGCACCACCAGGGCGTAGAATAGCTATCGGAGCTAAGGGAAACCCAACTAACATTGCTGCCCCTAAGAAACAGAGGGTTCCACCAATAGTGTGCTATAGGCTTAATCTTAAGCCTTTCAGGGAGAGAATCCATCGAGCATGTGAGAAAAATCAGCTTGATGCTCCAAAATTTGATGTAACCGTCAACAGTTCTACACGAACATCGTTACATCCTAAAACTATAGATAACCATAAAAGTCTCTTTGACTTCTCAAAATGGGACAAGGTGGCATGCTACACCTATACGCTCCCAACTGAGAAAAAACTGACCCTGTTGCTAAAGGGTGTACACACTTCCTACGAAGACAATGATGTCAAGGAAGAACTCCAAGCCATCCTAGGGGAGGATGTTTTGGGAGCCAAAAGGTTCTCAATGGTGGCCTCAAGGAAGGAAAAGAAAACTCTTTCTCCCTTCCTTATTCAATTTAAGCCAGACTTTGACGTCAATAAGGCTATGAACGTAAAAACGCTCCTACACCAAAAGGTACAATGGGAGCGTTTGACTAAATCAAATACCTCGCAGTGTTTCAATTGCCAACGATTTGGTCGTGTAGCTTCAAATTGCGGAATGGAACCTCGTTGCGTCAAGTGTGACAAACACCACCAGTCAAAAGACTGCCCTATTGAAAAGCAAGAGGGAAAAGATGCAATTTTCTGCGTAAATTGCAACAGTAAAGGCCACCCCGCGAGTTTCAGAGGCTGCCCTAAGGCCAAGGAGGCTGAGGAGAGGAGACACAATCTCCAAAAGAAAAACGAGGAACGGAGGGACTTCGTCACGGTTTTCTTAAAAAACACCCTTGCTATACTAGCGAATGAGGTGTCTCATTCGCTAGTATAGCAAGGGGTGCAGCCAAGCCAGCTGCAACCCAGCCTGTACGGCAAGCTAAAGCGAATAATAGTCAACAACAGCAAAAAGACAGAAATTCTGTCATGAATAACGACTGCAATCAATTCTTCGGGTGTGACTTGTTCACTCTCATCTGCAAAGTGGACTCATTCATTCCACAATATAAAAAACTCACTAACCTGAGTGAGAAAAAGGCGGCGTACTTAGACTTCGCCTTCAAAATCTGTTGTCGCGATGAGCTCCATTAAGCTCTCCATCGTCAACATTTGTTCGCTAGCTCCACGTTTCAAAAGGAACTCTGTTCAAGAATACTTGGACATGCATAGACCAGATTTCTTGTTCATTTCAGAAACAAGACTGAAAAGTAAACACAAAGTTCACTTGGGGAAATATAAAGTCATAAGGGATGACGACCCAGATGGAATCCTTGGAGTAGCTATGGCCTTCAGGGAGCATCTCAAAATTCAAAGACACTGTCTTCCAAGTCTGAAGTGTGCAGACGTCATTATATTAAGCTCAGTTCTGGGAGGGTTCACCTTTGCATTTGTTGGAATACACGTGAAACACGGATATTCAGGAGGGGATCTCATTGAAGACTTGGAAACAGCCCTTACTTTGTGTGAAAAGTTTGATTTCTTTGCGATAGGGGGTGAGTTCAATGCAAGACATCCTTCATGGGGAAATCACGTATCCAATGGATATGGAACGGCTCTGTTCAACTGGGTGCAAGCAAATATGGATCTCATTTTGATTGCGCCAAGCGAGCCCACCTTCCGAAGAAGCTCGTCAACTATTGATTTTTTCATTGTGTCTACCAACCTGGTAAATATCTCCCACGGCTGGAGGAACTTCGAATGTGGAGTTATCGACGCCGAGTCTGACCATCTTTTGGTAGAGCTGACCATAAGAGTGAAAAAGGGTGTAAAGCTGGAGGTAGCAGACCCTCAGCTCTTTATCCCATACAAGCGTATCGACTGGCAAGCAGTTAGTGCTGACTTGAGTGGAAAACTTGACGATATTTCAATCAACAGATCGAAAAATCTCACAACCACTGAAATCGAAGAGGAAATCGTTTGTTTAAATTCAACCCTTAATACGGTCATCTCAAAGATCTCCATAAAAAACTCCTCCAGGAATTACCTTTATAGAGATTTACCACAGGACATTTTGGAGCTTCATCGCAGACGTAGCACCCTCAGAAAACTACTCTCAAGAATATACCACCGAAACTTGAATGTAGTTAACTGGGAGTATCAGCGGGTTCACCTCCTTATACTCTCCCTTAATAGAGTGATCTCGAGAAGAACATCTGATTTTGCCAATGAGAGATTCGAACAGACCCTAGCAAACATCAGACCCGGTGCCTGTATGTTTCCTCAAATTAACAAAATGACTGGCCGTAAGCGCCTGCCAAGAGTTCTCACTTATAACGGTTCCATGCTCATGGATGACAAAGCCGTTGCTGACTCCATCGCAAACCATTTTGCGAAAATTCTTCAAGGGGAGAAGGCAAGTGATAACGCTGCCTTCAATTCGTTGGTAAAAAGAACAATATCAACGTTCGACAGGGACCACAAAAACTTGTGCTTGACTAGATTTTCCGATTCGAATCCGTCGGACGCTCCTATTGGCAGTACTCTGTTTGTGAGCCCTGAGAGACTCAGGATGCTCGCACTAGAGCAAAATTCCAAAAAATCGGCTGGGGCTGATGGCGTTTCAAATTTCTTTATAAAAAAACTTCCCCATACTTATTTTGTTCTTCTCGCAATCCTTCTAAACAACTGCATAAACATTTGCTACTTCCCTCAGCAATGGAAATGCGTCAAAATATTTGTCATTCCGAAAGAGTCCAACAGTACTGACGTAGTCAATACTCGTCCGATATCTTTTCTGTTCAACGTAGGGAAGTTACTGGAAAGAGTGATCCTACAAGGCATCACACAGTTCTCTGAAGAAGCAGGAACTGTACCGGAAAGACAATTCGGCTTTAAAAGAGCTCATTCAACGGTAGACGCGTTGGCTGTTTTTCAAGCCAGTATAAAAAGAAATTGGCAGGCCAGAAAGGTCGTATTAGCGTGCCTCATTGATGTAGAAAAAGCTTTTGATTCGGTTTGGATCGATGGACTTATCTACAAACTAATTCAATTTGGCTTCCCGGTGAGTGTTACAAAAATAGTAGGCAGTTTCATGAGGGGACGTACTGCCTTTGCGGTGTCTGGTGGAGCTAGTTCTGAACCCTTTGGTATCGATTCGGGGGTCCCTCAGGGGTCTATTCTAGGCCCTTTTCTCTTTAATATATTCACGTCTGACATTCCCGGTATCAGAGATGAATTTAAACCTGGAATCGAGGTGAATCTCTTTGCTGATGACTTATTGGCGTGGTCATCTGAGCACAATCTCCGCTTTGCGCGAACGAGACTCTAAAGGTACCTGGACTCGTTAACTGCGTACTACGGAAATTGGGAGATGAGGGTTAACGCTAGGAAAAGCGAGCTGATTGTGTTCAAGGACCCACATCAAAAATATGGACGTCGAACAAAGAACATCTGTGATACCAGAGTAAAATTGAACGGGCATGTGGTGCACTGCTCCAAACGAATGAAGTATTTGGGGGTGATTTTCGATACAAAAAACACCTTCAGTGCTCACGTAGATTCTGCTTGGAAGAAAGCCATTTATGCATACCATCTTCTTAGGCCTCTTTTCAGGAAACAGTCAACGACCAGCAAGCGGGTCAAGATTATTGCTTACAAAGCTCTAATCAGGCCCGTACTCCTGTACGCAGTGCTGATATGGCAGGCAGCACCAAAATGCAAATGGGGCAAGATAGGATTACTGGAACGTAAAATCCTTCGGGCTTGCACTGGAGTGTTCAAAAGGGAGGACGGACGGTCCTACCCCAGCCGATATCTATACCGGGAGGCAGACGTGGAGCCGATTCACCGCTACGCCCAGAGATTGACCGAACGAGCTGCAAAGCGTATGGCGGAGCACGAGACCGCCACAATTAGTAACGCGGCAGATAGTCGAGCGATGGAGGCAGCCAACGGATAGATTAAGAAATTAATTTTAATAATAGTTATAAGTAAAATATTGTATTAAAAATTTAACAAAAAAAAAATTAAAACAAAAATTTTATTAATAATTATTGTATATAAATTAATATTTAAATTAAATAAATATAAAACGACCAAAAACAACAGAGGTCACATTTAGGGTGTAAATGTTAGTAATAATAATTTTTTTTTTTTGATATATCAGTAATAATTTTTGATATTAAACAAATGTTAGTATAGAGTTCTGGGCACAGCCATTAGGCAAAGCCCGTAGGCTAAGTATTAGGTTAAGAAAATATTGTAAATAATGATTGTATATAGATTGAAAAAAAAATCACCCAATAAATAAATTCTAATTCTAAAGAAAAAAAAGTAAGTTCAACCGACATATATGACACTGTTTACCACTGGTCATGTTTTAGGGGTAAGCAAGAGGCTGATGTCTGATGTGTGAAGCACTGTAAAAGGTTGTAAAGGACCCCAACCTAAAGTGGAACAGCACATGCTGAAAGCTGTGTGACGAAAGAGTATTTGGTCCTTAATTTGCGAGCTCCGGATACCGTGGGCACCTCAGGTTACTCCACCTCCCTCTACAGAAAATACCTCTGAGCGGAAGCGGAGAGAGTTGCTAAAGGTCCCCCACTCCCCGGAAGGATACGGGGAACCACACCCCAGTACAGCCACACATAAAAAAAATAAGTCGCAGATGATACCACTAGCGCCCAGAGGAAATCACGTTGGACGAGACGAACCACTAAGCAAGGAACTCTGTTGTGGTCAAGGGTAGAACACGTGACATAGTTATTTCATCAGCCTACTTTCCAGGAGATGCGGAAAATATTCCTCCACTGGAAGTACAAAGACTAGTAGCACACCGTGAGAGAAAAATATTCCACTCTTGATCAGATGCAATGCTAACGCCAATACTGAGCTTTGGGGAAGCACTGACACGAATCAAAAAGGTTGTAAACTATACGAGTTCTTAATGAAATCAAATATAACTGTTCACAACATAGGGAGTACACCTATGTTTGTTACTAGTATACGCAAAAAGGTCCTGGATTTTACTGTCAGTAGTATGATTCTGGACACCTTGGTTAAGAGATGGCATGTATGCGTGGAAACCTCCTTGTCGGACCATAAAGTTCTGAGGTATGACCTAGAGGGGCTGAGGATGGAGCCCATCATCACTAAGAACCCAAGACACACTGATTGAGCACTGTGCACCACCCGTTTCAGCTTGAGCTCTTTCCATCTTTCTTCAGCATGTCTCCGTCCAAAGGTTGCCCGAAAATAGTCTTGAACTTGAGCATGGTGCAGATGAGGTTAACAAGGCTATTTTGAATGCCTTTGAGGAAAGCTGCCCTGAACGCGTCATAATTGGGGACAAAAACCCAAGTGGTGGAATGAACGACTACCCAAACAGAGTGGAGGTGCGGAAGCTCCACAATAAGGCAAATCGTACCAACGATTGGGATGAATGCCATAGAATTCTAACACAGTATGGGGAAGGGCAAAGCGTCACAGTTCCACATCTTTTTGGAGAACATTAAGGAAACACCTGTGGCAGCTAAACTACGCAAAGACATGGCTAAGCAGGGAAATATCTTTTACATTGCACTAAGGAGAAGTGACCACAGTTTCACCGAAAATGAAAAGGAGCGCAATCTACTGCTCATAGAAACCCATTTCCCGGGAAGCTCTGCAATAAATGAAGGGATTGACGAGATGGTACAAGAAAGAAGATTAAGCAGCTCGGAGTGGAAGGAGGCTATGACCACATGTACAAAAAGACGTATAAAGTGGACTTTAAACTTTTTCCACCCCTTTAAATCACCGGGAGTAGATGGGGTGTATCCAGCCCTTATTCAGAAGGGACAGAATATGCTTATATCACACTTGATAAGCCTCTTTCGAAGTAGCCTGGCATTGGGATGCATGCAGGCGAAAGCAGTATTTAAACCCAAAGTGGGCACAAATGATAAGACTAATCCAAAGGACGTCCGATTAGTTTAGCGTCATTTATTTTCAAAACGATGGAGAAAGTGGTCGATAACTATATTAGAACAACTCACCTAATAAAATTTCTACCACATTCAAATCAACATGCATACAGGACGGAAAAATCAACAGACACCGCTCTGTACGAATTGACTCGCAGAATCAAAAAATTCTTAGAATCTAAAGAGGTAACACTGGGTACATTTCTTGATATTGAAGGGGCTTTTGACAATACCAGCCACCATGCGATAAAGAGCGCGCTGATTAAAAGGGAGTTCAATCCTACCCTTATTCGCTGGCTGTGTGTCACTGGCGGGGTAGGCCGTCGTATGTAAAGTGAGATCAAGCACCATCAACGTACATACGGAGCGGGGACGCCCACAAGGAGGTGTTCTTTCACAACTACTATGGACTCTTGTGGCAGATGAAGTCTTAGGCAGACCCTCAGAAGCTGGGGTAATATGTCAGGCGTGTACGGATGATATCGCGATTCAAATCAGAGGAAAATACGAAGGGACCCTGTGTGATATAATGCAGGGGGCACTTCGAATTGTGAACAGCTCGTGCCAGGAGATATGTTTAAGGCTTAACCCTGATAAAACCACATTGGTGCCATTCGCAAGAAGAAGAAATATAGACCAACTCCGCACCATATACCAAAATGGGACGGAGATTGGGTATAAAAATGAAATCAAGTATCTAAGATTGCTGTTGGACGGCAAGCTCAGATGGAACGGACACATTAAGGCAGTGTAACAACTCAGCATAGACAAAGGATACAAAGGCAAAATTATAGCTTAATATGCGATAGCCAAGCACCCTTCAAAGCACTAGGATCCCCTGTGATTACATCGATAATGGTTCTAGGTTGTTCCAATACACTCAACAAATTGAGTGCAGACAATAGGGTTACCCTATACTGCGGGCCGGGGCGCGTAGGTACCAAGGGCAATGAGTAGGCAAACCGACTGGCGGAGCCTTGACAGCATTCATCTGTTCAACACCCTTTAGCGCAACAGAAACGAATTTCATTCACAAAGTCCTAAAGGAAACTGAGGATAGAGAATGCAATGCGCTCTAGAATGGACTTCCAGGGCTTTGAATGTCGAAGCCATTCCTCGACGTTCATGATGAGAAGAAGTTTTGATCGTGCAAATAAAAGAAAACTATGGGTCCTGACTGGGACCTTCACGGAACACTAAACACTCGGAGGACATCTCAAAAGAATGGGCATGGCAGCGAATGATGAGAGCAGATTTCAAATTTTGCGGAGGAGACACCAGTGCATCTGCCGGAACACTGTGACGCACTGTCACGTAGGAGAAGCGACAGTTTAGGAAGCTCCTTTTTTTAGGAAGCCTGAGGTTGAAGCAGATCGTTGACTTTTTAAGAAAGGTCGATCCGCTTGAGGCGCTCCAGGCGCACCGAAAGCGAGAAGTGGCCACAATAAACCTGTAAGGGTTGACGTGCACCATCCCCAACAGCAAATCAATCAATCAGTACCATGCAGCAAATAAACTGACCTTTGTAAGATAGATAGCTTAGAAATTGAACCACGTCAGTGTAGAGAACTTAAATTTATGTGAGAATAATGTATGTGCATGAATAGAAAATTTAAGAGAAACTTTAATGTGCATCTTTTCACATCGTCATCTTAATATCTTCTAACAAGTTTTACTTACGAGTACCAATGCATATAGAAAGTTGGGGAAGGTTGCGTTTTCTGATGGATGCCAAGGAACAATAATAAATATTCGGTTTACTACAATTAAGACTGTTTTACAAACTTATGATCCAGTTAGAAATTAAAAGTAATCAAATCGAAACAAAAGATAAAATCAACTGGGTGTAATTGAATTAAAGGTAAGTAAGTTTCTTAACTATGACCTAAAGTTAAGTACAAAGAGGCGAAGGACAAAGCTCAAAGCCCTTGTATGTTTTCAGAAAGCTATTTGTTCAAAAAGTAAATAGGAATAGTAAGATTGTTAACAAGATAGTCATTTTGTGGCAATTAAGCATATTAAAAACTTTAAATTTCGAGGAACAACAGTTGCAGCGATTGGACAAGTCATCTTGTAGAAAATGAAGATCCTGAAGTGACACATTTTATCCGTAAATTTCTGAATGATTAGCATACAGGAGGCAAAGAGAGGAAATCACAAAAGGAAATTAATTTATAAAAAGGAGGAGCAGAAGTGGTCGAATAGAATCTTGGGAGACACCATATGAAAGATAAATGGGGGTCGAAGCCGTCCTATAGAGTCTACTAAAGCAGGAACAATGGAACAAGTAAGACAAAATTCAACCCATCCCAAAGCATATCGAAACCCTTTTATTTGAGATAAGGCCTGCGGAGATTGATGGTGTTGATCTCATAATAAAATGTGACGTTTTCGTCAGAAAGTTAACATTTTTCAACCGCATCGACAAACATAATTATCAAGCCCCATGAAAAATGTTAAGATTGGCGTATGTAAGTCTCAATTCCATACCTGAACACTGCTGAACTTAGCACTTAGGACGGAACGGAAAGAAGAAGTGACAAAAGTGCTACTTTGGCACAAAAAACCTCCTTATCTAGAATCTTAGCAGATACAAAATTCCATGATTGAGTATCTGAACATAACAGTACTTAACCTTAAGCTGAAGATTGGAACATTGCTCAAATGAATGTCGACACTTTCGCCAGATTCCTCATGGGAGGCGAAACAATGATTGAGCCCAGGACGTGGACGGGAGGAGTCTCAGGTGAAAACGTGGTAAGGTCTACCCTGAGTCTCATCAGTCAACGTGCGTCTTATCTCTGCCAAGGCGATGGCCACGTCATGATAATTGGTACTGGCAGTCAACAAGAATCGCTAAAAAGCGAAGAAAATGTCACAATCTTCACAGCGGAGCCAAAAGTTCAAGGGACCGAGATAAGTCACATACCCGAAGCCTTGCATGCAGACCAGCTATAAAACATATCTGTGGGTTGGTGAATGAATGCAAGGCTCGCTGCTGGCAAATCCTCAATGAGGACATCCGCCATGATCAAGCGGCTTGGGGTAAAAACTTGTCCTACAACATGACAAGTTTGTGACTCAGAGACTAACGAACACCCTGTCTGCTTGAGCTGGAAACAATGGACAAGATTTTGTGGGCCGTTTTCCATGTGCATTCTATTCATTTCTATGCATCATCTATTGTGTGCCAACTTTTCTGTGACATTGAGCTGAACAAAGCGGTGAAGACTTTAAAAATGAAAGAAGCCATAAAACCAGACGGTATCCCAACGGAAGTGACGCAGCTTGCACACCAACTTTGGCCTGACGTATTGCTCAGCTAGTTCACTACCCGCTTGCACGAGCGTGTCAGTTTGTTTGAGAAATGCCTGTGAAATTGGTTAGTGGATAGATATTTGCGATGCTCTAGAAAATTTTGAGATGCATCATTTTGGGATTGATGAAAGCATCATATATGACACATTAGGGTGTCGAAGAATAATTTATGTGACACTAGAAATGGTGGAAGGTTGACCTTTGGGGTTGCAACTACCGGAGGAGTTGCGCCTGATCTGCTATGCTGATTTCGTTTCAGTATTCTTTGACGGACGTACTGTCAAAAAGGCGCAAATAAAACCTATATGATACCGCACTGTGTGAGCAAGTGGATGACTTCTTGTGGATTTATTTAACACTGCAAAAAAGAATTCAAAAGAAGAATAATTCAACAGGATACCTTAGCTTGATGATTGACTCTAAGATGAGCTTCTTTGATCAGGACGGTGCGTCAGCGGATAAGGGTGCTGTGCGAGTATCAGCTCTCATTTGCCGTAAGGCCAATACTGGAGGACCAGGCAATCAAGTCAGCGCTCTTGAACGACTGACACTGATTTACTCAGTATGAAGTCGCACCGAGGACGTCTCACACATATTTAGAGGCAAGGAGCTTTGGGGTTAAATACTGCATATCGCTCTGTCTATGAGCTAGCAGTGCCGGTTATCGCAAGGGTCCTCCTTGTGCTACTTGCTGAGGAACGAAAGCCAGTCTACTTAGACAGGAGGGAATTGTAGAGATAAGTTGTTACGTGAGAGAAAGAAGAAACGTAGAAAAACGAAACGCAACGCAGATGGACCACACAACTCATCAGAGACTTGTGGCCATGGTTCTGTAGAAAAGCTTGATTTACTTATTTTTACTTGATGCAACTACTCAGTGGGAAGGGGTATTTTCAGTTTCACCTGTTTAAGATAGAGAAATCGCTGTCCACTGTTTGGTTGTTTTGCCGGAGAATGACAGATGAGGTCTACCTCACCTTCTTCACATGCGGAAGATAGGCCGGGCTCCTTGTGAATCTCTGCGAAAAAAGGCGTGCTCTCTCGAGACAATATAACAAGAAATATGTTAATTCTGGGTAGCTTGGATCCGCCGGGCCTTGCTTCGTGGGTCTCGAGGACGCGTTTCGGCTGCATACAGCCATCTTCAGCTCGTTCTGATCAGAACGAGAAGAAGGCCCGGCGGACTCAAGCTACCCAGAGTTAATTTTGGCCCTGCGGCAACACCAAAACGAACTTCAAATATGTTAATATGTGAAAGCTAACGGAATTGTAGGCCACATTACGTGAGGAGGGTTTTTGTTACAAAGAAAGGCATCTTCGGGTCGCTTGTTACCACAAAAGAATGGGTGTCCTTCTGATCGCAATCCCTGCTGAAGGAAGGATTTCCCTTACTTGAAGGCGTCGTGTTGCGAAATCAAAGAGGCCTATTCCGAAGTAATGTGATAAGTAGTTTCAGGCTAAGTTCTTGAAGGTGGAGGTCCGAAGTCGTTGAGGAAACTATAAGTAAGTAAAAATTGAAGATGATTAATTAGGGACAGAAGAAAGTTATTGATAATGTTTAATAAACCTCACAAAAACATTTAGAGTTATGAACTGGTGAAGACTTGGATTTCAATTCAGAACCACATAAAGGTGGCAGCATCATCTCGGGCAACCTTCATGATCAAGGTGACATAGTTTTTCTATTTTCAGTAACTCTGCAATAGCACCGTTATGGTGTCCTGTGAGCATTCTTTAAGCCTGCCAACTCTGGGAAAAGTAAATTCTTCCATCAAAAGACAGAAAAATATGGTAAACGTCTGAAGATAACTGACTAACAAATGATAGTCGGAGGTAGGTAGGTAGGTACGTAGGTAACTGTATGGGCAAATCAAAGACTGATCCGATACATCGGTGATCAAGATCAAATACCTCAGGACTCATGTCGAACCCATATCCATTCACAAAAAAAAGGAAACCAACTAAATTATCATGTACCACATAAAAGGGATTTACTGCTTAATAATTCTAGTTTTCCAGCAGCTTTTCTGAAAAACAAATCGCTGTTTACCGCGATAATATCATATTGTGACATGTTCAAATAATGTCACGCGCCCCTGTAGTCGTTTTAAGAGCAAATTCATAAACAATTATCAATTACCAATACACCGATCATTCTCGAAGGGGAAATAGGCATAACGTAAACAGATTGCGTGTATTGAGTACAACAAATACCTGTGTAAATGACTCAGCGCGTAAACTTGAGAATGATCCACGTGGAAGATTCGGAATCGGTTAGTACATGTATAAAAGCGACTACAGCGAGCGGCCAAGAGATGTCTTGTGGATGAAAGTCGCGCGGTAATCAAATAGTATTAAAGTGAAATAAAATCGTACGCGGATTAAAAAGCAAGTGAAAGTAATTGTTGTAATTAATTACATAAAATAAAAGTGAATAAGTGAAAATAATTGTAAAGTGCTAGTGAAATTTATGAAATTTATTATTTTATTATTATTATATTAATATTTTAGAGAAATGCTAGGAATGTAACATAGATGTTCTTAAAATTTCATAAGATCATGCTTGATTTTCGCATCATCGAAAACCTGGTCCGCCTGACTAAAAGGAAATTAACGTTGACAGCATCGTAATACCGAACAAACCATTAGGTGACTGATGCTATCCTTAAAATATCACAGAATTTTGGATTTCAAGTGGATTTTAGTAGAGTTTTATGGCAACAAACCAGAGCAGAGTAAGCGTATTTATCGAGAAAATTTATTTGAACTTTTAATTTAATTAGTTTAGAATGACAGTCATAATAATCACCGATGAGACGACATTTTATTCAGCTAACATATGTCAGTTCTGATTAACTAATCAGATTAGTAGCCACGTCTTATAAAAAAATAATATTCGTTTAATATATAATATTAATATGGTGTCCAAAGGTTAGAAGTTGTATGTATGACATACTATTTTTGAAATGAGGGCATGGTAATGCCAACTATCATAATTCATGGGTAGAACCGTGGTAGGTGAAAATTTTAAATAAACTATTCAAGGACATGTTTTAACGTGAATAAGATTATCCCTGTTTATCTCTCACTCTTTTACTAGCACATCTTGCTTATATGAGTCGGTGTATGTTGGTATGAGTACAGAAAGTTTCCTGCAAGTTTACCAGTGGGAAAATTTGTGGCTTAACCATCTTCTTCCCACTTTGATACCAAAATCAATCGAATTATACTGCACAATTCAAACTTCCATTTATATTAAAATTTTAAATTTTTGTGGTAACGTATGCAAAACCTGTGTATATTTTCTTATATTGTTGCGATGCGAAAAACAAATTCAAAATCATGCAACGTTTATAATTCATGTGGTAACATAGGGTACCAATTTCCAAAAGGTTAATTGAGTGAAGAACACGTTTACCATGTATATCACTCACGGGGATTACTTATGGCATGGAAGCAGTTTGAAGACACATCGCCATTTCAATGACAGTTGGAGTGTAGAATAGTAGCCAGGAATAAGCAATTAATAACAGGTGCTACTCATAGATCATTACCACGAGTGCATACAATGACCTGGACATACTATTATTTGTCAGTAAATTTTTAAACATTATGAACAAATATTAGGGATTTTCATTCATGTCATGAGGGCTGCAGCAGTTGTTGCTTTTGAGGCATTTGTCCGGATCGCTACCACTTAAGTTGAAGTAATTTTGAATCACACGTTTATTCCCACGATTAAATATTGCATTTGACATTCATTCAAATGAAAACGAGGGAAAATTACCTTTCAATTGAACTATTATAATTAGAATCGGAGTTTTAGTAATAAAAAAAAATATTCAAGTTTATAAAATCATTTCATTGGGTGACTCATCGAGTAATCTCAGTCTAAAATTAAACATTTCGTGCTTTGATCCCATACAAACATCGTGATGTTTCGTTCAAATTTTATTTATTATATTGCTTATTTATTTGTCACGCAACAATGCGGATTCTTCGATCTAGAAAGCTGTATAATGTCACCTGTTGCAAGACTTCAATCAGGGTACAGACATATTAATTTAGTCATTGATCCAGTAAGAATCTTAGTAAGCACTATTAAAGAAAGCTGTGAAGAATGAAAAAGCAAAAAAGTAAAATAAGCAGACTCTAAGCGTAGAATGTTAAGATTAAGGAATATGAAAACCGCTACCACGTACCGCAAAGACAAATTATACAGGAACTCCATTCAAAAAGGACTTGGACGAGGGTAATACCGTGGGCTACACTCAGCTCTTTCATGGTATTAAGACGAAATGAAGATTGCTCTCATAACTTTCTGCTATAAAAAATGAACAAAAATCATTCGAGAAACAGTTCGCTTTCGGCTAGAGAGTAGTTCAGTTGTTCAAATGTACGCACTAGTTTCTAAAATTTGCACTTCAGGATCACACCGATTATGCAACTAGATTATGCAACTATGATTATGCCAGATAAATTCAATTTATTTACTCACTTTATACAGCAGACAGGCGCTTGGTAATTGGCGTAGACTTCAAACCTCAACCTACATTGGTATCGCATTGGTACCCTCGGTTCTGACTAGTAAAAATTTCTTATAACGGACTAGTGTGGTTGAAATGAGCCGATATGTATGTCAATGAGCCCAATCATTTACTGGGGTAATGTTAAGACAGAAGCTGTCTAAAAGCCAAGGTGGTCATCCTGACAAAGAAAAGATTCCCAGATGTATCAATATTAGAGAAGCCCTGGTCGAATCGTGTTGGGTTAATAAGTTTGGTGATTTGTTTTATGATTATCTCAGTTTGATTCAGCTCGATTAATAGCATTTTCTTGATTGATGGACAATATAGAAGAGCCCAGCAGAGTAAGGACACCATATTTACTACTACTACTAATGCCACCACTTCTACTTCTCCTACTACTATTACTGCAACTACTGCTGCTACTACTTCTACTGAGTAGTCTGATTGACTGCTGTATGAGTCGAAATACACGGGCGAAATCCATGATGAGGAGTTAAAAACGAAGTGGTTTACGCAAGGGCAAGGACATGAAGTATTGCGAATCGCTTCCAACGGGGGTTTTATTGATCGCTGGGTGAATACCTTTTGTGCTTTTTGTCAAGGAAGTTCATGCAACTGTCTCAATGGCTGAGAGAAGTTTTTCCGGGAGGACACAAAGGAAATGTAGATTTCACGACAGAGTCAGAGCCTCAAACAATCGCACTGTGAGACTGATTTTTCCTTGATCCAGTTCTTCAGAGGGATTCTCGAGCAACTTCTCTAAGACAGAAATAAAAAAATAAGTAGATTTATATTCGTTTTGTGGTTGCGTAAATTTATGGCAACGAGAAAACATCATTTGTGTGAAAAAATAACAAACTAACAGGGTCAAATATGAATACTGAGAAGCTAAATGATGGCAGTTGAACGACAGCAACAATTATGCTTAATGTGCTATCCAAACCATTAAACTGCATAAAGAAGACCAAAAGTAATTAAATCTGTGATGTGTTCTCTAACAATAATCTTCCATAAGATAGAAGGATTTTGTAATTTTAGACCTCTTTTAGGAGTAAATGCGTGAATTCTTGGTACCTGGGCGAAGTCATAAATCGTGTATGTGACGATGTCGCTAGATACTCAATGCCAATATCCCGTCGCAGCTTTTCTCTTTACTTTAAGCCAGATGCTCTCTCGTTTAATTGAAGCCACTGAGTTACCAACAATAGCCGAGGTTACTTTCACCCCACCGTAAATGGTTCAGTGTTTACATCGACAACCGAACCGCGTATTCACATTTTCGCGTATTTATTATATTGCTGAAATATTTTTTATAATCAGAGAAACCGACTTTTCGATTCATCTGTGTGAGTTGTTCAGTACACTGTTGACTAGCAAACAGTACTGTCAAAAAGCAATCTCTGGAATCCTATGGAACTAACATTGGGGATTCCTCTGACACCAGCTCACTTCTTCAAGTCAAGTCGTTTATGTGAAACACTTCTACTCAAGGAACGAAGATCATCATCCGGTATGAAATGAGCTCTCAATTTATAGTTGATGTACAGAAGTTCTTATGTATGCTTCCAAAACATGAAACATCAGGATTTCATTCTTGCCATCATCCTACTCTTTGACAATCAGAAACATCCAATATTGGGACCTTCGAATTCGGACGTTCATTTATGATCCCTGAAAATTTTAAAGGTTAATTTCATCAGGAGCATGAAATGTAGCATGTTTTCTCTCCTGCAGTGATTGATAAATGTTTTTGGTAAAAGAGAATCGTTATCTGTATCTATTAACAAATAGATCTAAGAAGAAATAGAAGGGAAAGAAAAATTCGAGGACGATACTGAACTGAAGCCAACTGATGCCATTCATGAAGGAAAATATCGAAAGAGTAACGAATTTCGACAAGCTGTTCTATAGCCCTATTAATCAGTATGAGACTATTACAAGATGCTACCCAAATCTATGGGCTACATAAGGAAGATGTCTAAATGTCCTTGTCATTACATGTTTGTTCAGTAAAAACATATTACAATGATAATATATGAAGACGATATTATATTGGTATCATGAAATACAAATGAACTCAGTGTTTTTAGACAGTGTCTAAAATTACAGTCAATATTAAGAAACTATCATAAAAACGTACAAAAACTCTTTTTCCTTTCGCACTTTTTAGACTTTGCAGTAAGTTTGTACGCACAGTACCCTGTAACTCTGTAACGATTGTAACGTGTACGCACTGTAGAGTTTTTCGCACATTCAAAGACGTTTAGTCAGTATTTATGTAGTTATTTTATATTAAAAGGATAAAATAAAAATAAAAATATTGTCATGCAAGCGCAATCCTGAGTTACATTTTTATACTTTTGTTATATTGTCATCACCGTAGTACAACTGCCTCTTATGTACATTGAACTGTGTTGTTTGAGACTTCCAAAAGACTCAATAAACGCGAGTAGTGATTTGCTTTCCGTTTCAATCAGCACGCACTTGCGCTTTCCGGGTTTTCTCAATAGTCTCTACTTCTCAGTTTTGTCAACGAATTTCTTCCATCCAATGCTATTGATTGAACTGGTGTGAGCGAAAATCGATGGAAAATTAGTGTAGTGTAATTATAGTGAAGTTATCCCCTAACTGCCCCACGCGGGGCTCACCCCGGGCAAAAAAACATTTTAATTAAAAACTAAGCTCCCCTTAGTGCACTGAAGGACGTGTCTCTGTTGTGGCCTTTCGCGTCCCAGTGTAGAAAACAAAAATCAAAATGAGTGAAGAAAACTTAGCGAAGCGGAAGACATGACGAAAATGAAGAAAATGACGCCAAACCTAGTGACTCGGGATGCGCGTTTGGTGGAAAGTGTCCGCGTAAAAGAGGAAAATATCAAACTCAAATCGGAAATAAGTGAGCTAAAAAAAATGCTGAAGCGAAGTGATGAGCTCTTCAAAAAACTATTGGCGGAAGTGGCAAAAAACAAGAATAAAGTGAAAACCAATAATGACGTACGGTGCCGCGTTAACGAAACGAGAAGAAAGTGAATGGAACAAAGAACCAGGGTACCAGAGATGAAGCAAAAGAAGTGGATATGAGCGAGGACGAGACGGGAGACTACACTACGGTAGTCGCGAAAAGAAACAGGAAGAAGAAGCAGAAGGCGCAGCAACCCGAAAAGGCGGAAATACAAATAAAAACTACAAATGTAAGTGAGAAACTAATTATTAAAAACCAACAAACCAATCTATTCATGTACTCCCAGAGAGGAGAAAACGCAGACCTTCCCGCTGAAGGGACTCTGCCAGGGCTACGTTCCGCAAGGGCTTCAAAAAGAACTTGAAGCCAAGGCTGCGACAGTGAAATTCGTATCAGTGAAACTTTTCACTACGTATCGCACTATATTAGAGAAGCAAGTCCTCTCCATCTATCTCGTGCTAACATCGCACGAAAGCTCTGCAGCCGAACTACTCAAGTTGAGGTTCCTCAACCATCAAGTGGTCCGGTTTGAGAAATTGCAAAAAAAAGACATCATGCAGTGCTTCAGATGTCAACGATTCGGGCACAGTTCAGCGAATTGTAACATGCAGTTCCGCTGTGTCAAATGCAGCATTGTCCATGAACCTGGCAAGTGCGGGTTGGGGGAAAATTATGGCAAAGATAAGATCTGTTGCGTTAACTGCAGGACATATGGACATACTACTTCCTTCAAGGGTTGTCCAGCCCTATGAGAAAATCAAAAAACCCATGCGGATTGAGCGCGCCCCACCAAGTCGTCCGGTGATAGCCCCGGCTCCCATTACCCTTGGAGTATCTTTCGCAGCTGTTGCGAGGGGTACAGTAGATTCAACGACCCAAAAGAGCGATGATAGCGATTTAACCGGGTGGGTTGGGTAAAATCAAGAACACTCTGATTGATCACAGCCCCAAGATAAGGGGCCTTATAAGCACGTCTAGCTATTCCCATGACCAATACTAGACACCTCTGCAGTTTTGGCTCGAGATGAACTTCATTTAATAGCTGTGAATGTCAACTCGATAGCGAGTGTCTATAGGAGGTCAGATCTGGTGGATTTTGCGTCTAAACACAAACCTGACATAGCGATCCGAAAAGCTATCGACCGATAAGTTTATTGTCCAATGCTATTGTCTCGGCGACAAAGATATAATCAGCAATAGTCAGTTTGGCTTTCGCAGAAGCCATTCTACTATCCATCCTTGAACGAAACTAAACTCAACGAAAGACATAACGTACAGTTTAAAGACTATAACTTCATACGTACAGACCCAACTCGACTAACGGAGGAGGGACAGCAATAATGCTCACACGACACATAAGATACGAACATGTAAACAGATCTGAATTCAGTGGATTTGAAAGCCTAGAGTTGACATGCATAAAGCTTGAAATGCAAGGCGGGCAACGTTTCTTTGTTGTCTCCGCACACGCATCGAATAATTTGAGTACAAAATTCAGGGAAGAGTTCAGCCTCGTGTTTGAACTTCTTCGGCTAGATGATCCCAATAATTATTATGTTCTAGCAGGTGACCTGAACGCAAAACATAGCGATTGGCTGAACGAGTACGCAAATCCACGGGGAGTATTTCTAAAACGATGGATTGATGAGAATCAAATGGAATACCGATGCCAGCTCGTCGGGCCGGAGACTCGTACATTGCCTCGATCTGGATCATATCTGGATCTTTGCATAGTTAATATGCGTTTGAATCTTACTGACTTGACAGTGAACAACAAACTGCAAACTTTACACTATGACAGCGACCACAAAGCAATACAAATAAGGATTGCTAAAGAGAACAGCGACTTATTCTTACTTAATGCAGAACAAACACCCAACAAACACAACTACAGAAAAACAAACTGGACGAAATTCAACAAAACACTAACACAAATACACAACCCACTTGTACAAAACTCAACCACCTACATTCCAAACACTAGAAACTTGACTAAAGACCAAATTGACAAGTACATAAATGACATAAACGAACTCATACTCACTGCAATGGACGAGGTTATACCAAAAATTACACCACTCAACAACATGGACCAATACTTGACCCGACGCATCAAGAAACTTAAAAAGCTGAAAAGTATGATTCTGAAGCATATCAACATTATATATAGAAGTTCCGCTGCGAGCTGGCATCCGCATTTAAAAACTCTCAAAGTACTCATGAAGGCTGCGCGTTATCTCATCAAGTTGAGCTTTACTCGAGAAGTAAACCAACAGTGGGCTGAGAGAGCGCAGAGCATTCATCCTCAGGATCCGGACGGAATGTTCAGCCAGATCAACGCTTTCTTGGGGTCGAAGAAGCCGGCAACGGTGTCGACGTTGAAAATCCCGTTGGAACATGATGATTATAGGATCATAGAAACAGATGAACCCGACAACATTCAGCGTCCCATACGATACAAAACTGTAACGAACGACACAGAAAAATTAGATGTAATTGGTATGAGTATGGAATTAGTTCATCGACAAAACTTTAATCTGCGTAGTTCTCGATTAATAGAAACTGTCAAAAACAAAGTTGAAGAATTCCTGACTTCTTGCAGTCGAGAACCCACCCTCCATTTCAGTGAGTCATTAAATTCAAATATGCTGCCACAGAACAGCTTGAAAGACTATTTTGTGTCCAAGGAGGATGTACAGCATGCCTTTCGGACGCATTATAACAAAAAATCAACTGGCATTGATTGTATACCCAACATTGTCCTCAAACACTTACCAGAACCAATAATGACCGAATTTACTTGCAATTTCAATAATGCACTTAATAATAAATATTTCCACAAAATTGGAAGAAGGTCAGGGTCATTCCAATTTTGAAGAAGGAAAAATATCCTAGCGATCCGAAAAGCTTTCGACCGATAAGTTTATTGTCCAATGCTATTGTCTCGGCGACAAAGATATAATCAGCAATAGTCAGTTTGGCTTTCGCAGAAGCCATTCTACTATCCATGCTATCACAAAAGTGACATCAGATATCTGCTGGCATTTAAACGGAGGAAAATGTGTTGGAGCATGCCTCATTGATATGGAGAGAGCCTTCAATACAATTTGGCTTGATGGACTGATTATCAAACTCATACAGAATAGGTTCTGTAATAATTTGATAGCCATACCAGTGAGTATGCTGTATGGGAAAGAATTTATTGTCGAAGTCGGGGGAAATACTTCCAGTAGAGTATTTTAGGTCACTGACGGTCTACAACAAGGAACAGTGATGACGCCAACGCTATTCATGATATTTTTGAATCCTCTTTTGAAGTCATTTGGCTTCAACGATAGTCCTAAACGGATGATCGTGGCGTTTGCTGACGACTTGATCATATATACTGCAGACAGCAAAGCTTCGGTGGTTCAAGCTGGGCTGCAAAGTATGTTTCAAGATGTTGCAAAGTATGTTTCAAAGTTCACAATCGCTTGGAAGATGAGGATCAATGATAAAAAGTGTGAGACTATTTTGTTTCTTGAAGCGAAATTGGAAAGATTTCCATATAAAGTCGAACAGAGAACGCATGCCACACAAGAAAACCGTGAGGTACTTGGGTCTTCGACGGTCGCTTCTACTCTTCGACGGTCGCTTGCAGTACATCCAACATGCGAAAATGCAGCTCGAAAAAGCAAGAAGGGCATTCATGTCTCTTCAGAGACTTTCCTGTGCAAAACACCTGGAGACACGTGTGAAGATGATATGTTATCAATGTCTCGTAAGACCCATTATAACATATACGTGTCCCATATGGTTTAACCTGAGTGCTTCCACCATGGAGAAAACCAGGGTGTTTGAGCGAAAATGCTTAAGAGCTTGCACTGGATTGTACAAAAGAGCGGAGTTCGACTTCAAGTATAGCTTTATGACGCAGCAAGTAGTAATTTGTTATCTCTTTTATTTTCTTCGCTTTGTATCCTTCTCTTTGTACATAAGGTAGTGTTAGGATCCGAAAAAAAACAAAAAAAAAAATAAATGCATAAAAAATATAATCAAACAGCAAAGAAAAAAAATATGTATATAAATAGACTAAGCTCTTTTTTTAAATAGGGTTAAGTAGACAGAAATTAGCGATAGTTTTTTGAAGTTTTTGTAAATTTTCTTCAAATTATTAATTACAAAGCAAATAATCTAAGCAAAAAGTGTCAGGGGACATCCTAAGAAAATTTGACTGGCCTAAACTAGAGTGTCCTAAGTGGCCATACGTTTAAATAGATTTAAGATAGTTGACCCATTTTTTTGTTCTCGTTTTTGTGGATTGTTTAATTTGTACGATATTATGTGAAAATAAAGAGATTTTTTAACTTTAACTTCGACCCAACGCTATTGATATTCTTTGCGTTTTTCATTTTACAACAAATTACTTTCTTTCCAAAAGTATTTATACTTCAATTCAGTTACAGCTAATCTCAGGGGATTGAATGATTGATTTGACCATAGCCAAGAGTTCATTTCATTTGAACTAATCAAGGCCAAGTTGCGAAAAGCAACCCTTAAGTGTCCATATGTAATGAAATGTAATCTTTCAGCCTACATATGTGAAGCGATTTTTGAAAAGCATAGCAAATTAAGATGGCAACATTTTTAATGCTACGTATGGTGTGACAGTTGCCATACGTTTAAAGTTAGTTTGGCTTGCAATTTTATCATAAATAGTTTGAAGCCTGAGCTATGTTTGCAAATTCTGCACAATTATTTCGAAAGAAACGGTTTTTTCGTGAAATTCAACGCACACTCCGTCAAGTTTGTTGCCGAAATCATGGTCCATCAGAAGAATTAATTCGATTAATCGTGGATCGTTTCCGCACCGCAGTTTACTCTCACTGACAAAACGCATCCATCCAAACGTATTACAGTGCGCAATGGAGACAAAAAGAAGCAGCTGTAGAGCGAAGTATTGACAGGCATCCAATTTTAGAAGATTTTAACACTAGAAAGACTGAAACATAGTAGATACCTATATTGCCCAAAAGCAGTCAAAATGACTGGATTGTGAAGAAATAATTAATGTGTAAAGAAATTTATTTCAAATAAATTTTTAATACTTTTTATATTATTTACAGTTATACGACAGGTTATAATAAATATCAACAATAAAAAAAATTTACTTCAGTTGGAAAAAAAATAATTTTTGGATTATTATTTGTACATTTTATGCAAATAAAAGTATACATGTGTTTTTATGTGTACATTTTCCGGAAACATAGTTCTGACATTTTTCACATACATTATTTGTTTAGTTGTTATGGCAAAGTCTTACTTGACAAATTTTGCGTTTGTTAGAATGGGTTGCATTGGTTGATGTTGCAGCTGATTTTTGCGGGTCTTCATGTTCAGGGGATTTTTTCTGTCTTGCAGCTCTGTATTCGGTGAAAAGCTGTTCTGTTGATTGAAAGAATAACTCTTTTCGTTGTATTTGTACTCCTGTCGTTTCTTTGTAAAGGATCCAAGCATTTGTCGCAGCCAAATCTAAATTATTGTAAAATATTTGAAGGGGCCATCTACGAGATTATATTTTCTGGCCATTTGATCCGACATATCTATTCTAAATGTTGTGCTGTTATAAAATTGAATAGATTCCAGTAACATTTTTTTATTACTTTTATCAATTATCACAGATTTATGCTTAGAACTTAGAACAGCTACGCTTTTATTTGGTTTGCTTTTATATATTGTTAGAACACAATTCCCTGATTTATACAGCAAAGTAGTTTTAAAACTTTTATTCCCTCTAATAGTTCCAATTAGGGTTGATTTTTTGCCAATAGTTTTGTCGCGAGTAACATGCTAGTGAAAAACTTATCGGTCGTAATATTTCTTACACAGCTTATATATGGCTCGACAAGTTTCAGAACAACGTGTTCCCTCAGAAGCATTGACGATAGTTCATCTTTCCCCAAATAAGGAAATCCATTCAAAACATATTTGCTAGTAACATATGATGCAAACCAGAATGTTGGGCTTCTGAGGCATATACTGTGTAAGCCTGCATTTGGCTTTTGAAGGAAATAATTCGTTAACTTGAGCTTCAGCTAATTCGTTAACTTGAGCTTCAGCTAATTCGTTAAGCGAGCTTTGCAATGAACTTATCCCATATTTCCGAAACCAAGGCAGATTTATTTGTTTATAGGTGCCTACTTCTTTTGGTCCTTTTATCAAAAAGAATAAATCTTAGGATTTGCTTGAACTTTTCTCTGGCCATAGTTTTTCTAAAAGATCGGAATCCCATTTTGCTGACCATAAATAACTCCATTTTAAATTTTTTGCTCCGTAAGCTCCACGAGCATATAAAATCCCAATAAATGCACGTATTTCCGCCAATGGCGTTGTTCAATCGTTCCTCGAAGTTCGGCGAGATTCTTCTTCTGTGCACTTTTTTATATGTTTGATATGATATATGGTTACCTATTATCAACGAGAATGCACTGATGAGATTATCTGCCATAATATTCCTATTTGCGTAGCCTGTTGGCAATTTCACACGCTTGAAAATACAAGTAGATGGTAACCTTTCAGGAATACCACTTTCGACAAATTTTGACCACACAGTACTATTGGCAGCTGTTTCGGTCTCCTGAAATGTGTTTTCAGTTTCTTCATCACTATTAGTTTCAGTTTCATACTTACCACCCTACACATTTTCCTGGGCATATTGATGACACTTTCATTTTCATCATTGGTGATCGAGTCTTCATCGCTATCTTCAGTTTCCGATATTTCGCTTTGAATATGATCCGTTTCATCTTCAGATGATAGTTCAGTATTTATTGCCTCTGATTCTGAATGATTCTGAATCTTCACTTCTGTTCGCTAGCTTTTCCAGGAACTCATTTCTTTTCGATATTTCTTTAATGAATTTAGGGCACAAATGATATAAAATAAACGACTTGTTATAACAAGTATTACTGCACGAATAACGAGTAATACTTCAGTTTATTGCGCAATGAGCCCATTCACACGATGAAGTTTCTGATGCTAGCGTCACTAAAAAAAGTAGAAGGGGTAGAACAGGAAGGTATGTGGAACGAGACTAAGCTGTGATGTCAGCATCAAAATAACTTCCACGAAACCTCACCACAGAGCTAAACTGATCATATAAGAAATTTACTGAATTTAATAACAAGAGTCATTTGATTATTCTAAATTTCCCAAGCAATCAAAATGACTGCTTTTGGGCAATGTAGGTATAACACACATATATACTTGAAATAAAGGGGAGGGGGAGGTAACTACTGTTATTATTAAACGCATTTATGTGTTGGTACAAAAAATCACAACATTCTAAGAAATTGTCTAATCAAATACATAATTTTTTTTCCAATTGAAACTGAAAAACAGACAAAATGACTTCCTTGGGCAATCTAGTGTTAAAAAAGGAATTTGGTTTGCGGGCTGACAAAATCTAACCCGTGTACGAATTGATGTCGAAAAACTACCAGACGCGGCGTATATTCGGTGCATGGGCCTAAGAACAAATTGTTGCAGATCCCCATTTTCATGAGAAAATTTTTTTAAACCAGATAAACAAAACTTCGGCATTGGTTAAGACAATCGAAGCAATATACCTGTATGTTATTTCATTTTGAAGTTTCACATCTTGTACAAATTTACCCTTTACATGTATTTATAACTTATAAAAGCATACAGTTTACTATTTGAAAAAAAAGAAAACTTCTACAAAATTAATAGCTTTTCTGAATCGGGAACAAAGATCTCTGTCAAAATAAGCACTTTTTTGGAGAGAATAATAAATATTTTTAAGATGGTTTTACATTGAGAGGTTTTATCCTTAGGACGTTCTGCTACACTTTTATGAAACAATCTTGAAAATTCAGCCAGTGGTAACGTTAATGGCCAAGTCCCCTCAGAAGAAGTTTCCACGCTGTAGTCAGAATACCCATGATTGCCTCATCTCAAATCCAAAACTCAAAAATATTTCCTTAGGACATATGTTTATATTAAATTTAAACGAAGAAATTAAGAAAATATGCATATTAAAATTTTTTTTCGAATTTGCAATAAAAAAGTTTTGATTTGTGCCAAACATTATTTTGTCTAATTAAGAAAATACTTGAAATTCGAAGATCCTTGGAACTGAAACACGTCATTAGTATGTAAAGTTTAGGTGAGATTGGTCCAAAGGTTTTCGATAAGGCTGACTTCCGGCTTTAAAAGAAAATTTTTGTGAACAACGCGATTAAAGTTTGATACATAATTAAATAGACAAAATAAAATTTTTGCTGAGGAGCTACTAAAAGACTTTTCTATTCGATGTCCTTTATTTTTATGGTTTCGTCAAAAAACTTGACAATGAATGTTCCGTTTGGTTGTCTACATGATTTTGTGTCATATAGTGGCCCGACAATTATCCAAAAAAATCATCTTATTTTTTATTGTCTCTTTTTTTTATTCTGATTGTATTCCTTATTACTCGGACAATGTGGAGACTTTCGCGTAGTTGATGATTGTCGGATCTCTGCGGTGCCTACTAGATTGCTGTAGACAATCCTTTTTTGGCTAAATGCTCTGCCATGGATATTCATTGAATTTCATTCCTAAGGATGCTCAGTCTGTTGAACAACATCTGTTCATATTTTTTTGTAAATTTTGTTGTTAAAATGTTGAACTATTTTGTCCTGTTCCTGTAGTTTTTGATTTGTAGATTCCATTAGCTTCTTGTTTATTTTATATTGTTGATTGTGGTTGGTTATTATTTCGTTTTTAAAATTTCATAATTGTTTCCCAATGCGTAGCGTCAGGTGAACAAGCTACCCATTTCCATGATTTCCGATCCAATTGGTTGCCCTTTTTGGCTTGGCTGATGATCAGTCGATGATGATCATGCAGTCTTTAAATTTGTTGTTGTATTTGTTCAATTTGATAGTCCAAATGTGATCTAAGAATGCTTGCTCTATTTATGGCTGTCACTACAGGTATTGTCCTGTTAATGTTATTTCCATATTCGTCAAGACATCAATGACATGAATGAGGTTCTAGTTTCCATTCAAAATACTCTGCTTGATCATAACGACTGGAACAGGATATTAAACCATGCCGATGCTCCAAATTAGCAGAGTACAAAGATTTGCATTATTTTATTTGTTTAATATTACAAGTAAGAAGAACAGACAAAATTAACAAGAGCAAGTTACGTTTACGTGATTTGTGGTGGAATATTCTGCGTGTTAACTTACATATTCAAATTTAAGATTGACGTACTTGGAAAAAGTTCGTAATGATTTTTGAAAATTATCCTCTTTAAATTCAAACTTACATCATTGTAGTTTGAAAAAATATGTTCACAGTTTTCGTTGGATTGCAAAAACAATTTTCTGTAACACTTGAATTTGTCGTGTGTTATTATATGTCCTTCTGCTTCCTTCAAATGCATCCGTTTCGGTTTATACAACACATTCAATTATTTCATTATTTGATAGGCCATCCACCGTTAAAACATCATTGTCGACAATCACGAATTAAACAATCACATCCACATGCACTACAGGATCCAATTATTCCCAATCCAGTGGCTGAAAGATGGATGTGATGTCTGAAGCAAAGAAGAAAACTTTATGTTCTGTAGTATGGATGCGCTGTAGTTTTCGACTAAAAGCAAACTTTTTCTTTTATTATTTCTAATTCCTCATCGCATTTTCTCATACAACTTACAAAAATATCAGATGCCATCCATGCTTTTCTATTTGATTTGTGGTCGACAGTAAAATCATCAGCAAAAACATCTTGGATTTTTTAAATTTTCTGAAAACGAGAACCATGAAAAATATAACATCGCATTTATCTTGCCTATGACTAAGAGGTGTTTTTCAGTCCCAATTAAGATAGTACACACTAAGGCTGTAACGCGTTCCTTCGACAACTTTTCACTTTAGCATTTTTCGTTTTTGAACCGAAATGTTTTATCTAGTGCAGACTTTTTCTATCTAATTTTCAACAAGGTTCTTATCTACTAAATCCATTCTCCGCTTATGCAACGGAAAGCAATCCTGTCTTTCCAATCTTTTTTGAGGAAATGTGGCCAGCGGGTAGTACACATAATTTTTTTACAATTTACTTTACGACAAATTTACAATAACATTAGGTATACAACTTTGCTTCCGCCGTTTTTTCCGAAATTCGAGGCCCTATTGTTAAAAAAATGGTTATATATTTGTGATTCAAAGTATTTTCCATAGCTGGCAACTACTTTCTCCCATCTTAAAGGCAGCTTACGAGCCCCGTGATGAAAAACCTGCTCATCTTTTGTTTCGATGCACGAAACGATCCAATTTTTAACTTCTTCATAAGACCGGAAGTGCTGGTCAGCCCAGCCGTGTGCCATTGATCGAAACAAGTCATAGTCCAAAGAAGGAAGGTCTGGAGAATACGGCGGGTGGGGTAGGACTTCCCATTTCAACGTTTCCAAGAATGTTTTGACCACTTTCGCAACATGGGGTCGAGCATTGTCATACCGTAAAATGACTTTGCCGTGTCTCTCGTCGTATTGCGGCCGTTTGTCTTTCAATGCTCGGTTCAAACGCATTAATTGCGTCGATGACGATCGCCTGTGATTGTTTCAGCCCGTTTTAACATTTTATAATACACTAAGCCGAACTGATAACACCAAATACTAAGCATGACCTGGGAATCATGAATATTCGGTTTTGCCGTCGACGTGGAAGTATGTCCGGGTTATCCCCATGATTTTCTGCGCTTGGGATCATCGTAATGAAGCCATTTATCGTCCTCAGTAACACTGCGATGCAGAAATCCCTTCCATCTTTGCCTTGCAAGCAGCTGTTCACAAGCAAACAAACGCCGTTCAACATCTCTCGGCTTCAACTCGTAAGGCATCCGATTTCCTTGTTTCGAAATTATTCCCATGTCAATCACAATGATCTTACCAATTCTTGTTGCGTTTGACAAGAGTCTTGATCAAGTAATGCCTCCAATCCTGCATTTTCGAAAATCTTCTCTCTTCCACCACCATGCTGGCCTTCAATCATTTGAACTTGCTTTGTTTTTAAAACATGCTGAAAACTGTTTTTTTTTGGAGTTCTATGTGATATGATTCAACTTAACCAATCGCGCATACTGCAATGAGTTATAAAAATAAATTGAACGTATTCGAAGAAACGTGATCGTCTCTGCTGTTGCTTGTTATCGGGGAATCATTGACCAAGCAACGACTGTAATCAACGTCTATTGTTCGCTTCAAAGAAATTCCCAAAACGAAAAAACTTTCGTAACTAACTCGTCCATCTATTCAAAATTTTCTTTATTAAAACAATGTATCCTGTCCCTACGCTTTTCTGTCACTGTCAAAATCTGCGAGCTAGATGCATTTTACGATCATACTTTATTTGCTTTCTTCCAGTTATCCTTTTAACGAAAATTACGCATCCGTACCTAAACCAAATTTACCTCAGACCCAAAATGTCCCTGCAATGCAGTCTAAATTCGTCACTCGAACCGACATAACCAACAAGAATCGGCGGTCAAAAGTGTATTGTTTTAATTTGTACAAAAAAAAGGAAATAAAGTGAAGTGATTATTGATTGTGATCAAAATGTTTATATCTTTTCCTCTACAACTACTTATAATCGCTTAGTTGCAATTATAGGCAATTCCTCTTAACTTGATTCGTGAACAAGTTATTTGAGCAAATAACGTAAATGATGAATTTGATCAACGTTTCAATTAACTTTTTACTTTGGTAGGGTATTTCGGTTCACTACTTCCGAAAGATCACTACAGTCGAGTTTATTATAATCTTGAAAATATACTTCAAGCAGCAATGAGGCGGCCGGTGAAATTCCTTCGCAGTATCCGAGAATTCATAATAACCGAAAACATTAGGAATCAAATTTACTTTTTATCCTGAAAATGAAATTTTTTTTAAGAGGCATGGAATTTCGAAATAAAAAATATACCCATAATTTTTTTTTGATTGCTATGAAATAAGTTTTGTTCGAAAGATAGATTCCTGCCATTCTTATTTAAATATGGTTTTGGGTATGTGAATGCCACGGCTCGCACAGAGGAAGGGCAAACGGCAGGTTCAATTTTCGGCTTCTCTAATGAACAAATGGGGATTTGACGTATCCCCACAATAAATATTCCAGCAGTGTTAAGTCAAATGGTTTAGCATACCAATTTAAGTCAATGGATGCACGAAATGTACTGCATATAACGTCATCATGTTGATTCGCCAAACCAAAGGATTCCTGCATAACGGCGAGTAAATTCCGGCATAAGAAAGTTATTGATCATGGTTCACCATAGCGGTCACTATTGACTGTAATATAATACCCAGCACCAGTTTTGAAGACAAGTAGACCAATGATTCTACCGGCCCATAAAGCACACCAAATACTGAATTTGCTCGGATGTAATGTTGTTGGATACCCATGGACAACCCTTGATTAGAGTATTCCCTTCCAGTTCTCTTTCTTCTATTACTGGTTATTCCAACAATTGTTCATGTCATTTCAAGACAATTTGCTCGGCTACGGTTGATCTGAAGCTATTCCTTTATTTTTGTTTCTCCATTGATGCTTTTTTGCTACTTGTCTTTTTTGCCCAATATGGACTTCTATGCGTTGCGTGTATGCTACTTGATTGACTCATCATCATTTGTGATGCACTTATTGCATACCATGACCTTCCGAAAGGTTATTTCTTTGCCAGTTAGTGGTTATTTCCCCTTCATTTTTCGTTTTAATACGCTCGAAACGGAGAGGAAATATTTTTGGCATCCTTGATAGATTCCTTTGATGAAATGACTTAATCTGCAATTTAACGTTCTTCCAGCTTAGTTAGTACTTTGTATGTTGTACAGAGTAGTGAATTCAGTTTGCCTCTCTCTTTGTTGATAGGGATTATAATTGATCGCCAGGATTCCTGCAGCGTCTCTCGTTGAGGGCAGATATAGTGGAGCAGTTTATAGATGACACTTTGAGCGCCATATTTTTGAAATTCTGTTAACTGGAATCCTTTTAATGGCGTTGGCGATGTCAGACGGATTTGATGGACTGAACGGTATTTGGCGTGATAGATTTAACGGTATTTGACGTGTTGACAGTGTCTCGCTTATTTAGACGAAGGTTTATTTGAAGGTTTGTTTGAAATAGCAAGCTCATTTCCCTCTGGGAAAGTGCTCCTTTCCGGTCGCAATGTGGTTTTTCGCTGATACCCATCCTTTACGTTTGTCTAATTCGCTCGTCAAAAAAGTTCCGTTTTAGCTTCTCGGCGGAAATATCATTGGATGTCTGTTTTCTTTTCGTATTTCTCCCGACAACATCCTGGCATTCATAGTCAAATCATTCGTTTCCCTTGCACAAAGAAATATATCCTATTATTACTTCTGGTTTACTAATCTTCCATCCATAGTTCGTTAGTTGCCTTGTCGCTATCTTTATCTAGGACGGGGGCTTACTTATTTTTCAGAGTTCTTATCGAACTTTGTAGCAACTGACGCTATTTCCAGTATTCTCAGTGTTGAAGTCCGCTAAGGTGGCACTGAGTGATTGATTTGACCAAGTGGTGGCTCAAATCTAAATTCGCTAGTTGAAATGTGCGGATTTTCTTTGCTGAATTAATAAAACATTTTCAATTTATTTTATAAAGCAATTATAAGCAATTTAGCTATTAAATTATTAAGCAAAATATTAAGCAATTTATAACATAGAAGAAGTAACAACATCGGCCCTAAACATTCTGTCTGTCGTAAAATAATTTAATAAAATCAAGACTAACAATGAAAAATTATATTTTTCAATTTCTGACTTGGTAATGACTTTTGATTTCCTGATTAAATTATATTGATTGTTTTATTTGATTATTATTCTCTATGAATGAAGACGAACCTAATCGACATTTGAAGCTGGCAACCAACCTAAGAATAACAAATTTTCATGTGGTTAAATGTTACAATGTTGAAACTTATGACTTTCTTCTACTTCATCGCTACCCTCGAGGAATTTTCATAGTTTTAGCATGTTCATATAAGCAGTGATATATTTCATCAAGATTTAATATAAGATTTCAATAAAAGACAGAAGTGATTTTGCATCATCAGCAATACATCTGAAATAGAGTGAGGATGAGTATAAAATGAAGAGTCAATTTTAACTATGAGCTTTAGTGGTTGCAAAACAAATAAATAAAAGTGGTTATCAATTAATGTTTGATTCACTTAAACGCTCCGTATTAACTCAGCACATAATAATTACCCGCAAGCAATGTCTTAAGAAATTCATCTTGTTTCAACCCCAACGCAAATGCCCATCCACATCAAATTTCCATCCCTTTCACATGGCATAGAACCAAGGTGAAACCATCAACTACAGAAAACATTCTAAAAAGTCTGGAAAACAAACGCAAACAAATAATTCGCACAACTAGAAGACAAGAAAAAGAGGTCCAACTTCTCAAGATTGTACAAAACCATCTGTAAGAGTTTCCAATTAATAACCAGCCCTAATTAGAACACTCAGCTCCTTGGCGCCATCATCTCTGATTAGAGAAGAAGTTATATTGTGTTAGCAGGACTCGAGGGGTATTCTGGTCCAATATGTGAACTGTATGTTCTTCTTCTAGAACTTGTAAAGGGAGGTGGCATTAAAATACACTATTATACGATAAGAGGTGGTATATTGGAAAAAGAAAACAGCGGAAGCCAATGTTAATTACCTCGCCCGGTGGTACGCCATAAATCACCTCATAATCGTTTTCAATTATAAATCTGTTGGTCTGATGCCAATTACTGCTTAATTCGTTACTTCTCTCCCCCACTACCCTTGGTTTTTGTTAAGGGGGAATATTTCGACCGACTGATATCGAATTCCAAGGATTATAGCATGAGTTGGATGGTTTACAAGTTTATTATTAAAAAGGCCATAACATTCGTCAAGTTCAAATATTCTGTGCAATCGGGCGCGGTATTTACATGAAGCTAGAGTTTCCTTTCGTTATTACAGCCAAAAATGCTACGTTGTTTAAATCATATTGACAAGAAGGACCCTTATGAAAATTCATCAATGCTTTCGTTATAAAAGCAGCATTACAATACTCCAAAACTGATAATTGCAAGCAGACATTATAACGTGAAAATTGCTCCTGCTTAAAGTAAAAGTGCGTACACAATGGCTGACTAATGGAAGGAAGTGGGCGTTAGCAGCTTACCTGTTCCCATTAACGCTTCTGAATATTTCACCGGCGTACAATAATTTTTCTCTTCTCCCAACCCACGGCTTAAGCAGAGGAGTTTGTGTGAATCCTTGTTTGTTTTACGTCCTTACAAATTGTTCACAATTTATAAAATAAATCATCGTTCACAGTCTTAAGTTCCACTCCTTCGGAAGTTCTGACATTCTCCGTAAAGGTGTGTTGTGTAATTTCGCGATATCCGTTCCCTTATTCTTAGTGCGAAGGAGAAAAGATACAGTATATGTTTTTGGCGTGTTTTACCATATTTTTTCGCACCTGTTTTTCATGCTAACCTAATTTTTACATGGTTGCGTGATGTTTTTTTCTATTTAACCCTGCGAAGACATAGAAGGAATGCCCAAATTATTATATTTTTTATGTTTATAAGCAATTAATTATTTTTATTTTTTAGTTATTTTATAAGTATAAACTTTCATCACGAAAAATTCGTGGAATGTTGGATGAAAAAAAAAAATTCAATTTTATAATAAAAATCATTGCAAAGCTTCAGAAGAATAATTCGAAAAACATGCTCATTATTATATCGTAATTTTTTTTAAATAAAGCGAAGCATGTTTTGCTTTTTCTTGTGGAAATTGACTGTAATTATTTGTAGCCCAGAAAAAAAAAACTGTTGACGTGTGTGAAATTCCAATTCTACATCAGACTGCACCTTGAAACTAAAGTTTTTGAGGAAACAATTATCAGGTGGTCTATTCAGCGAACATTTAAAAAAAGATGATATGGTAATTCTTTCTTGCTTTTTTGATGATAAATAGAACCCCACCCTTAACTAATCTATTATTGAGGATAAAGAAGTCAAATGAAAATTGATATCCGAAAATTTTTGAAGGCAATGGAAACTACACTATTATTGAATTCATAAAGTGCATGATTGCTTATCTTAAAAACGAAGATACGAAGATAGGACAAAGCGGGTGTTAACTTCACATTAATCAATTTGCGTTCTTATAAAAATGGGTCCTGATCACTGTTGCTAGATCCTGATCACTTCTGACAAAAAGTGGTAGAAACAGCAAACATAAATTCATGTTTCCACTGCGTTTTAATTCAAAAGTTTTCAAATCGCTGTTCTTGTGAAGAGAACAAATTTGAAAATTTTACTCATAGCGGTAAAATTCTACTTAATTAGGTTAAATCCTGACGGATCATATTCTTTTAAGCGCTCTCATGATTTTCTGCTTACTAGAGCTAGATATTCATTGTTCCAATAAGTGCTAGCAACCTAAATAATTATGCAGTCCACGCTACGCGTGATGTTCCAATATTTTTTGGTCACAATTTATATGCGAGTATCTGCCTGGAAAAGGCCACAGTTTAGGTAGGTTAGAATTGATATAAGTCAACTACCGTCCCCATTAGATCGAAAAGTGGTAACCGTTGGTAGATATTCACGTATATATCTTTATATAAGCAATATATATATTTATGGATATATAACTAAGCAGAAACTAAGCAGGCAAGCACGAAGAAACTAACCAGAAAATGTTTTTTATGTGCGTGCTTATATGCCTTGGTATTTAGTGGATGACCATTGAATCAATGATATCATAATTCTCTCTTTTGTACTAACAACTATTTTTTTTCTATTTATTTTGTAACTATTTGGAACTTTTGCTCATCATCAAAATATCGGCCGCAGTAGCCTATGAACTTTTGCTGAGTATACCCATCGGTTGTTGTTACCCATGTAATTGTACAATACTAATCAAAATTTTGATTAGCGATATTCGATAAATGTGTCAAACTCGAAAAACCGGCAAGCGATACCAAAAATGTGGTTAAAGAGGTTCACGGAGGTATTGCACTTTCGTCTCTACAGTGTTTTCGAATCACAGAAACCGTTTAACCTTTTCACTGCTACGCCCTCCTATAGTCGGGCCGGTAAGGCTCTCCCGTCTTGCTACGCCCCACTCTATTAGGTCTAGCCGAATGTTCCGTACTTTCGGGCCACCCCTAAAGTCGGGCAGAACATTTTCAACATTAAACTGCTGCAGCCGACTAAACTAGGCCCGCAAACGCATTCTAATGGATTTCTTCACAAACTCAACCCTTCAATAGTTTTAGAAATCCTCACTAGAAATCGCTGATAGTATCACTTTTTTTTATTTCACTTCAATCTTTTATTCTAGAGCATTTCATTTCTGGAATTTATGTCGATCAAAATAATAATTTGTTCTTTTATTACTAATCAGTATTTTAATTAGAGGATTATTATTTCAAGAAATTGTACATAAAATAATACTAAGTTTATTGCGCAATATATATAAAAGTCGTAGTTCTAAATGACTCATTCCACCTCCGAATGCAAGTTTATTGGAAATATTTTACTTATATGTCGGGGTAAATGAGAATTTGAAGTTGCTAACACTTTACTGTAATTGAAATAAGTATATAAAAAACTGTTATTGCTTTTCAAAACGTCCATAACTGCACAAATTTCCTTTGGCGAGTGAACAAAGAATTCCATACTTTTCCACTCCAAACAATAAGGGTCGTAGACCCTACGACACTTATACCTGCGCACCCTTGTTACCGTTATCTGTTTGCTTCCTGTTATTCAGTTCGTGTTGTTATTTCACAGTGAATGTTTGTCTAAAACGTAAAAAAATGCCTAAAACGTATTCAATCGACGAAGTGCGAAAAATGTTGATGGAAAGTGAATTTGAATTTTCTTCATCTGAAGAAGAAGTTCAGGATTTCGATCAACCTTCAACTTCATGTTGTACCGCTACTTTCATTAAAAAAAACCGTTAGAGCCCGTGTGCGAAAGAATGTGTCCGTGTCCTCAGAAGACGCAGGAGAACCTGTGACCAAAAAATCAAAATTTGGGCTAATGAAGATATGTCTCCACAAATTCACCCATTTATCAGCGAATGAAAAACATTTGAATGAAAAACAAACGTAACAACAACTTTGTTGAAGTAGAGAGGCGCGGATATACTCACCACGGGAGGTAAGTTGGAGAGGATAAAGGCCAGCACCCAGAGTAGAGTCGGGCCCCTACCAGGTAGCAGTGAAAACGTTAAATAGCGACTGGACGTTGGAGATGGCGATTGCATCGGCCTGCAGTCTGACAGTGAGACAGTAGACAATAGCTGAAGAACGACAGACGCTTAAGTATTGAACTAATGACGAGTCGGATGTTGTTCGCACAAATATTCGACGCAATGTTAATGAAGCTACGGGTAGACGCAACGGTCTTGCCGAAAACCATGTCAAAAAAACGCATGTGTTCCCTGCCCAAGAAATTTTTGGAAAGTGATGAATCTTTTTGGACAATGCGGCAACAGAGGATGAAAATTTAGTTGTTCTATATGACTCGAAAACAAAAAGAATAAAACTTGGAATATGATAATATGACTCGGAAACCATGATGAAAAGATAGCTGGAGAGACACAGATTCGACTCAATTCAAGACTTCAAACAGTATCATCAAGAGGTTGAAATAGTTTCTAAGAAGCTAATTTTCATATGACGTACGGCGAACGGCACCAGCTTTATTCCAAGTGATTTTTTGTCTTAGGGTGCTAATTTAAAGAATATTAAGAAATTTTAAGCATATCTTCAATATAAATTCTAGAAGCTTTATTTGGTAGATCAACTTATACATTCTGACTTACAAGTTGTAAGTGACTTATACCATTGCTATGCTGATTTAAGCGGAGACAAAGAGGTGCGAAAGTTTAGATTACTACTGCCGAATAGCTCAAAAATGAAATTTCGAAACCAGCTTGAGCTCTTCCAACCTCTCTTTCTAATATAATTTCACTTTAGAGTTATTCGATTTTCCCCTGGAAAATAAAGTAGTCTTGCTACCCATACGTGCAATTAATGAAATAAAAAACAACAACTTTTGAGGAATCCAGGCTACCGCAGATGCAACCACAGATCGAACTAAAGATGAACAAATCAAATGAATAACTCACATAAAACGCCAACATACTACTATTTTCATAGATCAGGAACGATCTCAATCTGCGACCAACTAAAACACACGAACTGAAATATGGCACATATTTATAATAGCATATATTCAATATACTGCTTCCATTCATAAAAAGGATAAACTTCACCCTCCATGGCAGATCAAAATTCAAAATCGCCTCTCGAAGAAACGCCCGATTTAGGCTAATGATACATAGGTACCACTTATCTAACCAATAATTAGTTAACAGATGCATAAAAATTTACTTTTCCTACTAAGAAATATGAAGTTGTCATTGAACGCTGACGATACATGTACATACCACACATTGCAGAAGCATGAGATCAATAAAGCATACAAAAGATTATGTAAACAGACCATATATATGATGTACAATAAATACTGAAACGCAATAAAATTATAGCAGGAAAACCGCTATCGTTTTCTCTTCACTCAACTAATGTCATTCAATTTTCTCGCTCTCTATTTTGAAGAGTGTTCACTACATGACTTTCGCCAAAGTAAGTTCAAAATAGCAGAAACACTTTCAGGGCGCTTCTGGATGAAAAAGGTAGAGTTCGGAAACGCAGATTTACACTTGTCTTGCGTTTTACTTTAACTAAAGCGAGGAGCCCACTTAAGTCTCGCAACATAGTCATTACAATTAGTCTTAAAAAATCTGCTGGATTTACATTTTCAGGTTAAAAGCGAACAGCTGTTTTAGAGCGGATATAATCCATCATACCACTCAAAAAGGGACCGCATTAGCCCGAGATAACTGTTAGTTGATACCCAATACAATTATACCCAACCTAAAAATGGATACTGATGAGAATATTCTTGAATTTTGTAGACTGTTGCTACTACCAAATATAAAAACTGGGCCGGTGAAGGCCTTTATGTTGTACTGGTTTTCATATCAATCAATTTTTGTGACAGAGAAAAGTTCTGTCTAAATATCTTTGTGAACAGTCCTTAAATGATTATGTCTCTAGACTGTGAAATTTATAATTTTTGGTATGAACATCCCTAGACACTCAGATTTATCATGGCACATGAAAGAAATCAGAATCAAACTCCGATCCTTGTTAGGAACAAATTCGCAAATGGCATGTTCTTATGGACTGTTTTATGAGTCAATAACTTTTCGGCAATATCTCGTGTTTTTTGATTGCGTAAGGTTTCGACAAATATTCATCCTTTATTTGTTTCACCTGGAATATTTACGCCGTGTTAATCTAGACTTATTTTTTCGATGAGACTGCTAGCCGACAACATTGTGCATTGTGCAAAGTTGGACTCATGTATTAATAAATTATATATATTATATACATTAATAAATGAATTTAATTTTTAATTTTTTCATATTAACAAGAAATATTTCAATATTATATAATTTTTCCATATAATATAATAATATAATTAATAATAATTATTATTAAATATATACATCTATAAATATTATAATATGCATTCATCAGTATAATTTTTTTAGGATACAAGGTGAAGGTCAATATTTGACACATTACATCGGACACGGCCTCATTAGTTACCACCTAGTGGTGAATTCAGGTTAGCAGAAATACATCTTTCGGCAGCGGAGGAGGAAGAGGTTTGCTGTCACAGAAAAACCCCCTTACCTTTGCGCCACCATGCAATCCATGATACCCGTCATTATAATAAAAACCCTTCATACGTAGTGTGAAACGCAGTTCCAATTGTATTTTGGGGTCCCCGTTATATTTAGAGAGAGCAAACGTAATTTCTCAGAGAGTTGCCAACGGAGCCTGGTGTATCTTCCTCTTGCGAAGAACGTGTGCAGGCGTCATTTTCGTCCTCGGGCATCTTTTTTCCAGAATCACGGCCCAAGTCACTGATGAGCCGTGTTGTCCACCTGCTTCATGCTTCGCGTGCCAATGTTTGTTGCCATAAAGCTAAGGTGCTTTTTCTTTTTACTCTGCTAATAACTTCTGTCTCGAACTCCTACTTACGTAAGAAGACTCGCTTTCACTCTCCAGCAAGTAGAACTAGAATAAAGGAACATCAATCATGATGAAAGTTACATAAGAATCATAATTATCTATAATAATTTTAAAAATCTCGCAAAGTTGCTGTGAACTTTTACCATTTACTCTCTACAACCGCGTAAAGGAGAAATCTTCTGATGATATGATCCATTCACCGCTTGATGACTCGACTCTAGATTTTGAAGTTTGAAATGTTATTTTTTCACTTTTAATGCGAGTGGGGAACGTTTTTCTTCAAATTCGCTGAAGTAAGGTAGTGTTCCGGGAGATTATGCTACGCTTTCCACCATCAAATCACCTCATATTTGTTGATTAATTTATCTCTATACCCACTAACCGTAGCGCGACCAACAAACCGTTGATGCCCTCAAAAACATGTTTGCAATTGACTACATTACCCACCAGTTAGGCTGCGGGCAACCATCTTAGGGGATGTCCTTTACTAAGCACCATCTGTTCGAACATGCCTAGGACCATTCGGAATCGTTTGTTAGCTTTGTAACCTTTGCTTCGTAAGTATTGTTGAAATATGTGATGCTTATATATTCTGGACACATCCTTCAATCTCCTACTCGGGAGAACCGGAAAGCAAACGCTGTTCGCTGCATTGCTCCGTTGTATAATCTTGTTCGTCTCGGCTCTTCTCTGGTTTAGGTGGAGTTTTTTCGCTTCCAAGGTATGCAGAAGAGTTCCTCATCCTCGGAGAAGCTCTGCAAGCATTATTTCAGTTCCATAAGCCTTAGTTCTTATAAGGCCGCGTATGCCTGCCGCTACGTCTTCGAAAGTTCATAATGACAACATGACGTCTAGTTCGGCTACTGAAGCGAGTACCTCTGCGTTGCGATGAAGAACAAATATTTCCTTCTTAATTCCTTCCTTCTGATCTAGGAAGAATTCTCTGCAAAGAAAATATTCAATTTTTCCCATTGTGGATCCTATCGCAAGCTTGTATGGGACTTGTGTTACCTTCATCTATTCATGGAAACATATGCCGGTCTGGCTTCGTTGAGGATCATGTGCTCGTTGATGGTTATGATTCAATTGTCCCAATTTGGTCCCAATATCTTCCAATGAGCTCTTTATGTGCTAGATATTCTTTCCTTTCTCTTTGCAATCAACATTGAATAAGTCATTTTGTTTTTTTTTTGTTTTCCATTGGCACCTTAGACCTATTCTGCAGTCTTGGAGGTTGCACCCACTCCTGATTCCTTACCACATTATTTGGATATCATCACTTTGTTTTCACGCCTACAAGGTTGCATTAGTATAACTTTGAATTGAAGATATGTACATGGAGTTCGTTGAACCATTCTTTGACTTGCTATGCTCATTCCTTGGAATCCATTTTTTACCCAATTTCGGGTTACTGGAGATGTGACACTGAAACTTGATCCCTGTTAGAAACTGGTCCGTTTCAAAGCCTGCTTGGCAGATTGAACGGATTGAACGTATTAAGAATACGGGCAGTAACCCCTTTTCAGAAAAGAACATGGTCAATTTGGTTTAATGTACTCCCATCGGGAGAAGACATCGTTCTTTTGTGAATTAAACAGTAATTCTGGGTACGGAAACGGCAGAAACCTAGCTCTTTTATACCTGAAGGTGCTAATTTATACCACCTTCTATTTCGTCAAATATATTTAAAACACAAACACTCTACGCTTACAATTGCTGATGATCCCTTATAAGATCCGTATACAGAACCCAAGCAGAGCCTTATTTGATCTCAAGTGTTAACCGTCAGTTCATTTGATTCACTAGTTACGACTTTTCAGCAAATTTGATTTGTTTAATTTTCAAAAAAAGTCTCAAAATCGCAGGTCGTAGGCAAGTGAACTTTTCCTTTTCATTTAATTATTTTATGGTATCAATCAGATTCATAGATAACTTTATAGTGTATTTTTACAGAATTATGTATATAATCTGACAAAACTTGTCGAGGACAAAAAAGTACCGTCAGTCACCCATGTTACAGAATTGGTTGAGTTTCATGGTAAATTTAGATAGAGAATTTAGTTCGTTTTTCTTTTTATTTCAGTTGATATATTTTCGGTCATTTTTTTTTTGGCCATTTCTTTGAAAATTGCTTTTCTTTTGTCGAATTATTTGTTGTGCACTCCTGCAAATGAATATGACAAAAGTTATTCCTCTCATCGAAGCTCTGTTTCTGGAAGATCGGTCGTGAATTTTTCCGATGAGGATAACGAAAAATATGTTCACCTACAGTTGCCGAGAGGCCTCGATGCCATTTATGGGGAGGTGGTTGAAATGGGCCTACACCAAATTCAGCCATTATTGCGTATAAATGAGAAGTTTCTTCCCGAATCTTCGACTCATCATGGATCTCCATCCCAAGTTCCTATCCCAACTACTGATTAACCGACATCAAGTGCGTTCTTGCCAAGAGCTAACACATAAAGGATTGCCGAACCAAAGCATGAGTGGAAGGTGCGAAACTTGCAGATATTGCTTTCAGAATATTCTGTGATTGATGAAATATCGGTTAACATCATATACCCTAGCAACATTTATGGTAAACAGGCAGATAAGGTAGAGAGTCCCAAATGGAAGAGTTTCATGCACTTATAGGTAAGAGTTTCTAGGTGGGTTCTAACACTCGACTGGTTAAACAAACCATTACTCAACGGCACTGGATCTAAGCAATCTAAAAAATATGCCAAGAAATTAATTTACTAATATTTCATCATATTCTCATTGGAACAATACGAATTAAATGCCTATAAACTGCATAGATACGCTATGAAAAACGGACCTCCAACAGATGAGCTAAACCTAGAATTTCAAAAGTGGGACACGGGACCAGTGAAACCGATCAAAAGAGGATACGAATTGTGTTGTTTGGCTGACTAGTGAAGTTTTAAAAACAGAAATTCCAAATTTATCAAGAAAAAAACGAAGAAATGCGTTTAAAATTGCAAAATTACAGTTTGGGAGAAAGAATCGTTTTAGAATTGACAGAGCAAGAAAGGGGGAAAGGATCAATCTTCCATTTTGACAATTACTTCTTGTCGTATACTTTACTCGAAATATTGAAAACTGACACTACTTGTGCTTGTGGAACAATTAGAAGTAACAGAAAGGGACGTCCCGGAATTTTTATTGCTGATTCCAAAATGAAAAGTGGTGGAAAATATTATTGGTTTTGAAACATACACATTGCTTATTAAAACCCAGAAGATAACAAAGTAATTCACTAAGTTTCAAATTTTCATGGAAGCGAAGAGACCGCGGTATTACGCAAAGAAAAAGCGGATCAAAGTCTACAATAACTAGTTCTAAGACATTGAAAGACTATAATACTTACAGCTGATCGGCAGAATGTCCTATATTGTGTACATTGAAAATCACCTAACTGAGGGCATAGATTGTTTGATAGATTGATTAGATTGATTGAGGTGATTAGATTAGATTGGGATGTCTTGGACAACGCATTTGTCAACGCCTTTGTGATCCGTTGTTTGATCCCCGGACAAAGTATTGTAGAAGGTGTTTAATGTTTTTTCTCTCAAGGTTTGATGATAATGAAATACACAAATACATGAAAAAGATCCTCTGTTGGTAACAATTTGAATCTCGTCCCTTCAAAAAGGCACAAATCCAGCTATTCTACTCTAAGCGACGTACGTTTAGGTAACAAAAATATACATTGGCCAACATTTGAAGAAAAAAGAGGAAGATGTACGGTTTGAAGCATAAAGAGTACTCAATCGAAGCCTTGTAGTAATTACTCTAATAGTAGTGTTTTCGTGTTAAACGATGAAAAAACCGTTTTCTTGGATCACATGAAGTCGACGTTCAACCTCTTCATTTTAATAATTTTTTTTTTGAATTCAGTGTATAATATTGTGGTACATAAAGCTGCTGAAGGTACAAATTAGTCCTGGTTCTAGAAATATAACTAGAAATAACACTTAGAAAATATGTGTTTTCTTTACCTTATTTAAATACCTTATTTAAATAATATCAAAAATAAATTAAGAAATCATAACAAATAGTTATCCCAGTAGAAGAAGAGTTAAACAAAACCTTTGAAACCTTTGATGAACGTCAGCGTATTGTCAATAATGGTCTTTCATTGGTATTATCAATGGTATTGTCAAAAAGGTTAATCAGCCAAACGCCGAAAATTTACCTGCCAAAATTTTTTAATTTGATTCATATCGCGCAAAATTCACTCAGCTTTTGGCGTGTATAAGATGTTAAGTGCGCGGAATCGCAAGAGATTATCACGAACCTCAGTTAATGGCTAGGTCCATCAAGCGCTGTCCATTTACGCTTCTTACAGTCTTAAGGGTGTGCCCTCCTATTGATTCTCGATGCGCTTTTTCTGTGCCAATTCTGTTTTCAAATAACAGTTTCAAAGTCATTTATGAGCTGTACATGTAAGATTCATTCCAGGTTACGGTAAGCATGGTCTTTGATTGGTTCCTCTTTGTAATATCAGAATCACGCAGACTCAGTCGTTTATTGGATTGAAGTATCTTACCAATTTGCTGAATTCTCTGTCCTTATTTCTCCTTTTCCGACTTAGGAATACTGTATAGGCACGCATGTGCTTTGCTCCCTCTGTGTTTCGATTTTTCAACCGCAATAATGCTAATTTTGTATGCTTCCATTTGGAGCAAATGCGAGCCTGGTTAAAAAGTTACCTAACTTTCCATGTTCTAATAGGTCAATCCATTTCCTTTGCGAAGTGTTTTGACTGTTATTGAATCCAATCTATAGCTTTGTTGAAGGTTTCCTAACAATCGGATAGTGTTAGGTAGGGATGCTAGCCTCAGTTTCTAAGACTTATCCAGCAGACATCTCGAGTTGTTGATGGTTCTATTTTGCCGACTCTCAGAATGCAAATATAAGCAACGAATTTCCATTATTATCTCCAACTTGCCTTTCAGAATTCCGCATTGCTATTCGCGTATCCACAACATAAACAACTGAATTGTTTCAACTGAATTTTTTAACTGATTTATTTTAAACCAAACTCCCAAAACAATTCACTGCGTGAGGATAAACTTTCATATTAGGCTAAATATGTAACTCCTGATTAATATCAGAATCTAACTCCGGGTTGAAATATTCTGTAAAAATAATTTTCCAGAAGAAAGTCCAGACTCCAGTCCAAATAAATTTCCAGACTATAGCTCAGCAATGCTACATATATAAAATATATGTAGTGTCTAACGTAAAATTTCATGCTGATCTAAGCGTAAAACAAAGCAAATTAAATCAACGATATGCTAAGGGACCTAAAAGACTAATTCTTCGAGGGTTAAAACAACCAGGATATTTTTTTTCTTTTCATTTCCATACACATTTCACCTGTTCGGCATTTTTCATGTTTTCCAACATCGTTGTTTGTTCTCAGTTTATCTTTGGTTTTAACTTTTTTCGTATACTTCTAAACGATTTGTTAGAATGGTAGACTGAAGCGGTTAACCATTCATACCAACCCTCTGATCTCTTACCTTTCCCTGTTCTAGGCGATGGTGGTGGTATTAGCACGCAAGAATTACACTCAGCAGAAAAGAACAAAAGAAATATAAAAAGGTCCAGTTTGTTGGATTTTGGGGGATAAGACCTTGTTGAAAGTGATGAAATCAACGCCGTGTAAATCGACATAGAGTTTTGAAATACCTGATTGGGGTAGAGAGATAACTTCCTATTAAGAATCTTTAAATAAATTCAAAACACGTCCAGACCATTGGTTTGGGCTAAGAGAGGTGATTCGCAAAGGACTTCCTATGGGCACTTGAACGGATCCTTCCTATTCGCTGGATTAGCCGTAACTTACATTGTGATGAAAATTTTCTAAGGACCAATGATGGTGCATAAAAGTAAGAAACCAATTTCTGCTGCAAGATGTTACCACCAACGAACTCCAGGAGCGTCTCACGCCACACAACTTTTAACTAAACCACATGGATTCAACGATGCGTCTTAGAATTTGCCTTCGTCGCGGTATTATTTCGCAGTGTCATTGTCCTTAATGAGGTGCAATTATAGTGAGAAAGATAAAAAATTACGGTAATTTGTCATGGCGTTGTTATGTGTTTCTGAGCTTAAATGGAAAAAGTCTTGTTTGTTCAGCGGTATCTATAATAAATTTTCACCGCGCACTAGAAACGGCAACGTCACAAGCAATTTGGATTAGATTTGATTTTGTGGAACATGATTGATTTGAGTTTGACATGAAGTTTGAGATTGGGATCACGGAGAAATGCGAAAGTAAAAGTTATTAAAGTTGATGTCAACAAAGACCACAGGGGTGATGTTTTAATGATGATAATATGTAAAGCCAACGTTAAGAAAACTTCAGATGTATATCATCAATGATTTTGTTTTCCACCCTTGGCATCTTATAAGTCAAAAGAGAACAAAAATTAAAAATTTGCTATTTCACGGAGTTATTACCGATGAGAATACTATAAGTTTGTTTGTTTAAATGCAGTATTTCTCATAAACAACGTAAACATGAAAGATGTATTTGAAAACCTCCATTCCGCAGCGCAGACCTACATGTACATGTGATACAAACAATATCGAAAAAAGAAAGTTTGAAAAACGCAAAGAGAAAGTAGTTGCTTTATGAAATTTATATTAGAGCTTTTCAATCTTCCTTAAAGATTAGTTCCTTTCATAAAACTACGACCGTTGACGGTGCTGAAGTTTTTTTTTTTTTACTATACCGCATCAAGGTGGTTGCAAATAGCTGCGCTTTTTGAACTTTCAATCTTCTGCCTTTTCTGATTGATATATTTGACTGGCAAGGATTATTCGAAAATCGTGTAGTATTTGGTTCAACGAAATACAGATAAGATTGCCACGCTAGTTCAGTTATCATGGCCACTGAAGCTTCAAAATACTTCATTCGGTTTTGTAGTAAATGCAGCTGTGCGGAGCTAAAATTGCCGTGGGAGGCAAGTTTCTTGGGTAACCTCTACCAACGAGTGCAGCAGATAAATAAGTCAATAAGTTTCATTGAGTAACGCGAACTGGAAAGCCGCTCTAATTGGTATGCTGGTACCATACGAATTCAGCAGTAGCACTGTGTTTGTTTCTAACCATAACAAGGAATATAATTTTAAGGAAATATAATAATGGAATATAATAATGCTATACATGTGAAAATACTGTTATTTCGATAAAAAATTATTTATTGTGGTGATTAAGGGAATATTGTTTGCGTATAGGGACACAGAGTATTGGGTTCATCGACGCGCAATGATTCTGGACTATAAAGAAACAGGTCTTCTGTCAATTTGAGTACCTAGTGTGAAGCAGCTTTGCTCATTACTTCAAGGTACTCCTCGAGCCTTGCAGACGTCGGCAGAGGAAGGAAAAATCGGTGCTACAAAACAGATCCCTGCATCTCCTACGCCTAACACCTCGGTATGTCTTTTTAATTTTTCTGGACAACCCAAACGAAAAGATCATCACAATATTCGAGGATCAGTGGGAAAAATCATTACTTTCACCTATATTCGTGACAATAATCATTCTGAAATATCCCTCCATCCTTTCAATATCCTAATTAAATACATTTTTTAGACAAATGAGACTTGTTTCAGCGTGATCGATTCGTCTCCGTGTACATGATCTCATATATCGAACCGATTAAAATTGTAACTTATGGCTTACCCAAATTTGAAACAGTTATAGAATTCTTGATTCAAAAATTATTTTTTGAATCAATTTTTCGATCGGAAAAATTATTGGAGCAGGACAATAAGGATAACATGGCTAACGAACAAATCTAAAAACTTGGTGACGCTAAGAAATACTTGAAATAATATTGAGTGGGAATGTCTGAAGCAATTCTGCAAAGAAACTGAATACAGTGGTAGCCACTGAAAGTGTTAATACGTAAGAGGTGGAAGCCAACTCTACTTGCTTCACAGACTGTATACTAGCTGCGACGTCCGAAAAGTCCGTCACGATATAAATCAAAGACGCCGGGGAAACTCTTCAGAAGGGTGACTCTAAGAACATCAAATTTACACAAAAATCGTGCACCAAACATTTAAAATCCAAGCTTCAAAGCACACAAAATGTCGTCGATAAATTCTTATATTTATCTACTCAAAAGTACTATGATTTGACTCGTTCGCAGAAACTCATGCTATTGTGTAAAGCATTAACCATGTCAAATCTCTTCAGAGTTGCATCGCAACGCGGTTATACAAAGCCCTAAGCACCTCTGATGACTTCTCTCAGACAGGGAGAGAAAAAGGACAGTGAGATCTATGTTCATATTGTAATAAATCTTTGAGAGAAATATTCTTGTTTCACGTAAAAATGAGACGAAATTCACCAACAAATTTTATAATTCCATATAGTTTGGTTGAATATCCTTACATTGCGAGTTTGTTTACAGTATGTACATATTCTATGCCGCTAGATAAATGAAGTTTAGAGTCGTCATTTGAAAATTTAGTTTGATGTTTCCTATCATCATCGAAATTCTGCCTTTCAAATATTTCCATAAAAATTTTATGCATTTAATACGGAAACGGAGGTAGCGTTTATTTAAGCGGATGTCAGTGTCTGCGGAATACAAACTCAGGTTCCACGTCACGTATCAAGTAGTAGAAGAGACAGAACATAATATACTGAAATAGTATACGATCAGAAACCATTGTAATGGAACGCAAAAATTCGCAAAATTTCATGTGTTCGTGCTCATAGCCCTGTAACCTGTTTCGGATTTTGGTCCTCCTTCTGCGATGCTTTCAACTGACTCGAGCCAACTGCTGCGTCGTGAAATTTGAAATTCCGAGTAGCGATTCGCTGTCCTCATTAGTGGAATTCAACCTATGAGGTCCGTGCATTCCCATATGCTCAGTCATCAGCTTCAACGGCGAATAATTTCCTACTTAAAGACTGACAGTTGATTTTCGGTACGTCTCCAGCCCATTACAGAGCACTGACTCGTCATGAACTGCATGCAACCCATGGTTTATTCTTATTCGTCATAAGGGGTCATGAATTGTGTCGGACAGTCGACTGCGCCTTTGGACCCGTTTTTCAAACGAATTTGTTTGAATCATTTTCCGACCTACGCCTCACAATCGCAATATAACGCACGTATAGCGTAAGTACAGCAAAGATAACACACTTAGGGGAATTCTGTCATAAAAAGATAGAATAAGCACAAGTAGATTTATATTTTACCGCGCTTTATCATGAAGCTGTGAGAGGGGTGTTATGCTTTACTTATAAATGAGTGAAAATTCATCATTATACTATTATACTGACGTGTCTGGAGCATAGCGTAAACACAAACAGCGGTAACACTCCGACCATCGACCAATCTAACGGTATTCAAAAAATTCAGGAGAATTGCATTGGTGTTCGTAAAAATGTTTATTTTTATTACAGCGCAAAAAGACCTAACTTCTGTCTTCTAATAACGTAACTGACCTAACTTATAACTTCGAACTAAATTCAATCAACCCTTTCTTTTCCACGGTAGCTATATGGCAACCAAAATAAAAGTGTAATTCGTCCTTACCTTTTTACCGTCCTCTGTCTACAGGTAGAATTAGCCATTCTAAGTCAGGACCTTCGAGTAAATAGACCTAGTAGTGAATTTGTTCTGCAAAACATGCCAAACAAGGTGAATACAAAAGGAATATTGTAGGGGTTTTTTTTGTGTGATTCAGGAAGTCTAAAATTGTTAATTTACCCTTGTAAGAAAAAGTATATGTTGGTTGATGATTTTGATGGCCTGCGACGTCATGTAGGTCATATGGTTACCGGAGGTTTTTGAGTGACATTTTTCCGTTTTTTTAAGAAAATTTATAAATTTTTACACACAGATACCTAACCGACGAATAACTCGAGCTAATTTTATAAGAGGATGTCTCTTGTGAGAAAAAAGTGACAGGCAATCGGACCACGATGAGAAAGTGTCCGGGAACAAATATCCAATTTCGAAGAGGAAAAAGAACTGCGTGATGGGTGAGCGGATGAACGTAATAAAAGAGCAGTGTATTAAAAATATTTCAATTTTCGATTTTCGTCGAAAACACGGAAAATGGAGTAACATATTTACGAGGAGGAATAACATTTTACATCAGGGCTCAGTAGAATACAAAATAGTAAGAAGCGAGTTCCAAGCAAGTAAATCTTCCTACACAGTGGAAAATAACACGTTTGTTGGAAGCAAAATTACTCCATTTCAATTTTCCAAATATTGTTTTTGCGAAGAAATTATAGATAATATTGTTTTGCAATCCAAGTTACATGCAGTAGCGGAAACTGTTATGTATTTTGAAAAAAATAATAAATATATATAATTAATAATAATGAAATAAAATTTGGGGCACAAATTGGGCGCCATGTTATGTATTTTCAAAAAAATAATAGTATATACATAATTAATAATAAAATAAAGATTGGGTAACCGATAGGTCGCATCTGCAGCGAAAGAAAGGAACAAGGTTATAGAGACAGGGTTATTTGAAAATACAAAGGCTGCATAAAGGCGGCCGAAGAAAGTTACTTCTAACCGACTGGCTCACCGCGTGGGCGTGGGGGTTAGGACATTATTTAAGCCCTGAACGTTCCATGTCACATACACACACACACAGAAAGAGCTTACTCCTTCATATTAGATTAATAAATGAATAAAAAAGGACGAACACGCAACAACACTCGAACACTCCTTCACGAACACGCACACCTCCCCTAGAACCGCTTTTTCGCAACGGGATCCCCCGCGTGTTCCCGTCGTGGTCATTTGGCTTCCGCCGGCGTGTCGCCCTGATGGCATTGTCACACTAGCGAGGTGAATTTTGGATAAACTTGTAACTCTCAAGTGTGCCGTCTTGGCAGAATTGCGACACCTGAGAGGCGAATTACTATAGGCAGATATTGGACTTTAACAGCTTTCATTTTTGGAATATCATTATGGGCTGTACAATTATCAAGGAATAACAAGAGTTTCTTTTTGCTTTGGCCATTTTCTTATCAATATTTATGAGCCAGTCTTTGAAAATTGCAGAATTCATCCATGCTCTTGTATTTAATTCATATTCCGAAGGTGGTGATTAACATCTGAAAAACAACGAGGTTTTTTAGATTTGCTAATGACCAATGGTGAAAGTTTTTCTGTGCCCGACATGTTTGCTGCTAGCAGAATAGTCAAACGTTCCTTGCAATGCTTCTCACCATGGCATTTATCATTTTTAACAGTTTTAAAGGCGACAGATGACACTGTGTGGGAACAGTGGCTTTACTCAATGTATTTTCACAAACACTTCTAAGCTGGATTCTCAGGATAACAGGGGCACTATTCAGAGGGTAGCTAGCAGCCTCTCTCAAAGTGTATCTAGTGGAAGGAAAAAACTTATAAATATTTTGAAAATATCTTGTATAGGTATTAAAATTTAAGTTAGGCATTCAGGGACAACACAGAATGCCTAATGCACAGACAAGAATAGTTTCAAGAAAAAAAAACTGTGATAAGATGGGTGTGAATCATGGGCTCTCATCTAAGTTCCCGAACACAAACTGAACGCCTTCGAGCAACGGGTCCTGAAGCGGATTACTGGAGCGAAACAAGAAGTGAACCAATGGCAATTCGATTTAACCAGCAGCTGAACACATTTTTGAGCCAAAGGCCAAATATTCATATAAGACTGTGGCAGCGTCCGGTGACTGCGGTGACTGAAACTATATAGTACTGAGAACCAAAGGGTGCAGAACAGTATGGAATCCAAGAAAACGACTGACTTTTTCAACCAAGACAGTTCGTCGCTGTTAGGACTTCGAACTGGAGGAGTCACACAGTGATTGAAGTGAGATAGTTGGAGGCACGGATTGCTGAAAGTCAAACCACGAGATAGGCTTTAGTGCTACGGGGAATTATAGAAGAGAGACATCAATAAGTTAAAGTTCTGAATGAAAACAATTTTGATTTGAATGGAAGCATTTTAAATTAACGAGACGAAAAATCAAAGATCGTGCTCTTAAAACGCAGAAATAATACAAAATTTATGACATTAAATATGACAGTGACAAACGTCTCGTATTTAGTAATCAGAGAATGACACCATTTGCAATGTCCTTAATTTTTTTGCTCAGTTTTTCGCGATTCACGTATTTACTCTAACAAAAGCTGTTACTCAAGTGCTAATTGCACAGACGAACAGACCGTACTTTACTCGTATAATTCACGTAAAGTGTGAAGCAAATTGATGGGTTGTCGGATTGCATTTTAGATTATCTGCAACTATTGCTGGAGTTGTATCTGTCGTGGAGGTTGAAAGAATAATCAATTAGTGTTGGAATTGAAAAATCGATTGTGGCTATGGAAAAACCGTGTACAGTCTAATGGTTGCCCTAAATTGATTCCAAACTACCGAAATTCCTGAATATTTGGCTAATTTTTCACATGTTCATGAGCTTTGAATTGTTTTCAGGACTTTAGCAATATAATGCTGTTGCCTACTCTATGTAATATAACAAATTGCTGCACATTATGTTGCTCTTGTAAAACAATCAACTGATTTCACTTGCGTCTCTATTACCTTCTCTTGATATCTACCAAATGCATTCGAACACCAAATGCATTCGATTCAATAATGTTAATGGAATGGATTTGTAAGGCAATCTACACACATTTAAAAAATTATCTAAACGATAATCATGTGGAAAATAGTATGATAGGAAAATAGTTTATAACAATAGATTGGATGGAAAATGGTTTATGACCATGGATGGGATTTGTGCACTTCATTATTGCGCGAAATAATAAACGTATAAATTCAGCCGCAAAGTTTTTTTCCCTTTTAATCGCTGTTTAAATTTTTTTTCTGTAGATCTAAGACGTTCCAATTCTAAACATCCTTAAATATTCGGTAGAACCATGTGACAAGTCTTCCTACTACATCAACTTCATAAAATTGATTTTCTATTTTGATTAGATTTTCTTTTGATCTTGATTAGATCTATGACGAATTTTTCGTCATTAAAAATCAACATTATCAACATTATTAAAATCGGAGCAGTCTTACTTTATTTTTCGACTTTTTTCGAATATTCTCTTATTTTTGTTGCAGTAACCAAATGTTGAAGGATCTACGCGTGTCTTCCGTGTTATTGGCTTTGTTAATATGACTATCCTGGTTGTACTTAGCACAAACTTAGGTTAATATTTTACTAGGGGAGCTTAAAAGAAATCAAAATTTTTTTAATGTATTCTTTTAGTGAAAAAATTCGATGTGCTTATAAAACAAAACTAATTTCCATCTTTTCTAACACTTCTTACAACACATTAGACTTTACATTCTGATCACCCTTTCAATAAATAACTTCTCAACTACCCAACACCACTTCCCACTCTACACCTAATAAATAGACAACCCATAATAAACATGAAGTCACCCGAAAACAGTCTACTCCGTGCAGTTGTCTTTAAAAAGCAGCAGGAGCAAACACTTTCCTCTTCCGAACCAACTCCACACGACACAAGACATCACGAACATCTAGAGGACTTTTTAATGAGTCCACAGTGCGCATGGCATCATTCAAATAACACCTGCCAACAGGTTTCAAATCCAGCCCAGATAAAACACAATTGGAGATTGACGTTCATCCATGTTGAGATGGCCATATATTCAAACTTTCATGTCCAGCCTGGGGAATACCCGATTCAAGACCAAAGTCAAGATGACATCAGGCACAAAGACATATGTCACTCTACCCTTGATAATATCGTTCCTTCTGTCTTGCCAAGTTGAAACCATACCCTCCACCAAAATATTATTTAATCCTTATTACTGAAGATTATAGGGCGGGATTCCCTTAACCACTCATACACATCCATACAGGAAGACCTCTAGTCAATCAGGAAGAGAAACCTTTACGTATTATTTCGAGATCCAGCGACAGATAATAAGGACGGCATACAGAAATGCACCATAATAAAATCAATATTTGACATGACTCTACAAGACGGCAATCATCTACCTGATCCATGCACCTGAACAACACAGCAGAACTATATGTTACATAAGGTCAAAATCTCTCAATAGATAAAAATTCATCAGCATGGTACCCTGATGAATCTGGTATTTGCGCCATCTGGGTTCGAAACGGCATACAACTGAGAGTTTCGAACTGCGGGCAAAAAAATGGTTTCGTTGGGTCCGGTGCCCAGGAATAGCATTCTTTAGTATGTACTTGACACAGAACAAACCAATAACATCTTTTCAGGCGAAGCTCAACTCTTTGAAGGACACCGTCTTGAGCACAGAGAGTCATGTTCTTTTGGGGGAGACTTTAACGCCAAAGCTATTGAATGGTGCATACATTAGTCAGATCCCAGGGGGAATTGAATCCTGGAGATGGCAGCCAGAGTAATGCTGCGTGGGAACCATTCTGGAAGTGACATTCGCCTCGGAGTCCCTCTCCTTCATGACATACAATTGGAGAGTTCTAGAGGACTATTCGGTCAGTGACCACCAGCACATAGCATTCGAGATCCGCGATAATGTTCCTACACTCAGCGCTCCGCCTTCGTGTGGAATACTGAGAGGGTGGACGTGGAGAAGTTTATTGACACGCTCATGAGTTGCTCTCCACCGTTTAGCTCTTCGCCGGGGACCAGGGGACTGACTGCTGTAGACATGGTGAACTCCATAATGAGTAACATCAAGTCATCTATGCCCCACCGGAGACTTAGACACGGAAAGCCTTCGGTGTGTTGCTGGTCCACCGTAATAGCTGAACAACGAAGAGAGTGTCACAAACTCCGGCGAAAAGCTCAACGAGCGCGAAACCAGGACGAGGCATGCACCAGAATGGCCGTATATCGGTCGGCTAGTAAATGCCTTCGCAGACTGGTCAACAGAAGTAAGGCCCGCTGCTGGCAGAACATCGCCGAAGACGTGAACAGGGACTCGTGAGGCCTGGACCACAAACTATTTATGCGGAAGCTAGGTGCTACACGGGTCTCTACTTCAAGTGGACATGATGGACGAGATAGTACGGGCACTTTTTTTCCCAACATCCCGTCCGTGTTGGTGCCGCCCACAGGGAAACAACATCAGACTGTTCAGTTTTTACGAGGAACGAGCTGGAACTAGCAGTGCTTTCCATGAAGGCGAAGAAGGCTCCAGGACCAGACGGTATTCCAGCCGAGGTACTGCAACTATTCTATCACTCTTGCTCTGACTTGTTGCTCAGTGTGTTTAATGACTGCTTGCGGGAAGGGGACTTCCCTCAGCATTGGAAGACGGCAAGAATCGTGCTAATTAGCAAGGGGAAGGGAAATCCCGAGTCACCGTCAGCATACCGACCGTTATGTATGCTAGATATGGCCGGGAAAGTGCCGGAAGACTGACTTATGTTATGCATGCCACTGGGGACCTTTCTCCAAGGCAGTACGGTTTCAGAACGGGACGTTCCACTATAGATGCAGTTGCGGAGGTGTTGACTGCGGTTCAACAGGTGGAGGTTCGCAGTTGGTCCAAACATCGGGTAGTACTTCTAGTGACGCTGGACATAACGAACGCATTCAACTCCGCTAGATGGACGGATATTCCGGAAGCCCTTGAAAACTCATTCCAAGTACTAGAATATCTGATGCGGATAGTTAAAAATTGCCTGATGGATCGCGGCCTGATCTACGACGCGGCGCAAGGTCTTCGGAGGATGCTAGTCACAACAGGTGTCTTCTACGACGGACTGCTCAGACTTGAACTGCCAAAGGAGTCACGACTGATCGGCTATGCAGAGAATGTTGCGGCACTAGTGGCTGAGCGCGAAGTTCATCAAGTGCTAATGCGCCGCGAAGAGAGGTGGATGATCACTCATGGGTTTAACCTAGCAGTAGAAAAAATTGAATTGGTCTTCCTGACCAAGAAGAGGATCCCTAGAGTAAGAATGATGCGAGTCGGGGACACATTAGTAGAGTCGAAACTATCAGTTAAGTATCTGGGCTTGCTGATAGACTCTAAGCTGAGTTTCTCGGAGCAAATCAAGACACCGGCAAACAAGACCGCAGCAGGGGTCTCGGCAATTAATCAACTAATGACCAATGATGGGGGACCATACACTTCTATATGGAGCAGAGATGTGAAGTGAAGCTCACAACAAGAAACATCACCGAAAACGGCTGGCACAGGTGCAGAGACGAGGAGCACTGCGGATCGCAACAGCATACCGAACATTTTCTGAGTCAGCGGTGTTGGTAATTGCAGAGTGATACCCATCGGTCTCTTTGCTAGAGAGCATAAAAGAGTCTACCTCCGAAGGCACGATGGTAATAAAGAAAAAGTTGAAGAAAGATGGACTGTGCGGCTGAACAAAACAGCGCGGTGATCTTGCCGAAAAAGTGGGAGGGCTCCGTCCAGATAGCCTAATCAAAGAGATGCTGAAATCAACTGACAAATGGAATCAGATAGTACATTACGCTTGTCCAATTCTAGCCACGAAAAAAGGCATACTTGATCGGCTGGAAGCATCGAGGGTGGAGGGTTTTCTTCTCTAACAATCCTCCTCTTCTTTCTCTCCGCGTTGGGGAAGGAATCCCTGTAACCCGAAGGTGCCGAAAGACGTAAAATTAAGAGGCCTAGCTCGAAGTAATGTATCAAACGGTTACAGACAAGGCACTCCGGTTGACAGGAGAGGTGTTTAGTCGGTAGTCCAGTAGGTCTGTTGTGCCACTGGGAGTCCGACACTCAGAGCGTAAAAAGCCTTTACCTGCCTACCCAAAAAACTACTACTGCTACTGCTACTACTACTGCTACTACTACCACTACTGCTACTACTACTACTAGTACTAGTAGTACTACTACTACTTCTGCTGCTACTACTACTACTAATACTACTACTGCTACTACTACTACTACTAGTACTACTACTACTACTACTACTACTACTACTACTACTACTACTACTACTACTACTACTACTACTACTACTACTTTCAATAACAACTGAGGCGAAAAAAAGAGCTTTCTCCAAAGAAATTGGCAAATAAATTTATTTTACTTACATATTTATTTTATTTATTTTATTTTTTATTAAATTTCTTTTATTATTAATTAATTTTTTTCTTGAGAAAAAATTATTTTTTTTTTGAGAAAAAATACAAATTATAGATATTTCCCTTCATAGTTCGCCATCTTAGTAATGCGTTTTCCCATCGAACAGGTAAGCTTTCCATGCCGTGTTTGAATTGTTGTTATAGTTTATATTTTTTTATTTTATTGCTTAGAATCAGTTTTATATTCTTGAAAAATTTATAACCATGAATAAAATATAGCGTTTGTGACTTGGCTTGACGTGCCGTTTTCAAATAGTAACTTCAGAGGGTTACTGACCACAAAACTGTTCAATCTTCTGATTATTTGGGGAAAAATATACTCCAAGTAGTCTCTTGAGAGGCTGAAACATACGGGAATCACAAGGTGGAAGGTCAGAGTTGAAACGTGGCTGTTCAAGCGCAGTCTATTTGCAATTTAGCCAATTTGTCGGGAATTAGGACTGCAGTGTGCGGCCTTGCGTATTCATGCAGAAACAATATGTCTGGGGATCGAACACGTCTAAGAAGGCCACAAAAATAGGCAGCGTTTATTGAGCGACAATCGTGAAGAAAGTCAACGAGTAAAACTGCTAGACAGTCCCCAAAAATTGTCGACATAACCTTCTTACAAGCGTGTTTTTGGTTTTGATGGTCCTCTCCCCCCTTTCTTCTCCACTCTTTGGTAACCCTTTCTTGGGGTTGCGATGATAAAAACAGGTTTCGTTGCACCACGCAATTTGAAAAAGAAAGCCTGCCCTTCATATTTAAAATAAGCCTCTGACAAATTTCAAACCGCCGCGTTTATGTGTTCTTGGGTAGCACACGTGAAAGCTTTCTTCATGAGATTTTTCAGCCGATGGTTTGCAAACTCTCAACATTGATTTCGGTTTACTTATTGGTTTCTGCTACACGAGCGCGACGATTTCTTTCAATGAGTTCGTCAACAGCTGTAACGTTATCAGGCATAATGCTAGTGCTGAGACGTCTTCGCGAATCACATTTTCGATTTTTCACGCCCTCCTTTAAATTTGGCTCACCAGGCTTCCTCTGGGGCTATGAAAATGTATTCTACCCACTCTCGATTCCGGATTTCAGCTGCCCTAATACGCTTCTTCGTTTGAAACTTTATTATGATGTGTTGCGCAGCCGAAGGATGAAATTCTATTTCACTCATTTGGATAACAACTAAAGAAACAAGCCAAAGCGTCGGTTCTGCATCCCCGTCCGTCCTTCCCGCCTCTTTGCCTGCTTCCACCAAGCTTTAAGCCCTCAGAAGCAAAACGCTCGTTAATATTTGAATGTCCCTCATACATGGATTTACAATGTAATATTTTAATAATTTTAATAGTTAGTTGTTAGTTGTTCTCAGTAGATGCCAATCAGGAAATATTTGTTTTTTTTTTTTAAATAATAATATAAAAATAAAAATTTAACAATCTAATCTACGCACTTATTAGGCACTTATTATTATTTCTCAGATAAAATTTCAGTTTACACTACAAACTAGCATGAAAAATGCTAAGAATAGAGAATAAATGTTACGAAATGCCGCCAGGGACTGCTGCTTGCAATTAATATAGGGAAATTTTTTTAAACATTTAACTTTCTAAACTAAACATCCATTTTATTTTTTATGGTTTCTTCCCGAAATCGCTTTCGAGAATTTGAAGCGCTTTAAGTAAAGTTTTCAAGTTCTGTTTAATTGTTATTTGATCCTGATAGTATTTTGCTGACATTATATTTCTAGACGTGTGATAAACAAAACATCCTAGTTCAAAAATTAAAAAAATACTGTCCAAGGAGGAATGTACAGAGAAGTGAAATGTACTAAAACGTTTACATTATTTTAAAGTGGTAACAAATTTACGATGAGCATATTCGTTTACTTTCCCTACACTTTTCCAGGAAATGTTAATTTCTCATAAGAACTTTCCAGCATTTGCGTTTAGATTTCAATTCCCAAATTTCAAATCATATAACTGGCACCATCTTTAATGTTTTTCTCATTTGCAGAGAGTGCAGATTCCTTTTTTGTCTTAAAAGTTCCTAAATTCTTCACGCAGACGGAAGTGTCTAAAACCATAACACCTACCGCTTTGCTGTTTACATTTATCTATCGCAATCCTTGTAAACGGAAATTATTCTTGAAAAAATACTTCAAATTTGTGACTCCTTAAGGTCTTGTCAGGCTGCTATCTTCCTCTCCCCACAGCAAAAAAAAACCATTCCTTGTAAGGTGTTCGGTTCGGCACCGTTGTCACAGCGCGCCACCTCCGTGAACGACACACCTGTGAATTTTTTCTTTTATATTTCCACGAAATGTGAAAAACATCATTGGGAAGCAGGAAGAGAATCGATGAAAAACAGATTTCCACCACTCAATCCTTGAAAAGTGCCCTGGGGAGCGTGCGAAACGGGCGGACGGATGAGGGTAGAAGGTGAAGTGAAGTGACACGTCTGTTACAAATCTGATTTGAATGAAGGCACGTACATTAACGCACCGTGCAACAATAACAAGAGCCCAATAGCGATTGGAAAAGGTATCAATAACCCTGAAAGAATGCACGTACTCTTGATATTCGCTTGCCGAGGATCGCAGACGGCGTTGTCGTCATCGTCAACGTCGTCAGTGGCGTTGTCGCAGGAACTTGATACGAAACGATACCGCGTGCCACTTATCACCGGTAGGAAGGTGAGCGGAAATGGAAATCCGATACTCTGATCCGTGCCTAAGTGCGGGACATGTTCGAAAAAGGGATACGAGAACGCAAGCGAGCACACGGATATGAAACGCAACGGAACCAAGCCAAGGAGCATGGATGGAGAAGGTTCTACGCTAACAATTGTTGATGAGTACGATGAGAATTTCAATGAGGCGCGATAAGGCTTCATTTCAATTGAGTTGACAACGACATTGACTGCCTTAGCCGTCGTTTCTGACGAGGACGGGACAACATTCTTTTTCGAGGTGCATACCAACATATGAGTGAGGTGTCTGAGCGTAGAAATACTTTCCGTATCAATTGCCTCATTCAGAAAGGGTTGCCATTAAAGGGTTTCTTTGAATTGCATCTTATTCATAGAGTCGTGGAACCCATTTATAACCACATTTGTCATTTATTTGATGGAAACAAAACTCGTTTGGATGTCCAATAAAGTAATTTAGCGTGCAACAATTTCCTCATCTGATCAAGTAGCATTACACTATCATTAGAATGAACGAATATAAATAAAAAAATAATCTAGTCGAAGCACTCAAACTTCAATGTCAAGAATTATCTTAAAACTTCCGACTGTGGCTTGCTAATTCGCTTCCAGTTCCTATTTTCGTCACAACCCTTTAATCTCTTAACTATTACAAAAAAAAATATTTAAACAAATAAAATATATACTAAAAAAACACACTTTTTTCGAAATTTCTCGTAAAAATATAACAAATCACGGACTGAAGCTTGAGGTGGATCCTTATTTAAACTGATAATATATACCAAATATACGTAAATAAATCAAGTATAATGTAATAAAAAATGGGGATGACAGATCTTCTGTCTGGGGATGACAGATGACGCTTGCCACACGTTCTTTGCATGCGATAGGTGGACACGACTCTGTTCGCATCTCTCGGAGAAAATTGGGTTGCTCTCTCCAGAAAACGCAACGGGGAAAATGATGAAGTCAAAAGACAATTGGAACTGCGTGTTTCATTACGTACGGACGGATCTTCTTATGAAGAAGGGCATCATGAACCTCTTGGCGGCGCAGACGGAAGGGGGATCTCTCTGACGACAATCCACTTGCTTTCCATCCATGCGTGCTGAAAGAGGCATTTCCCATAACCAGGTGGCGCCGCTAGGCTACGATTAATGAGGCCTAGTCCGAAGTAATGTGACAAACAGTTCCAGGCTAAGTTCTCTTTGTGAAAGGGGAGGTGTTTAGTCGGTAGTCTGGTAGCCACAGGGAGTCCCACACTCAAGGCGTAAAAAGCATTCACCTCAAAACCATAAAAAAAAAATAATAAAGAATGAACTACATAAATAGCATGTAAGAAATACATATGAAAATATTACCCATTAGTAATGTCACTATTATCGGTTGCCTTCCAGTCCTGTATTTTCCTTATATCTTGTAAAGTTTTTCTGAATTTGTCTTAGAAATTTCAACACATCTAGAAAAGCGCATTTTATGTTTTACATTATATACGTAAAGAAAAGTGGGAAATTATGATAGTATAAAATAAATTGTAAAAGTGTAAGATAATTTTCTCAACTACTTCTATGTCAATCTTCTACTATATCGGATTCCCTGTTGTATAGCTACTATAGAAATTTTTGGACCGTACTATCTTGAAAAGTAAATTTCACGAACAATGTTCCAAATAATTATTGGCCTAGGTATATCAACTAATGTAGTCAATGCAAAATATCTAAATTAAAGATGAAATATTTACGTACTTATTCGATTTTACATTTTCTGGCTCAGAATCTATTTACTCCTCTGTTCAGCTAAGCTTAAAGGATTCAAGGCCAATCAGATATTATTTTGAAAGTTAATGCCCATGTATAAATCTGGATACGTAGCTGTAAGATCAAGGCCTCATAAATCTTCAATGGTTGGTCACGTTGTAATAATTGTCCATCGGAAGGATATGCGCCCATCGAGTTTTCATCTATCAATTTTGCCAACAGAAAAATTCGCTTGTAACGATATCAACAGGAGTAAGCTAGTTAGTTAACTAGGTAAAAACCTAAATAGGTTGACGTTACGCCTTTTATGCGATCACCAGTTTACCATTTTTCTGAATTCAATACTAGTTCTTCCTGATTTACAGTTTTAACTTAGTTCCGTGTACTCATGAGATTATTTTTAATTGATTCTTTATAGGGTCTGAAATTCCACTTTCTTATTTATCTTCGAAGTATTTTAAGGCTTGATGGAAATGTTCATCTTATTTCTTGCTTTTGGAGCTGGTATTTTCAGGATATCTGTCCAACTGAAGTTTTCTCGCATTCCCATAACTTGTGAAGTATGCCTCAAAATTTCTCAGGAGTTTCCTATGGAAGTCGAAACACAAATGATATCTGCGGCCAGCTTCAGTCTTGTTTTGTTGCGTAAACATGAAGCATCTTTGCTGAAGAGAATTTTTCGCATTGGGAGAAAACTGGGAAAACTGGGAGAAAATTCACCGAAAAATCAATGATAACATGTCTTTGTCTAATGGATCGGATGTTCACAGATTATAGCGTGTGTAGACTACAGAAGCCAGAAGAGGAAGCCACGAAGAAACTTATCAAGCTCCTTTACTCGTTCTATCCAGCAGCTGTACATAACTAGATCCAAAGTTCGTTAAATTAACTGATATTTCTCCATTCCTTCAATCAAATACAAGACAAGCAGAAAAAAAAGAGCAGCAGTTTGACTTACAAACAACAACTTGAAAAAGAGAACGAGGAAATATATACCAAAATAGAAGATTAAGAAGAAAAAGAGTAAAGCCACAAAAACTGTAAAGATACCTCCTCTGACAATGGAAAATTGGCCATGTGATGGTATTAGTTATACATTGTTCTGACTGTGGCGTGTGGACTCAAAATAATTAAATAAAAATATTTAAATAACGTTACTGGAAAAGCCCTTAATTGATCTGCTGATTCGGAATCACCTTAGTGCACAGTTTTACTCGTAAGTGGTAAGCATACATTTTCCACTTTTTCTTTTTACTTTTCTAACAGCAAAAAACTTTGCCAAAGTTTCGATAAAATCTAACATTAAGAAACCTCAATAACTTGGTTATTAAACTTTATTAAGATGATTGCGACAGTTGTTGTTGTTTTGTATATTAAGTGTGTAAATATTTTAAACCCTTAACTTAAGTGCTTGAATTTCACTGCGTATACTTGCAATTTTAATTTAACAATGTGAGACACATAATTTTTATCTTTCAATCAAATGCCAGATTTCAAATTTTCTTCACTTTTATAAAGAAGTTTCCTTGATGTGTACATGAAACAAGAGCCAGTTTTAGCTGGAATCTAATTTAAAACATTTTCTAAGCTTTATATGGAACGTTGGCGATATTTTCTTACTCCAAGTAACGAATACTGGTTGTATATTGTGCATCCCAAATAAAAACGGTTTTCTCGCAAACCAAGTGCTTTCAACGTAATACTAATATTTTTCTCTGGTATCCTACAGATAAATTGAGCTCGGGAACTTCCTTTAAACATATTGCAACCCTGTTAGAAAGTTTGCCATCTACGAAACCACTCACATTGGTCATAGATGCTCACAGTACTTTATTTCTTCAAAAACGAGTGCTATATTTGCATGAACTTTCTTAAATTTGGTCAAATGAGCGATCTGCGCAGCTCTGTGGTAAATCCTATTGTGCAATAGAACAAACGTTATAATCAGCTTTGAAGCGTCGATGAAAAGTCTCCACATTTCAGGTAAGCACATTGGTTCGTTAAAAGACCGCCAACATTTTCCAAATAAAATAATTCCATTGCTGAAGAATGGTTGCAATCGTCCTTCCCTATTTCGATATTATGGAAAGCACATAACTATTGGAAGTTGAAAACGCAGTACGGAGTACAAACCAACGGATAGAAAAATTCTTTCCTTTAATTCTGGATGCTAATATCTGTGGTAATTCCTTAGAAAGGTCTAGATTAAGTATCAAACCATGGAAAGCTTCTTAAGTAAACAACTGCGGTTCCTAAAAATCTGATTATAAATCAGTCTCACTTTTATATGAACTTCTGATCTGATCACTCTTGAAAATTTGGAACATCTATGCCTGCTGAGTGGCTCAGGTTAGTGACAAACGCCAGGTTGGGATAAATAGTTTTCCTTTTTATCAGCATTTAATTTGTTGGTATGCTGACATGAAAACTTCATACTGGTTTTGTTTTGCTCTGTCTAAATCAATAGAAAAGAAAACTTCGAATTGCTATGCTTTCCTTTTTTAACTGTATCACTGGTTTTTTTCGCAAAGTCTCATAAAAGCGTTAAATACTGTTTTACCAAATATTCAGCACAAGCTTAGAAGATTTAGAAGGGGGAAAATGGGTTATATTCCAAAAATTATTAGTTTTAATTGAATGCCAGACTTTAGGATTGACAGGAAATTCCTTAAATCCTAGAATCAACTTGTATCTCGTGTGCATTGCGTTTGCGTGTGAAGTTTCTGAAATTAGTTCCACAGTTCTATATGACAAGCATAACAAAACTTGTTGACATCTTGGAATATGACCCAGATCTAAAACTTTGAAGCACTCGAGTCAGCTAGATCCTCTTTTGATGATTTTATTCGAAATTGTTTTGTGCTGCACTATAATCTTTTCCCTCAATGATTTCATTTGTATGGTTAGCAATATAACATATGCAAGACTCTTTGGTTGCCAAATTAAATAAAAGCAGTTTTCCAATCAAAACAAGAATATTTTCCAGCTAGAAAACACCGAAACCTACATACAGCAACATGAAACATATTCTCCAATCACCGCTTCAAGTTATTAATCCCAGACACTTGTTCTGGATTCTATTTTTGGATAATCGTCTTCGTACATCTAATTAAACTAAACTTTCTTAACAGGCGAATTGACTATCTTCAGAAGTTGAAATTGTTCAAGACCTTAGAGAGCGGTATCCTTGTTAACCGAATTAAAATTAAAAAACAATTTAAAACTCAATATATATTGGTTGAACATTGTTAGACAGGGAATTTGTTAGAAAAATTGCTGAATTTTTTGTTTTAATTATCAATTAAAACGCTGTTTTAGTTTAAAGCTTATCAAAAACGTTATGGCTGCTCTAATTGCCAACGAAAGATGCTAGTTTACTCGCTGCGTATAGCAAACTCTATTACTCAGTGACTTTGGTTGAGGGAAAGGAACATGAAGAACGAGCATGTGTTGAATTTGTAACTTAAACATTTAATAACAAGCACGTCAAGTGAAACTTCCTGTTGATTAAGTATCCCTGCGAACAAAAATTCAATATATTCACTCAACTGACATCAATTCAACAGTTCAAACGAATGTGACAGAAGCCACGAAGGAGTCTCCTAAAACTGACTTCCATAACTCCTTCATAACGATGAAATAAAGTCGAGAGAGTGAGTTTTAATCAAATGATTAATCTGAAAGAGGCTTTCAACTGAAAGACAAAAAAAAATACAACCGCAAAGTTCGATTTGATGGGAAGTTCAAAGCATATACTGGGTTGAATACTTCGGCAATATGTACAGACATATAGCATACACATAACATACATCTCGAGAGAGCAATTAAAGAAAAGCGAGATTTTAACCAAATGAGATGAGGGTACACCCTTCAACAGATCACTCATAACCCATATTCCAAAGAAATCATACCATACGCTACACAAGACGACTTTCTGAATGAAATCATGCTTACTCTAAATTTTTTTTTAATTTTTTTTAAGAACTTTTACATTCTCGTAAGCCAATGGAAGGTTTTCCACAAAAGTGGGAGCAGCATCCAATAGAGCTAAATAAAATTCATACTAAATGAATAAATGACACTACAATATGAATAATTTGGTTGAAAACCTGAAAACTGTTTTGTACGTATAAATTCTAATATTACAGATCCCATTCTTATGGATCTACAACTTTACAATCGGACATCGTTTCATATTAATGGATATCAATCAACATTTTTCTATAGTCCTCCTTATTTTATTCAAAATATTATATGTACAATTTTGCTGCCGCCGTTTTGCAATAGATGGCTGTAGAGGTAATTGGTAGCCGAAATAAATAGATCGTAGATGTCATACAATAAGCTTTGGCATTTGTAAACATAACGCCATCGAAATATTAGTCGATTTGTGTCTGCATCATAAATTTATTCTCGATTAAACATGTCAGCTTACGAGCCAAATTCTCGTCATTTGCGGGAGGTTTTAATTTTCTGCTTTAATATGAATGAATCTGCGGCTGAGGCTCATCGAATGCTCCCAAATACCTATGGTGAGGCCGCTATTAGTGATAATAATATAATGATAATTAATTATAAGGCCGCCTGAAAGTCATGGGAATTATTCAGAAACAAGGAAATTGGATGCCTTACGAGTTGAAGTCGAGAGATGTTGAACGACGTTTGTGTGCTTGTGAACAGCTGCTTCCAAGGAAAAGACGGAAGGGATTTATGTATCACATTGTGACTGAAGACGAAAAATGGGTTGATTACGATGACCCCAAGCGCAGAAAATCTTGGAGATGTCCCGGCCATGCTTCCACGTCGACGGCCAAACCAAGTATTTACATTTTAAAGGTCATGCTCAGTATTTGGTGGGACAAGCTCGGCGTAGTGTATGATGAGTTGTTAAAAACGACTGAAACAATCACACAGGCGAACGTTATCGAACGCAATTAATGCGTTTGACAACCAGAGACATGATAAAGTGATTTTACAGCACGACAATGCTCAACCCCATTTTGCGAAAGTGGTCAAGACATAGTTGTAAACGTTGAAATGGGATATCCTACGCCACCCGCCGTATTCTCCAGACCATGCTCCCTCAGACTATCACTTGTTTCGATCGATTCGCACGCTGCCCGAAAGATGGGAAAAAGTAGTGGCCAGCGATGGACAATACTTTGAATCATAAATGTAAAACCAGTTTTTTAAAGTAAAGCCTCGAATTTCGAAAAAAATGGCGGAAGGAAAGTTGTACAAAGTTGTCTTTGAAACTAAAAAATTTTATCTAACCTCTGTTTTCGTCTGAATGCACTTACCTATGACTGAAGTATTATGTACCCATTTGTTTGCATGGTTGACTAAATATTGTAACCGGCTATCACAATAAGACCTCCATCAAAAACCAAATAAAACCTTAAAACTACTTTTTAACCAAAAGGCAGCAGAAATGTTCATTCTAATTAGTGAATTTACCAATAGAACTAAGGAAAAGCTAAAGCAGAAACATATTTGAAGGAAACTGTTCAACTCGTTCAGGCAATAGCTTTGGATACAATTGGACCAACATGTTGAAAAATGTGCCCAGCCTAAGCCAGGACTTACTGAGTCCAAAAGTGCTTCATGAAAAATTACACATGATATCATAATTTATTTAGCCTTTCACAAGGGTGCTTGATATGGAGAATAAAACAATTTAATGTAATAACGACACGAAGCTTCATATCAAAACATATTTTCCAATCAAAGTATTATACAATTTCGTATCATTAAGCCAATAGTATTGAATAAAACTTTATACCTTTTCAGACATTGAAGAGGTCAAAGAGACACAAAACCACATTGGCAACACTTGTTACACTTGTAGCATTCTTTTTTATGCAACGTGTCCTTCATCGAGCTCATGAAGTTTTCATACACATCAATGAGCTGAAACTACTGTTCAATATTTCCTTAATTTCCGTGACAGTTTTAGTGGTCACATTTGTCATACCTGAGAAGTAGTTACTCCGATCTGAAAAGGAAACAGAGCAAAGTATCATTGTTACATCGATATGACATCCGGTGGGAGGAAATGTTGCTTTGATTGTTGTCACTAAAATGTACCTATGCCTTTGTTTTCCGTGCACAACGAAGCGAGCAAACCAACCCCATTGTGGTGTCACGTTGATTCTCACATCTGGCTGAGGAGAGAAATTATTAGGATAGGAGAAAACTTCGTTCAACTCAACAGCATTCTTACATGTAAGTTAATACATATACATATGAATGAACACATTGCACAATTCCCAACCCTTAAATTTAACCCTTACAGCCTTTGCACACTTCATTCGATACTCTGCACAAATGGTCATAATACCTATATAATTCGTCCAAAGCATCTACCGTTACGTCCGGATTAAATCCTTTTAAGGCTTCCTCGAAACTGACATTTGTGAAGTTAGTTCAACATGTATTTTACGATTTCAAAGATTCCAATATTAAAGACATTTTAGTATTCATACAGAATGCATGAAAATTTATCGATTGGGATTATACTATAACCATATTTCTTCTTTAGTGCCTAGACCTTGGTTTCAGAAAAGACAATTTAAATCTTCTTCGGGTAGTTGAAGTCCTACGACGAACTTAATGTTGGGTAAGAGGTAATATAAGAAGTTATGGACGTCCAGGTAAATTAAAAGTGGAATCAATTTAGACGTTTTATGTCTGGAGAGGTCCGGAATATATGCTGGATTTGGAATGGTTTTATATCAGCCTTAATTTTTAATTATTGGGGATTAAGTTTTCCGAAAATTTTCAATGCAATGGTGCAGATATATCTCGTAAAAAAAACATTAAGCATAGTCGCTTATGAAAATGAGTAGTGAAATGCAATGGATTAAGAAAAATAACCAGAAAATAAATAAAGGGCTAGGGATAATATGATTTTAACAACTTATAGCGGACACTTTTATATTAAAAGATTTGACATTTCTGTCATTTACCATCACTATTGTATATCGTTTCATAATCATTACTCACGTGTTACACTAACGTCTTAAGATTATTCGATTATAATATTAAGCATTTTTTTTAAATCTTTAAATAAAAACGGTTTTCGTAGATAGACTATGATTTGCGATCGAAAACTTTTGTTTCGAGAATATCTCATTATGCATATAGTGACACATACAGGATCGTCCTCTTAATATCTCCAAAATCTGCAAAAACTATTACTATGGTACAGGTTGAGGTCATACATAATTGAATGTTTTAGAGAATGAATGTAGTGTAGTGAACGTGTTAAATTGTTAAAGATCGACTAACTGTTGCGGTGAAGCTTCCTGATTTAGGGTACAACTGCAAGCAAAATAACTGCAGATTATTTATTTATTTTATTTGACAATAAAACAAATACTTTACTGCAGGAAATATGTTTACATACAAACAATAAGACATATAATGAACAAAAAGAGATATAAGACATATAATGAACAAAAATTATCTCAATTGAAGCAGAGTCCCTTTGGATTTCTCGCAAATTTATCTACCGTTTTATTGTTGAAGTCTGACAAGTTCCTCGCGATAATTTTTCGGTGAACACTTATTGTAGCCAAGCCATTTAGTCGAGCTTCCACCATGGTACTTTGGAGCCAAGTTTTGATACGCTTTAGGCTGCCAAAGGAGCATTGTATTGTACTAGTGATACACGGTAAAGCTATCAAGATTTTTAAAACTCTAACGTTTCGCAAGCTGTACTTAAATTTCTTAAGGACATGGTTTGCATCCGGGCAGGGTGCAACTTTGATAATGCGATAGCTGGAGTGTTGTCTTCAACAAAACGTTCTTCTACAGACCTTATAATGAAGTCTTTGTACGGAATTACCAAAGACCTCCTCCAAAACTCTGATGGACTGTTTGCTGAATGGTTGCTCCGATAAAGTTGGCGTCCAACAAGGCGTCGAATATTAAAATTTTCATCGTATCCGAGTTTTCCTAATATGGCAGTAGCGTCTTCCAAAATTTCATTTGTGACTTAATCTTGATCATCACGGTGCATTTTGAAAAGTTTTAAAAGGCGCTTAATGTGCTGCGAAGCCTTGACCTTGTCCAAAGCTACTGCTTGAAGTCCATTCACCACCGATTTGATCAAAACGGAGTATTTGGCTATCAACACAAGGCACATAATATAGGGAACTCTAGAAGCAGCGGAATAGTTGTGAAAATCGTATTTCTGAGTCGCACTATTGCCTTAGACTGATAGGGTTTCTTATGGCTCCATTATTGCACAGAAGTGTGATAATAACTCTGAGGTTCCTGTGTTTCTCGCTTCACCGTGTTTCATAGAGAAATATTGGGTTTACGTTTTCTTCACAAAATGGACCGAAAAAATTCAATTATATCATTGGTGGTTCCGATGGTGTTACGGATATCAGGCAAAGCATTGAGATCATTCATCACAAAATTCAGTTTGTGTGACGAACAATGGAAGAACAAAGCTTTGGTGTATTTTTTCGCAAGATCGCTTGTACACCACCGTCTTTCCCAGGCATAGTTGAACAATCATCGAATCCCAATCCAACGCATTTTGCTAGGTCCATCCCTTCCCTTGCTGGAAAATCATTAATTACCTGTGTAATATATTTCCCCTCAAGACCATTTAGCTCCACTAACCCAAAGAAAACTGCCCCAACTGCATTGGTTTCTTCACAAAAATATTGCAAGCCAATGGGTAATTTCCCTTCCCAGATATGTCAGCTGTCTCGTCTGCCAATACACTATAACCGTCTGCTAATTTCACTTTGGCAATAAGATTCGTAATCAGCACGTCGCCACAATTCTCAATTATTTAATTTTGAATGTCCGTAGAACGATAACTTGCACAATTTTCCCCTTACTCAATGTATGACTTTAAGACCGGTACTCTGAATCAATTCAAAGCTTGAACAAATCCTCCAATATTCCTACGCCATGATTTTTGCCTCGAAGCGCGAAGTCGTAAGCCCCACAAAATGTAATGCAAGAAATAATGGATGTTATATTTTTGCTGTTTTCTTAGATCAGATTCTGGAAGTAATTATTGAGTTGTGCATACACAGCCAAACGTCGAATAAATGACTTAATTTCGATCGCTTTCTTATGAATGTGAGTTTCCGTATGCTTTTTGCACTGCTCGTGAATGTCCTTGAATTTGAAAAACGGCTTAACAATAAATGACCCCAGGACACCTCGGGAAACAAGGCACAATATTTACAATAGGCTCCTTTCCAGCTGCGGGAATAAACAAGCCATGCCGACTACTTCTCGAACCAGGAAAATTTGAATTTTCGTTTCAAATCTACAGCGTCGTCTGCGAAGTTATAACTTTAAGGAGGCATCCAGCAATTTCCGAGTTACTCATTCTTTGTTTCAGCGGGAAAAAAGCAAGGCGAGATCAATAAAATGACCAATATCATTTTGATTACATTCATTTAGCATAGAAAAACATCATTGTTTTTTGCTCCGGCATTGCTCCGGCGCGGCTTGCATTCGCGTAACAAAGCCACGATTTCTCGTTGGTGTCGCTTCCCCGTTACCGCCCTTTTTTCTCTTAAGATTTTGTGGAAAACTTAACACGGATAATCGTGGAAATAGATCCCAAAAAGTAGTGACAATTGATCTTGGGCGTATTTGCAAAATACTCACAGCAAAACTTTCTTATGTCCATTATGAAGGGAAAACGAAAAAAAAACTGAGTAGCACCTCCCTCTCCCGACGCCTTTGAATAGAATGAGAGATGTGTAACTTGGTAATGCCCTAGAAGATCATATATAAAGTTTTCCATCCTATGAAAGCCATTAAAGACGTTCGAATAATTCAAACAGAAAGTATTTCAATTCCGAATTGAACTTGATGAAAAATGTACAAATTGTATGTTGCTAAAGCGAATAATAGAACATTTCTCTGGAAAATTTTGAAGTATGATTCTAATTAAAGTTTCCATCATAAAAATAAGTATGAAAATGTGAAAATGGAAAATGGAGGTTCTAAATACGAAAATCAATGTTTTTAGAAGAGCTGGATAGAATAGGTGTAAAAGAAGAGCAAAATTTAGCATCAACGATCTTCGAAACGTCCTGCCGTATCCCAAACCAACAGGTTCTGTTGCATACTACGGCGATATATGTATAAAGGTTTTCATGCGTTGACAACAGAATTTATATGCAAGCAAGGGGAGGAAACCTTAGCATCTAGAGTTTTGGAAGAAACCAAGTGACAAATCATGACCACATTAGGAGGATTTTTCAATTAGCTGAGAATAGCATAAATGTTATTCATTTCTTTAAACGACAGAGTTCATAAAATTTAAAAAGCGACACGGGATCCGGCTTCTCAAAATTTGCAGAGAAAAGCTGTGAAACAATGCAGCTGCCATTGACCAATTTGTTGAAAAGTTCCATTCCAAAATCAAGAAATTGCAATTGAAGCCAGAACAGATATAAAACGCAGATGAGTCTGTCCTGCTCTGGATGTTTCTTCCAGAAAAAACTTTGGTGAATTTCCGGGAAACTAATAACGAGAGGATAACTTTTCTAGCATGTATAAATCCAAACGGAATGCATAAAGTTAAAATCCTAGTGATAGGAAAAGCCAAGAATCCCAGGTCATTCAAAAATGCTAGACATCTTCCTGTGGTGGACAGAAAGAGTGGCAACGCCTGGATGACGAGATGTTTATTTGAGGACTGGTTTCATCAGACATTTGCTCCAGAAGTAAGGTTTTCAATTTCCGAAATTAAATTTATTGATTTACATGGACTTTATTTTGCTTTAGGCTAGCAGATTCCTATGTGCTCAGGGACTTCCACCAAAAGCAGTATTACTGCTTGATAATGCTCTATGCCATCCAAACCATGAAAGATGCCATCCATCGAAAGATGGCCAGCTTGAAAGTGACGACAGTATGATATCCGCAATGTGCTTCCAACCGAACTGCATTGCAATCATACAACATATGGACCAAAACATGATTAGGTTGACAAACCTTTTTGAAAAAAAAGCTTCTTGGCCCAAATTGTAGGTTCTGAGGATTCGGACACGGAGCAAATAATTAAGGGAATAAACTTAAAACATGCCGTATGTCACTTATCTCGAGCATGGGCGAAGATCAGATCATACGTTATTGAAAATGATGGGAAAAATTAATGACACCAGTCTCTGATTGGACGGAAGATGATGACGCATGAAAGATTTAATAGACCCAATAGGTGATCTTCTGAAACAAATTGGGCCTGATGATAATTTGACATCAGATGATATTGATAACTGGATTGTGGAAACTGCAGCTGAGATTCGTTTAGAAGAGAAAGACGACGATGAAACTAAGTAAGTTGACGAAAGCACCTTGGAGATAAAAGTGAACAAGGTAAAAAATGAAGACGCAGTACGAAGCTTCATTATAGGCCGAAATACAGTAGTGCGAGACTACGATACGAGAGCGCGACGAGAGTCCCGCAGCAAATGTCAAGCAGTTTGCATTTGTATGCGACATCGTCCAATGATGGCGATGCGTCGATGCGAGGCAGGAAATATTCGGAAAAACGAAAATTCCTTGCAACGATGTGCGTGACGTTTGTCAAATGCAATATGGCGCTTAAATGAACTTTGATTTAAAACGCCTTAATTTCGTTTTAAGTACATTGGTTATTATGAATGAATTTTGAATGAAAATTTCGTGCATCCTAGTTAATGCTTTTATTTGCTAAACGTCGGAACATTCCAAATACAAAACTTTTAAAAAATCAAAAACTAATTTGACATTTGTCATATGAACATCAATGTTCCCCGTATCGCGTGCATTGTAAATTGAATGCGTTACGTGACGACGAGGGAGAATCGGATCGCGCTCGCGTATCGCCGTCACGCAGTATTGTATTTCGGCCTTATTTGAATTGAATGGGCTGAACAGAATGAGGAACATCTTCAGGATATAATCGTTTTGAAACAATTGAAGGAGAAAACTATTGTGAAGCAAGGCAAGAGCCAGAAGCAGGCAAAACTTTTTAACTTTTTTGAGAAACTCTAAATACATTTGTTTGAAAAATGTAGAGGTGTAAGATAATTTTTTGTTGCACTCATTCTTTTTGGATTACAATATTTTTTCCAATAAAAATAACTTCATGTGTATTAATCGGTTGTTTTTCTTTACAAAAATTACTGACCCGGACAGGGTTTTTAGCTGGGAAATTTTCGGAAAGAAGATGCCTTCTACTGAAAGATTGAATCCTCACTTCTCTGCGATGAAAAGTGATCAAAGATGCATTTCTTTGTAATCCGACCTACTCGAGCTGATACGACATAAAGTTCCACGTGCCATCTGATACTAGCTTCTGAACCATCAATCTAACTGGATAGAACACGCCTATTCACCCACTTTTAATATGTGATGAAGGTGTGACAGGCATCATGCACAGTCCTCAGGCAGTCAGGACATCATAGCTCTTTAATTTTGTACAGGTAAGATTAAAAATAGCTATGCCCGCTGAAAAGCTGCATCAGGTAGTATTCAGTCTCACTATGCTTCCGGCTTAGCCAAGGCCTAAGGTATCTGAATAGCTACGCAAACTACCTATATTATTTTTTATTTATCCGCCTATCTACCTTAGTCAGAGGGTCCTTCCTCTGTCTTCTCGTGATGCCACCTCTCTCCTTCTACGCCCAACACAGGTCGCTCCTCATTTGTTTCGTACTAGAGCACAACAGGTGTCATGCTTGCTATAACTGGAACTGCCAGCACAATAACAGTGCAGTACCCAGATAAAATACCACCCTCATTAGTCGCTTGCGCGATGGTGTAACTTCTGCAGCCTTAAAGGTATATAGTAGCACTGAATCCACTGCCTTCAACCGTTGACATCTAATGTGTCGTGTTGGATTCCCAAAGGGTAGTCATTAGACAGCTGAGTATTGATGGTGTAAAAGAAGCCTTATACGCTGACTCTCGAAATTATTCGAAGAACTTTCTTTCGCGTTAATCATCAAGTTAAAAAAATTTTATCGTCTTCTTGAACTTTATGGTCAGTTTTGGTCAGAATGGAGACTTCAATTTTCTTTGGCCTGTGAAGCATTTTAAATTTTATATAATATTGAAACCGAAGCGAACTAAGATAAATTAGGGTTAACTATAATTAATTATCAATTATCAATAAAATATCATCAAACACCAACCATTGGAATACGTGTCATGGATCATGGATTTCGGCCAAAATGGCGACTTCAATGTACCTGCAGGCAATCTATTAAAAAAAACCACGCCAAATCAGAACATTCGAAAACTTTGAATTGTATTTCCGAAATGAGTTTAAACTGACAAATTATTATAATGTCATCTAGGAAGGATAGAAAAGCTGCTTAATCGCAGAAAGCTAAACTTGCAATATCATTGAAATGTTATTCGATGTAAATTCATTCAAATATTCAAGCACTAGTCAATATTTGAAGTACATTGTGTGCCCCACCTATATTATTATTTTTTCCTCCATGATAAAGTGTCCAAAACTTAGTTCTACTCAAAACACCTTATAGTTCTCACGTTTAGCTTTTCATTAAGATTGATTATAGTTTTCTCAATTTCACTGAGTTGGATTCGTCGTTTGGTCTATAATCTGACGTCAAAAATTTCGCTTCACTGGTGAATCTTTATGCAGCATGCGCTTCACAATCGCGAACAAGTCATCTGGATTTTTTAAATTAAGACTCGGTTTCTTTAGCGTACGATTTCAGCAAATCTAATGAGCCGCGGTTGAAGTTTGTGAATTGAGAATAAGTGCTGCCAACTCATAATTCTTCTTGCCTTAATCCACATGCCACCTCCCTTACCACCGTTTCCTTCGAATTTTCTGAAGTCCCTGAATAAGACCACGTAGGTTTAATAGCTTTAATGGACTAAAAATGCTGGATATCTACGATTGCCATAAAGGACTTGAAGTTTACAAGTTGTCTTCCTGGAAATTCAAATTTTTTCGTATTACGCTTTCCGAAAATATAAGACATTCACTGATTTTGCAGTGTTTCTAATAATTCCGAAATTCTCATAGGTAGAAATTTCTCTCTAAGCCTTAAATCAAAATAAAGTTTTTTTGTTTTCGTTTACATGCTTCGAGGACCCGAAGAAACGGAGGACTACATGAAATATGACCCTAAACCATACATTGACTACGATTCGACTGATAAAAGTTTTGAAATTGACGTTTTGGGCTGGCGGGTATGACGTTTTGGACGTTTTTGCTATATGTGGTCATACTCAAGTGTAAACGGCTCCAATCAAACGATCATATTGTTTCCGTCCCGGAGAAACCGTGGCATGCCTCGGAGTATGTTCGAAGTTCACACCTTTGAGGAGTTGGTGTGGGCTCTTTTACGCAAACTCCCGATTAGTCCTGTCCACATAATGCCTGGTGCCAGTCCTCGCAAAACCTTCTTAGCAAAGACAACCATGGGATCATTAAGGCCACCACAAAATCGAACGGAGATAGCGGCTACGAGGAAGGACCCGTGAGCCATGGTATCCAAACAATTATGTTAAAAAGAAATACAACGACGGAGCAGAAACTTTCGGAAATGAATAGGCGAAAACTAGAAAAGCCGGTACAAGCAGAGATTCTCAAAATATCATGGCGCAGTAAGAAAACCATGCACATACCGAAACGACTAGCAAAAGAAGAGTAGAAACTCTTGCAACCTGTGAAAGACGAGCACTCAGTGGAGAAAAGCGAAACCATGGAGAAACCTATGATTGCTGCCATCAACACCGAAGTAACTGAAACATGGAATATGAATAAAGAAATAATATGTCAAGGCATGACACTGAACACTTCCAATGGGCAGGGACTACCTGGTAAAAACACCGACAGTAGATTCTATTGGGATGTCTTGCGAGAAATTAAGCTAATCTAATAATCTAATCTAAAGCTAATAAATTAAGAAATCAAGCTTAATCTACGGCGGTAAAACCAGTAGACGTCCAAATTGCACGGCCAATTTGGTCAGGTGACCTGCTGGCTGAATTCGGACCAGATGTAAGCAATAAAGACTCATTCCATGACGCAGTTAAAAGTGCCCTCGGCGAAAAAGCAGCCGCTTTAACCTCACTCGAGCCTATGGCCACAATCGAAATTAGGTATATGAACTGCGTTACGGATCTACCCAAAATAGAAGACGCCTCAAAATGCGACTTTTCAGTACTAAGCGAGACGAAGGTCAGGTTGACCCAACCAAACAATAGGGGTAAACGAATGGTCATAGTTGACCTCGCAGAGAGGGAAACAAAACAGCTAGTAAAGAGGGGTAAAACTAGGAATGGGTGGGTTATTTATCGGTTACGGTGAAGATTTATTCCATTGCAGTGCTACAAATGTCTTGGAAACGGAGTGACAGCACAGGCATGTTATGGATCTGATAGGAGCTCCTTGTTCTACAATTGTTTCAGTTATCCTGATGAACACGTTACAGTCGCTAATTGGTTTCGAAACAGTGCTTATTTCCAAGTGCAAACCCAAGGGGTCTTCAATGATCGGGAATGACACTCTTTAACGTATACTTAACGTCAAATGAATCGTTGTCATCCTTTTAAGCTAGAATCAATGCATTGGAGGACGCTGTTTAGAGTACAGGGGGCAACGCGCTAGTCGGATGGGACCTCATAGTTATAGGAATCGAATAGGATCTCGACGCTATAAGAATCATGCCTCAATCAGATGCTCGGGGAAAATGGATCTAGGATATGAGAGCCAGAACTTGGTTCGTCAGATTGAACACAGGGTACACCCCTTGTTTTCATCGATGGCGCTGGGAGCGATCCATTCCTGATGTGACATTTGCTCCGGAAAACAGTGAAGTGCAAGTTCGCTGCCCAAAGGTCACCTCATTCAAGTTCAAGGATGGACGTAATTATTCAGGCTTTTTCCCTATTCATACCGGCATCGTTGCGGCCGTCCACTATGAAATTCCAATCAAAATCCCTCTATTTTGCGAACATGGAATTGCAGAAAGCAGTCTCGTCTATGAAGACAAGAAAGGCTCCAGGACCAAATGGGATTCCAGTTGAGATGCTACAGATAGTCTTTCATGATTGTCTTGATCTGCTTATCAGCACATTTAACACATGCCTGCGCGAGGTGGTGTTCTTATAGAAAGGGAAGTAGCGTGCCCGGTGCTGATTAAGAAGGGAAAAAGGAATCCGCAGTCATAAGTTACGTATCGCCCACTTTTTATGCTATGCAGGACCGGAAAAGTTTTCGAAAAACTGACCACGAGAAGAATCGCTGACGTGAAAGAGAGTAAGACGTCACGTGAAAGAGACTTGGGGAGGCTATCCGAGCTGCTGGGGATCTATCCCATAAGGAGAACGGCTTCAAGACTAGCCGATCCACGAACGGCGCAATAACCGAGGTGGTGAAAGCGGTCCAGCGGGCAGAAGCCCACAATCACCACTCGAGGCGAATTGAACAATTTGTAACACTTGACGTGAAGAATGCCTTGAATTCTGCTAGATGGCAGATATTCTCCTGGTTCAGACGAGAAGACAACAGAGAAGATGGTACAACGGAGGAAAGACTTCATACTTCAGGGTTTTGAAGTATCTTACGCGGATATTGAAGGACTACCTCAACAAGCGAAAGTTCGTCTATGACACATTGCGGTCATATTAGGGGGTCGGTGAAGAATGGAAGTGACATCAAGGGTGGCGCAAGGCTCCATTCTTGGGCCGGACCTATGGAATGTCCTGTATGACGAGCTTTTAAGGTTGCAGCTACCAGAGGAGTCACGATCGATTACAATGACAATGTGGCAGTACTAGTCGCCGGACGTACTTTCAACTAGGTGCAACTAAAACTGGGTGTGATAATGCGTCGAATGAACGAGTGGTTGACAGGCCGTGGGTTTAGCCTAGCACTTGAAAAGACCGACGTTGTCATACTGACCAAGAAGCGCACCCCTCGTTTTATTCCCGTTCACGTCGGATAAAGAATCATCGAGTCAAAGGAATCAATAAAATACCTTCGCTTGATGATTGACTCGAAAATGAGCTTCTTGCAGCAAATTCGAGCAACAGCAGGTAAGGCTTCTGCGGGAGTGTCAGCTCTTAGTCGCCTTATGGCCAACACGGGGGGAACAACCTTGAGAAAGAGACGGGTACTTATGAGTGCAATGGAGTCAGTGCTATTGTATGGCTCCGAAGTCTGGGCTGACGCTCTTAGCAAGGAGTCGTACCGAAGGCGTCTCGGACAGGTGCAGAGGCGAGGAGCTTTGCGGATTGCAGCTGCATATCGCACTGTCTCTGAGCCAGCAGTGCTGGTTATCTCGAGAGAGGTTCCTATTATGCTGCTCGCGGAAGAACGAAAGCGAATGTACCAACGTAGGGGGGACTCGGCGAGAGAAGTCATCAGCCATGAGGAAAGGAGAAGGGCCCTAACTATGTGGCAGCAATCATGGGTAAGCGAAACGCGAGGCAGATAGACCGTTCTGCAGAAAGCATGGTGAGACTGACTATTATCTGACGCAGCTGCTCAGTGGCCACGGATATTTTCAGTCTTACCTGTATAAGATGTGAAAATCACCGTCCCACACTTGCTTGTTCTGCCCGGTGATGTCAGATGAGGTCTGCCACACGTTTATTGCATGAGAAAGGCGGACAAGACTCCATTCGCCTCTCTTAGAGAAAATAGGCTTGCTCTCTCCAGAAAACGTAACCGGGAAAATAATGGGGTCAAAAGACAATTGGAACTGCGTGTCGCATTACGTACGGACGGTTGTTCTTATGAAGAAAGGCATCATGGACCACTTGGCGGGGCAGGCGGAACGGAGATTTCTCTTTGACGGCAATCTTCTTCCTTCCCAGCCATCCCCAGAGGTGTTTTGTCGGTAGTCTTTCAGCCTTCACCTCCTAACCATTAAAAAAAAACAATCCGTTGACAAATAGCAAAGCTAGTCAACGTTTTCGCACAGACATATAAGATGGTGCATCGTAGCCTTGTTATCCACAAGTCAAAGACATGTTGCATATAGTGGAGTCCTTAGTAATTTGAATTCAATCGCGATTTCTATTTGAAAGACCATAAAAGTTGAAAATATTATACTTAAATATGATGAGATCATTTCCAAACTATCTGCTCATTTTATCTGATCATTTACACACTATAGCGACCCAGTGTTGCCTTGCATTAACTACACTGCTGTTTCAGGAAAGAGTTGCAAATGAGAATTTCATGTTCCTTACGAAATAGAACTCGAAGGAAGGATTTGGGTAACAAGTGTAACGTTAATTCGTTCTGAGGGGAACAATAAGAAATATGTCCTCAAAATGATTTAAACATTCTTATCTTTCTTCCTTGAGCTTCTTTACGGCGATGTTTGTTTTTGGATGGTTTGTTTGCCAACGTGACAAACCAGTAGTTTTTCTTTGTAAACTACTTTATTGTGCTGGCTCGAACAAGATCCCTGAAACTATATTTAGCTTTTGTTTATTAGAATCCGTTTGAATGCAACATCCTATTGAAAACTTAAAAATTCCCAGTTATCCCTGCATTTGTTAGTTTACATTGTGCGATAATCCAAATAGAGCAACGGAATCCAAAGTCTTCCACTGCTTCTTCCTTTCGAATGTGTAGTTTTTAGCCTGAAACGACAAAAAGTCAAATCATCTTCAACCCGCTCCTTTTGCCATGCCAGGAGTCAGTCAACTCTTGTTTACGTTGTTAATAGCATTCGCTACTCTATTGAATTAAAGAAAGTTTCCTGGGGAGCCTTGGAAAGTAGCAAAGAGTAACTTGATACTTAAAAATATATTTGCAAAAGCTGTCGAGAACTTTATCTGCGCATCCGTTCTTTGTGAAAACCGTGCCCTTTTGCACTAAGCCTTCGCTTTCCAGGATGGAGATTCATTCATAGAATGGACTGATGACTGTATAAAATCCATTATGGAATGAAAAACATTTCATATTCCATTTCTGAAATGTGTGTTCGGTCGCAACGAAACGGCCATGCCATACGAAATGCATTCAGGCAAACGCTACTAGTTCATTAAACCTGTAATTTCATCTCATTTGTATGTTTCAAATAAGGATGGCTTGTGTTCGTTTCATCAAATGTGATGGTCCGACATCAATTCCATTAAAAGTGGATGATTGTTTATGTATGAAGTTTGAAATAAAGTTGCAAATTCAAATGGTTATTACTCCTGAATGTGTGAGGGTGGAAGGATGCACATACGTGGGCCATCAATTACATTCGCTATAGTCGATATCTGATCAATAAAATTGGATTTGCAGACTATTCATGTTGATTATCAGATCATAATTTGAATTTTGCAGATAGATAATGCTAATAACTATTAATACAATGACTCTTGCTCCCATCTGGCCATAATTATGTAGAAAGGGATCGCCGGAAACAAATCTGGTAATCTGGTAAGATTCCTAAATGTTCTCTGCGATAGTAATCAATTCCTTCTCTTCAGTAACCCTTTGATGAATTCTGACCACACAAAAGCATCTACAATAGGTAAATCTGATGCTAAATTGAAAGCAATACACCTGTTGAGTCTCTCTGGCCTGTCTTAAGTTTCTAGGTCACTTTAGAATTTGTTCTCAGGTACTACATTAGATATTAGCATGGATGTGTTCTTACAACATTATCGCACCTTTGATAATTATTCCAAAAATTTCGTTATTCATCGTCTGGTTCTCGCCCAGTGTAGACCTACATCCAAGTATTCCAGAGTGCTTGCAATCGCAAGTTTAGACAACAACTCGTTCAGTTTTAAAACATTTAGTCTGTAATCTAAATCGAAAGTGTGTACACAATGTGAATGAAATCCCATCGAAATCTCCCACTTCTGCCCCGAGCAGGAAAATACCCCTGGACTCTTCGCTGGTAGAGTGCTTCCTGAGGGATCAGTTCAAGATGCAACGAAATTCATCGAGCCATGCGAACTCAAACAGATTCCTACCGCGAGTCGGTCTACTCCTGAATAGTATCGATGCCTTGCGTAAAAAATTAAAATAAAGAAATATTCTATCAAAGCGACAAAATCATGTCGATCGGACTAAAGATGCTCTTGACCAACCTTGATGACTATTATAAAATCGAAAATCACCTGACGGCTAAAAAGATGAACTATCTCACCCACTAACGGTCAGATCTTCGTCCGTCAGGATTGCATGACATGTCGGCTGAAGACCTTAAAAGGTCCCTAAAGCAGAACATAATCTATGTGCATTGGAGATCAAAAATTTCAGTAATAAACAGGGGGAAAGCGAGAAATCGTATTTTCGCCTGCACATGCAAAAAGCAACAAAAATTGCTGAGCTTGCAAAAATCAGAGTCATCAGGCATACAATCGTGAGATGGAGCTATTATTCAAAGAAGCGCAAAGGCCCCACCCAATACCGAAATTGCCAAATGTATGGGCATGGGGCTAGTCATTGTCACATATCAACAACATCCTCCATATATAGAGGTGGACGCCGTTACTGCAAGTGTAACCTCACGGACATGGAGAGAAACAACGCAAACGTGAAACCTTTGCCAATCACCCATGTCGATGCAGCTCTTTCTTAAGCTCTAGCAAAAAAGAAACAGCTCTAGGAAAAAATAAAACGACAAAAAGAATAACTTAAAAATACCATTTGGAGAGGAACAGAGAGTAGTGCACCAAAATATACCAGCAAAGTCCACGCTACTGAACTTGACGAGGAAGCACCTAAGCTGATCCGTGCACGTACTTTTCTATGGCACCAATGGCAGAAAAATGGTGCCACCGACTGGAAAATGGGAGTTTTTGTTGCTTCAAGTGTAACCCTGCGGACAAGGACTGAAACAAAATAGCCTGCTGCAGCTGCCAACTTTGCCAAACATTTTCAATACAATGTACCCTTACTTAAATAAAATAATGCCCAAAAATTACGATAATAGTACAACTAATGAGTGAACACATAAATCAACCTTTCACTAAAATTATTTTAAATTTCAACATAAACTTCGTTTTTCAAATAATACTTTGAAATCCTTTGCTCAAGCTCAAGGACTTATTGATTAATTACAAAGAATCCACAACATGTAACATTGTAGGGTTTTTATTGAATGTAGGCATTTCCTTAAAAACATTAAACACTACAAAATTGTTTAATTCGATAAATTTGATTGTGTTTTACACACATATGACGCATTTAAAAGTCTAGGTCTAGTCAAATAGCTGCTGTAATTTGTATTGAAAACAAATTAAAAAAAATTTGGAAATGTTTTATCTAATCTTTGATCCGTATATCTGAAATCTTTGTGATTGAAAAATGGGATCAAGAAGCCAAATGACTTCCACCAATAACAGCTCTAGTATCCTCCCCTTCCGTTTCTGAGACACTAATCGGGAAGATGCATTTACAACAAAGAAAGTTTTGACAGACAACTGCCAAGAATTGTTTATGCATAAAGCAACAGAAAGAAATGATAAAATGACTGACTAAGCCAAAGGAAACATTGTATTGTATAATTTTCGCTGGATACAGTCAACCAATAACATATTGAGTATGACCTAGATTTCAAAACGTTTAAGTAGAGATTCATCGCAAGGACAGTCTCAGCCAACCAGAGTTATATTCTTTTAAGGCCCCTCAGGTTTGATTAGCGGTAATTCTTAGTGGCAAACTGAAGCTGTAAGAAATTGTTTCTGTGGTAACAGTAGGTACCTTCATCAAATGTGTTATATCAGTCTTTCAGGCGACCGCTTGTCACAATTTGACAGCCAAAAACAAAGAGATCCAAATCGAGTCGATGTTTTTTTACGAAGTATACAAGTGAACACATTCATCTCCTCTTATTTTTTGTGTCATTTGTCTTGCATTAGCGGTCAGCCGACTGAAATGTTTGCAGCGGAATAACTTTTTATATTTCTAGCTCGTTGGAAATTTCATGAAACGCAGTGCTGTTGATTTTCAATTGTGTTCCTCCTCATTTCGGACCAATGACAGAATGATTCTGTTATAGGTTTCCTTTCGAATGAATGCAGCATTGTCCAACATATGAATCGCGCTCAGACAAAAACGCAGATCATCAATCGATTTGCATTTTCCGAGCTAATCAATAATTGGGGTCATATCTCGCCAGTAACGCGCCGAATTTTGTCTTACAAGCGGTCAAGCGTCTCGGGCTTGTCAGCGTAAAAAGTCCAGCGGCGATGAATTACAAGGTCTTGTAGACCTGCGCACAGATCCAAAACGAGAAATCATCAAATGTTTCCTTCAATAAGACGATGGTACGATCTGTATGGCATGTTTTGCAATCCAGTTGAACCAGACGTCCCCTGTATTACGGCGACCCGTTTCCGGAAGGACATAGTGATTACTCATGGCTTCCGCTAACGGTCGCCATCGACTGTAATGCTATTGCCAGCAGTATTTTTGATGACTTATGTACCAAGGATTCCACCGACCCATTAAGCACATGCGTGGATGTGTATTATCAGTGAGAGTAAACATGGTGTAGAATCCATGGTTAATCGATAATTGTTCTGATGGACGATTATGTCGGCCATAAAATTGACGAATTTTGCAATGAGTTTCTCCAACAGAACCGACCCTTTTCGGAATCGATCTGCACAATTTGCAAACGTAACTCAGGCGTCACCCTATTTATTTATTATGATAAAATGGTAAACCAAAATAACCAAGAAAAAAATGACAGCTGTCTCATCTTCATATACGTTGCGTTACAAAGTCTTGCCAACCTAAAGTTCTGTTCCTCTAAGATACTCTGAATACATTTACATGAAAACATAATAAGAATACATATTAGGTGTGCAACTAAGTTCTCGCTGTTTTTTTATGAAATTGACACTTTATTGTGAAAAAATGGTTAAAAATGAATCATTCAAAATATTGCCTATCGCTAGCGACAACTTTAACCTATCTTTCTGGCAGAGCTTGAATACCTTCACGTTGGAAGTATTTGTCTTTTGAGGCTATCCACGAATGAAGCGATTCTGAGATGTCTTCATATGATTGAATGGAATAAGTGATAATCGGACGTCACAATATCTGGGAAATATGGCGGGTGGGGTAAGACTTCCCGTTTGAGCGTTTCTAAGTAGGTTTTAACGGGTTTGGCAATATAAGGCCGAGCGTTGTTATGGTGTAGAATGACTTTTTCGTGCCTCTGATCGTATTGTAGTCGCTTTCCGCGCAGTGTTCGGCACAATTGTATCAATTAAGTTCGATACTGTTCCCCAGTGATGGTTCCGTTCGGTTTCAAAAGCTCATAATTAATAACACCGCGAACTATAACACCGGTCTTCAACATGTAACCAATCACGGCACGTTGTCTCACTTACAGCAATACCTCCATAAACGTTTTGCAGCTCTTGATGAGCTTCAGCCGCCGTTTTCATTGAATGAAGGAAAAAAGCACCACTTCCCGCAAATGACGATTATTTGGCACAAAATTCGACATTTTAACACAACCAAAAGTATATGATGCAGAAACAAAATCACTCATGTGTCGAATCCGTTTGTTTGTATGTCTAAGCTTGGTCCATAACGATTTGGTTATGTCACAATCGACCAGCATCTACTACTGGAGCCATCTCTTGAAAAACCGCGGGAACTTAGTTGCGCACCTAATATTTTCGTAAATGTTAAGAATTATTTAAAAGCAAAGAAAATTGTAACGAATCTTCTGTTTTCTATATATAACCATAGGGTTCTTCATAGTTTGTTCTTAAAATTGAGCTAAGAGCTTTGAAGGATCATACTATAATTACAAAATTCATAACATCGTTCTTTTATTGTATCTTAAAATTCATTGAGTTTTCGATCTCTTTCTCGACCCCTCACGACTGTTACGAAACCACTGTCTGCAGCAAACATCGAGCACAGTACATGACTTATCATTCGATTTATGACTGCTCTAATGCACCAAAAGAGGGCATTAGGAACATTTTAAGCACGTTTTACATGAAATAAGCTGGTAGAGCGTCCTTTAATGTTGAGAAAAGTCGTAAATTTTGCATGGAAGTTATTTGAAATGATAATTTCCTTTGGCAGTGCCAATTGTTTAGATGATATTTGTAGCCATAGCATTTATGTGAGCTACCGGAGAGCTCTAAATATCGTTTCAGATACGGTTACAGGTCAACGTGATGAAACAAAGAAAAATGAAGCGGAGGAAGATGCGGTCGGTGCTAGCACTTCCAGTAACACCGAGAATAATGAAATTATCCGCGTTAGTGGTGTAGTTGTGTGCAGATTGTTTGATTGTTGAAATATATCTATTCTGTGAGAATAAGTATAGATTTGGGATACGACTGTTGTAGGCATCTTGCGATAACCCGCAAGGACCGGCCATAAAATGGTCCAGCCGAAGAGGAACCTAGCCTCAAACCTAGCGAGAACCTCAAACCTAGCGGACCGTTCTGCCCTTTTATATGTGTATTTCCGTTCATAGAAAACATTTTTAAAACGAGTTCCCACAGTAACTTGCGTTTACTTTTGAAAATAGTTATTACCCATTAGATTGAATATGTATTGTAATATGTGCAACGCTAAGTCGTATTTTTCTTTACAATGTTTCAATAAATTTCCGTTTTTTTTTGTGGTAGGGAAGTGAAGGCTTTTCTCGCCCTGAGTGTGGGACTCCCAGACGCAAAATGCTTGGACTACCCACTAAACACCTCCCCTGTCAACCTGAGAACCTAGCCTGGAACCGGTTGACACATTACTTCGGGCTAGGCCTCGTGTTCCTACGCCTAGAGGCGCGTTCGGATTATAGAATGTCTTCTCTAAGGGAAGGACAGGAGGAGAAGGAAGTGCTAGAAAAGAGATCCATCCATCCCCTATGCCTCCCAGCGCTCCAATAAAGCTCTAATAAATTTCCTTTAAAACAACATTTGATCACATTTCATTGAGAATTTTTTATTTTTTAACGTTATTCTCACTGACCGACGCCAGCCAAACGAAAATATAAGTGCTGGTTCTCAAGGCGCTGGGCTCAACTTCATGGTTACTGTAAAACTATCCAGGAGATATTCGATGCAAGACCATTGGAAAACTACGAAGTGCCAAAAAAGAAATTTCTGATCATATAAAAATACACATGGGCACTCGGTTGAGAAATTTGAGGGAAAAAAAACAAAAGCGCTGAAGGGTAACGAAAATAAATTGATCAGTCAATAATTTATTTTGGATTGGCCACCGACGAATTCCAAACTCTAAAATCCGTAGCACGATAAATATTCAGTTTTCAATTTTTCATTCCGTATACTCCTGTCATCATAAGCCATCATTTTTCAAGCTATCAGACCATTGGCCGAGAATTTGAGTCATCACGAGTTGCTGGATCGTTGATTGGGAGGCTATACGCAGAGCAGCAAAGAAATTTTAATTCTAAAATCGGGCATTTGGCTCCCAAAAATTATTCAAGTGGAAAGAAAATATTAGCAAAATCAAGTGACATAGTTGTTTTAATGAAAGACTAATAAACGTTTTAAAGATAATGAAACTGATGGACATACACACTGAACGACAATCGTACAACTTATGCTTACTAGGGGTCACTGCTCAAATAGACCACTTGGAGCGCTCTATGTCGGACGTTGACAAAGAGCCCAAATGTCGGTTTTAAGGTGCTGTAATGGCAGAGCAAAATACATAAATTTTTATAGTCAAAGTTTTTATTTTATCATTTTCGAAACAAGAGTAGAAACCTTTTCTCGATACTTAAAAAACCTTCTTTTTTTTCAACCTCCGAATTATGATCACATATTTAAAACAATATTCCGCATGGAGTTTATGTCAATGTTTATGTCAAATCAATGTTTTAATAAACCCCTCCCTAGCTCTATGGAGTCTAGCTAATGTTCCACAAAACAAAACTGTTCCACAGGAAACGGTAGCTCGGCAGCGATTTTGTAATAGTTTTTAATAAACAAAATTTTTTAAAGCTTCCAAATATGCTTAAAACGAATTACACTTTCACTTTTTCTACCACTAATTTTCCTCCACATTTCCGTTCTCAACTGTATTCCAACCCTTAAAGTGATTAAATTTTGAAAATTTCAATTCCAGAAATCAGAAATTATTGGTGTATCTTCTCTCTTGGTCACATTACCCTATAATCAGCCTGACAATGTCTTTTCGAATGCTCTAATTCGCCCAGTCTATACTATTTCTGAAATAAATTTGGAATTGTAAAATAAAAAAAAATCAAGTGTTCAAAAATTTTGGAATTAATTCGAAAAGTATTATTCATCTGCCGATCATTCACCAGATGCAAGCGGTATCGAAACGATCCTGTAGAGTTTATTTCCCTTCTGTAAAGGACTGGTTTCAAAAACGCCGTTTTAAATGTCTAACAACTTGTCATAATAGTATACTCGCCCCTCTATTTAACCAAATAAAATTTTCAGTAAATTTCACGAGACCGACGAGAATAGTATTTCATTTCTTTAATTACATCGTGGCTAAATTCAACAATAACATCAGCAAACATGCAATAGCACTATTTACCTGCACATCTGGTGTCAATCAAGTGTAACCCACAATTGAGTACTTCCAGGACATATTCTCCGTAAACTTATTGTTTGCCTCTTATTTCTAGTGCCGGTACTGTGGCTGGTTGATATCCAATGACATTCACTTGTGATTGCTTGACCACGTACACAATAATTAATATAATGACCACAAGCTGGGCGCATATCGTTTCTTGGGCGGTTTCCTAGCTTTGTTCATCCTGTTTTATTAAAAGTAGCCACCGACGTCCACAGACGGTTAACCAAGTAGTAGTTAACATATGCACATTTGCTACAGCCTATGATTCGTGATTCGTAAACTTTCCTTAACGTTGTTAAAACTTTTGTTGAAATTCTTAGATGTACTTCATTGCACATAATCACCAAGGATGCATAAATGTTGCAATACAAAAAGGCAATTTAGGACTAAACACATATAGCCAATGTTCAAATTATTACCAGATCGCAATAAATAATGTCACAATGACTGGTATGTAATGTCCGGCTAACTATTGCAATTGGCTTCGATTCAATAAAGTACTTTGCTACATTTCTATCTCAAACACTTGCTCGTGTATGTGTGCGTATCTTTTTTGTGAATCTTGAGGATCTGGGAATTTTCATCAGCAACACGTAGCGCCTCTTCGGGCATATATCATCCTTATCAAGAAAAATGTTTTAATACTGTACTCATGACCTCATCGCGTGGGTCTCTCATTCGTGCAACGTTCTCACGAAAGGACTCCCGCCATTGTTACACCATGTGAACTAACATGACGTGCTATCCCACTCTAATCGATATTTGGAGCATACAACTTTCCCAGCATCCATTTGGAATACTCATATCACTTAAAATTTTCCGATTATTGAAAAACTTTTAACGTGTGTTTGGTCCCACTCGTTCGTTATTAGTTTTTTCCAGTCCAAAGCAACCATATGTTATCCTTTTGCAGAACATTACGGGCTATTTATTCGAGGGTAGTGCAAGTAGCGAAATGAATGAGTTAGTCCTCTCGTGTATGCTTTCAAGTGCGTCTTAGTGTACGACATATTGATCACATGTCGATCATATTGTTCAGGTTATTGTTTTACCGCACACAAGGTGGAGTTTTGTATTTGATAGGTACCCGAACGATTTGAATACCTTTATGAAGGATGTGCGTGTTCTCAAACTCATTATTAGACTGTGGGAAATGTCGGAAGTTAGTTTAATGGCATGTCCTGAAAATTTAGTTGGTTGGAGAATTTTTTCGCTCACGTTGGGAAAATATGTAATTAGAGACTTAGCGATATAGATATCATATCATTAGTCCCTTCAATAATAGAACTGTGAATGAGTGGACGATTTCATATAGAAAAAAGTATCACACGATTTTCATGAGAACGTGGAAATTCGGCGGAGTAACATGAGATAAAATGTATGTGAAAATATCAAAATCCTGTAAAATACATTAGGAAATTAATAACAAAAAACCATTTATTTTGAATAACTGTCACTAGGATTCTCTTTCGCGTATTGTTATTATGATTGAATTCCACAGTCCAAAAAAGGATAAAAATGTTTTTTTTTTCAATAAAAATTAAAATTTCATTAAAATTAAATAAAATCCCAAGAAAATACTGAATTATTTTGTGTGAGTTTCATTTCATACTTCATTCAATACTTCCGAATTGAAATCTCTTTCTAAAAATCTTGCTGAAATCTCCTGTACTTCCGCTGTGTATTGAAATTCCTCTAAAAATTCGTGGTGGACGGTGTAAATAAATTCTTATTATTATTATTTTCTTATTATTTTTAATATGATGTCATGCCTCGTCAATCTTAAATTTTCACTACTTGACAATAATCAAAACTAATAATGGTGACAGAAGTACAAGTTACAATTTTTGTGGAAAATTTCAAAATCTATTGAAAGATATTACTTTAGATATAAGACACCAAGACACAAAGATAGCAAGATACAAAGATATTACTTTAGCGTAGGGACTTATCGAGGCTGTCCGTTATCCTGATGTGATTCCAATCCACTAAAAAACCTAAAATCAACAACCATATGAACACGACGAAATAAAAACAAGGGAGTGTTATTTGGCTGAAGATAAGACCAGGGAATTCATTTTTTTGGGATAGCACATATGATGCCTAAATAATAAGTTAAGCGAAATTGTTCACAGGCCAAAAGTGCTTGAGTTTTCCCTGAAAAAATCATCAAATCACTTGAGACTCTTAGACAACAACGGATAAACAAATCTCTTTTGGGTGCTACGAATTATCAGTGATTCCAGAATGTCAAAGCATTTCTTGCTAAAGTGACGATCAGCACCTAGTCAAGTAAAAGATGTCAATCAAACGGTATGCGTCAAAGGTAACCAGAATGCAGCGGGAAGGCACAGCATATCAAACGATTATCTCGCGACCGAAAAGCTAAATGTGTGGAACAGTATGGGGATGCTCCAGTGTTAAACTATCAAACGAGTGGACTCACGCAACGTTTGCAAAGGAATAAAGGAACCTGTGTAGTCTGTTGAAAAAACTAGAGGCTTTATTCAGACGGAACGAGGGACGAAAACAGATGGACCTCTTATGTTAATTTCACAGATAAGTGCTGTCATGGCCCACTTAGGTAGCGTGGTTAGCGGGCTAGATTAACGCCCCCAAACCTAGAAGGCAAAACTCATAATAGCGGGCTGCTTCGAAACTCCTGCAAAGGAAAAATTTAACAAGTCTGCTGAAATTGGTGGTTCTGACTCTTTGTTGTAAATGACTTAATTCCAGACACATTTCTCCAAAAAAGGCAGTAGCAGCTTCCAAAGTTATAAAGCCGGAAGATCTTGCTTACGTTACAGGTAGTGGAAACTGTCTGGAGTTTCCAGCGGCACCAACTGAAAGAATTGAAAGTCTATGATCCAAGTCCTCGAGATTAACATGTGCCATAGCATACTCGCCCAGCTAACCCGACCTACTGTTCATAACGAAACAGTATGACAACAAGGAGGAGGCAGAATGGTATTGAGACTGATCTGGCACAGTTGTAATCTCGGTACCAGAAAGGGTTATTTTCCTTTTTTATAGTTACGCCAGAACCGATGTTTTGATGTGATCCTACGGATCTCACACCAAAGGAGCTAATGCCATGCTTTCAGAGTAAGCTGGATGAATGGTATAAAGCTACTTCGAGCACGGTAGGACAAATCTTCATTGACAGTGACTTGAATGCCAAAGTGGTTGACTCGGTAATGTTCTATCCGGATTCCAGCAGCCAATAAGTACGTTAGCAATACACCATCTTTTTGCTCTGGTGTACTTTAGAATCGTTTGTGTCAATGTTACCCAAATAGAAGATGGCTGAAGTTTATCCTACAAGCGGCTTGTTAAGAATTTCTTATGTTGCGAAAGGTAAAAGAGGCGCTTCTCACCACCTACTTTGTGGGGATTGAGGTGCCAAACGAACGTACATATATTACACTGCGCACTTGATTTGAAACTTGGATTGTTTTGGAATGTTTCTTCCACAATAAATTGAAGAAATTTGGATATCATTTAAAAACAACAAATAAGAGTAGTTAAATTCGATATAATATCATTCGATTTGGCTTGTGATATGCTAGGCTGATTGTAACATATAATTTATTAAACCGCAAAATACAGAAAAGTCTTGCTCGTTACGTTAAAAATGTTATTTGAAAAGACATTGAAAATAACAAACAATGTGGCAATACTTTGTGTGAAAATAGCAATGAATCAACCAAGTTGCCTGTAAGTGGAGGTCCTTGAGCTAGCACCGACTTTAAGTAAAAAAAAATTTTATCCAAGAGCAACCACACTCAAATCACAATTTAAAATGTTCACACGTCATGAATTTAGTGGCTAATTTAATGATTACAATTAACCATGACTATTTCCAAAATATAAATAAAATAAATGGTAAAATCAGTTATACAAAATTGAAAATTTACTGGAGAAACTTCTTGAAAATAATTTATCCATTTCCAAAAATCTATGATTTAAAGAGTTTTGCTTTAATACAAGTGAATTTTATCTGATCTCTGCTGTGAATTTTGTCTGATCCAAGAATGATCCTCCATTGGTGAAACTTTAAACTCCACGAAGAACAACCATACCTGACAATTGGAGAAACTTCAATAGGAAGTCAAGTTTGACGAGTACACAAAAAAGCCATGAGTCCCCGGTGAAGAGACTGCCAGTCAAAATGTATTGTGTAAGGTAATACTAGAGACTTGGTCGTTTGAATTTTTGTTCCTCACAGGTTATTGGGCCGGTAAGTTAGATTGCAAAGGAAATTAAGAAAGATGAAACATGTTTGAGAGGCATTGAATCCGTCTTTGCAAGCAACATGCTTAAGAAATGTATACCAACTCACGTTAAGGAAGCAGTGAAGTTACTCCATCTATAACATAACAAACGACAATTTCACGCACTTAAAAATATGGAAATATACAAACAGACAAAAAACATTATATTGTGTGTATTTTCCCGTGTTTAGCAATTCCAAACTACCCTGTATCTTTTGAATCTCCATTCCAAAATGCAATGTTGGCACGTTGCAATCAAAAACTAAGGGATAAATTCATAAGCTGACATACAAGCACTTATTCGGGTATAATCTTCGAGCCTCATAAACTGCTTTACAAAAATAAAAGAAAAACCATACAACCACAACAGACGAAGAAGGACTATATCATGAAACCCCTTCACAAAAACAAATACAAGGTGTTTTTCCTACCTGCATTAAAAAAGATCTTCCCACTTGCGTTATTAACGGAACTCTAATATCATCAAATAAGGTCACTACAGACCGACAAAATCCAGAACGGAATAACCGCCAAAACACGTCTGTGAACGAAACGAAACAAGTGACGGGGAGCGACGAAACGTTCCGAGGACAAAAAAAAATGAAATATTCGTGAGACATCAGGATAATTAAGTCTTATGGTATTACTTAATACCATACTTATTTAGAGGGTAAGGGTTTTAGTTAATTTGGAGGGTGTTGTGGGTGATCCAGGGTCTAAGTCTCTTGTCCCAACAAAAGCAGGCAGGGATTAAAAACGTTATTATTTATGAAATTTTATTCTTATGAAAAATTAATATGCCTGTTAGTAGTTGGCTGAATTCCTCCTTGGATCCAAGCCTTGTTTGAAAAATAGTGGCAGTGCCACACATCTAATAGAGTTTATATTAATAAAAGAAAAACATTTGGAGCTGCTGCCAAAATTTAGCAACAAGATATAAACTCCAATTATGATAAATGAGGTTTGCATACGGTGAAAGACTACAGAATGATAGTAATCTTGAAACCAATCAATCATCCTTGAAAAGGTCCTTGAAAATCATCATCAGTTCATGATGTTCAAAACTAATTCTAGATGAATTTCATAGCAATCGTAAATCGTTGTGGAATTTAAAAAACTCTGGAAAAATGCAAGAGTGCAACGTGGACGTACATCAAAATTGTTTGGACTTGAAGCAAGCATAGGGTTAAGCTAACCAAGAGGTTGCTTACGTTGCCAATATTTTTTGACTTTAGAATATCCAAAAAATTAGGTAAGCTTGGAAAAATGCAAATAAAGGATTCACTAGGTCATGCCGAAATTCAGAACAAGCTCATGATAAATACGTGAAATATTGCCAAATATGCTGGTCTCATACAAGGTGCCAAATAGGTGCCAATGTACCATGGTGGCCAAATAAAACTGAACACCTTTGTATATCACCACATATCGCCTGTACATAATGATGTTCAATGATAAATAAAACGAACAGGTGTTTACTTCTTTAATTGTAGTGTTAAACTTAAATTGTATGAAACACATAAACAAAAAATTTATTTTTCTGAAGGTACAGCCATTTTTACGTTTTATCAGCAAAATGATCATTATCACAACGAAATTTGTTGAATTGCAAATTATGAACTATTTTGGATTCTTAAAAGGAAATTTGTATGGGAAGCTACTTGTAGGTAGGTAGGAACAATATTCTTCAATTCATTACTAAAACTAATACTTTGTGTATCCTCCGCGAGCCTTGCTTACAGCTTCAATCCTTTGTGGCATGGATTGTATCAATGTCTGACAGTATTCGATGCTTATGTCGTCCTTTCAAGCGTCTTTAATGGAGTTTTTGAACTCCTCCTTGGCCCTTGGTCCCCTACTCGACAGTTTTCGTTTCAATTCAGCCCAACAAATCTCGATTGGGTTCAAATCGGGACTGTTTCCTGGCCACTCCAGTGTAGAAATTCCCCTTTCTGCGACGATTTCTTTAACCTGTTCAAAAACAAAACAATGATTTTATCCTTTTATTTATTTTTTACTTTTGTATTGAAGTGTTGTTTGTAGAAAACCTACAATTTACCTAACGAGCTCGATGACATGGCGCAGAGTCATCTTGAAAAATCGGATCATAAATGATTGGAAAGAGCCTATCCATCGACGGGATCAAATGATTGTTAATCACGCTGATGTAACTGATCGCATTCATTGATCCTTCTAAAAACACCAAATCTCCGGTGCCAAAGTAGGAAGTGCAACCCCAAATCATGTAACTCTGAGGGAACTTGTTTCGAGTCACTACACAGTCTTTATGAAGTTCCTCTCCGATTCTGCGACGTACATACTGCAATCCATCCGACTGGTTAAGGTTGCATTTTCATTCGTCGGTAAAGAGTACTCTCTTCCAGTCATTTTCCGATCAGTTTCGATGAGATCTGGCGAAATTCAGCCTCGCTGTTCTCATTTTAGCCGTTAAAGTTGGTTTTTTTCGGGGTCGCCGAGCTGAAAGTCCACATAACTGTAGTCTTCTTCTGACAGTTCTGTCGCTAATCATTATTTCAGTCGCTTCCTGGAAGTCCATGTTTACTTCCCTAGCGGTTTTTTTTCGGTCACTTTAAGCTTATGTTTTTAAGATGTCGGTCATCTCTCGCGGTTGTCTTTTTGTTGCCAAGTCCTGTTCCTGGTTTCCGCTGGAGACTTCCTTTCGCGTTTTTTTCAAAATTTCGGACACAGTCGCGTGGCAACAACCAATCCTTCTAGATATAGCCCTAGTGGACAGCCCTTCGTTGCTTAACGCAACAATTATCAGTTTTTTTTCACTATCCAGTTGTGGTGTCATGTTTCCTCGTCAACGGCTAAACTACAATAAACGACTGACAGAAGCCGACCCTATCACGGAACCTGAACAAACTGACAGATAATTAACCCCGCAAGTGATTTCCCTGGTAAATTTTGGTTATACGACCCATGGTATTACATTACGATACATGCCACCTGGGTATTTTAATTGAAATATTTAAAAAAAAAACTCATATTGGAAAACAAGTCACAAATTAGATGGTATAAACATTTTAACTCGTTCTAAATTTATTTCCCGGCAAAATTTTCCCCATTTGGTTCCAGCAATAAAGCCGGACGTGGTATCTACAGAGGAAAAAAGACAAAATCTATGATTTCATGCCGAAATACTACGCCCAGCTGACAAATTGATACACATAAAGAACAAACTATAAAACATTTCGATAGCTTTATTTATGTAAGTGAAAACTTGAACAGTGATAAATAGCCGCGAAAATGAGTTTGATTCTGCAAAATTCGTTGGTCACTAACATAACCAATGAGGGAATAGTATGGCTGTGCTCCAGAGTAATAGGGGTTTTCAGCCCGGCTCGTACAACTTGCGTATTACATTGTTAAAGCTATCTTTTATCTAACTTTTCTGGGCCGGTATTGTTTGAACTGTCAGAGATACAACGCTATTCAGAACTAGGAAAAAACAAGACACTGAAACAACGAATAATCTCCGACTCTTCCAATACAAGTGTGAAACAGCTTCCAAGATTGTTGCCGGGAACGGATTCTGGTAACTTCAAACTCTAATGCAGCAAAAGATGAGATCTGGTGGGTATGTCAATGAACAACGAGACTGTAAAGTGTCTGTGGCTTTCATAACTCCATGAATCGATTTGAATAATCGTTGGTATTTCGAAGATCGAATCAACAAGCAAAGCCTAGAAAATTGACTTCATTCTGTAGTTGGGCTGATTCATAACAGCATCGAATTCTACGACTCCCGCGGTAAATTCCACTGGTCTCTCTTTTTGTCAAATCAGTGATTTTGCCACGAGAATCAATGATTTATACACTGACGTCAGAATTGAACATGTAGGAATTACTTTCCTACACTCTTAAATAAATTAATCCACACGTGAATTACAAGAGTAAACAAATAGACTTTATTCGATTTATGTACATTTATGATGTTGCTAGTTGAAACGATGTTCGAGGAGTGGAAGCGAGTGGCCATTTTTCTTTATTTTTAAAGTCATGTACACTCCCGGACGGGAGTTGCTAAATTGTGGTGCCACCAATGCACGACAAAACCTTACGTACACTTTCGGACGAGGGTTGCTGAAACGGTGGCGCCACAAACATCAACGTTCATACAGCCGGGATCGTTTTTCTAGTGAGGCCAGTTCCAAATTCTTAAGGCAATCAAGAGGCAGTAACACAAAAAAGCATTGTTCGTGCTGGTTTGATTATCGATTCGGCAACCAAGCAAGGAAGTGTGAGGACGGTTGCTAATGAGAGAACGACGAGTCGAAAAGTTGCACAAATACATTTTTCGGCGGTTACGAGGTGACAAAGAATCTAATCCGTCTTTTCCATGATGAAAATCAACTCATCTTTCACTTTTGGTTTGAACTGAACTTCCACCATAAAAAAAATTTGGCCACGTTGAGTTCTCTTGGCTGTTCGTGATTGCAGACATGATCGGCGTAGACTTTTCAATACATTTCTCATCATCGAACGAATAAATGAGAAAACTATCGATGGATAAGCTTGAATCCAATCCTCATCGACATATGCTGTCATTGAACGTGCGGGAGGATAATTCTTTAATCATCTATTCGAATACATAAGCTTACTATCAAATTTACTATCAAAAAAACTATCAAATTTACTATCCGCTGTTCTTCCAAAAGAATTTTTCCCGAACTGAGGAAAGGTAAAAAGGAGTGATTAATCTGAGACTACCTGAACAAATCGCTTTAGAAAAGTGCAAAGAGAAATTAGCAAGCCTAGCTCTCCATGTTCATCCATCGTACTATGCTAAGCTGTGTCCTTCATGCTGATGCCTCGAACTATGCCCATGGTGGCGCTTTACATCAAAAAGATAGAAATTAGCTGCAGCCTTTGAGTTTGTACTCAACCTGTTTTATAGACACATAAGGACTGAAACGATTTTGGATTTTTCTTAAGCTTTGCGTCAATCTAGCTGCATTCAAAAAAGATACTAAAGCCATATTAATCTTATTCGTCAATGGAATTTCACTTGAACTTGAACAAACCAATGAACTAGAAGTAGTTTGTCATCAAGCTAAAGATATCATATCATTTAACTTAAAGGACATCGTTTCTTCAAAAGGGACTTGAAACTTGTGACCACGTTTTTCTGGGAAACTATGCTCCGTTTCTCCCCCTGCCCCACCTTATGACGGACCACTTAAAGGGGGTTGTTGTATTAGGCAAACCTACACCATGAACCAAAATGAGCAGGATCCAGAGGTTTCAGTTCAACAACTCAAGACGCTATTCATCAAGTACGAGTAGGATTATCCAATTGAAAATGAAACTATCCAAATGTTGACCAAAGAGAATAGTAAGGCTTCAACTCAACTTTCCACCTTACATCTTACGACTTTTTGAACGTCAGATTAAACCCACTTGCATAGTCTTTATTGTCAAAACGACCTCCTTGGGAAATATGCAATCGGTGGGCAAACGCTGTGGACAATACTTGTGGAAAGCTGCGTACTCAGCAAATTAGAGGACTCTGCCAAAATATTGCGCGACCAATGGAGGTAAAAAATGATGCAGGCGGAAGATCAAGATCGGATAGCAACGCTAACATAACAGAAATATTCTGAAAACCCTTAATTTTGAACGTTTAAAATGAAACCAAGCATTTGAGACTCAATACCTGCACTTATGGGTGTGTTTACCTGTTTAAATCAATATCCGTAAACAAGTTACAAACTCAATAGTTACCAAACTACCCCTGTGGATGGGGGAGGCTAGAATACATCCACAGTAACCCAATTTGTCGTAAGAGGCGACTAATGGGAACACAGCACCGAACCCGGACTATGATTTGACTTTCGACTTTATTTGACGCATGTGGGCTGGCGGCCATGATATTCTGGACCTAGTCGCTTTCTGCGCGGTACCGCCGGGGTGAAACCCGAGCGTGAATGGCTCCAGGCTAATATCACATCGTCTCCGTCCCGATAAAACCTTGCCAGGCCTCAGAGTACGTTCAAAGCTCGCACCATTGAGTTGGTAGAGTAGGTTTGGTTGAGTCATACTCCCGATTAGGGCTGATCTGGCTCTGAGCACCTAACTTCATAAGGGCTGGTGCGAACCCTCGCATGGCCTCCCTGCTTGCATAGATAACCATGGGATCATTAAGGTGACTACACATTCGAGCGGAGATAGCGGCTCTGAGGGGGGACCCTTAAGAACAAAATGAAGAAAAACAACAATAACAACAACAACAAACAGAATAATGCAGAGGAGACGAATAAACGAGCCGATGAACATAATTCTGACAGCCGTAACGATTATCTTGGCGTGTTTTCCCGTAGTGGAAAAACCTTACGTTCACCACCACGGTCTCATTCAGCCCCAAGCGGAAAGAGTAGTGATAGGCCGGTAGTAAATGCAGCTCCGGAGGTTTACGACCACCTCACTCCTAAGGTTGCTACTGCTGAATTGACCTCAGTAGGAGGAACGCACAACATAGAACGTAAGCTCCCGGAGGAGAATCGCGGAGAACCGAGTTATCGCGGAGAACCGTTTCGAGGAAGAACGGTTGACTAAAAAATGCTATGCGATCCTCAAACGTATGCAAGGAGCGTGCATAAACCAAAAAACAATCAGTAAAGATGTAAAAAATGGAGTGTTTGAGCTCGAAGACCTCTTGGATTGAGTTTGCCACTACAGAAGACTCTGGAAAAAGCTGGAAGAAGAACATCCAGATCAAACGGTGCACGTTAAAGTCACCCAACCTTTCCTTCCCAGTATCAAGAGGACTGCTGCTAGCCCTGTTGAAAGCGAACAGGAGAAAAGGCGTAAAGAGAACGTTGAGCCAGAAACAGAAACGCCACAAAGAAAAGACGGCTTCCAACTCGTGATATCTAAGGCGGCAAAAAAATCCGCAAAACGCGAACATCCGCTTAGCCAAAAAATAGTGCCTGTTCAAACAACGACAAATACTGTGGACAAACCAGCAAGAAAAAAGCGAAGAGTCCTTGGAGACGCCATTCTTGTGAAGCCCACTGACGGAAGGAGCTATTCTGACGTTCTACGCGATATCAGCAAGAATGTCAAGCCGGAGGAAACAGGGACGATAATTAAAACTCTACGATCGACAAAGTCCGGAGGGCTACTCGTCGAGTTTGGAGCGGACTCCTCCGATAAATCGATATTCTGCGACAAAATAAAGGACGTCCTTGGGGCAAAAGCCACCGTCTCTTCCTTGGAGCTAAGAGCATCAACGGAAGTAAGGGACCTGGACTGCATCGCCGACCCGGCTGAGGTTGACGAAGCCATTCTAAAAGACTTCCCTGGAATAACTCTAGAAAAAGTAAAGCTTTCTCCAGAGAATGGCCGAGGGCAAAAGCTGGCCATACTCGAAGTAACGGAGAAAGATGCTACACAACTCCTGGCCAAAGAAAAAATAAAAATCCGCTGTGTGGTGTGCAGAATTCGCCGCCGCGCCATCCCAGTACGATGCTACAGGTGCCTTGGATACGGGCACACCACTTCGAACTGCAAGGGCCCTGACCGTAGTATGCTTTGCTTTAAGTGTGGAGCAACTGGGCATAAGAAAAAGGAGTGCATTGAGACTCAGCGCTGTTTGTCATGTAATCACCTTAACTCTCAACCGACAGAGCCCTTCACGTTGCAGGAACAGGTGCGTGCCCAATCTTTAGAGAGGCACTAGCAAAAGCTAAAGCAGCTCTGAGGTGATCATCCGGGCCCTTCAAATTAACTTGCACCGTAGCATCAATACATAAGATTTGTTAGAGCAGTTCGCCAGAGAAAACAGAGCTGATCTACTGCTGCTGCTGAGCGAACAACATCGAAATAAGACCTCACCAGCCTGGTTCTCCGATGACTCCCATACTGCTGCCGTTTGGGTTCGTGGCAGCATGCGACTCCAGATTCAAGGTCACGACCAAGGAGACGGTTTCGTGTGGTTTCGGTGCCCGGGTATAACGTTTTTAAGCATATACCTGACGCCGAATAAGTCCATGCCATCTTTTCAAAATAGACTTGACGCGCTAGAAGATGCTGTTCTGAACACAGATGGCAAAGTACTCGTAGCGGGAGACTTCAACGCCAGAGCCATTGAGTGGGGCATGCCTCAAACCGATTCCAGAGGGCAACGCATTCTGGACATGTCGGCGAGGACTGCGTTGGTGGTTTTAAATACCAGCAATGTACCTACCTTGAGGCGCTGGGGCTACGAAGGAACAATTCCAGATGTGACATTCGCCTCGGAGTCCCTCGCTCCAACGACGCTGAACTGGAGAGTACTCGAGGATTATTCAGCGAGTGATCATCAATACATCGCGTTTGAGATCGGTGATACCACTCCTCGCTCGTCTCAACGATCTTTCATTCCCGGGTGGAATATCGGAAAAATGGACGTGGAGACTTTCACCAATGTGATTCTGGAAGGCGGAACGACATCGGGGCGCGTTTCAGGGAGCGGAAGGGCTGGAATCGAGGGAATGGTGGAGTCAACGATGAACCTCATCACTTCTGCCTGTAGCTCATCTATGCTTCAACGGAAGCCTCGACACGACAGGCCTGCTGCACAGTGGTGGTCAAAAGATATCGCAGACAAACGAGGCGAGTATCACACACTTCGACGTGCAACTCAGCGCTCGAGAAACGTAGAGGAAGCATCCAATAGGACAGCAGCATACAGATCAGCGAGGAAAGAACTCCGAAGACTCATCAATGAGAGTAAAGCAAGCTGCAGGCGAGAACTTGTGGACGATGTGAACAGGGATCCATGGGGGCTCGGCTACAAGGTAGTGTGGCGCAAGCTCGGCTCCTCACGGAAGCCGTGTTTACTTCAAACAGACAAGATGGACGGCATAGTGCAGGCGCATTTTCCAACTCAACCTGTCCGTGTTGATGCTGCCCACGAGGTCGACTCAGGCAAATGTCCATCGTTCACTAAAAATGAGCTGGGGGATGCGGTGTTTTCTATGAAACCTCGAAAGGCACCAGGACCAGACGGCATTCCAACCGATACTCAATGTGTTTAACGCTTGCCTTAGAGAAGGTGTATTCCCATCTCGCTGGAAGGTGGCGAGGCTCACATTGATCAGCAAGGGAAAAGGGGACCCCGGGCTGCCATCTACATACTGCCCGCCTTGTATGCTGGACACAGCCGGGAAAGTGTTCGAAAAGCTCATCAAGAGAAGACTCTCTGACGCAATTCGTGCTGCAGGGGACCTATCTTCTCAGCAGTATGGCTTTAGAGCAGGCCGACCCACTTCCGATGCCATCATGGAAGTGGTGAATGCAGTCTGTCGAGCCGAAGCGCACAAAACTGAAAAACGAGTTGTCTTGCTAGTGACGCTTGACGTCAGAAATGCCTTCAACTCCACCAGATGATCGGATATTCTTGGCACATTGGAAAATTTTTTCCGATTGCCACGGTATCTGATGCAGATTTTGAGGGATTACTCAAAGAACCGCAATCTGCTCTATGACACGCAAGATGGGCGGCACAGTATGGAGATAACTTCTGGTGTAGCGCAAGGCTCCATACTGGGACCAGACTTGTGAAACGCCTCTTACGACGGACTATTGAGGCTTGAGCTGCCAGATGAGTCGCGCTTGGTCGGCTATGCAGATGATAAAGCAGCACTGGTTGCCGTACGCACAGTCGAACATGCGCAACGCAGGCTGCGAATGCTAATGCGTCAAGTGAGGGAATGGATGACCACCCGCGGGTTCAGTTTGGCACTAGAGAAAACCGATGTAGTCATTCTCACAAAGAAAAGAATTTCCACGGTAATTCCTTTGCAAACCGGAGATGCGATTGTTGAGTCTAAACTTGCAATAAAATATTTGGGACTATTGATCGATTTCAAAATGAGCTTTTCGGAACAGATCAGGGCAACGGCGAAAAAGCCCGCGATAGGCGTCTTACCTCTAAGTTGGCTAATGTGCAACATCGGTGGGCCCACACCGAGCAAACGCCGACTTCTCATGAGTGCTGTACAGTCAGTGCTACTGTACGGCTCTGAGGTCTGGGCCGGAGCTCTCTGTAAGGAGCTGTACCGAAAGCGCTTGGCCCAGTTACAGAGACGAAGAGATTTGCGGGTTGCGTCTGCATACTGCACTGTCTCTGAGTCGGCGGTGCTGGTGATCGCAGGAGTGATACCCATCGCCCTCCTTGCTAGGGAGAGACGGAGAATTTATGACCGGAAAGTGGATTGCTCAAGATGTGCTGTTAACCGAGAGGAGAGGCAGCGCACAATACTCGAGTGGCAACAGTCCTGGGAAGGCGACTCTAATGGCCGCTGGACTGCCCGTCTTATAGGGGACATGGGATCGTGGCTAAATCAAAGGCACGGTGAGACTGATTATTACCTTACCCAGCTTCTTAGCGGGTATGGGTATTTTCAGTCTTACTTGCACAAGATTGGTAAATCACGGTCCCCAGACTGTATTTTCTGCCCCGGGGAAAGAGATGACGCATGTCACACCTTCTTCAACTGTAGAAGGTAGAACAGGATGCGGCAGGACTTGTGGGAGGTGATGGGAGAGCTTTCTCCAGACAATCTGGTCGGAGAAATGCTGAAAAGTTTCGACAAATGGACGTGTGTGGCACATTACTCTCGGGCAATACTTACTGCCAAAAAATTTACAATGGTTAACCTTGGACGCGGGGTCTAGTGGGTCTCCTTTCCAGCAGTCCTCCTCCATCCTGCCCCCTCCCGCTGGGGGAGGTTTCTCTAGGCTGACGACGCCCTAGGGCGAAGGAAAAGAGGCCTAGCCCGAAGTAATGTGTCAAACGGTTCCAGGCTAGAGTCTCTTGACAGGGGGTGTGTTTAGTGGGTAGTCTGGTAGCATACGCTGCTAGGAGTCCACACTCCGGGCGTAAATTGCCTTCACCCCCCAACCCAAAAAAAAAAAATATCCGTAAACAAGTTACAAACTCAAAAGTTGTTGTCTTAGTATTTAATAACACATTTCTCTGACACTATACTGTAATCTGAGTTATCTATTTGAATAACAATATAATTCTACCATAGTACAGTATTCCTATTTGTGTATATATTTCCGTAACTATGGAAAATATGTTGTAGTTGACTTTCCGGAATCTGAATCTGAATCGTAAGATACCGACCTCATTTGATTGGATAAAAACATCAATAGCAATGTGGTACCAAATCACACGACTTCACCAACACCTCCGATTTATTTTATCTCTGCTTTTGACTCGCCATTTCCAGCCCTCGTGATCTCGTTGACAACTCCCGAAAAATCCTGATTCACTACTTTTGCCGCTTGTGGAGTGCATCAAATCTTTCAAGCTTGTGTTCTCGCCGAAGTTCTGAGAAGCTACATCTGACGTGGGCAGTTTCTCTGATACTTATTAGGATCTCTAATACTGATTACAGCCTGTGGCAATTGGAGGCTAGTTCGGTTCAGGATTTTCAAAATAACACACGGCAGCAGACTTTTCCTTCCTCGCAAATCCTTGCAAATTTCTAGGGTGATGGCTCCCGATTAACTGACCGTTCATATTAGGAATGAAATATCGAGCCGGTCCCACAGCTCTGTCAAACAGGCACTTCTCGAATTTATGGTCAAGTTTAGGTATATAATGTAGCGCAACAATTCTGGGCTTAATATTTTGTCAGGAATTTCATCCCTGCCTTTGAGTACAGCAGGCCGAAAGAGCAAGTTCTATTGAAACACCCGTTCAAAGATTTGGAGTTGTACCATGGGAAGGCCAGTGGGTTTGTTTAGAGTTTTGATGGCTTACAAGTTTTTTGATGTAGAATGACATGTTAAGCCAGTCGAAGTACGTCTCAAATCACCAAATGATGTGATCTTAGCTACTATGTACGCTAAAAGGATGGTCCTGAGATCAGGATTAGATTATGGTTTGTCTCTGCCAGTAGCCATAATTGCCATCCTTCCTGTTTGCGTCTGTATACAAATTCATCCAACACCTACAGATCACATCCTGTGATGTAATGATCACAGACACTGTGATCCTGTGATGCTCTCTAATGTTGGATAGTGGAGTTGAAACCCTGTAGTTATAGGGCCCATCGTGCTAGTCGACCGTGTAGATCCACCCGATTCATAAGCAATTTCAGGGATGCATGATCTGCAACGATCTCGAATTGATGTCCTTGTATATACGTCCAGGAGTTCTTTACTTCAATCACTACTACCAAACACTCCTGCTCAGATTAGTTGTAGTTACGCTGGGATAATCTCTGATTCTTTGACATGAAAGCTATGCAAGCTTCAGTCATCTGTACGAGAATGGCTCTTACCCCCTATTAACTTGTCTGGCAGTGTAAAGAGGGAGTTTTTGAAATCTGCCCTTTTGAAGCACAGGATGGTTGTCAGGCAAACGTTTAATTGGTCGAATGATTTTAACCTGGAATCGGCCCAGAGGAACTTTTGGATTTTCTGCAGCATCTCTGTCAGTGATGGTGAAACCGTAGTGTAGTTCCGAACGAACATTTTCTGATACCATTTGTCCAAGGCCAAGATACCGACCTTCAGTAATGATAAATTTGTTTTTTCAGACACTAAGGCTCGCATTAGTTATATATAAAGCGACATCTTGTAAGAGTATTAGATGTCGATTATATTCATCCAGAGCAACTGACACTAGTAGTAACTCGTCCAAATATACGCAGACTTGGTGGTGTAAATGGCAGGAGTATGACATTATTCTTTCAGCCAGTCATCGTCTCAGGTGCGCTGAAGATTTCAATAGGCACTGTATTCCAGGCAAGGTGAAAGAAATTTTATCCTTGGAATTAGGATAAGGGAAAATTAGCTAGAAGGGGTCTTTGAAATCTTAACTAGTTATACTGTGTGCTCTCAGATTTTATAGTATATTATAGGAGTATTAACGTAGTATTAATTATTTGAGCATTCAAACGTAATTGGACTTTGATGGGTCTTACCACCTGGGTTACTGGTGGCAACCATGCATTCCATGAATTTTTAATGACACTCAAGGCCACGTTTCAGTTTACTTTGGTATATAACTACTTTTTCTCCGGGGACGATATACCAAAAAGCCTTTGCTTGATCAGCTAAGTAACTCCTAGATCGATAACATACTGACATTGTCCTGACAAGACCTTCTCTTTCGTGAGATAGGAAGTTAGCAATGGCCGCGTTTAATCGTAGGTGTTGTGCCCTATGCAGCACATATCACTAGGGTTGAGGTACGGGTGATAGCTCATTGACTGTCAGGATTGTATGGAGTAAGTCGAAAAAAACGTTTTCGGGCTGGGGCGGCACTTAACTGTGACGATGACTGGCAGTTTGCTCAATGTTAAATACCGTATTCCATCCGCAGTGCTCAGGTGACTGTCATAACACTGAAATTGATCCTCAAGCTTCTCGAGGACTTTTCCCGATGGTATACAGCTAACACGAGCACGAGTAAAAACTTAGCATCCCACCTGCTTCATAAGGGTTTTGACTAAAGAATAAAGACGGACATCATGTATGGCTTTGTGGATCTATGTCTTCAGATCAAATTTTCAAGAAACACAGAAATTTCACTAATGACTACTAATGGACAGGGTGGGTATTCCTATGGTCAAATTTTGGTGCACAGGTGCAACTTCTTCAGCAAAATTTTTTATTGTGCTTGAAAGTTGTCCTGTAGTAGGACATCGTTTACAAACATATATGGATAAATGTTCTGAAATCGTTCGAATAAAGGGGCTTTTGATGTTGCGGATCCAAACGCAGTTTGCTGAATTAGAATGGATAGAGTTACGGGTGTTTGGTCTGTTTGCATAAAGAGCTGCGTTAAGTCGATGCCATTTCTCTCCGGTACAGCACTGCTAATTCGGGGCCCTAATTTGCTTTCAGCGGGCCATCTAAGCACTCGGCTGCTAGTTTTTTTGATTTTTTGCATTCCTTGCAATCCGAGGCATACGTGTCGGGTCTACCATAGTGGAATCAAGGAAACCGGTGGCCAGGATTTCGACGGTTCGAACAGACCCTTTACTGATGTTAGTAGGGTGCCCTCTTTGGTATCGCAATGAGTTACCAAAGTTGCACTGATGCACCAAAACTTTTCCATTTCGGTTTATCTCTGCTCACGACTTCATTCGCGATCTTTTTTGCAACTACCGTAGTTGAAATTCTGCTTCACCGTGTTACTTGATTGCGCCACAGCTCTCAGTTGGGTTATCTCGCCGAGGTTGCAATGCTTGAGACCACAATAATAATCGAATAAACGTCAAGTATATGAAAAAAAAAAAACGATAAACCATGAATCAGACAATTATAAGGATAGAACAGTTATCCTTTAAATCTGGACGTTTTTTTTTTTGTAACAATACATTGTACGTAAAGTTTCAAAGGCATCTAATATTTGACGACTTCTTTGAAGAATCGGTTTCGAAATGCTTGAAAACTATCGATGTAGATATATAGGCTCGTATTAAAGAACAAGCATTTATAATAACCTTTATTGGTTCAAATAAAAAAGTAACGATAAAAAATGACTCTCTTTAATCAACAACTCTGACACTTTTTTGGTTTATTCAGGTACGACAAGTTTTAACCTAGTCTTGATTATTAGCAAGTGAAGTAATCTAGTATTATTTATAGAAAAAAGTATACATCTTCAGCTTTCGATGTAATATATGAGGAATGAAAAAAACTTAACAGGAACTTCTTTTAGGGGGACAACATTCTGACAAAAGATTTATCTCGACAAAAGATTTATCTCGTAGAAATTATTGGCAGTCATTGCCCGAAGAGCGAGAACACTCCAAGCACACAGGCTTGTTAAACACGATACTAACATGTGCAGTAAATCTGCGCTTCTTTGTGGGGCAAATCCTGCATGCTCTTCCTGCTCCTTGATTGACTACTTGTGGTTGCAATCCTTCTTTGGCCACACCGTTTCCTAAAACTCGAGTTATGATCAACTGCAACTTCCGTGTCGTTTTTGAATTGATCACACGTCTTCACGTACAACGTAACACGAGTGACTGTGCTCATATTTTCAGAAAAACACCCTTAGTCTAGCACACGTTATAAAGAATATATGCAATGACCGCACTAAGTTTTAAAATTGGATATCACCGTAGGCCATGTCATTTTTCGGCGACGACTCTATTCTTTTTTGGAATATTATAACATATGGTTCCATTTTTTGTAAACACAATATAAGTTGACTGAACTTCTCGAATCTTATGGAAGTGAAATTCTCTTAGATTTCCCTTTTGTTTTTTCTACTGCCGCTACTTACCTGAGCTTCCAGTTTGATGGTTGGTCAATGAGCTGCAGAGACGAAAATTCAATTTTTGGGGGTCACGTTGAGATTCCTGCCCTGAATCGGTTTTATTGGTAGTAGGACGAATTAGGATCTATTGTCTTCTGCTAGCAGTCCAGTACCATCCGAGCTCTTGCCAGAGTAGATAGTATAACATATATATGAAACTCTGCGGATCATATACCGCTCGTATCACCAGTCTACATTTACCAAGTTTCTGCGACTTTGTCGGTGACATCTCGTCAACGGTGGCTCATTAACGCAATTGGTTCAACTACTGCGAATTACTGATTAAATTGTTGCAAATGAGATATAGGAGGAAGATTAATACTTTTTTTTCTCTTTTCATAGACAATAGCAAAACTAAAAATTCCGTCTTGGGCAAAGAGCATCTAAATATTTAACAGCCAGTACGATCTAAATAGTAACTTGTGTCTTCATTATTTGAGTTCAAAGCAGCCGAATTAATTAGAGATTAATAAATTAGAGACCAAAAATTGTTTTAAAAGCAACAATATCCAGGTTTCATAGACAATAGCAAAACTAAAAATTCCGTCTTGGGCAAAGAGCATCTAAATATTTAACAGCCAGTACGATCTAAATAGTAACTTGTGTCTTCATTATTTGAGTTCAAAGCAGCCGAATTAATTAGAGATTAATAAATTAGAGACCAAAAATTGTTTTAAAAGCAACAATATCCAGGTTTCTCAGTTCTGGTTCTTCATAGCGTACAAACTTGGTTCCATAATTTGAAATTTTTGCATTAGTCCAAGTCAAAATTTCCCAATTCATTCAAAATTTTAAACAAATCACTCCAAATCTTGTACAGTTTTTCTCATCGTTAGCTGTAAATTTCGAAGCAAATCGTATACATGTTGGCGTCTTTGATCATTTGCATCAAACTTTTCTATATTAAAAGTTGGATTGCAATCCACAAAAAGCCTTTCTTCATCGTTCTCACTTTCATCGTGCTGGGTTAGCTCTCACTCAGATATCAGAAACTGCTGAATATCCTCCTACTGATCTGACAGCCGCCAAACGAATTTCTGACCCCTTCTTCAAATATGGATCGTTTACATTTATTGTTATTTAGCTCGCTCAAGTGAACTTTGGGATTGCTGCATCGGAGTGTCTGTACTAATTTTTTGTCATTTTTCACATAATCATCTTAAACAAGCATAAGGACCTAACACAAAAGCCCTAAAAACGTGTATCCTGAGAGGCTCCAACTAATATTTGAATGAGTTGTACTCACGTTTGGAGCATCTAATGACACCTATACTCTCGCTGATCATTTTACTATCACAACCGAACCTAGGATGCCGCTCGGTCTTGGCAAATGGGGGGAAGTATCTGAAATAGAGAAATTGAAAATTGCACGTAGCCTGTGGGACTTCACGTCCATACTTAAAGATTAAGATGGATTACGCGTGATATACTTCTACTGTTTTGCTAGTGAAGTATAAAACTCTTAAAAAAATTAAAAAGCGATCCAATCGCACTTGCTTTTGAGAAGACTTTATAGAAATGTAGGCAAATAATGTGGCCTCTCTATATGTTCAAAGTGACGGATCTTGACTTAGGCAAACTACATACTACACATGAGTATTTATCTTGGTTTCAATTATTGTGCATATATTTCCATCCAATATCTTGAATTAAACATTATTATAAGAAACTGGCTTGGTGACACGTTTTCCTCGTTTTCCACAGGAAATTATTTGCTTTTATGCGATGGTTGATGTGTGTTTTTCAAGTCACTTTCGCTTAAAATGAAGCCAACAGCTATTTTCATTATGGTGACTCTAAGCTCCATACATGCGATCGCTCCATTATTTGCTGAGTTCAATTGACGTTACATATATTCAACATACAAGGACTAGCACTTGTATCAGTTAAACCAACCATAGGGCTTGCTGCATGTAGTTGTCCTCGTAATTCGTTGCTCACTCTTCCACGTTCGAACCGCAAGCAGAATAACGTCGTGTGAAAATCTCACTATGCCGCATTATTATTCGGTTGTATAATCAACAAGAAACAATTTTCAAAATTATTTCAATGCACCCTTCCCGGCATAACAATGCGTCGCTCAGTTTGAAACTTTCTAATCGCCCAAGTTGCATGAAATTCGCAACTAGTGCAATTATACGGGAAAGGAACGTGCGCCACACCACACAATGGCGTTACAATTGAAGGTGATAGCCAGGTACATAACATAACTTGTCTGATTATTCACGAAAACTAGATAATCGTTGTGCCAACCGAACGTCAACTTAGGAAGGTGATGGCTTTCCACTTGTAAACAGGAGTATGGAAGCCTTGGGAAGCGTCAGGTTGCCAATATCTGGTTAAAATTAACCCTACCACTTGCCATTTATATTATTTCAAGGTATTTAATAAATACCACAGCTTAACTAGGATTAGGCGGGACGAATCTTGAATCTCATACCAAGAATTTTTTACATCTTCGATCCATTCCCCATCCCTAGTCTACATACATGCGAGTCCCGGAAAAAGGATGACAGAAATCGTAGGGTTAACGTGACTGAGTTGCATGTTCTCTAGGCAACACCGGGGACTGACTTCTTCCTCAATTTCGTTTGCCATGTCGTCGTTTAAAACACACATGAAAAGGCAATAAAAGTCCTGACGCGAAGAGATTCGAGAATTCGCCAAAGTTTCGTGATTAGATTTCTTGATATGCACTCTGCATGTTGCATTCAGTCGACCATGGCTAGGGGACGAAGTTTGGGGTGAAATGAATCCTTGAAGCAGGAATATGGTTTGGAAAACGATGCAGTCGTTGCACCTGCTGCACGAGGATTGTTTGGTATTTTACTACTTGATTTGTTAGAGTTTCGGTTTTGCAATGGTAATTTTACACATTCCTCGTTCACATGCTAAAACAATTTTCTGATAAAACCCGTTACCAGCACATATAAGACTAAGGTTGATTCTAATAACTTTTTAACTGGTAAAGACGTTTGATTTGTAAAAGTTCATTGTTAATTTCAGCAAAAACCTCGTTACCTTGAATAACAAACTTCGTGGCCAGCTTGTTAATTATATATTGCGAATCGTTTCATGAAATTATGTGTTAAATTGGCGAATCTATAAAACTGAGTCAGAGTATTTATTTCCAAGATCCTTGAGACAAATGCTCAGAAAAAATAATAAGATTTGTGAATGACAAAAAATAGCAGCGACCTGTATCCAATAAAGTTTTTTAATTTTATGGTAATCCTCACCTGAAGATATTTTTCCTTCAAACTTCTTGTTTTCGTATTATCGCTGGACTTCAGGGTTGAATTGTTATTTTGTATTTTGTTTATTTCACATTGGAAAACTTTTCGAAGTTAGAATTGACTTTTCGTCGATACTAGACATTGGCTGGAATAGGAAAGTGTTTTTCTGTAATCTAACACTGATAAATACATTCCACTGTCCATGGCTACGCTCTTTAAAAAACTTAACTACTATTTTTTTTTCTTTTGCAAAATTTAAAGCATCAAAAGAAATTATCCTTCACCGTCAGTTTTCGGTAAGGATGAAAATAAAATTATCCAAGACCAAAAACACAAGTATTGTTTGTATGAGTATGGCATATTAATCACGTTTGTTATGTTTCATTTTCAAATTCGATTTCTATGGTCATAAAAGCTTCGATTAGTTTTCAATTCGACATTTGGCAAACATTTTGACATGTCGACAATGATAAAAAGCTTGCGATGCTTTTTTGAATAACTAACGTCCTTCTGTTTCAATCCAATTTTGTTTGTAAACTAAATTTGTTGCTAAAGGGCGTTTTTCAAAGGTATACAACATTGAAATGAAATAAAATATAATTAAAATGTTTTGACTAACAGGAAATTGGTTTTATTGAAAAGGTATTTATATTGGAATATGATTCCGAGCATGTGAGCGTCACGACTGGTGCGGAAGAAGACCAATTGAGAAGCCCAATTGGCGGCTACTCTAACCAATAATTGGGGCTGTATCACACCAATAACGCGGCGAATGTTGTCTTGCAAATGGTCAAGCTCCTCGCACTGCAGGACATTTGGAGGAATGTGCATTGCCAGTGGGAGTAAGCTTGAAGCGGAAACGATCCATGGTTAGTCGAATTAATTGTTCTGATGGACGAATATGTCGGCCATAAATTTGACAGAATGCGTGATGAGCTTCTTAAACAGATCCGGTTATTCGAAATAAATCTTCATAGCAAGCAGACATTGCTCAGGCGACAACCAATTTATGATTAAATGACAAACCAAAAAAATCGTCAAATGACTTGCTGTCACACCTACGTAACATTGAAAATTATTGCCAACTTAAAATTCTATACTATTCAAAAAACTTTACATAAATATATGAAAATTAAAGATTGGGCATATTCTCAGATAAAATACAATTATGTTAAAATTAGTTTAATCACTATTAGGGGAGATAATAGCCTGACACTGTCGAGGCATCCGTCGCTGCTACACCCAAGTTACCTCAGTGCAAAATATTCTTTTTGAAATAAAATCAATCGCTTGCATATTGTTGGTTCAGATTATTGTCAAATACCTCTGAAACGCTTTTTTTCATGACTCTACTATATTATTTAGATTATGGGTGACCATTGTGCCAGATATATCACATATTTTTTTTATTGGATATTTTGAATTAATATAAATATAATAAAATAATATTTTTATATATAAAAATATCAAAAATATCAATATGAAAATAATATAAAAAATCAAATCCAGGGTTCAAATTTAGCCATAGTAATTTCTGCCGTGTTAGTCCTTATTTTACTTCTTATTTATTTTCTTAGCTGGATCCCTCACTTTCAATGAGCTCAGCCACGTTGCTTTTCATGCCAGCACGGTGACGTTGAAGGGCGTGAAAGCTTGCCAAAAAGTGCGCCAATATCTGAGTATGGGGCACTGTTGTAGAGTTGATATTCGTTTACAGCAAAATCGGGACTGCTTATTTTCCTTAAATATCATGTAAACATTGAATTTGAATGATAGTGTATGGTTCGAGTAGATAAAAATTGGGGTTTATTTGCATACACAATGCATTACAGAGAGACACAAGGACTTTCTCCAACAATTTTTTTATTTCTCAAGTACAAAAACACAAAACACCCTCAAAACAATGGTTTGATTTCTCAAATTACTTACAATTTTCACATTATGAAGTCAGCAATTGGAAATTATCAAATGTGCCACATTTTCTAAAAATTTTCCTGGGCATTATGGGCGGTGGCTTACTTTCAATACCATTGTATTCCATGCGACAATCTCATTGCTATCAAATGAATTTTTTTTTTTGTTTACTCAGAACTCGAATTCTGAATTTCTTAGAATCGTTATGCCGGTGACTTGATCACTAGTCAAGAACGCTCATTTGGCTCGTATGTTTTCATGAGTACACAATACGCACAACTTTTAAAAGTGAAAATGCAGTTGTTCCGCGGTGCGATAAATTGTTTAATGTCATTACTTTGAGTTAAAAGTGCAATAAAAGGTTGGTATTACAGTTACGAGAAAGTGGTATGAAATTTATACCACTGCCCATTGTAGTGCATCTTTACTAATAACTTATGTTTCATCAAAAAAAGAGAGAATGAATAGAGAAAGCCTCACTGCATTTCTGGCTAAAGATGACAAAGAATATTTTGATATTCCCCATGATGGAGAATCGCTGGACCTCTTCAACTATGCAAATGATTTGAAAGAATGTTTCTTACGTCATTAGACGTTGAAGATAGAACAGCGTTGCATGTGATAAAGTTTCTGTATTTGCTTATGGGCAGGCTTCCAGAGATAATTTTAATGAAAACGATTCCTTTGTCCAATATGCAAGTAAAGTGCGATCCGGTATTAGTTCAGGCTATTCCAACCTAGAGCAAAGATCGTAACGTCGATTCTCCATATAATTTTACTTTTAGCCATCATGGATAATCAGATCTCAATTGTGAGATCAAGGACGCAAAAGTATTTGTAACAAACTATGGGCCGATCAAATGATTGACCATATAGTTTTTGAAACAAATTTGTGTGCCCAACACTAGAAAACCATACAATCCCAAGAAATACAGATATTCATTGGTATTTACTTCTTTATGGGGGTAAAACGTCCGGCAATCTATCGGGATTATTGGTGAACTCGTCCAGAACTACACGATGCGTTTATTGCGAATTCGATTCCAGTGAAGAAATTTGGCTGGTTAATAAATAATATTCTTTTGAATGATGCGTCTGCTATGCCTCGGAGAGGAGTACCCAATTATAATAAGCTTCACAAGGTGCAACTTTTTTTAGACATGTTGCCATAGACGAGTCTGTGATGAAATTCAAAGGAAGAAGTACCTTGAAACAACATATGTCAAAGAAACCGATAAAAATAGGCTATGAAGTTGGGGTGCTGTTAGCTAAACGACCATAATTATAATTTTTAAGTATGCATCAGCAAAAAAGACAACGCAACAACGAAGAATTTGGGGGAAAGGATTGTTTAGAATGTGTCTTCTATTATAAGCAATCGAAATCATAAATAATATTTCGATAATTTTTCACGTTACATGATCTTCTTGTTGAACTGAAACAAATAGGGAATTATGCATGTGGAGCCGTACAGGCCATACATGCAAATTACCTGAGCCTAGATGATTTTGCTTGGAAAATCAGTGGTATTGGACTTCTTTATTTGAAATGGATGGATAAAACAGCAGTTACAGTTTTATCATACTTCCACGATCCTACGAATGTAACTGAAGGGCAAAGTCGTGGATTCGATGGAAACCTCCACAAGAGACGAAGTTATTTTGGAAAATACAAAGGCCGCACAATGACGCCCGAAGGAAAATAATTTCGACTAGCCCACCGCTTGGACGTGGGAAAATTCTCAAGATTCTGACCCTTTCAGGACACATACACACACACACACAAGAAAGAAACTTACTCTTTTATATTTTCTTATATTAACCCTTAAAGTGCATTATGGGTGCCTGACACCCAACAACATTTTCAAACACGCAGAGATCCTATAATAATATGAAATAAACGGTTTCAGATAAAAGAGGCTCTTGAGGGTCCTTATTACCTACGGTCTTAGGACTAACTGCTAAAATTGAATACTTACTTAATTATACCAACCAAGCTGTTGAAATGGCTGGTAATGCAATTTAAAGCACTTAACGCTTTGATTTAAAAGAAACCCTTTTTGAATTATGATCTTGAATGTAAATTTTAGTCATCATTTTTCTCGCTATTTGCTGTATGTCAGAAATGCTTATCAGAAAACGCGGTATCTTTTGGAAATTATATTAAAACGTATTAAACCCTAACGAACTTATTTTTGCGTTCACGATAGAATTTCCACATATTTTTGGGAACACTGGACCGCGTCAGGAGAAAGAAATAATATTACCAAGGCATCAGGTTGTTATCACGAGAAGAGAGCTCACACGAGTGAGATGGATTCGCACCTGATCTTACTGAAATAGTGAAGTACTTAGTTGGAACGCTAAGTATCTGTCAAGTGATTTAAGTTAAAAATCTGGGATTTGTTGGCAATTTGCTTGCGCTGATAAGGAAATAATAAAGTCTTCAATCATTCGGGTTTTGTCGGGATCTAGAAGCATTACCGATTTCGTTAAAGCCACTACCATCTTCTGTTGCACATAAACCAGAAACTCAGGTGATTGTTTCTTCATTCCAAAAATTATCGAAAAGTTTGATTTCCTAAACATTTTTTTTTGAGGGTAAGGAGGTGAAGGCTATTTACGCCCTGAGTGTCGGACTCCCAGTGGACCTACTGGACTACCGACTAAACATCCCCCCTGTCAACGGGAGCGCCTAGCCTCAAACCGTTTGACACATTACTTCGGGCTAGGCCTCCCAATTTTACGCCTTTTGCCGCCTTCGGGTTACAGGGATTACTTCTCCAGTTGGATGGGAAAGAGGAGAAAGATTGCGAGAGAAGGAAACCCTCCACCCTCGTCGCCTTCAGCCTTTTTTCATTACTAAGATTGCCCGAGCGTAATGTGCCACTTGATTCCATTTGTCAAATGATTTCAGCATCTCTTCGATTAGGCTATCTGGATGGAGCTCTCCCACTTTTTCAGCACGACTTTTTCATCCTTCACATCAATGCAGAATATGCAATCTGGCGACCGTGACTTACTTATCTTGTGCAGGTAAGACTGAAAACAACCGTGTCCGCTCAGTAGGTGGGATAGGTAGTCTGTCATCCCGAGCAACTTTTTCTTTATTACCCTACTACCTTCGGAGGTAGTCTCCTTTACGCTCTCTTGCAAGGAGAGCGATGGGTATCACACCTGCAATTACCAGTACTGCTGACTCAGAGACTGTACGTTATGCTGATGCAATCCGCAGTGCTCCTCGTCTCTGCACCTGTGCCAGCCGATTTCGGTGCAGTTCCTTGTTGAAAGCTTCACTCCATATCTCTGCTCTATAAAGAAGTGTAGATTGCACTACATCCATTAGCAGACGCCTTTTTGTTGGACTTGGTCCACCAATATTGGCCATTAGTCGACTAATTGCCGAGACCCCTGCTGTGGCCCTTTTTGTCGTTGCCTTAATTTGCTCCAAGAAACTCAGTTTAGAGTCTATCAGCAAGCCCAGATACTTAAACGATAGTTTCGACTCTACTAATGCGTCCCCGGCTCGGACCATTCTAACTCTAGGGATCGTCTTCTTGGCCAGGATGACCACTTCGGTTTTCTCTAACACTAGGTTAAACCCCCTCACCCGGCGCATTAGTACATTCAGCCTTAATTGCGCTTGATCGACCGTGCACCCAGCCACTAGTGCCGCAACGTCATCTGTATAGCCGATCAGTCACGACTCTTCCGGCAGTTCAAGTCTGAGCAATCCGTCGTAGGAGACGTTCCACAACTCCGGACCGAGGATGGAGCTTTGAGCCACACCTGATCTGACTTGCATACTCCAACAACCTTGCACCGTGTTAAAGATCAGGCTTGGATCCTTCAGGTAGTTTCGGACTATTCATATCAGATATTCTGGTACTTGGAAGATATTCTTGGAAGATATTCTTTCCAGGGCTTCTAGAATATCCTTCCATCTAGTGGAGTTGAAAGCATTCCTTATGTCCAGCGTCACTAGAAGGACTACCCGACGGTTGGGTCGACTGCGTTCCTCCGCCTGTTGGACCGCAGTTACCACTTCCGCGACTGCATCTATAGTGGAACGTCCCGTTCTGAAACCATACTGCCATGGAGAAAGATCCTCAGTGGCGTGGATAACATTAGCGAGTCTTCTCTTTATCAGTTTCTCGAGCACTTTCCCGGCCGTGTCTAGCATGCATAACGGTCGGTATGCTGACGCCGATTCGGGATTTCCTTTTTCTTTACTGATCAGCACGAGTCTTGCCCTCTTCCAACGCTCAGGGAAAACGCCTTCCCGCAAGCAGGCATTAAACGTACTGAGCAATAATTCAGGGCAAGAGTGATAGGTCAGTTGCAGTACCTCGTCTGGAATACCGTCTTGGTCCGGAGCCTTCTTCGCCTCCATGGAGAGAAATGCTAGTTCCAGTTCGTTTCCCGTCAAGAGTGGGCAGTCTGATGTTGTTTCCCTGTTGGCGGCATCAACGCGGACGGGATGTTGGGAAAAAAGTGCCCGAACTATCTCGTCCATCATGTCCGCTTCAAGTAAGCAGTGGGCCCGTAGAGCGCCGAGCACCCGCATAACTAGTTTATAGCCCAAGCTCCACGGGTCCCTGTTCACGTCTTCGACGAGGTTCTGCCAGCAACGGGCCTTACTCCTGTTAATCAGTTTACGATGGCAGTGTCTGGCCGACCGATATACTGTCATTCTGGTGAATGCCTCGACCTAGCTTCGCGCATGTTAAGTTTCTCGCTGGAATTTGTGACACTCCCTTCGTTGCTCAGCTATGTCAGTGCACCACCAGTACACTGGAGGCTTTTCGTGTCTAGGTCTCTGGCGGGGCATAGAGGACTTGCAAGCGGAGATGATGTTACTCCTTTTGGAGTTCACCATGTCTTCAGCAGTTAGTTCTCTGATTCCCGGCGATGAGCCAAGCGGTGGTAAGCATGTCATGAGTGTGTTGACTCATGGCAACTTCTCCACGTCCATCCTCTCAGTATTTCACACGAAGGTGGAGCGCCGAGTGTCTGGGAGTTTAGGAACATTGTCGCGGATCTCGAATGCTATGTACTGAAGATCAATGGCCGAATAGTTCTCTTGAACTGTCCAATTGTGTATCATAGAGGAGAGGGATTCCGAGGCAAATGTCACGTCCGGGATGGTGCCCACGCAGCCCAAGCGGCAGAAATTGGGAGTGTTACCAGTGTTCACCACAGCTAGCCCTCCTCTGGCTGCCATCTCCGGGATTCGATTTCCGTTGGGATCTGACTAAGGCAATCTCCATTCAATAGCCTTGACGTTAAAGTCTCCCCCCAAAAGAACATGACCCTCTGTGCTCAATACGGTGTCCTCCAAAGTGTTAAGCTTCGCCTGGAAATATGTTATTGGCTTATTCGGTGCCAAGTACACAATAAAGAATGTTATTCTTGGGCAACGGACCCACACGAAACCATCTTTTCGCCCATGCCCCTGAACTCTCAGTTCGGTGCTGTTTCGAACCCGGATGGCACAAGTACCAAATTCATCAGGGTACCATGCTGATGAATTTTTATCTCGGTGTTGTTCGCTATGCAGCAATAGATCGGCAATAGAATATGAAATTCCTCGCGAATTGGTCAAGGAAGTCTTGGGCATTTGAGCTCCGATGTAAGTTTATTTGCAGGACACGTGTCATTGCAGAGCTGCTTTGGCTTTGGTTAGGACTTCTTTGAATACCCGGCACTTCCCTGTCCCCGGAATATGTCTCAGGTCATCAGGTCTGGGATCCACGTTCTCACAGAGGATACATATGCCTCTCCCTTATATTATGTTCTTTTATGTCCTGCGTTGCCACGTTTATAGCACAGGGAGCTCCTATCAGGCCCTTTGCAGCCTTGTGCTGTATGACCGTAGCTTAGGCATTTGAAACAGCGGAGAGGAACTACTCTTCGCCGTATTCTGCAGAGCACCCAACCTATTTTTATTTTGCCCATGCAGAGGAGTTTGTTGGCATGTTTCTCGGTTAAGTCGACTATGGCCATGCGCTGCCCTCTATTATTTTCAGGGGTTAGTCGTAATTTGATCCCAGTTAATTCGGGTGAAACCCTTTTGAGGCACTCTTCCACCTCCGTCTTGTCCGTAACGCAGTCAATGTCCCTGATTTCGAGGGTGACCATTGGTTCAAGTGAAGCTACTGTTGCCTTTTCCCCCTAGAGTCTTTTTGACTGCATCCCGGAATGAGTCGGTATTTGTTGTCTCAGGTCCAAATTCTGCAAGCAGGCTACCAGATTTAGTTGGCCGGACGGTTCTGATGGCAGTTTGAGTGTCATCGGCTCTTACAGCTCCCTTGATTTCCCGCAAATCATCTGCGTAAGTTCTCCCATCCGTCGGTTTGACCAGCAGTGCATGCCTTAGGGTTTTGCGGCGTGGCTTGCTTCGTGGTTCTTGTTTCTTGTTTGGGGTTTCCTTTTCCTTTGTCCCCAGGAAGGAGCTTATGATTGGTGATTTTTTCAAGGAGGAGCCTTCTGGAAGCTTTTTTGGTGGCCTTGGTTGCCACCACCTGGAATCCATCATTCGAAGTAACCCGTCTGTTCGCTGCTTCGTCCTTCCTCCTTTTGCCTCGGTCTCCCTGGATTGGGCTACTCGCAACTCTTTTGGTAGCGCTTTGGTCATTTGCGTTTCGACCGACGTACTGGTCTTTTGCTCTTTCTCCGCTTTAAGACATTGCGTCTGTAGTGCTCAATTCGGTCTAAGAGCTCTTCCAGATCCCTAATCTTCCCTAATTACCTTGCGTATGTTTTCCTAGGTATGGCAGGAAGGTTTGATCTTTTTAACTATGTTTCCTGCCTTACGCATGAGACGCTCTTCTTCGTGCCGATCCAATATAATGAGATTGTCCTGCGCCTGGTTTTGAGGCGGGCTTTTTTTCCTGAACATTGCTAATACTTGTTTGAGATACATTTGCACAATTGAGGTTTCATTGGCATTGGCTTCATTGTCACCGTGATCCCATAAGTAGACTAATACGATTACCATAACCGAAGCCAGATATCACAAAGCCTATTATTGTGTACGACTTTCGGCTTACAGGAAAATCTGAGAATATCAAGCTGAATATTATGCATCGATATGCTTGCTATTTGTTGTAGTTGGGATACATCGGTAACGAACAGCCTTCGCCGAAAGTATTAGGCACTTCACAGAAGTTCGCACTGCACGTTCATTTGCTGAAAAGTGAATAATTGAGTGTCTTAGATGACATTCCAGTCATAAATCATTACCTATTTAGTAGCATATTGTTAAGGTCACAAATACCTCCTGCCCGAAAACATAGGATTTGCGGCCTCTGTGGTGCCAATAGTATACGACTCAAATGAGTGAATAAGCCATTATTTTTGGCGAAGTGATTAAATAGACACCTTTTTTATTCAAAGATGCCGAAATCAATTGAAATTAGTTTGGGAAATCAAGTGATAATACAAAATCTCCTTGAAAAAGGAAGATCGCAAAAACAAATTGTTGAGTGTTGAGTGTTGGTCAAACGTACGCGGTGCGCCGTACAATCTGCCATCAATCGATTTGTTCTGACTAGTTTCCACGCTAACAAACCAAGAACAGGCAGAAAACGTGTAACTACGGAGAACGAGGATAGAAAACTAATATGCGAATCCATGTTAGATCGGAAGATAGCTTTATCAGACCTTGCTACTGCCTTTAACAAAGAGCTTGTAAGGTAAGTAAGGGATTCAAAGCCAGGAAGAAGTCGTGGCTTTCAGAAGCCCAGAAAAGAAAACGGCTAGAGTGGGTCCTACGGCACCAACATTTTATAAAAGATACTTGGGCCATTGGGGCTTAGTGTGCCGAATCTAATCTTGAGAGAAGTCAATTTTACTGCGTTTTTATTAACAAAAATGGTCATTTATTTAATTCACTTCAGCCATAAAATTTATGGCCATTTTAAAAAACGCTGTTTTTCTCTCTTCTATAGCTATTTGGAACACCAGGTGTAAGCTTTATGATGCGACGAAGGGGTATTTTGCTGATCTAGTCGGTCATAAAGCAATTTAAGAGAAGTTCTCACTGGTAAAAAACAACTGGTTCCTATAGTTATCGAATGACTAGAGAACAATAGACAACCCGTCCCGGTGTTTTATCGAATGCACCTTCGCGCTTGTTTTGTCGCAAGTTAGTCAGTGCTTCAACTGCACGTATCTTATTCCTTTCCTAAGTGTGATAGTATCTGAAAAAAAGTTAAATATTTTCGTTTCAAATTATTTCCGTATTTTCTTTTAAAATATTATTATGGCTATGGATCAAGGAGGTAAGAACGCATATTCTAAAATATTATGCTGTATTTTGTTTTTTTTATAGGATGTTGTTATTTGACGATTGAAAATATAGTTTAAAATTCTTAAAATTTCCAAACCAATTTTAAGTTTGAAAATGTTTTTGTTGTAATTCCGTTTTCTTCCCCGTTATAATGTTAATTGATAACGACCGGTTAGAGTTTAAATTAAAATATTATGGCCTAATTAGCCGTCCATACCCGCCCCCTTTTTTGCCAGAGGTGACAGACCAAGACAGTAAAAAAAATATAAAAATTTTATTTCGAATTTACACTGTGTTACCTTGGTAACTATTAGGTTTCAGGGTAACCTGGACACTCAGCTGTTAGAGTAGTGACCCGTAGATCACTTTTTGATAAAACGAAAGAGTTAAATTTGCCTAATTTTGAAGAAAAATCAAATTACTTGGAAAATTGAGTTTTGTTCAGCGAAAGCTATCTGAAGATGAATTAAAGGCGTTGAAGCACAAGTTTTCCCATATTAAGTCGGAATTTAAACAAAGGTGGGAAGTAAAAAGTTATTCCCTTAGTATAACATCCTATAAAAAACAAAAAGGGGCTGCTATCCGCCCAAAGAGTCATACGAAGTGACTGAAACCTGCGCACAAGTAAATCTTCAAGATGTATTAAACCATACTGCAACAAGATTTCCGACGTTTTTGAAGGATGTTGTACGTGATGTAAGACCAGATGAATCTTACTCATTAGAGCTGTTTTGCAAGTGGGGCTGTGATAGATCGCAGCAGGCACAATTCAAACAAAAGATGGAAAAGGACGTCACAGATAGGATAATTTTTCAAAAACCACTTCGTTTGGTATGTGGTACCAAAACAGTATGATAAAATCCAACCCCATCCTCATCGCGATATTGTCGTCCTATTAGAATCAGATTCGAAACGGTGACCACTAGAATCTGTGGATATATCCCAAGAAGAAATTGAGTATGTGGAAAATGTCATTAACGCCCTACAAAAAACAACATTTTTAGTACAGGAAAAGTCATATTCTGTAAAACATACTAAGATGCTTACAATGGTAGACACAAAAGTATGTAATGCTGCCACACAGACCACGTCAACAATGAGGTGCTACATTTGTGGAACACCATCGAAAGAACTCAACGATTTAACTATTAAAAGGGATGTTTGTGCAGACGCATTTTCATTCGGATTATCCACTTTGCACGTCAGAATTCATCTGTTTGAGAGCATATTGCACCACGTATGCAAACTCACTGTAAAAAAATGGCATTTAAGATGTAAAGTTGACAAAGCTATTGTTAAGGAGAGAAAAAAAACATCAAAAGAAATATAGACGTGAAACTGGTCTAATAGTGGATGTGCCGAAAGCTTGATTTGGAAATACCAATGATGGTTAGACAAGTAGATGAATCCTGTCTCCAATCCTGACTTAGCTCCAGAAATAACTGGAGTTGATTATAGGTTTATTTACCGACTCACAGTCTTCCTTGAAGTTATATCAAGTGGTTACAACGGACAAGTTTGGACGAGTTTGCAGATTATTGCATACAAACTTATATAAAGTTTAGACACTGCTAAACTTTATATAAGTTTGTATCCGTGGCATTCTATGACACATACGATGCACAAGATCCTGGTGCATGGTGCTACTTTCATTGACAAGGCATTGTTGCGAATTGGATTGCTCTCGGAAGAAGCCGCTGAGGCACGGAATAAATATTTCCGACTGTGCGGGCAGAATTTCGGGAGAAAATTTTCAAGTCTCAAGTGTAGCACTGATATTATAAAAAGATTATTACTCATTTCTGACCCACTGATTACTGGAAGGAGACCAAAAGAGACCATAGAGCCTCACAGACAGTCACATAGACAGTCTACCACCGAACAACTCTACGGTATCTGTGTGTCTGTCACTACACACTGATTTGTGAAATTATTTTGTGATTTTTTGCAGACAATTCATCTTAATTAATTTTGGACAACTCAAAAACAGTTAATGCTTTGTTATTGCATTTTTTTTCTAATGTTAATGCTTTTTGTTAATGTGCTTTGAGACTCTTCCTCACCCTTCATATTCACCAGACCTGGCACCAACAGATTAGCATTTCTCTAAAAGTTTGGATCACTTTTTGACAGGAAAAAGATTTCATAACAAAGTTGCTGCCAAAATGCCTTCGAGGAGTTTCTTCGAACCAAAAACTCGGACAAAACTTGAATAAATGTACTTGTATCTCGTTTGGAAAAGTGTGTCGCATCTATTGGTACGTATTTTGATAAAATAAATTTGTAAAAATTTACAGCTGTTTATCACTAAATCGGCGATTTCATCTGCAGCAACCTAATAATTTTCCTTAATTTTTAAAGTTGCTTTCGATTTGGTCAGCCACTTAATTAAATTCTTATCAGGAAAGGTTTGCCATTAATATTGGAATGCCTTTTTATTTCCCATCACGCAAATTACATGAGCTTGCTAATATAAGCCCTATCAATAAACTCGCGCTCTCACGCAGAGATAATCTACTAGCTAAGGTAGAATACGCTTCGAATCCATACATTCAAGCACTCAGGATTCAAATTAATAGATCAACCTGAGAGATCATGTGTCCTCAACCGAGTATTGATAGTTATTATTAAGATCCAAAATGTAAATAGGTAAATGTAAATATGCAAATAGGTCTTAACATAGGTAGTAGTAGTTAAAGTTAGAGTTAAGTTTAAAAGTTGTTTTTGTTGAATTTTCCTTTGCTATTATAAATATATCATATGAATAAGAAACATTTGTGGTACAAACAGATAAAATACTGTAGATGCAATGAATACTAAATTCAGAACTCTCACTTTAAGTTATTAGTTTAGACTTGTAAATTTTTAAAAACATATAAAGAACTTATTAAATAAATAAATACATCATTGCAATTTTAGTGTTAAGTGTTTTTACTTTTAAAAAACCAGTAAAAACTATTTCAGTGTGTGTTAAAAATTGATCAAATCTACGCCTTCTGGCCAACCATTAATCTACGGTCCAGCATTTTTGCATTCGGTTCCTACTCAAAGTCTGAACAGTATTTAAATCAATTTGGATCTTTTGATAATTAATCAAGTTAGAAAGAAGACGCTGTTTGTTTCATTATTTTAAGTAAATTTTAGGCTGCCTAACGCTTTGAGCCAAGGTTGTACTTTGTTTTGGCAAAACTTGGTTCGTGTTTGAATCTTCATGGCGAGAATCACACTTTCCTCGGATTGGACAATCAGCAATCGAGTACCGATTGGCAAATTCTGGGCAGTAAGCAAGGTCAGTTTTCTTTCAGATCAGGTCATTTTCTGGTTCGACAAGTCGATAAATGATTGCATATTGTTATTTTATTATAGCGAGTCAAAAAACTATTGTCTTTTAGTTCTAAGTAAAGTGAATTACTTAAAAAGAACATTTCAGTTGTCAAAATGTGCTGGATTGTAGGATAGGTCTGAAGACGTCCTTGAAGAATATCCTTGCATTTTTCTACATATAATTTGCAGAGTTCAGGCATGGTCTCATATGTCTTCACACGATATCTGAATTGCAGCTCAAAAAGTGCAAAAAACCATGAATTCATACTTGATTGCTCAAACAACAAAAGCAAAATTCACATTTGTGCTCTAAATTACCAAAAGGCAAAGCAATGCATCACATGCGAGTACTTCAGACGTTAATGTGAGGTGCGACTTCAACATTATTATTTCTCATTTTGGTTTCACCCTTTACTATAATTTCCATTGAATGCAGTCCACGTACTGGAAAACAATCATAAAAATTTCATACCTTGAAAGTATAATCAACTGGTTGAACACTGCACAAGCCTTCAAATGTAATAATAGAACACACAAGTGTTTGTAACACTTGCCTTTCTTTTGGGAATAGAACATAAAGGAAGTTCCGAGTGGAGACTACAAACTTCATTTTGCTCTTTTCCTTCCTCTTGCGCTCTGTAATCGTAATAACATTAGAACGCCGAAAAGTTAAGGAAGAACGAGCATCCATCCCCCAAGAGGGAAACAATACAAGAAGGAGAGCAGGCAAAGTTTTTAGAAGCGACACCTGTAACAGTACGTCTTGCAATGCAACACAAAAGTAATAATTCACGGCAGGTACATTAATGTTCCATGTTTCTACTAATTTACTTTGTCTGCGTTTATTAAGAATTTAATTAAAATGGAAAATGGGTTCCACGTTTCCCAGCTTGTAGGGTGTACGAAGAATTTTCACCTCATACGCGCAGCTTGTTAGCCTCGTGTTCGAACGATTGCTTCGAAGAAAACAGCAGTTAAAGCTGTAGAAAGGAATCGTGTATTATTTTACGCGTACGATGCTGGCTTGGTCCTTAACGACCAGATGGACAAGGCGACTCCATTACAACTACGTGTTGAGTTGGACGGATGAATCGCAGAACCCTTTAAAAATCTCTCCCCTCTCGAAACGAAGCTAGCCATTCCTCGTTAGCATGGAAAACAGTTTAACTTTAAGCGAGGACATAGGTTGCATCAATCATCCCCCACCCCAAAGATTTCTTTATTTTAATCTAGATTTCAATGGAACATGAGTTCAATGCAATTAGATTCACACACAACTGTAACGCAACCCCTTCTGTTGAAAGGCTCAGCATCGTTGATACGGGTTTATACGTAAAGTCGCAGCCCCTTGGTTTTGTGAACAAGGTGTATCGAATTTTTTATCCAATTCACCCACCTTATCCTTTTTATTGTATTTAGTTTCGAGTAAGTGATACCGTAGAAAAGTAGCAGTGACACTTAAATCTTATATGAGTTCAATCATGTCCTAGATGTTGAATAGTGAATGGGAAAAGTTGCGAAACACAAAAACCTTCGATGAAGAACTAAAAAGGGGTTACGATTGACACGCATTTGCTTTTAGGCAATGAACGAGCTCCGCTCATTGAATTCACTGTAGATTAGTGACATGTTGAGCTTAAAATGTGAGCCGATAAAATTTGATTTATAGTAGCCAAGATTGAATTACGGAATGAGGTTATGTATTGAACCGCATGCAACCAATAGCTCCGAATTTTTAAATTTATAGATTGGATTATATTTTTGAGTTTGCTCAAGTCCTACCACAACGAATTAAATGCATACACGGCTGATCAATAAATAATTATCGTCCGAAAACAAGAAACACGTATTCGGTAATAAAAACGAATTTGAAGAATTTTTTATTAAGCATTGCAAATTGTTAAGTTGTATGATACGTATGGTGTGACAGCTTTCAGTTTGGTTTGGCATTTTATTACGGATAGGATTATTATGCCTGAGCAAAGCCTGTGAATTGTGCACGATAGTTTCGAAAAAAAATCCTTCTATTCGTGAAACTCATCGTGCATTTCGTCGATTTTATGGCTGACATAACCGTCCATCATTACAATGAACTCGACTAACCTTTGATCGTTCCCGCAGCATGTATTCGAACCGAACGACCACCGGGCACGACGTAGATGCGGCGTATGGGCCCAAGAACAAATCACTGCAGATCCCAAATTTGATAAAAAAATATCGCTTAGTAGTGAAACTCATGAAAGTTTACGTCAATAATTGATCCATGTCAATTATTGACGTCACTTAGGAATAACATTACATTCAATGGTGACCACTACAGAATCCTGATCAATAACTTTCTCGTTCCGGAATCGACTTGCCGTAACGCAAGAGATCTCTGGTTTCAACTGGATGGCGCAACATGCCATACAGCTCATGCAAACATCAAATTATTGAAAGAAACATTTGATGAGCGGATTCTATCTCGTTTTGAGCCAGTGAACTAGCCTGCATGATATTGTGATTAACATTGCTGGTCTTTTTTTTTTTTGGTGAAACGTCAAATCAATCATCTATGCCCATAAGCCCGAAACGCTTGACTATTTGGAAGACAACGTTCGCCGTGTTATTGGCGAGATAATTATTGGTTAGAGTAGTCAAAAATTGGAACACTCGTTTAGGCTTCCCCCGCACACATTCATGGTGCTTACGCACCCAAATTCATATTAAATTCAATTCACAGGTAGTTATCTTTTCAATAAATTCAAATTCTATGGCAATCAAAATTATTTATTCGCATTTTTATACCTTTAAAAACATTCGAAAACGTTTCATGTGTTTGTTTGTGGCCTCATCCCTTATTTGCCATACAAGTGTTGTTCGTTTAATCGGTAAGTTTTCGCTAGTGATCACTTTGCGATGACCACATCCCTTGCCCCTTACGAAATAATTTTGGCATCGTCCGCACCCTCCAGCGTATAAAATTGCTTTCATTTTTTCAAATTTGTGTCTGATTTTGACCAAGTACTGGATGAACTACAATGTCCGGCATAAAATTTGCAAAATATGGCTGCGTTGTTATCAACTAATTATTTGAAAGAAGTTACAAAAAAAGTATCTCTGAATTGCCTTCGTGCATAGCGAAACGGACCTTATTGTCCAGTCAAAACATTGTGTCTTACTCACCTGCTTGCTTACCCACGTTCATTTTATACCAGATGACAGCACACTATTTTCAGCAATATTGGGCGGAACTTATATTCATCCAACCCCGCGCAATTACCTTCGTAGCCCTCTTCCTATATATCATCATATTATCTATATAATAAAGAAAAGGATACTACGTAACTACGTATTGGTGTAACACTATTGATTTGGAGAAAATTTATCTCTCCTTTTGGATCATTTTGATATCGATCTACCTCTTTAGTCCTACTATCTGATTGATATTCAGGAAAAGATTGTAGTTGAGGTAAAATTTGACTATTGGAAATTCGAGGCATAGTAGCAAAACTGAACAACACTCTTCATGCGCCGAATACTTGAGTTGAAATGAAGTCAATTGTGTTCATAACATTTCACGATTCCAGCAAATGTGGCACTACTGGTCGCCGGACGTACTGTCAAACAAGCGCAACTAAAACTGGGTGCGATAATGCGTCGAATGAAAGAGCGGTTGACAGACCGTTGGTTTAACATAGTCGGAGAAAAGATCATGGAATCAAATGTATCAATAAAATATTTTGGCTTGATGATTGGCTCGAAAATAAGCTTCTTCCAGTAGATTCGAGTGACAGCAGGTAAAGCTGCTGTGGGAGTGTCAGCTCCCAGTCAACTTATAGCCAACACAGTGTGACAAACTTTTAGTACGAGATGGCTACTTATGATTGCAATGGAGTCAGCACTCATAAGTAGCCCGAAGACGCCCAGACTTCGGGCGTCAGCCCGAAGTCTGGGCTGACGCTCTTAGCAATGAGTCTTACCGAAAGCGTCTCGCAGAGGTATAGAGACGAAGAAGCTGCATATCGCACTGTCTCTGAGCCAGCAGTGCTGTATATCTCGAGAGTGGTTCCTGTTATGCTACTCGCGGAAGAACGAAAGCGAATGTACCTACGTAGGGTGGAGTCGGTGAAAAAAGTCGTCAGCCAAGAGGAAGGAAGAATGACCTTCACTATGTGGCAGCAATCATGGGTTAGTGAAACGCGAGGCAGGTGGTTCTGCAGAATGCACGGTGAGACAGACTATTATATGACGCAACTGCTCAGTAGCCACGGGCCCGACAGATGACACCTACCACACGTTCATTGCATGTGGAAGGTGAACAAAACTCTGTTCACATCCCTCGGAGAAAATTCGCTTGATCTCTTCAGACAACGTAACGAGGGAAATTATGGAGTCAAAAAACAATTGTAACTGGGTGTCGCATTACGTGCGAACGAAGAGCATCATGAATCCCTTGCCGGCGCAGACGGAAGGGGGATCTCGCTGACGGCAGTTCTCTTCCTTCCCATCCATCTGTGCTGAAAAAGGGATTTCCCTTAAATAGAAGACGCCGCTAGGTAACGATTAATGAGGTGTAGTCCGAATTAATGTGACAAACAGTTCCAGGCTATGTTCTCGGTGTGACAGGGGAGGTGTTTAGTCGGTTGTCTGGTCGCCAGTGGGAGTCCGACACTCAGGGCGTAAAAAGCCTTCACCTCCCAACCATATAAAAAAAGGTACTTTCTTTATTTTGATAATTTAAGTTTTCGCAGTCACAACATGAAGTTGGGTCCTCTGGGCAATAGAAGTGTAGGTCATGTGGTAAGAAGTAACTATAGCAGCTTTTTTCATTTCAACCACGGAATAACAATTTCTTAAAATTGCTAATCCATAAGAAGTCCTAGGCTTAATCTATGCCTTATTTTTTAGGGATATTGCTTATTTTCCAGCGATACTTTTATTAATACTGCTAGTTCTTTTCGGATGAACTTGGGTTTTATGCTTTGTAGATATTTTTTTTCGGCTTATTTTTTTTTGTTGCTTTCAAAAACCGTATATGTACTTTTTTGGCTTCTTTTAAACGCCTACACATTCGTTTTTGTATGCGTAATTCACACTTCTCCTAATCGACCAGAGGAACACCGTCATAAGGGACAGCATCTAATAAATTTGTAAAAGCTCTCGAATCTTAATCACCTATGCATCTCCTATACTACTATATCATATTTTATTACGTATAGTGTGAACATCAGAATAACTCCATCTACCTCAATCTACTATGAAGTTCCTTCAGGATTCGCAGCGGAATCGTCCATATGATCTTCAGACTACTCTTAATACTTATCAGATTCTTGTTCCCCTGACCATTTTTCGCAAGCTTTACACACTTTCGATTTTACTATCACATCTAAAATTTTACATGTATGTTTCCCAATTAACGAAATAATGCCTGAAAGTGAAGTTAATCCCCGTTTGACCACGGGAATTAACCAAGAACCATCGCCAGAAACTATAATCTGATCTGCACCACATCGTTGTTCAATGTTTTGTTCTTTTTTATTGCTTCCTTTTATTTTTACGACTGTTGCGGAAGCATCTAAAGGCATAAAAATCGCATAATAACAACTTTTACTAAGTCCACTCCCAAATTTCATCAATGAACAAAAAATACGTATTCCAGATAATCCTAGTCCAAGTAAATGCATATGCAAAATCAAACGTCTATTGATTTTATAAGAATTTCTCACCCCCGGACCAGAATCAATTTTAAACCCAAGGCAGAACAACTGCATCACTAATTTAAATCCTTAACTTTAACTAGATTTTGAAAAATTATAAATCACCATCACAAAATTTATGCTTTATTATTGAATGAAACGCTGTAAATACTAAACTAAAACGTATAACACTATTTTAAACTTAAAACAACCGAAATTTTCATCGTACGCCACTTCAAAATCAGTTGAATCTTTGAGTTTTCTTGCCGATGTGCTAACGAATTCTGTATTTTCTTCAGAGGTATATCGATCACCTTGAATCTTTCTATTTTTACCATCGAAGCATTGTCGCTTACTGCTACTATTTTCAGATTGTTTTATACCTATTTCCCGATTTGAATCGAGGTTCAGTCACGAAGCATTGACAAATGAATTTGTTCGACATAATCGTGTGCTTCAAAAACTTCTTTTACATCATTTTCTTGTGCAGTTATACAATGTCAAAACATGTATGCAATTATCAAAGTGTGCGTGCTTTGATATTAACACTTAAGAGAAGAAAGAGAAGAATACCTCAGGTGTCACTCACCGTTTAGCAATTAGACGGGGATTCATTTATACGCTACAATTTACACACACAAATCTTATTCTAACATATTGCTTTTTCAAAATATTTGAAAAAATAAAAATTGATTTTTCGAAATTTCAGCCTGATAATTAATCGAATTATTTGTTTTGATGAATTGGATGGATGCAATGCGCGAAGAGCTGCTTGAACAGAGCCGTTTTTTCGGAAAAAAAAGCTCTGCCCAATTCGCAGACGTTGGTCGGGCGTAAACCTATTTATGACCAGATGGAAAACCAAACTGACCATAAAACGAAAGACAGCTGTCACACCATACGCAACATTAAGAAGTTTTGCCACCTTAAATATCGATACCTTTGAAAACTCTTTATATGTACGAGGGTGATCTTAAAAGTTTCGGACCTACAATAATGCAAGACATTTTTTCTCAAAATGTTTTTCATCTTTCTACATATTCTCTTTCTAAATTTACTCACTTCTCCAAGGGATGCTTCCATCTACTCGGCGAAATCTCTCTGCAAAATAATTGTTCACGAAGGTGATTGCCCCTTCATTTGACAAAAAATTCTGTCCTACGAACGTAGTTTTGAGATGAGGGAAGAAAATTAAGTCGCTTGGGGCTGGATCTGGTGGGAATGGCCGATGGTCAAGCAGCTCGAAACGGGATTCGTGGATTCCCGCCATAGCAACCGCTGAGACGATACGTTGTCTTGGTGAAATAGGAGTTTCTTTTTCTTCAAATGTGGTCATTTTTCGAAAATTTAAAAAAAAAAATTTTTTTGTTTTAAATTTAAATTTAAATGATTGTGCAGAGTCCCCACACACAGAGCTCAATTCATCTTTGATTGGCGTGGGCGTCTTGTCTTTCAAAAATAAAACTTTAATAGCAGTTCTATACTTAATTTTTTCCATTTTCACAAAAATACTCACATAAACTCACTCAAACGACTGCCAACTAATAACTGCTCGTCCAAATGGTATATTTGTTTGCTTTGATTTTCATTTCATGATCGCTACATGCAGAGTTGTTGTTTGCGTCTGTTAGCAAAAAAAGAAAAGTTTTAAAATTCTGGTTGCATGAATATTCATATGTTAGGATAAAATTAAGTTTTTGATTGAGTCTTACCAGTATTATGTTAAAATATTTAAAAAATATTTCAAAAGTTCACATTAGTTTTTTTTAATTTTATATTTAATTTTTTAATAGAGTTAGTGTGTTGCTTCTTCGCCTCTTATCTAATAAATTTAAACGATCTAAGGACGTTCTTTTATTTTTTTAACTAATATGACAAAGCAAATTTTTGGAATTCAGACAGCCATGTGGATTGATAAACTTTTTGTAAGACTTGGTGTTTTTCAAAATGCTCGATCTTCTTATAATTCTTTTAGACCGATTCAATCAACAAAGCGCATTCAAATGCGATTCGGAAATCACACAATCACTTTTCTAAAATAATTTTTTGATCATGAATGGGACCAGCGATATCAATTTAATTTTCAAAAAGTAACACTTCCGAAGGTTAACAACAAATTAAGAAAATCGTATCAACCTTGAACCTTTTATCGTCCCAATCGGATATATTTTGTACAGTCTCATAAAATAAACAACCCACATTACTAACGAAACCCACGTTATCATTGACCTGGAAACCTAAAAACAATAATCAAGCCTGTTGTGATTTTTGCCATTTTAACAACAATCCAATCCAAAAGTTTACGCTGTTGCATAAAAACTATCAAACCGCTTGGCATCAGCAATCACACGAACTTTAATGTAGAATAGAGAAAGTTAGACCAAAATACAACAAACTATAAATCCAAAATGTCATATAAACTTCACATGACTCCCTTCGGCATTTTGCTCATAAAAACTAGAGAAAATATACAATAAACCAAAAGGAGAGGTATAAACACAAATAAAACAGGATATTATTTTTTGGAAACACGATTTGCTGGGAGTGAGGAATCGATTGTGTGTGGTTGTGCTTGAACGAGCAGCATCTATAAATCATCTTCAACTCTCATATAAACTTTTACAGTTATTATTATTGATCTAAAGACCATAACAACAACGAAATGCCCATACTGATACCGTGAACTAACGATAATCTTGGCACGAGATTACAAAATGGAATGCATAATTGCAAAATATCTTTTATAGGGACAAGACCAATCATCGATTCACTAAGATCGCGATTATTAAGAAAGAGAAAATGTATTGATTATAATTATTACCTTATTTCTTCCTTCTAAGAATTTGAATTGTAAGCTTCAATACGATGCGAAGAAAGTTTATTTTATTTGTGGTTTTAATTATGAATTAAATGTTTTGTTGGGCTTCAGGACACACTTTTGTAAACAAATACTTCTGTTAATCAAGATTACATGGATATACTTCATATTACTCATTTGAATTACTTAGTAGATTTAGTAGGAATCATACAAATCAAAAATTAAAATTCCAATAGAGATTCCACACTAACATACAATAATTCCACACTTACAGAGGAGACAGAAAATTTTCAGTAGTGAAGACCCACAATAAATTTTCTTTATTGTTATCTGCATGTTTGTCAGGTGTTTAGTAAATAGAGCTTTGGGTTTGGTGGTTATTTTTAAAATTCCTCCACTTTCAAGAAGTGAGCAACAGCGTGACAATAGCTGAATGTAGAAAAACTTTAGGGAACTCAAGTAGGCTGGCAGAATGCTTCTAATGAAAATCATCCTTATCATGCAAAATGAACGGTGTACCCAGCACATATTTTTTTTTAATTCAAATTTTGATGGTATAATTATATGATCTTGGATTACGTCGAACTCAAATAAACAAATCCCAAAACCCCGAAAAAAAAATTTTCACGCAACGAGGAATTCTGATAGACTGATAGAGTCCCAACCTGGACTGTAGCGCCACAAAGAAGAGGGAGGCATGGCTTTTTGATAATGCAAGAAACTAGCTTCCTAAGGTTCCCCCATAGATGAGAATCGATTTGAACAAAGAAGCTAGTTTATACAGAGGTGTAACTATTTAAACCGATGCAACCTTTCTATTGAGATAAAGATAGCTATGCCTTCTATTGAGATGAAGATAGCTATGTCAGAGAAGAACTTCAATAGAATCCTAGTCACCAAAACTCATCAGGACAACAGAACGACATGGTTGACAGGAATATTCCTGAAAGCTAATATTCTAAGAGGAATGCCGAATTACGTAGCCGATAAAACGCAGGATGGCAGAGAATATGACTGTAAATCACGCATGGCCTACGATCAGACTGATTATCTAGCGTAAATTAAATAGTGTTTTGAGAACGATAATATCGAAATTCGAAAACGATAATATTGTTTTAAACCTTAAAACCTTACCAGGCCTCGCAGTACGTTCGAATTTCACACCATTGAGTTAGTGGTGTAGGTCCTAATGAAATCAACCTGTCACCGGGAAGACCAGTTCAACCCTTTCATGGCCTTCCCTCTTAGCAGAGCCAACCATGGGACCATTAAGGTGAAACACAACCGAGCAGAGTCAACCGCTTCAAGGTGTGACCAACAAACAATGATATCTATCAAATTATGAGCAAAAGAAAGGATAACGATGAAGCAGAAACATAGAAAATCTGGTCAAATCAGAAATCCTTACTGCATTTGGGGGCAGCAAGAAAACGAGGCGCACGACGGAGCGACCACAAAATAAAAGCATCGTGTGCTACATACGGACAACACGGAAACACACGGAAATTTTTTGGAAAAACTAAGGGAAAGACTCGCTGACGGGTCGTCCTGCTGAAGATTCTGGAAGCACTTGAGAACCGTTTTCAAGTACCAGTATACCAGTGACTATACCAGTCACTTATTCTCGACCCGGAACTGTGGCAAATCTACCATGACGGACTGCTGCAGCTTGAACTGGTGGAAGAGCTACGCTTGATCGGCTATGCTATTGACCGTTCGCAACTTGATGATAGCTCGCGGTTTCAAGCTTCAACTAAAAAAAACCGGAGTGATCATCGACAAAGAAGAGTATCCCTAGAGTGTTGGGCCTGTCAGTGTTGTGTTGGAGGCGCGCTGGTTGAAGGAAAATCAGCAGTGAAATACTTGAATCTCCAGAAAATCTCATCCCTAGCGATTCCAGCTAAAAAGTTTACTTTTAAAGAAATCGAAACGCTTCCTCTTTATTACTGACTGCTTATTCGTAGGTATCCAATTTCGGTAGAAGAAATGAAAAATTAAGTACTCGCAGCCCTTCACCACAGTAACTCAACAGAATCCAAACAAGTATTAACAAGTTGGCTAAAATTCCTGCTGCAATTTCGATGAAGAATGCTATCAAATGGTGGAATCGATTTAAAAGCATTTGACAAACAACAATTTATTAAAAAGATGCCTGGTGCTAGCATCCAAAATCATAATGAATCTTTAAACCAATCGGCCTAGTTTCAAAGCAAACGTTCAACATTCTGAGATGGAATGTTAGCAGCTTGCACATTTACTAAAGGTTTCAAGCCGGTCCGTCAAATGATATATGCTATGGGACAAAGTCAATGTTGATTTAATTGCTCGACATTTCACTGTCGCGCAGAATAGCGAGAGGATGTACAATGCCGAAAAAAGTTGCACCGACGCCAACAAAGAAGGCCATTTTGCCAAAAAAGGTTAAATTAACAGAAGAACAGGAATTAGAGGAGGCGGAAGACATTTTCTACCATCCGGGATTTGCAAATTGATGGTTAACTCAAATTTAAATCAAACTTTAAACAAAATTTCAACTTTATGCACGATTTACGCCCTGAGTGTCGGACTCGCGGTGGAAACCAAACTACCGACTAAACACCTCCCCTGTCATGCCGCGAACTTAGCCTTGAACTGTTTGCCATATTACTTCGGACTAGGCTTAATTACTCCTCGCCTAGCGTCACCTTCTGGTTAAGGGAAATCCATTTTTCCCGTTACGCTTTCTGGAGAGAGCCAGTCTATTTCCTCTGAGTGATGCGGATGGAGTCTTGTCCACCTTCCGGATGCTAAAAACATGTGGCAGGCCTCATCTGTCATCCACGGGAAAAGCAAGCAAGCTGGGGACTGTGATTATGATCTAAGAAACAAGATCACGTTGGCCACAATTATTAAATGCACGATTTACCATTGATCAAAATATTTGCCGGTTTCCTTTTTTTAAATGTAATTTACAAATGAAATCGTCACATTCCGAACACTTTTTGGTGGCTTTTCATCTTTGTTTCGTGGGCACAAGCAACACTGAGTGATTTGTGATTGATTCGGTTGACTCAGTCCAGGGTGAGCCTCATGCTCTGTTCCAAGTAGCTGACAAATTATATTATTAAAGTGCTTTGGAAAATACCTCGAGTTTTTACTACGCTCCTTGACTTAAGGCATTACTAAGGACATCACTATGTCTTAAATGAAATCACGCCAAAGTAATTTACTACCTATGTCGGATGCTTTCTAAATAACGAAGCTGTTGGCAAGTAGGTGAGTTCTCCTAGCAACAGAATATATCCCACATTTTGAATCCAGAAAGTCCATCATTCTCTTGGTTCAATTATAAAATATAATGATTTCAATGTCTCACGAATGCTTCCCCGCGGATACTAAGTTAACGAATTAGTGTTTCGCAACCACATATGAACCCAATGTTTTATCGCCGACGAAGGCAAATAAGGATGATTGAACCGATGTTAATCTCTGTGGCAGGAGCTTTTTGGGGACTTCTCTTTATTCTTTCGCATGATTCCTACGTCAGTTAGACCATGACCTTCTACAGTTTCTATTAACTCAATTAATGACAACCAGTTGTCTGCATTCATATTTCCTTCAGTGTCAAAAAAAGGTTCTGCTAGTCCCAAAAGAGTTCTCGTAGGTATTGATTAACCATATCACCTTGCCTGCTGTTTCCCGTTTTATATAAAAGCAGAGTATAAGCAATGAGTTCTTGCATATCAAAAACTAATTATTTTTAAACCATATCGTGAAGGCAGGAATGTAGAAAATTTGATTTGTAGTTTTCCATAAGCATGTCAAATATATAAGAAGTAAGAGCCAGTTGACCAGTAACACTTATTTTTCCGTGGGTTTGAACGTCTTGTATGTCATTAAATCTAAGAACAGATAACAGAATTAAGAAAGTGTTCAAAACCATTACACCCCTGAAAGCATTGCAAGCATTTACGGCAGTAGCCCACAGCGTAGGCATGTCATTGTTAGACTTGAATATAGTATACCACTCTGTATTAGAAGACCGATAAAGGCTCTGATTTCTACTTCATTAGAATGACATCGAAAGGAGGCATGACGATGTTCTCTTCCCTGAAATTTCACTAATATTCTCATTGGTTTGTGTAGTAATGTGCGAAATTATATCATTCGTAATAAGCAAGAAGCATGATTCAAGATGTGTCAAACACTGTTTTGCTACAGCGGATCTTTGAATGCCGGGTAAAAGCACAACAATGTTGGGAGCCCTACTTCGCGAAATTGCAGGTGGAACTTTTGGCCATTTTAAACGATTCTTTTGTAGCAATTATACGACTCTCTTGTTATACCTTATTCTCCCTGATCCTTACTATCATCATCATTGTCTCTTCAAATTTCAACGTGCGCATTTGTATGTTAGATATGAACTAAATGGATGACATTTCGATCATTTGGAGACAACGGAACTTCCACAGGGCCCACTACGGTTACTCGGCATGACTCTATATAGTTTGTGTTTAAGATTTTTTGATCGCAGATTTTGATGTTAACCAGGTAAAATTCCGAATTTGCCTGTAGTTAAACCTAATCAGCGTTCATTTTAGTAGATAGAGCACACTATTTCATCCATTTATTTCGATATCAATAATAGATAATATTAAATAGTCACAGAAAATTTTTGGAATACATTTTCATTGCTATTTAGCTTTCCTAAGAGCACTTACCATCTTTCTATAACATAATTGTTGTCTGTTGATAATTTGAGGGTAACGTTGGGGAAAGTCTGATGACTAGCGTACCAATCAGATCAAAAGATAATTGTAGATTTAATGATTCTTTTGCAATATGATGGCATTGTAACCAGGAAAACGGATATCCTCTGAAAGTTATTCTGGAACAACTGCAATGTGCTTAGTCCATTTACGTGATGAGTTTACCATCTTTACCGCAGGACTTATCAAGCTTAGCATTGCACGTTAGTCATAAATCTGTATAAATAAATTTTGTACAATTACCATTGTTGCATCAAAAACGTTCAATTAGCTGATAAATGCGTTGGCTTTTGTTTTCAAAATAATTTTAATTGCATCATTATGTTCTCGTGGTTTCCACTGCGGCAAAAATGTAGTAAAGCTTTTGTTAATGCTATTTTAAATGAAGGACGACGCAATATCGGCTGAACGTAAATTTATCAACGCTAAATTCTGCAACTAATTATAAAATTTTCAATAAATTGAAGACGAGTAGGTGCATTCCAGTTGCAATGATGGTAAAGTCTCCATACGTTTGGTATTGAAATCGTAAAACATACGTAAAGTCCCAGCAATTTTGAATCCCGGCACTACTTCCGCATCGTTAAAATTTAAAGGAATAATGCTAGCCGAAATCGCATTATTTGGGCGGCGTCATGTTATCGTCTAGTACTTAGCGTATAATATTTTTTCATTCTTTTATTAAAATACAATTTTTAATCATGCACGCCTGTAAAAATGATTTGTTGAGGATATTTTTCAACTACGGACGTATTTCGATTACCACACATTATGGTTAACTGAGCACTCACACGTCACATGTTACCCTTTTCGAACTGCATTTGCTCCTCCCGCTGGCTCCCATTAACAATTTATAATATGTGTTAATAATGTTAGCGAGTAAATTAACAGACATGACAGATCCATTATTAAAATGTGAATTATTAGACTTCCCGCTGCAGTCGAAGCTTATAAAATACTTTCGGAGAAATATTATGCAAGGGGCGGCTTTGCCTGCATCGGCATGGCTATGGGGTGGAATCATGTGGGTGTTGTAGTCCCACTAAAAGGTAGAACGTCAATAAAGCGAAATCCTGACAGTGCCAATTCTGCACACCATAGCTGGCGTGTATGCCCATCAGTATGCGAAATGCACAGGCACTTGCATCGGTACTAGCAATCTAATGATGTTTGCATTGCATGATACGATTTAATACCGTCTGAGGAATTAGATAAATGATATAAGTTTTGGGAATTGAATTGAATACTGCTCCACGTTGCAGTGAAACACTGCAGTGTTGATTCAACATAAAGTTAGAAGTGAATAATGACTATAGCCAACATATTGATGTTATTATAGCCGTAAAGTTGAATTAAGCGCATAAATATGTAATATGGTTGCACATATTTTACGGCGACAGGTGTAGTACTTCGGCGTTTTGTAATCATGCATTTGGAATACAAGACCAAAAGAAAAACGCTTTTGTTTTCACACCTTGCTTATCGCGAGTTAGCTCAGGTAATCGTGTCAGACATTAAGCCATGCTAATCGCAATTAATTGCTGGTCGGCCATACGGGACTAACACTGTCTAAAATACTAATGCTAGCCAAAATTTAATGAAAGGCCGATTTGAGTTAAATAATCTGCCTTCACCTCCCACTTCACTCGAATTTTGATTTTTGATAGTTTGATGGGTTCTCAGGTTGAGTTTAACTAAATGATTCAAAGGCTGAAAATTTTTGGTTTTTTGATGAAAGTTGGATAAAGTGTTTCAGTTTTCTCAGAGTAATTGTTTTCCTGTCTATTATTGATACAACAAAAAAGGCTTCGACCAGAAAGGCAAGCAAATTTTTTAGGTTACGTAATTCATCGAAAGTTAATTGCAAAATTGTTGCCCCTTATATTATGTTAAGTAATTTACTTTCAATTAAAAACACGTTAAAAATTCAATTTTACGAAAATTTGCTGTTAACCACTTTAGCTGGAAAACTAAATGGCTTTTCGTACTTCAGGATTTGGAAACGAGCCATCATTTTGACTTTTCTGATTAGGAACCATGAAAAATAAATTTTGAAATTTGTAAATTTTCACATTTTTATAGTCCAGAGCGAAAATGATGCTTTGGCAGTCTAAAGATTCACTTCATCAAGAAATAGAAATGGTATATTGTAGCAGTGGTAAGTTTGGTTGCACGTTACACTGTTTCAGTTTGCGGCAACTCGAAACATCCCGACGCATTTTTCGCGTCGGAAGCAAAAATTTATGCCACGGCATCTGCACCTCCAAACCTTTCAAAATTATGAAAAACATTCTTAAATTCCCTTAAGAAATTCTTCTCGCTTCCCACGAAGGAGTATAGTGGGGACATTTTATTTGGATTTACATCTTCCTATTAAGGCTATTGGACAACGCCAATAGGTCTTATAATAGTCTTTGTAAATAAAGGAATCCAATTTTACTATTTGATTTTAGTTCCATCAATTTTATTAGAAGTTTAAAAGTTTACCAATGCGGATCAACTTTTAGACCTAAACAGATGAGAACTCAGATCTTCAATCCGTGAGTCAAGGTTTTTACTCTTATATCATATTTTGTGAATAAGCTGAAACAACGTTGCATAGTCGATTCAAAGTATTTTGTTTAATTTGTGGATGTTATATGCTTGTAAATCGTACAAAATCATGACAAATGTAAAAACGCGTGCAGAAAGCAGCTCCTCAATGTGTCGCCTGGTTAAGAATGTATACTTATCATCCAGCAAGACTTTCCAACTTTACGAAGAGAACAGAAAAAAAGTATTTGATGATAATTTTCGATGAATGTGATCGTATAAATATCCTGACATATCGTCAGTGTCCAAGCCAGTTCCACATACGAATAGTGATCCATTACTGATATATTCAGGTATAAGTGTCGACAATGCCCTAAGAACAGCGGGCAGTGAACGTCATTTCGTTGGAAGAAAAGCATTTAATTTCTCAAAAGGAGCTGAGTGATTTGATTCGGGATTCGATTTTATTCAGGCAGAGTTTTTTGTGTGTTTTCAAAATATTAAAATATAATTAATAATAATATAATTAATTGGCGTAACCGATAGGTCGCACCTGCAACGAAAAAAAGGCCAAGGTTGAAAGACAGGTTTTTTTTTGAAAATACAAAGACCGCACAATGGTGGCCGAAGGAAGTTATTTTTAACCGACCAGCTCATCGCGCAGGCGTGGGGAGATTAAGATATTATAAAAGCCTTGATCCTTGCATCACACACACACACTCGGAAAATTCTTACTGATTCATTTTTAAAATGTTAATAGAAATATGGTAAATACAAGTAAGTAAATACAAGCAAGTAAATAAAATATTCATTACATAAACTCTGCTGCGCTGATTCTGACCACCTCTGATGACTCACCTCACCATGAAAATTATTCTTATTCCGAACAATCTGGTCACTGTTCGGCTTCTTTCTTTACTTATACTTGTTTCACGAGTCTATATCTATTTAATACTTGATCCACTTTTGTGGCTGTATACTTGATTCACTTTTCTGGATTCTTTCTCTCATTAATACTTGATTCACTTTTCTGGGTTAATACTTGATACACTTTTCTGGATTCTAGCCCCACTGAATATTTCATTCTGCTTCTCAAAGGTAGGTGATCACTACTAACACCCGAGTTATGTTGATGGAAAATTTCTTCCCAAAAGTGTTGCAAGAATTTAATGGATTTTCTTTACTGAGACTTTTTAATTAAATATTACTTAATGCTCTAATAACAAAAGCTTTCATTTGAATTCTAGTCCTAGTTCTATTTTATTGCGGATATTTGTTTTATCACCTAAAATATTCTGATTTATAATGTAACTTTTATTTTGTTTATCTCGAACATTTTAATCAAAACTTAATTTTAATAAATCATCTTCCTTGATATATTTTAATGATTTATTTTATAATTTTATTTTTTGGTTTTTATTCCTTTATGTCACCTACATGCAACAAATGTCGGATCACGTAACAAAATAAGTTGCTTGCATGAGGAATGGAAACACCTTGACCCTTGACATGTCGCTACAAAGTGGTACAAAGTTCTCCAGATTTTTAACGCTTGCTAAGTAAGCAGAATGACCATCGATCGCAACTTTCTAGACCACCGCAAATCACCGAATCACAAAGAAGAAATTGACAATATTTAGCAAAATTATCAAAAGATTGGAGGCGAAATGTCTCAAGAAACATTTTCTGCACTACATTTCAATTTTTCGCACAAAACTTGGGCGACACGAGCGACTGATAAGGAGAGCGGCTACACCAAGATATAGTGAAAATTGGAAGGTAATACGAAGGATTTTTGGGACAGCCGTGTGATAAGCAACTGCAGTCAGACCCTTATACGTCAAATAGATCGCATGAAGTATAATAGATTCAGTTGAAACCTCGCTTCGTTTTTGGTTTCTAAATTCAATAATTGGCACTTCAATTCTAAAAGTAGCAAAACGAGCTGCTGATTTGGATTCCCCCCATAAATTTACTTTATAAGCAGCTTTTGGTTGCTTAGGTTCGAAATCGTGTAAGCACGAATAAATTAAGAAGGTTTATGAATTTCATTTTCTTGGTATAAAAATTACGACGAAGTTGTCAACGAATTTCACTTATATTTATAATTATTCGAAATAAAATCACATGTGCTCTTAGAAATAACTATTGAGCAGCCAAAAGAGAATTTCGAAGAATGTTTTGTATGACAAAAAAATGCTAAAAGGCCTTAAGTTGAACTTTATATAAGGACTGAATTGGAATTAGCCACATCAACGCCCAGCGCGAGTTTACAAAACATACCAAGGATTCTGCATTGAGCAGTCATAGTGGTCAGCCGGCAATAATTCGCTAGTGCATTAAATTTTTAAAAATTAAATAAATGTTGTAAATTAATTATCATTAAATTGAAACTTACACCTGCAATCTTGGAACAAGAAAAGGAGTTAAATGCAGAAAAAAATCAAGGAAGGAAAATAAAAACCTGAATCAATAAATTATGTCACTTAAGAAGCATTTCCGAAAAGATGTTAATACTCCAAGCAAAGAACCAAGAAAAAACTAAACAACATTAGACAAAAAAAGTATTGTCTTTGAGACAAGTCTTAAGTGCCGGCGGAGCCTGCGAAAGCAATTTTATTATGCGCTGTACGAACGATTCAACCTTGAGATCGTGGAAGTCGACGCAACTTCGAAGAGAAACTTTATTGCGAAGGTTAACACATTTTCGTAGAAAAGTCAGCAAGTGTTGAAAAAGCTGCACCAGATATCAAGTTTACCTAAAACAAAAATGTATTCATGATATCAACGCACGTTACATAAAAACTTTCCCTTGTCCCTAGTGACAATCCCTACCAAAAGTAATCGAAGTGCTCTTCAACAAATGAGGTACAGTACCACCTTGATCAACGCAACCCTTGATTATCGCAACTCCTTGATTAATGCAACTACCACATTTTGAACATTGTTGACTCAGTAAATGCAACTTTCAACTAAATATTAGCTCAATGAGCGCAACTATATACTATCCCAATTTTTTGGTTTTACTTACTTGACATAGGTGCGCTTTGACCGATTTTGTTGTGAAAGTTGTTAGCAGATGGTAGTTTTTAGAAATCGCGCGCGTAAAAGAGGAGAATTAAAAATGCATTTACAGCTATTTATTGGAACCCTTTGTCGAGATGGTCAAACTTGAATTTTTACACAGTTGAACATTTCTTCTTCCGTGATCGGTTCATATGGAGTTCGTCAGTTATGGGTCTTGTGAAAAAGGTGTTTAAGCTATCATTAAAACAGAAAATTTAAATTTTGGATAAACTAAGGGGAAGTACATCAGTCAAGTAATTATACAAGGCCGATAATGTGCATAAGTCTACCATATGTAGAATCAAAAAAACAAAAATGAGAGTTCGTTGAAAAAGTTTGTTGCAAATGCAGAATTTGGCCAATGAAAGCGTATTGCGTTGCGAAATGTGAGTTTGCTAGAATGGAAAAGGCTTTGTTTAAGTGGTTTTTAAAATGACGAAAACAACATGGGACTGTTTCAGTCGAACTTTTGAAATCAGAGGCATCCCAATTGCATTAGAAGTTTAAAGAAAACAAAGGAACTTCCCACGCACGCATTGGATGCTTTGCAAATTTCAATAAGCGACATGTAGTCCACCTGCTCAAAATTTGGGGGGAGAAATTATCAAACAAACCTGGCAATCAAACTAATTCTGGCAAAATTCAAAACCAAGATTCAAGAACTTGGTTTATCAGCTGAACAGATTCATAATGGCTACGAGTCGGGTTTATTCTATAAACTTATGTCAGATCATACTCTGGTGAGCTTTAAAGGATCATCCGCTCCTGGACGAAAGGTTAGCAAAGAAAGAAAACCTTCTTAGCTGGCATAAATGCTTCTGGTATGCCCAAAATAAAACGGTCTGTCTTCGGGAAACCCACTGATCTCAGAGCATTTAAATGACAAACCAGTCACCTTTATAGTAAACAAAAATGCATGGATGGCTTTCACGTTTTTCGAAGAATGGTTCCACACAACTTTCCCTAGGTAATTCCCTAGGTAAAATATCAAAACGCTCTGGCAGTTGGTAAAAATTGCTTCACTCCTAACAGGTTCAATAATATCTGAGGTCTTGAGGTGTTGCTAAGAAAGCTTTGCTGCTTTTGGATAACGCACGCATGTGACCCCAAGGACGGTGAAATTCAGAGCAATAACGGAATGACTGTTAGCATGTGCCTTCCAGCAAACTGCACTGCCATTCTGCAACCAATGGACCAAAATGTGATATAACTTACGAATTTGCTTTACAAAAACTATTGGCACATCTTATCGGAAGAAATGGCTCGAACCCAGAAGACAAAATCAAAGCGTTTAATTTACGCGATGTTGCGTGGCTAACGCTTGGAGCAAGTTGTAGGCCAATGCGATTAAGATGTGCTGGAGTGTGTTCATATCCCCAGGTGATCAGTGGGATGATGAAGATGATTTGCAGTTGATTGCAATTAAAAATCATTGTGAAGGATCGCGAAACAATTGCATTCATTTACGATTTACTGCAGGAAATCGCTCTTACTTCCCAAGCTGATTTCAGAAATTGGATATGAGAAAGTATAACTGAGGTTAAAGAAATTCAAAATGATCAAGAAGAAGTAGAAAATATTGAAAATGGAATCGAAAGCGAAGAAGAAACATTACTAGTATTGAAAAGAGTTAAGACCGAAACGGCAGTACATGCTTTCAACATTTGCATCTAATGGGTTGAAGAAAATCCAGTTGCATTGACATAAATTGGATAGTCTAAAAAGTCTTGAGCCTTTTTTATCACTTGATGGTGTTCGTTCTCATATGTTGGGCAATGCTAATCAGAATGCGTCAAACTGACCTGCCTTTGAAAGGTGACATTCCAGTCTACAATTTTCATCTGGACAGTTTTGTATTCTGTCATTCGTGTCAAAAATTATATTAGTTTTAAAGTGAGTGAAATTTCTGAAAAATTCGGTATATTTTACAATATCACTACGATCAAGGTGAGAATACATCGCAGGCTGGTGAAATTTTGATGGCCTCTGCGGTTAAGATACTTAATCAAAAGCCACAGCGAAGAGATGATTCACTCGCTTTCATTCGGGAAATTTTGATGTCAAAGATGCACCTAGTTCAGGTTGACCTTTAACTGAATAAGTCGATGAAATCTAATCAAAAATTTAAGAAGACCAAAACATAAGCAACCATTGCTAAGGAACTGATTATCCACCACCAAACAGTTTTGAACCATTAGCGTAAGGCTGGATACACAAGGAAACTCGACGTTTGGGTGCTGCATGAATTAACACAAAAAAATTTGATCGTCCCAATTTCCATTTGCGGAATGCTAATAAAACGAAACGAAATGGATCTTTTTTGAAGCAAATCATTATGGGCGATGAAAAAAATATCAAAAAAGATGGTGGTAAAAAAAGGTAAATCGTTGCAAACGACTTCAAAGCCAGGATTGACACTAAAATAAGGTTATGCTGTGTGTATTGTTGGATTGGATCGGAAAGGAATTGTTTATCATGAATTGCTAAAACGTAGTCAAACACTCAATTCGGCTCTGTACATTCAGCAATTAACCATATACAGTCAGCAATTAACCAGATTGCATCCAGAAATTCAAAAAAACTGGGAAGAATTGATCAATAGAAAGGGGGTTGTCATCCATCATGACAATGCCAGACCACACACATCATTGATGACCCGGGAAAAATTGACAGAGCTTGGTTGGGAAGTTTTGATGAATCAACCGTATAGTCCTGATCTTGCACCATCAGACTACCACTTGTTTCGATCTCTGCAAAAAAAGAAATTTACTTCAAAAAGGGACTGTGAAAATCACTTGGCCAAGTTTTTCGCCGATAAATCACAGAACTTCTAAACAGATGGAATTATGGCTTTACCAAAAAAATTGCAAATTCATAGATAATAATGGACAATATGCACCTCAATAAAATCCATTTTAAATAAAAGAAATATTTAATTGAAAAATGACAAAAAAAGACTCAATACTTTTCAGACTTGTCAATATTTGGGCTCTACAGAAATTAAAAGAACTAGCTAAGCACATAGAGTGTAAGAAAAGGCTATCAACAATTTTAGACTTTTTTGAAAAGCACTAAGAAATCATATGTATGCAGTTTAACAATCTTATTTTTTTAGTGTTATTTTTATAAATAAAATTGTGTTAAAAACAGCGGGAGAAATATATGTGTTGACTTAAGCATGCCACCTTTCTTGTTTTGTTCCTAGCCTTTAATTTGTGACCTGGTTATTGTAACAAACTCAATTATCGCAGCAGTCTCAATTTCTTTTAGTTGCGTTTGTCAAGGTTGTGCTGTACTTGAGTTTAAGAGTAGTAACGTAGGAACTTACCCAGAAGAGAGAAGTCAATCAGTACTATTGATGCCAGTGTCTTGGACAGTTGGCTACGTACTGAGCCATGCATCAGAAGAAATCAAAAGACAAACTTTTGAATGTGAACTAGGCTGTATTTGGTCAGCGGGCATTCGACAGAGGATAATTCCGTTATTAGGATACAAAAATGTCATCCCATGCAAAGGAAACGCAAGTATGCCGCAATATGGTTCCTTCTAGCTCCGTCAAGCCAGGAGTATCATTTACACTCATCGTAAGAAGATCAGCAGACAATAATCTCAATGATGTAAATAATATAAGACGCAAAATTGGGCTGCTTAGCAAAATGTATAAGAAACTTGAATCACATTCTTGAAGATTTAACCAACAAGAATTATTTTGGTGTTTCTACATTTCGGACAGCATGTCTTTAAGAGCTTGTCATCCAGTCAAATAACATACCCATGAACAGGCTTCGCCTCATCTCTACCAACGTTAACTCCATTGCGAGTTGTCATCGACGTGACTGTCTCCTGATATTTCCCGTCGAGCAAAAGTCTGATATCGTGCATCTCATTGCAACTCCTTCAATTCATTGCACTTCATGACGTCCAGGTATTCGAGTAAGTAAGAAACGATAGGATAAATTCTGATGGGAAAATGACACTGGGATATTGGTTAGAAGAAGGCATCGTATCCTTTTCGAATCGTTGATAGAGTGGCCGTGTCTAGCTGTGCAACTGTTCGCAACGTTCTCGGGTCTAAAGAGGAGCTCAATTCCTTATGTACTTGGTGGTGATCTGAATGGGTGAGATTCATCATGACGGAACGTCAACAATAAACCAACCAAATTCTGTGTTAACCGTAGATAACAGATAATCATATTGAAAACATGTGCAATCTATACAGGTCAGAGTTCCCAACATGCCTTAGAACAAATTCATGGCTCTCTGCATTGTTGAAGCCAGGCTTGAATTCAACTTTAGCAGTCCTTAACGAAAACTTCAGGTGCTGCCTTCCGGTAGCCACCATTACGCGATCGTTACAAGTCCTCAAAGGGATAATTTTTTCTGATTAAAGTTCAAAATGATATTAATCAATTGAATTAAAAAAACGGATTGGGAAATGTTTGATGGGATGTTTAATCGAGAGTACCAGTAGCAATGGCCACCCTCTGATGATAGCAGCACGAAATATTGTCAAAGTTAGTGAACCTGACATTGAAAGGAATGGTTCTCAAAATAAACCATGGGACGATATCGAAGGATATGAAGCATCAACTATTGGAAGGTTGAAAAGATTGTAAAGCCTACTCGCACGTGTCAACAATATTTATGGCGACTTATTTGGCTTTTGAGAAATTGCACCTGATGAATATCCGGAGCTTAATACGCTCAGGAGTAAAGTCATCGATCAATGGGTGAAAAACTCATGGATATTAGATCACAGGACCCGGACGCCGTTTTCACAAGTAAAGAACCTGCTTCGTAAGAGATCGCAAGTGAAGGTGTCAAAGATTCAAGTCGCTAGAGATGACAAAGATTTTTTTCGATATAGTTGCTATTGCTAGAGAAATTTTGGAATGACTACTTTTGGGATATGAGGAAAGTTAACTGACAACCAAGATTTCGTAATTTTTGGAAATTTCGTTCATGATTATTTTATACATTCGACTTTTTAACTTCGAATATGGTCGTTGATTTTTAAAAACAAAACAGTTTACGTAATAAATTGTCCTAACATTTTGTGAAATTAGTGAATATATTGGGAAGTACCCTAAAAACGTCGAATGCTACAAATGATTGAACTAAGCTGTAGTCAAAGTCAGAGTACAATAACATCGCCTTAAGTTTTCCCCGAGTTGGTATTTATTTTTTTTCAGAGAAATGTGATAGTGCATAGTTTCTTTCATATCAGAACCAACGGTCAGTGAAGGAAGTTAGTTTCTGCTATGCAGCAAGACTGACAACAAACAAGACTACAAGAAGGTTGCTACAATAAAACCAATTACCTGGTACAGGAAAGTAAGGTTTAATTTTATCATCACAAAGTTGAAATCAAGAAATTTTCGTATCAGGAGCAAGTGAATTCCAAACCTTCAATCTACACGCCGGAAGCTCAGCCTGTTCTATAAACAGGTTCGAATCACTTTCTAAATAATTTAATATGCTCTCGGCTGCCGTGAGTAAATTTTATCTTTCAGGGCCCCCCGAACATAATGTGCCGCGTGGTTCCATTTGTTAAACGATTCATGCCTCACTGCGTTAACACTATCCGAGTTGAGCTCTCCTGTTTCATTGTAGAGGTCCTGACGCAAGCCAGCCACATCTTGCAAAAAAGGTTTGGTTAAAATCTGCAGTCGAATGTGCGTGACTTAGGAACCTTATGCACAAAAGACTGGAAACATCCATGTTCGCTCAAAAGGTGAGTCAATCAGAAGTGAGTCTCTCTATGCCCTCGATTTATGCACGGTGTCAGATTCAGAATGAGCTACAGAATCCACGTTCCTTTCATGCAATTATCGGAAGACTACTGTCAATCTTCGAGAAAGCGCTGTCTCTCATCGCGGGCAATTGTCTCCCTCGAATTCTTCCATCAACACAGGTAAATGGCGTGGTGTGTCCTAGCAAGGAAGGCGATAAGTACGGTGCCTGCAACGACCAGAAACTGCCGAAATTTATGAAGCAATTTTTGGGGCTATTCTTCTCTACCTCTACCTCGTTCACGAAAACTTAGCCCGATTTTGCTGCTCCGTAGTACGCGCTGCCTGTACGGCACCCATCAAAAAGTGTCTTTTTGACGGGCTAGGTTGCCATGCATAAGCCTTGCCATGGATAAGTCGCCTCACAGTCGAAACGCCTGAAGCAGCCTTCTCAGCCGTGACCCAGATTTGCTTAGAGAAGTTCATCTGCATGTTGATCGGTTACATGAGGTATTTTTTCCATTAGTTAGTGGTTTTTTCACAAATCAGTGAGATCGAACGAGAGTGGATTGAGTCTCCTAGGTGCTTCCTGTTACTACTCCATTTATCTACAATCGTCTTCGAGTATTCGTCAGTACTTCACTGAGTGTCGAGAGTGATGCATTCATCTCTCAGCTGGATTGCGAATATTTAGAACTTCCAAAATCTTAGTGTTTTTTGTTGTTTACAGAGAGATGATATACAATCTATTCGATTATTGTGACCGGTCATGTAATAGCATTCATTTTGTGTGCTTCGCCGAAAAGTACGACACTTTCAGCAAAGCAGTATTCTATTATACCTGCTTCTCGAAATTTCGACATGGACAGAGAAAAAGGAATTCGAAATGTTCTTTCAAATCTCTACGTTTTTGCATCATTTGCGCGTTGGCCCTTGCTCGGCTGGGTCCTCTTTTTACACGTACCATATTTATAGAAGAGGTCTTGCCGCGAGATCTGCCCTTTGTTATTGATCATTTATGATTATTTTTCCCATGCAATGAACGAACGTTGCCTCTCTGCTGAAGCAGTGTCCTGCTTCTGGCTGATAAGTAAACGGTTCGATGTAATCTTTCATCTTATCTTCGTTGTCACTTACCTCATGATAAGTTTCACAATTTTCTTCTTCGTAATCTGTACTTATGGCCATCGAATCATCATCAGCTTCAAAAATCGCTGTAATTTCTTTACAACTCAGTTATCCAAAGGATGTCATTTAGTGAAAGTATTTGATAATTATCATCAGCCCTAACCATCAAGGAAATGAAGGATAATTACCTGGAGAAAAAACCCACTGAAAACAAAAGTACACCAGACACACAAGCACAAAAGATTCATTTCGCCTAAATAGATGTCAACATTCCAAAAACAGGTAGTTCTAAGGGAAGCGAAATGACAGTGTTCTATTAGCTCCCAGCAGCAACTGAGTTTGTTTAAGTCAAGTTAGTCTTAACAACGCGGAAACGCGTTGAAGTATATGTCAAATAGATGTGTATTGGCCTTCTAGGGTGAGAAAAGGTCTTTTTCCAAATTTTCATCTACTAAGAGGAACTAATGTTAAACCCCACACTGTTCAGGGTAGGTTCATGTAAGAGTTCAAGATGGAAATGTTTTGAATTTGAAAGGTGATGATAAAATAAGTTAATAAGGAATGCAAAATGTATGCTAAAATTTTCACGTTCTTAGAATTACTTTACGGGTGTGTACTTTGGTTCTTCCACGTCGATTTTCTTTCATCTGTGAATCATAAATCTTTGATTTCTTTCAACAGTATTTAGGAAATCTTATATCGTGACTATGAAAAGATGTCGCTGGCGCATTTCCATTTAAGTTTTCACGCATAAGTGGTAAGAATGGAAACTAATCAAGTCCATATTAGAGATTGATTACTACCGGAGTTTGATCTTGGAACCGCTCAGCAAAGGTTCATCTGATTATAAACTAAATGTATGGAGGATACAAAGGAGTGATAGATTGTAATCTATTAGAAGTCATACAAAGAGTTATCGAAGGGGTTTCAGGACTCATCACCCTAAAGAAAGAAGGATCCATCCGTTACGTGAAGAAGTTGAATGCTTGGGTGCCCACAAATTATCGCAAAGAAACAAGAAGACAGAATAGCCTGCTATGATTCCCATCTTGCTTGTCAAAGTAATGAACGATGTCTCCGATGGATGGTTACTGGTGTTGATAAATGGGTCCTCTACATTAACTTGAAATAACACCGGACAAAGTATAAATAGGGTAGATCACCAGTATTCACTTCAAAACCAGGTTTGCATCAACGGAAAATCTTATTGTTTGGTAGGATCCTCAGTGAGTCATTTATTGGAAGCTTGTGGAATGAAATCAAACGTTAAATTTGGACTTGTATAGTCAGCAACCGGAGCGGCTTCAAGAACCAATGCGTGATAAGTAACCTCTATTGGTCAATCATCTCGGCGTCATCTTTTACCACGGAATTCGACGGAGACGGTCATTAACTTAGCTACCATATTTTCTTGATCTTTCTCCAACAGATTATCACTTGTTTTGGTCCCTTGAAAGCTACTTGAACACTTAAGAAAATCCTTGTAATAGACTAGAAAATTTTTCGAGGTAACGGGGAAGATCGATGCAAGAAAATGATACAGCAACTTCAAGGGCGTTAGAGGCAAGTTATAGGTATAATGGTTTGAGTTATAGATATAAATGGATGATATATTAAATTAATTTTACATAAAATAGTGATTCAATGAAAATAAATTGTTTGCTTTGAAACCGAAAAAACTTGCAGCTGTCATTCTTTTCATTATTTGAAGACTATAATTGGCGCCAACAAAAACAGTATAGAATCCTCTATTGACTGTATTGGGAAATTTGGCCAGGTTGCAAGTTTTAATAAAAAATTAGACAAAAAGTATCACGCATGCAAATTTTCCTCAATTAAGTATAAGTAAGACAGTTCATCAGCGAAAATCGGAAAAAACTATCAATAAAAATTTCATATGTGATTGGAATCTCCTACAAGTGAGTGAAACTACCTAACTTGGAGAGTGGAATATGTTACGCTTACAAGTTTTGTATAAAGTAACGAACTGGAAATTGCAAATCATGCATTGATTGTACAAAGAAGTTATAGCATCCCCAATTATTGAGACTGAAAGTCCGGAAGTATATACACATGCACTATGACGGGAGGACAATCAACTTATTAAGCGATCATCGAACTCCTTACGTCCTGTTCAAGCCACCGCTTCCCGCTGCGTAAACTGATACTCTAACGATCGTATTGATTTCCTGCGCTTCCAGATCCGGCTCAAAAATTGAAAATTTTGAATGAAAACGTGCCATCAAGTCTATCAGGAAGCCCTTGCACTTTTTCTGGAACATTCAACAATTTAATGCACCGTGTGCACGAATACCCGCAAGGCGTTTTTATGGATTCTGTGGCATGTGCTAAGCGCCGAATTTCTCCCTTTAGTCGTTGAGTCGTCCTGAAGCAGCTGCGCTCGTTTCACTCGACTCGTTTTTTAATCACGGGCCGCGAGCAATATTTGAAATGAGAAACAATAAACCCTCGGCACATGGCTTAGGACCAATGCTACATTCAAGTTTATCGAGTTCATTTCCAGTTATCGAGGTGAAGAACGACCGAGTCCCTTTTAAGTTATTAGTTTTCGGAGCTGACAAGGAAACATCGTCAAAGACGCATAGAAAAGTATTGTTATGAAATTCTGTGGACGATTAAGAGTTTTATTGAAAAATATGAATATTCCTATTGATTGCGTGCAGAGTTTCGAAGTTATTACGATTTTGTACGATCCTTCACGGTAATATCTTCGACGAAGAGTTCCCTGGAGCATCGTGAAGCAATCTTACTCCTGTGCAACAATTTTGCTAATTGCTCTGGGACAATATAACGTTAGTGCCAGTACTTTAATATAATAAGTTGTCAATAGTTGGTGCATCGTTCGGCAATTCCTTTTTAAAATATGCCTGCCCAATTCGATTGATATATATTCATCCCCTGTTGGTTCACTTCATTTGGCGAACTACAGACTTCCACATTAGCCACGGGGTGCACATTACGCTCTGCTATGAAAAATTATCTGAAAAAATACATTTCTGTTTCACAGCCGAAGTATGTAATTGCAATGAAAAGGGAATTTACCTCTCGCACGGGGAAACCGTAAATAATGGTATTTATTGGTCCCGATGGACTATATGCAATTCGAGACAGACATTTTTGATTCGCTTCGCTTTTTTGCGCTGATATTAATATTGTTGACCTTCCAGTTAGCCAAGCCAACGTTCATATTTTTCCTGCTCTGAATTATGTATATGTAGAGAGATCTTTTAATTGATGCACCTTCCACAGCAAAAGCATCGCACTACAGATGAGGGATGCATTCTCGTGGCATATGGATGTGGTGAAAGGGAAAGTGCTACTCGTATGACGTTGAGTTCTGGGTATTCGATGCGCTCGGAATTCTGTTCCGAAAGGGAGAATGGAAATTTCATTCGAAATTGTAAAGGCTGTGAAATTTATGCTAATGGATAATGTTGCGAAAGATAATTTTATTACCAGCTGTTGAAACTTGTTTTGACAATGAATGATGCACGTCATTTCTGTATTCGGAGAAACAGTTACTTATAAAGGAGCTGGCAATGAAAAACAGAAAAGAGAACAGAGCACTTCTGGAATATGGAAATATACAATTGCAGCAGATAACAGGCATATATGGACTTGCTTCAAGCTGCATAAATAATCACATCAAAGAAGATTCAAAATATGTACTAGTCATTGTATTATACTATCCTTTCCGTTTCTTGATTAAAGGAACTAAAGAACTACTCTGCTTAAAAAATGCTTAATTCATTTTTTGCAGATGAAGTTTCTGATCACAAAAGTCGTAAACATCGTTGGATTGTATGTGAGAAGCGTAAGAACAATCGAATCCATTGACTTTCGAAATTTCAGAGTTTTTGATCAGGCACTAATTTGCTTATTACAATAAATTCGCCATAATCAATGGCGATGCATCCTGAGTAGCTGGTGAGCCGGTACCTAACATGTGGTGCCATATCCAGTGTCGTCTGGATAGGCTAACCACTATTCCTGTGACATGGATGGGGAATAGAACATTTGAGGTGCGATTCACCAGCTTGTCGACGTCAGGAAGTGCGATAGAGGTACTTTACTCCCTTGTTTCTTAGGAAAACATACTTACACTTGCCTAGATTTTCGTTGACAAATGTCGGTCTGCGATTGCAATGATCCGGTAGTGTCAAGCGGAGGTGCTTCATTCTGAAACAAAGGTGTGAGATGAACACGGGTCTATGCCTGCCGTACTGGTGCTTCTAACTCTCAGGTGTATGTTATTTCCACATAAAGCTTCAACATCCTCCTTGAATGTCCCAAGCCGGCTCAAGAACACGGTGCGAAGCACTGTAAGCCAATTAGGATCTTTCTCTCGGCCAAAGTTTCTACATTTGCGGGTAAGTTGCCAGACCACACCATTATACGTAAGTTGATATGGAAATGTTTAACTTCTTTCACAGGCTAAGCTGACTAAGCTGACAGTAAGCTGACTGAACAAAACCGGCTACTCTGTTACTTAAAAACAGCTGAACTACAGAATTTGCCGTTTAATTAGCCAACGTTACAGCCTCGGACCTGATAGTACTGGTGAGGTACTATCTATATCCCTGCGAGGGACTCAATGGGCCGACTATGTCAAAACGAACCTGTTGGTATTGTTCTTAAATCGCCAAATGTTAAAATTGATCCCTTGGATGTCGGCCCACTTGCGAGCGCTGACACAAGGTACACCTACAGTCCTAAAGATGGAAATCCTTTTTTATGATGATCCACATAAGCATATTAGCAATCGATTTTACCATGGTACGAATTTGAAGGCACGTAATAACAACGAATTGAGCTTGACGCTGAAAGGTGTCCAAGATCACTTTCATATTCTTTTCCATTAGGATTTAGCCTTGCAAAACGCACGTTTTATTCACTTGAAGGAGTTGCTGGAATTTGTAGTTTTTTTGTTACTTTCTCACTTACTCCTTGATTTCAACGGTTGATGAGGTAGCTATTTTTTTTAATCATAAGTGTCAGCTACTTCGTTGCAAGGACCCGGAATGTACCTTATATCCGTGCAGAACTCCGAAATTAAATGTAAATGACGTAGTTGAAGATCAGACGCTATAGACACCGGCTAAATAACCGTGAAAGGATAGTGGCTTATGATCTGCGACTACATGAAATTGTGTGCTTCTTTGAGAGTATCTTTAGTGGTCAGCCAATGTTCGACTGTATACACTGTACCTTCCACTTTACTGTTACGTTTCCGTAACGGACAGTTTCCAAAAAAGGTAGCCATACTACCAGATAGCGACCGCTGATAAACGTCATTCAATGAAATGCAAGCTTTGACATTGGCTTTTCTGTTTTTACAACGAACGAACGACACCTTTGCTACCAGGCCTTTGCGGTTTTCATTTATACTTTACGCAGAAGCCATTTTCTACCTTTCTTGCGCTCTAAATGAGGAGCGCTTGCCAACGGGCTATCCAATTGTCGACAGATCCTCTGATTCCGGAAAGGTTTGGACTATTCTTTCGCTGCCTACAACTTAGTTTTTTAACCTATGCGGGCGCTCCACTATAGAATCGTAGCACTGATGGATTTGTAAAGGGTCAGTGAGTGTTTGAAGACAAGGTAAGCTCGGAGTCGTTGTAGTTGCTGTTAATGCGGCCTCCAGTCGAAAGTCTACTGACCGTATAAGCAAGTCATTGGATTTATAAATCCATTAATAGACCCTCAAGTTGGCTTATAAGTCTGGCATGACGTTTTGGCCCCATTGAATTACTTTTGAACAAACGCTGGAAATTCGGGGTCGTTTTATTTCTACATAATGAGAGAACGGGAGGTATTTGGCCGACCAAAATATGTTTGTGTATTGATTGTTTGCTGCTTGCCACTGATCTGGTAAGGTCCGCGCTGGTAGCAACAAGGAAAGTAAATCGCGTACCATTATCGCGAGTATAAAGGCAATTTTATGAAGCAGCGCCAGCTGTCATCTGTAATTCGATGTTGACAGGATAGAAACCAGCAACTTGTGACTGCCTATCCAAACGCTCATGATTGTAGCATTTCTCGAAAATAAGTCAAAATTACAAACGAGTGAAAATTCAGGTCGTCTCGACACAACTATTCCGTCCTTGCGCAAGCTTTCTACCAGGCTTACATCGTATTAACTTACGAAAATGAGACGTCCGACAGTTGACTTAGTTGAAAACTAAATTGTAAGTTCCATAGTTTCGTATATAAGAAACATTTTTTCGTCAATATTTTATATTGTCTGCAACAACTTCTTCACAGACGTATTGGAAGAGGATCTTGAAATAAACGGGAACTCCTCCAAGCCTTCGAATAGCATATGTAGCTAATATTTTGGCGAAATACGCAAAATTAATACAATACATAAAAAATTCAACTCAAAATTGTTTTCAAAAGAGAATACAAACGGACAATTCAACTTTTTAGACATCAAGATCGCAAAAAAACGAAAATCTTCCAAATTGAAATATACAAAAAGTCATCCTAGAATAACTAAGCAAAGAAAATATTAACAAAGATGAACAATTTATTCTAGACATGGCAAAAAAGAACATATACATGGAAAAAGAAAAAACAACATTAAATGAAAATTTAACAATACTCAAACAGAACAAAAAGATCCATCGACGAGAGAAGAAATGAAACGAGCTCTTACATGACCTAAATTGGATCTGAAAACTGTCCTAGACAGCTTCGCAACGTGCAAAATATCAGTAGCCTTAATAAGCAGCAACACATCCAATTACTCTGGACCCAATCTGAATCAGGCTCTGAAAATCTCCGCAGCCATCTACAACTTAAACAGGTCTGAATCTAAGAACTGGTCCTGGAAGTGTTCCTAACCCTAATAGATCATTGCAAACGCTGACTGCCGAAGGTAAAGAAGAGCTGAAGGCTATGTCTTGTAACAATGCGGTTTTAACTAGCTGTAAGGGGTTTTTTACTGACAAATTAAAAAGAATCTGGAGCAGGAACAAAAGATTGCCTTAAGAATGAAACCGCGTCACACGAGGGGCTTAATACGGCACTGTCTAAGGGAGGCAAGAAAGCAGCCTAAATTAGCCCCCTCAAGGTTGCTAATTGGTCAATTAAATCTAACTCAGGAAATAAAAAATAACAAGCCTATTCAAACGCACCAACAGTCAAGTGAAGTCATATCGTGACGTACTTAAAAAAGCCCTCCTTCAAAGGAACAGCAAACGCAGCCTTACTCAAGCCCATCCTTACTTTCAAAATAAGTAACACTAACTAAAATACGGATTCGCCGGGATCTGATAACAGTATCTTCTCGCAGTTCTCATCAGCTAGGTTGGCCAAACTAACTAATTGGGATCAACAAATGGCCTAAGTTGACTTCAAAGAGACGGAACCAAACAACTTATAAGGAAGCGAAAATCAAAATGTGTTGGGTAGTTGGTCGCATGACATTAAAAGTTATTTGTCTTCGTCATTGCGAATACCTTGAAAACGGTATTTCTACACTGGGATTAATTTTGACCAATAGTAGTTCCTTGAGCTTTAATTGCGACAATCTCTAGAACTAAAAAGTAAACAATACCTTAAGGATCGGGGACATATGTTAGTGCTACGCGAAGCTCATAGGAACCGGCAAAAGAATTTAAAAAAGGGCATATCTACAAGGGTTTCCAAGTCCTAATCGTACTATTTTTACAGAAGAAAGGTTAAACGGTAGAAGTGTATATATGGTACAATGAAGTTTCTGGTAGGGCAATCGCCCAATAGTCGCTTAACTTTTATAAGACACAAAAAAATATGAAATCGTGCCTGCCGTTTCTTATCCACTCTACTTTTTTCAGGCCGTCCACGATTAAATACCAATGGAAAGTCAAGTAATCACCTAAATAAAACTGGAGGAATCAGCCTAGTCCATGAACGAAAGAAAGGTTCTAGGACCCGATGGGGTTGCAACTGAGGTGCGGCAGATTCCCTTTCAATTTTGTCTCAACACATGTCTACAAAATAAGGGATTTCCATAGTCAAAAAATGTGATGATCATACAGAAAAAGAAGTAGAGACCCAACTGCACTAGACGTGGCTCACAAATTTTTCAAAGCAAAGCAAAATACTTTGAAGTTCGCTCTTATCGATGTGAGCAGAGAAATAGTGAATGCGTTCTAGGCACAGCAGAATAAAAGAGCCCGACGGGGCAAATTGTCCTAACCTAGAAATTACATTTCTTTGCGTTATAACGTTAAATATTCTGAAACCGTTTGAAAATCATCTCCAAGTAGCAGAATATCTTATTCTTGGAATTAATCACGACCAACTCTATGACATAAAAGTAAGTAAGAAGAAATCACCGATGATGAGTTGAACTGAGTGACTTGAGCTGTCAGAGGAATCAGCACTCCACGTTCCAGAGCACGATAGCACTTCTCGACTCAGATACTTAGAAGATAGAGGGGTCACCTCATCTATTCTGACACAAAAGGATAGTGGACTTCCCGTCAGATCTAAGGCAATGACGCAAAAGAACGCATTATCTGATTGATTTTTTAGTAAGCCATCTGGAAAGACGGCATAAATGTTTCTGCCCTTACCTGCGCAAGAAACGCAGGGTAATGTTCGCTGCAGCATGGTTTGTAAAGGGGAGATTGACAACGCCCGTTAATCTTTTCTGTCATGTTAAAGATGGAATGAACGTGTGGTGATTTTCTCAGTGCAATTAATTGGCTCTTGCTAGAAACTATAATCATTATGCTGGGGCAGTCCTAACAGTTTCCGGAAACAAACCGGAACATGAGGAGGCATTGGCAAAGGTTTCTGTTGTCTTTTTCTAGCAATTCCATCACTTTGCTTCCCTTCCGTAATAGAAGGGATTCCCGTATTCTGCAGGCGTCCGTAGATATAATCACACGATTAAAATCTCTACAAGAGTCACAAGGCCATTTCTACAAAGTAGTGAATCCAATGTTGGGTAGTTTGAAGCATTGTGTACCTGGTTATCTCGGACTTAGGACGCAATTAGACTTCATCTTCATGCTATAGGAATAAAATAAGCTTTTGATCACTAAGCATTTCCCTCTACTTTGATTACTTCTGACAATCAATTTTCTATATCAATTTGATTATAATCGCCTCTGGATCAAGGCTGCAACAGTTGGATTGACTTCACCCAAAAATTTTTTCTATTCATGATATAATATGTTGAGATAACTTCTGCAGCGGAGGCCGTCAAAAAATCTCTTCCTCCTTCCATGAATGAGACAGTTTCAAAAGGTTATTAGCAATTTGGATCAATATCCTTCATTTGTATAGAATATTGATCCAACGATATTTTATTTATTTGTATAATCAATGAATGATGCATATGCTATCCTGCATCATTTTTACATTACATCGCACGATCGATCAGAGAATCCAGTTTCATCACAGGGGATGGTCTGTTGAAATATATCAAAATGTTAGTTTTTCCTTTAGTTTTTCGGAATCTCAAATATATTAAATTCTTGCGCGGAGGCTGTTCTTTTATTTTTTGTGTCTCGAGGAAGATCGATTTTTACAGGAAAGAAGGTGGATTAAATGTTATGTTCAAAGTACAATGATTATGATTTTAATCGAGGAAAAGTGTGAATAACTAAAATTAATACAATATTTTAGCGGCTTTAGGGGATAATTTCAATTAAAAACATGAAAATAATTTTGTTCATTTTCAATCAAATAGAACCACCAATAGGGTCAATGGACGTGTCTAAACTTTAACTAGGGCCAGAAAAGCTGGGCAGCAAAAGCAACAACATTCACATGACACGACAAAGAAATAGGTAAGCACCGTTTTGACAAGACTTGATCACTGAGAATTCACCAGATATATTAATTGATTAAGCCTAATAAACGTTTTCTACTCATCGAAAAACATAAGTGATAGAAGCAACAAGGACAAACCTTAAGAGAATTCGCGTAATACACCAAAATACGGCATTTATTTACACATTATATGTCGTGTGTGAAATAATAAATATCATGGTTTATCATAAACTATCATTGATCCAATATTAATGATCGTATATCAAACATGGTCCCTGATACAATAGTTGAAAAAATAATGGATTTAATCAAATTTCTCGTTCTATCCATCATTTAGATGAGAGAATCGATTTATCGTTTAGATGAGAGCTAAAAATTCAATAAATGGCTTTCATTTAATACGTTTTTCACATAAAATTCAATTTTACTAATATGGTTTGGTTTTCACCATTTCATTTACACATGCTTGCTCGTTTTTAGTGATGGCTAACTGAAATAAACAATCAAGTCAATCAAATCCAGCAGGACCCGTCATCACTAACAGCAAATTGTCTAAAGAAAGAACACCAGCAAATAAAATTGACCGATTTAGTAGTAAATGGCTATTATATTCTTATTAATACTGAATATTAAATACAATTACTAATAACGAAGTGTTTTGTACAAGTATTTTAGATGCGGAAAAATCAATATATTCGCGATATACATTCCTTAGATCGTCTCGATGTGGTTCCAAAAATTTTGATGACCTAATTCTTGATAATCGGAATTTGCACTAGGTGATAAGTATGAACTCTAAAATGTGAAAGAATGGCAATTGAAATAAGTATAAAATAGTCTTTTACATACAATACTCAAAACTCATCCGTCAGCATGCAAGATATACGCACGCATACGTATTTATAATTCAGTTTGAGTTGTAGAAACAAGAAATTGCATTTACTAACGTGACAACCCCTTTATGAGTTAATTAGGATGTACACGTCCACCCTTATATCTTGCATTCTCGCCCTGTTTTCCAGATAAGAGCCCTCTGGACCAACTGTTACGATTTTTGCGTGGAATCCTGCAACCTCGGACGTCATATGCAGAGTTGATTTGACAAGCCCCGCACGGAATGAAAACAAGAAGTCTCATGTGAATCGTAAATTATGTATCATAAACCTGCAAGAGGTAAGAAACCTATGCGTGTGTTTGTATTAAAAGGTTTTAATGCTATGCTGGTTGTCCTGCTGATAGGACGCATCAGATTTTTATCTGTTCATACATATGTTTGTGAATTGGAACCTCTAAAGGGATTCCCTTTTCGGGGCGATCTTTTCAACTTGGTCTCCATTTTGTTATCGTTTTAATTTATGTTATCTTCGTTAACAACAAATTCGATTCATGTATTGACTATGTTGAGTATGTAATGGAAAATTTCTACGAAGTTTATATATATGTTCATTATGTTTTTCAGTTATTTTTTTTTTCAATTTGCAGTGAAAAACTGTTAGTGCTATCGGAATCAGCACGATACAATAAAAGGAGTTTTCAATAGTATTTTGGGAACGACTTAATCTCCTTATAGTTGAAAAGTACAATCTATGATTTCAATTGGAGTAGTAGATATAAGTATTATTTTCTTGTCTGTGGCAACATTAATGATGATTATGGAAGCAGTCCTATTTAAATCTTCAACGTTTCACTAATAAATTGCATATTTCAGTATAATTTAACTTTTATTGAATTTGACTCCATCACGTAGCAAGTCTTTGTTTCTTATTATTTCTATAACAAGCAATTATAAGTTTTCATTTATATCCTTTTAATATCAATGAAAGTATCTTATTATTTTATTATCGTTACCACAATGGGGTCCATTGGTATAAATAAAATATGGAACAACATCGGGAATCAGCTCTCCACGTTTAGTACTATTGTTTGCAGATGGTCGACCCTGCTGTAATACAGAATCCATGGAAGCTTTTCGTTTTCGTGTTCCATTCCAGTTTCGCACCGTAAGTGCACCTCAGTCTAGTCAGCCGTTTGTGGGGCAGACCAGGAGACTTCAGAAAGAAGAGTTCCGTACTATAACCTTTCTCGCGGAAGATTGGCAGCTATAGTGCAATTGGATTCTGATTCTTATCCTTAAGAGTTTTTTGGTCCTTGTTTTCTTAGAGATCAGCTTATCCTGCGGCGGCTCATGTTATTTCAAGTTTTATTTGTCTCTTTATAGATGGTGAGGTTTTTGTTGGGCCGATCCAGCTCTTACTGGTTCTTCGACTTTTTAATTTTGCTCCCTACTTTATTGACTAGTGATTGTTTGCAATTTTACATTTACTTATGTGCTGCGGTTTTGACTAGTTGAAGTAACTAAGTCACGCGGTTATTGGTTAGTGGCAACTTTCTGCTCAAGAGTAAATGTACTCCTCCTCTATGGTTACTCGTTGCCAATCATGTAGACGTTTTTATTGCACATACAACTGGAAATGACGATTTAAATTTTAAAGTTTGCAATATTAGTTGGTCATAATAGTGCAGGCGATGCCAAGGCAGGCCATTCTCATGATCTATTCTAGTTCCTTTGTATTGATTCCTCCTTGTAGTACTCACCACCACACCAATGCAACCAATGTAAGTGTTGATTCCCCTTATTTTCGTTTTGTGCATTCAGTAGGTGGTTTCTAGATAATCCTAGTCCCTAGATGGTCCCTGGTCCTAGTCCCTAGTTTTGATCCTAATTATCTGTCTTTTATTTGTAAATGGCACACTCTTAGCCCCCAACTTGATTTCTTCTGTAACTGAAGTCCGAAATTAGCTTATTGTCCCAGAGATATACATAAAACTTCTTTACTTGCGACATTCATATGTTCCCCATCAACAAAGGTGTTGTAAGCGCTTTCGATTTTCATCGCCTCGTGTAGATGCTCCATTTTTCCGCCATTTTTTCCCAGTCTTTTTAACTTCGCCCGTTCTAAAAGAATTAAGTGTCTCTAATCTCCATCGGACCTGAAATGATTTCCGGGAACTTCTAGTTGACCAATAAAACAATATCGTCTGCATCCGCTACCGTACTGGAACCCTCTCGGAAATGCCTTCTCAGGTATTCCCTTGTTTGATCATTTTTCAAGATTGCCTCTTTTCAGTTATAATTTTACTTCTAGTTTATAGGGCATACGGGTCTTTCCCACAGTATTAACGGCTGCTACAAAAGTTTCCCTTTTTATATTGCTTTAGTTCCCTCAAGAACGGCGAATATCGGCACTGAGTAGTCCTTTTTCTGGCTATTTAACGGCTTTATCACTTTTCAATTATGGCGTCCGAGATGATTGTAACAATGCCCCGTTATGCTCACTTTTCTTTTCACGTAATCATCTAGACGGCATTCCAGAATATTGGTGGCTGGCTTTTCCTATTTGAATACCATACCAGTCCAAACGAACGTACCCTCTTTTTAGTAAGGCTCTGTATATTGTCCGCAAGATCCGTATTATTATGGTACCCTCTTTGCTAAACAAGATCAGATACAGTTTTTCGGTGTTTTCAATGGCGACTCCAAAACTCTTTTTCTTACAGCTTTTTTGAAAATTTTGCAGATTCTGTTTGCTATTGCCTTGGTTCGTAGCATGACTTGTGAGGCTGGCTATTCTGAGGATTTTTGAGGGACTTTCGAGACTTTCCGATTTTTTTCAGTTTCGTCTTCTGCTAGCTTATATTCCTTTATTTGATTTATTTGATTTCGGACTGCATACTCAATCCTTGCTCAGTGCTACACTAGCAAGTTCTTCAATTGAATGTTTTCCTTATATGAATGCTGCTCTTAACCTTAGTTATATTACCATGGAGAAATAAGATTTAGAAGTATTAACTCCTGACTAACATGGTCATAAGAGGTGAATGATTGTTACCTAAGCCATGGTTTAACCTCAGTTTTGTGGGCTCTCTCTCATACGCATCCAGTTTGAATGGTTTTCACTTAAAAAAAAAACATTATTTTCATCTCTCATGCTTGAGTTTTACATATGCTTAGCTACAGCCGATTCCCCTTGACTTCTGTTATAACCCAGAGCCTATTCAGCGTCCTTAAGATATTCCCTACCTTCATCATAACCAACGTTTTGGTTTGGCCAGTAAAGGGTTTGAATCACAGGGGATAGGTTTTTGGTTTTTTCGCCTTTCTTTATTCTAATTATTGTTTTCAATTGTGTATGTTTATTTGATGTAACAGCCTCTATGTCGTATCCGTGTCGTTGAATAGTAATTCAACATCTTTTTTATCCTCATTGTAAGGTCAGAAATGGGTCATTCCATAGAAATTCGTCCAAAATAAAGAAAACTTATGACTCAATATAATCAGATTTCTTTTAAATGTTGAACACATGTAGCATCCCTGCCTCGTTATACTAAGGTGTAATATTTTACCGAATTAAGTCGTCGTTTGGAAATTGAATGGTCTCAAATATTTGAATTATTTGATAATTTGTGCACCTTTAAAAATTACAGAAATGACAACTTTCGTCTTAACGCAATGATATATACTCATTTCAAGGGAAAATGCAAAGCGTACCATTTAAAAACAGTATAAGGGACATTTGAGCTAAAAGGAAATCAAAGAATGTCTAAGTATGTTTTTATCCTTGAACATCGCAGAGAATCAACTAGGGATTTTTATTTTGTTTTTTAATATTTTAGCTAGTTATCCTTGAATGTCATGTGTGGCCGAAAAGGGAAATATGAAAGAAGGGGGAAGTAATTTAAATTAAAACAGTCAGATTTAAAAACTGACTGTCAATTACCTACCATACAAGTTGAAAATGCTAAATGTGTAGATCAGTCGAATAATTTTTTTTTTAAGTGCGCTTTCAGACTACCTGGTAAAATACTATATATGCTCATACCTACAGGCGAGTGTACTTCATTTGCATCAAATGTGTAAAATTGTAGACTCCGCCATAGACGGCCCCGGCTGAGAAATGAGGAAGGATCCTTTTGTTTCCAGTCCCAACAGCTTCTAATGTTCTTCGAATATTGTGTTTACTGATTCCCCAATGATGGGACATTTTATGCCGAGGAATGCCCTTAACAGCTACTAAATCCTTCTTACACTTCTTTAGAAAGAGTAAGAGGGTAAGAGCGAGCGCTCCGCGCCTGATATCGGAATCAAAGTAATTACCATGCGTCCGGGGTGGAAGCTGGGCAACACGTTAACTCCCAGTCCCTGTAAAACCCCTTACAATTTTCTAAGCCTGGAGCAGCGCATCGGCGCCTTTTAATGACGGCCCATGAAGTACATAATTGGAGTGAAGATTGACGGAGACCAATTACAAATTCGATGCAGCCATGAGCTGCATAAAAATTGTGACACATCTAGCTCTCCCAAAAACATATTCGTTGGGAGAACCAGAGGGTGAGACCTGTAGGTAAGCCGAGAAAACGCTGATCTGACTCTGTTGACAGAGCTGACACTGAAGACAGTTCATCGCTGCTCAGATTTCCAAATTTGAAGTCACGGTCAATTGACCGAGACAATTGGAGGCGCTTGAAGTAGGAAGTAAAGCCCCAAGAAAGGGTGCAGTGCTAAAAAGAAGAAGAAGATGTGTAAGTTTGAAGGAAATGAGCGGGGATCAGTTTCCAAGCCAGAGTCGATATTTCGTGGAATAACTCAAAAGTAAAACGATCTTCTAGTCATGGTTTTCCTTTATCAATGCTCATTCGAACTTAACATTATAAAGCATTATGTATTAAATATGAACATACCGAAAAATTGCAAACAAATCATCATGCAATATTATTTTTGACAAATCGCTGAGTGTAACATTTCTGTAACATACTTCTCGAGAAAATTCAAAAGTATTTCTCATATGAACAAAGTTCTCGCAGCCAGTGGCCGAGGTAGACAGAAGGAGGCGTTTTCTATGCGTGAATCACAGCATTATAATTAAATTTCAGTTCTCGGAATAATTTTTGTTAAATTGTGCAACACAAGACGTATGAAAGTGTGGTTTTTGAATCTGCTGAAAATGATTATTTGGAAGTAAGTTCGAAATTTGTGGTATGTATCATAATGAGTGTACCATATTACACTCCGCTCTCGATTACATTCAGAATGGACAAGAATTGCGATACGGAGAGACCATTACAACCAACAGAACTTCAAGAAATTATAAATAGTTTAATATCTCCGATGATGAAAATCCTTTCAGGGCAGAAAATGTTCTTGACATTATGAATTTGACTGTTATTTTTTATTAAAAGTTCGAGGAAGAACAAAAAAACGTTAAAAGGGAAATCGAATTAACGAACACGTAGGAAACGAATACAAATGTTCAACGAATACAAAATTCAAATGAATATGGAATGTATATTGAAATATGTAGCAAACCCTAATAGTAGTATATACAATTAAGTAATAAATAGTAAATAGAAAGTAATAGATACAATTGTTGACCAATATCATATATGCTCAACACACGAACATAGACAAAATGATTCATTTGGAATCTGGAAGTATAACAAAATATATAGGAGTTTCGACATGTCAATTATTCATCTTTCAAACTATAGAGGTTGTTGGTCCTTAAAATTCGGTTCCCAGCATGTGAAGGATGCATTCAGTTTCAGGGATTTCCGTTTTTAATTCTACACTTCAATGAAAATATTAATTTGGTTTTTTCAATTTAATTTAAAAGTTGGAAAATTTTGGCGGTTTTTTTAAAATCCGCATTATTTTAATCAATTCATTTAAGGAGCATACCGTACAAATAGTGTTCGGCATTATCTAAAGCAATATCTGCCCCCTCAATAGATTTATGTTTTTGGTTCTAAGTAGTTTAAGTAGATTTAAAGACAGGTTCAACATATACTGTGGCTCATTTATTAAGCCTTTGTCATCTGAGCCTGAAAGATCATTACATAATAATCCCTGTGATTTATTTTCTTTTGTCTACCGGTACAATTGCCTAAGGAACCATCAGTGCAAGTTACCAACAGAATCCGATTCAAGATATGATCTCAGAGGTAGTGTTCACGAGTTTGTTGCCAATCAAAAGGAGTCAACGTATAATATTTGATATGCATGGAAGTATAATAATAATGGCATTCTAACATTGAACTTTATAGGTAACATGGCTATAGAAAAGGTTTAGACATATGATAAAAAGGAGGAAAATTATCAAAGTCCAATGTCCAGCTAATTGTGAAAGAATAAAGTAGTCACGCGAGGAGAGTCGAAATTTGGTATCGACTAATAGATCAATATAAAATATCTGTCAGAAATCGAGAGTGGTATTTGAGGATATTTTACCCATTGGTTGACTTGAAAATAGTTAACAGATGGTTATTATATAGGAAAGAATGCATTACGAAAAATCAAAAATGTCTTAACATAGTTGAGTACAGACAATAAGTCCCAGAATTTCAGTCGGGACAATCGGGCGTAGCAACAACATCAGATTCAAGACCAACCTTCAAAGGGAAATCCGGACCAAACGATGAGAGGATCCAGAAGCCAATTTCCACCAAAGCCGCTGTACACGAATTATGAATGGGATAGAAATAAATTACTACGAGCTTCAATATTTTGCATTCGCTCCGTTCACTTTAATAAAATTAAAAATTCGGTTGGGAATATTTTCAGTAAGATTTTTCACTGTGCTCATGGCGAGTTCATACCAGCATTTAAAAATGTCACTTTAAAGCTTTTTAATTCTGGACTTGATGCCGGCTACTACAATGAAGAAATGTTCTCAGTCGAAAACCATTTCTTTGTTTGGTTGGAAATGTGAACCACAACATTGTCCTGATGGAAAATAAAATGTCGTTGGTCAAAATCGTCAAGATATGGTTTCAATGCAAGGCAAACATCTCTGTATACTTTTATAAATTCATTTTTGCAAGGCAACACATAATTGAACTTTTCCCCAATAAGAAAAGATTGTCCAAAACACAAGGCTTCCACGGCCAAAGTTTCTGCTCATCCTTGGCGGATCATTAGTTGTCAGATCCTGCAGATAATAGCTAAAACCCTCCGGCTTATCTAAATCGAATTTTTTCTCGTCCGAAAATATGACATTTTTTCATTGGTATATCCGATAAATGTGTTCCTTCCCAATGTCAAGACGAGCCTGCTTATGTGTAACAGCCAACCGACGCGATTTTTTCGGTTTCTTATATGCAATATCCGGAAATCACCGTAAAATTTGTTGAACTCACCTTTCTTAAACAGGCAATACCAATTTAAATATAATTTGGGATGCGCTCAGGCGGTTTATTGTGACCTATTCTGCTATCTGCGTTAAAAAGTATAGAAAAAAGTTTCCGATTTCGTTAAGATTTATTGTTGCATCCATGTAGCTACACCCTTTCTAAAAATGTCCTGACAACCTTCTGAGATTCTGATGTCTTTAGGGTGGTGCTCCTATCTGTTAAACATATGTTAACCGTGATTTATGCTTATCAGCAGTATAAAAGCTTATGAAAGAAATCGTCACGAAAACAAAACATGCCGTCGATTTTTCCCATGTTACCTATAATATTTAATATTATATTATTTTATTATTGTATTATTATTAACATTTATTATTTTATGACCAATTGCTGGAAAGAGGTAAGGCTTGTGTTTATCAGCAAGGGGAAGGGGAATCCGGACCAACCATCTTCATATCGGCCCCTATGTATGTTGAACGACACTGGGAAAGTGCTCGAGAGGCTCATGAGAGAGGCTTGGAGAGACTATCCGAACTGCTAAGGATCTATCTTCTCAGCAGTACTGCTTCAGGGCTGGCCGATCCACGAACGGTGTAATAACAGAGTTGGTGAATGCGGCCCAGCGGGCAGAAGCCCGCAATGACCACTAGAGGCGAATAATGTTGTTTGTAACACTTGACGTGAGGAATGCTTTCAATTCTGCTAGATGGGCAGATGTTCTCAGTGTTCTGGAATATTTCAGAGTGCCGACGTATTTGACGCGGATATTGAAGGACTACCTAAAAGACAGAAGCTCGTTTACGATACAATGGGGGTCGTCGAAGGACGGAAGCGACATTAGGAGTGGCGGCTCCATTCTTGGCCCGAACCTTTAGAATGTCTCGTACGACGAGCTTTTGAGTCACGTTTGATTAGCTACGCAGATGATGTGGCAGTACTAATTGCTGAACGAACGAAAATGAGTCGAGTGAGCGAGTGGATGATAGGCCGTGGGTTTAGCATAGCGCTTGAGAAGACCTAGGTTTGTCATACTGACCAAGAAGCGGAACCCTCGTGTTATTTCCGTTCGGGTGTGAAAAATAATCATCGAGTCAAAGGAATCAATAAAATACCTTGGCTTGATGATTTATGATGATCGGCAGATAAGGCTACTGCGGGAGTGTCAAGTCTTAGTCGCTTTATGGCCAACACGGGGGGACCAATCTCGAGTAAGAGACGGCTATGAGTGAATTGCAGTCGGTTATGAGTGCAATGCAGTCAGTGATATTGTACGGCTCCAAAATCTGGGCTGACACTCTTAGCACGGAGTCGTACGGAAGGCGTCTCGCAAAGGTACAGAGGTGAGGAGCTCTGCAGATTGCAGCTGCATATCGCACTGTCTCTGAACCAGCAGTGCTGCGCATCTCGAAGGTGGATTCTTTTATACTTCTTGCAGAATAACGGAAACGTATGTACTTACGTAGGGGGGAGTCAACGAGAGAAGCTGTCAGCCGAGAGGAAAAGAGAAGGACCCTAGCTTTGTGGTAGCAATCATTGGTAAGCGAAAAGCCAGGCAGGTGGACCGCACGGCTGATTAGTGATTTGGAACCGTGGTTCCACAAATGCGTAGTGAGACAGGCTATTACCTGACGCAACTACACAGTTGTCACGGGTATTTTCAGTCTTACCTGTATAAGATGGGAAAAACTCCTTCCCCAGCTTGCTCGTTCTGCCCGGGGATCACAGATGATGTTTACTACACGTTTTTGACGTGTACAAGATAGACAAGACTTCGTTCGCACCTCTCTGAGAAAATAGAAGAGCTTTCTTCAGAAACTGTAACAGGAAAATGATGCAATCAAAAGACAATTGGAACTGAGTGTCGCATTACGTACGGACAGTTCTTCTCATAAAGAAGGGCATCATGGATCGCTTAAAGGCGCAGACGGAAGAGGAATCTCTCTGACAGCAATCCTGTTCCTTCGCATCAATCCGTGCTGAAAGAGGGATTTCCCCTAAATAGAAGGCACCACTAGGCGATGATTAATACAGCCTAGTCCGAAGTAAAATGACAAACAGTTCCAGGCTAGGTTCTCGGTGTAACAGGGGAGGTGTTTAGTCCGTAGCCCGGTTGCCACTGGGAGTCCGACACTTAGCCTTCACCTCCTAACCATAAAAACAAAATTATTTCATGACCTGAGAATAGGAATTTATTTCATTTTGTTTATATTCTTTTTTATATCTTTGTATTTTTTGGAAGTGAGCAGGACAAATCACTTCAAAAATTTAACGAAACTGTTTTCCAAAGTAAATAAATATGATCTGGATTTTGTTATTTTTGCCCCTAAAGCACATTTTATGAATTTTGATATACACCGAAAAATCAAGATTTCTCGGAAAATGGGAGATACACTATTTTTCCTAAAAAATTGCACTAAATAATTTGCACTCACACAAATTCTTTTCATTGAAAATGAGGGATTTGTGCTTTTTAGTGTCAAAAGTTGCGTAGGAAAATTTACTCCCAAAAAAGTTAAGAGATTCTGAAAGGTTGGAATTTTCAAGTTGCCTTATAGGTGATGAAATATTATAAAACAGACTGACACGCGTATTTAAATAAATACAAAATAAAATTTAAGTCCTAATTATTTCTCCGAGATTGTCATAGATTTTTCGGACAATCTAAAAGCATTGAGCAAATATTAGCATACTGTATTTATATGAATCGAGTAAATTTGAAACAAAGTGGAATGAAAAATAAATTTGTTACATGAAAATAGAAAAGTCGAAAGTTTTAATCGCCACATGATGAACATTATTGCGCCTTGCAAGCAATCGATCCTTGCAAAAATTGATTGTTTTCTTTCTTAAAACCCTAGTTAATTGTATATCCTACTCGCAGCGAATGTTCAACGTCGTCTTTGGTAACTCGCACTAATCAATAGATCAATGAAGTCCTTTGCCGATGCAAATGGAAAGGTGATTCTACCCCTCGACTATTTTTGTATCAATGTGGATTTGCCATACGCAAGAAAACGTCTGTGCGAAACTGCCATTTGTTGCTGAAAAGTTCAAAGGATCAAATGTTGATGAAAAACTAACAATGCTTGTTGCTTCTACAATTCAGAAATGCATTGTCCCCTTATTTATTCTGTGCAAGATGCACGATGAAAAAAGGGACCTACACCTGGTGACGTTGAGGGTGATTGAAGAAAGATATGTGTATCTGAAATATGAATGCAAGGAAACGATGTAAATTGTGTTGGCCACGTGACACATGCTACGTTGTTGAAATGGGGAACGATATCAAATATTTTTCCCTCATCTCGGCTTTAAACAAAAAAGGAAAAGGAATCATGTATAAAAATTTGTTAGTAGCATTTCAGGTAAACAATTTAATTTATTTTAGTTTACTGTTTGGTTTGATAACAAATTACGTTAAATGCTTCACTTCTTGCACAACTTGGGGAATAAATATACTATTAACTTGTATTTTGACTCCAACTCCAATTTGGGAATGTTGTTCGTTTGGGAGCGAAAAGAACTGTTTCCCTGAATATAAATTTTATCATGACCATTAACATCTTAAGCATTAATTAAAATTAACATTCTTTACTATTTTTGTGGTCATACTTTTTTGTTCACAACTGCATGGACAAGGAAATCGTAGGTGGAACATAGGGGACGGGGTGGTTTGCTTTTTAATTGCTGGCTATGGCCAGCGACATATAATATGATTACACTACCAAATTCGACCAGTTGTGTGTCGAAAATGCATATTAAATTGCCAATTAGCAATTTGACGTCGTGTGCCACGTTTGCTTGGCGTGCTTATGTAAATGGAAATGGTCTGCATCGCGCCGGCAACAATACCTGCTCACTCGTGATACCAACCGTACTTACCTGATACCCTCTCAAAATATTAAGATAAGTGAAGCGTGACTTCACTAAGGGATCTCACACCAAGAATACAAGTTCTGTTTACGTGAACCTTAAGAAATGTCCTTTGAAATATTATAAACAGTTTTTTGTCTAAAGTGAGCTTGGAGTCCTTTACTAGCTCTATTTAAAAGAATTTCTAGCAAATCGACGCACGATTGGAAAAACACGCAACACTTTTATCTTCTAATCTTAACTAAATTTATTATTCCCCTCAAATAATTTTTTCACGGTATCTAAGTTTCTGCCTTGTTTGAACCATTTGTGTTATTACTTGCATTTACACATACTCCCTATGCACATTTCCTAGCCACAATGTATTAAGTTTGGCAAAGGACATGCTTCCTTACGCACGCGCATGTCGTGCGCCGAACGGTGTAAAAAAAGGAACATTATAGTTTTGTATTTTAAGTAGCGGTTCAAATGCGTTCGATCCTTTTGGGTTGATGTCGTTAGGCATCTGTACGGAAATAATTCTGGAATAGAACCCAAATCTTTAAGGCCCGGTGCAACATAGATGCAACAACAATACACGTCCATTCACCTCGTCTAGGATCCCTTCTAACTTTCCCTATTCTTGTCAAACAGGAATCACAGTAGACAGGATTTGGGATTTGCGTTGAAATTTTAGGGTCATAGTGTGTTTACGTCTGGGCTCGGGGCAAACGACCCTCGTTATGACTTTGCAGATGTTTCACTTGTGCATACATTGTGAATTGCATGTTATCGGAATATGGGTAACGTTCCAAATAGTTTGAAAAGTGTCGAACAACCGTTTGTTGCATTCCGAATGCAGCACTCGTACAATTATAAATACCCCAGTATACACTTTAAAGTCCGCCAAAATTATGTGAATACGCTTAGGAACAAGGCGCTAGACCTTTTCGGCTTTCATTGTTTGTCTTGTGTAGATATGTTCTTAGCACATATAATCCGAGCAATGTCAAATCCTTCACAGTTTGTATTTTTCAAAGAAGGGTTAAAATTGAGCGCCGAAATAAATTTATTCAAGGAGTGTGCCAATGGTGAATGAAAAGAGCTATCGAATGAACTTTTTATAAGTTGAAAGTATTTTCAGGCCTAACAGAGGAAAAGTAATTTACATTAAAACTTTTGTCGGAGAGATTAAATACGTCATTTTAATCTGTTAAATTTTCAATATTATCTTTTAAACGCAATTCGGCAACTTCAAGGACAATGAATGAAGTGCTGAAAGTGTAAAGAAAAACTGCCATCGACGTGATGATGTTCAGTAGGATGAAGTACTATGGAACAGCATATCTATAAGTGAAATAATTTCTTTATCCTTTGCCAAAAGTGGAAAGCAAACAATGTTAGGAACGGTAGTACACAATATTCAAAATAATTATACAAAGCATTTAAATAATACCAGATTTTGATTTATTTTTTTTTATTAGAAATTTATTTCATCTTAGTAATACCAAAGAAATTGGATATCTGAGATCAAAGAGCAACATTGGCTTCAGGACTTCAGCTACATGATTTAACTGCACGAAAGGTCAGTTCACTTAAACAGAAGCCAGTTAGATACAGAATACAGAAGCCAGCCAGAGCCAGTATTTCTGTGTTTGCTTGGTTTCTTAACGAACTGAGACCATAAATGTTCTGAGGATTCCCTCTTTCTGTCACTGCACCGTAACACTTACAACACTGCAAACGTTTTTTTTTCAGCTGCTTAGCCCTAGTCTATTTCTAGGACCCTAGGATGCTCGAGTAATTCTTGTTCTTCTGATATAAGCCCTTTTTCTTCTATTCTTCTATATTTATATGAAAATTTTTATCATATGCTTTTTTTCAACCCTTTGTTTTAACACAAATGCAAGTAGCACTCTGAAATCACCCATTATTCTCTAAGTAAGACCGCTGAAAGTTTCATCCACTTATTAGTATTCTCTGCATCTCTTTTCCGAGATCTACAGTGAGAAGAACTCACTATAGTTTTAACGAAAGTTTGATGAAATTCCAGCAAGTTGATCCGAACAAGAATTCGGACCAACTGCGAATCGCCTTCAAAAAAGGAGCCGAGACGATGGCATTGCCTTATTTTAAACCATGAAAAGAAGAGTGAACTAACAAATAAATGGTTCATTCGATCTATACAATTTTATCGTGATTTCAGGAGTAAATTGGTAAATAAATGAAATTTACCATAAACAATTACGAAACATCATAATCAAACAACTTAGTATCAAGCGACCGCTATTGAAAAAACCAACAAGAGGAAACATGGAAATAAAACACGGAATACAATGAGGTTTTCATGCCTCAGCAATGAAAATCCAGCCTGAGAATATGGTAAGTGAATTCTAAAGAATGTAAGCACAGCTGGATGGAGTCAGTCAAAATCAACGGCATTAAGTCTGCCTCCAGCAAAATTGAGATGAAAATGATAGTATCCATATTAAAAAAAGTGTCTCGAATTGAACCGACCATTCTTGCGATGCTTCTAGATGGCGACGAGTGATGGACAAGCTGCAGTGTGGATAACTTCCAAATACCACTGGATTTTCATGTTTCGTATTTGATGGATGAGCGAAAAATGAGCAACTAACGTCCTTCGGATTTATTCGTATCTTCTAATTGTAATCCAGGAAGGAATGTTTGCCATCGAATGTCTCATTTCTCTCAATTCTCTTAATTCTCAAGAATCAACTAGGACCGATGATGCATATTGTTTAACTCTTGATCGGAACGGCAAACGGAAGTTTACCCCTTTATATGGACTCTTAATTCTGCCAAAATCTATACTCATGCATTATTTCTCAAAATTTCCTGAGCAAGGTCACATGTATTGAGCATGGTAGTAATCAAGGATAACAACTTCACGAGAACTTCACGAGTAGAATGATATTTCGAATCATGGCCAGGAGCTAAAAAAGAATCTTTTGTCCATGATATACAGAATTCAGAAGCCAAATATGTCACTGATATTACAATTGCGGCAAAGAAGATCATATGTCGTATCACTGCCAAAAATAGTGAAAACGGTTTCAAAATTTAGGCTGAGACTTGGACAAGTTTGCAGCAATATGACTAAAGAGCCAAGAGCCAAGAGCAAGACCAATACACAAAAAAACAGTAAGTCGTAGCAGTATTAACTGGCTCGCAGAAAATGCTAGCTAATGGGCTTTACTCTGCAGATTATAATTGAACAGAACTGCTTGCTTTTCAATAGCACTTGGTTAAAAGCACTATCTTTTACGGGACAGGGAAGTGCCGGGTATTCAAAGAAGCCATAACCAAAGCCAAAGTAGCTCTGCAATTACCCGTGTCCTGCAGATAAACTTACATCGGAGCTCAAACGCCCAAGACCAGCTGGACCAGTTCGCGAGGGATATTAAAGCCGATCTATTGCTGCTTAGCGAACAACACCGAGATAAAAATTCATCAGCATGGTACCCTGATGAATCTGGTACTTGTGCCATCTGGGTTCGAAACAGCATCCAACTGAGAGTTCAGGGCCATGGACGAAAAGATGGTTTCGTGTGGGTCCGTTGCCGAGGAATAACATTCTTTAGTGTGCACTTGGCACCGAACGAACCAATAACATCTTTCCAGGCGAAGCTCAATTCTTTGTAGGACACCGTCTTGAGCACAGAGGGTTATCTTCTTATCAGGGGAGACTCTAACGCCAAGGCTATTGAATGGGGCATGCCTAAATCAGATCCCAGGGGGAGTCGAATCCCGGAGATGGCAGCCAGAGTAGGGCTAGCCGTGGTGAACACTGGTAACACTCCCACTTACCGCCACTTGGGCTGCGTGGGCACCACCCCGCACGCGACATTTGCCTTGGAGTCCCTCTCCTCTATGACACACAATTGGAGAGTTCTAGAGGACTATTCGGCCAGTGATCATCAGTACATAGCATTCGAGATCCGCGACAACGTACCTAAATTCCCAGGCACCCAGCGCTCCGCCTTCGTGTGGAATATTGAGAGGATGGACATTTAGAAGTTTGTTGATACGCTCATGACATACTTACAACAGTTTAGCTCATCGCTGGGGACCAGAAGACTGACTGCTGAAGAAATGGTGAACTCCACAAGGAGTACCATCATCTCCGCTTCTAAGTCATCTATGCCCCGCCAGAGACCTAGACACGGAAAGCCTCCAGTGTACTGGTGGTCCACTGTAATAAATGAACAATGAAGGGAGTGTCACAAACTCCGGCGAGAAGCTCAACGAGCACGAAACCAGGATGAGGCATGCACCAGAATGGCAGTACATCGGTCGGCTAAAAAATGCCTTCGCAAACTGATTAACAGGAGTAAGGCCCGTTGCTGGCAGAACCTCGTCGAAGACGTGAACAGGGACCCGGGCTTGGGCTATAAACTAGTTATGCGGGTGCTCGGCGCTCTACGGGCTCACTGCGTACTTGAAGCGGACATGATGGACGAGATAGTTCGGGCACTTTTACCCCAACATCCCGTCCGCGTTGATGCCACCCACAGGGAAGCAACATCAGATTATCCACTCTTCACGAGAAACAAGCTGGAACTAACAGTTCTCTCCATGAAGACGAAGAAGGCTCCGGGCCCAAGTGGTATTCCAGCACAGGCACTGCAACTGACCTATCACGTTTGCCCTGACTTTCTTTTATGGAGGTTTTGGAGGTTAAGATATGCAGACTTGTGTAAGATTTGGAGCGCTAACTAGCAGGGATGCGAAAAAATTGCTCCAAAGTATGTTACAAGGTAACTACTGGCAGTTAGAAGGTCGAGCACATCGGTCGCGGCCGAGGTAACATTAATAAATGTAATTATTATTATGTATTAATATATTAACATATATTATTAAGCTGGTCCTAGGAGGAATGCATCAATGAAGTATAACTTGAAGCTAGACGTAAAGCAAAGAACTCTATATTATTATAAAATATGATTGGATATAGACTCTTCTGAGCACTTCGATTAGTCCGTAAGAATTCCGAGTAATCCGTAAGAAACTTATAAACAATTGTTAAAAGCATATGAAGATTGTGGATTCCTGTAGGTTGTAGATTGACGAATCAAAGGGTTGGGATTATGGCATTCATGCAGAAGAAATCGCTACCAGTAGCAACCAGCGAGAACTGCTATGAATGTGCCAAACTATGAAATAAACTCAAACGTATAAAGGGTCAATTATCTATATATGTTTATGAAACGAGAAATTTATCAAGGTTGATTTACAATAATTGCACGGAAATGGATCAAAAAACTGCAGAAGGAACAGTCACAGAAAGATAGACGATTCTTGATAAAGTATGGGCAATGCTTACGACGGAGTCATATTGAAAGGAAAGTGATCAGCAAAGGGCTATCTTTGCCACGGTATAATATTACAATATTTAGCTTGTGTTGAAAATTTACTCTTCTATACTGATGTCAGCCCCAAACTCAGCGAGAGAGAGAGAATGAGTGATAATATTTCACAACAAATTGGCCCACGAATCCACCATTCCACGAATCAGGTGGCATTATGATGATTTCTGCGGTTCGAAAAGTCCAAAATGATAAAAAGGTTAATCGGTGAATACATCACAAAGACAAACATTTACAATCGAGCATCTTACTAAATGGCAGCATAAGTACGCAGAAGTAATTTTTATTAGGTTATGTATATTCTCTCAGATGCTCCACAACAGGAATAATAGGATTGAAAATTCAACAGGAAACATACTGAATAAGACCAGAAAACGATCCAAAATTGAAGAATATAATGAGAACAGCTGGTCAAGGACTAGTTTTATAATGAAAATATTATAATAAAATTCTACCGGACTCACTAAAAATGTTTTGATAACGGTTTCTTTTCACTTGAATCGAAAAATTTCTGAAAAGCTGTCAGGGAAACTGCAGATGGATCATAAAATGGGATACATGGATAGCATGCCTGTAAGCTATCATGAGATAGACTAAGAACTTGAAATCGTAGCTTCATTCAGAAGAATAGCAATGATAGTGACTATACCGTTTTCAAAACTGGAATAATCAATTTGAAGTACAGAAAATTTTACATTCTGATCAAGGAAGCAACTTGGAGTCTTAAGTTTCTAAGGAACCTTGTCAACTACGATGTATCGAAGAGGTTCAACCAAACGCTTGAAAAATATTTCAAAAAGTCTTGAATGAAAATAACGAGAATTGTAATTATACAATAAAAAAGTTTGCTAAACTTTTTTGGGTAGTAGCAAATGATACAGTTCTGGTGAATTCAGCATAAGGTCTTTTTTGAACAGACTTATGACTTACGAAATATCTTGAATTCGTTGTTCCTCCAATGTCAAGAAATTTGAAATTACTGTTGGGTAACTCAATAAATGTGTAGCATTCAAATTTTCAGATGTAATATGAATGAGTGATATGAATCAAATCGCGGTAATTTTGAAGACGCTCAAAATGTTTCTTGCACAAACCTGCGAGGAAGGAGAAATATTTGTCCAAACCAGAAACTAATTGGGAGAACACGACTGTGTGGAACCAAAAATACTACGCAGAAGCAGTAAGACCTGCATCAATACTTCATGCATCTCTTACCATTTAACATTTTTCTAAAATTTCTTGTTTTCTTAATAAATCTCCAGAAAAACAACGATGTGAAGAAGTTATAATGCAAAATGTGTCCAAATTCTATTTGCTACTGAAATTGTTAAATTTGTTTAAAAATGTAACATTCACTTATGATCACCACTTAGAGAGCTGACTCAAAATTTCTAGTTTAGTCTGATATTTACTTTACTTTTTAGCAGATGTCACGTATGTCCAAGGCCATCCACCAGTACAACTTTCTTTGAGTGCGTTGTTGCCATCTGTTGTCACCAGATATTGCCCCGTCCATATGTTTTGAACCTTTGAGTTGATTCTTTGCCGGTTTTTACCATTAAACCTCGCAGATGGCGGAACAATCCTGTGACCGGTCTGGTATTTTAAGGTCAATAGAGTAGTTGTACTAGATCTGAGGACTGCTGGGTTCACCACTTTAATTCTAGTTGTTGCATTTTCTTAGCGTTTTGTAAGTGACTACCGAATGTTCAGTACGTGTTTTGGTCACTGTTTAATTTTTGCCCTGCTGTCATTTTCCGTATAATGCCCTCCTCGCGTAGTATCTCTTCCTGGCCTACTTTGCTTTGGTATTACATTACATCCTATTGAACTTTAGTATTGCTCAGCAATATGTACAGTCATTCAAATATTCTAAAGAAATCGAAGAAAGAGGCATCGTCTCCTGTCTTTTTGGAATGCTGTTGGAATACATTTATGCGTGGAAAGTAGTATTCCTTCGTTATTTCGGGCATGCTGAATTTAATTTTTTTGTGTTTCCCCCTTTAGAAGTGTGAACTAGGCAAATGTAAATGGTTGTGTTTTTGTTTGGAAACCCTTGACCAAAAGTGATATTATGAAGTCTTACGTCCAGTGTTTCAAAAATTATGAAATTGGGGGAAAAATTGTGTGATTGGTGACACAAGATGGTTAAAAATCACAAAGGATGTATTGCCAAATACCCATTTCTATCCTTAGCACGTTTCTTGTCCTGAACAAACCAATAAAATAGCTCCCCAAGTTCAAATTACTTTTTGATGAAAATTGGTTTTATTTGATTGCTTAAAAACCCCAAGCATAGAAAAACATTGATAAAAAAATAGAAGTAGGTTATATTTATATATATTTACCTGAACCATATATGGTTCAGGAGCGTACAGGTTCTTTTTAGCCGCTGCACGCTCATGAACTATATGTGTCTCAGGTATTTATTTATTGAATTATAATTTTTTATAGTATGCAATACATTTGATATCATTATAACGAAATTCGTTCATTTTTGTCATTTGAAAATATTATTTTAGATCTGGCAAGTATGGATGTCGTAAGATCATTGTCTTGTCACATAAACAGTTGTCGGTCACTTTCAGTTTCCATGAAACCGCGATTTTTGCTAGTGCTATTGATTGATTTTGCTCGAAAATGCCTCCCAAACGGTCCTCAGCTTACGAAAAAATTCTTACAAGTGAAGACGTGCGACGTTTATTGGAAGAGAGTGACTTCGAATTTAGTGATAACGCATCGGATTCTAAAGTAAATAAACGTGGTGTGCAATTCGTGCTAGACTCGGGTGATTCTGAGGAAGATGTCCAAGATCGAGTATTTTCGGTGATGATGACTTTGATGATCCTGACTTTGATCCTGATGAGGTTTCTGATGCAGATATTTCAACCGACGCTACCTTTGGAGAGTGCAGCATAAATTCGCCCATTGATGAACCGTTAGATATGATTCCAGATCTTTCTCAACCAGGAATAAGTGGTTTGCAGCGAACTAAATCCCGAAAATGGACTATTAGAGAGGTCATGCAACTTACCCCACAAGCAATTGATGAAATCGATAAAAAAAATGGATGGGATCAGGTAATACTACCCTTGTCACGTCAGTTTTTTGAGGGAGGTCTATCTATACATATCCATGGTGATCAATCTGTTGCATCCATTTATCGGCAAATATTGAGTGATCAAATTTTGGATCTAATTGTCACTCAAACGAATTTCTATGCATCCCAAATAAAACGTAAACCAAATATGCCAACCCATAGCCGAATGAATCGGTAGGCCGATGTTACGCGAGAGGAAATGCAATAATTTATTGCCTTATACATGCTGATGGACAAAAGTTCCCACTTTGGAATCGCATTGGAAACTGGATGAAATTTATTACCATCCAATATTCCATAATGTGAATATGTCGTATAATCTTCCTCATCAATTCTACGTTCTGGGCACTTTGTCGACAATGAATCTCCTGGAGACCCCCTCGAGCATTTATACAAAATAAAGCCTCTTTTGGACCTGGTCGTAAAAAATTGGAAAAACTTGTTGACACCTGAAGAATGCGTTGTAATTGATGAATGCATGATGCCATTCAGGGGGAGAATATCTTTTCACCAATACAACCCATCGAAAGCCTATGGTTTGAAAATGTGTAAGCTGTGCACGGAAGGGGGGAACATTTAGAACTATGTTATTTACATAGGGTGCGACCCAGAAATTGCTGATCTGGATAAGCCAACTAGTGTCGTAGTTCAGCTGTGCGATGGTTTACTAGACGCTGGAAGAATTATTGTGTGTGATAACTTTTACAACAGTGTACGATTAGCAAAATATTTATTGCAGCGGAAGACTCATTTATGTGGCGCTTTACGGATGAATAGAGTTAATCTACCATGGGCAATAAAAATTAAAAATTTAGGATCAAAATGAAGAAAAAAAGTTCCTCGTCAGAAAGACGGCATAACTGTTATGAAGTGGAAGGATAAACGGGACGTCGCAATGATTTCTACTTGCCATGACGCTACAATGGAAATGTCTGCAGGCTACATGCCTAATCTACAACCGAAAGCATTGCTGGATTTTAACCCTTGAAAGAAAGGTATAGATGTTTCTGATCAACTTTCAAGCTACTATAACCCTAAAAGGAATTCGCTGACTTGGCATAAAAAATGGCTCTGGATATTTTGATTTGTGCATCAGTCACGAACGCAACGCTGTTATATCAAAAGCTGCATCCTATTGAAACTAAGAAAACCATATTACAAGCGCAGCAAGAAATTATTATAGCTTTTTTATATGAATCAGACGGAGCCGCTAGCGCGAATATGTCAGGATATGCTTTCAAGACCATCTACGAGTTCCATCACTAACACTTTTTGACGAAAATGCCAAGAAAAGATAATAGCAAAATTATTCGAAAAAGATGCAGCTGATTTTATAAAAACTTGCTAGAAGACGGTATCAACTGGAAAATAGCTGCTAAGAAAGTGAAAAAAGTGGAAACTGTGTGCTCGCCATGCAAAAAAACCTTTTGTTTGTTTTGTTTCCAGAATAAACACAAAAAGTAATGAAGTTGTCATTTTCTGTATAAATAAAAAAAATTCTCGTACGTTCCAGTGTTTTTCTCTACTATATGATCGGCCTGATATGTCCCATAGAAAATCAGTCGCATCCTGTCACGTTTCACGAAGTATTTCTTAATACAAGGTTTAGGTCTCCGCTGAACCATATATGGCTCATGAACGTAGTTGTGCAATCCATATGCACGTTTCCTGAGCCACATGTGGTTCAGTGGATAGGGAACGTGTTAGGAATGGGTAGGGTTAAATTCGGACAAAAGAAATTATTTTTAACCACCGAACAGTTCTGCATTTTCATCATACACTGACGATCTTGAGTCTCGTTCGGACAAGTTTTGCTTTAACTTGTGTATAATGATTTTCCGAGTATTTATCGTCACTTGTTTCTAAAAAGTATACCAGCAATATATAGCGGTATCTAGTTTAAAGGGTGTTTAGTCATTTACTGATCGCCATTGCGTTTCGTACGAGTTGTCTAGCATTTATTCGTATTAAAGCTTGTTATAATTTGATGATATTTTATGCAGTATTTACTACAGTTATATGCGGATGATATATGATGTGTATACATTCATATCCATACATTATTCTACATTAAATTATTCGGTTTGAGTTGGATTATGAAAGTGATGAAGAATTGTTGATTAGTCAATCAGATACCGAAAAGGATTTCTCAGAGTCTTCCGAATATGATTCGGAATTAGGGACTGAAGTCGTACCTCCATTCAGAGGATTTTTTTATAAATAAATATATTAAGTTTTATAAATAAATATATATTATTTTACCTGCTGCAAATATGCAATTTGATAAGGACGGTGAGAAAACAATATTACATTATTTTGAATTTTTTTTTTGGAATAAAGAGATCTTGAACTTAATCACAACTGAAACTAACCGATATGCAGATCAATGCAAAAATGACGTTTTGATAAGATTTCAATGCTTGAAGGAGAGGAAACTGACAGACAATGATGAAGTCATGGCTTTCTTGGTCTTCAGCTTCCTCCAAGTATTATAAATAAGCCTATAATCGAATGGTACTGGTCTAAGAAAGATATTGTTGATACACAATTTTATGCAAAAGACATGTCATACAGACGTTTTGCCTAATTAAAGCCTCGTATACATTTTAATGTAAATACAACATATAATCCCGAAACACATCCAAATCCAAAGCGAAATTAGTTATGGATTATCATTGACACCCAAACACATAAATGATAGAAATTGAACGAACATGGAACTCCACAAAAATTCCTGAAGTTGTAAATGATTATAACAATTCTATTGGGTGATGCTTGGATTGATCAACACCTAACTAACCATCTTATCATGAAAATGCGAGGGAAGAAACGTTACTATAAAATATTTCTGCACCTTCTCGATCAAACGAAATGAAAGTATTTTGTTTTATATGGAAAGCAAGGAGGCTAACAAACTCATTTACAATTCAGTTTAGATCTGGTGCAAGAAATTATTGAAAGATGTGGCGAATCCCATCAGACTGCATCAATATGTATATATCAACCACTACATTTGATTGGTGGAGATTTTATAGAAGTAGTACCATCTATTGTAAAGAAAAGTAGACCTACTCGACAATGCAAAGTATGTTGCTCACGTTTAAATGTAAGTGGCAAAAAAATTCGAAAGGAGACAAGTTATTACTGTCCAGATTGTGATGTAGTATTGTGTATGGAATGTTTCAAAATATATCATACAAAAACTTCTTATTGAATGAATTAATGAATGAATAAATAAAGTCAAATAAATATAAAAAAAGGTGACCATTTTTTTACTCAATTCCTCAAAAAAATAGACTCTTAAATGGTGAAGCGAAATGTCTTCTACAAAACTGTTGCGTCAAATGTAGCAAAAGGTATACTAATTCTTTACTGAACGACAAAATATACTGATTACTCCTTACTGAACGTGTTCAATTTCTTTTTACTCTGCAAGAATCTCAAGAACTTTATGGAAAATGCTTTAATTTGTTAAATTCCTCAAAGAAAATTACTCTTTCCTATAAAAATGCTTGCATTCATTTGTTTTTTCGTGTGTGTATTTTGTTTTTTCGAAAGTCTGCAGGAAGAATGTTTGAATTTCTAGAATTTCCACAAATATGTCAGCGATTTCTAATGGATCTATTAGAGTTCATTGAAATTCTGCGAGGATTTTGCATGGAAATACTTAATTTTTTGGCAGTTTTCATCTCAAGATGACCAAATAGCTTCTACAGAGTCATGCAAAAGTTTGTGAACTTCGTAATGAGAATCAACTCGCATAAATTTATCGAAAAACGCTATCTTCGAAAATGTTGACGCCCGTTTGAAATCACCGTCGGTGAAGAGAGAAAACAGAAATTGAATTTATAATAGCAAAGAAATGATTTTTATTTAACAGTCAGCAAAAACATTTACGAAAATTTGAGGAGGATTGTAAGTATGCCTAACAACAAGTAAAAAATGTGCAGACATTTAATATATGATATCCACTCCTGTACAGTAAAACGGCGTCTGAAGATATAAATTTATTCATTCAGATTTGTTTACTTGAAGAGACATTGCCAAATTCATCGATAGACCTTTTTTTCATGATGTTTGTACAAATTCTAAAATTCGTGAATCTTCAACGGATTGAATTTGCCTATTTTCATGCCAATGATGGTTAGATGCCAAAGTCAAAAACGAATTGCGACTCAACTCATGCACTGATTGCGTTAAAATTGCAGTGACATATACATAATACTTAGAGTCTGCACGTAAACCGTTAAAAAAATGTAGGATATGCAAAGAAGTGATCGACCGTCGGTACGATCCGCAGGAGAACAGGGAAAATTCGAACATTGGCTGAAAATACATCCGGACTTAGGATGCAAACAGTAACAAAATTGCTCAAAACCTTTCTGGACACCACTAAAACATATCAGGATGAACCGTACAGCGATCCACTCGTGAGACAAAAATCTTGGATTCAACTGCATCTGTCGACCTTAAAAATCTTACTTAAGAAAGCTAAACTAACTAACAAAACCTGGATTTCGTCTAGTTTCCTTTTTACCGTTGCTAGTGGCACTTAAATTGTGTCTATTCTAGTGGCATTTGGTCGGCTGATTCAGCTCTCGCTAGCTCATCTGCTCTTTGGTTTCCCTCTACACCAATGAGTCCAGGGACCCATGTTACATTTTACATTTACTCGGCTTGTTGTGGCTTTGAGAGCCTGCCTTCAATCCTGCACCAGATGCGAAACTACGTGGTTAGAGGCAAGCGCCTACAGTGCCGACTTACTGCCCGAGAGTATTTGTATTCTTCCATTACGGTGGTTTGTTGCCACTTCTATAGCCGCTTTTATTGCAAACGGTTCCGTCTGGAAAACTGTAGTGTGGCTCTTTAGTTTATAACTTCGGTTGAGTTGCGGGTGATCTTGAAAAAAGATTCCGGCGCCGCTTCCCTCATCCGTTTCGGAGTTTTCTTTTATATATAAATAGTATATATATAAAATAATATAATATATATAATATATATAATATAATATAATAGTAATATATATAAAAAGTTTTCTTTTATAATGCCTGCCACCAAAACAATGCTCCGTAAGTGGTTATTGGCCTCACTACTGTTGTGTAGATACAGTGGGCAATTTGGGGTTTCATTCCCCAGGTTTTCCCCACTAGTCTTTTCATTGTAAAGAAGGCCGCTGTAGCTCTCCGTCTGACTGCTCCTATGTGTGGAGTCCAAGTTAGCTCACTATCCAAGGTTACTCCTAAGTATTTTACCTTGTTTACTAAACTGATATGTTTACCGTTAACGGTCGGGGGTGTAAATGTCTCGGGTTTGCGGCACTTTGTGTAAAGCATAAGCTTTACACCACTGTTTACCGTTTACCGTTTACCGTTTACCGTTTACCGTTTACCGTTTACCGTTTACCGTTACCACCGTTTACCTTTACCGTTTCGTCGGTACTGATGCGCAGTTCGTTTAGCTTCGCCCACTCGAAAAGAACATGGTTTCCGGGAACTTTCCACTTATCAGTATAACGATGTCGTATATAACAATAAACGCCAGCGCTCGCTATCGTTTTGAAACCCTTCCGTGTGAGGTATTCCACTATTTGGTTAACTGTGAGTACCCAGGCAAGTGGTGATACTATGCCGCCTTTTGGTGTACCCCTGTTAGTCCATTTATTCAAGGTTACGCCGTTTTCTTCGGCTGTAATCTTCCCTTTAGCTAATAGTTCCGTCATTCATTTAGTAAGATATGGGTCTATTGCATATCTTTGGATGGCTGCTACTATGCTCTCAGTTTTTACATTTTTGAAGGCTCCCTCGATATCAATGAAGGCCGCCAAAGTGTAATCTTTTATGACAAGTTTCGTCTCTATTCTGCTTACAACTTCGTGTAGTGCCGCCTTTGTTGAGCGCCCTGGTAGCTATGCGTGTTGGTTGGGGCAAAGCACCATTATGTTCACGGTGCTTTTTATGTACCCCTCCACCAGGCTTTCCACGGTTTTCAGCATGAAAGACGTTGAGCTGATAGGTCGGTAATCGTTGCTTTGTAGTGGCTGGCTTATGCCGGCTTCGGTATACAAACTACTTTAGCTTCTCTCCAGTCTAAAGGAATATAGCCTTTGGATATGAAGGCCTTATATATTTTCATCAAAATCCGTATTATTGTGATATCCACTTGCATAAGCATGATCGAATACACTTTGTTGGTTCCTGGTGATTTGTAAGGTCCGAAGGTATTAATGGCCCAAAGGACCCTTCTTCGCTTACTATTTCTTTTAGGGAGGAGCCATGGTAAGCAGTCACGTTGTTTATTTGTTGTGTCTCTTCATCCTTTTGCCTTTTTCATCCTTCATCCTTTTGGAAAGTGTTGGTTTAGTAGGAGCTTGAGACGTTCTATGCTATTTGTTGTCCACGATCCGTCCTCCTTTTGAAGCATCGTGTCAACATGTGGTTCTCTTTTCAGAGCCCTGCTTAGCCTAGATGTCTCGTTTTCGCCCTTAATATTGCTGCAAAAAAGATTCCAGGATTTCCTTGTCTCTCTTCTTACAGCTGTTTGAAAAATTTTGAGATTTCGCTTATAGTCCTTCCAATCCGTATTTCGTTTTGTGAAGCGAGCTATTCTGAATAGTTTTTGAGTATTTTTCTTAATCGCTTCCAGCTCATTGTTTCACCAGCTTACATTTTTTGTTCGATGGTAGTGGTTGGACACATTTCACTGAAACTATCGACCAGTACAATTGTGATGTATTTCACTTCATTGTCGATGTCCTTTCAACTTCTCGATGGATTCGCTTGAAGTGAACCTATATAGCTTTTAATAGCGTTGGTGTAGCCGTCCCAATCCGCTTTCCTAGGAGTGCAGTAGACCAATGGAGTCCTCTCACCTCTTCTCGCTTCAAAGGTGATGCATTGGTGGTCCGACAGGCTAGGTGAGTCACATACTACAGATGGCCCTGAAGCCCACATACTTTGAACAATCATGGGGCGATTGATTTATGAACATTTTTCAAATGTGTGCCTTGAATGCCCTGGCAAGTCGCCTGATTTGAACCTCATCGATAATGTGTCGTCTAAAGTAAAGAAGAGTGTCTCTATAGGGCCCAGATCAAATAAAGCCTCCAGCAATTTCCGACCCAAACAAGTTGAATGGGACGCATTTTCTGGAGACTACAGAAATAATGCATGTAAAACTTTCATATAACTACTTTCAGAGTGTATAGAAAATGATGAGAAGAAATAAATCAAGGATTTTGTATTTACTAAGTCCCGTGAGTCACTTTGAAAAAAATTCAAGTTCGCACCACTATTAACTTTTCTTACAATGCAACAAACGTGTGAATTGTGTTCAATCAACTTTCTCCATGCATTCTGTTACTATTGAAAAGTATATTAATGCAAGTTTGGCAAAAAATAAAAATAATTTTGTCTAATCTTAATTAATTTTAAATTATTAGTAAACAGTTGGTCAGAGATTAATTGTCCCGTCTGCTATCTGTAATGAATTGTGAATGAATTGTGAACTATGAGTTGTGAATTCAATACTAATTTATGAAACCAGGCTTGCATGGCATATTTGTACAAATGGTTTCATGTTCCACTAATGTTTTTTATATTTGCTAGAAGTTCAATTTTTCATATGGTCAAATATTTTTTGTAAGTCAACACAAACAAAGATATTCAAAACAAGGTGGACTATCACATAATCTTATCATCTCACCTCAAAAACAACAAACGGGAGCAACAAAAGATTAAGAAAGAAAAAAAATACCACGAGCATATATCATCACACATCACTAATTTGGAAACCTTTCGTCCTTACTGACTAAGATGTGTAAGACTCTACTGTCTGTCTTAATTCAGGTTCCTTTTAACGTAAATGTGTTACTTGATACATTATGGATGAAGAATTGTAAATGGATGCATCAAGTTTAAGTGCATTTGTTGCATTGAAAGAAAGGAAGTAACAGGAATACCTACAAATAACTGTGTACCTAACCATCGTTGGATATAAGTGATGTATGGATTCGAATCGCAATGGGACAATGTGATGATGGCCAACCATTTGGAAGGGAAGTTAATCCCAAAGGATCAGAAAAAGTTCATAGACCCCGAGAAACCCTCAGACAGCCTATGCAGATACAACAGATGCATTTTTCTCAACCCAAGTAATACGAACGGACAGCTCGGTCGTTTTTGTTGGCATGTATTGATCTTTGAAATGATATCGTGGCATTCGTATGTTAGTTTAAACTCCAGGCAAATGTTTATAATAGTGTAAGTGGTAGAATCTTAAAGATTGTAAAGAATGGGCTAAAACAAAGCGTCCAAATATTGCACTCAAAACAGTGTTATGTTCTACGGTGTTTGATTTTTTCAACAACAATAAAAAATAAACAGATTGATATACAAAGCTTAAAAAGATATTTTTGAGAGAAATTATATTAAATATATTCAATAACAATGCTAATGATTTGCAGTCGAACCTCTCCAAAGAAGTTAATGTTTTTGATGTCATTGAAGTCGTTTGCACACTTCACAACAATTCATTTAAATAAAAAATTTCTCTTTTATCCAATTGTTATTGATGTCTTTTTATACTGCTTGCAGTGGTAAACATATGCTGTGATTATTCATGTCACTATGCAACATGACGTAACATCACTTCGCAATAATCCTCATCCTAAACCATACAAGCAATTACCGTAGGCATCCCTATTTTCCAGCTCATTGTGCTCTAGGACTGGTGCAGTATCAGTTCGAAAATTCGGAATTATTGTTTGAGATGGCGATAGTCCGTTGCCTCACGCTAGAGCGGGTCAAAGCGAAGTAATAGTTTTTAAATGTTTCTGGAAATTACACTTAGTTTTCCTTCAATGCCTTTCCTAATCGTTCAATGAGGGTTTTGCGTTTAGTGTGCTACAGTTTTGAAAATTAAATTTTAAGGGAAATATAACAAGTGGTTTCAATTAGCGCGCGCAGATACCCGTATGTAGGGTAGAACATAAAAGAATTGAATTGCTCAAAAGTAAACCAAACATGATTGATACATTGGAAGGATACTTTATTCCAAGTTTGATTCTCTTTGAAGTAATAATCTGTGGTTTATTGAAACATGATTGTCCATTCTTTTGAAATATTTCAGACACTTGCTCCTAACATATAGCAAAAACATGATGCGTCATTGTATGCAATGCAGTCCACCAATATAACCTTATGAAATGCAGAAATAGTTGTGTTTCAACAATATCTTCTATTTCACCTATTCTACGTATCTACTATGCAACGTATTCTACGTTACCAAATAGAGCACTAAAGAAAATTCGTTACATGTGCATCAATTGATTGGTCGAAGAAATAGGCATAAAGGCAACTCAAATAAGATTCTGACATGAGTGACATTTTGAATTGTAAAAAAATCATACATTTTTTCATCAGAAGAGTGGTTATAATAGTTTTTGTATTCTAGTATGTGCTTACCGTAGATACAAGGGCGACTCGGACTTGCCGTGTTCTGTTGATATGAAACTCGTGTTCCAAATTTGATAGAACCTTGCATATCATAAGTTTCCAATTGAATTTCAACATTAGGGTCGCACAATAAGCATCAAAAGTGATAAAAATAACATTGGGTATATTTTAATACAAAGGAACAGCATTCTTGGACAAAATTTGACACTTTGGTTCTCTATGAATTTCAGCGAAGTAGTAAAAAAAATTAAAAGACGAATCGCTGCATTGTCGGTCTTGCTTACTACACCAATGCATGAATAGTTGATAAGCCTATTAGATAAGAAGAATTGCCTATTTGATAAGACGTTCATAACAGACAAGAAAGCTGTTGGAAATTTCGTAACCAAATCTGACTGCAGCGGTTAATTTGAATGGTCAGAAGCAAGTTACAGAGTCGCCGTACAAGATGTGGTAAGTGATTTTTTAACCAATCCTAAGTCGCTCTTCTTGCAATTACCTCATCACAGTTTGATTTGGCATCAAGGATTACTTCTACTGATTGCATTTCCTGACAACAACGATACGGTACTGAAAAGGATTTCTTTACTACTACATGGTGCAAAAAACCTTGGCCTGATAATAAAAAAAAACAATAATTTTAAGCAGAAAAACACTCTATCTTCTTCGACGAAATTTCCATCTAGATCGAGCTTCCAACATTTTGAGGCCTTCCTTCTTGTGTCCTTCTTTGTTTGATATGCGGGCTCCTCTTTTGAATAAATTCTCCCCCCAGTGACCTGAGAAATAGAAAACCGTCACTTATAGCTAAATCAGGTGTACACGGACGGTGTTCAATCATTCCGTAGTATAATCTTTTGAATTTATTGGTTGTATTGCGAACAGATTTCTGGATTTCAAGAATTGATTTCATTTCGTTTCAATAATGAAACGAATGAAAATGTTTCAATGCTAAACGTTTAACAATCGTTTCAAAAACGCACAGTGATATTGTTTTTTGATTGCTTTTCCATGTTGAAGATAGTCTATGAAGATTACACCAAGTGTATCCCAAAAATTACCGGCTAGAACTTTGACAGCTGATTTTTGCGTCTTTGAGCGCTTCCTTTGGCTTTCATTGGGCAACAATTTTTCCGCGCACTGCCGATCGACTGCCTGTTATTCACACGTTTGACTTAGTCATTTTATAAAAAGTGATAACAATACGCGTGCACAACTTTCACATGTGTAAAAATTTATGACTACGTTCCTATGTGATGTGATAATTTGGACAACCTCAAGCACATAATGCCTATATCGTAAGTGATAGTGTTGGCTTTTACGATCATCCAACACAAGGCCCGTGACTTTTTTGATGCTTTTCGAGGTTACTGATCTTCAATATCGCGGAGATTCACTGGTGCTCGTATTGGAATGCAGCAAACCATTATTTAATGATTGAATATGATTGGGCAATTTTATTTATCAACATTTACCAACCATACTTTTGCTTTTGCTTTTGTTTACAACGTATTTTTTCCTTTCGAAAAACAATGTTTTATCGTAACACGAAATTGGATTTTTTCAATGTTTACAAAAGCTAGATATCATGAAATTATGACAGGATCTCACTTAATGTTAGTGCTCTACAAAGAGCACATGGATTGTGAATTCCCGGCGCCAGCTCTTTCTCAGACAAAATATGTTTCAACCCTTGTACACAAATAAATTACACTAATAAACATTTGAAAAAGTGAATAGAGAGGTGAGTTTCCAATCTAGCAACTTCCGAAACATTGGACTAATAAAATCTTAAGCTCCTTAAAATACTTAAAATGTATTAGATTAAGTCTGAAGAAGTAAGTCGTAAAAGACCGTTGAAGTTTTTCATTCAAAAGCTATATATCATGCAAAAAAAATTCTATTCAATTCAAAGTTGTGAAGAAGTTCAAATCAAAAAAGGAAGAATAACTGCTTTTTCTACTTACCCTGGCTTTTCAGTACATACCCAACTAGGCTGATCCTTTCAAGATATGGACAAGATCATGTGCCCGTTGCCAGCTACTGTCAATTATTATCATTCTTCCTGTGTAAAACTGTTCTCAGTGTTTGAACCAGCAGGCTTATTACATTTGGACAGCGTGTGAAGAGCATGATCCCACTGTACTCAGACATATATCAAGCAAAACCTCTGAATTCAAAAAAATTATTAAAATCAATACGCTGGTTGGTTCAAGCCCCTGGTTGGTTCAATGACGAACGCAGGAAGAAATCAGATGTTTTCGTTGTAGTGCTTGGACAGTGAGGATAAACAAAAAGTGCAACATCAGCTGTGAACTTTGTCGGGGTGAAGTATTTCACAACAAGGAAATAAATAGTTGATATTATAATGCTAATGAGTTACGTAGTGCAGATCTCAAAAGCAACTTAAATGTCACTCTAATGGCATGATCCTTCAACTGCAGAGTGGCTCAGTGGGCCCCACTTCATGGAATGACATTAACTAGTGCTATTGTTGCCAACGGTTCGGACATTTGAAATTTTGATGGGGCAATCTGCAAGTCTGACTGGCACCCTCATTTCTCTACAAATTATCTATAAAGTCAAACTAAAGACAGAGTTTGAGTCCGATTATCAAAATTTTCTGCGAGTCATCAAAATTTCGTTGCCTGAACGAAATAACCTATAAATACCTGTTTTTAAATTCAGGCAAGAGTTCAATTGCTTATTTCAAATAATTGAATGCAATATATCAACCATTAGGTTGAAGGACAAACCTACCATCAAAATTTATTTTAAAATTTTGATCGTAGCTTTGTACTTCTGGATACACTGCAGACATCATGTCTGAAAGCTGAAAACATGGATAACATAGTGGTAGGGTAACATGGGTGGTAGTTTCCAACTTTACAAAGCACAAATTCATACTTCGATATCCGAATTTCTTACACTTGAATGTAAATATCTAAGCCCTCAATCGAATTGTAAGTAACGCGGGTTTTTTAAGGGTGTAGGACTTGAAGTTGCCAATACTTTTAATGCTACGCATGGTGTGACGGTTTTCATGCGTTTTATGGTCAATTTGGTTTGCCATGATGCCTGAGCAATGTATGCAAAACGTTCAGGTTTATGTTGAAAAAGAGCGGGCCTGTTAGAGAAAGTCATCGCACACTCCATCAATTTTACAGCCAACATAATCGTCATAATCATCATCAACATAATCATCAGAACAATCGATTCGATTATCCATGGATGGTTTCCGCACCACGGTTTCTCTCAATGATAAAATACCATGCATTCAGACGTCGTAAAATGCGTAATGAAGAAATAAAAGCAGCTCTACTGCGTAGTATCGCTGAAGACCCAAGTGAGTACATTCTACACTTTGCTCAGTATTAAACCTGTGCTCAACATTAAACCTGTCATTACGTTGTTAGAGATAGTATTGTTGTCGGGCTTACAAAATTCAACTAGTGTAGAAATTGAAGCCGAATGACCACCGGGCACGGCGTAGCTTCGACATTACAGTCAATGCCGACCGCAATGGAGCCATGATCTATAACTTTGGTTCAGTATCAGTAACAATAACCTCTGGTTTCAACAGAATTGAGTGACATGCCATACCGCTCGTGCACCCATAGTCTTACTGAAAGAAGCATTCTTGAAATTATAGAATATGTTGGCTATAATACCCCATATGGGCCAAATTCTGTAGTGAATTGTTGCACTAAAATAACAAGGGAAGCCATTTTCCTCACTCTCATTAAGAAATAAAAGCATTGTTTTATTTTCTAAGAAACGTATTGTAGAAAGTTTGAAATATTGGAATTGCAGCTGCCAAAAGCATTGGCTCAATGGTTTCATAGGGCGTAACTAACGATGGAAATGACCTCCTTTTGATCAACTTGGAGAAGTACACATGGGAAAAATGATTTCTATGATTATCGTCAAAGCAATATGAATGCATATGAAACACTAACCATCACAGGGCTGTTAGGCCACATTGATTTTACTTTATGTTCGCCTTAAGAGAATTGTGGTGTCAATCCGTTCAAGAAATAAAATGAAATCCACAATCAGTTGGGAGAGCAATAAAGAAGTATTCGGTCGCAGGAGTCATATGGCATTTCTACTAAAGTTACAAATATATTTTTCGTAGTCGAAAAAGTCGTTAGCAGTGGAAGAATATCAACGCTTTGACTTCAGATGTGGATGTCACTGGAATTACAACATAAGTGATTATTTGCAGAAAGCTACTTCACTTGAGTCCTGCCTCGAATTGGTTTATCTAAGGAACATTAAAGGGAACTTTCTACTTTCAGAGATCAAACATTTTCTGATTTAAAATCAAGCGTAAACAAAGAACCCATTCTTCAATTCAATGAAATATCGACTTCTAATGTTATACCAAACTGAGGACTTGTCTCTCTTATTGCCTCTCAAAGAACAAGTTTTAAAGCTCCTTCAGCAAAAATCCTTAGACACTCCGCCGCTATGAGTCTGCAGTAAGAAATTATAATAACAATAAGCGCCAAAGCTACTCTCAATATTTATTTATAACCTCCTGATGGGCTTTGATTTGAACGCTGTATCAACAGGAACATGAGTAGAGTGTGTTGATGACGAAAAGATAAACCTGAGTCGTTAAAAAAAATTATCAAGAAATATTTAATGACTTACAGTTTACATAAATGATTTGGAATGAAAAAGAATGCAGAAAGTGTCCAACGATTTTGCTTCGTGCGAAGCTAGGGCGAAAATATTTGCGAATTTCTCCACCTAAGGATGGGTCAGGAAATGCCGACCGAGTTTTGATCTAGGGTATCACCATATGAACTCTATCAAACATATAAATATCACGCTCTTTGAGAGGATCCTGTATTCTATACGTATTATACATGCCTGAAAAAATCAAAATTATCTAGAATAAATCTCTAGTTACACTATTCTTGACATATGGCTACCAAATCTGTAACCGAGTGCAAGAATACATTGAAATTGATCTCACGATAGGCTTCAGATCTTGCAAAGCATTTAAGTATTTGGCCATGAAAACACCTAACATATATACAGCCACTAACTAAAAGAGAGAATATTCTTCGAATTAGTCCCCGAAGCCTCAACGTTTGTGGTGGAGATACTCTGTTGTATTCTCTTTTGCCATTTTTGTCGATCTGTAGCTATAGATCTCTGAGTTTCCATTATTGGGCGCTACAGACTTTTCTTGTATAAAGACATAATTGTTACGAAAGTGTCCTATAATTATTTTTTATTGACCGACCGTTTTAGTGGTCGTTGATTGGTGATAAGTAAAATTTTTTGAATAGGGTTCAAGAGAACGCAATATTTAGGATATATTTACAGAATTAAGTAATATGTGACTCTCTCAAAGTTGTCTTGCTTTGATTGAATAACGTTCTATGAGGTTTTTCTAATTCCTTAAACCGTCCTGGATGTATATTTTCGGAATTCCCTTCAGTACATTCATCACATTAGTCCTTGGCAAAAATTTGGCAGTTTTCTTTTCTTTGCATCGCATAATATTTCAATAGAAAAAATTTATTTTGTTTGACACTGTTTAATTTTTTGGAGCATGTGTGTTATGAAAAACACATTCATAATACAAAATAAGTGTCAATGTAATTTTAACTGTGTTTCAATTTGAACATGTGATTTTTTGGCAATGTTTCGGAACGCTTCCACTGAGAAGACGGTCGTTTTGTTTCGGGATCATAGCCGTTAAACCGTTATTCATCACAACTAATAATGTTCTCGAGCAGTGAAGCGAGGGTTCTTCCGAATGAATTACGTGTTCGACGAGCCATTCCCAAATTCACCGCCATTCCCGAATTCACCGTTTAAATTCTCCAAACATCTCTACTGACATTCATTTTCAATCGCAAGTCACACATACTCGACATTTTCTGATGTAATTGCACTCGACAGTCTGTCAAAGCGAGAATCACAGCTAACTGACGTCCGGCCATCATTCGTGCGCTACTATACCTTTTTATTTTTGTCTTTCTAATAATCTCCTTTGAAAATGCCACATTTATCACATCAATTTTTCCGAGCTGGTTTTTCCAAGATTAAAACAAAACTTGATGCAGATTCGTTTACCTAAGTTTTAGTTATTTTAAGCTTCAAACAAACCCGACAAATATTTTATTTCATATGCAAAATGTATTAATGTTCATTAAATTGCTTAAAACTTTTGTCTCTTCTTGAAACCGTACCATAAATTAATTGCCCTGGTGATCATGTGATTTCTATGGAGTCAAAGCTTCCGTGTTATCTGCCGTGTTATCTAACACTGTAGATACTTGGAGGATATCAATACCTTCTTGGATACTGCTACGTTTTCTTTCTTTTGAAACATTTCATTGCATTATTAGACACTTTATTTGATTTAAGTATTTATCATTTTTTAAGCAATTGAAAATGTATTTCGAGACAAAGATTTAATGTCTATAATAATCTGTCATTTTGTATATGAGATCCTCTTGTCATGTTTGTAATCGAATTCCCGCAATCTGTTCAGCTGTATACATACTCGGCTGGTTTGACAGTTAAAAGATGAAGCCATGTGTATTTTCTTTCATTACTCTATTTGACCTGACAGTGAGAATTTTGTCAGCTATTTCGATTCTATCTCATTTTTCGATACCCATACTTTACAAGTTTATTTAATTAATATTTATTTCTAGAATTCTGACGATTCTATTCTTTTCGAAATCGGAAAGCTGCATACTCTGAATTTCTCTTGACGGCTAGAAGCAATCAAAGCTAGGGTTGCGAGTGTTTCAAGTTCTCGCGTGAAAATGTTTTTCTGAAACAAACTTTACACATTTTTTCTTGAAAAGCTTCTTTGCACCTGTTACTACGCAATAAGGACCTGCTTCTTATTTTTCCTTCGTAATGGCTACTGGCGGCTCATGGCCAGTGTTTTTGACGGAGGACAGTCAGCATGAGACTGCATCTCCCTAGTATGCTCGGGTATATTTTCCCATTCTAATTTGAATTTTTTTTAAATATCATATGGAGTTTTAAGTCGCGTTTGTTGGACAAATGGGCAAAGACAAAGAAAAAACGTACATAAATAGTATGTAAAACTATGCGAATATCAGGAAGCAGAGAAGATTTGTTGCGAAAGATGGTATGATTTATGTTGAAGGGCAAAGAGCAGGGTATTTTAGCGGATACATCTCGAATGAATGGTTCTCAATGACCCTTCATATGTCATTGATAAAGTGTTTAGAATTTGACAAAAATGTATTCCTTCGTTTTGGCTCTGAAAATATTTTGAGATAATTCCACCAAAGCAACATTTTTAAAACTAGCAATCACGTATCTAAAAATTGGAACAATTTCACGTGGTGTCATTGGCTTCATTTCTCAGGCCATGAGAAATGAAGTATTCGATTCGCTAGGGATGTCTAAATAACTCGACAACAGGAAGCAAGCAGGATGGTTCTATGACCAATTTTACATCGGCTCCATCTGCATGCTGGATTACATTTTGCTCCAAACTTAGAGCCACGTCAGGAGACAAGACTTTGCTCTGATCAAATTTGTGACATTTTACAGCGTTCCACTCCAAGCAGTTTCCTCACTCCACACTGGCGCGAGTATCCTTGTTGGTTATGATTTTTAGAGACTTTGATTTGGGCTCTTAATGAGAAAAATAGCAAGAATTGTGGCTAGGATGGCAGGTACTATTTGCTTGTAGGCAATACATCTACTTGTCTGCATGGGACTACCCCGGATGTTATCTTCGCTTTAGAATCCGAAGGGCATATGTTACAAATAAGGAATACGCTAGAAAACTGTTCAGCCTTTTTGCTTTAGATTGCAGTCCAAAGCGCATGCGCGGAAAAGTGTTCCTTTTCTTTTAGTTTCAGAAGCCTAAATCGTTGGAAAAATCGACGTTGAATAGTTCGCACAATGACTTAAACTGTTTAGACTAAGAAGTTCGGTTGAATTTAATTTTTAAACTACTCAAGTTTTGGGCAGTGCTGAAGATCGAGTTACCACTAAAAAGCGCTATTGGTTTCTAGAGGCAAAAAACTAAATACGAGTGCCCCGTGTTGCGAAAAAGTGAGCTTCATGAGATAGCGAGCTTCCAAATGAAATGTACCAATAGTTTCGTAGAATAATTTTAGAATAGAATCCAGTTTCATTTTATATGTGAGCGCATGTGCATGTTCATGAGTGCAACACAAAATCTAAAGGTATTTCTAGGACCATATCTCCTGTCCTTTGTCTCTATATCCTATCTTCAACAAATCTTGCTTATACCAATGCATCTGGAAAATTGGAGTCAAGTGTCGTTATATTGGGTGTTCGAAGTTTTAGCACTGTTGAGTGGTTCCGTTATGATTTTGACGTAAAATGTGCCAAATCGTTGTTGCAAACGACTCCGCACAGACTCTTCGTGTTGGTCACCTACTCATTTCGCTATCTGCACAATAAATATTTTTCTCTTTAAGCTGGTTGTAGCATATATGATCATGTGTAATCGAATCATGAAAATTGTGTTTAAGACTTTTCGATGGTACACCGGGTTGTCCTTTATGTGCCCGCAATTAGATTTACGCGCATATGCCACATTTTTTGTAGAGCAATGATTTTTGTATTAAAATAGAACAATTTGTAGACAATATTCTAGGCTGCGCCTTTTCAAGATGTAATTTCAACAAATACTAATCAAAAGTACCATATCAGTGTTACCCACTTTTGCCTTACACTTACAAACTTTTGGCAATGAAATTTTCTAGTTGCTGCAATTTAAAGGTGTGAATTCAAAGGATCAATAAACAAAGCTGAAAGAAGTTGATCAAAAACGTCACAACATTCTCTTTGTAACGGATAAACGCTGGGATGACTACGAGAGTTGTGCGAAAATTGTCACTCTAAAATATTTATAAAATTATTTTTAATGATATTATTTTAAATTATAAATTATTATGAATTATTTTTTATCAAATTATTTATTTGATGAAAAACCTTCAATCAATACCTTTGTTATTTACTACGTTATTTCCAGAGTACAGCAAAACAAGAACCGAAAATTGTAGGCTAAAGTTACAAAGTTTCTAAGATGTGGTTTGAAATTTTACGCACTTACTTTAACTCCATTCTTTGATAAAAAACTGCTGAAGAAACAGCTCTGCAAAAGTTCATTAATTTTTCAGCAAGTAGTTTAACTGAAGTTGTCTTCAAACAATCATGGGAATTCGGGATATGGGGAATGTAAAACAATAGCAGATTGCAGTTACCTATTTTTAGTATTTTTCACCAGGCCTGTCCAAGGCCTTGCCTATAAAACGAAGGATCCACTTTGTATTGGTGTACAATGATGGGAAGGGAGGTGAAGGCTATTTACGCCCTGAGTGTCGAACTCCCAGTGTATCTACTGGACTACCGACTAAACACCACTCTTCTGTCAACCGGAGGGCCTAGCCTGGAACCGTTTGATACGTTACTTCGGGTAGGCCTCCCAATTTTAAGTCTTTTGGCGCCTTCGGGTTACAGGGATTCCTTCTCTAGTTGGATGAGAAAGAGGAGGAGGATTGCTAGAGAAGGAGACCCTCCACCCTCGATGCCTCCAGCCGATCAAGTATGCCTTTTTTCATCACTAGGATTGCCCGAGCGTAATGTGCCACTTGATTTCATTTGTAAAATGATTTCAGCATCTCTTCGATTAGGCTATCTGGATGGAGCTCTCCCACTTTTCGGCAAGATCACCGCGCTGTTTGTCCCATCTTCTACATGAAAAAAATTATGACAGGCGTCATCCTTCACACAAAAGAATAGTATGCAATCTGGAGACCGTGACTTATCTATCTTGTGCAGGTAAGACTGAAAACAACCGTGTCCGCTCAGTAGCTGGGTCAGGTAGAAATCAGTCTCACCATGCGTTCGACTGAGCGACGATTTCAAGTCGTTGATGAGCCGCGCCTTCCATCTTCCTTTTAGCTCACGTTCCCATGATTGTTGCAATTCGTCGAGAGTGCATCGTCTTTCATCGCGAGCAACTTTTTCTTTATTACCATCGTGCCTTCGGAGGTAGACTCTATTGCGCTCTCTAGCAAGGAGAGTGATTGGTATCACCCCTGCAATTACCAGCACCACTGGCTCAGAGATTGTACGTTATGCTGATGCAATCCGCAGTGCTCCTCGTCTCTCCACCTGCGCTAGCCGTTTTCGGTGCAGTTCCTTGTTGACCGCTTCACTCCATATATCTGCTCCATAAAGAAGCGTAGATTGCACTACACTCAATAGCAGACGCCTTTTTGTTTTACTTGGCCCCAATTATTGGCCATTAGTCGACTCATTGCCGGGACCCCTGCTGCGGCCTTGTTTGTTGTTGCCTTAATTTGCTCAGAGAAACTCAGTTTATAGTCTATCAGCAAGCCCAGATACTTGACTGATAGCCCAGCAAGCCCAGATACTTGACTATGAACATTGCCTGCGACAAATAAATGGTGAAGTTATGGTTGAAGGCTAATGAAACAAGCCAACAATTTGTGAAGTTATTATTGTTACACGGGTGAATTTTAAGGATTATAGACATTTTGCCTATTAGATTATCTTCGAAATAAACTGAGAACCACAAAACTATACTGTACTTGGAGTTGTTAATTATGGCATATAAGTAACTTTTGGCATGAACGTGAAGATCACACATAACGCTGCATTTTATCTATCGCCGAAATTACATTTAAATGACATTATCGAAATACATTTTGGGGCATTTACTCTGAAAAATAATAAATAACTCACAGGTTTAAGGGGGCAAATAATTGCACCCACATGGTTCCTTTTTCGGAAAACATTTTTTACAATCACATAACAATATTTGTGCAATAGTGTGCAATATTATTACTTGCTTCAGAGTCCTAAGTCGTCCTGTAATTTTCCTTTTTAGATAACTAATTTCTTATGAGTCGATAATCCTGTTGTTGCTTAACATGAAAGGAAGGGCTACTAATTGGTTTGCCAAAACCTTGCGAAATAAAGTCTCCAATAATAATGCTAATAGTGGCGTATATCTTCTCTCTTAATTTTCAGCCATGTTGAAATTTTCACAATCCATTAACATTCAAAAAATATAGTTTCCACTTGCTAACCGAAAACATGCCCCATGTCAAATTAGTTGTTAATCTTTTGTGCTTTATTCTTGATGCAAACGCTTCTACCTAGTTGTATAGTTTTTTACAATATCAATCCATTGTTGCTCACTTTTTGTCCTTATTATGAAGATGTTATTACAAGTGGAAGGGTAAATGATGTAAAAAGAGAAACTATACGTGACAAAATGGAGCTAGGCGAAATCCTAGTTCACGTTGCTATATACTCGCCTTCATTAAGAGTAACACTGAACAGACATATAGAGAGCATCCCTTGAATTTACCTAGAAAAAACGTGGGTCCTTCCAATATGACAAGGCTCTTGAGAACTTGCAACAAAAAGACGTTTCAGGGACACAATGAAGATGCGACAAAGTGCAATATGTGTGGAGCGAAGCGAAATGCAACTCACTTAATCATCATTGTGATGATGATGGCTACGATGATGGTTATGATGAGGATGTTGATTATGTTAAGGATGAGGACAAGAACAAGGATGATGATTATGTAGCCAAGAAAGAGGCCTCAAGAACGGAAGGAGAAAATTCTCGCGCTCGTGCTATGCTCAACGATTTCGTGTACAAGCACTTAGGCACGGTTCTTGTTTGTCTTCTGATTATTATCGCCCCTCATTTCAATTTAATTAACACAAAGGATTCGTGAGGGTTAGTTTATTGTTCAGCCATATTGCCGAGAATGATTCCGCTGGATGCGCCGTCAAGGTGCGAAATATTCTAGAGCAACAATCTGCCCATATTGTTTATCAAGCAACATATACATAAGTGCATACATGAATCCTTTATTTCTTCGTAGATGAGATGCTGCCAACATTGCCTTTCAGAATAGGGCTGGCGCAGGTAGTTTGCCAATGAATAATAAATAGTGAATGTCTAATGAACAATCAGATTGGCGGCAAAATAATTTAGTAGTTGAGATGCATTGGCCGTACTTCGAACAGAAATCAATATTTCCACTGCAATTTGAGGATAACCTTATGCATGAGCCTCGATTTATCTCCATGAATTATCATAAAAAGTGGGTAGTAGGCATCCTTCACCATTCTCCTTACAAGTAGAAGTTAACAAGAACTCACATTAAGCTATCAGGAAAATAATCGAAGAATATGTTACACAATGAAATAGTGTCCCCTCACCAACCGCAGACAATCCCCAAATCGTAACATCCTTCCTATTTGAGATCAGGAGTCGTGCATGCGCAGCAACTTGAAGTAATCATGATCTTAATCGGAAGACAAGAAAGCACTTTTCACATACTTGACTGCAATTCATGAAATCGTCCTCCCTAACCCAATGGAAGCAAAAAAAAAAAAAAACTCGGATGAGATCAATGGACTAAACAGATGCGACTTCCGAACGCAGCCGCCACATGCCGACCGTCTTGTTCCATCAAAAAACTGTCTTAAAGGACACCGGTCTCCAGTTGCATGCAGGTAAACTGACCTCGGCTAGCAAATATCTGGCCTGTGTCCGATTTGAATAATCGTCAGAACGTCTGTCTTCCCTTTACATGATCGAGAAGATCTTTTGTGCAATAGGAACCGAGAAGATCTCATGTGCAATAGGAATGGAAGTGGTTTTTGACCTTTGCGTCAAAGTGTTTCGATTCTACCGGTAGCACATATTTTAATTTAAATATCTTCTTTGCAGCTTTTGTACTTAAATAAAAACTGATTATTTTCACAAGTTCGGCGTCCTTTGCAATGATTTCACTCACCGGAAATATAATATAAAGGATAAAACGACTTAGGCTCTAATTTGAAGAATGAATATACTCAGTGACGATCAAAAAATGATCACATGGCAACTCTAAATCATACCAGGGTTTATCAAAATTAAAAATCCTGTGCCATGTGCCGCCTGTCTGCTTGGAATTTATGAGGGTCCCATTTGTCTTGCGCGATTCAGACATGAAGATTTAGAAGGCACCTTTTCTGTGCACATCGTCCTGTTGATCGACCTTTCGTTTTCATCTAATTTAACCTTTTTCGGAACCTTAACGTTTCGATGCTATTCAGATCGAGAGACCCTTTCACTCTCTTTTGTTTGATAGTGGCATCAGATGCTCCTATTTTTTTTCTGTTTCGATGGATCTATTGAACGACGTTTTATGTTAAAATTCGCATATGCGGTCTTTGGGTCGATTTGATTTTTTTGGTGAGCTGAAATTAAATTTCACTGAATCGCAAAAAAGATTGAAATTGGTTTCTAAGTATTTTGTTAATTTAATAATTAATCAATTCCGAATCTAATCAGTATTTAGTAAACGTGCGTCTAACAAATCAATTCAACTCGTTTTGAAGAGGTTTATTTTAATGAACCATTGTGACTTCTATGCAAAACCAGAAGCAAATTTAAAAAATTTCAAGTGAACCCAAAATATATGGGGCCTTTTCAGTACTCTATTGAGCAAACCTAATTTAATTAACATCGCTACCAAAATATAATCGAAAAAGAAAACAGAACAGAAAACATAAACAGTGATTGTTTGTCACAATACCAGTCGATCCGGAAAAGGGAGGAAAAATAAAACAAACAACCAGCTCTTTTAAAAAATGATATACCTGACGAAATATTTTTCAGAAGAGACCAACCTGACAGACTGTCAGGTCTCTGCTTGGACGATCTTTCTTTTATGGACATCATGTTGACAATAAGACTTGGTATTTATAAAGAAAGGTGCAAAGAGCTCAAGCTGGCTTCGAAATTTCACTTTCGAGGTATTCGATAAATTTGATCAGACCTTAACCCATGAGTCTTCGCTAAGTTATCTAGGAAGGGTATAAATCACTTATAAGTTCTAAGTGAAAATGGATAAATTGATCTACCAAAAACTTCTAGAATTGATATATTGTGTTCTCTAGGAAAATTGTGTTCTCCCGTCTGCAATTTGACAAGCTGGAATTTGATTTTCGAAATCGGTTATAATATTTCAATAAAATTTTTGGCAAAAAGTTTTGAGTCATTGTTATTCGGCCACCAATGCCTAGATTGTTTCATCATAGGCCATCGATAAACCTATCAAATGAGAATCGTTGCTTCCTTGAAGATGTATTAGGAGGATATTTAATTCTATTTTTAGTGATATATAACCGGTTATATATGATTTTTGGCCGGAGCACCCTCAGAATCTAAAACATACTAATTTGGGCCAAAACGTACAAATGCTTCTGGATGAAGTATGGCAATGGTACGTAAATCAGGTCTGATTATAACGGTCCGTAGGGTCTGGGGGTACTATCAAAACCACCATTCAGGGGTTTTCTATCATAGACACGATCTTTCCAATATAATTTCGAAGTAGATTGAAAATGAGGATTCTCGTCAGTTTAGCAGCTTGATAAATTTTTCGATTCCATTTGATGTAAATTTTTCAACATCTCTGCGCATGACCTGCGACAATCGGACGTCCGAAGCAGCAGATTACCAAGCATTTCTTGCAAATTGATTTGAATAATAACTGTTTCCAGTCGAGCGAATATAGTATGAGGCCATCAACAATGGCTCCAAACAGTCATACTGGTGACACCTTTACGTGTTAAAACCGTTCAAAAGTTGACAAATAAAAGCAGAGGAAAAGGATTTCACCAAGTAAAAGTTCCATTCTGTTGACTATTCTAGACCTTAAAATTGCCCGTTGCAATTATATTACCTATTACCTATTACCTATTTCTCGTAGCTCATGGAGACAAGGTGTCTTTATTCTAGTGAAGCGTCAAAATACTTGCTTGCTACATATCAATGAGACACGCTCCAATTCATTCTATAAATAAACTGCAACCAGTTATCTCAGGTTACTTTCTTGATCGCAATACGGTCAAGAGGCTGACCTAGCACCGAGTTGTGAACTCGGCATCAGCTCATGAAATTAAGTGATCATAATCAGTCCAGAGGATTATCACAAAAAACAAGTCAGCTTTTCAAGATAGAGAGCTTTGAATTTAGGTGACGTACGTGTGGTGAGACTTCACGATAGCTAGCTTTCTGGGCTTTAATCCAAGTGAGAATAATTTTTCAGTTTAAAAGTATATATGAGTTATTATGAATGAATACAAAATTTAAGAGAATAGCAATGCACATCTCCCGCACTTTCATCTCTGTCCTCTATATGCAACGAATTGTGTTTACAAATACTAATGCATCTGGAACATTGAAGTTGGGCACAGTTAGATTGGGACATTATTCTTTATTCTTTAGTAATGGCAACGGATTTAGGCGGAATGACAGTGTTCAAATTGAAAAGAATTTACATGAGTTGAAGATGAAAAAGATGAATTCGTCGTTTGAAGTTCATTTGAAATTGAACTTGCTGAGAGCATTTGTATCCTTCTCATAGGGTCTCAATTAAGACTGAGAAATTCCCATCTTTATCTTCTACCTATCTACGTCTGGATTGACGTTTTCAATTATAATTGTTATATAATTGGTATTTCATATTTTTATTATATTTGTATTGTTTCTATGTTTAATCTTGAAAACGAGGTTCTCAATCATTTTCAATGTCGTCTTCTCCAAATTTGACTTTTAAAGACCTTCTTCAATATTTAGTATGATATTAGCTCTTACTCAAAGATTTATCTCGTTACATGCGATGTTTGCCTCTGAAGATATACTTTTAACTTTCGTGTAAATGCGCTAGTATACCTAAATTTCTCTACCTTATGATTGCTGATTTAACTCCGGTTGTATGAACGCATGAACATAATAGGTGCAAGACATCCGTAAGGTGTAATCATAACGTAGATAACGAGAGATGATCTATGTCCTGACTTCACCAATACATATGGTTGACGCGATTAAAAGGAAGGCTTTTTCATCTTTTCGACGGGTTGGTTTTTCATTTCGTCCGATTTCCTATGCTATTTTCTCAGCTTTGACAACAAATTTCAAACTTTTCTATCAAAAGATTTAGATTTCTTCTTATAATACCGAATAAGTCCAGTCCTTTTGAAATTTGAAAATTTGGTTGATGAATTTATTTTTTTTGCTGTAATGCGGAAATATCATTCTTCTGCTGAATTTTTTTTCATTCACGTTTGCGCAGTATAGTACCCACTGTTTGTGTTAAGGATTATGAAATTATTAATGTGGCAAGTCTTATGTGCAGAGGTTCAAAGACGAATTTTCCTCTGGCTCATATGGTTTCAACTCTGATACATATGGACTTTATCTTTGTGAGATTTTGTTTTCTGTTACCTAAAAAAGTTTACCAATTGTGTTTAATTTCAATATCCTAAACAAAGAATCAAGAGAGTCTTTAAATTTGCTAACATTTTCAGCTAAATAGGAGATAACAAACAACCCCCAGCGGACAGTCGAATCTAAATGGAGGACTCTTAACAAGAAGTAGGAAAGCTCAAAGTTTTTCAATTCGAGTTTTGGAGCATATATTCAAGTTTTATCCTTGAGTACTTTGGAAATAGCAAGTTCCTCCGATCAATAACCTACTCCTTGACAGTTTACCCTATTTCGCTCATGAATGGGAAAAAATTATATTAACCTTTTGTTGAATAGCGCCCCTGAGTATGGGTCTGAATTTCAAACTCTTTTTTAACCTAAATGCTGCAACACAAAATTTATAATTGCATCTTTTGTTCAAATATTTTCTAAAAGGCTTTCACGTTGATAGATTTCGTGATGCAATTTGTAATCAATTTCTTGCTTCTACATTATATATTTTATTTCTTGCTTCACCCCTAGCGGCGAGTACAAAGCAGACCCCAAGCTTAGCAGACCCCAATCTTAGCAGACCCCAAAGGCATGAGAGTGCCTTTGGATATGTTTTCAAGTAAATAGAATTTTTGCATTCTTGCATCGTATTTATACTCGATATGATACTGGGTGACTGAATACGCCAAATTTGAGACAATAGAACTTTTCTTAAGGCTCTATCTTGTCAACATTCCACTCACTCAGGAAGCAATCTTTGATAGTTAAAGTCATTGTTGTGGCGCATTTGGCAGACATATTACCAAATATCAAAACAAAGGTACTTTGACCTTATCTCACTGGGGTTCACAGACGGTTGTTTGAATAATGTCGGACTTATGAAAATAACTATTGTTAATCACAAAGGTGCGAAAAAGTTTCCAACTGAATAAAAATCAACAATGGGTGCGACTTTTTCAAAAATTTTGAAACAAGATTGACCGCATTCTTTTCGTATTTCACGCCATTCAACGAGTCTGACTTTATTCCGTTTTTGGAATGTACTAAGTGTGAAGACTCTTAAACATTCAAGATTCCAACATTTTGTTTGGTTGACTTCAAATCAACCAGACATCAACCAAAAACCAGAAATCTCAATAGCTGATTTACACGACTGAATTTTTATATTCCAAATATTAAATAAAATTTCATTCCTTTTTTTTTGTACGATAAATATTCCGTCATTTCCCGTCGTGGAAATGTGCATATAGCGAAACAATAAAATTTCCTCCACTCTTTTAATATTTATTATCACTATCATGAAAATTTCCTTTTATTTTGGTACTGTCATTTAGTCCTTCTGTTGAGTATTGCTGTTTTCATTTGCACAATGCGCACCTTAATATTTCCTCTTAGGTTGTTTGCTTCACATTTTGATCCTAAATTCTTCAATTTTTTTCTTCTGATGTTTTTTTTTGCTCTGGATTTGAACATTTGTTTTGCTTTCAACCGGTAATAACCTCTTATTTATATAATTATATATAATCAATAAAGTTTCATATATAGATATATATATATATATATATATATATATATATATATATATATATATATATATATACATATATATATATGATACTTTATTAATTATATATAACTATGTTACAAACATTATCGTTACATTTAAGAGTTCTGAATAAAACATTCATTTCTACTACAGTTGTAATTTAAGTGAAACTGACGTCTGATTTGTTCATAGAAACTTAAAGTTTTAAAAAATTGAACAAAAACATTGGAGAAAAAATTGTACAAAAAAGCTTTTTTTTTGGGTTGGAGGGTGACTCTTAGCAGCGCATGCTACCAGACTACCCACTAAACACCTTCCCTGTCAATAAAGGAGGAAGGGAGACCCCCCTAGACCCCGCGCCCAAGTTTATTCATGGTACGTTTTTTGGCAGTAAGTATTGCCCAAGAGTAATGTGCCACACAGGTCCATTTGTCGAAACTTTTCAGCATTTCTCCGACCAGATTGTCTGGAGAAAGCTCTCCCATCACCTCCCACAAGTCCTGCCGCATCCTGTTCCACCTTCTACAGTTGAAGAAGGTGTGACATGCATCACCCCTTTCCCCTGGGCAGAAAATGCAGTCTGGCGACCGTGATTTACCAATTTTGTGCAAGTAAGACTGAAAATCTGAAAATACCCATGCCCGCTAAGAAGCGGAGCATGGATTAAGAACAAAAAACCTTACGTGAACTTAAACTAGTTAAAACTACGAAGTGATCTAAATACTACCTTAAACTAAATACATACTATCCTTTTATAAGGACAACGCGATGCTCACATCAAAAATGCGAAAAGCGACGGGACCAGACGGCATCCCAGCGGTAGTGTTACAGCTTGTGTACCCTGACATGTTGCTCAGCATATTCAATGTATGACTGCAAGAGGGTGTATTTCTGAAATGCTGGAAGGGGGCGAGGCTTGTGCTGATCAGCAAAGGGAAGCAGAATCCGGAGCTACCATCTGCATATCGACCCCTATCGGGGGGATCTGTCTCCTCAGCAATACGGCTTCAGGGCTGGGCGATCCACGATTGGCGCGATTATAGAAGTGGTGAACGCGGTTCAACGGGAAGAAGCCCACAATCACTACACAAGGCGGATACTATTACTCGTGACGCTTGACGTAAAGAACGCCTTCAATTCCGCTAGGTGGATACATATTCTCAGTGCTCTGGAATCTTTCAGAGTGCCGAGGTATCTAATGCGGATATTTAGGGATTACCTCAAAGACCGAAATCTCGTCTATGACACATTAGAGGGTCGGCGAAGAATGGATGTAACTTCCGGGGTAGCAAAAGGCTCCATTCTCGGCCCAGACCTATGGAATGTCCCGTACGACGAGCTATTGAGGATACCCTTACCGGACTTGCGTTTGTGACATTAGTCGCAGGACGCACTGTCGAGCAAGCGCAACTCAGGCTAGGTATGATAGTGCGTCGAATGAGCGAGTGGATGACAGACCGTGGGTTCAGCTTAGTGCGGGAAAAAATCGAGGTTGTCATTCTGACCAAAAAGCAGATCCCCTGAGTTTTTCTTATCCGGATTGGCGAAGAGACCATTGAGTCCAAGAACACGATCAAATAGCTTGGCATTATGATTGACTCGAAGATGAGCTTCGATCAAATCAGAGCGTCAGCGAACAAATCCGCAGATGGAGTATCGGGGCTCAGCCGTCTAATGGCCAACATTGGGGGACCCGTTGCGACCAGGAGACGCCTACTGATGAGCGCAGTGGAGTCGGTGCTGCTATACGGCTCCGAGGTGTGGGCTGAAGCTCTCAGTAAGGAGTCGTACCGGAAGCGATTAATGCAGGTGCAAATACTAGGCACTCTGCGGGTTGCATCTGTATTGCGCGCTGTCTCTGAGCCGGCAATGCTGGTCATTGCGGGTACGGCACCTATTGTGCTCCTTGCTAAGGAACGGAGGAGGATCTACGTGTGTAGGGGAGAAGAAGGTAGAGAGGCTGCTTCACGTGAGGAGCGAAGAAGGACTCTCGCTCTGTGGCAGGAAGAGTGGGTAAATGAAACACGGGGCATGTGGATCACGCGCCTAATCAGGGACCTAGAGCCGTGGCTTAATTGAAAGCATTGCGAAACTGATTACTACCTGACACAGCTTCTCAGCGGACACGGGTGTTTTCAGTCTTACCTGCAGAAAATGGGAATGTCACGGTCGCCAGACTGCATTTTCTGCCCAGTCTGTTTTGCCCGGGGATTGCGGGTGATGCTTGCCACGCCTTCTTCACATGCGAACGGTGGATGAGACAACGTCTACATCTCAGGGAGAGAATATGGGAGATCTCTCCAGTTACCCTGGTGGAGAAGGTGCTGGTGTCTAAAGACAAATGGAACTGTGTGTCGCACTACGCTCGGGTGGTTCTCACTACGAAGAAGGACATCGTCGATCGCCTGTCGGCGCAGAGGGAAGAGGGCTCACTCTCTCAGTAATCCCTCTCCTTTCTGTCCATTGCTGCTGAAGGAGTGATCTCTCCAATCCGAAGGTGCCGGTAGGCGAGACGTACGAGGCCTAGTCCGATGTAATGTTACAAAAAGTTCCAGGCTAGGTTCTCGGTGTGACAGGGGAGGTGTTTAGTCACTAGTTCAGTTGCTGTGTGCCACTGGGAGTCCGACACTCAGGGCGTAACCTTTTATAAGGAAATATAAGAAATGTGTTCAAGTGCTTCACTTTTAACAAAGGGTACAACAAGGGGATGATATGATAACAAAGGGGATGAGGCAATAAGAATAACCTAGCATTCTCGTGTCAAGTGCAAAGCGCGGCTATCAGAGGGTTTGAAAAGCTAATAGCTTTAGCCAATAATCTGTCTTTGCGCAAACGAGCGCATTCTTTTATGGAGTTAACTGTAGCCAGTTCATGTAGTGTTCGAGTAGGGAAATGGAACGGTTTATCGACCGCGTTTTTGATGTAACGATTTTAGGTGATTTGTAGCTTGGATTTTAAGTATTCAGCACATTCAAACCATGAAGGGGAACCATATAGAATCATTGGCTGAAATACTGTTTTAACTATCGTTGTATTGTTCGTATGAAGTTCGTGAAGAATGGGTAGAGTGTTAGAACTGATCCAAATGTTTTATTACATATATGTTCAACATGGTTCCGAAACGTGAGCTTTTTGTCCAATACTAGCTTAAGGTATGTCAGCTCATTGGACCATGGGATCTCTAGGCCAATGAAATTAATATTCCTGTCTGGGAGCAGGCATTGTTTTTTACTGAAAAATATTGCTTTGGTTTCATGCATATTTATTTTGATTTTCCATTTGTGTAAATATTGATAGGTACGCTCTAGTGCCTTTTCTAAGTTGTGAATGATAGTTTGTGGGTCTCCTCCCACATCGTCAAGGCATGTGTCGTCTGTGAATGTTGCGATTTGACAATGAAGGTTTGATTGGAAGTCAGATGTATATGTATAATACAAAGTAGGGCTTAGACACGAGCCTGGGGAACGCCTGCATTAATATTTTTAACTGTTGAAGAAGATCCTCGCACCTTGACATGAAATTTCCTGTCGTGTGGGAGAGACGCTATTAACGTTGTTAAATAAGTTGGGAATTCAAACTCCTGCAACTTATGTAGGATCCTTATGAGTCACACGGTGTGGAAGGCCTTTTCTTTATCCAGAGTCACCATACCTATTGAACATTTTTTATTTAACGCAGTTTCTATGTCTTTTGTAACACGCAACAATTGATGTTCTGTTGAAAAATCACGCCTGAAGCCAAATTGGAAGTGAGAAAATATATTTTGACTATTCGCAATTTCGGAAATTCTTTTCAAAATCAAAATCAAAACTTTTCGAAGAGTTTTGCGAACGCTGGTAGTAGACTTATTGGCCTATAGCTGCCGGGTACGTGCGGATCTTTTTCTGGTTTCAGGATCGGGATAATAATAGCATGTTTCCATTCAGGTGGAAAGTGACATGCATTAAAAATTAAGCATATGAAGACTATTGCTATTTCCGCTGGCTTGATTAAGAATCGATTTGGAACACTCGCGAAAGAAGGCATTTGTTCAAGGGAATTCGACACTATATCTTCGGTGGTAAAATTATGTGTGCCTTGGGTGAGGGTATGGAATGAGTGGAACTTCTCGGCAAGAATTTCAGCTTTTTCAGTATTTGAAAATGCTTCACTACCGTTTTCAGCATTCAAGGGATAAGGAACACTGTGTTGTTTTCTCTTGAACATTCGGGTGAGTTTCTATACCCTTCAAGAATTAAAGTCCAAATTTTTTAGCATATCGCTCCATCTAATGTTCCGGAGCAGCGCTATTTTTTCCGGATTGCTAAAGTGAGGCTCTTTACACCGTTTTTATACCAAGATCTCGAGTTCTTTGCAATTCTCTCCGTAAGGTATTCTTAACCCTGATTAGGTTGTGAGCCTCATTAACTAACACGAAACTTTTATGTTCCTGCTTTGCTTTAGGAGCACTTAATCCGATAGCTTCCCATATGATCTTTTTGAATCTTTCAATACCTGCATCTATCGCTTCGATAGAGTTGAAAGATTCGGAAGTTGATCTGTTTAGTGTTAACTTTCCATTTATCATCTCTCTGTATTTAGGCCACAAAGCTTTTTTAAAAACAAAAAATTGATGATTATCATCGCGTGAGCTGATTGTGTTGTTCAGAGAAAAGAACACAGGTAAATATGGAGATGACAAGATAAGGAATGATGCATTAATGTTTTCATCGCTATGTCCTCTATCCAAGACAGACCCAGCTCCTCTTGATGAGTAAAATGTTGGCTCTTCAGGTGCATGCATAAATATATTGCTTTCGCTAAGAGCTTGTGGAGTATTCTCCCAGTTCGATTTGATCGTGCACAGTTCCATTGCCAGTGTCGGGCATTCAAGTCACCACAAAGAAGATACCTATGGCTGTGTTGACTAAACCGTTTTAAGTCTTTCTCAAAATGCATAAGTTTGTCTTGAGTGAGTTTGGTTCCCGGGAAATATACTCCGTAAATTTTAAGATTTACGTATTTTTAATTTTACTAGCCTTACATACTAATCTACTGGTTGCCAGTTAGAATCGTGCAGTGTTGTCGTTAATCGTCGCTCGAATCTCGTGTTCGTTCGTGCAGGAGCTGTCGCCAGACATTTGAATGTCTGCTCAGGTGTTGCTGGTTGTTGCTACGTCCATTTTTGCCGAGCTTGATCCGGTTGGTCGGCTGACTTGAAAATTAGTTGAAGTTCCTTTGAAATAACTTCGTTTACTTGTGGCGATAAGAGCGCATTCTTCGGATGTCCTTTCGATTTCAACTTGGGTTTCGGTGTCTGTTCCTTAGACATTTATATGCATGTATTTTTTTATGTCCGAACACTCACACTAGGGATACGAGAAATAAATCGATGTCCTGGAGACCGCGTCAACTATTAAGAAATTGACGCACTTCAGCGTCCCACCTCACTCGTTCAATTACTAGTTTTTATTCAATCTAAGTACTTGTAGTCTCTCTTTTGTTTAATCTGTACCCAAGTAGTGAATTTACTTTGAATTAAGAAAATAAAATCGTTATTCTGACAATCTGCGGTTACATTCGGCACATATCGGCGAACAATCGACAATCTCGATCTCTTGACAACCGACTCGGTTGAAGTCGCAACTTGAACTCTACATTGACCAATTTATGTATTTCATTTTATTATTCATTCATATTCATATTCATTTGACAGTTTTGAATTTCCTTTTTTATCTAGATTTTAGATAATGTGAATTGGAGACAATGTGAAGACCGCCTTTGGAAATCAAATTATATTCTTTTGCTTTGAAAGTTTTCTAATGGGTTTGAAAGAAACCATCACCGAGATGTTTAAGAACTATTTTAGTTCAGATAGACTTTACCAGATGAATTACGTGAGAAGCAAATTTTTGCCTGTGTCAAGCCGTCAATTTATGTGAACTGTCAATCGTTTCTGAAATAACCCATTGGTTTCGTACAATTAGAAGAATAGCGGTCTTTTTATTTGTTGACGAACTCTTATAAGTGTCGATACTGTTAAAGTCACCTTTGCGGTAGGAATCAGAAATTTCTACGAAAAATCAAATTGTCGGCAAGGTTATCAATTGCAGGGGTGCTACACAATCGACACAAAATCTTAAAAATCGGTAGCACCACTTATTCTTCAATTTTCCCAGCTGCTCGGTGGTAAATCAATTTCTTCAGTACAAGTCTCTTAAAGAAGATCCAAACTCATGGCGCAACAAAGTAAGCTTGAAAGATGATAACGTGTCAGCACCTTGTTATATGTGCATGTAGTCAAGAGGTTTAACGTGGTCACCTGCATTTATGGCTTAATTCCACGGTCTCCACAGACGGGGTTGAAACAATGTGTCAACCACCAAGATGTGAAACAAGGTTCAATCCCAGGTCGCAATTTATTTAAGAGCTTCTTGGATTTTCTAACACAACTGGTGAATGCTCACCGTACTCTCTAGCCTTCGAAACCACAACTACCGCGTTTCAGCCAACGATGCCGTGTGGGGGGCTGTCAGTAACCTGTCATGGGCCACCACCCAACCCGTGGCTCAGATAAACCTCTGATTAGGTTGCGCTTCTTTAGTCCGTGAAAAACTCTCAGTTTTTGCTGCAGGCGCCAGGAACTGATAGCCCTTCCTCACAACCTTGGGTACGTGGGGACGGCACTCCCCAAAGACTGGATGGAACAAGCCAAAGCCTAGACTATCAGCCCTCCTATGTCACCTGGAGTCCTATAGCACAAGTCTATAGGGTCCGGGTTAACAACGGTCTCAACTTGTATGTCAACGTTAAGAGCAAATTTTAACGATATTCTTACTTCTACGCTTAGCATGTGTACTAGTCTCATCAACAAGTTGATGTGGTAATGCGATTTTTTCGAAATGCTAAATTCATTTAACACCACTTCGTCTACATCTGACACTACATTTAGTTCCTCATATTCAGTATTTAAGTCATCTGTCTGTGTTCAAACGGTATACCACAATATCGACTTTAACAACACATCACTTTACATCAAATTTTTGTCATCAAATTTTCGTCATCTTCTCCTTCATCATCTTCTTCTTCATCATCTTATACATCATATTCTTCAATACACTTGCACACCTGTTTACAACCAGTCCGTCTGTCCTCTCCTTTCATCATTTCCGTCAAGCCCTCGTTAATCATTACAACAGTGCTTCAAGTCATCTCCGCAGTTATCACTCATTGATTCAGTATTTCTCAACTTTCCCTCAGTGCGCTTCAGGTTCTTAACCATTTAGAACCCCTTTTGGTGACGTCACCGGTACTCGTCTCAGCCCGACCTCTCCAACTGCGACTAGTCTACTTCGATTCGTTATGCCTCCATCATGATTTGGTCTTTGTCATCAGGTCATCCGTTCAGCAGTGCACCAGCTCAACAGTCCAACTGTACAGCGATTCAGCAGGTCGTCAGGTTTCATTCCACTTTCCCCCGGCACACCCCGGACTGCAAGGCCAGGTCAACCCGCAAGTCGACGTCGTAGGTACTCGCTTTATTCCATCCTTCCTAACTGCATCTCCTTCATATCTTCGCTCCTTTCCTTCATTACTTCGGTTTCAACAGGTCCATCATTACTTCGGTTTCAACAGTTTCCCCTAGACGTCCGTAACGTGAAATCTGTTCAACAGTGCATCAGTCTACATTTTCGCCATGTCCACTCCACAAAGGACTCAACGTATACATTGTCTTACTCAGCATAAAATCCACCTTTCGATTTCCCTACTCAGCTTCATTTCCACTTCATATGACAACGATATTCCACCTATCTTCTTTCTCACTTTATACTGGCTTAGCACTGTCATGATGGAGCTGGAAAGCGATTTCATACGAAGGCGTGGTTAGTTATATGTGCAGTAAAATCGTAAGGAAACGAAGAACGAAAAGCAGTTCTTCATTACCGAACCTAGTTTCCACAAAAAGAAAGAACCCACAGTTGCGCTGATATGTTTTACTAGCTATCGCCAAATATAAGCCAATTCGTGGAACTTGCAGACGTTGCAATAGGTGTAATACAAAAAAGGGACTGTTCGAACTATTTGGGGCTGTGAAATATTTAAAGTTCGTTTATGCTACCGTAAGAGAAAATCCTGCTTACAAAACCATCACAAGAATAATAATTTATGCCTGAGAACTGGTAGTAAAAGCTTCGGAATATTTAATTTGTGTTTAGTATCTAAGCATTATTCATGTAAGTAACTTTACCTATGTAGCACCTTAAAGGCTCTTTTGTGAGCCAAACAATGAGGAACTCTGAATTTCAGTTGCTGCAACGCAGAAGTTCAGTTTCAGCTTTTTGTTCAACACATAGTTCTTCCTAGTAGTTACAACCCCATATTTGGAACACTGTTAGCCAACATTTGAAAAAAAAAACACTATTCAAATCGAACCGTGGGTAGCTCAGTATACACAAAAAGTATTTTTCTCAGGTAATGCGAAGATTGCCGTACAATTAAATATCATATGTTTTCCCTATTGTGCACCACTGGTACAATTCGATCACAAATATAGATACGCGTTGATGTACACACGATATCTAAATATCATGTAGAGTTAACACTGTTATTGTGTTGAACGGATTAAGATTCAAATGTAAAATCAAAATACCTGCAACAAACGATGGACACATAGGATCAAGATAAAAGCGATATCTAACCTTTTTTGGGATAAACAACCCTAAATCATTTCTTCCTTTTGTAAGGATCTATTAAATTCGCGGCCATCTTCCGGCATCGACGCTTGCATGGAAATGATAGTCCATGCACAGATTTTTCTATCTAATCGCATCAAACGTGGGATTAAAGACTTTCCCTTCAATAAAGCTGCTAACCAGCAATCCAGCAATGAACTCCGTGCAAATTGCGTTGCTTGCAGTTCGTTTCAAATTTTAAACCATTTGAAACCGCCACGCGGTAGTTAGTGTCCATTAGTCTAAATACTAGGGTAATTATAATCAAACATTTCAGATTGAATGCAACGCCGAACAATTTCAGCTGTCAGATGCATGTTGCCACATTCAAATTTGTAACCTGAAAAGGACACAATCTTCTCATGCACACATATGTATGTTGTGAATGCTGCTCAAGCGCGACCATGTCTTCGCTGGCATATTATCGTTGTCCGAAAATCATTTGTTACAACAATAAGCACGTGCCTAGTGTGCAGCTAATTGCAGATATGGTGCGAAGCGATTTATACACGCACTCCTAATGATCAAAAACGCTCAATCAGCATTGGTCTGAACCCCATCCTAAGCCACGTCCTAATCCGGTAAATAATAACGATAACAAAGTCTGCCAACAAGTTCCGAAAAAAGACTACCCTGAAATATGTCCGTGTCACTCATGCGGCGAAGGGATTATTAATTGTTTACCCAGAATCGATTCGAGCTCAATGAGACCAAGGAAAATTAAACCAGATTTTGACTCAGTGACTTTGAATGGAACTTTATTCGCAGGCTGCTCCCTATTTTGGGTATTTGATTTCTCTGTCCATTCAGAATAAGCAACAATGACATGTTTACAGTATTAGTAGGATTTAGTTCATTGCATCATGGTTACGTGGGGTCAGCCGGGATTCTATTTGGCGAGGTATTCAGACAATGTTAGCATGCAATATTCTACATATTCAGCCCCAATATGCCATTAATGACTCATCTGCTATTAATGGCACATAATGATGTAGTACTCTGCAAAATCGGGCTTCAGTCCTTATTTAGTTTCAATTTCCACTTGTTTGTATATTAGAACAGTGCAGACAACTCGAGTTTGGCCGAGGTAATACATTCTGAACAACATTTTCAGGTTGTCTTCATATTTCGCAGTTTTTTATATATCGGATACATGTCAGGCCTGCAGTTTATTGTACTACGTAGTTTGGCATGTTCTTGATAAGTTTTGTTTTTGATGAAGAGTTTATGTCAAAACGTTAAAGTTCGGTATTCATTTTCGCTTGGTTAAAAATTGATGCCTTTGCACAAAGGAATCCCCATTTATGAATTTTCGAAAATTCATAGATTGAAAATTGTGTCAAAAGAAAAACTTGTTCATTCTGCAGTAAAATCCTTTGCGACAGAGTCAATGTGTTCTTTTCATTACTGTTGTATTAGCTTTAGTGTATACAGCGCTAATATTACGAACAAAGTACCCACGAACGGAAGTACCCACTTTTCAACTCAGGGTGAAAAATGAAATAAAAGGTTCTAATGTCTTCAGAAGCTCTGTTGACAAATTTTCTCTCATTCTCGCGTGGAACAAGCTTTTGCTATGTCGATCTCTGTCTGATGGAAGCGACCGGAGAGTGTTAATGCTTTATGAACTTACACTATGGTTCTGGTATTGTAAAGATATGAGACAGATTGCAACACTTACATACTTACAAGGTGATTTATGGTCGATATTATTTGTCATCAGTCAGATGTTAGCGTTGTTAGGGCTAGCATTAAGCCTGATAATAGTAGGAAATTAACTCGATTTTATTTACTACGCATGTTAACGCTTTGCTTAATAAGGTAGCCCTAACTTTTGGGAGTAAATTACCCGTTAATTTACAAGTTCGAAGGAGCGAAGGGGATAGTAACGGCACACAACGTCAAATCCAACCATTTCTACCAAAACGATACAAGAACAAATTCAAACACAATTGCTGTGAATCCATAAGATAAGATCAACGGATTTCGAGATAAACTAAATTTTGCGCTGCCAAAGGCAATATAAAGCTAGAAAGGTAGCGCAAAAGGAACGGAAACAAAAACAGGCAGCATAGAAAACAGCATAAGGATCACTAGTTTTATCTAAACATTTACAGTTAATGATTGAACAAAATTGAAAGTATGCCGTGGGTGTTTTCTCACCACATTCAATGTCAAGGATATAACAATAAGGAAGTCTGTTGTTACATGTGTAGAAGTTGTTTTGAAATCAGACCAGCGTGGAAAGTTTATTCTATGCTATAAAACACCTAATTTTATTGAACAGGAAATTTGAGAGCACATCCTGGTGTATTTGCGATTGCTATCAATTATGATAGGGTAATAATGTAAAAGAAGGCGCAAAATATGAAATCCTCTCTCGCCTTTGATAATACTTTATAATTTTATCGCCAAAAAATTGAAGCCATTGAAAATATATTTACATAAAAATATAAATAAGTATGAAAACTGTTATGTGAAATATTACTATATTAAAAAATAAGAACTTGACTTCCAGAAACTTCAAGAAACAAAGATTTGATGAAAGTCGTTGTTAGCCTTGGAATGAGCCTCAAGGATAATGAAGCAGCATTGATATATCTAATTGCAGCTACCTATACTAATTGCTGGGAAAGTAGTGTCACGATTCCATGCCTTTATGCTAAAATCATTCTACTTTAGATACCAAACTGATAAATGTGGAGAATTTTTTATAAAAACAATTAGTTTGCTGTTATTTAGATCAATATATTAACAAAATATGAAAAATATATATTGATTAATATATAATATATTGATCTAAATATCAGCAAACTAATTGTTTTTATAAAAAATTCTTTTCTACAATTGGATCAAAAAGTAAACGAAAGTTACATCGATCTCTTGATAAAAGTGGTTTAAGACCAATCATACTATAATGAAGTGTTACACTGTCATGAAATGTGACCGTCAAAGAAAATTTCAGAGTGTATTTCAGAAGAAAGGGCATGGATAACAATAATATTTAGGGGTTCTCCTACTTCACCGTAACCATTTTCTGAACTTTACCACTGGTGAACAACCGATGAATTTACCCAAAGAAATTTTGGGTCACAAAAAAATTATCATGTCTTCTTATGCATAGAAAACATTTCAATTAGGAGTGTATAGTCAGATAATTCTCGAAAAAATAGGGAAGGCAAGTTTCATAAGTGAAATTGGAGTGGTATTAGTGCAATGATTGCCTATTGTGATACCAATGGCTAACCAAAAGCATGATCTTGAATAGTGAAACATAGGCACAACCTCGAAATAGCATCAAACATTTTAAAAAATCTCAAAGCTGAAAGCGAAAACCGACATGAACGCTCTGAACCACATGAGCCAGAAGAGTCTGATTATGAAGGATTAACAACATTCTCTAGTATTTTTGTAGCTTTTAAAATGTTTTTAAAATAAATTTGACTTTATAAACCATGTACTTGTTCGTTTTTCATATCCCAACCAGATTGTTCAGTAAGATTGTCATTACGATTGACAGATTGACATTAAGGTCATTACTGAATGTGTTTTGCGTACATCCTTGTTGCGTATCTAACGCAAAAATAACACTAAAGGTAAGTAGGGGAAATTAACCACATTAAATTAATTGACGCCTTATAGAATTCTCCTTTGTTGACCATAATTTCATAAAAAATAAAACACATTAATTGTTTGGGTACTTAAATTTTCAAAATGCTTTCGCGAATGTTGAAATTAGCATATTCATGTGTCTAGCATAAGGAGCACGATATAATTTATAGCTATAAGAAAATGATTTTATTGAGAGAAAAACCTGTCTCTGAAATTTAGTGCCTTTAAATAAGCCTTTTTGATGACTTAAAGTGCCAAAATTACCCATAAACATATCTGGTTAGGAATTAAATCTGTTAGGATCATTGATAAACTAAAGACTTGAATGCTGAAATTGACAAGCTGTTTTGCCAATAATAGTTGCGATCAAACTTATTGTGTTTGTATTATTTTCCCTCATTTGTGTTAAAAAAATTTTTTTTTGTATTTTTGATTTTTTATGAAAATTCAACTTTTTAAAATGTATCAGCTATACACATAATAAATAAATGAGAAAAACAATGAGGATTTAGATTCTTTTGATTCACTTTTTCCAGTGGAGCCCAGATAACACGGACCGTTCGATTGAAGAAATTCATGTATTCATACGTCAATCAAGGCTCTACTCTACTCGACTCTGTAGCAGCTTAATGTTCACCATAAGCCATAGAGGCTTATATACTTGGAAAAGTTGCAACAAACTGAGATGAAATCTTTCTTGTACTTCAGTAAAGAGTTTTCGGAAAGCGCTTGCTCAATTATTGGTTTTATAGGGAATTCATCAATCTATAATGACCAGATTAACGATGGTTTAAAACCAATGTATTGGGATCGAAGTTTTTGCTTGGTGCTCACTATGCTGTGATGCTTACTATGGCGTATGTGGCTCGTAGCTAATACCGCCATCATTATTTTCCGACTTCATAAATTCAGTTTTGTTCCAGTCTCGGACCTTTCTCCGAATAAACCACCATTGATCTCTGTCGATTGACCGTATCCTCCAATTTCTAGTCTTAACTGACTCCTGACCTACAAGTAGGCCTTGCAGTAAGCTGCAGTAAGTCGCACGGATTACCATTGTAATGCGACCCTACAAAGTATTTTTTCCTTACAGTTGGCAGCACTGACGAGCTCTTATCTTTCAGTACCTTCCTAAAACAATCAGTCAGCATCGTTGCAAGATTTTGTGTGCATCGGACATTTTTTTTGGTATTGAAACTTCATGTTTTTCAGAAAAATTCAGAAACTCACAAAAAAGTTTTTGTATTGTAAATTTGTCTGTCTAGTAAAAAAATGAATGATGAACAAATATTGAAGTGGCTCGATGAAGAGCATAGTGGTGACGAATTCCTAGAAGACGTATCGGATGATGATGAATGGGAGCCAGACATTGTAAAACAACAGGATTTAGAAGCTAATGAACAAGAATAAGATAACGAAATTTCTGTACGAAGTGAACAGGCTGTATCAACAGACTTTTTCACTGGAGAAAATGGGGTCAAAAAATTCAGTAAAAGCGTATTAGCATCCACTTCTCGGGTTCGAAGTATTCAAAAGAGTTTTCAGAAACCTGGATCGAAAGGTAATGCAAAAAACGCAAATACTTACTTATAATGTTTTGAATGCATGATTGATATGGATATTGTTCAATCTATAACTTAGTATACAAATATTTATATTGATAAAATAAAACACATTAAATAAACACACAGCTCAACGTGAAATTCGATCCTTGTTTGGTATCTTATTGATAGCTGGGGCACTAAAAACAGGTACATTGAATCTTCTTGAAATGTGGGACAATAGTAGAGGGACGGGAGTTGATGAAACTTATGTTACAATGAGTCAACAAAGATTTCGGTTTATAATGCCCTGCCTGCGGTTTCGTGATATCAGATATCGAGAGGTTCGTAAAGACCTTGATAAAATGGCTCCAATACGGGAATTGTTTAAAGGTTAGTCAAAAACTGTCAAAATAGCTATTCAGCAAATGACTATTTGACAATCGACGAACAGTTGATTGCTATTCGAGGAAGGTGCTCTTTCAAACAGTATATTCCTTAAAACCATCTAAATATGGGATCAAGATTTTTGCGCTAGTTGGTGCAAGGTTATGTTTACTCATAACCTTGAAGTGTACTTAGGAACGCAACCGGAAAGTCTCTACAAACTAAGTAATAAACCAGAAAATGTAGCATTGAGATTATTGAAGCCAGTTGAGGGAACGAATAGCAATGTTACTGCCGATAACAGGTTTCGTTAAATTTTTTTGGTTAAGAAACTTTTGGCGAAACATTGCCCTACATTGGAAAATTGAAAAAAAACCGGGTTAACCACCCTCACAATTTTTACCATTAAAAGTCGAGAACTGAATGGTTCAATATTTGGTGTCGATAAAAGTTACGCATTAGTCTCATACGTGTCTAAAAAATATAAAACAGTCCTAGCTATTTCATCAATGCATTTTGACAATAATATAGATCAGACTGCTGGTAAAATAAACTTGAGATTATAACAGCCTACAACAACACAAAATGTGGGGTAGACCAGTTGGACAAGAAATTCTCACAGATGGCCTCTGACAGTATTTTTTCATATGCTACAGACTGCACGAGTAAATTCAAACATTATTTATAAAGAAAATTATAAAGAAATTAGATTTTTCAAAAATGACTTTTTGAAAAATCTATCACTAGAGCTAACCAAACCAGCTGTACTGAAATAATCTATACAGAGACAATTCCTAATGAAATAAAACAACGTGGGAAATCATTGCTAAAAATTGAAGAAGAACTTCAACTCCCAGAGTCAAAAACAGCAAAATTGAGAAGATGTCATATTGGCAGTCGATCCAGAAATATTTAAAAGCACTCGAAAAACTTGTCATAAATGTAAAAACTGAGTTTCTTCAGACTACCAAAAGTCTGTATGTAATAATTGTATTGAATAAATTTAATTTTGAACAGTTTAACGTGTTCAAATAAGAAAATTCAAAAATATCTGTGCTTTTTTGCCTTAATTAATTACGGATTACAACAGTAATCCAAGCGACCCTTCACATTCGTCTGGGAAGCGCGGCTATCGCAGTGTCAACAAATGAGTGGTTGAATGCAAGTGGTATATAATTATAAAAATCTTTATGGATTACATGTAATCCAAGAAGACGATTTAAACCGTCTTTTGATGTTTTGGTTTATTTTACATATAAAAACTAGTGAAAAGTCCACAAGAAATAAATTCCTTCAAGGCTTCAAATGCCAGTAGTTTGGTCACGCATGGCTACGAAAGAGCCTTGCATGTAAGATGGAAAGCTTATCGGGAAAGAGATTGTGCCAGATAGAAATGCAAGGTGAGCCACCTTGGATTTTTGCAAAGAGAGAGGCCATCCCGCTAATTAATCCAGGTACTCCAAAATGCTCCAGGAAAAAACCCATGAATTTAAAAGCAAACCAACTAATCCCATAAAAACCCCATCCGTCGTTCACACACAAAGTCCTTGCAAAATATTCATCTTAATCCATTCATCTTAATATGAACTCAATTGTCCACAACGAAAGAAAATATTCAATTTTAACTTGATCAAACCCTTCCAAACAGAAATAATCCTCCCAAGAAATAGTAAAAAATCCGGTCTCAACTTCCGTCTAAATGTGAAACAAATACTTAAAAACAATTTGAACGGAAAAACAGCGATGACAAGCTTCAAAGAAAACGAATAAAAACAATCAAAATATAGAAAATATATCTAAAATATAGTCATAATAAATTTAGGAAAGTATTGATTGGGCCAGTGTATTTCTAGAAAACTTTTAAAACCAGTTACTGACATTTCTCTACAGGTTCCTAGCTTTAGCTTCCTTTCATGATTTATCTCACTAAAATGGATTTCCTTTCACGCGGTAGGAAAGAAAGGTGGAAATCCGCACAAAACACCATTTTGACATACAGGGATTCCGATCACGAAGCGTTTCTTTCCATTCCAATTTTATTTGAACCCATAATTTGTTATAGCAAATTTCCTCCGCATATTTGATCTTATCAAATTACAACCACAATGTCTTACATTAATCTGAACAACTTAACCACATTTACGCTAATCTGAGAAGGTGTCCTACGCCCTCGCCAGCTGGACAGAGTTGACTAAATATCTCAAAAATTTCCCCTCTTTCACGTTTTTGTCCGACATGTATGTTTTTTTAGTCCTTTTAGTCCATCAGTTCCAGTTCCACCTTTCCCCGTCTGTTTCCTTTTATCGTACACATTCGCGTCCCGACTGTTAGTTGCCTTTGGTGGGTGGTTTTGTTCCAAGTTTGTTGGTCTTACGTGTCCTGTTTTATTGATCCGTCGTTTACACAAGCAGGCGACGGGTGCTTTTGAACAGGTAGGCTTTTCTTATGCGGATGTGAAATGCCGTGATTCTTCTTTTTTGATGGAGTCCCTTGACTTGGATCCAAGATCGAAGATTATGTCCGAATGTGAGCTTGCCTGGTCCTTTATGATTCGTTTGTTAAATGTTTTTTTGGTGGCGTATTTCCATGCTTTTGAACTTCAATTGTTACATAATGAGTGTTGGTATACATTCGTTGTTAATCGTGTGGTTCACTGAATTGGATTTAGTTGTGTCTGGTTTCCATAGCCTTTTGTAGCAGTCCCGTATGAGTTCACGAAATCTTGTTCTTATTTTCGTCCCGGATAACCGATGTGGCTTATTTATGGCATGCAAAAGTTAATTTATATACACCCTGTTTGTCCAGCGTGTCCAATTTGATCATGAAGTCCTTTTCTTATATATCGTGTATATTGTGTTTAATCCCCAGTCTTGTTATTATTCCCATTATTTTTGCGTTTATCTGCTTTCCAAGTTGGTTTGATGAGTTAACATGTCTGTGGGTTTTTATATGTTTCACTGGAATTTTTTTTATATTTTGTTGTCCTTTAATGTTACTGCAAGGAAATCTATGCTTCCTTCTATTTCTTTTGCCATTTTGAATTTTGGTTTTTATATTGTTTGTTGAGGTGTACCAAAATTGACTTTTATTATTTTTGGTCGTTATACATGTTATGTTGCCCACACACAGACTGCTGAAAATATTATATCTTAGCAAGATGTTAGATTTTGCATTAAAGCTTTGAAAAGGATCGCTGATGTTGGACTTCCCATATCTACTCTGTTCGTTTGTCCGTGAATATTATTGTCGAAATGTAGGCAATTTTGTTGCAATATTGTTTTGAAGATGTGTGTGAGCTATATAGGAAAGTCTCCACCTTATAATCAATGATATATCTAATGATATATAACAATGATATATTCATTGTTTCCATTACTGAGATTGATCGGTATAAATCTTTTATATCAATACTAGTTTAGTGTTTTTTGGCTCTGTTATATCCGTTGCTTTCTATATTTTTCGTAAATCCTAGTTTGATACTTGTCCGAGCGATCTTTCCTACATTTTCTGCTAATTGCATTTTCTTGATGAGCTGTTTTCCGTTTTTGAGATGTATTCCTCCTTGCTGATTAGTGCTGTTGTGTTTTCCTTGTCTCCATTTGTTATTATAATGTTCTTTGTTATCAGTTTTTCCTTAAAACTTTCAAATTTTTTCTCCCTTGTTGTGTTTTCTCTTGGAATCGATTCCTTTTCAATAGTTTGTCTACACTCGTACTTTCCTACTTTGAGACCTTATTTCAGTCTTCCTGTTTTACGATTATCTTTCAAGTTGACAAATCTGGCATGGAAGTTCAGCTTCCCGCTTATCTGAAAGTTTTTTTGCTTTTTCTTTTCTTTCATAACATTTTATTTAGGGTTTTGGAGTTCTGTTCCATGAATTTGTTGATTCGAACTAAAATTTCCATTACTATTGGTTGGTATTAAGTCCTTTAAAAACATTGGAAACGAATAATTTTCGTATCCTTTACGGACGGTACACTAACCCTTCTTACTGCAAAACAGAAGTTTCCAGACACTAAAACGTACGTTTCGTTGGTTCTTTGACCTATTAAATCATATGTATCTCATATTAAAAGCGAAAATAAATGTTATATTTAATATAATAAGGCAGTAAACCAGTAAAAAAATCAATAAAAATTAGTCCAGCACACTGAGCTGTCTCAGACGTTCTTGAGATTTTTGTAAGGGAATAAAATTTTTATAAAGACACCAGGTACATACATGTCTTGTGGATAAGGGAGCAGCGCTTGTTTATTTGCAAAAGAAAACTCCAAAAAACATCTCCTTTTACAGTAGCAGAGGTCGTGAAATCGTGAGAACACTAGACATAACTTCTATTGTGATAGCTACTAACATCTTTCACCAGAGTCGATAGTTATTTTTTTCTAACTCTTACAACATAGTTGTACTGAAACATGATGTATTTATACATATTTGATCTCTTGATTCCTTGGCGGCCAAAGTAGAAGAGATTCATACCAGCGTAGATAGCATGCCCTGTTTCCGGTCCAGATAGCTGAAATTGTCATTAGGAAATGATGACTTTATCGTTTAGGCAGCCAAAGTAGGGGTTCTCATGTGGCACATCCTATATCTCATAAAGAAATGTGGGTGAATTGTTAATTATTGATGAGCAATTATTGATGATCTGCAGCAATGATAATTCCCATCCTTGGGCCTGGTGGTTTGGGAAGCTTGTCCTCATTCCCTGGTAACACTGTGATGAAAGTATAAAAAAATTACAGATCTATTGCGTTAGCATCTAATGTCAATGAAGTTCTGGATACAATCATTCTACAATGCTTGGAGATGTTGTTTTCAAAATTTGGTTTCGGAGTTTAAGGTCTCTTCTCAATACCTGATCCTGGAGTTGAAGTTTGCATTCCAGTATACAAAGTCCAAGAACACAGACGCAATCACTTACGCACTACATGCAGAATAAATTTCGATACCATTTGGATTGATGGAATCAAATTCAAACACGTCTCTTCGGATTTCCTTTTCCCTCACACTGACCATTGGTAATGTTTTATTAACCGAAACTTGGATACTAAGAACCAAGCAACTTCTATCCCTATACCCATTCTATCGGACAGCCCATAAGGATCGATTATGGGGCCTTATGTTTTTATTTTTCTCCTTCACATACCTCATCTGGCAACCCAAACGAGGTTATCGCACTCTAACCGATTCTGCTGTAATATAGGATTAAAGAGGAATCGATGAAATAGCATGCCACCTAAAATATTAGGGGCTGGAAACGCTTCGAAACTGGGCTTCACATACTTCAGTGACAAAAGCGAAAAATTGCGCAGCTTGCCAGTCAAAGAAAGTCAGTCGTTGAAAAAAACTATTTATAGCCTAAGAAATGGTACCTACTAAGGACCCATAGAATATTCAGGCGCGAACGGACGCTTAAACTAATGGTTCCACCAGAGTGCGTTCTGCATGTCATTATAGACGGTCGGCATTCATGTCGTATGTGTGTTTGGGGCGAAAAAGGAAACACAATATAAACTGTGTAGTAACTAAGCAGAAGATCTGTTGCTGAAATAATCAAAAAGTTTGCTTTTTTGAAAAGATAACATTGTTTCGGTTGAATTTCTGTAAACATAAGAAAACTAGAGTAGACATTAATTAGGAACGAGTTTAGAGAGAGGATGATTTGAACACGTTTGAACTAAATAGACAGCATTATTGGGACGTTTGAAGTTTTTTTATTCTGACTTTTGATTACTTTGAAATTTGAAAATTAAAGGACTAATCGCGTCCCCATCTAAATGTGCTATTCAAAGGAATAATCTTTTGTAGCAATGATTTGGCAAGAGTATTTCAGCATTAATTTCTTACCGAGTTTCTTTCGATACGAAAATTCTAATTCGTTAAAATCATTGTAATAGGAAACGTTTTTTATTAACCTTTAGATAATCCTGACATTGCATTTATATATTTAAGGTTTCTAATGGTCGAAACTGATTATCTTAAACTGTACATATACAAATTTAATCCTGCGGAAGTAGCGTAATCTACACTAATGCTTTGCTGTTTTCCTCGCTCCTGGGGTACTACAGAAAATGAAAAATTACTATGAAATCATTTATTTGAATGAAATCGACGGAAATCTGGCCGCACCTAATATTGCACGAGTCGTTAATCTATTGATAGTTTAACGACGTTGAACTGTTATTGACAGGATACACATGACATACCATCATGTTCAGTTTCTACCATACGCCTTAAAGATACAAGAAATAGGAGGGAGCAGTTAGTAGGGCGAAAGGACAAATCGTAGTCAAAAAATTCTTTTGTCAATATCAAGGCAACAATGATGGTAGCATATACATAAATGTATATTTATATATAAATAAATATGTACAAATATATATACAAATGCTATCAATACGTAAAGCATGTCCAAGTCGTCATCGAGTGATAGATAGAAACACAGGAATAGACAGTTTTTGTGTATAAAATGAATCAACCCACCCAGGTCGATATATCGAGTCTTATAGTGTAGCAGATACGTCAAGTTCCTCCTAGTCTGGTCAGGATATGTATATTTGCAACAGTGAATATACGCTCCATCCACGACAGCTACCGTTACCAAGAGAAGACATTCACTCTTACAGTTATCTAGCAAAGTTGAACTCATCCTCATGCAAACTTATCTTTTTCCTATACCTGGTTTTCGCCATTCAATTTTGGTTATGGATAAACTATAGTATCAGTGTCTGGTCATCCTCATCCTCCAAAGGTTCTTCGGTCCGTTAATGCGATTTGGATATGTGATTACGATGGTAGCGGCTATAGCAATATACCTTTCATTTTTTCCACTATCCGGGTCTTTACGGCCGGATGTGCTTTGAGACTGTCGTAATATTTGGCCACAAATGTGTCACTCAACAGCATGTGAGGACTTGTTGCATGTATGTAATATGTACCTGAATGCTAAGGCGTGGGTGTTGCATGACAATTTTTATGGAGCAGTTTCCGTTTGCTCTTGTTTGCATTGACATTATTAAATTGACATTATTTTTATCATAAACAGTTGGAATGCAGGCATTGCTAAACAAGTTTATTCCATAATCACTGCAAGATAGTGTATCATGCGTTTATTAATAAATCCTGTGTAAAATAGTCAATTTAAAGTAAAAAAAACCTGCCTTTTTTCCAACACTTGGACGAGAATCAGTTTTTAAGAACTCTTTGTGAAGGGTTTACCATACTGAATGTTAAAAGTTTCATTGCAAACTTCATCATACCCGAAACAAAGTGTTCCAACTAACCAGCACTAACACTTCAATGTCTGCACAATCTCGTTTTGTTCACTAAATAGTATATTTATATCTCTTTCTTTATGATGCCCCAACAAAATTTTAGTGTTGGGTCAATCATAAAAATTTAAAACACCTCCACAAGCATTACAAGATAGTAAAGTCTTATCAATGAGGACTTAAGATCTTATATTAAGGTAATTTTTTTGGAATATTATTTGATTCTTAACTCTAACTCATGTTTAGTGGTTCCAAAAGTTCCTAAAAATTGGATACAATGCATTTGTTCTCTTGGATCTTAATATGCGGATAGAATAGTGCAAGGATTACGAAGTATACTCCAGCAGTTACTTTTCATCTTAAATATAACATATATGACGAACGGAAACGTGTGTACTCACGTAGGGGGGAGTCGGCGAGAGAAACCGTCAGCCGAGAGGAACGGAGAAGAACCCTTATCTTATGGCAGCAAATATGGGAAAACGAAACGCGAGGCAGATGGACCGCACGGCTGATAAGTGACTTGGGGCCGTGGTTCTACAGAATGCATGGTGAGGCTGATTATTATCTGACGCAACTACTCAGTGGTCACGGGTATTTTCAGTCTTACCTGTATAAGATGGGAAAGACACCATCCCCAATTTTCGTGTTCTGCCCGGGGATGACGGATGACGCATGCCACACGTTCTTTACGTGTAATAGATTCACAAGACTCCGTTCGCATCTCTTGGAGAAAATTGGCGTAATTTCCCCAGAAAATTTAACGGGAAAAATGATGAAATCAAAGGACAATTGGAACTGTGTGTCGCGTTACGTACGGGCAGTACTCATTATAAGGAAGGACATAATGGATCGCTTGGCGAGGGAGGGAACATCTCTGTAACGCAATATTATAGTTACTAATCGCAATTCCTTCCTATCCAACCGTGGAGAAAGAGAGATTTCCCTTAGCCTGAAGACATTGCTAAGCGATGATTAATGAGGCCTAGTCCGAAGTAATGTGACAAACAGTTCCAGGCTAGGTTCTCGGTGTGACAGGGGAGGTGTTTAGTCGGTAGTCCGGTAGCGGGGGAGTCCGACACTCAGGGCGTAAATAGCCTTCACCTCCCAAACAAAAAAAAAATATAACATATATATCTTATACAGCATATATATCTTATACTCCCGGTTTTTAAATTAAAATTAAATGTCCCGCTTTTCGGAAATAAATCGACCGTGCGTGCAGCATACTGAGAAAACGCGGGCGGGTGGCTCAAAAAAGTGTGGACTGGCCGCCTGGTGCGTGCGACTGCGACATCTTCTCTTTCTCTTTAGCTCTTTTCTTATTCTCATTTGTTTCAAAATTTCTATTTCGCGAGAACGTACGATTGAACAACGAATACCATTTGTCTTGGAAATCAGTGAGCAAATAGTGAGTTGCGTTGTGTGCGTAATTTAGTGTAATTACATTAAGCAAAAGATTAAGTTAAGATTTTTAAGTCATTAAGTTTAAAGATGAATGATACCGATAGTGATGTTTCGGATTGCTCGGCACCGGAAGACATTGCACCCAAGAAGAAAATCAAACTAGGAAAAGTACGAATTGGCAGAATGATTACAATTGGTTGCGTATTGTGACGTCGGATAAGTATAAAGCTTACTGTAAACTGTGTAAAAATGAGTTTACTATTTCTAATGGCGGATTTAACGACGTAGTGAAACATTCAAAAACAAGTAGTCATTAGAAGATCACTAGTTCTACCGCTGCAAGAAAAATAACTAGCTAATTCTAAGGCACCGGGTACTTCCACATCTGATCGTGATCGCTATAATATTATGCACAAAACGTTAGCTGCAGAAATTATTTCTATGTATCACACAGTTAAACATGCGTTAAGCTACAATAATATGGATTGGTTTCAAAAGTTTTTACCTCTCATATACGCCGATTCTAAGATAGCTAAGAGTGTTAAATTTGGTAGGACAAAGAGTGAAGCAATAGTTTGTGAAGTATTGGCAAAAAAAGCTTTCAAGGACGTGATTCAAAATTTAAAAGAAGATTTATTTTTTTTCGATTTCTACGGATGCCAGTAATAAAATAAACCGGAAAATGTTTCCAATATGTGTGCGATGCTTCAGTTTAAACAAAGGAATACAAAACAAATCGATAGATTTTGTGGATGGTAATGACGAATCTGCCGACCAAATAACAAAGGTACTTTGTGAAGCATTTGATAAACATAACTTAAAATTATCGCGAGTAACATCATATGGTGCTGACAACGCAAATGTAAACTTTGGTTCAAATAATTCTGTTTAAATGAATCTTTTTGCCAAAAATGAAAAAATATTAAAAGCTTGCTGTTCAGTTCGCATCTTGCATAGCATGAGCAAATTTGCATGTGATAGACTAGACATCGATGTCGCAGCTATCATTTTAAAAATATACGGCCATTGCTCACATTCAGCTAAACGTCGTGCGGAATTGATAGATATATTTGCAACTACGGAAATGGAGTGGGTCGAATTATTACGTCACGTAAATACAAAATTTTCTTCACAAGGTTGGGCCTGCTTTGAAAAGGTAATTTGATAAACAAGAATCATGTGCGAAAGCCATTGAAAAGATTTTTTACTCTGAAACAGAGGAAACAAAAACTCTAGCCTACTTGCATTTCGTTCATAATGTGATGAGTTCTTTTGGTAAATTAACAAAAAAGTTTCAAAAAAATGATATTACCATCACAGAAACGCATGACTCTAAGGCTAAAGGATGGGTTTTTCGGCTACCAGACGGAACAGATTTTAAGTAAATTGGTTGAATCTGAACCGATCAAAGCCATCGAAGACTTTAAAATTTTTTACACGAATTGCCAACAATATATAGAGAAACGTTAAATTTTTCAGATGAAAATATTTCTTCTAGACTTAAATTCATAAACCAGGAAAGAGAAATAAATTTCGACATAATTGAAAATGCTGTATCTTGAACAAAATTAACAGACAATATTTCGCTGGATAACTTATATGAAGAATTCAACTTGTTGAAATAATCCTTGGACGTATTAGTGGCAAATTGGAAAGATACCACTGCCACCACCGCACAGATATGGCATCAGCTCTTTCAACAGTTTCCAAAAAAAAAAAATACCAGGAATATGTTTAAACTAGTGTCTTTCATATTGAGTATTTTTCCCAGATGAATTTAAAATGGTCGGATGCTAGAAATAAATGCTCCGTAAATATAATGAAAGCAGAATCACTCATCCAGTTTAATCTACAGCTATCCTGTGAAGAGTTCTTCATCTTTATTAAAGAGAAAAGGCATACTTTAAAAGAAGTTAAATCTTCACAGAAATATCATGAAAAAGAAATCCTTATAGAAAATTTTTCTCTTATTGTAAGTTGCAATTTGTAACACTCATATCTTAGACTATTGTTTGAATGTCTAAGAATTTTTCTAATGAATGAAACTTTTTTGATTTTGGTTTCTGTTTTTTTTCTTATTCGGAAGACGAATAAGACTCAACTATTAAACGATAGGTTAAATCTGATTTAAAATATCATATTTTTATTAAAATACATTTTCTATGGATATATTTGCTATCTATTGTCACGCAAACGTAATTTTTACTATGTCCCAGTTTCGACGAAAGAATCTCGCTTTTTTCACTCAAAAAGTTCCAAAATCCCGACTTGGCATAAAAAATCTGGAAACGCTGATCTTATATATGATATAAATATTAAGAAAAACGCATAATTACCACTCGACATTTTCTTTTACTTGATGATCGGGCTGAAACACGTTTCGCATTGGTGGGTTGCAACTTGAAATCACGTGAGAATGGCATTCAGTGCAAAGCCTACTTAGTTCAAACAAACATTAGAATTTCATCTTTCGGTCATTTCTTTCGGCATTCTTATAATAGAAAAAATATCGGAACTATCAGAGGAAAAGAAATAAGCTTTGTCTGTAAGTATTAAACTAAAGGGGGGTTGAAAAAAAGGACAGCATTTAGCTTGCTGCATGCAACTCATACGGATTATTGTGCATTTCATTTTACACAGCTATTGGACAATTAGAACCAAGAAATATTAAGTTTGAAGCATAATGTTAGTACTAAAAAGCACTAACACTCTTTCGAGGTATCACGAAGAAAGAGACACATATAATACGAGCAGCAAATCAAGCAAACTTGCACAAGTGTGAGCACAAAAATCAATCAAAGAAGAGAGTGAAGTATGAGTTGAGTTTTTTTCAGAAGTTTGCTGATATCTCGTTGTTTTTCATGGCACAATTTAGAACTTCGTCTTTCGGAAGGAAGGTTTCAGGGCTCTGTCAAGTATGTGTTTTTCGAATGAGTCAAGTATTGTGCAGTTTTTTATGCCCGTTTTCTCAATGTGCAAAGGAGTGACGTACATCTACCATGGGATTGTATTTTGTTGACAGTTGAGTGGACTTTTTTCTTGGACTATGCTGTGTGACAGAATGTTGTTCTGCCATTTTGTAGTGTCGGCCTGATTCTCTGCTTGTAGATGAAAATGTAGTCTTAATCATGCTGAAGCTACCAAATTTGCTGTGGACTTTATTGCTTCGTATGTCGTGTTTTCAGGTCAACCTATGATCGTGTTTCAGTCCTATGTACTTAACTTTTCTGAAAGCATTCTGGTGAAATCTTTGTGTAGTGTCGTTCGTCGTTGCCCCAAAGTCGGGGAATGAATTTGCATTGTGTCTTGTCTATTCATTATTGTTCATATGTAAAGGAAAATCATGGCATCATTTCAATTAAACTTTGGAACATTTTAGTGATCACTTTTGCTTATTTACGCTTAGCAAATGGAAATTCTGCATATAATGCGCTTCTACTTGTTTCGAAATAGGATAATGTCCCTTGTGTACAGATTGTACAGATTAAATGAGATTGATGAGCCTTATGGGAACTCCTGCTCCAATAGTTCGTTGACTTGAGAGGCTTTTTATCTAAATTAACGTGAAAAGATCAACCTTTGAATGCGAAAAGAGAGTATATTTACCTTGAAAATATATGCCACATGCCAGAATTGCTACTTCAAACATGTCTGAGCATGTTAACATTCTGCGCATCATACTATTTTCAAATAAGCTGGATGACCGTCACTAGTTGAAGTTTTGGCCAATGTGCTTCTTTGTATCCAAATAATTTCTCCCAAATGATGTGTTTTTCGGCTGTCACCTGATTGAACCTTTTCAATAATACCTTCCACGTGCCTTGGAGATTGAACAGAGAAGTCTTAGATGCCTGAAATTTTGAAGTACAACATTCATGATCGCTGACTGAATTGCTAAATACGAAACCATGTTGATGACGTTTCCTGCAACCCATTTAACTTTGTGCTGGTCATCGTTTTGATCCGGGTGCTTTTTGTTTGCTGAGTGGCAATATTAAGTCTTTGGTTTCCTGTACGTCTATCGGCCATATCACTTCCTCCCTTTGGGCTTCAATTCTCTTAAGTCCTTGCATTTTCGCTAAAACATGTTTTTCGTCAAGCCTCTCTCTGGTACTGGATCTTTAGCGTGTCTTCAGTGGGTTGCGTTTCCCCGATTGTTCATATTAAATGCCGTTCAGAGCATGAGTGGGTAATACAATTTAATTATTCCGCAAGGGAAAGTATTTGTGCCTTCTCTGATATTATCCTTTTTCCTCGTCCTGGATTTTGTATGACGAGGCAATTCATACGCGTTGTTTTCCGTAACCAGTAACTAGGTGATCATTAGTTTCCCAGTAAATTTCCCGCGAAATTGACGAATTAGAATTCGTCAATACCGACGATTTCAATTAAGATGCGCACCAGTTGGTGATCACTGGAGATCGCATTCAGGACTTGTCTTCTTATGTAAAATACAAAAACAGATGTTTTGAATGAAAAAACATAAAAATATATATTTTATATTAAGCTTACGCTACCGATGTGAATGATACATAAACCGATCTTAGAACTAACTTAAATTCTAACAACTTCGCTCTTTTATCACTTTCGATTGCTGGCTCATCATTCCACCGTGGGAATGATAGTTTTCTCATCAGATGAGTGCATTGTCGATGCACCTGACAAAATAAGCTTCGGGTGTCATTACTAAATTAAACAAACAAACGGGAATGTGGGAAGATTTTATTCGAAGCGTTCTCACTGTATGTTATTGAAGCTTGCAATATTGGGATAGGATGTCCGATACGTAACCTGTAGAACTGAAATTCACGGAACGCACAAACGTCAATAATGTTTTGGCTTAGCTGACCAACATTTCTAGGCTTATTTGGTAGATGCAGGCATGCATTCGTAATTGTAATATATCTTTTTAACTAGTCTCACTTTGATTGCTTCTCAGAGTACCTCAGTAATTATGATAGTCGTCGAAGACTTCAATTACCAAAAGCAATCCTTCTGTTTTGAAAAGAGTAGACGGCGTTGTTCTGTTCTGTTTTTTATTGGGGAATACAACTAAATAACCAAAATCTCAAACATATTCTTCAGCACTTGCAGAAAGCAAAGAAATGTAGCATTATCAAGTACCGAAGCAGAGTACTTTTTAATGTCTGAAACTAGTAAAGAAACTATCTACTTACAAAATTTAATGGTTGACCTTGTAGGTAATTCACAACCTATTACGTTGTTTAATGATACCCAAAGAGCTCAAAAGCTGGTGTCTAATCCAGTCTTTCATCGTAAATCATCGATATAAGGTACCATTTTGTAAGAGAAGCTGTAAATAATAATATGATCAATATTTTTTACCTTGAAACAGCTGAAAAGCCTGCAGATGATTTATCTAATCAAACATTATTACTTTATGAAAAATTTAGGCATTTCGCCTGTCTCATAACGAGTGGATCCAAGACTTTGTTTATGTTATTTATAATGGGGAGGTGCTAAAATGTGTAACAAAATAATAATGTTATCGCGATCTCTTAGCATTATACTAGAAACCTAGTCTAAGTGAAGTTGGTTGTATGCTGGTTCATCAAAGTTGTATAATAAAGGAATTTAGTCTAATCACAACCACGATCCGAGTTTTATTATTATTTTCAAATGTCGAAATATATTCCAGTTTCTAGGATGAATGTATTTTAGACATACGTATCTATACGTATTCCACTCGGGGTTTTAATTTTTACGGACTTGATTCCGCATTTGTATGCAGATACGATAACCGTGAAGATCCATTAAATCAGTATAATTCAAAAATACCAAAAATAAATCGTTTCAAAAAAAATTTTTTTTTTTTTTCAAATTTTCGTTTCTAAATTTTCTTTCGATTAGATGAGGATTAGTCCCAAGTTTCTTAGGTCTAATCCTACAATCAGCGTACTCCCAAGAAAATAATATTTTATTAATGCAACGATTTTATCTTATACCAAAACCCATAAATTTGTTTGTTTTACTGAACGACCATTCCAAACAACCCAAGCGTAATCCTAACAACAAGATCCTGTAAATGTTAAACAGGGAATCAATCACCATTTACTTCTGTTAATCGATTCACTAATGATTTCTTAACTACCGCAGCAAATAAACATCAAACGGCGCACCACACCAGAATCATTTAAATAAAGTTATTCACATTTAAGTCGTCCCTACTGGATAAAACCTCGCCCTTTAACATACTCCAATACAGTAATTACAGCGCCGTATCACTTTTTCCTATCTTTGTACTATTAAAAGCTAACATGTCATATTGTCAATTATCATAAAGAAACTTTCCGGTCAATAGCAATACCTGTGTCTGCCGTAGGTTTGTTGCTTATCAAACAACATTGAAACTAGAATCAGTTAATGCCAACGAAAATAATATAACCGCCTGTTGCCAGGAACATACAGACATGTCGAATGGAGGACACTAAACGAAAGCGAAGATCCGAGGAAAAAGTTCCGAAACTGAAGTCGAAATCGTTCATAAACAACATGTTATCATGAATTTACTATGCCTGTTATACAATCAACAAATTACCAGGTTACAAAATCGATGGATGGGATGGCATTTAAGAGGAGCTTCCCTTCTCCTTGGCAGTAGCTTTGGGTCCAACAGGGACGACTTGCCGAGACTTTCTTTTTTTCATTTGCTGTGATTCACTCGAGATGGAACGGGTTCTGAATGTATTCCTATAGTATGTGCTGTAAGAAATTGGGAGTTATTGTGGTTGGATGTTCCTTATCACATAGTCCTTACAACAGAAGCTACTGTTTGCAATCGGTCATTATCATGAAATGAGTACGAGTTCAATTTCTACACTATTCAACATAGTATTTAATCTAATCTAACCTAATGTCCATTGTGCAACATTTCAGCCTACGATTCAATCCTAAAAATCGAATTATTCTTTTTTAGCATTTTTTGCATGTTATCCGTCAACTTTGTAGCAATGAAAAAGTTCGCAATGTTCCTAAGCGTAACCTGTGAAGGATTTCCCATATTCTAGAAACTATCGCCAAATCACATCTTAAGCGTCATTATTTTCAAGACAAAAATTCGCGACCTGAACTGTACCTACATACGAGGGCGGTCCCATAAGTACTGAGTCATCAAACGAAAAACAAAAATTTAGCAAAACTGGTGATTTGCTCCTCAAATAGTTTGCTCTTTTCTCGATATACTTGACCATTTATAGATATATCATTTCTTTAACCCGTCTGAAAAGTACATTTTCCCAAGGTCTGCAAAGGAGGCCTCCTTTGTGGCGATGACCTCCTCATTCGACTCAAATTGCTGTGTGCGAGTGACTTTTTCAAGTTTAGAAATAAAAAGAAATCCCACGGGGTCAAATTTTAGGAAAACGTCAGAGGCGGTAGCAGTTCGTATAACGATGTGAGCCGGTGCGTTATCGTAATGGCGGAGCACTTTTTTACTTCCCCGAGTGGGGCCTTTTTTGCAACTCGGCGTCGATTCGACCCTATAATTTCGGCCAAAAAAAGGTAAAGCCCTGTGCCCTTTTACAGGTTGTTGATGCAGATTGCACCTTGGGAATTCTAGGAAACGGTGGACACTTTTCCGATCAAAAGGACAGTTTTCGTCTTCTTCGGATCAAGTTTGCCAGGCAAAGTCCACTGTTTCGACTGTTCCTTGGTTTTTTATTTAAACCTCACGGTGGACCCACGTTTCGTAAACAGCCATCAAACGGCGCAACAATATGAAAGAGTTGTATTGCTCATTAAATACTGCTCTAAAGTGGTCTCACCATTGTGCTTGTTGTCCGGAGTGAGCAAACGCGGCACACGTTCAAAATTCCGGCCATCTCGCGCATCCTGAATGGGCGGTTTACCAATACAAAATCGTGAAATTGGGTCACACAACTTGATAAAGTTAGAAAAAAACCCATGTACGACCACGTTGAAACTCGTTAAACCAACTTCGCTGTGAAAATTCTCTTTAACAACTAGAATCAAATGACCGACCGATATTGATACTTCTACATTTTGTAAACGCGGAAACGCCTGCTTCAAACGTGGTCAAAGCAATTTTAAATTTTTACAGTAGCCATCTACGAGAACGTACAACACAGTAAAGAATTTCTCTAGCGATAGTGGCGCCATCGAGTGGTGAGTCTAATCGGACTGCCCTAGTATATGTAAACAATAATGCAAATAACGTTCAATATACAAAAGAAAAACGCAAAAAACTTAAATGCGCAGATTTACTTGAAATATCTTACTTTAAGAACATACAGTCCTTTTTGGAAGGCTTTTGCATAATTTTTTAATGTAGTTTCGTGTAATCTCACCCCAACATAGAATTATTGGTGTTTTCAGCTCATCCACTGTTGAATACTGCTTTCCTTCGGCATAAACTAGTCGAGCCAGCTGTCCCCAGCAATTTTCGATGATGTTGAGATCGGGTGATCGTGCCGGTCAATCAATAAGTTCGATTTCTCTCCATTGGAAAAAAGATTTCACCTTTCTGGCGGTATGGACAGACGCATTATCTTGTTGAAAAATTGGCGGAAAAAAATATCTGCGTTGATCCACCATTCCCTATCCATACAAACCCCATTTTCATTTCATTAGCCTCGAGGCAAAGTTTCTGCTGGTAGTAGAAATCAATACAATCGTTGTGCAATCAAATCTTTTGCTCTCCTGCTGCCATCATCCGTTTCGGTCAATCAAGAAGTTCGATTTCTCTCCATTGGAAAAAAGATTTCACCTTTCTGGCGGTATGGACAGACGCATTATCTTGTTGAAAAATTGGCGGAGTATCTACGATAGCCATTGGACCGTCAGATATCTGTTGTTCCAACAACTGTACACATCGATCAGAGTTCATTTTGCCACTGATGATCGCTAATTCTGACCGAACGTTAAACCCGATAGCACCCCAAATCATCACCGATCCTCCACCATCCTGCCGCTTGCTTAAAATTATTTCCTCCTTACGGATGTTGTGAAAATAATATCTCCAGCCATCTGGACCATCTAAATAAAACTTCTTTTCGTCTGAAAATATCACTCGCCTACACTTTTTTCCCATTGAATATGGCTCGTGCAAAACGCTAAACGCTTCTCCTAGTGAAGAGGAGTGGTTTTCGCTTTAGCTACCGGCGTTGAATAAGTGGCGACTTTTGAATCACGTACTGTATGTTCCGTATCTTCGTATTAACGCCAGCTCGCCTGCCAATGTCCCTTGCAGTGAGAGCAGCATTGGAAGCCTCCTGGAAAATTCGACACTTTTCTCGTGGTGATATCACTCGTGGTCGACCTGGTGACTTCTTTTCCCGAAATTCTCCGCAATCAAATTCATCACTTCCTTTCGACTTCTGCGAATGATTCGTGAAATTTCCGTAAAACCTTTTATTGTCACTGTAATTTCAAAATTATACTAATTTCAGAGTGACTCAGCATCTTACTTCGTCCCATTTTGGAAAAGACTGAAACCCTTTGTTTTGTTTTACTAGTCTGCCCTGAACGTCAACATTTTGATGTTTACTATTTGAAAGTTGAAACTAAACTGGCCTGATGGAGAAACTACGCTAATTTATGGGGAAAGCAGTATGTGCTAGCTTTTTTGCGCACCAAAAAATCATTAAATTTGCCTTAAAATATCAATACTTCAGAAAACTCTAATTGTTTTTAGTTCAAAATATTTTTGTGTACGTGTCTAATTTATAGAACATATCACTGACCTACGTCCAGTAGTTAAGGAAATAATAAAAAATTTTCAGTTGTGCTATCTTTTTTGCGCGGACTGTAGGCTTAGAGATATCGTTACTGTTGGAAGTGTGCGCCAATTGCCTCCTACCTATCGAAGTCAATTCACTCCAAAATGTATTTAAAAGCATCGTTGATAAAAGTAAGCCGTTGAATATTCTAATATTCACTACGTTAGATGTCTTACTGCAAAGCTCAACGCCCAAGAAGACAGAATAAGCCATTTTCCTGTATTCTAGCGCACAGGTTAACAAAGACACCCCTTCGTAAGCCGATAAATTGGAACGAAATTCGCTACTGGCAAGACCTCTTTGAAAGCATCAACAGGGATCCGCGGGCTTATCACCTGGAAATTCGGATCAACGTGAACACCGATTGTGCTCAAGGCAATAAAATCAACACAATTGTTTGGAAATTTTTTTACGCACTTCGTTCGATTTGATCAATGCTTCGGGTGAGAAAACTCCGATGCTGATTCTTCAATCCGAAGGAGCTAGATGGAGGCAAGGGTACAATGAAAAGTCGGAAGGCCATATCACCTGCCGATATCCCAGCAAAAGTCCGACAGTTACTGCGCCATTTCTGCACAAGTATATTGCTTAGAAAATTGAGCACCTGCCTGTGGTAGAGTGCATTTCCAAAATTTTGGAGAGAGCTGAAGCTGGTGTCTATCAACAAGGAAAAGATACCCTCTGGCTTTCCGCGCTAACGTAAAGTCACATTTAGGGAAATTGTAAACATGGTTTAGTGTGCAGACGTGAATTAAAATGTTAAGGTGCCGAAGAATATAACGCCGATATGCAAGGAACATGACAATATAATTAAGGGAACATGCCTGAATGATCGCTAGCTTGTGTATCGGCGATGAATGGACGTGACATCATGGGGGGGGGGGGGGGGGGCGCAAGGTTCTACTTTTATTCGACGCTTAAATGGTACATAGCATAGAGGAGGGCTTAGTGGGACTTATTTTTACTTCTCAGTGCACTTGGGTATGACCTTTATAAGACGCGATGGAAATGGTCCCTTGTACACTCGTTACTACTCAAAACCACAGATAGATTTTGCTACATCTTCCTTTCATGCTACAAATGATACAAGATCCAATCTTTTTCAGAAAAAAGGTGAACACTCTATAGTGAGTTTAGTTTGTAAGATTTTGAATTCCAAAGAAAAAAGAGTGCCGGCTTGTCATGAAAATGGGTATCTTCAATCGATCTGGGGTCGATTTTTTAAGAAACGCTCTTCTTTCTATCCACGCCTGCTGAAACAGACATCCCCATAACAAGAAACTGCTCCTCAGCGAGATTTAGCATGTTATATGACAAACAGTTCTTGCTCTGTTTCTGGACTATCCATTCAAAATCTTACCTGTAAAACTATGAACCTAGCCTGGTACATTTAATCACAGTTTTTTAGCTAAATCTTGTGTTCCTATGAATTCAGACACCTACATATTATGAGGATCCCTTGCTTAGTGTCGAAGAGCAGTCGGTGCTTCAAGACAGGGTTCAAGACATATCTTCAATCCTGACACCTCTTGGCACCCTAGTATGTTAGTAGTATGGCCGTGTTGTATAATTCATCACATGTTTGAACTTTTCGTCCTTTCTGAGTATTTCTATCACTACTGTTTCTGCGAAAGGCTGTTTGATTCCTGCAAATCTTCCTGCAGATCTTATAATCCTGCATCTTTTGCAAGCGAAATATTTTATCTCTTCCATGCAAAACATTGAGTTGGGGACTGTGGCCTTTCAATATTGTGCAGGTAAGACCAGAAACAGCACTGCCTGCCTAAGAACTCAGTAAAGTAGAAATTAGTTTCTGAATGCAGCTTGATTGCACCACAACGTTAGCTCAGGGATTAGGCGTATGATCCACGTTCCTTTTAGGTTGTGCTCCCAAGACTATGAACAATCGTTGCGAATATATTGTAACTTTCTGTCGATCTCTTCTCTTATGTCTTTTTTGAACCCTTTTACATGAACCCTTTTACATGAAGTGGTACTGTTTGGGAGACCGTTTGAAATGCCCAAGCTATTAAAAACCCTCCTTGATTATAAACCTGTTGCAACTGCATTTTCATAGCGTTACCTTACTGCTTTGCCTCATAGCCTAGACTCGACAGGACTATGCTAATAAGAAGTTCTCATTAGCATAGTGCTTGAAGTAGTTAGCTCCATTTTGCTGGCCACCAATGCTGTTGCTACTTCAGCTGTTGCCCTCCCTTTTCTGGAAAAAAAACTCATCTTTGAGTCCATCACTACGTCTACTGCTTGTTTCAATTCAATCAGCGCCTTTCCCACCCTGGCGCTCTTTTCTAAGGATGACCACTTTGGTTTTTACAGTTTCAGGCTGAACCTTTTATGCTCTGATGCAAGTTATAATGACAGTTCATGCTGTCTGGTCTTAGATCAGACTCATGGTAAAGGACACAGGACGCTTTTTCTGGGCGATTTTTCTTTTAATGTCTTGCCAAAATAGTGGCAGAAGGAGCTTATATTGTTCCGCATACAACTCTTAGAACACTAGAGAGTAATTACTCTTAGCAATGTTCAAATAACCCCCCTCAGATTTGACTCTTCCTTGTTCGCTGTTATATTTCTCCGTTTGGCTCCGATTCCTTGCTTTGATGAACTCAACTTTCGCCCCGAGTATTAGTACAGGGAAATCGTATTAGTTGTCTCCTACTTTGAGATCCGTAACGCGGTCATGGCCCCTAATTCAAAGTGTGGCCGAGGACTTTTTTGACTGCTTGTCCAAACTTCACTTGGATTCACTTGCATGTTTGGATGTCTACTGGTTTTACTCCTCCCCTCATGATTTTTCACAAAATATCTGCGTTGATCCACCATTCCCTATCCATACAAACCCCATTTTCATTTCATTAGCCTCGAGGCAAAGTTTCTGCTGGTAGTAGAAATCAATACAATCGTTGTGCAATCAAATCTTTTGCTCTCCTGCTGCCATCATCCGTTTGGGTCTGTTGTTACCAATTTGGATTAGGAGGTTTTCCCACTTCAGAACTGCATTTTTAATCATTTTCTGCATCTGAAGTTGCAGTTAGGCTTGTCAAAACCTTTTCCTCTTTGCAATACAGCCGTTTTTCTCCTAAACGATCCAGAATGATCGATTCACTCGGCGCTTTACCTGTAGGAAGATTTTCTTTGTTTATCTTTCGTGTGCATGGAATTATTGATGAGCTCGAACGTTGGAAGAATCTCGGATTGTACGGGGATTTTTGGTTTTCACCCATCCGATTTTAAAATGGTTTTTACTATGGTTAACTTTTATTTTGAATATGGTTTGTTTGAAATCATGCCTTTATGTTCCCTTTCTTGGAACCACGTTGTGTGAATGCCTTTAAGATGTCATGGTTATCTTTGCTAATCAATAGGAGAACTCGAGGATTCCTGAGATGTGCTCGGAACCAGACTAACGATAGTCAAGAGCCTTTCGAAATTAACCTGCACCTACAACAAATATTTTACTGAACGGGGATGGTATGAACGTTAGACTCAAGCCGTGAATCTTACCTTGTAAAGATATTACTTCTGAAATACCATGTCTACCTGATCAAACCGTAGATCCCGTTCACCATATTGACATAATATACCATGAGTCTTCAAATTGTACTCTTCCGTTTGCTCGGGTAGATTGGGTGGCACTCTCCAAGGAATACTTTCCTGTTGACCCGTATTTCTTCTCCGAGCGAACCTGCTATAAAAAAAAGTCTAATAAGTTGTTCTAAAGTAAATTATTCAAAATGATAGTTCAGGCCATAAGGATTATACTGCAACTATACCTCTGCTCGGAGGCAGATTTTATGCAAAAATCAAACTCGATTTTGGTTCCCTCGGCAAAAAGCGAACTAGATATCATTCCCTCATAAGCTCGTCGAAGATAAAGGAAACGAGTTACTCGTCTATTATTGGTATTGTGGTACTATTTTTATTTATACGATACGAAAACTCTTAGTTTCCTTTCCACTTTAAAATTTAAGTAATTTTTAAAATGTTTTAATTAAAAAAAAATAGTGTCTTTGATCCGAATTTTATTATGGATAAGAATCACATCTTTCATGTGAACTGTTCCTACCAGATTTAAAGTTTATGGGATGATCCCCTTATTCGATCCGTTGCTGTCCTGATTTTTCGCTGTTTCAGAACAAAGAAGTAACCAAAGCTTAGTAGAGCGGGTGAATATGGAAGTTTTTATAGTATTCTATTTCGAACTTGGACTCTTTAAGTTTGAAAAACATGCGTACCCATGCATAGAATAGAAAGAAGTGTTTTTTTTTTGGTTTGTTTGCTCAACTCATCCAATGACCTCGCATGACTCTCTTTGCTTTGTGCTTAACGTTTTCCATGCAATTGGATCGATTTCGGATTGATCTCACATCCAAAAAGATATTTTGATTATCTTAAATGGTAATTTTACCATATTCTCCTTCTTTTCATCGCATTTGCTTATCTCTCCAATTTTTTTGACTGTTGCCACTGACGCTAAATAGTGCACCTATGAATGATCTGCAACTATTTGCAACATGATAACATAAGAATGTCAAAATAGTAGATTTGCACACTTTAGATATGACCAAAGCGTGCATGATATGAAGGATTTATCCATACATATTCTGGAACATTGATGTAACATGTTGAATTCGATTCTACAATGATCCGAAACTACTTCAATGATTCTTATAGAATATTTCTCTTAAAGAAGATCCTTTTGTACTAATTTAGCAAATTATCAGTTACTACCTTAACTGCTTTCGATGATTCTGAGGCGCCTTTTTCTCGTTCCTGAAATTTCAACAATGTAACTTTTATTGAAATATCGTTAATGTTTTTAAGGATATCTTTAAAAAACCCGTCTAGCTTATCTGTGCATACTGTCTTTAAACATGATGTTTTGCTCGAGCTTGGCTTGGTAGTTTTAGGACAGCGTTGTTATAAGCCTTGGCTTTTAAATGGCCTTCTTATAAGCGAAGAAATATGACGTTATTTCAAGAAGGACCTTTTTAGCAATACTGATACACCAGATAGAAACAACTTTAAACTCGACGAAACGCATGGTTTTTCCAGCACCACATTTTTGCAGAACAAATTGTTAACTCCGGTCATTTTGTCACTCTCCATTCAAACAAATCATTGGTATGACGAAACACCCACTTATTTAGTTGCCTTGCACCATATATAAACTTCATGCTTTTCGCCCAAGTGGAGATTTGTCGTAACACATACTGACACACTGCTGTAAGTCCTAAATTGGAGAGTAAACATCACACAGAAGTTGACCACCTACGATTATCGTTGGTATAAATCACGGACTTTTAATGTTGTTTACCTACAAACCGGACCCCATTTTGTATCGAACCTGGGTCGGAGTGTAAGGTCGCCGTCGAAGATTGCTAGGAGTGGGGGACAAACATTGAGCAGTGAACATTGTGTCTGTGTATTATCAGCAACAAGCTCTTCAACCAAGAGCGTTCTTATGCTGTCATCATCAATATTTGATGCAGCCCAATAGATGGACAATGAAATCAATCAGGAGAGATCTCAAAGACATTCGATTACATTTTACTTCCATTCTTTGGCTAATCGACGTAGAGACATTGTCCTGCTCCTAGCTTATCCTGTATGCTTCTAGAATGTTAGTACACAATCGAAAATCGGTGTTAACGTATGGTTGGAATTTTAGATTCTGGTTTTGTTTCTAAGATTTTCCTCGATTGTTAGGTTTTTCAAAGTACCACTTTAAAATTCATATGATTTTTGTTTGTGCATATATAAATAAGAATGGATATTTTTTTGCGTAGCTACTCTCAATAGAAAGGGACCCATCACTAAAGCATGCAACTAGTCGGCAACCCGTCATCCTTTTCATCAAACTATTTCTGAATGCGGGCGGTGTACAAGTTCGACTATCTGATTTGTTGCACTATTCTGAGCCTATACTTAGCTCTGCTGACGTCGTTAAACTTGAAAACCACTCCGAAAATGTAATCTGAACCGAATTTATTGTAGCCCTACCCTAATGTATGTGTCGAAAGTCGTTTATCATCGGTACCATGCTGAATAGTTTGTCCTGTTCGAAAGCACCATCGCAGAAGTACATATATATTGCTTGAGCGAAAAACTCTGAGTATTGGTCTCACACCAGTGCAACTCCTTGCAAATGAATCGGACAAGGGTAGCGCGTGTCTTTGACAAACGCCTTTAATCCATTTATCTGGCAGTATCGCGTACTTTACAAAGAAGTCGAAAATAGGCCATTCACTGGTACGTATGCATGCATTCAAGGAGTCGCTTTTGCAATGAACCCAAAAGTAGTATTTTATGGTTTTCCTTTCAAATCTCGAGGGGGTTTGCTATCGGGAAATCAAACATTGTCCTGTGATTGGCTAAAGGCAAGTCCAAGCACAGGTAGCCCTCTTAAAGCGCTCGAGTGGAAATTCACGGGCGCATAAATTAGTTCTGGTTCGAGAACCTTGAAAATTTGTGCTTTTCCTAGTCAAAAACAGTGTCATGAAAAATTACCCTAGGGTACTGCTGTCGGCTTTCAAAAGCATTAGCTCTGAATAACGATTTTTGCTCCTTCGAACGTAGGAACGGCTGTTTTTGGAAATTTTCATTGCATGATTTGTCAATTTGAATCGAAGAGTGAATTTATTCATATATTTTCCACGTACGCTGAAGTAAGGACTACGCTTAACTTTAATACTTTCATACATTTCCTATCCTTGTGAAAACGAACAGCACCACATGATTGGAAACTAAACAAAATCGCGGCTCATGAGAAATTTAGGATAAATCATAATTTTCATTAAAAATATGCAAGAATATTCGTTTGAAAATAGATTTATTGAGTACGCATAGCAAATCTGAAGATTTTAACAGTACAACACCAACATCCTTTGATCAAAGGTCTTTTAGTTTGCTGTTACCCATACTCAAATCGAAAGTTTACATTGGTGTTCGTCCTTCCACCGTATTAGATGCAGTCATGTAAGAAGCATCGCTTTTTTTGTTCTTGAGTCGCATGTTATTAGTGTATGCCACGTGGCTTAATTTTTTTTTTAACAAATATTCTTCAAAGGCATGCAATGTGGAACACATGCTACATGTGTGCATTACTTCTTCCGTTCTGACTGACTCATTTCATTTCAGAGTATCGGGTGCAGCTGTAGCAAAGGTAGTGTAGTTTCCTATAGTTTTAAGCTACAAAAAAAGTAATTATGAGGAGTTTTGGAAGGGTGATTTTCTGTGATACTTGATATGATACCTTGCACGTATGCTTCCGAATGAAAAGGTGATTGGTTCTACATTGGACTTTAAATTTTAATGATGGTCACTCGGTTTGAAAGATGCTTCTTACATAAACTGACGTGGATATGTGAATGATGAATAGGGATATACCAGTAAGAATATTCGTTGAACCTCAATCCGATTTCCATGTAAAAATGTAGCCTCAGTTAGGCGTCAAGCATTTTCCAATTGAGGTTATCTTATTATTCTATTTTTTCTGCACTAAAAGCAAGTTTTATTTATTTTAGTTTTACTTATTTTTCTGATCAATCCTGATTTTACATTGATCTTGTAATTTAATGCACAAACAATAAACATAACGTAAAAAGCTTATTTTATTTATTTTTTTTTGTTGATTGTTCATAATTACAATAAAGTCGTTACTGAAAATTACAATTAACACAATGTTGACTGGATACAATCACATGTGAAATGGTACATAGAAGCTCTTACAAATATATCTCGTTTCGCTATGTGTTTCCTTTGAAGAACAATTTCTTTACGCTCTAGTCGGATTCGCTTTTCTAGGAGCGACCATTTTTTCTGAGACGTCGTCTCTGAGTTGCGTGAAATGACTGAAGGGTGTTTCATTATAAGGAAATGTTTCAGAAGTTGGAGAAGTATTATGTCCAATACTGCAGTCTTTGAAATCCATAGTTATCCATTCTCTGGCTACTTCCAGCAGAAATTTTTTGTATTTTGTTTTATTATTTGTATATTTTGAATAGTTTATATCATCCGTGCTTTTATATAGTCCTTCCATAAAAAAAGTAATGAAAAAGTCGAATAAAGTCGTTTCTCCTGGCTGGCTGCCGGGCTCTCCATGCTGGCTTTTGAATTTTTCGGTCAAGACGGTAAACCTCGATTTTCCTGTATGGTACCAAACATTAGTATTATTTTTTTCTGAGCAATAGCTCAGCTGTAGATACGCTGTTAAAATAATTGTCTTGATATATGTTAGACCGTATAGCAAATACCCACTTAATAATTTCAGATGCATTGCCTTCCAAAGAACTCAAATTCATGATACTTCTTCACTTACTCCAACTTCTTATTAATACTTTCTTATAATCTGACTTGCTACTGCTGAGCGAGCAACATTACACAGAAGTATCCTAGCGACGGTACCCTAACGAATCCGGGACAACCACCATCTGATTTGGCAACAGGGCTCACATCCAAGTACAGGGCTGGGGGAGAGGTAATTGATTTCGCTTGGGTTCGGTGTTCAGGAATGACTCCGAATGAATCGTTGTCGTCCTTTCAACTTAGGCTCAATGCTTTTGAGGACGCTGCATTGAGTACAGAGGGTCATGTGCCCGTCGGAGATGAGTTCAACGTTGGAGCATGCATGGAGCAACATGGAGCATGTTGCATGCCTCGATCAAATGCTCGGAGAAAACGGATCCTGGACATGGCAGCCTGAACTGGGCTCGTCGTATTGAACACAGAGCCACACCCCTACTTTCAATCGATGGGGTGCGTCCAAACCATACTTGATTTGGCATTTGCTTCGGAGCTCTTTGTACTACCAGTTCAATATTAGGGAGTGATAGAAGATTACTCGGCGAGCAATCACCAGTACATAGCATTTCCTTTTTAGAATTATTCTTATGGAAGTTTTTGGGTAAGCTGAATATTCTCCAAAGGAACATTTCCTTTTAGAATTATTGGACTGAACCTGAAGTGTACAGTGAGCTGTAACAACTTAAAATTCAACACAGTGGCTCAACTAAGATCTGCCTTGAGTTTCGTCTTTTTAGGGATTTCGAAGTGGTACGTTGAGATAAAGAACCTTCAGATATTGAGGAGGTAAGCTCAAGAGATGTAGTACCGTAGAGATGTAGTAGTTTTCTGCCTGTAAATGTAAGCCATTAACATTTTAAATTAATTTTTGGTCTTTTTTCCCCGGTGTTATGACTAGACAGTCTACTACTTTTTTTGTATTAATTATAACTCCAGCGTCATGAAATGCTTCCCATATTTTATACAACATATCCAAGTGTTCAGTGTTCATATGACCCGTGGAAGGAGAATTTCAGACGAAAATTTTGGAAATCACAGAAAATAAATTGTCCAATCATCTTTAATTGAATAACTGATTAAATTGTTTCTAAATAATTATTGGCGCTGAGTCAGGAAAGAGTTTTTTTTATATTGCGTAGCTACATTATTGCTCGTAGCACCAATGCATTTATTTTAATCAATAGCGTCTGGATTGAATGGATACAGGCCACAGGCTTTAAAACTGTTCACTAATATTTCAGCGCTCAGGCACAGCTTCATTAACTAGAGCAAAGATCAATTTTGTGACGTCTTGATTACTCCATACAACTTTCAGAGGTCGAAACACGGCTACATTGGCAGGCTGAAAGATCCTCGTTACATTTGGTCAAGGTGCAATTAACACAATCTGAAGATGAGTGCAAAGCTGGCTCAAATGAATACTCAAATGAGTTCGACATAGTGTATTACTGGAAGTTCGATGTTGTGGAGGAATGGAAGATAAGGACGAAATATATTAGCAATGTGTTCATAAACAACTCATTTAGTCATCCAGCTTGTGTCGGAATTCGTAAAATTTTTCTGGCAATCTTTGGTACGGATAAATAATGAATGCACATCCAATTTCTCAAATTTATATAAATAAATAAAAACCAAATATAACCAAAAAAGATCAAAAAAACTGTAATAGACTTCTTAGCTCGAAATTCTTCAACATGATAAGGGTTTATCGCAGTTTTTCTGCTAAAACTTGGCAAGTTCTAACGCAAATTTCGAAATTAGTTTTCTCTGCATTAAAATACGATGTCGATTGCTTGAAATAGGAATCAAGTTTTTTTCGGCAACATCATTTGAAGTTTCAGTTAAACATCCCCTTATGTCTTTGTCTGAAACTCAAGAATATACTTTTATTCTGTCTTCGATGTTCAAATTGTCAAAGTCGGGTATCTTTTTAGGAATGGTTTCGACCATCGCCCTCGCCTGGCCTATTATTTGAAAATGAAGTAGCATTCGGATTTTCCAACAGAAAATTTTGCACGGTGTCTAATATATCGTCCTCATTTTAGGGAAATTCTTTTCGGAACGAGATCATTAGCGTATTCTCTAGATAACTTGCTTCCGTAACATTTAATACAAGTGAAGGCCTAAAGTAGTTTTATGCTCTGGATTTTTAATATAGTACTGCAGGAGACTGCACCACGAAACACCATATTTTTCAACTACTTGCCTTGTTGATAGCCTGGTTTTAGCACTGTGTCTTCTTCGATCACTTTCCGTGAATGAACTTTCCTATAAAGCAAATTCCGTGTCTTTGGCATACTGAAAATAAAACAAAAGCAGCGTAGATACTATAGCATAAGGATAGAAAAAGAAGTTAAGCAATATGAACACAATTACACGTAATATTGGCATCATACCATTCAATCCATTAATAGAACACGAGAATTATTGCCCTGGCAATAACTATAGACATGAATACATGGTAATTACTGAAGTGAAAGCGAGAAATAATCAAAAGTATTCCAATTTCGGTTCAGTGATTGCCCATTCCACAAAGAATCGTTTGCAAAACTAAAGTCAGATTTCTATAAAATCTAAAGAAAATACTCTTCATTTTATCATCTTCATACAAAATAGTTGAAACATTAAGTAAAAATTACTCAAAATCTATCTTAATCTTTAAAAAATCGCCAAAATGTTTACCTGGTTGAGAGGTACATTTACCCGTCTACAATAAAGTATAAAATAAAATTTAATATGAAATAAAAGCAAAATTTAACGACAATAAAGTAATTTCGGTACCATCCAGCGAATTCTAATCGGACCCGAATATTACAGAGTTAAGGCTTGACAATGTTTTTCTTAAGACGGGCAATCACTGCCAGTGGACATTTACTCTCTGGTTTAACTTACATATTAAGACCGAAGTACGGCATCGACACAGCCAATATAGTTTCCTGTAGCTTTTTACCTTGTCCATCATAGACTAAGTTTCAATTACTCCCACTGTCACATTCGCAAAGCATTCTGAACTAAATTCCATATTTCGTTCTTTTACGCGCTTATGCGTTCAAAAGATGATACTGTATGTGTGTATGGTACCATTACCTTATCTAGAGCTAGGTTCCGTTTGGATATATAAAGAGACTAAAATTTTGAAATTAAGGAATCCAAAAAGATGTAATTTGGAAAATCTCTCTTCAGAAGATGTTTATTGTGTATTATTATTCAGATGACAAAATTTAAGGATTTGCTCAAATCGCATTCTATCAATAATTGCCATTCTATCAATAATCGCAATCTATACACAATGGCCCAAAATTGGTTCTTCAAAGAAAGGATCCGTTGACCAATAATCAGCATCATGAATTGATTCTTGGCCTGCAGTAAACGTTTAGCCATAAAAACACGAGTTGAGTTTTGATTAGTCATCAATGTATTGGGGAAATCGTCTGATTTTATAAATAAATGCACGTCCTCCCTGGAAAAAACTAAGTCGTTGCTGGATAAAACTTATGTATACCAATTTTAGTTTTAGCCGCTTGGTCCATCAAATTCAAATTATCATCATTACCGGAACCTTCATCATCATATTTCTTTGAAGCACCATAAGGATTGAATTTCGTTAAAATTTATCTAATTACATAGCCTGGTTGTCATAGGGGAATACTTACATCATACGGGAAAACCGCCTGCACAGGATAACTACTGACAAGCGAAAGATATTTGTAACAGGAGAAAGCTTGGACATTAGGACGAAAGTGCCGTGTGATGCACATTACCATTCGTATAAAGTTTGCATCAATACAAACTAACTAACTAATAAAATTTCGTATTGAAAATTTTGCTTGCAATATAATGTTCCCCGATAGGAAGATAGGAAGTGGCTTAATGTTTATGCAAATTCACTGTTTTTTTTTTTTAATTTAAATATTATTTAAGGAAAATGATTTCATTCATGATTTTTCCAAATTTCCGAGTACAATTTTCATTGTCTGCGGCACGATTTCGGCAGTGATTGCTTCAATACTGGCTGTCAAATTGTCAATTTTTCGTGATTTGCCCAGATAATGCTTTTATACCACTAATACTTCACGGCAACACACAAAAATAATTCAAAAGGCGTCAAATCACAGACTTGGTGGCCAATTCACGTCACCATTTCGACTGTTAATGCGGCCATCAAATATTCGACGCACTTCGACTGTTGCAACAGCCGATATTTGGCGCGTCGCACCATCTTGCTGTTTGTTTGACGAATTAGTTTGTCAAGTGGAATAATATCATGAATTTCTGTGAGACAATTAATGACATTAGTGCTGCCTGAGGGAAAATTACCTGCATGGCTAAAATGAGCCACTTATTGGGACACACTGTCCCACTGTCCACACTTATTGGGACAACTCTTACCTATTTTCTCTCTTGTGAAGCGGCGTAAATCAGGAGAAGAACTTCCAAAGTAGTGGGGAGAAGCTAGGATCAGACCTTTGTCAGGAAACGAAACGAAAGGGTGAGCTTCCGCATTATTTTAAGTTTCTAAATAACTGAATTATTGACATTTTTGAATTCTAAATAATGTTTATTTTAAAAAATGTCTGGATCATGGGAGTGAAATTAGAAAATCATGTTGTTTGTTTTCAGGGCTCAGTAGACAATGCGGCTGTTTAACTTCAATTTGAGGCGTGCACCACTGAATTACGTCCATTTGATATAATTTATTTTGTAAAGTTGTTTTATAAAATACCTCACGTTGGTGAGAAATTCACGTTTTTAGCAAATATTTCCAGCATTTTTTTAGATAAACCTGACTTCCGCACAGTTCGCGCGACAAAATTCAACTGTGATCTTTTAATGAAACAAAGTAGTTTTGGAAATTTTTAAATTGTTAAAATTAAAATCGTTCTACCCCCGTTAAATAGTGTTCTTCGGAGAACACAAAATATTATTTGCCTTTGAAGAACACCTTTGTATAACATAATGTAATGAGTGTTTTCTTACATGTAGAGAACTTTAAGTTGGCAACGCTTTTCAATGCTTTGAATGGTTTGACAGCTGTCATGCATTTTATGTTTACTTTGGTTTGTCATGACGCCTGAGCAATGTCTGCAAATTGTGTTGGTTTGTTTCAAAAAAACAAACGGTTCTGGTAGAGTAACTCAGCGTGGATTCCGTCAATTTTCTGGTCGACATAATGGTTCATTAGAGCAATTAAATCGATTAACCATGCATCATTTTTGCACCACGTTTACTTTCACTAATAATAATAATACACATCAATCAAAATGTTGTACAGTGCACAATAAAGAAACCACAGCAGCTGTAGAGCGTTGTATTGATGAAGACCCAAGTGAGTCCATTCGACATTGTGCTCAACAACTAATCTTTTGCCCATCCACATTATGGAACATTGCACGAAAGGATGTTGGTTTTGCGGGAATTGAACCGAAGGACTACTGGGAATGGCATAGATTTGGTATATGAGCCCAAGGAAAAATTGCTGCAGATCATGGATTTCACAAGAAAATGTTGTTCAGTGATGACGCTTATTTCTGATAAAATTACTAAGTCGATAAAGAAAACTATCTCATTTGGAGTGAAGACAGATCGAAGGTGGTTGTTCAAACACGGTTGCATTCCGGAGAAAGTCTCTTTTTAGTGTGGCATATTGGCCGATGAATCATTGGTGCATATATCTTCTAAAATGGGAATGGGAATAAGATTACAGCCGCTGTTGACCGCTGTTGACCGCTATTGAATCATGATCGATAACATTTTGGCTCCGAGATACGGCCTCAATTATTGAACTTGTTTGGACTTGCTCTGTGCCAGTCTTGGCGCTCAAATGTCCGAAAACATATTGAATTTAAATTCACAGAAAATTATCGTTCCAATAAAATCAATTTCATATTTTGCAAACAAAATAATTTATCGTTTTTTATTCGTTCCAAAGTTTTATGCCTATAAAAAAACATTCTCTACAAAATACAAAAAAAATGATAAGACCTGTGGCATCCATGTTACCAAATGCTGACAATATGATAAAGTATACATTTGATAAATGAGACACATGGTAAGAATTTCAACAACACTTTGGAAAAACACATGATGAGGAGATCAATAGGAGATATAGTAGATAAATTCATCCGTATAAACAGGAGATATAGTAGATAAATTCAGCCCTATCAAAGCACAATTGTCATGGGCATGAAATTGCCATGAAAAATGATCATTGAAATGATTCCGGAGAAGCATATTAAGGTATGGAGCTTAATTTTCCTGTTTTTGTAGCCATTATGTTCTTAGTTGTATTTGTACTTATGACTTATTAATCTTTGGTGTACCTCCAGAGCATGCTGGCGGTCAATCCCGTTCCTATTGAAAAGCAGGAGTCTAGTTTTTTACCGGAAAGTATGAACTAAATGCAAGAAATGTGCCAGAATATCGACATGTTGGCTAAGTAGTAGATGGTATAATTGTAGATGGGACTAGAGAACTCATTCTCTTTTGCACAGACTTCCGGTACAAAGGAATAAGGGCGTATGTTTTTCTAATAAAACTAGAATAGAATAAGCAGATGTGACGATCAGCTAGAAGATAAGAAGGATAAGAAAGCTTGATATTTGAAAAAAAAACACGAATCATGAGTCAACCTTCAGAAACGAGATTCAATGTAGTCTTGGAAAGTTGATACTCTAGCCTAATTAAAATAATTAAAAAAGATATAAAGACTCGTGCCTGCCTAATCTGGAAAGAACAGTACAACAAAAGAATTTGGAATGACAGGATATAATTAAAGATTAAATACACAAGGAGGAAACTTAACGTAAACAAATTCAAAATTCCACGCATAGTCCTTGTGTTTACACCTGAATTAAATGTATGCCGAAAAATTAAAAAAACTTTATCTTTTTATTGGGAAAAAAGGAGATTTTCAATTGATCATTCATGAAACATGCATTGTCATTTCTCAAAGGGATTTTTCGCTCATTCTGCTTTTTCGCAAATTTATTAGACTTCTGCCATGTACAACTTTTTCCTTTCTGCTGACTTAGTAAATAAATAGAAAAACAAAGTTGATTATTACAAGCTTATCGAAATTTCTGGTAAAAGTAAAATATTGATCCGGTTAATTAAATGCCACATTTCTTCGATGATGTAGATTGTATTCACCTTTAACGAGTGTTCTACATCTATTGAAAGGATTCGTTGAATTTGATACAAGAAAAATTTGAGATCTTTAATCTTCTTCTTTCTTTACAGAAAATTTCACGTGGAAAAAGTATGTTTTTTTTGTTTTGTGTTACTGGGAACAAGTGAAATTATCCTTTGCTGTATATTCTTTTTTTTCAAGTAGAAAACAGTCAGATTAAAGAGTTGCATTAGACAATCAAAATATATTCTCATAGTTATTTGATTTGTGGTGCAAGCTTTAAATATCGCAATAGTATGCTGTCGAGTTATTTGGCAGCAAAATTAACCCATCTTTGGCGAAAAATATTTATTTCATAGCAAAAAAGAAGTCTTAAGTCTATTTTTTTAATTTAATTATTTTTATTGATATTTTCCGTTTAGTTTGGCATTTTTCTTTCTTTTGTAAGCGGTTACGTTATTTTTAATTTATTGTTTCATGTTTATTACGTTTATGTTTTTGCTAAAGTTCAAAGAATTAAACAAATAGTTGAAAGAGTTTAAATTAAATGGGTATAATCCGATTAAAAAGAATTAAGTCTTTTGACTTCGACTCGAAAAGTAAGTACGAAGTAGGAGAAAAACCAAATTCGAGGTCGTCACATGTCCTAGCAATACGGACAATGGGTGAATAAAAGGAAGTATAAGTACGAGTAAATGCATTATTAAGGCATTATTTCCGTGAGGTAGACTTTAGGATACTTTACTTTAGGTAGAGGCAAAGTCGATACGGAGAGCACAGCTATAGGAAAGAACAACGAAGCTTCAAAGAATTGAGACAAAAAAGAGTTCTACAAGAATCATAAAGTTGATAGGTATGTTAGGATATGTAACACGAAGCGAGTAAACCTAATCTAGAGTAAACTCTAGATAAGGGTTGACCGAATAAACAAACGTACAATAGGGGAAAGCTTGCTGTAAATATGCCTTAGAATGAACCAGAAACTTGAAACTTGTTGAAAACAACAACGACATGCGCGTCAAATTTAAAGTTTGAGTCAAAAGGCTCTCCTAGGTCTTTAGAAGTGCTAGCAACAGAGAAAGACTGTTCATCCACCATGTAACTAAAACCATTGGTGAAATTTTTAACGAGAAAGTCAGTTGTCTGTGATATTAACTAAAATACCAACACATAAAAAGTTAGAAGAATACCAATTTTAACTCTTAGTGTTCCTGAGGCGGTTAGTGTTACTGACCACCTCTTTTCGATTCCGTTAATATAATCCACGCCATCTAGCGATAAACGGTTGAATTATTATGGAAGTTTGCACTGTGCATCAAAACAAATGACAGATTCCCGGTAAATTGAATGAATCACAGTTAATACCAGTTGAATTGAATATAGCGCTAGCGTACTTTTTCTCGAGTGTCTGATAAAAAAATCTATAAAACAGGTAAGTAACATTTTTTAGTCAACGTATTCTCATATACCTATTTTATGTGTGTTTGCATGCAAGTACTGTTACTTTTGAGTTTTCAATGAGTATTTACAAAGGGAATTTGGTGGTTATCTTACAAACCACCATGACAGTGGTTGTAACTTCATTTGTTTTTTTCACATTCTTTACAGTATGTCGCACCGCACGCGCCGCTAAGGAGAGAAAGAGACTGAAAAATACTTGTTTGAAGACATCCCTTCAGGTAACGCGAGCATTTGAAGCTATGAAGATGACGAAGAAGAGGCAGAAGATCAGCCAAATCCGATGGTGTTAGGTGATTTGATTGGAGTTCAAATTGCTCATGATGACATTTATGATTCTGATGATGACGTCCCTTTGTCTAGCAACGAAACGGATTCAACGGAATCCTGATTCTACAAAGTCTAATAATGTAAGTTCAAACATGCCGATTATGATTGCTCCATAATGGAAGAAGAATTATTGAATGGATATGCCTGGTGAGTTTTCAGAAAGAGTGGGTTTATCAGATCAAATTCTAAGCATGGAGAATGTGACACCTCTTTTACTATTTCGCCTTTTTTGGACAGAGCATTTACAAGACCTTATATTTTTCCAAACTAACCTTTACGTTACTCAAACTGGAAAGCCATATACACCTATCACAACAGAAGAGCTTGATGATTTTATTGCCTTGAATTTGGTGATGGGTATAAAAAAATTGCCGGGCTACCGAGATTATTGGTCTTCAGCGCCTGATTTATATGACAGCTACGTTTCGAAGTTCATGAGCTTTAACAGGTTCAGTTGGCTTTTGAATAACTTACATGTCAATGACAATAGTGTAATGCCCGACCAAACTGACTCTAATTACGACAAACTTTATAAAATTAAACCTCTACTCTACATACTGCAAAACAATCTTAAAAAAAATTACAAGCCATCTGAGAGAGTTGCAATCGATGAAAGCATGATCAAATTCAAAAGCAGAAACTCACTAAAACAATACATGCCAAAAAAGCCGACGAAACGTGGATACAAGGTTTGGATGATGTGTGCACAATCAGGTTATTGTCTAGATTTTTATATTTACACAGGCAAACAGGGTAGTAACGTTGAAACTTACTTAGGTGGAATCGTTGTCAAGAATTTTTGCGAAACCTTGAAAAATAAAAATCATAAGGATTATTTTGACAATTATTTGACAATAGTTACCCTTTGCAAGTGAAACTACTTGAGGACCAGATTTTCGCTTGTGGAACTGTGAACTCATATAGAAAGTTCTTGCCAACACTAAAAGATGACAAGCATTTACAAAGAGGTCAACATGATTACCGGGTTAGTGACACAAAAGTAAGTTTGCTGAAATGGAAGGACAAGAGATCAGTATTTATTTTCTCAAACTACCATGATCCGAACAATGTGGGAAAAGTAAAACGCAGAGAGCGTGATGGCACCAGTACTGAAGTGTCCTGTCCTCAAGCCGTCATCGACTACAACGCAAACATGAACTTCGTCGACAAAATTGATCAGCTCAAAGGAAGCTATGCTATTGACAGAAAATCTCATAAGTGGTGGCATAGGATTTTTTTTCACTATCTTGATTGTTGTGTTGTCAATGCTTTTTTGATTTATAAAAAACTACAGTCCTCTTCATGCCCAGACCTAGATAAAAGTGAGACTGAAAGAGTTCAAAAGGGGACAAGTCATCTTGAAGAAACTGATTATTCAGAAGTGATTCAATTGACCGATAAATTTTAAAATCGTCGGCATACAAAAGACAATGAGAGGAGATCACCAAGGGAAACGCATTTATAAAAGCAAAGAAAAGAAATGGTCCAAGAATAGATCCTTGGGGGTTACCAGATGAAGAATAAAAATGACGTGATGACGTGTCAATTTCAACAACATGAACCAAGGAAGTAAGACTGTATCCAAGACAATAATCTTTTCCGAGATGCCAAGGGTCTTCTAATTTGAGACAAGGTAGATGGTGACGGACAGTATCAAATGCCTTGGATAAATCCGACGTGGAACTATTTTTACAATGCACTAGCAATGTAATTTATGATTGAAGTCATGTTGTAAGATGTGGAGCGACCATTAAAGCGGAAAAGCTGCTTGGGATCAATGAATAACTGCAATCCAACAGAAAGTCGGTTATGAATAAGATTTTTGAATAGTTTTCAAAACTGGAAATTATGGATAAAGGACGATAGTTGCATACATCAAGAGGAACATTATTTTGCGATTTGGAACAATCGTAGCTTGACTCCAAATTACAACAGGACTTCGACTGAATTTGAAAAATAGAGATAGTGACACTCACAGAGAGGCTTCAAGAGATTTGAATCATATTTTTAGAACACCGTCAGGACTCTGATTTATAAACAAATGAGAATTATTCCGAAATACCTTCGGCAGTTGATGCTACAGATCGTCCCAGTGAACGGTAACAGGAATAATACTTTACAGAATTTAATATACTAAGTACTAAGTTTCTATACTATATAGGAAGGTTTCGTAATATTGACCTGAAATCATTCCCTAAGATGAAAAAATAACTCACCGAAGCAGCTCCGGTTTCTTCCGTAGCACAAACAATATGACAATAACAAAAAAGGGGCTTGCTTTGACTGTGCCGCCTTATCTTTAACTTTCAGAGCAGTAAGTACAGGTTTAGCAAACCAAGGTTTATGTTGTCTCCGGTGAGAAGTTTGAATGATTGTAAAACGTCTAATAAGGTTTTTAAGGTACTCATAACACTTAAATGACGCAACGTTGTTTTCAAAAACAAAAGGTCAATCAGTCAAGAGAAGTTCAGTGTTCAATGAAACATAATTTTTCTTCAAAAAATTTAATATAGGAGGCAGAATAGATTTGATGGATGTAGAAGTGGTTGGAATTACTCATAGGTAATTAAATGGGTTATTCGATGAAACAAGATAAAGTAAGCCTCCAATTGTGAACTTAATATGAACATGTTGAACAAACGGATAGAGAAGATAAAAGAGTCACAGAAATGGTATTTGTAGAACCAATCATTCGCATAGACGAGGATGAACAATCAACAAATGGAACATTAAATATGCTACATAATTTATTTCTGAATTGGGATGATATTTAGTAACATATGAAGAAAAATCATCAAAAAACTTATTACAGGATTTTAATGAGGAATGAAAATGTAAACAATGAAACTTAATCTGAAGTAATAAATTCATCAAGCTTGCTCCTAAGGCCTCTTAGAATATGTTAATATAGCACTAGAATTATTGCAGCACCCAAGCAGCAGTAAGAATGCTTCAGCCGAAAATTGAGTCAACCTTAAGCTAAGGTAGTCTTCGAGCTATTAGTCGAAATTAATAATAATATTGGTTTAGTGAGAAATTTAGATTTTATTTACAGAACTGAGTGTAATCACTTAGACCATAGAATCGTCATTCCGAATAGATGATACATCTAAAAGCAACAGGAAATAAGTTGACAACAGAGAATCATAGGATTAGTGATGTTTCATTTATAAGCCCATAATACCCATTTCATATTTCCAGGCCTGAAATTTCAATTGATCGATCAGCTTTTAGCAAGTTTAAAAATTTTGCAGAATAAAGATATATAAGTATCCACCAATTATCCTAAAATCAATATGAACATAAATAAACACGTAACAGAACAATAATCATAAAATTACTATAAAACAAAAATTGAAAATCTTAATCATAAAAAGGCAATTCAAAATCATGTCACCAACTTAAAAAATCTTTAACACGAAAGAAAATCGGCGTTTTTTCTGAAACAACAAAACAAAACAAATTTAATATTCAAAACTCTATATATGGCAATGTATTCAGAATATCAAATCACATTTCAACAATCGCAGTAAATGACTTCGGCAGAATCTACGCTGAATTAACACCGTTTTATTGAAAATTACCTAGTATAACAAGGGAAAATATATGCAATAACACATCATAATAACTGGAAGCATCTGAAAGTCCTTAAACAATTAGTTTGCAATAATATCGTTTTTTCATGACAAAAACTCAAGGATTGGAAAACTTAAAGACGGTTTCAAACGACGCATTGCGAATTCTAAGCGACAATTTGCACCTGAGAACCTTCATAACACGCAAAACCGGGAGCAAGGACTATTTGTTGCAATCATTACAAACATATAAGCAGAAGTCCAACTCTTGCATGCATAGCACATAATGAATCTATTGCTTATATTTCATCGTCGAGATGGGGTGAAAAACCTTTCAAGCCGAACAAAACCATCCTGTGAGATAATCCTTATGCTTTTCCTGACGCTATATCAACGCAACTACCGCAAAATTTCGAACCAATCAATTCATCACATTGCCATCACATTGTTCATAGATTCATGTGTTATGTATTCAAAACGAGTGTTTCTCTTCCTTTTTTTTAATGCTCCTTACAATCGAAAGTAAAAGTTCTGTACAAGCAATGCTCGAATAAATGGCTTTCATTCTGTCAAAATTTCACATTAAGGACATAACGTACATCAACAGTTCCTGACTTGCTTGTAAAAGTTAAAAGATTACTGTACCTTTGTTCTACTAAATGCATTTGAAGCCATGTTTGTCACTTTATTAAAGTTCTCATTAAACATCATTTCCGATTATTATACTCTAAATGTCTACATAGTGAGTTTGGGAAGTCTAACGATGGTCAATAATATTCAGTTTTTCATGGCAACTCTTTGCTTTCAAATTGAATGGCGAGGAAAACGCGACAAGTAGCTGCTTACCACCTTCATCATCCAACTCAGTCTTAAGCACTGCCGTCACCCTAAAAACGAGGTTCGTCCTCAAAGCAGTTCTTCGCCCCACAAGCAAATCACTCGATGTTCAGAAAACAGGATGAACAGGGACAACACGAAAACACATTCATCTGTTGCAGAGTGACAGGTGGCCACCAAGAGTTCACCCTTACTCGTACTCCGGCACACGGGATATGAAAACAAAATATGTTGCACAACATCTTCCCCTAAATCATTTCGCAGCAACAAGGATACGTAGATTTCGTACGTGAGTATTTAGAAGTTGTGCAACAAGGAGGAGAGCGACCAGCAACAGGAAGTGTTTCCGACAATCCCGGAAACGGAACATACAAGACGGGGAAGCGGATGCTAAAAACGATGGGATTGGACGAGAGCAACAGGAACCAGTCCAAGTGGGAACGACACGTATTCGTTCGGGCTTGTGCGAGCAGGCCATGTGCGCGCCTGCAGGCTCACGCGAGCAACAAATGCGAATAAGTGAAACGCGGAACAGGATTTTCGGCAATACGCGAAGGCGAGTCGTGTGAAAGGGTATACTCCTTGCTGTGCGGGGGGAGGTACAAACAACACGACAGAGCTGCCGAACAGCCTGTTGTATGTACGAGCCTAGACGAATGTCGAACGATGGTCAACAGGATGAAAAGCGCATTCTCCGCCTCGCAGGGAAAACAGTGTTCGTGTACATGGAACAGGATACCCGCTTGCACGAGCATTTTAAATCGTCAATGGAACGTAAACATCCCCACCAATCCAAGGGGGAACGGCACATATCTTACGAAGGCTCTGTCGTGTTTATAAAAGGCACTGCGCTCGGGGGTTGTACACTCAAAAGCCTTTAAGGGTCGCTTACGTTCGGTTCGCACTTCTCTTCTCTCCTTAAAACACTGTCTATTACACGGACTTGAGTTTTTCAGTTATTTATTTCCTTCTTGTCCGTCTACGTCTCGCCTTCTCATACCATCTCCGCCCCGCTCGTCGTTCCGCTCGCTCCGCCTCACTGTGTCTACTATTATTAAATGTTGTGTGTGATCTGATTTTTGTCACAGTTTTCCTCGGTTTTTCCTCTTTAGTGCTATTTTGTTACGGATTGTAGTTTCAGTTTCTTGGGCTGCCTGTGTAAAAAAATCAAAACTTGTCCTTAGTTCGGGATCATGTGGTTCAAGCGAAGGCAAAGCAGCCATCAGTGGGGTTCATTTCACATCCGTTAAGATTGTGATGCAATTGAGTGGTCTCATTTCATGCCAAAGGACTTTGCTCGAACACGACGGGAAGAAGAGTTGAAAAGGAAGATAAAATTTGATACAGGTTATATGAGCGCACTGCAAAGAATTTGTTCTTATAACTTCCGGTACGCGAGTGTTTGGTGCAAGTGCAGTGAACTTTAGATGCTCCGATGATCGATTAGTGCCTGATATAAAGTGTGTCACACTTTCCTTGAGGTGACCAGTTCAGTAGCACTCGGGAACGGATGTAATTGTGGTTTGTGCTCAAGGAAGACTTTCAGCTGACCACAATGCAAAGGAAACTCATAACAAGACCACAAAAACTTACGCTTAACGGAAAATATTGAGAAGCAACCAATCTTATGAAATAAAATTCATGACAGCCCCAGTCGCTGGTTTTAGGATTTATGGCTCCCCGCATCAACCCCAAACTTTTATAGTTCCAACTCCAGTAAAGCGATTATCTAATAAGAACATACGATCTAGTGCTCTTCTGCGGTGTATTTTGTGCCTCAAACTATTGGCGAACTTAATTTGAATAGAGACCACGCTGCCCGAAAAATTGAGAACATTATTTAATTTCCTTGAAAGATGCCACGTTGTTTAATGGCAAAGAAATGGAAGGCGTATCCTTGGCCAGATCGAAATGAGGACAGTTCTTCTAATCAAGGCTCGACAAATCCTCCTGTGTCCCTCACTAACGGTAGTGGCATCGCCACCACTGATTTAGATGACGAAGAAGAAATTGATGTTGTGGGGGACTCATCAGTGGCTGTAGCTGGCAGCGTGGAAGCAATCGGAGTCAAGCAGGAGCAATCTCAGTCTTCGCAGTCCCAACAGCAACCTGTTAGTGCAGCTTCATCGACCTGTTGGGGTCCGTCTTCACCAACTGCAGGGGCCACTGCACCGAGTCCGCCGCCACATTCGCCTGAAGCAACTCGTGGTTCGACGATCCTCTATAACGGTAAGTTGCACCCCTCCAATTGGAATTTTTTTCGGTCCTAATTAGATTTTAAGTACAAAAATTACAATAAACCATGCCTCGATTGTTAGAGTAAATCTAAGGATTCTCGAAGTCGTTGCTGATTCCATAAGAAGTTAATAAATCTACTCCAGAATCTCGTCATGAGAAATTTGCATTTATCCATTTGGACAGACTTCATCCACTCACTTATTTATCACTGAAACTCCCGAATCGAAATACGGGAATATAGTTGATTAAGTTCCTGAAGGAGCTGCGAGTTCGGTGAATACATCAACCAAGTGTTCCATATAATATTAATGATTCTATTATACTTGTTGCGACTTGTATCCTGCCCAATAACAAACTCGAAATCATACCATGATCCTTCCTGTGCAGATTGCTTCCACCTTCGTATTTCCGTAATTGTTTGCAGTTCCATTTCTTAGGCATATCCGCATCAAAGCTATAAACCCAACGTTCCAAACTTCGCCAAAATACCGTTGTGCAAGTACGTGCTTCTTTTCGTCTTGGTCTTGTTTTGGACGCGCCACATCCTTGATTTTTGCATCTTTCTTCTCGGCAGCAGATAGATTGTGTGCTACCGTAGAACTCTGCATGTAGTGCCTTGTCCTGGAAACCGGCACCGAATTAGGTTCACCGGTCATGTAGGAGGGATTATTGTCGGTTTCGGGCCACCTGGCGTGGTATCCAGGTCGTTGCGGTTATATTTACGTTTTGCGTTGACGACCGTCATCAATTAGCAAAGTGATTTTCGTCGGGATGTTTGTTCGCTGGACCAAGATGACATCTCGTATGCTTGTGTATGTTCCGCATGATGATTGAGCTAAGCGGATGGCTGATGTGTCGTTGTGTTACGTTTGCTCCTAGCCTCCTATCCTGGACACGTGTACGTGATGAGTTATTTATCTTTTTTTTTTCTTATTTTCTACGCATCTTTTGTATTGGATACCTTTTGTCCAGGTGATTGCGTAGAAATTAGCTAATTCATTAATCGAATTATGTATCTGTTGATTGTGTGAGGAGATTAAGTAATTGGGTGATGATCGTTTACTAATTTGCGAAGAAAAGTTGAAGAAATGAGTAGAGTATCCGAAACAATAGGGTTTATCATGATATTAGTTCTATTGGGACGAAATCTTGAAAGCTGACGATGGATATAAACTTGAAAAAGAGATTAACTTCAGTTAAAGTGAAAAAATGAGTCTTAAAATCAGAAATGTGGTTGATTAGTTCAAAAACTGCTGGAAACCGGTGATATTTGGGTGAAGAGTTATCCTGAAAAATGCTTGAATATTGTAGAAGCTGGAAGACCCTCAAAAATTAATTAATTTTATTTAATTAAATGGGAAAATATTCAATTTTTCAATTCCACAAAATCAAAGTTTCAAATTTCGACGGAGAAGTTTTAAACCATTCAAAACTAATATAACAATGGTTTTTTGCTGTTTTTGGAGATTAATTATTGGTTTCATATATTTTTCAATTTATTTGCGCGTTCGTTTCATCAGTTATCTTTACACAAAATATATAAAGAGTGTTAAAAGAATTACACATCTTCTGCGATACCTCCTTACAATTAAATAATATAATAGTGGATGAACTTTCTTATATTCTTCTAGGTTTCCGAGGTTTGTTTTGTTGCTAACCCACCAAATTACACGTTTTTCACGTTTTTTTTAATTTAGTAAATTTAGTTTAAACCATTCAAAACTAATATAACAATGGTTTTTTGCTGTTTTTGGAGATTAATTATTGGTTTCATATATTTTTCAATTTATTTGCGCGTTAGTTTCATCAGTTATCTTTACACAAAATATATAAAGAGTGTTAAAAGAATTACACATCTTCTGCGATACCTCCTTACAATTAAATAATATAATAGTGGATGAACTTTCTTATATTCTTCTAGGTTTCCGAGGTTTGTTTTGTTGCTAACCCACCAAATTACACGTTTTTCACGTTTTTTTTAATTTAGTAAATTTTACTCGTATTTTTGAATTTTTTGCACGTTCCTAGGTTTTCATTCATTTAATCATCTACCCAGAAACAGATTGAAAAAAATTACCAGCGGTGCGTTTGCAATGATGCAAACTTCAGACACGTTTTCTTCTGGTCAATCATGCTTGGATTAAAACCATTGCATAGAATATCTACCTCATAAAATCTTCTTATTATTGTAAAAATGGTGTTGAGATGAATTTCCAGTAATTAAATTCCGCATTGAATGCACAATAGCTTGCACAATGAATCAAAGATGATCAAACTACTTTTTTCTTAAATGAATCCTCCACAACAATGGTCCCAAGTCATAGTATTTCAGCAATGAGTACCTTCGCCATTCAAAACCACTTGAATATTTTTTCTTAAATGTCGAATAAATCACATTAGTCTTATTATGAATTCAATGAATTTCCTCCTCAAGATAGAAAGTCAGCGATTATGAAAACTATGATAACCAAATATCATTTTCATATCATTTATCATATGAAATTCATACAACTTCAGGTTTTGTTCAGACTTGTGAAAATCTTATAAGAAAAAAGACTGGGTCCACTTTGGGACAACCAGGCTTCTAATGATTTGTTGAAAGGTTTTCTGTGTGCGTATATCGATTCTCAAGTTCAAAATTCTGAAAACTAGGTTTTCAAGGTTTTCAGTTCCGCATTAAATTTGAAGAATACAACGTCTTTAGTTCCGCATTAAATTTGATTATTGAAAAAAAAATCTAATAATTGATACATTTGTTGTCAGGGTACGTTATTGAAGACTGAATTTTGGATCCTTCATGTGATTTGAAAGCGATCAGTTGATATTTTTTCTTGGAAACCTCAATTGAAACATGAGTGAAGTAGAGCGGATGAAATTCATGTTGAATTTTTAGAAAATTATTATATTCTTAAAAAACAAATCATTGATGAGTGCAGTTTTTATAGTTTGTTCCCTGAAATTCAAAAGAAAAGAATTGTCAACATGCTACCAATTCTTCAACATGGTTGGAATATAAAGATCTTTTGGCTTGTTTTAAGTGAGACAGAATGCTAAAAAAAGAGAAGCTTTTAAATATATCTGGAAATCCGAGGATTCTCTCGTATGTCATACATTCTCCTAAATCTTCTGTTACGTTATTACGATGTTTATCCTGTGCGTATTTCCCATCTTTTAGAAATTTTCTCCATGAAGCTTTAATACTGCGAATTCAAAAGAAGTGAAGATCATCTAGCTTAGAAGTTCGTTGGGTAATCTTAAAAAAATATGGGAATACATGAGGATTTGCTTCTATAATTTTCTGTTTTTTTTATTGCAACAGCTTGACCTATTCATTAAATTAAATTGAGGTGAAACTTATTTGTCGATCATTTGTTGCTTTGTTCGGAATTTTAAAGAATATTGGTGTAAACCTCTTATTACTATAATAAATGCTGACGAAATAAGAACAAGCATCATGAATATTATCCTGTGTTGATATTCAGCTTATCGAAATCATATAAAATCTTCCGGTTACAAGCAATTTGTTGTATACATTACATACATGTCACATTCATGTTAGGATCTTAGCATTTGAAGTCATTGCATGAACGAAGAATTTTAAAATATCGAAATTGATTATATAAACGTTATTAATTGGGCTCTAAAATGCGGCCAATCTCGAATCTTTTTCATTTCAATTTGAATATGATATTTATACTGTATTGATAAACAAAATTGCCTTTGTTTGGCTTGCACCAAGGACAAATGTTCAATATTCCATTGAAAATATAAAACTCACTGATAGGTTTTATTCTAATTGCTTTCCAGTACTTGTAAAAATGATAACGAGCGCTGGAAAGCAATAACAAATTTAATGTTGTCGTTGTGACAAGAAACCACAAGTATTTTTCATGAACTTTTCCGTCAATATAATTCTACAATTCTAAAAAAAAGAAGATTGAATACACAGAATATCATTATTCTTAAAATGTTAAAATATTGACCGAGTACATTTACTGGAAAAGTTTGCCCATTGTCTCCGATCCTATCTTATATTGATGATTCAAAAATAATGTAAGATTATCAATACGTTTTCCTCAAACTATTTGCTTTCAGGTAATTAGTTACAAAAACTGATAATAGTTTGTTCGCGTTCAAAGCATTTTCTTTTAACTCAATCTTTTTACTTTTGGGAAGATTGCTTAAATTTTCCTGTATTTATCTTCCACGCAAATGCTTCTTCCAAGTATAAAGTCAGTATTGCTATGTAGAAAATAAAGGTTGCACTTTATGGCATCAAATAATGGAAAAAAAATTTTCCGTCCAAAAGACACCGGTAATATTTTTTTTATATTTTTGATATGGTTAAATTTGTAGAAAATGTTGCATCAAAAATTTTTTTAATTTTTTTAAAATTTATTATTTATAAATTTATTATTTAAAATTTCTTTTATAAACTATTATTACTAATGTATTGCCTTAATATCTCCGATATATTAGATCCAAAAAACTACAACGTATGCAAATGTAAAACAACGAGAACATTTCAAATAATTACCGGCTTGATTTGGCTCTTCAGAAATTATTAGTATCTTATTTGTATTGGAAATTCTTACCATATTTTTTCGTTTAATACTCACAAAACACTGAGTAAAAGCGCCATGCAAAAATAAATCTAGTATTGCTTTTCCCACCTCTTTCTACCAGAAACCGCCGGGGAGTGTTCTCACAACTAACAAGAAGAATTTAATTTTGTACTTATTAAATCAAGTACCTGTTGTTTTGAAAAAAAAATATAAAAAAATAACAAACTTAAGTCGCTCATATTTTCACTCCGTGTATCCTTCGGCTTAAACTTACCACCTTTGCAGGGTTGTACGATGCTCTCAAATATTGTAAGGCTAAATCTTTTTGGAGCCCTAAGACAGTAGAAATTGTATGATTTATGAAATCTGCAAAATAGAATAACCATAAAACAAACAAATCATCAAGGACCATCCACTCACCAAAACAACGGCTGCGTTCTTGTTGTAGCCTTTCTAATGATAATTAACATTTGCTTTTTTTCGTATACACTCCACCGTTTTAAAGGTTGCACAATTTACAATGAAGTATGGGATGCTAACGTGCATATACTTTTTTTTATTTGTAACCCATCGATTATTATTCAGTATTATTATTCAATATTTACGAAGCCGTGATGTTGTTATAAAGCGAAATCCTTTTATATATCCTTTCATGCAATCGCTCTCTTCTCTTCGTTTCCTTGGACAGTTTTTCCATGAAATGGATCACAAGTGATCGAATTATGATTAATCGGGTCTCGACCCGATTTTTTAGTTGACAAAGCTGTGCTTGCAACATTTTCAGTTTATTAAATTTTTTGCGTTCACTCGATATTTGGAACGAAAAGAACAACAAGTTCTCACAAGCAAAAAAAGATCCGAATCTCGAGAAAAATGTCCACGAAATTTTGTAAAAAATTAAAATTAAAAAAAAATGGAGACCATTGCGTTTGCAACGATGTCATCTCCAAATACCTGAATGCTTTTTGCATATTTTGGCGCGTTTGCTTGCAAACATGTTGGCAAATTCCATTTCCATTGGTAAATTATCTTACAATAAACATGATTTTAATACGCCTCCACGTAATTTTGTTTAGAATGCAATGACCTTATGATATTACCAACACTTTTCTTATTTATTCGTTGGTAAATTGCGGCTGTCATCGACGATGCAGAATCACTATCGAAAATCTATCGAAAAAAACCGAAATTTGTAATTCTCATGAATCGTGTAAATGTTTGGCAAAAGTGGTTTATGAAAATTGGTAGCACTGCGTTGCACTAACATGCAACATTTAAGTTTAATCTGTTCGCCTTTTGGTCGACAACAGCTAGTTGAATCAGTGGATTTTTGCAGAGTCATGACTCTTACTGGAAATTCACGTTCCTGTTCCAAATAGAATTTCTTGTTCGTAATCATTGAAAATGTTAGAAAAGGTGTATAGTGCTAGTTCTTTCAAAAACGCAAGTTTACGAATGGTTCGAACTGTTCAAAGAAGGATGCCAAAATTTGCCTGGTGCCGGACTACCTTCGGCCTTTCCAACTGTTGGCACTTAACCATAGCCATATAAGAAAAGGAGTCATCTCAAAATCTCTCAAAAGTCAGTTCTATATATTTTGGTGAAAATTTCGATAATAGTTCACATTGCTTCAAAAGAGTTAAGTTGGCTGGAATGATCTTATCGCACACGCATGTGGCTTTGGAATTTTAAGATTGCGTCAATCGTGATTCCGTGCTTACTGAACGAGTTAAAATAGGTGATACGACGTCGGCCTACGCGTTTTGTATACAAACGAGTTACCAATCATTAGTATGACAGAAAAAAATGACCAATCCAGTACAAACTCATCAAATTTGGCCCTAGCAGACGTTTCCTTTTCTCAAGATTGAAATACGCACTCCCTGGAACTAATTTTTGCCGATTCGAGACATAAGAAAAACCATCTTCATATTCCATCATATTGTAGCAAGATTTTTCAGGAATTTTTTACATGATGAAAACTTAATATAGCTAATTATCTGGAAGACACAGAGACTTCAAACGCCTACAGCTCTTTTGTTACCTTATAAAACAATTAGAAAATCAAATAACAAGTAATTGTCATTGTGGTAATTAAGTATTAAGTAAGTTTGATCTAAGTGAATTCTATTTTCCTGTCTTCTATTATGAACAAGACCAGATTCATTTGTAATGAAAAATTTGCTTTAGATGTTAAAACATGTGATTGTTTCCTGTTTTTGTCATTGTTTCCTGTATAAAACTTAATGTTAGAACGAATACTTGCCTTGTAGTTACGAAAACTGTAGTGAAATTCAAATCAAACTATATCAGGAAACTTGTTTGAAAGTTGAAAAGCAAATGGCACCTCACTCAAAACAATGACTCTCCCTTGACAGTCTCAATAACAAATATTTCTTTAAAAGAAGCAATTTGGGTTTTTGCAAGTACTCAGTACCACGTAACCAAAAAATATATTATTTGGAATACTTGAGGAAAACTATGAAAAAATGAGCAAATAGGTTGAAATCCTGTGGGCACTTATGCAATGAATTTTACATTAGTTCCTTACCGTTCATTCCATATCAATTCTTCATCTCCTGATGAAGGCATATCCAGTTTTGTTTAATAATCTCCTGGTAGAAACCAAAACCAAACTGTTTTGAGATTCTTTTTCGTTGTGAACGAGAGCTTATTGTTTCGAAAAGAAAGTCTAAATTAGAAAGGGACGAATTCCAAAAGTGAACAGTCCTGGTCAGTAACCTCAGTAAAACCTAAAAACCAGTCGAGGATTTTCTCACTATTGAAATAATTTAATCAACAGCTGCAAAGTCCAACTATTTAGTCAAGATCGGCCGTTGGTGCTGCCATAGTTGAATAAGATATTCTTTAATACAATCTTGAACTTCAATGGGTGCTATCTATTTCTACAGTTATCAGCCCTACTTTTGTCTGGGATGCTTATCAACAATAGAAAATTCGGTTTAATGAACAGAAAAGTAGGCACTTTTTAACGTTACCTGTCACAACTTTTATTATGGAACGCCTAGTTCAGTTGCAACAATTAAAAAAACTGTCTCTTTTCTATAACATGGCAGAAGCATTATTCTAGGATAATGTTTCATGAAACAATTTTATTTTGCTGGGTAAGGACGTGATGAGAAACAATCACGTTTTAGGTTTAAATAACATAAAAAAGTATTTTACTTATGACGTATCACGATTTCATGCCTATATTTCTTGAAATGTTGAAGAACACGGGAAGAACGAGTTTGTTCCTTGAGATCAGACTCACGTTGGGACCAGATATGCACCAGCAGAAAGTAAATCTTAAGAACGAAATTTCAAGGAACAAAATCGAATGAATGTACTTGATTTGTGTTGTTGATTTCCATATGTGTATAGATGCCGCTTCTCTATACCCATCATTGGGAGTTTCTGCACTTTTATACATGAGCTAGTACGAATGAATCCAATTTAACACAAATATTTACTTTACGCAAGGAATAAAGTTGAAATTAACTATAAATTTTGCGAGTTAAAAGTGCATTGTCCAGTCCCAGCTTTATATACTGGCAAACAAGGAGTCGAGCTCGATTTGAGTATTTTATCAACAAATCTAACTATATAAGAAAACTAATCTACATTTTCTGCATTTGAAAAGTTGTTGCCAACTTATAAAAAAATTGGAAACATCTGAAGAAGTTTAATAGGAAAAGGAGTGATTTTAAGATGTTTGAATACTATTTAACCCTTTACGAAGTATAAATTCGAATTTAGTGGGCAGGCTGGATTCATTGAAAAACTAACTGGTGTTGCCGGTATGTTGATTCTTGAACGTTTAGCTAATATTACTTTATTTTTATATGATTAATTTTTCGTTAATAATTAAATATAAAATTGCATTACGGTTTCCTCGTAGTCCTTTGAAATGCCATCCTTCAAGTAATTCCATTTCATTGTTTAGTGTCTCGACTCACTAAAAATGTTTTTATGTATACTAACACTCGCTACCGAATTTAGTTTTCCGGAAAACATCAAAAAAAACAAACATCCAAAAAATTTCATTTCTTGCAAATTGACTGATAAGGGTTAAAATGCAAGACGCACATATGGTGCCGAGATGTTGTCAAAGAAATTGCCAGGGAAGACAAGTCGAAGTTGACAATGTTTAAAACAAAAGTAAGAAAGCTGAGAATGTTCGTTGCCAGAGATGGTAGTCATAAAAGCAACGAAGCACTGCTACATAGCTACCATTTCAATAGCTCCTTTCTCCTTCTCCAATAGAATCCTTTGAATGTGTCTTTCTATACAGCAAGATGCAGATGCGTTTTTCCTGTTCGAATCATTCTTCGTTTTAGTTGACTTCTCCCAAAACTATATATATCACATATGACTGAAACTTATGTTGAACAGCATGTGTTTCAGAAAAGGAGGTGGAGTTAAAATTGAGCCTTTCTTTTGGTGCAATAAACTATTTTAGCATTGACTGAAAAGGTGACAGTGAATACCACACAGCTTACGTTCAAAACGCGATTTTATTGAGTTTAAATAGTTTCGGGCAAAGAAATGAATACCTTCGTAAGGGGTGTGTTTGGTGTCATTGCATTTTGCATGACATCTACCAGTAAATTATTTATTTGACCCAGTTGAAATATTGGTGAATGGTGGAAGGAAGCTTCTTCGTACTATAATAATGTGGAATATTATATGAGATCAACACGTGGGATGTTTCAGCCTATTTCAGTTCCAACCATTTATTATCAACCTTCATACGGCTCCGCCCAAACGAAGCCCTCGACGATAACTTTAGAAGGCACTCGTTTTTTTAATAAGTTGTCTATTTTTAGAAACTGTTCATTAAGGATATAAATTATGGAGCTGCGTATTGATGTTTACTTGTATAGGAGCCCGGAAAAATAAGTTAATCAATGTTTTTTCGGAGGGTAGTGGAATATTTGGCTTCTAAATCTTTTACTTTGAAAAGTCTTATCTGTTCGAATAAGCAGTCATCATTGTTTGTGCTTTCAACATGATTTTAAGTTCTACACTGTTCTTATCTTTAAATTATCAAATATAAAAATAGTGTTTAAAAATAATTACAAAAATTGTAAATTCCGTACCAAGCCACTTGATTCCCTCCGCTATTTATTTTTTCTGTGCATTAACTGGTCATCCAATTTAACGAAATTCATAAAATTCTTGGAAAAATTCTTTATTATACAAGCGATAATGATGTGATTTTCAATTTTCAATTTTGTAGCAATTTTGCCCAATTCTAAAGCAAAATATTCTAGGAGTTTTGTTGTATTTTCCACTTAAATGTCAAAATATCCTATATATGATATTTAAAAATTTTGCATATATGCAACAGATAGCTACATTACTGATTTCATAACCAAACAATTGTTGTCGTTTTTTGGCTCTTTCAATCATTATCCTGAGAGCAACAGTATATGATGACATAAAAATTGCAATAAACCCCTCAAAAACTCTTTCGTTCAAATGGTAGGCAGCTCATTTTTATATAAGGAATGTAAGTAGGTTTGAAATAGCCTAACATCAAAACAGCGCTCTCATTTACCACAAACTGCCAATTTAGCGAAATTCAACCGATAAAACTGTAAGTTCAATTGCGTTTGCAGCCATAATAAATTGGGAATAGAACATATAGACAAAAAAACAGTAGAGCCATAGCCAGTAGCTACCATATCAAATAAAGTACAACTACTATGAAGCGCTAATACTGTCAAGGCAAATCGCAAAGAAAGAGAACGAAATAATTCATTTAAAACATACAGCAAGAATAAAAGAAGAAAGAGAGCGTGAGAATTAAATGACACAGGTAAGTGGAGAGACCGCGATGGCTCGCTCTCTGAACTAAAATGTATTCTGAGCAATAATTTTCTGATGTAAGTAACAGAAGTCATTAGGTATGGGTAAGTTTAAAGAATATGTCAATGAGTATTTTGAAGTCGAACTTAGAAGTTGAAGTTAAATGCCGGTCGAATCTCGTTAGGCCGGGAATCAATTGAAAGTGTTATATGGTCCAATATGGTAGTAAGGTTATGTTTTCAAAAGCTTGGCTCATGTTGTTATAGGTCCTTGTTTCCATATGCAGTGCAGTATTTTCTGGTTTTCAGCGGCTGTGCAGTATTTATACAGCGCACGTACATATATCGATAACACTCCCGCGAGGCTCCTCTTAGACGGAGATAGAAAAGGCAAAGGTTATATTTGTATCGCGTGTTTAAGCAAAAGCTTTGAGAGGAGTGTTCTTGCTTTACGCGGAACTGAGAAAACATTTCTAAATACAAATAAAGATACGCCAACTTTGGTTGAATACCGTTAGATTGAGTGTTTGTCCGAAGTGTCAGTAGCTAAAGTATGGTATAAGCATAAATGCCGAGTGAATTGTAGACGAGTTCCTATTGAATTGTTGAATTAGAATTCAAAAATATCTTATACTTTTTACGTCTTTAATATGCAGGGAAAATTCAGATTTTTTGACAAAGAGCATACAATTAACTTTAAAAAGTTAATGTAGAATATATTTCTAAGTAATTGAATTGACACACATATAATAGAATTCCAGTTCTTGAAGATTGTGGTTGGTAAGAGTTCAGCTTAGTAATTCCTCATTGAATTACCTTGCTTGCCTTCAATATGTGTTATAAATTCTCCCTTTGAGCATTGCGCTAGCTAACCTCAACATTTTCCTTAGGGCAGCTATTCTATTAGAATGTATGAGTATTTAATTCATGTTTCCTTTTTCATCCAGAAACAAAGCAATATAAGTAAATGTTTTGGAAGACGCTTTCAAAGTGAATTGATACGCTCTAATAATGGGATAGAAACTAATTTCTTTGTTAGCTTTCGCAGCTGATACCAAAACCAATCTCAAATGGCTGATTCTCTCATATTAACGGTTATTACTATTCAAAGATGCATTTTCTTTAGATCAATATCGAAACCACGACTAACGGTTAGTGGCAAGAATGTTTCACGGAGGAATTGCAGTCAAAAGAGTTCCTTCGCATTACAAAGGGGCACATCTAAAGCTGTTTGTCTATCGTGGCCGGAAGGTTTCTGCAGTGAAGGTTAATTCTACCCGCGATGTTAAGAGACGAACTATGGAGTGTTGAATTTCTCGATGTATGATGATGTATCAAAAGAATCAATTATCTGAAAGATATAAATGATGTTATTTGTATACACCGGCACGTTTTGGAAAGTTTCAGATATATTAAGAATCAGGGAACTGTGGAGTCACAGGTTATAATATTTTTTTAATTAAATCCTTGATTTCCTCCGCAGTTTTCCACCCAAAACTTATATTCATGCAGAATTGATCATGATTGTGTTTGCAAAAGAATACTTTAATTGGTCGCAGAAAATCGTCTGCTCCTTCTGACGAGTTTACTTTCTTTTGTTTCGTAATTATATACTAAGGGAAAACCTCAAATAATCCTGGTCGACATTAATTTTCGAGGTGCTGTAACGTGTTGGATATATAAAATGAAGAAAACAGACGTTTGATGCAAAAGCTTAAAATTTATGAAACATAAATGGCGATAAACAAACCAAGAAGAATGATAAACACTCAGTAAAAAAACGAATGGAGAGCGTGATGACACCATGGCAATTTTAGGCTGAAAGAAAATCCATGCAATTTTTCACCCCTATGATATTCATTCAGCGCTGAGCGGAATAAGCAAAAAAAAAAACGACAAAATCTCTTCCCTTAAAATCAACATTGAATTCCGTGGACCCGCGTTCCTCGTATAAGAAACGGTATAAGTGCATAGAAAAGAAAAACATGAGTGAACGAGAACATGCTCATATGTATGTAAGCCACATTGCTATAAAGAACTCTGAAGGGTAGTTTAGGATAAAGATTGTCTGCATTGCATGCAACAGACTGTCTGGATTTAATGGTAGCATATAGAAAAGATTCTTGATTTTTTCCCGCACTCACCATTTAGTATGGAAATGGTGAAAACTGTGCACGAAATGTATGAATATGTAGGGTGGTGGTCGCGGTAGGCAACTTGACATTTTCAAGGAATTTTCATTTTCCATTCTCTCCCATTGCAACACACTTTTCAATAGAATATTTTGTCGCATTACCTCAGGAATTGTTGTTTGTTCGGCACTCGACTGTCGAATGCAGACAGCAGCTTTCTCGGCAAAGCAAGGGTGGAAGTGCAATTTTTTCACTTCGTCTTGCTTTCATTTTTCCTACTGCCTTTCTTCCTGTGTTCCTTTCTGTCTTCCTAGCGTGTGTAAAGTTTTTTTTTATTGATGTGAAGTGTAGGAGTTAGTGACAATTCGAAATGAGATTTGGTTCTTATTTTAATAAGAGAAATTTTAGCTTAAATTCCTAATTTCGACGCAGTGGAAAAGCTTGAAAGAATTTATTAGTAATTTCCAGACAGTTGGAAAATTTCACTTCAAGATGACCTTTCAAATAGAGGTAGTAATCTCAACACGCGTAGATAAAAATATTCTGTATCAAAGGTCTGACAAGATATGTCTAATCGTTCTAAACGAGACTTAGCAGTCTGCCGAAGATCAAGTCGAATAAAGTGCACAATATTTGGAAGGCAATATACCACATTCGGGAAATTCGCGAAAAATTTATTTCATGCGCATCTTCAGAAAACAGCAATAATTTCGAGTTTCTAATTAAAATACAAGAAAAGGGCGATTATACCAAAAGCTTGGTAAAGGATTCAGGCTACCCATTTAATCAGTATATATTTGTCATTTTCTATAGTGTAGTTATATAACCAAATAACATCAACCAAAGATATCAAGGTAAAACTAACTCAAAACAGCAGAAAAGCGCCTTTAAAGCAATCAAAGCATCTTTCGATGATACTAAACGACGGCAAAATGAACCATTATGTTTTTATGCCTTTCAATTCTCAACGAAGAACATTTTACGAGTAAAACATTTTGAATCGTTTTCCGACAAATAAATCATTTTTCAGGCAATATCATTCTTCTTTCACGATTCATGAATTTAAGCATTTTCAATAAGGTCTTCTTTATAATACCAATTTTAATTGCAATATTCATATTTATAAAATCTTCGTTTACGCACTACCGTAGCTTATCGTACGCTCAATGCAATTAACCTATTTTTTCCTTTTTCCTTGGGAAAAACTTTTGCCAGAATCTACTCCAACATCAAAAAACACATCAATTCTTTTCGAGATTTGTTGTTCTTAATCGAGGTTGTTGTTCTTAATTTTGAAAAGGGAGGAATTGAAACCCACGTTTTCATAAGATTTCCGAAAAATCTTTCTTACTAAGGGTACAACAGATGTAGACAAGAAACTCAACACCGATCTTGGAAGGTACGCTGATAAAAAAACAGGGTCGTGTGGAACGGGCACGGTGAAGAGGTCTCCATAAAGGCTACAAAAGCAATAATGAAAGTCAATATTAGGAAAAACCTGAAATCCTGCGGTGAATGCACAATTTGATTTTGTGACAAATCGTCACCTAAGGAGCAGTGCCAAGTGCCAGTGCCATCGATCGGGTTGAACATTTGGCATCTGTATCACCGGAGCCATAAAAAATCATGTCCTAAAGCAGCTCTTGGACAAACTTCATGCCTGTTGGCACATTATTTCACATCTACTATGAAACAATGTTCCGTATAGGTAGAGGAAACGACTTCCAAATCAGGCACAAAGCCCAAGTGAAGTCAACAAAAGTAACCTAATTCATATTTGTGCTCTTGGATATCGTGATAGTAACATCCAGATATCAGAATAAATTTTATGCACTTCTCAACAACGAAATCCAACATAAACTTCATGGAAGGGAATGTGCTTGGTTGATATGCGAATGATTGAAGGGGTCTGAGGGAATAGGCATTGGAGTTTTTACGCCTGACACCAAAACCCAGCACTGAAAGGAAGTAATCTAAGTACCTTTTCGTCTAAGAACTATGCATATCGCTATAACCGCACAACTCAGCACAAACTGGAAATACAAATGTAAAGTTTTAGCCATTCTTTTTTGATAGCGACGTTCAAAAGACGCTTGAATTACGGGTGTACATCGATTACATGGTTCAAGATTTCAGTATTACACTTAAGAACCTGATTGTGGATAATAAGGTTATCCAATACTCAGTACCAGGGCACCAAGTGATCGTGGTAGGTGCCTTGCACTGCTCGAATGAGCAGGCGGATCAATGAGCAAGAAAGAAAACGGTGGCAGCATGGAACCTGAACCTTTTTGACGTTCACGTTCGATGAATGCTGCCGCAGAATAACAGAAAATGTGAAGATCGAGGAACGATTCTGTATCCTCATGAGAGGATGAAGATAGAAAATGCAACAAGCATACTGCCAGGGCTCAAAATATTGATATTCTTATTCAATGTGTATAATGTGAAAAAGCTTATGGTCTTTACTCAGATCTTTAACCAAGGTCTGAGATGTTAAAAGGGGGATTGCTCATTCGAAGATATTTAAACAGCGATCAAATTGAAGCAGACCGATAACTTTCTTGGAAGTTTGAGTTGCTTGCGGCGTTCTAGGTATACCGGGAAAGGTTTCACAGTATGCCTTTGAAATTTAACTATCTGAAGTTTGCATCGTTGCGAACATAACAGCCACGTTTTTTTCTCCAATTTTTGTAGTTTCTTTGCGTAATTCTGATTCTACTGACACTCTTACAGTTTTTTAATTTGGTAAAATCTTCGAAAGATAGCAAAAAGTGAAAAACTTTCCGACCTTTGCGACCGCGACGATTTAAACGTCAGAAATTTTGAAATTTGATGTTCGCTACACCAGTCTCACAATCAATCGAGCACATCTTTCAGATTAAACTAAACTAAAGCAAAATTTAAGCATCTAAATCATTTCGTTAGTACCAAAGTTGTGGCCAATATTAACAGAAAAAATATAAACGTGAAAATAAATAAATATCCGTTAAGCATCATATGCGACTTTAAAAAAAAACACACCATTTACTCAATTCTAATAAATATTTTAATAAAATTATCAAATTGAGTTATATAAAGTTTTATCTTTACTTTCGCATTCATTTATTTCTTTACTAAAACGTCTATCCAGCTAACATGTATGCATTTCCTGAGCAAATTACGCTGTTTGAAACAACGTTTCGTCTCCGTTTATGGAAATTGCAAGAGATGTTAATGCAAATTATCCTTAATTTTGTCACAATGAAGATATAAAAAGAGAGAGGAAGGTGGATAGAAGTTAACGAGAACATGGAAAATAAGTGACCTTCCAATTATCCACTGTTGGCGAACCAAACGACTTGGAAATTTTTTCAGCCTTAGCGTTAGCTCTGGTGGAAATGGTGGTCATGCATTTGAAAAGGTCGCGAAGACTCATACTGATTGCTAAGGAAAATTAGGATTAAGCCAATTGAGTTACAGGAACAACAATATGTGACAAAAAGAATTAATATAGGCGACTCAGTTTTAATGTTTTTTGCAAATCGAAGGCACACCTACATTCTGCGAATTTAGGCTGCTTCTGTTCAAAGGATATTTTAGCTTCATAAGCTGAACTCTGCACATTTGAACCTTTAAAAGTGGGGAATGAAAAGGTATGCAAGTGATTTTAAACGTAATTTCAAAATATTTGAGCGAAATAATTACTTGTATTTCAATATGTAAGGCAACGAGCAAAGAATTGAAAAAAAAAATTCAAACCCAATTATTGTAGTTCAGAAAAATCTTTAGTTGATTCCTTGTTCGTGAACGATGCCATGGAAAATAGCGACGAATTCAACAGGACCAGCTCACAAACACATAACATTTCACTTCATATTGAATGAAGGTGTCAGACTTTGGAGAGTTTTACGCTCGCTCAACGTTGGGTTATAGTAGTTTCTATTCAACTTTTAATTATCATTTCAGGGCTTTAATATATGACTCCGAAAGGTCATGTTCACTAGGCGAAGTCACCGTCACCGCAGTTTGCAGGATTGTATGAAGTCGAAGGATCCTCGTATCCACATAAGACGAGCAGCATCAAGAGAACATGAGAGATAAAATAACGTGTGATGGTAGCATGCAAAAATAAATTTTGCGGAGTTGACCTAGAGCAAAATTTATGCAGCGTAGTTTTAACTTTGAAATTGTGTAAAGTTACGAGGAACGTTACGGCGCTACGAAACGACACAGGATGTGGACTATGTGGCGGTAGGATTTTACGAAAACAACGCATCGTTTTTTCTACTCTCTTCGGTTATGTTGAGGGTTTGTTCTGCCACGAAAAGCGGATGGGAGCTTTTGTTGGCTTTATCATTTTAAATGATTAAATGGTTTGTTAAAGTGAGCTACAGTGGTCTTTTGGAGGGAATTTCTTCCTTAAGCGGATTAATTTATGCACATTTAACGAAAGGTTTTTTCTTTTGAGATGTGCCTAAATGTTGATACAAGACGATATACTGCTAACACTTGTATCCTTCAAAACATGAAGAATATTTAAATAGTACTAAACGCCACACTATTGCTGTGTTCGATTGAAAATGCAATCAATTTACAAATTTCAATTTCGCAATCAATTTACAATATTCACCACGAAACAGTAGTGAAGTGGTGGAAAATGAAATTTCAAAATGGGGAAAGTAACATACTACACAAACTCTTCTTCAACTGAAGAATGAATTAAAACTATTCTACATTTAGTTTGTCATATTGTAAAGAACAAATCTTGTACAATAAATATTCTTTTGTGAGGTAAATCTCATGGAAGAATACTTTGTTAAAACAAATGCCCCCACCTGCTCAAAAATTACAAAGGAAATTCATGATTTATTATTTCATTAAAAATGCGAAGAAATTTTCGCTCGTTTAAGTATTGTGCGCGATAATCTTTAAGTATTTCAACAATCACAGAAGCTACTTATACTTAAACAAGACTAACAAATCGCATATTCTGAATTCGTTAAAATTTGAGAGTATGTTGCCTATTTTCCCTTTTTTGTTTTTGTCGAAGCAAAAACTTTTTGTCGCTTTCCGTAAACAAAACATATTATTATACAGGAAATGATACTGAATTATCGTTTTAAGTTCTTGCTCCTTCCATTCGCTACACTTCTTGTTCGTTTAAAGAAATATTAACTTTAGCAGACAAAATTTGAATTAATATTCGTTTTATTCTTGGCGCAGGCCGAAATTATATTGTCTTTTGTGTCTATCGGACCATGTTGCGTTTCTATAGAGAACGCGTTTCTTGTACTTGCTGTCCAATTTTTTCATCAATTCTTTTCAGTAGATGCTCGAGCTGAATCGAAAATCTAGTACAGTGCAAGAAATGCACCCTTATAACCGAACAATGCTAAACACACGAAAAATGCAAGTTCAAAACGAATTTATCTTGAAAAAAGAGTTCGATATTCCACATAATTATTTTCACGACTCGTAAGATAAGCATAAAATATTTCCATAAAATGCTCATTGCTCATTATGGGAAGTTCAAATTGTGACAAAAGTATCGAAAATCCAAAGTGCAGCTGTATTGTATTGATTTGGATTCAACACACTGTTCAATTTATTCAAACTCACAGTATTTTCAAATTCAAGTATTCAAATTTCGCATACTAAAGGAGTAAAATTATTGGAATATTTTCGGGAAATTTTAGAAATATATCTTGATTAAAAGTATGAAATTCATCATAGAACAACTCAATACTATCGATGACTAAGAAATACTGTCAGTGGTCAATTTAGATTAACTTAGGTCACAGGAAGTTACATCCCGAAGATGAAGTTACTTGTATTTAGCTTGGTAATCGACATTCCTAACGATATGCTGAACGAATTGTTCGAGCTTGAATGAAAGGGGCTGAACAATTTCTTTAATTTTTTTTTAAACTTCTTAGCATTGTCGAATTATCTCAGCAATTTTGAATCTCTTCGAAATGATTGATTTGATTCGATTTCGAAGTGATTGTGTACTTATTTATGATTTTTACATTCGTTCATATTTTGTTTAAATAATTTGTTTAAAATGCATATTTCACTGTTTTATAACATTGTTCAATGATTGTGTTTAAGATTTCAAAACTTCACGTTTTAATGCCGTCGACTGAACTTTGTGAGACTTTGATAAATAACAAGGTTTCCACCGCATCTTCATTACGAACGCATATCATTATCTTTGAATTGAAGGAGGTTAGGTTAGGAGGACAGCAATTCACGGGCTCAATCCTGTAACGGACACCAATAATAATATTTTAAATACACAATATCATGCATTATTCGGTACTACTATATTATTTTCTAAGAGCTGAGAATAACCAACATCGAATTTGCTCAATACTCGTCAGAGATATCGCCCTTCCGACTTCAGCAAGGACAATTCAATAAATTATAAATCTTCAAAATAATCAAGTTGATCTGATGATGTACCTCCAATGAGCAAAAGCCTCGTTTGTATTAAATCTATTTTGACAACGCAAGTGCATCCCTTTCATGTGTCCTAGGCTATATTAACCAATTCCTTTCCTGATGTGACCTCAGCCGGTGCCCCTTGTGCTCAGATGCGATCCTATAACTTTAGGACATGTTCGAGCATGAGTATATAAAGTTGGCCAGTCGGTTGGTCGCTCGGTCGTCGGTCTATCTTTATTTATTTCCACTATAGCATTGGTGCATTGCGACAGTTGTTCATTTTGGGGCAAAGGCAGTCTGCTGGCTACATTTTATGGAATACATCGAAAAAATGCCTAGACCAACAATAATGGTGTCTACGTATTCTGTAGTTTGGTATGGCCAATGCTGTTGACTATATTTTATATTCTAGATACAGAGCTCTTCTCATTGATATGACTCTACAAATTGAGTTGGTGAGTATTATGTGGAAGGACATATAGGGCAGCAAAGTACATATTATAGTACTTGGTGTACACTCTAAAAAAGGATACATAATGTGTAGGCTTAGCTCACTTTGTCAAGGAAGTTAGCTCAGTGGAAGTTTAGTATAAAGTAAAATACGTTCGCCGTGATGGAGTCTCCGCATATCGGATAGAAAAACTCACAACTGGTGGTTGGTTAGTTAGCTGGCTAGGACATAACAACCAGACTAAAGTGGAATGTTCTGTTTGTGCACGTATATGCTCAAGAGTTAGAGCCCATAGCTCCATCGGCACCCTCACCATCTACGAAGTACCTCGGGCTCAGTTTGAACTGGATAAATGGGAAGCGATTTATCCATTCAATGCAACGTGCTGTTCTTCAACTTTTTCCACTAGCAACTCAATGGCTGCGGCGATGACGGCAAGAACGCCCAACGTCTTTTGCAAAATAATCTACAAAGGAGTGTCTTAAGAAGCCTATGAATGTATGTAAACATGCATGCCTGTCGTAGAAATTGTTCCAGAAAATTTGGCGTTCACCCAAATGAAAATTCTTTCGTTTTTCGTCGTTCGTCTTTCTTTGCCATGTCTTGTCTAATTTCAATTCCATTCTTGCTTTCGGCCATTCTTTTCGACTCTCTCCTGCCTTTTCGTCTCTGAATCTAACGACTGATGCCGATCAATAATAGGACCTTTGCCAAAAAAATATACTTAGCCTAAATTTTCTTCTGATTCCCATCATGTAGAAGACAATTTCATTTTTTGTGAGGTTTTATTTTATCCTGAATGTGATTTCAACGTTTGGAGAACTGAATGCTTCAGAATCGGCAAAGCATAAATTAGATTTTCTAGCGAATATTTATTTTAAAAGCTTTTCTCATTTTAATTAAAATGCATATTTTAGGATTCTTTGCTTTAATACTGAAGTGCATTTTTGTGCCTTCACCAAAAAGGCATCGATTTTGTAACAGTGGAATGAAAATACATAAAAATACAAAAAAAAAACCAACAATGCGAAAAGAATAATGCAACCTAGTCATTTATTGACTGATATTTCACTCGTTTGAGTGAGGGTTCTCAACATTCTTTACTTGTTCAGATATTTTTAATAAAGTTTGCAGTGATATTTATTCGCAATATTTATTTCGATTACACCAACGTTTCCATCGATTCTTTCGTCCAACTGCAATGTAATGAAATCTACAGTATTGATGACTTATTGCTACAAGTCATAATGTAAGAATAGCGAAAATCGTACAAGTTTTCTTGCAGTAAGTTTTCCATTTCCACTCTGAAAATGACTTAATTTGTACGTTTTCAAAGACGTCACACATCTTAAAGTAGATACAGAACCATTCCTTTCTGTATGTTAAATGACTCTCCGAAAATTATTCCAAACTGAGTTTTTCACGAAACTTAAAATTCAGAGATACAAGAGCATTTTTTTCCTTTGATTAAACGTTGTAACGACGGTAACCTGCGTCAAACGTTTATGAAGCAAAAAAATAAGCCGAACACTAAGCACAGCAACCTATAAACAGGAAAATTCGATAAACATCATATAAACCAGATTATGCAAATAAGATGACATACGTAGAAGCATTCTTTGCAAAAATTTTCTAAATTTCAGATCGGAAAAATAAGTTTCGGTTTGTTATTTTTCAAAATTATTTTTATTTGATACATCGATGTGTTGGATATGTTCAAATCTTTGGTTTGTTCTATGTACACTTTACACTTCGCACTTGTAAATTCCGAAAATTTTGCTTTTATTATATTTTTCAATATTTCAACTGTTCATACCTACTTCATTGCAAACTATAGTAACTAGAAGCTCCATTTATTGTCAATATTTCAAAGTTTCTTCTCATTTACACGTAAACGTGAAGTGAAATAAAGTTTGATATATTAGTCTACATGTGGGTAAAATTTCAAATCGTGTAAAATATAGAAAAACCATGCCGATCAACAACACAATGGCCTTGACAGCTAGCTACAATTGCTTATGAAGTATATTTTTTATCTTTTATTTGGACTTCAATAAAACTGTTATCAGTTCTTCATCTGACTGAAGTTTTTTCTTTTATACACTTTTTGTTTTGTCGCCAAAATCTTTTTAAATTATTTGTAAAAGGGCATCGATGATTGAAAGAAGGTGTATATTATTTATAAAAGAGGAAAAAATTCAAATGTTACAAAACTTCTCGTATACGCACAATTTCTTGGGAAACCCTACGGCTATAATAAATAAATTATTCAAGATTCAAGATATAAATTCAAGAGTCGGCTTTATTCAAAATTCCTACGCTACACGACTTATAGATCATAATTTCCGCCAAGGATCGAAAAAAGTGCTGATCATAATCATGAGAATTCGCGGTTATTGGGATCTTTCATTAAACTATAGATTTATCTTCTATAAGATTTGAATCTCATTCCATGGGACACACAAAATTGTTATTCCTTGAGAAATTTGTGGCTTTTTGTTCATATTTCATATTTTATTCATATTCCTATATCCTATTCCATAATCCTATCAAAAGGATTTTCAGACGATCTTATTCGATCTTAACTTATTTTGATAAACATATACGTTCAATTGTAGTACTCACAGATCATTATGTCTTCATTTTTCCAGGATACGGGCACGACATTTCACCAATGCACTTCACAGCGTACCTGCCACGAATGGAAAACGAAGTGACAGTAGTAACATCACAGAGTCACCAATCCTCATCATCACCTTCCTCGCATTACACCTACCATACCGTTGCGTCGGCTACGTCGCCTGACGCTGGAGACCGCTACAGTCCTCACACTGTACATGTGAAATCTGAAGATGATAGTCCATCGCAAAGTCCGCAGTATCAAAGTCGAAAATCGTTAGCAATGTGCTTTACAAGTACGGGAGCGGCTTTGTCCTTACCACCTAAGAAGAAAGATATTTACAGACCGTACTCACTAGACGATAGACCTTTGCCTACACGTACCTATGACATGCGAATACCGGCCGAAGAAGATTTGCATGCAGCGCATGCTATTTTGGATCTCAGTGCATCTACGGCATTTTTACCACCTCCTCAGCCACACCAGCTCCAGCAGCATCATTCGCAACATCAAGAGGAATCGCCAATTTCACCGCGACAACCCCATCATGATGAAGAGCATTCTCCGCGTCTTTCCCAACACCATGATATACCCGAATCGCCAGCGAATGAAGCACAAAAACATGTGGTTGATGCACATCCTTTGACAACAATTCTAGTACCTGACAAAGAAGAACGATTGCTAATAAGTAAAATAGAAACAAATCCTGTCCAAAATGAAAACAGTAACACCACAAATATAAATTTGGTGGCGCCCCCACTCAAAACAAGCTCGAAAACGGTAGCGTACACTTATGAGGCATTCTTTGTCAGTGACGGTCGGTCAAAACGGAAATCACATGGCGAGCCAGTAGTTGTAGAAAACAAAGCCAAGTATACCTGCACGGAATGTGGGAAACAGTATGCAACTTCCAGTAACTTGTCGAGGCACAAACAGACGCATCGAAGTTTGGACTCGCAATCTGCAAAAAAGTGCCATACCTGCGGAAAAGCATATGTGTCCATGCCTGCATTGGCCATGCACGTATTAACTCACAAACTCTCCCACAGTTGCGGGGTTTGCGGGAAACTTTTCTCTAGACCCTGGCTCCTGCAAGGTCACCTGCGCTCGCACACTGGAGAAAAACCTTACGGATGCGCTCATTGCGGAAAAGCCTTCGCTGATCGCTCGAACTTGCGAGCTCACATGCAAACTCATTCGGTCGATAAAAATTTTGAATGCAAACGTTGCCACAAAACATTCGCGCTTAAAAGTTACCTTAACAAGCATTTAGAATCAGCATGTTTCAAGGACGACAGCAGTTCAACAGGCGCTATTATTATCGATGGACGAAACGGCGCGCCTCACTCCGGCCTATTGCTGAGTGACGTTATTCATAATTCAAAACTGTCAGTACAAGGATCATCTGGATCAAATCTATCTGGAACTGGATCAGTTGGAGCGACGCTAAATGGTACAGCGAGTATGTCAGCTGGAGCAACTCTCAATGGCGGTTCGCATGCAGGAAATGAAGGTTTGTTAATAGCTAGTGTGACTGGAGGCAAAGTTTTAACAACAGTCAACTTAACCCCAGTACTGAGTGCAAGGAGTACAATACAAATAGCAGCATCATTTGGTGGGTAACCTTAGTGCTAAATGGTTCGATATTCAAATTTAATTCCTCCAATGAAAAACTGGATGAAATCCGAGTGAAGTCATTAAATTTATTTAAATCTGTCCTGCAAATGCTTCGAACCCTTTTTGTTTATTTTTCCCGACGAACTTTGTATTTCTATCTACCGAGACAGACTTCTTTGAAGGAGAAGCATGATGAATGGCGAGTATAAAAAACGATATAAAAAGACTAGATTGCATGTTTAAGTTGATTGCGAAATTGTAAATTTATTTAAGAATATTGTAGGAAATTTATGAAAAAAATGGTATAACCAATTATGCTTCAGCTACAAGATAATATAATTGGGGAAATTTCGTATGTTTCGCTGGCAGTTTTTTGTTTATTTTAAATATCTACAAGCGTCCACACGTACAAAATTTCTGCACCAGCAGTACGCTCCAAAATTTTGTTTCCCATTCATTCCTTTAAATAAAATTATATCCATTCATTCCATGTATATTTAAATCTAAATAGATTCTAACTTCGTACCCTAAGCTATTTATTTAATTCCAATTTTTAACATGTCTTTAATTGAAGATCCTCGTATAAATTAACAATAAAAGTCATCATATGTCCATCCTTGCACTTTCCAATTCACTTCTGGGTTAGCAAAAAGATCGACATTGGGAAAAAGAAACATCACGAACAAGACCTGGTCGATACTGATTAATTTTCAAACTCCACTTAAATATCAAATTAATACTTCAATTTTGTATGTAGTCCTTTGTTTTTCACTCAGAAAATATAGAGAAGCCTTTGTTGAATAGATTTAATTAACGCATGCTTCGTTATAAAAATTTAGTTTATTAAATCCCATCTAGTCGTTTAATTTTAAGATATTTCTTTAAAAAATTCAAAGTGAATCTAGTCAATTTGATTTAATTCAAAACCGTCTGCACTGTACAATTTTCCATTAGAAGAAAGGACACAGAACTTCTGATAATTATTAAAATAGGTTATTTTCTCTAGTCTATAGTCTTTACTCGTAAGCTAGTGAGTGTCTAAACTTATACTCAACCTTTCAATAGTGACATACTTACTATTATAAAATCTATACATCAGCAATTATTTCGTTAATCAGTGTGCAAAACAGAGTAATCATTGATGCTACCTTATATTTCAATTATTCTGTTACTGTGGTTGATAACACAACGAAATTGAAACCAAAAGCAACGTTTCTCAAACAACGAACTAGATCTGTAAGGTGCATAGGACGAATAAGATGAACAAACTTTTACAATTTTTAAAATAAGTGATTTTTAATATTAAGGACAGTACACATACAATAATATTTATTGTAGAATAGGTTATCAATGAGCGTGGCTATGATTTTGTATATGTAGATACCACATTTTGCCAGATGATATGATTTCATAAGCGGGAAAAAAGTTTCCTGCTCCTAGTTTTAAAGAAAACGAAAAAGCAATTCAGATGTCAACGAATAAAAAGTCAACATGTAAGCAATTAAATCTGAGTAATACTCAACTAAAACTAAATCGATAATCGAAATCCTAAAGCAATAGATATTTGTGTAAATGGTGGATGTCGTTTTTCTTTGTTTTTGAAAGTGTATGTTAATTAATCACACAATCACAATCAATCATTTAATTTTTTATAATTATTTTGAGTGCGAGTTGTTGATTGCTGCAAATTTTTGGGACCTAGTAGTGAAGGTTTTTTTTAGCTCTTGACATATTGTTTTGAAGTTATTAATCTCTTATTTAATTTATAATTATTTTACTCGGGATTTTAATTTATTCAATTATTTCTATTGCATAAAAAGAAAATGAAAGTAATATAATAGAAATAAGTACATTTTTTCGAGATGAAAACTTCTTTAAAATCACTCAGACTTATAAAAGTTTCTATCCTTTTTCATTGCTTCGAGATTATAAGACGTTGATTCTAAAATCAACAAATTCCTACTTTGACCTCTTATGGGTTCCAATCTGAGCAGGAACTGGCAAATGCATGTTATATGCATTGATTGCAGGCTGCAGGTAGTTTTTGTCACTTCTCTTTGTTTCACAAAACTTATAGCCAAGAACGAAGCGCTGATAAAAATCGAGGAATAAAGCCATCAAGAAGATTTTTCAATTGAAAATCGAGTGCATCATACTTTCTTCGATGAAGATACAGATTTTCTTTTCTCCAACAACCCTCCTTTGGCCTTCCTGAAAATGTTTGACCTAAAATATCCACCAAATAAATGTATCAAATAGGGAAGGCTCACAGAAATCATGCTTAAGATTCTCGGGTGGATATCATTTACGACAATCAATAAAAACCACTTGACAGTCAATTAATTTTTGTATAATATTTTTCCATTCATCGGTTGGTCAAAACTCCATTGATTAGTCAATGAACTTTCGTTTCTAGTCCGATAAATTTTTTTCGGGCAGGGAAGTGAAGGCTATTGGACTCGAAGTGGCACGTCCTACTGGACTACCCCGTAAACATCTCTCCCGTTACCCGGAGTACCTAGCCTAGAACCGTTTGACAAAAAACGCCTTCAGCTTACAGGAGTATCTTTCCTAGCGAGAGTAGGAGGAGTATAGCTAGAGAAAGCATTCCTCCACTGCCAACACTTCCAGCTGATCCCTTTTTCTGTGAACCCTAAAAAAGCAGATCTTGTGGTTATTTTATCTTCGGTATAATATCAAAAATTCGAACCAAAAATTGTAATAATGTCAAGTCATTTGTACTGGGAGATCTAGAACGGTTTTCAAAACACTCAAGGATCATTCATTGTTGTTCTGGTGTGCTGTGTACAAAACCTCGTGGTTCTATCAATGTGACATCTATAAGATGATGGCAACAATCGAAAACAATATCGTTTTCTTCTTTCAATCTGGTTTCTCGAAAATCTCTATTCAGGTAATGCATATTGAATCTTTGCTTATAGTAACTTTTGATAAGCTTCTCTAATATCCTGCAGCCTACACTACCATTGGTCAATCTTGGTTTTTTCTTGGAAAAAAAATCGAATAGTTTACAATGCCGGAAGTTTGAAGGAAATCAATTGAAAATGTACTTGATACTGCAAAATATTTCAAAAAATTTACAATCAATTATGTCATATACATGAAATAGTAATCGTACACCTGCTCTTAATCAAAAGAAGAGGACAAACGATATCATTGAATCATGAAAATATATCATCGTTCTGTTGTCGTCACAGGCCAAATTTAAATGTGTCTTTTGTCAAAGACACGGTTCGGCGATTTGTACGTTAGGAGGAGGAGGCTTTTTGTCAATTTGTAGGTGTGGACGCGTTTCGGTTGTTTGTAGGTGAGGACGCGTTTCGGGGATTTGTAGGCATCATCAGATCGTTATCAGAAACGAGCCGTCGCTTATAAACAGCCGAAATGCGTTCTTGTCAAACTGTGTAGCATGATCCGACGGTAAAAGCCATATTTTAAAACTATTTACAATGTTATATATAATTCAAAACAACCGGAAGATGGCAGCATATAGTCGGATCGTGTCCTCTGAAAGAAACAAACAATCCGACTGGTTCCAGCAACAAAATACAAAAATTTGGTCTGCGATTACGGACAAATAAAATAAAATTTTTATTACAAAAAACAAAATTAGAGAAGAAAACGCAAAAATAATCTAAAATCAGGTTCCAAATGATATCGAAGAGCTTTTTTCAGCAGGTTTGGATGCATGTATGTATATATGTATGTATATATGTATGCATGTATGAATGTATGATTGTACGTATGTTAGTGAGTATGCATATATGCGTGTATGGAAGAATGAACGGATGTATGTATTCATGTATACTTGTATTAATGAGTGTTTGTTGGTACCTTTGCTTTGATGAAGGTAGGATGCATCGATAGCATTAACCAGTCCTTTGGAAAAAACTGTCCATTCTCTGTAGATCAATTCAAACATATACGCACTGCTAGATTGTCAGGCATGCTGCTGTATTAAAGTCAAATGCGGCGATGTCATACATGTATACATGTCTTTCTATGCATAAGTGTATACATACAGTATTGAAATAACATGTTTTATCGAGAATGATCCGTACTTTTTTTTTTGAATTTATACTGCTATCATTGGAACTGCTTTATAATTTCAATCGAATTAGCATGAAAAATATACGCCCTGGGAAGAAAACAATGTTAAAGAGCAATAATTTAACAAAACATAATTATTATGTATCATAATAATTATACTTCATAACATAATATATTATTTAGACACTATCTCAGTAGTCGCAGATTGATTGTTAAGAAATTCGACACTCACAAAATTTTTTTCGAAAATGGTCCGTCAATTACTTCCGATTTCTATCGTATTTCGTACTATCATTGCATCTACTTGTAAATAATTAAACGTTAGAACATAAATGTATGCGAAATTGATATAAATCATTGGTGAATAAAATAATAATCGATTTAGATTTTCTTTTGCAAAGAACGAATTTATCATTTATGCATGTTTATTTTTTATCACAATGAGCTTTCTTGAATTAGAAAAAAAAATTCGTTGCAGTTATTGTATAAATCAAAATGAAAGCGTGAAAGGTAACTTAAATTGATTTTTTACGGAGCTGGTTGAAGGCCAGTATAGCCGCATGAATCTAAATGAAATATGTCGTGTTTCGAAATTTTTATAATATAATTTATTTAGCCAAATTTATTTTCAAAATTTTTTCAATGTTCATTAGAAGTTTCTTGAGTTAAATGGGGGAAACTTTCAAAATTAGAACGTCTAGGAAAGGGATAAGGTGCAATAAGAATGTTATCGGAGTTTTGATTTTCAATTAGCCTAAATTTTCTTTGCTCTTTTCTAAGAGAATTTCTCTTCTGCGAGAATTGTATCTAATTCAATAAGAAATACGAGCAACAATTCACCTTAATCAATTTGAATAGTGCACGTTACAGTCTGTGTGACTTCCTTCCCAAAATTTACCTTACTTCAAATATTTACGAATATTAACCCTTCCAGACATGAAATAAATCGAATAGCAAATGGTTGATTCAATAGAGAATTAGTCGAAAAAAATCACATCTGTACTATTTTGAAAGTAGAGACAGCCGAGTGTTTTCTAGTCACTAGACTATAGCGCGCTAATACGATATTTGATCGAAGTCAATTTTCCAACAAAGTCAGCTTTATGATCTCATTAGCATTATTAATCTAACAAACTAAGGACACCAAGGTCTTAATGTTCTTAAATTAACAATAGAATATATAATAAATAAATAAATAAATAAATAAATAAATCTCTTGTGGTAGTCGGAAACTTAATCCATCTGTAAATTTTCACTTAGGATTCAGTTGAATATCACATGCAGTTTTACTGAAATACAGCTTCGAACCAAAAACATTGTTTAATTTTAATTTCTTAAGGATGAAAGAAATCGTAGAATTGTTTGAGTGTTGATTTTACATTTCATTTGCAAGTTTAAACGAAAAAAATTGCTTAAGCAAAACAAAGAGAAATAAAAAACCAGATTTTGAGTAATAGAATTCTGATTTGATTGCACTTTTAGTCGCTTCATATTTTGGATTTTGTACAATTAATGCAAACTGTGTAAATAAATCAGTGTTTGTGTAGTTGACGAGTCACTATAATTTAGTATCAATTTTTTCATACCGTTTAACATGTCAGCTTGATGTACCAAAGAAATACTCAATGTATAGAATGAAATCAATAGAAACAAGATACTTTGTTTGAAAACAATAGTGGAATCATATGAATTTAATTTGATTTTCATTGATTTTCGAAATTCTAAACATAAAATGAGACTTAGGTTATATATTTTTATTATTTATATTAATATACACGTTTTAATGTACTCTTATAAAAATCAATTATTTCGCTCTTCTGTATGTACATAGAGATTATGTTGAATTTTAATTATTGAAAATAAATTGTAAATAGTCCGGGCATAATTATGATATTATAAAGACTTTCGTCGAAGAACTATAAGGAAAAACTAATGTATATAGGTAATAAGGATAAGTTATCAATTTTCTTTTTACTATGCCATCTATCTACTCCTGTTCATTAAACATAAGCACACAAAAAATCAATTAAAAACAAGCAACACTTAAATTAGCTTAAATTAATTTATTTTATTTTATATTATTTATACGTTTACATTTATTTATGTAGTAAAACGATATTTAAAATAAAACCATTAAAACCAAAACTACAATCTATTGATTTTTTTTGAATTATTTGCTTTCAACAATTTGTTTGATTTTGGTTTTTGGGTTACATATATACCTATTTTAGAGGGGTTACTGAACAGCGTATAGGACCTAAAATTGGATGGTTTACCACAATGTTAGCAGGATTATTTCTTTCTGTTTAAAATAACGTTCAATTATGCCCTGCTTTCTTTTGGAATAAATATCTTATAAAAAAATACCCATGAAATTCCAAGCGATTCCCGATAAGCTCTTTTATGGAAAAACCTTTTCCAAATATATCAAATTTAAGGTTTGGATTCTTATATCCTTGTAAAACTAACACCTGTGTAGGCAATGCTAAATAAAATCTTCTCACCAAAGTTAATCTTTCTAAAATAATTCAAACGTGCCGTTGGTCTTTTGTTGCAATTTTGTATCATTGACGATAGCAAATTCAAGATCCTTGCAAACGCGACGGCCTAAACATTTCTCCTTAATTTATTTTTAATGATTGATGGAATGAATTGCATAACTAGTAGAGCACAAAATGGAAGAGTGAATTCCACTTATCAAAAAACAATTATAAAATCAAAACGCAAAAATACTGAGACAGTCGCGTTTGTAACGATGGAAACTTCAGATACTTAAGAAATTTTTTCGTTGATGTTTTTTTCTTTTAAATTAGAATCCAGAAAACAACAAACCGACGTTAGGCATCCAATCAAGATGCTGATCATCTTTTATTTTACAATTTTGTGAAATATTTCATTCCAATTTAGATCCAAAAAAGTATAAGATCCATTCAAAGCCGCCAAAAAGCCCTGAAATTGAGAGAATTCTGAGATTTACTTTTAAAACATATCTGACAGGTACGCAAGTTTACAATCTCGTTTTTTTCATGCAAAGTACGCAATTATTTAAGAACAATGGCAAAATAAATTTTAATCAAAGTATTAGCCCTCGATTTTTACACATATTATCCATCTCTGGGGCAATTTATGGATACCATTCCAAAAGAAAGCTTGAACTTTTATTGATATCCATTCATCAAGCCGTTTTTGTGCATCCTCGAAAGTCTTGAAGTGTTTTTCAGCCAGTGCGTGTCCCATCGATGAGAAGAGGTGATAATCAGAAGGCGAATATGGCGGGTGGGCTAGGAGTTCTCAACCAAATGAGGAAATCGTTTCTTTGACCGCTTTTACTGAAAGTGCAGGGGCATTGTAATGCTGCAGAATTGCTTTACCGTGTCTTCGAGCCCATTCTAGGCGTTTTTCGATCAATGCTTAGTTTAAATTGATCATTTATTATCGGTAGCGGACGGTATTAACTATTTCACCGGATTTGAGAAGCTCGTAGAACACTGCTCCCTTCTGATCCCACCACACACAGCATTGTCTCTCTTCCAAAACGATCCGATCTTGCACTCAGTGTTGGTGGTGGTCCCGGCGTCACTCATAATTTCTTACGTTTGGGATTCTCAAAATATATCCATTTTTTATCGCTAGTTACAACTCGATTCAAAAAATCCTTTCTTTCGTGACCTAAATGCAGCATTTCGCACACAGTTTTTCGTCTTTCCATCGTTCGTTCAGTCTGCGTGGAAGCCACTTTCCATCCTTTTTAATCTTTCCAATGACTCTCAGGCGATCGGAAATGGCTTGTCGAGTGACATTCAACTGCTCCGCCATCATTTGTTGTGTTTGTGTATCGTCTTCGTCCAATAATGCCTGTTATTCATCGTCTTCAAAGTTTTTTTGGTCTATTTTCACATTGCTTGTCAATACCATTGAAATCGCCATTTTTGAAACGTAGAATCCGGCGTTCACATGTCATGATGGTTGAAGTAAGATTGCCGTAAGACTTTACAAGAATTCGATGACTTTCCGATGCCTTTTTCTTTTTATTGAACGAGAAAATCATTACATGCCGCAAATGCTCTTTACTTGGCTCAAAATTCGACATGTTGACCACGAAAAAGAAGTACGCTACTAACTCGTAAACAACTAAACGAATATAATGTTTCGTAACGTGCAGTCTCACCAACAAAATGGTTCTTTGGGTTCGACGTCGAAGCCAACTAACGATCTATTATTGCTTGAAAAAAGAATATTCTATTTGCTGGGTCACATCAAGTATAACAGATGATTGAAGGAAGTCCACTTGCAAAGTAGTACCTCATGGCTGCACTTAAATACTACACAATTAAATTTTGTCATTGACTTGAAAAGTTATGATGCTCTTCGATTTATTGTGAAGATTGTTCTTTTTCAAAGAAAGACAGGTGAGGCTTATCTAAGATCATTTTGTTGCGGCGAAAGATAAAAATTTGTTTAAATTTTTGTTTGGGTTATTTCAAAGTTATCTGAATTCGAACTTGATTCTTGACGATATAAAATGTCAAACGAATTTTTATCATTAATGAACGCTTTATCCTTACGGCTTCCTGTTATGAAACATGAAGGGTTCGTTAAAAAGTAACTTCTTTTTTGTATGTTGGACATGTAGAGTCAGAGCGTACTTATCTTAAGTGTTATGCAGCACATCGCCGCAGGTCCTGGTTAAAATACTATATCCGTTTAACAAAAATGTGAATCTGACATATAGGTCATAGGTTAAACCAGCATAACAAACCAACTTATAAAATGAAAAAAAAAAACAAGCATTGAAGCAGGTATTGAGATGATAGGCTCAAAAAAGCCATTCAACCAAAATGTTGGAAAATTTCCGGACCTTAGGTATACATTTAAGCGCTAACAATAGTTTAGCAAATTTTGTTCTGCGTAGTACACATTGAAGAAATTAGTTGTTTTTTTGAACAAACATCCACCGCGCCCCGATTCTTTTCTTCTTCGTCAACATACGTGTTTCTTTTGTATATCATCATAGATGTGTGTTTCTTTCATTGAAGATTCGCTACATTCCTTAAGAGATAAATTCGAAAACTTTTGTCAAATTTTGAATATGAGCAGTTGCAGTATCACTCAGAAGTTGACAATCTATGGGTTTATCAACATAAATTGTTGTTTACATTGTCAAAAATATTATCAAAGATAATCTGTGAAAAACTCCTGATCAGCAACAAACTCGGCCATTCTTGAAAAAGATTATGAATAACACAAAAAAACACATGAAACACAATCTAAAACGTCGAAATGTCGGTCTTAACCAGGAACCGGCTTAGCTTCCAAGATCATTTCAAATTCATGACAACCGGGTAGAAGGATTTCACTAATTTCACTAATAATAGTTGGGCACCAACTTTCAAGTGTAAACACCTCAGACCATTGAAGCTGTCTTTTCTTTTGTAAAATATCATTGCAGAAACATTGGTGTCAATTTTCACATTTTTTGAATTTTGTGGAAAATCATAAAAATAAATAAAATAAAAAATATTAAAAAGCTAAACAGGTCAAAAATTTTAACATTTTTCAAATGAACTGAGTTTTTTTTAAATTTGTGTTATCAACACCCTACTTGTTCTTCATTTTAGTCTAATTATTAATAAAAATACACACGAAACACAATCGAAAGCGTCAAAATGTCGGTGTTAGCCAAAACCGATTGAAGCTGTCGATCGGCAAGAAACTACCAGAATTGGCCAGTAGAGAATATACGAGCGTCGTGCTCTTTAACAAAATGCCAGGTCAGGTCAAGTTCCAGAAACTTTTCAGGAGATAGAAAGTTATTAGACATCAAACAGTGAATATATTCTTTTATATCAATCAGGAACTTGGAATGGTATGTTCTTATACACCGAACAGTGAATCGTTTGTGCATAGTATACTCATTACAATATAGTCTCAACATTACGCCGAGTCAGCGTATAAATGCGTACAAAAGAGTCCTGTGAAAAATAGTTTCCGGAGTTTTTCCACCATTTCGAGATTCTGCAACTGTCAACACGATAGAAGCAAAAAATTGAAACAAAGTTACCACATACATTTGATCCAAATCTGATTATTATAACAAGGTACAAAGCACCTTTTCCGTATGAAAAATAGTTTCGATTTATTTCGTAATGAGCCATTACCTGCATGCTTTATGTAAAAAGCCTTTACTTACCAGCGACGCAAAAAAATTAAGTAAGGTATCCAATCCATTGTTTGTAAACCATTCATAAATTTGGATTGGCAACGTTTTATTCAATTTTTTTCATCCAGTGGCCAAGTGCCATGTGCAAACGTATGTATCTTGCATTCCACTTAGCATTTCACAGCTCGGATTGTTCTCTTCAAAGAACTTTTCTTGAAGTTCTACGAAGAGAAATTACATACTCAAATTCTTCTCAAGAATTTAAGTATGGTGAAAGAATATTTACAACTAGAGCTAACACTTCGGACATACTCCTGATCTAACGGTATACAAGCAAAAATAATGGAACTTTATTATGATTAGTGCATTTTCTCTCATCTTAACGTAAAACTAGAATACATCTCTCATAGCTTGTGCGTGAAAACGCAAAACGAATCAAAACATGCTGGTGCTGTTTCTGTCTCTGTCTCAAAGAAATAGCCCAAGAGTGTTAGCGCTGTACGTAATTAGTCTCATTTTTTAAGTGAGTGTAATTTTTTTGTCATGGTTCGTTTGAAAGGGTATGTTTTAATTGAAATTGCAAGCTGAAGTGGATCCATCTTTTTGACTTCTTATCCAGAAACATGCTCTAGTTTCTAAAATGTGAGCTTTCAAAAATATTGCAAACTCAAAGACTTTTGTACCGTATTAACTTAACAATGTGACATATCTTATGCTTAAAACAAAGGGCCATCTTAAGTATTTTAAATGTCTTTGCTACAAATTAAAACTAATGAACATTTGTTGGAACAAATTCAAAGTGTGTAGCATTTACTCCGCATACAATTGAAGTGCCATGAATTTTTGGTTTGTAGTATATAATTCCCGTCGGCAAAGCAAATAAGCGTCAATATAATAGCAACAAAACACTCTTGATAATGAATTTCTTTCAGTTGGCAAATTCCACTTGATTTTATTATATTGTGTAGGCGTTTTTATTGTTGTTGACTCTTTTCATTTCCATTCATGTTATTTTTACTTTCGTTTCGTAGCCCTCCTATCTCTTTCAATTCGTCTCTAGCTCATCCAACGATTCTGTCAATTTGAAATACGTTTTAAATAAACAACCTAGACGATTCAGTAAATATTCATTCGCTCTAGCTTTTTATCCTCCTAAAATTGCATACACACATAAAATTTATAAGTATTCAAAACAGGCGTGACATTGTTGTTGCTTTTTTTGTTTTTGGTTATGTATTTATTTATTTATTTTACGTCAGACTGCTCTATCGTCAAGTTTATGTACAATTTTAATTTGTCCACGAATTCGGTATGCCTAAAATATAAAGTGGACCGATAAATGTTTTGGCAATTTCAGTTTAACAGCTCTTCCTGGCAGGGGTTGATAGGGAGAGTTGAAATTAAATAGAATTTGCGGGCAAATGGTGAGTGCTGTCAAAGCAGAGTAGTGGCATTTTATAGGGTAAAAGTGTGAAGAAGATTAGCAATAAAATATGAGAGAAGTATATTCACTTGTTCCAATAAGTGCAATGCAATATGGCTTTTAGTGCGGCATTGATGGATATGGTATGAAATTGTCTAATGTTCTGCGACGCAAATTAGAGTATTTTTGGCAAAAAGTCTATGTTGTGAGGTATTGAGATGAATTGCATCGTATTTAGCTGATTCTGTTTTCATCTTCAGCCCAATCAAACACGAGCGGCTAAAAATTTGCCATATGAAATATTTTCAGAAGCCTATTCGTATCATACTTACGTTCGACAATTGACTGGAGATATTGTGACACTCGTTGTAAGTCCCACCCTTGGTACATCTTTCCACTCATATTTCTGTTAGGAATGGCAAAAACCAAATTACATCATGGATTTTTATCCGTTTTATAGTTGTTTTATAGTGACAATGGAAATGGTCCCATTTCGTTTACTGTTTGAATTTTTTCAATAATCAGACTGGAATGAAGAACTGGTAGGGTGTCGGTAACAAAAACTTAAATATATTTCAGTACATTTGCGAAATTTTTAAATTTTTATCCTGTTTATATTTTAACATTTTTCGTTTTATTTATTTTTATGATTGTCCACAAATTCCAAAAATGAGAAAATTGAGACCGCTCTTTTTGCAACGACACTTAACAAATGAATGCAGAGTGCTGTGCAAATCATGCCAAAAAAATTCCCTGATTCCCTGATAGAAGCGTATGCTTCAGTCGAAAGGAGGAAATGTTCAACAGACTCCTTTAGTCATATGAAGAGGAAAAACGTCATCGTATATGCAGAGCGAAGCACTCGGGCGGCTTCTCTCAGACAGGGATAGAAAACGCATAAATATATTCATATTTACCAATTTCTTTTTTTAAAGGAACATGAAATTGTTTTTTTGCAAAAATACCGTTGCAGAATACCGAATAATTAATGTGCAAAATTAGAGTTGAGAAAAGAAGTGCAACGAAAACGTAGCTCCAGGCCCATAGTTCCAAATCTGATGCTGTTGGACAAGCCACGCCAACGCCTTAGGACAAGAGAACAAATACATTTAAGGAAAGTACGACTGAAAAATGTCAGTGAAACGACGATTACAAATGACCAAACGATTAAAAAATTTCCAGGCATAGCATAAGTACTAAAAGAACTCACAGTTCGGAAGGGCATCAAAAAGAAAGAGATACAACTATCCTATGCATCAAAGAAAACGAGCTTTACAAGATAGAGAGCTTAGAAATCAAGAGACATAGATAAGTGGAGGAATTGCGATGGATAGCGTTCTGTTTTGTCAGCTATTGCATAATAGTAGAATAAAAATGTAAGAAACTTAAATCCTTCAATTCTTCTCAGGTTATTGTCACCTGTATCGACTAATTCGTTCCGTTTGGTGTTTTTCTGTTCAAGCAGTGGTGAACCATATAAGAAGTGGCATTCAAAAAATTTTTTTTTTCTTGGAACTGATTGCAGTATTTATGGTTCCAAGCAATTAATAAAAGATTACTTAACGGTACTCAACTAAAATAAGTGTAACATTATTTGCAATAATCATTTTCTCTGATTTTTGCGTAGAACAAGAATAAACACCCCTTTCCAAGCTTTTGCAAAAAAAAAAACAATACAAATGCAAGCCTGCTTGAATTTTTTTTTATCTCTGTCTAAGAGAAGCCATCCGAAAGTGTTATTACTGTATGGTACTTTAGCTATGTCGCAGTTTCACTATTTAATTCTGCGTCAACTGGTTTGGTTGGAAACGTCATTATTGTTTCATGCATCAAATCAAAGCATCGAACAAAGCCTGAAAGCTAATCAAGTGATTTTCGTAAATCTTTACCGATAGAAAAAAATAAACATGCATAATACGTACTCATGTAATATACCTTCGAGAATTTTAATAAATTTAAATCATATACCCAAGTTAAAAATCAATTCAGTGTTCTTATGACTTGGAGTCAACTTTCGTGTGCATGTGTACATATGTGTTCACATCTAAACAGGCATATGAGTATTAACTAGTGACAGAATATTTCATACAAGGAAAACTTTTCACTACTAATATGCTTCCTGCGTACGCTCTTCTCTGCATCCCTCCTGTCGCAACGAAATGTAGTGACTTTCTCGAGTTCCCTGGCATAGACTTGTGTTCTCAAACATCATTCATTCGAAAAGGGACTGTTGCTTCTATTCCACGTAGAACAGTATTCACAATAAAGGCTCATATCGTCTTCATCCTCATTGCATAGAGAGGATGGTTGCTCTCGTCTTTAGTTGTTGAGTGACGTTCTATGCTCTAAAACTTGCCATTTAAAATTAATCAAAAAGCCTATTGTATACATGCATTAGCAGTCTACCCGCACAGTTTCATTTCTACAGTGTGACTACAACTCCGGCCAAAACCTCGTGGAGCCTTTTGAAGTGTACTGCTAGTCAAAAATGTGTACATATGTGTATACCTTGCATTATTCATGTTCATCATACACGTGTTTACTTAAATGAATAGAGAGGGTGGATGGTCTCTTTAAAGTGTGTGTACTGTACGCTTAAGATGCCGCAGAAATGATACAAGTGTTGACTTAATGAAATCAATAATTTTTCTGAGAGGATTACCCATGGAGGAAGTTTTATCTGACAATAAAAATAATTTGGGTCAACTCTCATATAAGAGTGCACTTCAAACAGGAGTTGGTTTATTAAGATTAAAATTTTTTTAAGCAACTTCGGTGTTGGAGAAATGGTTTCGGTGTTGGAGAAATGGTTGATCAAATTTTTAAACTATTCTGAATTTGGGGAATTGATATTTCGAGAACGTGAGTTTTCCCCCCAGGATCTGATCCCTTTCTTTATAACTGGAGTGCCAAATTCAAAAATATTTTTTTGGAGTTTTCTTTGAGTCTACGCAGCCGCTTGGATATTGCGTAAAAATCATGGAAAAGATGTCCTACCGTCCACTTTATTTTATTTTTTTATGTGTTATATTTTATATATATCATTTCATATATAATTTTATATATAATTTTATTTATATATATAATTTTGTGTCCGAAAGAGCCGTCCACTATTTTTGTCGGGACCTTTGCGGAATCACACGGTATTTGCATGGAAATGCATTCCACCATTAAATATTCATTCTGCTCCTGGAAACCATTTGAACTCTCAATTCCAAGGAAATACCTTCCAGGAGCCGTGCAGTACGCCTTAGATTATTTTTTTTGGAAATGGTCTATCACAAAAAAAACCTCAAAACTATAGTAAAATATCCTCTTTGGGGCAGAGAAAGGGGGCTTGGGTTGGAGGTCTAATCACTACGATATAATTTAAGTGAGCTATTGTTAAATGCAGAGTGCTTGATGAGTACGCCTGCACAATCTGTAATTAAATTCAACAGCAACAGCATGGGAACGAGTGTATTTCGCTCGCGTTGATTAATTAAAGCATGTGTGAGTGATTTATGCTTGACAAGCAACCGATTGCGGCGTACATCGTATCCTTTACCATCCTTCGTCTCCTCTGATCATCTATTTATTTCAACGATTTTTGTTATTGCAGTTGCTTCTGATGCTGTCGTTGGCCCCTTGTGCATTTTCTAGGCAATGCGCTGTTTGAGAAACATTGGATTATTCTATTGCTTCAGAAAGGATTACACTAATCCTATACTTTGTGTACAACACAACAAGTTCTAAGCTATATATGAAGCTTAAATGGAAGGAGAATCGAAGCATGTACGGCATAGTATTTTCAAAGCACAAACGCCATTTTGGATGCATACCAACATGGGTGGATACAAGATGCTGAAAGGATATTGTGAGACACTAACTAATTGTTAGGAAGAGGATTTGCAAATTTTTAAAAAATTAATGATTTAACTTTAATATTCAGCTTGATGAGATTCCTTCAGAAGCACGATTTCCATTGAAATTTACGAAGATAGACTATTTCAATTTTCGCGTAAATCGTTTAAACATGACAGACAAAGATTGGTAAACATACACATGTACTCTGTTGACACAACCACTTACCAACTGAATAGTAAATATGTTGCATATCTTCGATAATTGTTTCAATTAAGAGTAGCCATGTTTAGCTATTGATTTTGGCAAACGATAGCAATATGGTTTGCGGCCAGGATGTTGTGGTTGGAGGGGGTAAGATTCTCCAAAGATAGCTTGAAATCTACTTGGGCTGAGTTGTGCTATTATCGAACAAAACGAATTGTTGCTAGCGATTGGTGCCAATGATTATAATTTGGTGTCGGTATGATAAAATTGGATAGGCCTGAATCAAACTTAGATCATGCAAATATTTCAATCTAATATTCTCGCATTATTGTGCAATTTAATATTTCATTTCCAATACGTTAAATTTGAATTCGTAATAATTCAACAATATAGCTTTAGGCTTCTTGTACAGATTTCAAACACATCAAAAACAATAAAAAAACTATATTCGTACTTGATACGTTTTATGTATATTCCCGATTCGTCAATTTTAACATAAAGTATGAATAGTATTTGCATGAAAATTATTATGATTTTTAAGCTTATTTCATGATTAGAATATTTGTAAGCATTTCCTTTACGGGAAATGAAAAAAAATATTAATTTTCAGTTCTCACAGTAGATAGGGAAAATTAATTATGTGAATTGTAAGATTTAATAGAAAACAAAAGCAAAAGATTATTCTAATGAATAGTAACGTTCAACTAGTAAAATCTCAGAATATTATAGATATATTAACTCAAAGCATATATTAGAGAATTTTCATCACGAATTTGTGATATATTACATTTAAATCAACAAAATAATCTCAAATGCACCAACATAGTTTATTAATAATTTCGATTAATAAGTTTAGTATAATAATAGTCAATTTTAACATATTTAATTAAGTTTGTATCAGTGAGCATTTACAATTTTTGCATAAACTTCCTCCCTAATCATTACCATCTATAACGGTGAATGTTTCCTATTTAAGGTTAGAATCAGTGCTTCTTTTTTCTACTTATTGAATTTAATAAGTACAAGTGATTTTTCATTGAATTTCATATATTTTAAAAAATTTTGTTTTTGATTGGTAATCATTCCGTTTCGGGAAGCTGCTATGAACAAATCAATTTAGTTATGAGGCTGCTATTTGAAACATACATAAATGGAATTTTTCAAACCTTGCGGAGCCTCCATATCGGTTTTCCACATTTTATTTGCTTATCCATACCTCAACATAAATGCCTCCTTTTTTGAGAAATTGACGTCAAAAATATTAGAGCTCAGCTATTAGAGCAATATTAGAGCTATCCAAAAATATTAGACTGGGTTTCAAAATTACCATTATGATGCTTCTTAATCAGTCATCTCTTTGATGTTTCTGAGTGCTAAACCACCATTATCCTTACTGAGTTTTGCTCAAACGGCAATTGCTTACAGGTACAGGTGCTCTTGATTATAATAAATATTGGAATAATTGAAAAATTAGAGAAACATGCTCTTGCCAACTACAAAATCTAACTTTAAGTAGCTTCCGTTGGTCTTTCTAGCTTCACTAGCAGGCATCAAACAAAAGACAAAAGTATTAATTTAGCTGGACTTGATAAATCTTGCAAAACTAAGGGTTGTTGTGAAGAGCTCAAGCTTGACTTACACGAATACAGATTTTCGAAGATCCAGATCTTCACCGTTCATCTCCATCGAAATGTCTCGGAGGAAATGCGACCCTATTACGTTTACCCTGCTTTTTCCAAAGTCGCGCGTTGCTACAGGATTTACAAGACCAAAGACGATAAACTCATAAGTTACTAATCCTTCGGTTTGAAATTGGCGGCTTTGGCTTGCTCAGCGTAAAAACTACCCTTTCTCCAATCCCTTAATGACCCGTATCCATAGAGAGAACTAGAGATACTGTGTTTCGTTACCAGGATTCTTAATGTATAGATTCAACTTTTGCCATCATGATCGGTTTCACCGCGAAAGGTTTGGGAGATTGGTTTGCTTCTAGCCTTATGATGTTGTTCAGGAACCATGAAACCTTCATTGATTTTCGAATTACTTTAAAAAAGTTACCCGGTAAGAAGTGGCATTGGATTGCATTGCACCATATCATTTCTCTTCTACAATATCATCTGAAAGTATAGTTCTTTTAAGTAATGTCCTAAATAAGGCCCTACTTTACCGGTATATCATAAAAGCTCCCTTAATTTTTCAAAAAGGCTCGTCGACTTTATTTTGTCTCTTTTTAAAATTGGTTTTAAGTATTTCTTTATAAACCTTCTAATTCTTACCCTGCTTTGCATCTGGCTAGACAGAATAACCACGGTGCGTTCTAAATGGTCTCATCAAGCTGGGTATTCCACCAGTTAACACTTTGATATTTAACAGTGCAGTCAAATATAAAATCAGTTTGAGAATATTTCGCCAAAAGCGTTCTGATATATTTCTGTGATGTATTTTACTTCCATGTCTATATCTTCACGAATTCGTGATAAGAAGTATTCAATTATTCCCAGAAGCTGAATCGTAAGATTCCCATTGAAATATTGAGAGGCCAAATAAAACCATGGCCCATAGAAATCTTGAAACTGCAGTGGCTTTTAAGACAGTTGGCAGTTAAACTTGGCAGTTTAAAGTTGACTTTCTGAAACTCGAGGTTTGAGCAAAACCTTGAACGTTCAAGAAATTCCCAACAGAGCAACCGGCGGGTGTGTTTGCATTATCATGATGTGTGTTTGCATAATCATGAAAAAAGAATATCGCCATAATCTTACTGGCACTGTGACTCCTCTTTGATTTTTTATCGGTTATTGAGGGTGCCTTCAACATCAAAAATCTCAATGAAAAGTAACATCTTTTCATTGCGATTTTTGATGTTTCTGTTGCGGACTGCATTAATACATCTAGGATTCAAGTATAGCTATGGATTAATTAATTTCTTCGTTTGCTTTCTCACGAAAATGCGAAAACCAGTCGTGACACATGGAAACAAGAAATTGCATTTCCTCTGGCTTGAGTATGTGGCAATCATCTAGATTCACGAGACATGGCGCAATCATCGTATGCCGTCGCCAAAACGCTCCCAATCTAAGTGTCTAAGCAAGTGGCAGCGGCAAGTCCTCTGCTGGTCATTCGTCCAAGTTTGCTTCGGTGATACCTAAGTGCCGAGACGTTAAAGGTTATTCATGGTCACCTTTTTTAGCAGATAGTATGCGTCTTTCTTCCCATGTTTCACTTAAAATTTCATATTAGAACATTACTCTAACTTATTTTTCATGCTAGCCAAGGTAGGTGCATATTAAGAACTATCACTTGAAGCGCCACACACGTTCACATACCGATCTACTTGGAACTAACGGTAATACTAGATAAGAGAATAGGCTACATTACGGTCGTCAGTGCTGCCATACTTTGCAAATTTCAAATTCTCTCGCAGCCCCTCAATGATTACTTTTTGAACATTCTCCTTACACTCTGACTTTTAACCCCAAAGTTATTTTGTCCAATGGCTTTGTTACAGCTGATTGTTTGTGTTGCTAATTTTTCAATTTGGCTTATAAGAAAAATATTTCACAAGGAAACTAAGTATAAGTAATTCAAGTCGGAAATAATTTCAAAAATTTAAAAAAACCTTCTATTCGATATCCATGTTTATGAGTTTCATTCAATTTTTATTTATTATATAATTTATTGCATAAATTCAATTGTTTTATTTATAATATTTCAATATATAAAACCATAAAATAAGTTTGGTTATGTTGTATTTTTTAAATATCCCAAAAATCAGCAGACTAATTTTAACTAATAGCAAACGCGTTCAGCCCGACTTGCAGAATTATTTACCTTATAATTCTTTCTTTTTTTCCAAGTTTTCCGCAATGAAACTGATCGTTGAGTCAAAAAAAAAACTTGAAAATTTATCTTTCACTAGTGCTCTAATCGAATTATAGATTAAAGTTTCGAACTTTAAACTTATTATCAAAAATAGAAAAGGAGATTAGTTTTATCCGCAGCTCACCGATACAAATTTATTTATCAGAAATAGTAAGTTAGGTGCAATTTATTGAAATCAATGCGAATGGCAAAAAATCAAGCAATATGAAACAACAATTTCTAGATTTAGGTAAATTTAGGTGATTATTAAATTATTATTAGAATTAAGGGAAATTTTTTAATTTTCAAAAATCTCGTAGAACATTTTTCGGCAAGAATCTAAACTGGGATGGGAGTTTTGTTTAGAAAACTTTGGAATATACATTTATTTAAGGTGTTAACTCGATTAATCTTCGTCCTGAAACACAACCAAGCGTAAAATGATTTTCTATAAGAACGAACACCACGGGAATCTAAGTGTTACAAGTCCTTAAAAATTTTACATTTGTATACATGTATGTGCATATTGTGATATACCGAAACATCGAATCATAGATTTTTTAAGGAAAAAGCAATATTATTGTATATAAGCAATACAGTTTACAGTTGCTTTTTATTCTGCAATGTATGATGTAAGTGAAATTTTTTTTTATTTTAAACTTTTCAATGTGTTCTCTGGAAACATTTTGCGTGAAGAAAAGAGTATCGCGAATGAGGTAGCAATTTTTTCAATCATTCGTATTTCAAAATTTCATTCGAAATAGGCAAGTTTAAGGTTTTTTCTGTTTGTTCTTCATGCCGAATATTTAGTAGCATCGAAGTTTGGTCATTGAACATGAATAAATACATCACTTGCATGAAAATCTGGTGAGAATTCTCAAATGTGTGTTAGGTGTAGGAAAAGGTTTACGTTTAACAACATTAAACTTTGCCTGTTCCGTAACCCGAGAGAATTGTCAAATAACAACAAATTAATTTATACATCGAATACATCGTTGATAAATAATTGAGTAGGCGCAAAACGAAAAAAATGTGATTTTTCTTATGTTTGAATTAGGGGAATACGTCAATCCATTAAATGCATAAATAAATAGGTAATAATTCATAGACAAACATGTATATATGTACATATAACAAAAGTACATATATGGGTATACATATCTATTTATTTATGCTTTTGTATATGTACTTATAGGCATGTATTTATGATCCTGCATATGTTCTTGTTACAACCAAGCATAAACAAATCGATTACCAAGCGTATGTGAACAAAGGATATCCGGATCAAACATCAAATTTTGTTTTACAAGCAAATGAACAATATTTCTAAGGTTGACTTAACAAAGCCCTAAGTACTACCCAGAATAAAGCAATCGCCGAGTATCGAAAAGCAATAAAGAGTAGTTTATAAGGCCTTCAGTGATCAATTTGTAAAGTAAAAATAAGGCGTACATTCCACAATGGCTTAGGATTAAAAATAGGTATAGGTACGTATAACTGTCAAATGTGATCGTTGCAAACCTTTTATCTAAGCATAAAACGTAGTTGGTAGCCTTAGGTTATGTTTATTTCGTTCGTTTCCGCTCGGTCTGAATAAATAGTGACATAAAATTTCCTTTACAATGATTTCTCAAAATTTTTTTTCAGGATATAGCATGCAATTTATTTCTTTTGGCCATTTTCTTCAAAACCGATTATTTCTAGAATAAATCAATTGAAAGTCCATCAATTGTCCTTGCTTACCTTTCCATCAATATTTAAAAGAAACAAAAAACTGCCAATCAATTTTCCCAAGTCGTCGTCAACGAATCTTAATATGTATTCGCAGAATACAAACTTTCCACGCCGATAATTGAACTTCCTCAAATCCAAACAACGAAAAATTATAAGCAATTAAAAGTTGAATGAAATTCAAAAGCAATATTGTAAAGCGATGGAAGTATTTTTATTAATTTTTTTCGTTTCCCGTTCAAAGTATATCCAGCGCTAACTTAAAACGTGATGCAATAGGAAGTTTTGGTGTTAAATGAGAGAAAATTACCCTTAAAAATTGTAAGCTATTTGATTGTGGTGCAATATTAAATAAAAGTGAAATTATTTAGCAATTAATCCAAAGCAATATATTATATACCTTTTAAACATACCCTAATATATTTATGATCGTCTATTTATGATTATTATGATTAACTTACAAAACTAACTGTTGTATGATATACATATTAAAGTGAGTAGATACCAAAATAAATAAAACAAATGCTAAAAACCTTACTAAATAAGCTCTCATTGGTAAAATGTTAGGCTAAGGCTACAACACAAAGCGAACGAAGTGGAAATATGAATGTTTTAGAATTAAATTATACAATGAAAGATTTTAAGGTTTAGCGATAATAGTAAGTAATGAAACGTATTTAATGAATCTAAATGCTCTGTTTTTTTTTACATATACATCAATCAAATATAGATGATTTTAGAAGGCTTCAGAATTTGATTTGACTGAGCATTACGGACTAGATTTTGTGGCTGATATTAATAGAATAAGTAAAATCAATTAAAATTCAAATAATCAAGCTTTTTTTTGAGCAAAATACATTTCTTTATAATCTGCTTGCAATCACGAGCCCAATCTCGACTTTTGTTCTGAGAAACCATGTGAAATAGATAATAGTCAAAGAAAGGAATAATTTTCAGGCCTTCCATTTAATGAATCAACTTTGCTCGTAGATAAACCAAAATCTAGGAGCCCCTAACAATATTAAACATGAAAGGCATATTTTTATAAAAAAATTGACTCATTTACAGTGACAGCGAAAATTGCTAAGTTCTTTTCTGCCGTCAAAAGTATGTTAATTTTAAAAGTTGGCCAACGATTTTTTGTCTATTGATTGATTCTTGGTGTCGGTTGAAACAATAACAAAGATTTTCCTTTGAAACAATTTCCCTGAGATTTCCAGTGATAAGTCAGAAATGGTGAAAGGGTTATTTATACCCGCAAAAAAGTGAAGAAAGGTGTCTTCCTTCAAAAATGTCGGGAACTTTGAAGTTGAGCTACTTTTCCATAATTTTTTCTATTTTGGTAATTTCTAGAGCTCCATAATTTACAATTGAAATTCGGTGATTTGTGGCTCAAATCACGACCAAAGTCCTTTCATTTATTGGAATTTCATTATTGATTGTATTAATGTCGAAATTAATTCCCAAGTGGCTCTTATGAAATTATTCAAAATCTGAATTGAGTCTAGACATTGCCTATTCACTTCAAGTTTGAAGATGAAACAGAGTTTTTTCTAATCGGATTCAAGTTGGGGCTAGTCGAGGGAAAAACATCGAGAAACTCTTCTTCAAAGTGTATGTTTTCCTCAAAAATTCCATGAAAAAATAAACAACATATTTTGCGAAACAAACTATGTTATTAATATCAAAGGTTAAATTTTTACAAAAAAAAAATGGACAGCTTCCCGTGATGCAATATTCTGTTTCCAATTATTTTATTGACCCCAAATAGTTCCAAGGCACAAGTATTAAGCTAGTTTTCTATGACATTTCAACAGTCCAAAGCTGTTGCATTTGGTCTGGTGGCAGACTTCAAACACATTTATCGCTGAGCCTGTTCCGATGTTTTAACCGAGCTAGTATTCTTTCATCGTCTGAAAAAGACTCCAGATTTGACTAGTCTGAAAAAAAATATTGTACCAGACATCTCCTCAGCCCATTGTAAGCTCTGGCCAACTTATGTAAAATGTTCCACGCATGTAATCTGGCAGTAACGATCCTATTTCTCACCAGGGTGCACGAACTGGATTCTTTCTATTATCTGACAAATACATAAATCAGTTCGACGTTTTTGCGAAATTTTGAAGCTATCTTTTAGAGGCAAAGTTTTCCTTGTTCATCTAAAGCCTTCTTTCATTAAGTGGTGCCACCCTCCCCTGAGTATCTAGTGTATGACGTTTTTCAAAATTAAAAAATATTATTTTTTAATTTTAAGTAAATTTGCGAAAATGGCCACAAAATTGTTTAGGCAACCATTTTTTCTGCAGCACTACGAGCACTCAGTGGAGTAAGATAGGTCAAATTTTAGAGACCAAGTATTATTTTCAACACTTATGACATTCCATGACATTTAAGATAAATGTTTCATAGTTTCTTGTCATATTTACCATATATCTTGTCGTATTGTTCTTTCAGGAACACCACTTGTAATTCGCACGTCAGAGGCTATGCATAAAAATGCGTGTACCCTGTTGGAAAACTAACAATTGTGTCCGGTTGTGAAACTCTACTTTTAATAAATTTCAAGATATGCACGGTTGGAAAACATATGACAAGCTAATAGTGTGGATGGTTCTATTTTTGGGTTTTTCAACTCCCTTGATTAATACTTTGATACCTGGGGAACCAGCGACAAATTCGATCTCATATGAAAGCACTGTGGTAGTGTCTTAAATTTTGATGCCTTGCATTAATTTATAATGTCGAATTTTCGCTAACACACTCCCAATTCTCGTGCCCGTTCCAAAATGTCACCTTATCGTTTTAAAGTATTTACCCGATGAGAAAAAAGATTTTCCCAATTACCAGCTAGTTATTTCTTCTCAGACGAAAACGAAATTCTAGTGTTCTGATAGCTAAGAAATATGTTAAAATGATTTGCATATTTCCAAAATATTATCAAAAACATATTGAAAATATTGAATTTCTCCATTTTTTAAGACTTAAGAGAGCAGACCAATCCAGCGCAAATGATCTCTATCATTTTTCCCCTCAATATCAAACGAATGTGTAAATTTAAATTGTCAAAGGAAAGAGTTAGATGTTGTTCTCGCATGTTTGCATATATCCATCCGTATTGCTGGTTTGTCGGTGATGTTAATTTATTTTTCTTGGGTATGAAAGTGTATGTTCCGATGGTGTAATAGATGACCTAATTCAAGATTTAAAAATATCGCGCATTTTTCAATGGATTTGATCTTCAGCACTTCAGAAACTCGGTGCGCTTCTCTATGACTTTATATGTATTATCAAGAATTGCTTTTGGTTAATGGACAATCTTCCCAAATATGAGCCACGGAATCTATCCTTTAACTCAAATTAAACACAAACATAGAGTCAATGCAACACTAGAACATCTATGATAACTTCCTCTTTGTCAATTCCATACTTATATTCATTTAATCACAAAACCAATTTACTTATTTATCAAACAAAATAAAAGCAACAGAAGCAAGATGTTTATTATATTTATAGATATAAAAGTAATTTAGCTGTAAATAATAAAAGTAGCATAAATGCATATATAAGAACATAAAACGTAGCGCTGTCCCTACTAGCAATGTAAAATTCAAAGAAAGTCAATAGCAAGATTTAAGTTTTAACAAGGAAAATTATTATTTGCCCAAACTGGCAAAAATCTCAAAGGAAAAAACATTTCTCTCTTAAAATTTCTACAGATAACAACATGTTGATGAACATTTCTTGTGTAATAGTGGGAAATGTATGCAAGCTGAAAATTAATCTTCCCCTTGCATATTAAGAAAGTTGTAAACATAGCATAAACCAGAATAAGAAACGCAGTCCGAATTGACAGAAATTTGAAAATAAAAAAAAACATTTTTGAATGATTACATATTCCACTTATAAATAACAACAGCAATTTTAACTATAGAATCACAGTGACCAGAAAATAAATCTATTTTCTCATTTCCCAGTATTATTATTAAATATTTATTTGTTTTCTGTACAAATTTTTTAGAAAAAGTCAGAACGGATAACACGCGAATACATGAAGTTTATTGTAATTTAGGTTAAAATGTGTAATTTATGTGTAATTTAGGTTAAAGTGAAAACAAAAGAAAATAAAACAAACAAAAGAGGCATTCAATTATATATTTGATGACAAAATTCAGAGATGCAAAACTCCTAATTTACAACTTGAACTCCTTGAAATTTATGAAAATAGTTAAACGAGAAGCAGTTTACTGTGGAATATTGTATTAACAAGACATGTAAAGCAACGAACATTTTAATGTCAAACTTATCGTAGCAGGCTAGTTTTTTCGGAGTTCTTGTGAAAAACAATAAGACATTACGAAAACGCAAGAAGAATTATTATTATATTGTATTTATGGAAAACGCATTTAAAATGATTGGAAAGTTCCAACAAAAAAAAAAACATTTGAAAGTAACACAAAATAGGAAGTTTTGTATTATATTTTCATATTAAATAGTGTAGAAAAACATATGCAAAATGTGTTTCATTTCATGGAACTTCAAACGAGGATATTTGAAGTGTATTTGTCAACTTGTGGTAAGTAATTTTATTTCACGCTTCCAAATTCAACTGTCTTCATATCTTAGTAGTACTTCCAAAATACCAAGAATTCCATCAATTTTCTTTGGTTATCAACCAAATAAATGTGCTCCCATTATTCGAAAACCATCCTTTCTGTAAGGATTTATTGAGATTTATTGGACAATCTCAATAGTCTTGCGCACTTTCAACTCACTCCATTCCCAATATCTTTTCAAGTTTCTGAAAGCTGTTTGTTGCGAAAACATAGACTTAGTTATCTTCGCTTTTAAGGGAACTAACCCTCAAGGAGAGTTCCTTGATTGGAGAATATTTAATTTTAAAACATTTTTTTTTTTCGTTATTTTTCGTTAATTTTAAAACATTCGTTATTTTTCTACGTAGCAATGTACGGATGTTGACGTCATTCCTTGTTCATTTATCCCATCTTCACCTTTTCCTCTCACATGTCATTTTCCTTTTCACCTTTTTCCTCACAATATTCATCCAAATATCCACTCCAAATAGTTGGTACACAATCCAATATATTTGAATTTCATATAATTCAAATATGCTGGATTCTACCAACAACAATCCCAGTCTTTAATTACCCGACGTGGCGTAGTGGATCCGCTTCAGCCTGTGACCCCCCGGCTTCTGGGTTCAAATCCATCCTGGGTGTTAATCTTGTAACCTTTTTTATCGGTTGGGTTTTTTCAGAGCGATCGATATTTTCTTCGATTTGCTCTGAGGAAGTTGACCTTAACCGAGGGGTTGAAATGTTAACATCCGCGAACCGGTGAGGATAGTTGTCGACAGCGGTATGAAGTACCGGTAACAACAGCGGGTTGGCGGTGATGCGTGAGTTGTTTTTTTGTGGTCGAGAAGTTTTGTTCGAGAAGGTGAAGAGGTTGGACGACAAGTTGGCAGCGTGACATAAAGAATTCTGAAAATAGTGATTCTAAACTTTTTAAGTGAATTTATTTTTTTGATTAACATTTTGAAACCCCATGGCTCAGTATGCCACCTGGGGGTTGTGAGATCACTGCCATATAAATGTCTGCGACCGCGGCAGCCGTGGTTCGCAACAATATCTATTGTTGATTATTAATAAATAATGGTGACGAAGCAAAAGAATTACTTGAAAGATTTCAATCGGATGCAATATTTTAAACGAGCAGAATGTTTAGTATCCACTTTTTGATACTAAAGGTGTGTGAATGAGTAGGGCTGCTGTTTCTGCCATTAAAATACTGAAAATGCAATTAAAAACAATTCGAAAAACTATTATCGACATCAATTCGATACGTTGTTATCTCTTTATTGGTATCAAAAGCACATATTTTTATTGTTAAAATTTTTATAAAACAACATCGTCGCAATAGTGGTGCAGCGCACACAATTTCTGATTTAAACAAATCCAAATTAAATCACTATCATGTTATTTAATTTTGTTATATCAGGTATTAACAACCTATTATGACAGCAAAAAACGACAACTCGGAGAACGTCCGATCATAAGTGTATATTTTGCACCAAATTCACAAATGATTTCCTTCAATTTTTCGAGCTTAATATTTTCAAATGGTACGCAATTTTAGTTTCTTGGTTTTGTCCATCAACTTTCTCAATGCATCCCTTATCTACACCTAGACCACGTACAACTTTTTTTGTTGTATTTAGTGGCAAAATTCACAATACTTCTGTGTATACGAGGGGAAGCTGAAAAATTTTGCGGTCTAGTGTGCTTACCGATAAGTAATTAGCTTGTTACTCATGTCACTAGTTGCGACACTCAGTAGTATTATAAAACCAATCAATAATAAAGTTTGTACTCATAGTTCAATTATTTATCGAACAAAAAACATTACCATGTCCGCCGAATCTGGAAATTCTCGGAATTTGGAACACCGTGCCTTGATAAAATTCCTCGTAAAGAAGGGAAATACACCGAAAGACATTTCTGAAGGGATGTCATCGGTTCTTCATGATTCTGCGCCTTGATTTACGATGGTTAACAAAATGGGCCTGCATAATTCAACAAGGACGAGAGAGCTGTGAAGATGACCCTCGCCCGGTCCGCCCTGTCATGGTACTGACAGAAGAAAATGTCCGCAAATTCGAGAAAATCGTTCTGCCCGACCGAAGAATCAAATTTTGGCAAATTGCCCAAAAACTGCAGATTAACAAAGAAAGAGTTGGAGAAATTTTACATGAACATTTGAATATGAGAAAAATTAGCGCACTCGGTAGCGAAAATGCTCACTCCGCTCCACAAGCAACGTCGACTCGCAAAGATTTTTTGGAGCTAGTTGGCGGTAACAATGAAGAAATTTGACAATAGATAGTCACCGTAAATGAAACATGGTTCGCCAATATGATCCGAAGTCCTAACATGTGTCCATGCAAAAGATAAAAAAGGAGAAAGGCCGCCGAAGAAATTCAAGGTGGAAAAGCCGGAGTCCAAGATAATCGCGACTGTTTTCTGGGATAGCGAGGGAATCTTGCTTATCGACTTACCTGCCCAGGGGAGCTACAATGAATGGCCAATATTACGCCAATTTATTGACTCAGGTTCGCAAGGCTATTGTACAGAATTAACGTCGGAAACTGACGGGCGGAGTGCTTTTTCTGTAAGACAACGCAACCATTCACACAGCACATGTTGCGATGCAAGCCCTGGAGACAAGGGGTTGTCAGAGATTGACCACCCTCCATATAGCCCAGACCGAGATCCTGTCGATTTTTTCCTGTTTTCCAATTTAAAAAAGGACGTACGGGGCCGGAGATTTGCAGATAACGACGAAATGAAAGCTGCAGTTGATCGTTATTTCAAAGAGAAAGATACAGAAAATTTTTTGGTTGGGTTAAAGGCATTGAATGCAACATATGAGAAATGTAGTACACTTGAGGGAGAGTATATTGAAAAATAAAAAATAGAAACCATACATTTTCTTTCATTAAGTACCTAAGGCCGCGGACTTATCAGTCTTATCAGGACTTATCGTCCCTCTTATATAGTACATATTCCATCGTTTTAAGAAGTGAATGGTTTCCATCTTACCAAATAGAATGAATGATTTGAATTTATACGTGCTTCGAAGTATGTACGAGATAATTTGATTCAGCGATTCTTTGCCTTATATTTGAGAACGGATACCCAAAAAAGCATTCGTTGGGGAGAACTGAAGGGCGGATACTAGAAGGGAACCGAGGAAACGCTGATCTGACATTTTGTCGAAGACAGTTTTTCACTGCTCGGATTTCAAAAGTGGTGGACAGGGTCAATGGGCCGAAACAGTTGGCGGTAGCAACAGGAAGGGAAGAACCTAGAGGGGGTGCTACGTTAAAAACCATCACCCAAGTTTAATTCCAACCCATTCTTCCTAATTGCTAATTTTTGGATTTTGAAAATTTTGTTTCAGAAAGGTGAGGGATATTTATGTTTAAAATTATTTACTACTGCTTCATGTCATTTACACCAAGAATCTGCAAAGTCAAGAATAAGTTCTGAATCAAGGAACCCGGCTGTGTTGAAAAATGTGAAGTATACGACACCGTTAACGCGTATAAGTCTCTATGTAATTTAGAAGAAGTCTAGTCTTTATCTGCCAACTAAAGTGATCCAAGCCAAAATTTATTGAGAATTCAAATGATTGCGGAAAATTCTCAACGCGTCTCTTGTATATCAAAAAAATATCCTTTGTAAAACTGTGGAATATTTTTTAAAACCAGGCGGAGTGCTCATATCTTAAGATGTCATTTTAAGCTAAAACTTAAATGTAGACACAAATATTAAAATTTCTCATTGTATCTGTGTAGAAGATTTTAATGTACTCTTTGGCCATGTTGTACATGACTTTATTTTCCTCTTTATTGGAAAACTATTGCCTGCGGTCAAGCAATTACATCAAGTAATCAAGTTCGTACAAAATCAAAAAGTTTCATAACAAATAATTTCTAAATTGTTTTCATTAATATAGCATCTGTTATTGGACTTGTACATGATCTTTGTAATGCAGGAGATTCCCATAAATGTGGCAATTACCAATTACCAATGACATCAAAAAAGCGTTCATCGAAAATTTTCAGTGAATTGTTCCTTAGATTAATTGTAGTTATTGCTTGTCATGTTATCGCCCGGGTTACACGTAATCGCTAGTCCTCACCTCACCATATTACTTTGCAAATCTTAAAACTATTAGAGTTTATACAGTGAGCTTTCTGAGATAGAGAGCTTGTAAATTATAAGACGTATGTAAACCCGATGATGGCTTTTTGAGATTAAATTTGAGTCATTTTGTATGAAAACAAAGTTTAATAAAATCTTAGAAGCAAAACGGTCCTAATCACATCAAACCTTTGGCTTGATGCACTATGTCCAATAACCTTTGCTATCAATAACCATACATCTGGAAACTTGACTATTATCTTTAAATTGGGAATTTGTTTGTCAGGACTTGTATATCATGAACGTTATCATGCATCACCGTTTTAGGTACTCGTAAAGCTCATTACATATTATTTGTTGGCACAAAAAACTAAACCTTTCTTTAGATCCAAGAAATGCTCAGCTGCCATTAAACAATCTTGAAATATTCAGGTATATTTTTCGTTCATTATTATGGGATTTATAGGACTTCATATCCTCATAAGATCCCTTTAGTCTTTAATATTGGCAACAACAAGGGTAACATGCGAATTTCGCACATGATGACCGTTACTCCTTTCAACTGATGTGAGAAACCAGTGCTCAGATTTTAGAAAATTTACCTTTATAAAGGTGTATTACAACAAACTTACAGTTGTTGAGACTTCAATCCCGTCAAGCTTCGTCAATCCAGTCTAGCTTCGCCCCAATTATGTTCACGCCCCAATTATGTGGGCTATGTTTCACGCCCATAGCATAACACAGGTCCCATGACAGATTTGTATACATGGAGCTCTGTTTCCCGGTGTATGCAGCTGGTCTTCATAATTGCGACTACAGAATAAAATGTTTTATTTATGAGCAGGACTTGATGACGTGTTGCGTTTCTTTCATTAGTGGTTGCCGTTATTTTGGTAGATACACAAATAGAAAGATACACATATTCGTCCACATTCTTGAACTAAACTGTGATATTTTGGGTATTTGAGGTGTTCTTTCTCAACTGCAGCAAGAGCTTCGTTTTCTTTTCCTTTGATTTGTAGCCCTACTAGTTCTGCTTCGCAGTCGAGTTTCAGGAAAAGTTCTGCGGCAAGTCTTTCCGACCTTGAAAAAACGTTAATATCATACACATTTGTTATCACTAGGTTTGATTTGTTTAAACGTCTTTTGTTTTTGTTTTTTTGTCTTCCTCTTGCATCGAAATGAAGCTTTCTCGTAACATATTTCGGTGCCAAAGTGAAAAGCAAAGCAGCCATCCTACCTTCCTGCTTATATCCGCTATTTTTGTCAAAGGTGTCGGTGAGTTGGTTATTGATGCGAACATGGAAGGTTGTCGACGTCATTGTCATTTTGGTAAAACGGAGTAATTTGTCTGGGATACCAAAGTGAAGCATTTTTGATACAGTACGTTACGATCAATTTTGTCGTGTGATTGCTTAAAGTCAATGAAAATCTGTCAAAATTTTAGTTAAAGCACCTGCATGACAGTAGCCAATTGGTCTAACGTCGATCAACCATCTCTAAAGGCACCCCAGTATATTCTAAGATCTTCTAATATGATATGCCTTTATAGTTTGCGCTCTATAGCATGTTACCTTTAGGAGAAGGTTAGGAGAATGTTAGGAGAAGTATAACTAATTGTCTCCACTCGTTTGGCATATTTTGCTGTCAGAGGTGCTGGGAGACTTTTTGGATGACTTTCTAAACACTGCTGCCGCCATATTTAATGAACGCCACTGAAATCTCATCGTTGCTCGGAGCCTTATTATTCTTTTGGGCTTTGATAGCGGATTAGACTTTATTTAGATATTGTGGGGATATTTGAAGCTCTCCACAAATATGTGTAACTATAAGCTTCAGTATTCTGGAGCTGTGCTGAGGACTAAGGACTTTCTTGAAATATGAAGCCTATCTTTTCTTAATCCTTAATCCTCTTCAGCGATGATTTTACCGATGTCATCATGGCAGAGTGTCGTCTTGAGCTGAATATCTCGCTTCAAAGTTTTCACTACTTTGTCTGCTTGTCTTATGTTGTTGCTCGTATGTGTTGTTATTATATACTTACATCGATGGCCCTCAATTGATCGTCAAAGTATTTTCTTTTATTATTTCTCATTATCTTGGTAGCTATTCTTCTGAGATTTTCATACTCTTCTCTCTTCGTCCTGGTTTTCCTTCGTATCATTTTTTCTAGTCAGATTCTTATTATTGAATGCATTCTGATATTCATCATCGAACCAATGGCTTCGTTTGAGCCGAGATTGATGTCCGCTCGTCTGATATATTTCGTACATATTTCGTTGCTGGTTTTCAGTGAGGTATATGATAGGATGTGAGCTGGTTGTCGAGGGACTCCATGACATTTTGGCATCAGACGCCGTTAGGTGCCTTTCGATGTCAACGTTTTGAAGAGGGCAGGTCTTTTTCGAATACGCCTTTGACATGCGGCATCGATATTTTAGTTTGATCAAATAGTGATCCGAGGTACAACTGGCTCCTCAGTACGTTAAGGTAAAGTAATACCAACACATAACGACTCACCTATAGTATCATCATAGGTATAAGGCACGGCTAATGGAACGAAAATACTCCATATCCAACGTTGTTCAAACAAAATAATTTTCTCTAATTGTGTAGCCACTAACGAGACTAACAGTTTAAACATTCTGCCAACATAAGGGTATTACGTTTACTGAGCGCTTAGAAGTCGACTCAGAGGTTGGAGACACAATTGGTCTTTTCCGATGAGAATGGTCTTCCCGGAAATCCTCTTGCTCGGACTCGCTGTAGAATTCAGCTGGAGCGTCTCCTTCGGTAGTGTGAAAATCTTCCTCCTCTACTCGTAATCCCTCTTAAGGAAGTTGTAGTTGTGGCTTGCAACTTGCTAGTAAGTCTAGCAAGAACTCCTCTCTCACATTCCTTCAAAACTTTTCACAAAATCTCTGCAGATTTTTCTAAGCTTTCCGCGTGAAAGCAGCTGTTGCCGCGGAGAGCTCTCCCTCCGCTTCCACGTCACCCATTCCTGCTATTTCCAAAACCGAGCTTGGATGCGGGATTGAATTAAGGGAACCCCTTGCAGACAATTAAATTAATTATTTCTTATATTTTAAATATATATACTTAGATATGTTTCAGCAACTTGCGGGCCTCGGCAAGAATTTTTGGTGAGAGGACAGTAAAGCGGCGTTATATATTCATTAACTTTCTCTTCAAATTTGTGTACATACAGTGATTCACATATGAAACTACATCGGATAAGTTTTTCTTTTCGCACAACATTGATTCTCTGAGAGGGAGCGATCGCGATCACTTTACTCGCTTATGTCATTTAAGACTTTGGCTTTTCATTCTACATTAGACCCTTTCATTTGCCACATGAGGCATATGTTACTCTGGTTTCAAGATATCATCGAGAGTAGCTATATTATGTTGCGAAGTCTTTTCGGGTAGGAACTCATTTAATCAAACCTTTTTAAACGAAAATAAAAATTAAATTTGTTGGAGATCGAGGGTTAAAGTAGAAGTATGATGAAGAAAAAAGAAGAAGAAATTATCCTTATCGATCAAAAAAACCTTTTTCATTATATCGTATAGCGAAATTTAAATGAATATAAATATAGAATAAATGTAAATATTGAAATTATTTTCATTCAAGGAAAACTCCAAATAAATTTATATTTAGCTTAGTTATTAAATTTGAGTGTATATAATTAGTAATAGAAAAATCCTTGTAATTCTTAGATTTCACCTGAATAAACTGGCAAACTGTGGAAGTTTGCCAGCATATTCTGGTTAAATCTAACTTTATAAGTCTTTACAATACCTTTACAATTCTATTATTATGAAACAAATATTTATAATTTTATATCGTAATTTTTCTGGGGTTTTGTGGCTCAATTCTATCAACAGTCACACTCAATTTCGTCGTTGTTGTAAAGTCAAGTCTAAAGTTTTTAGAAAAAGCAAATCTAAATTCAATCCTTTGGTAAGCAAAACTCCGAACTAAGCGGCACAAAGTTATGAAATGAAAATCGATTCAATTTATATTCTTTCTGTTTATATCAAATTATATATTGGAAGAGTTACATTCCTTGATTGAATCAAAAGAATGTTTCGGTTTCCATACCAATAGAAGGTATCGAAATTAATATAATTAAAAGCGAAATACGTAACGCAAAACTAATCCACATAAGTAAACGAAATTAGAAATTTACTAAATCTTAATTTATAAAAGTTCCGATTAAATCAAACCAAAAATATTTGTAAGGTGATACTTTCAGCCTGAATTCGGAACACCATAAAAAGTTTTCTATTCAACAGGATACCACCCGCTAACTCATCTTAATGTGACGTGCCACATGACAGGATTTCCTCATTTAATTCATCATTGAAACAGGAAAAATATTTCAGTGTAACCTTTTCGAAATTTTGGTAATTTGATGAAATGATTTACGCAAGGGTGGATTTAATGAAGACATTTTAATGTCATAAGACCCCATTATGTCTATGTTGGTTTCCTGAAATGGAATGATGAGAGAATAAGTTGGCAGGTAAAATCCATTTGGAAGCTACGGCTAGCAGGACTGGCGATGAAGTGCTTTGCATATAGATTTCCTTATATTCATGCGGCGTTGCTTCGAAGGAATTATTTGTATGTTTTACAGGAAATATCCTTTCATCGCATAGAGAGGAAATATTTTTTGCTGGGAAGCGAATGAAGGATTTTTTAAGATAGCTGTTGAATTGAAATAGATATATAAAATGTAACAAAGCATTTTAAAAAAGTCCTTTAGACTTCAGCAGTCATGGGGTAGCAATTTCGTGGTCAATTTTATTGCCATGCAGGAGGCTTGCTCTTTATCAACATTTGCTTGAACCTGTGAAGATCTTGTTGAATTGATTGTAACACGTAATAAAAGTATCTTAAATTTTACATTTATGTACCAAAACACATAAAACGAAATAATTTTGTCAACTGTGTTTCAACTTGTTTAATGAATTTCTACAAAAACTCAACAAGGTCAAATAAATCCCTGTTGCTTGCCAATGTGTAATACAAAGTACGCAAGGGAGTTTCCCAATGGCCGCCCATTAGATTCGCTAGTCTGTTCATCCCTTTGGCCTTACACGTGAACAACACTTTAATACCCATTTATGACAGGTTGTTGCCATTAATGGTTGCTGCAATAGCAGCGCTTTCTCCATATTTATTGTTCTCAATTTTGACCTAGTGGACACCGTCAGTGATTTGCATAATAAATGAGGCTCTTGTTCTTAATTGCTTCCTCGCTTTCGAGGTGAGAAACTGTATCGTGGACTCTAAGTTTTGGCTCGTTACTCCCTTTATTCCTTCGCCTTTACAACTACGGTTAATGCGTAGATGATGGCTGGAGGTGTTTACCAATGTCGTATGCATCCTTCTAACAACCCCAAACTACATTGCCACTACATAGTATCGAGAAAACTGGACTCTACTGTGCAACTAATGTCTATAATTTATTTCCATCTAGATTGAAACTAATTTGAATTTAGATAAATTATTGCAAAATAATGATATGCTCAGTAGTTAACTTGGAAGTGGTTGTCTGATAACCATCCTAAGTGTAAGGCTATAGTACTCGGTGTAGTATGCAACAAGGAAAGCAGAACTTAATTTTATTGCTTGAATGCTTATAGCTTTGTCGCATGTCAGCTAGGCCAGGAATACATAGGACGCGCTCATTTCTTTGCCGTGCCAAAGCCGATATAATTGAATCGCAATTTTTGTTCCGAAATAGAAACTATATCATTTCGCCAGCCAATCTCGTGTTGGGTTGGAGGTTAATAATAGTATTTGCATTCGAAATGAATCAATAAATTTCATTAGCTTTTCACTAATGTGGGATTGTCACGGTCTAGAATTGTTGTTACATAACAAAATTCAGGAAAGTCATGGACTCAGAAATGTAGTGAGGATTAGATAGAGTTAGAATTTGATTATAACCATAGTTATAAGGTGAAACCTAGCGTTTATATATTTTGTTACACTTTGTATGCTGTGAATTGTTTTTGTTTACAAATAAGAGAGCATCTTGAAGGCTGGTTAATGTGCTCAAATTTTAACTGCTTCGTAATATACGCGTATCTTTAATATAAGCCTTAAGCGAAATTTTGTTAATTACCCAGAACGCAAGTTGACACTTGAAGTTATTCGTGCTAAGTAATACTAGCTTGATCGAAAACGAAAGAAAAAGAAACAAAAAAAGAAATGGTGACGTAAAGCGTTGTGTTAATCTTCTATTTAAACATGTAATACTCTTAACCAAATATTGTTATGAACTGGGTTAATTGTGAAATGGAATTATTGCCATTTCAAAATCTTATTTTTGAATTTTGAAATCAAATGGACCAATCACTTCAGTGAGCTACAATGACATTTAAAGTTCCGTTATTCTGAATATAATATTTGAATGGCTGACATTGTCTGATCCTTGTTAACTGAAGCTCCGTAGTGCAAAATTGCGCGAGTCCAATGAGGTCTTTTGTCACCATGTTATTGTTCTCTACTATTTCATTAAGTCTACCTAGAATTCTGGATACTATTTTCTACAAATAGCTATGGGCCAGGATAGCATGCAAAATCGATGTCCTTATTCCTTAAAATACAATGAAAGCATTAGTTCTTGTTGCCAATTAGTGTACATTGAAAATGGATAGTGTGAAGAATTGGTACAATGCAAATTTCTGTTCGGCTCGTTCGTGAGAAAACCTGAGTGTTTCACAAAACCAGTGATTTTCATCAAGTGAGAGTTTACAGAATATATTTTGGTGAGAAAACGAAGAGCGAACCGTCAGTTTTGGTATAGCAGCAGTTTTTCCCTTCTTTAGTGCATTTTTTTATGACTATAACGAAGCAAACTCTTTACATCATGATGTTCTGATTTTCGTGATGATTTCTGATTTCTGACGCATCATGAACTTTGATTTTGCATGATTACAATATCTGTTCGGGTTAAAGCTCATACATAACGTGTTAAAACCACAAGTATTTAAAGTTACCATATTGTTGTAGTTTATACTTTTGAAGTTCAACTGGAGATGTATGAAGAAATGAAAAGGCTTAAAAGTTAGGGCAATTGGATCTCGATGGGGCTCATTAAAGGTTTCGCTCTTTGTGACCCACATAGTGTAGGAAAAAATTGGTGGATCCAAACAGGAAAACAATAAGCAAAGGCGAACGGAAACGGTTTCCATTAACAGAAGATATGCTTGCAGGCTCTACTGAGGCGGTATCCGAAACCTATGGCCAACGTTTTAATGAAGCCAATCAAGCACAAAGAGTAATCAAATCCCCGTAAACTACGTCGATAAAGTTTTCCCGGAAATTATGGATAAGATTAAACCGCACTAGCGAAAGAATAAATAACAGAAGTTTTTTCTTACTGAAGAAAACATCGGACTAAAAGGCATCAAAGACGTCAAACAGTCAGGATACAACAGGTTAGAAGCCTTCTTCGACCTGTCAATTGAGGAATATGTGGTAGTACGTTACCAAATGAAGATAATGTACGTTATCAATAAATTAGATTACTTTCAGCTAAAACCGTATCAATGTTTGGATTGTAGGAGGTTAATATGCTCATTTTTCTACTGCAAAGACAAGGATAAAGCTAATCTGAGATGTGGCTCGATAAACTGCGGATAAACATGCATCAAATTCCCTTTTCTACTATCCAAAGGAGAGGATCACCAGGCAACAAACCGGGAATCTCCCAAGCGGAAAATCCTTCCCTCAGAAGTAAACAATGCCTCGAATAGGAAGTCGGGAGTCCTAATCTGAGAAGTAAATGCTGGCCTCAACTTGGAGAAAATTGCTGAGATGGATTTCTTTAACTCCTGAAATGGTAGTAAAAATAATCATAGGAGCCCCACTATAAAAATGCAAGTGCCCTTGATCAGAAGAACGCACAGGTTGGAGCTCTTCCTAGCACAAACAAAAGCTTTTCAGTGTAACGCTTAAACTTCCTCAAGAAACCTATAGCAAGCAACCCAACCGGACTGCGAACCTGCGGAAATCAACTTAAGGGGCTAACTGGTCAGAACAAAGAACACACGTTTGCTAAGCATCACTAATAGATAAAGCATTAGAAAAAGAACCAGATGTAACGTTTTATCAATAAAAGAATTAGTAATATAATCATATGAAACAAAGATATCTGGGCAAGATTTATAGGTTACAATTAAATTTACAGCGCCTCGGCAAAAAAGAAAAGTCTGAGATTTTATTTGAAAAAGGAGAATATCCCTCTTTCACCACCCTTACTTGAATATTAACACCCAAATTCAAAGCACACAAATTCAGGGATGACAACATGGGAGGAGTGGTACTCATTTTTGTTACGGAAGACAGTTAGTTTCAGCAGATTCAAATAGACAACAACCTGAAACTGGCAGCCATTCAGCAATCAAGCCTTAACAGCAATGTAATTGAAATATATGTTTATGGACGACTACCAAAAAACAGATAAATCAGGATTTTATCGATTCTCAAACCAAACAGACGTCTTTTTGACCTCGGCAACTTTAGGCCCATCTCATTTCTAAGCGTTCCTGTGCAATTAATTAACGAACAAATTTAGAATGGAGTCTTTAAGCTCATATACGAGAAGAATATCTTAGTATACCATTACTTCGGTAATACAAAGCAAATATAACCATAGCCATAACCTGCCTTAATAAAAAAAATTTAACAAATTGAAACACGCAATCCTTCAAAGTGGCCATCATAACTCATATCCGTCATATCTATGAAAAATCAGATCCGGGTAGTTTTAGAGAAACCCTGTAAACTCAACATAATCAGTATATACGGGCACTATTTCTGGTGTCTATACAGCTGCGAAGTCTTACATTTAGACAAAGCTAGTATAGAAGTTTCAAATGATACCGGATGATGTGCTAAGTCCTCCGTTCTTCAATGTCCTTACCACATAATTAGTGGCCACAGCCGACTCAAAATGGCCTTCAAATAGCAGGCGAATTTCTATTAATAGTACCATCTGAATCCACCTGATGGACGTTTTCTAATTTCCAAGCATTATCTACTATTCAAGTCTACACTCGCACTTTGGCACATGATTCAAGATCTTTTGCTTCAAATCATAGACAAAATTAAAGCAAATATACTGCACATCAAATCATTATACGTTTGAAATAGCTATTGAACATAGAACAACGTTAAGAGCAGAGAACCTAACAGCGCAGCAGGTAGACAAGCTTAAATATAACATCCTTCAGTTGACCAATGAAGACTGGGGCAGAAATCACAAGATCAGTAAAAGTCATATCTTGTTGAAATTTAAGACCCACATATAGCTGCAGTATCACGTCGAACCTTGAAATCGCCGTTTCTATTGATTGCCATTAAATGTGCTTTATGATTGATTGGTGTGATTTGACGTATTTCTGCAAGAAACAGTCCAGCGGTGTTGAATCACAAGATCCGGCAGGCCAGTTCACAAGCTCTTAACGATAATTACGCGCTCATCAAATGCTTCTTTTGATTCCAGAACCAGAAAGTCATTGCTCTTGGCTCTATAACGGTCACCATTGACTGAAAGTATTTGCATTATTGTATTATTTGAAGTTATTTGCAGTATTTTTGGAGACATATGAACCAATAATTCCACTAGCCAATGGCTTACCTCGCATGTAAGTGTGTTTGGACAACTACCTACGGCGGGTCACCACGCCAAATGGGGCAGTTTTGTTTATTGAACCAACGATTCAATCAGAAATGAACCTCATTGCTAAACAAAATTTTCTTAAATCAGGAGATTCGGGATCTGCGGCAATTCGTTCTTAATTCCATACAAGTAATGCACACTATGCCCGGTGGCCGTTCAGCTTCGATACCTGTACGAGTTGGTATTTGTAAGCCGGAGCACCAAGGTTTCACTGATGAGCACGTTGTCGAATGGGTTCGACACTAAGCTCTTCAGCTGCTAGGGTTTCTTCACTATGTACGACTTGTCGATGGATGCGTATGCGAGAAATGCAAGAAAATGTGGTGCAGTAGTAAATAAACAAAAAATATATTTCTGTAGACAATATATATTCTATCAACTTATTCTATTCTATATATAGTCTATTCTATTAAAGTGTGTTTCAAAGTTTTGAGTTTTATTAGTAAAAATATTGTTTATCAAGTAGTTATTAAAAAAAATATTCGTAGATGGATGACATATCCCAGAAAATTACTAGACCCGGAAGAGTATATGCAATCAATAACGGCCATTTTGTTTGAAAAGTGGCCCCCAATTAAAATTGGCTGTTAAATACATATGAAACATATGAAAAAGCGGGGTTTGACTTGATTTGTGAGATAGACAACCAAGCGCGTTGTTAAAAATCAAAATATTCATTTTCAGCAAAAGCATCCATTAATTATACAACACAGCCTTGTAATCAAGATGTGTGGTGATATTTTTGCAATTGCATGAGAAGCGCAGCCAACAGCGTATAAATTAGCAGAACCATCTATCAAAACAGTTTTTGAGTTAGCTGAATGAAAGAAGTATTCAAAAGGAGCAAGATCAACAGGTTCATAACTCGAGTTTCCGGAGGAATCACAGGGAAATTTTTTCCAGTCGCCAAAATAATTCTAATTATAAAAAATCCTTCAATAGTTCATGAGCGACCGATGAAGCGAGTAAAATATTGTTACCGTATTCTTTCGCCACGCTCGGAGAAGCTTCCACCACGGGAAAAGTCTGGCGAAAACGTCAAGTGAACCACTACCCTCTGTTGATGCGCGATAGTATAAGTTTGATTTGTTGCTCTCAACCGACAAATCAGAATTAGACAAAATACGGTAATCTTAGTGGTAAGAAAAAGAAGAAAAAAACACATACGGTCAGAAGTAGATTGTAATAACAGCAAGATAGTTAGGTTAGTATTCTAAGTCAAAAGCATTAGGGTAAGCATCGAAGATAAGCACCGAGCCGCGAGTAGGATGATCCTTCCGCGACGCGACCGAAATAAACATTGCCAAGGGACAGCGGTTAAGGTGAAGTGTGGCGAGATCCAGTATGGATGGTTAAAACTCACTTCCACACCCAATTACAGCAGTTCACTGGGAGTGGGTCATTGCTCAAAGGGCGAATGGCCGCAGCGGGAGGATGACCAACCCGCTAGATAGAAAGGCTTAAAAGGAGGTGGCAAGAAACGGGGCGCTCTCTTTTTGGTGACTGACGATCAAGCGATACGCGGTGTGCATTACGGCCAAAAACTTTTTAACTTAGTTCTCGATCGCGCAGAATTAAGATTGTACGGCGACCAATTGTGTATGGAAGTGGCGAAGGACGTTGCTGTCAAAACTATTCAATTGGTACTCGGACTATAGGGAAATGCCCTGATTAAAGTACTTATTTTCGCGTAGTGTGTCCTACCATCAGTCATGGGACTTCGCGAAACCGTGTGTTCTGTACGGTGTTAACTCGATGAAAAACTACGGACTGTGAATTCATGGTAATGAACAATTGTGTATGCTATTCACTGGAAGAAGTGCGTGCGAAGTTAAGCGAATGAAGGAGTAGAAACTTGTGGAAACTGTGGTCCTACGACAAACTCCTCAATTTAGGTTAATTTCGTGGACGGCACGAGCATTTCGAGTAGTGACAGCGGAAGATCGCCCTGGTGGTTCGCCGAAGGCGGGCGGAAGCGGAACAGAAGAAGAGCTGGCAACATAATTGTGAGAGTGCTGGTGAATGGAATTGACAGACGGTATAGACATAGGAGTAGTGAGTAAGTTCTTTTGTAGACATAGATTCATTTTTGTTAGTAGAATTAAAATTAAGAAAATAGAATCGCCACGTTGTTCTCTCCGGTGGATACAGAGCGGAACAGATAGTCAAAGTGGTTTCTTTGTTCCGACGTCGTGACCCGATCAACGGGTGCTATTGCAGGTGACAACCGTTTCTTTTATTTCAAAGCTAGGCGCAAGCTCCCTCCAGGAGAGGCGAATCGGCCGTCGTTTTCCGCGCTTGACGTTGAATTGGGGCTCGGTAAAAGCGAGTGGCACCCACGCTCATCTCCGAGGGACCTACCGGACCGAGGGCCCCGGGAAAGTACTGAAATATACTACTGAGACACAAAATCAAACAGATTCTCACGCGATCGTGAAGTTATCGTTCTTGTGCCGTTATTTAGTGGTTTAATATTTATTTGGGGCTTCACAGAATTAAATTTAAAAGTAAATCACATATGCCGCGACAATCGGCAGCACTACATAATATACTGTAATTGAAACACAAACCGTCAAAACTAACATTCCTTTGCATGCACTTAGTATGGATAGGTAATTGGTATTGATTGACACATGCAATACGCTGCACGGCTTTCTGACGTTTAAAACGAATTTGAGGTAAATCCTGTGAGAATTAACGCCCTATACTGCATTTCAAGCCGAGACAACTAAAACGCTAATTTTGAAAGGACTGCGATGTTATTATCTTTGTATATTCTTTACGACACACTTGTGTCAATCTGAATTGCAAATGCTCCCTGCATATCAAAACTGCACAGTCCTTTAAAACTCACCAAATACCAGAAATATGACCATTATTGCCTCTTGAATCGACAAGCAATAACATCAGGAGCTTACATCCAAACATTTGTACACAAATAAGAATTGGAACGATAAATATAGAAACGAAAAGTTAGTCCTTCCTTATGGTCCAAGTGCGAGGAGCAAGCGAAATACTACAAGAGATTGAAGAATACTATCTTACGATTGAATTGGAGCTCTCTTATATTTCCAATTTATCAGACAAACACCCTCGACATGTACTCAAACACAAACATTTTCTAAATTCCTTAACATAAATATGAGCATGTTTACTTGTTGAATTTTCCTTGTCGAAGATTATTGTTTGAGTTTTATATGTGAATACCATACTCGTCCTTTGTATATCTACAAGCGTAGGTGTATGACCGGGAGGGTAGAAGTAAGCGGGTAAGCAGGTTGCGGAGATATCTACACAGTCAGCGCGGGTAATGTGTTTTCTATTTGTCCTATTTTTCTAAGAAATAAAGAAATAAGTTACATGGAAAAAGCACAAACTGGGTGTTAGAAGAATGTACGGTCAGATCAAAAGGATTTTGGAATTTAAGAAGTGATTTTATATGAATATTCCCTAGCCTAAATTGGATAACGATTTCCTTTGCATGTTAGATTAAACATTAATCAAATATGTGGATGATTAAAGTTACCAACATTGAGGTTTCAGAAAAATATGATTAGCCTTTTTTTATTTTACTATGTAGAAAGGATACGTTACAGAGATTTAAACTATTACATGCATTCAACGATGAGTCCGTAGACATTTATTTGCAGTAACTTTAGTATTTTGCATCTAAGCTCTGGAAGCTTTTCTTCAGATTAAAGTCCCAATTGCATCTATATAAGACGTTATGTTCGGACGTAATTACATAAGGGCAGAGCAGCCTAACAAACCATTACATCCACAGATCCTCGTGTATTCATCAATGCACACAAATGATCGGAAAATCAATGTATATCGTCTCCTGTATGAATGACCCGAAAAATTTCAAAGAATCAAGTGTCAGTCCTAGTCTAGGCTAGTTTTTTACCTTTTAAAATCTTGGGAATATAAAGAACTAGCACTAGGTGCATTTCTTGAAGGAACTTCTTTCCGTTGACAAATCAGTCACGATGCGGTAAGGAAAGAAAAGGGGGGTGAAATCTTGCTCTCATTCCTACCAATCTTCGTTGGATTAATCCTGCTCACGTGCCATCAACTTATGTACAGGTCAAAGATATCCGCAAGGAAGTGTGTTTTTTTCTCGGCCATTAACTCTCGTGAGAGACGAAGTCATAGTGAAGTGTCAAAAGTTGTGCGATATGTGACACGTCTGGGGATGATCTCAATTTTGACAAAAGGAAAGTACGAAGGGAAGTTTGCATTAAGCAATGCAAGAGTATTTCGAATCGTGAACAAACCGGTGCCAGGAAACCACAATCGTGCCTTTTACAAAAAGACTATGTATGAACCGAATGATGTATCCAAATTGGACGGAAATTGAGTTCAAAATTAAAAAAAGTATCTCCAATCACTGATGGGCGCGCGTAGTCACGCTGATGTTGTGCAAAACATGACAATCCCATGGATACTCAGGATTCCACCGTGGATGTTTAACATTATTGTGGACCATTAATATATGATAAGTGAAATTGATAAAATAAGATTGGCAGAATGCACATCCCGAATTTCGAAGAAATATGTTGTTTGGGAATTCCCATTTCTGGTTGAATGATCATGTCAATAAACAAAACTGCCGCAATTGTGAGTGATGAGCGGCCATAGTCTCATGGTGTTTCCAGAAAGTTATCCGAAAAAATTCTACTGTTTGGTGTACTTTATGGGACAGTGTAATCATTGGTTTATACGTCCTCAAAAATACTGCTGAGAGTAATATTAAAGTCAATGGTGAGCCGTGATCAATGACTTTTTCGCTCCGGGATTGACTTGCCGTAATGGTGGGGACCTCTGCTTTCAAAAGAATGATGAAACACGCCATACAGCTCGTGGAACGATCAAACTTATCAAAATAAGCATTTAATGAGCTCAGAATTTCTCGTTTTGGACCTATGACTGGCCTTCAAGATCTTGTGATTTAACAGCACTGGACCTTTTCTTGTGGGACTACGTCAAATCACTCGTCTTCACCGACAAGCCCGAAAATCTTGCCCATTTGTAATGCATTCGTCGAAAATTTGACCTAGGACTTGGCTAGGACTCCCTCCACGCCACTCATGGCACTTATATGCCGGAAATCATATTAAATATTTACATAATTTTATATTTTTTTTGAATAATTCTAATTTTAAACAAATTGATAGTAATCGATCAATTTATTAGTATTATCGCAAATGCGCTTATAAGCAAACGGTTAATGTAGCTTTGCCAGAGGAGACACCAGGGCATCAGTTACTACTTCCACAGCACAACCATGGCAGAAGACATAGGCAAGTAAGTCGCTTCTCTCTTTCGACGCCTGAAGCCAAAGCAGATAACTAACCTTGTTAAAGAAATCGACTTATTCCAGGCGCACTCGTTATAAGACACGCACAATACTCCCGACTAAATCAATCAATCAAGATATCATGAAGATATTGTCATGACCTTATAAATTAAAAAAGAATTGATAACCGTATTTCTGTTTTGTCTCCTGACTCACATATCAGATAATAACTATTAATTAAATTTTTTTTAAAAATTTTGGTCAGTTTAATATGAAATTTATTTAATTTTAATTTTTTAAGTTTGTTTCAGTTGTTAGTTTTCAAGACGGAAATTTTATTATTTGAGTATGTCCCAAGAGTATGATTTTACAAAGCACTGTGTTGAATTTTTCAACTGAAAAATAAGCAGCTTACAAAACTTGTGACAATTTTTTTAATTGTCACAAGTGACATCGCGATGGGACCTATTGATTGGAGTTGTCGAAACTTCTTGTTCTTCTAGTAATTTTCATCAAGTAAAGTACACCAAAGTACTGAAAAATAAACAATGGAATAGAAAAGAAAACAAAAAAATATCAATTTATACAGTGAAATTCATACTAACCATGTAGGCCGTCCCCATATCATTCAATGTGATAATTTTCAAATCGTATGTGTCAGACTTCGCTTTGCCAAAAATGCCCAAGGGACGAATTTCATGAAAGTCAAGCGGTTGCATTTACAAGTAACCATAAACGTATCCCATAAAACGCGAGCAGGGCCAAACTTGTTTCATTTTCATTATTCCCAATCTGCTTACAAACTACACCTGAAACTTTCCCACAAAACAACTTCTCCTTGTATGCCAAATTCTTGTAGCTTAGTATGATTGAAGTCTTCCCTGTTGGAATTTAGTCACTCACAGTTGTGCAGTAGGGCTCACAGTAGAGCTATCGAAGTTAACATAAACGGATTAAAGCATGTTAAAACAACGACTTTTGGAGTGGCAAACCAAGAAAGAATCCAAGGCTAGCCATTGTCTTGGCACCACTGGTGTCATTATGACTACACTAACTGTTGCAATGTTAATACAAATCAGCAAATACTTTTCCAGGAAGGCAACATAAACGAACATCGAGTTAAAATCTACCAAAAATTATCAAACGAACCCCAATCGGAACATCTATGGGTTTTGACAAGCCTGCAATGGAAAACCAGAAACAAAACAGAAACAGAATACCATCGCCTACCCTACTGACCAGGGGCTATTGCTCGACCATATGGAATAGAAACGAAAATTATTGGAAATTCAACCGAACATAGAAACTTGAGAACTATAGATTTTCACACATCCATGGTTTCCCATCCAGGAGTAATTCCAACATAAGTGAGTCAGTGCTGCAGGCACAATTAATCTAGTATAGTTTTGCCACTAGTGCATTAATAAATATGAATAAACAAGTTGTCAATGTAAACCACAAAAACGAAACTAAAGACAACCTATTCTTTGATTTGGCATTGAAGTCACCGTCAACAAGGATTTACCCTTCCATCCTCGCGACAGTGACCTCCAACTAGTCGAGCTTGCTCTGAAAGAATAAAATCGGCCCATTTGGCGTGGGAAAGGAACTGATGTCAATGCCATATCTGTACACCCAATCAGTACGCCTCTTTGAACTCTTGGCATCTTCCGCTCCCTGGGATATAAACCAGATCCAAAGCTAAGGCACTGATAGCAACAAGTAGAGACTTTCCTTCAAGAAATTCGGTACACTACCCCGGTTTTGTATTCCTCCTTGGCCAAGAGTTACACTGGGTCTTATTCTACGATGCCTACTATTACCGCTCTTTGCCCTTTAGCGGACCTCAACATTACCCTAAAGCCTAATCTACTGTTCTACTTCTTTAACGTCTGCAACAAAATCAGTGTCTCTTGTTTCTAACGATGCCATTAGCTGTAATGTTGAGATAACAGCTTTTAAGCCAAGGAGGTAATTGTCGTCGCTCTGGAACAAGCCCTTCTTAGTGGAATCCGCCCCGAGTTTTACGCGAAGGCCGCCTGATTAGGTCGCTTTTAACATTCGAATGTAAGCTCCGTTTTTTCAGCCTCCACATTTCGCCTGATTTTTTCGAGGACATCAACGTAGGTCCTCCCGCTTGCACATTTAATTAAAATAGCATTTCTGCTCTGATCGTGCCTGATCTCTTCAAGCCGCACGCTTAGTTTTGTGGCTTCGTACTTTTCGGGCGTCTGTTTGAGCATATCTTAAGTCCTCGCACGCTTCAACTTTTTCGCTGGCTTTTGTTGTGTTTTGGAGCATACCAATTGAAAGTCAACTTCAATCTCCTCCCCTAGACTGGTATCTGTTGTTTCGGGCCCGTTTCCCGAAAGACATTTCACCCGTTATGCAGGGAGTAATATTTTTATTGTATTTATGTATTATTTATGTTTTTGGTGACTTTTAAGGCTATGTTTCGAGCTTCTTAGGCTCACTCCTTGATCTCATTTTAACATGTAAGTGTATATCCTTTTGGATTTTGGTTGAGTTTCACACTATTTTAAGAGCCTCTCTTACGCTTCATGTAAGCTGCTTGTAAGCCCTTCGGTCAGCGGCTATCTTCGTCAATCGGTAGCCAATTGAGGAAGATCTCGTTTCTTCACTAGTTGAGTTTGTTATTTACACATCATCAATAATAATAGACATTGTATATACTATAAGTTTTAAGAACATTTCCTTAATTATATTCCAGGCAGTAGAACAGTGTACGAAAGATAAGCTTTTGTGGGCATGTTTCCTTCAATAAAATTGTGGTTTTCAGAGTTTAATGATTTCTATTGTAGTTTCACTGACATACAAACAAAAATCTATTCAAGATATCTATCTCTTTTTAAAGACAGATGCCAATACAGCCACACGTCGACCAACAAGCACTATTAACGTCTATTTTGAAGCTTCAATCATCCTTTAATGATATATAAAGGCATCATTTCACCCTAAATTTTAATACCATGCCGTAAAACTTTATGTTTCCTATTAAAAGCGAAGCAACTTTAGATAAAACAAATCGTTGTATCTAAACATTAATCATGTGAAAATATCTCGGAACAATATCTTTACTAGCAGTTAACATGAGTCTGTTTTATCAACAATAGCCTAAAATGTATCTACAGGCGTTGAACTCTCCCGCTAAACAACTTACAGGTGTAAAATCCAAAAATAAAAAAGCAACGAAGTAGGAGGCTTAAAATATGAAGGTTTTGAGGACGCTCCTTTCATTTCAAGACTTCAATGACATTCGCTCCCTACAAACAACTCAGCATATAGTCCGGAACTAAAATAGCACTTACTGAACTCACCCCGACGAGACTATCATCTCAACTCGATTCCCTTCCCAGGATGCCGCCATTAATAACGCACGAATTCATTTGTCAGGAGTTTTCATGTAGTTTTTTACGATTATTACAACTATTTACGGCTCTATTGTAGTGAATCGGTGATCGTCCCTTGGGTCGTATTCTTAGGAAGCCAGGAGCCACCCACACGCCAAGTTATCCGTTTCCTAGATATTAAGAGGACGACAGTCACCCGGCTTTGAATGCAAGGATTTCAACGCTCGGGGATAGTGCCGTCACATATAACTGAGACGGTAATTATTACTCATGAGTGAACCAACTACATAGGGGAGACTTGAGCAGTTTGGAGTTTGACCAGTTGCCTTCATTGAGAAATTATAAACTTTTTTATAACCCAATCTGCAATGCTTCATGTAAATCGAACTTTAATGTTGATAATAAAAACCTGTACTGCATACGCTGTGCAAAAATAAAATGACACGCACACTGCAAAGATGCACACAAGCATGCAACTGTAGATATGTGCTGAGTCCACTACATTAACAGATTTACTTTGCGATTTTTGTATCAATAGAACTTAAAATAGACCACCAGTGGCTAACTTAATATAGTTGCGCTTCAAAAAAGGTTATTTGACAAAAATATAATTAACTTATTTGGAACTCGTTTCTAACAATAATGTTGGAATTTAAGCGGGTATGGTCGCAAATGAGTTGCCAATTTTTTTTTTTGAATCCACCGAAAACATCATTAACAATGGTATAAAAATAGTTGTATTTCTATACAAAACCAAGCGATCACAGGTATGCAATTGTATTTGTAAGCAAAACTACATTGCGAAAGAAACAAAACAAAGGTGCTGAAATAGCATTAATATCAGCTGTTTCAACATTGTCACATTCAACCGCGGACTGAATCCCCTGTGTTAAGTACTACAAGGGCCGACCGTCAAAATACCTCTCCATTGAAAAGTAAAAAAATGCAATCTTCTGTGTGTATTGCAATATTAAAGGTCAATCTTAAAAGTGGGTTGCTTCATTCCCAAATAAAAAAACTGAGTGAGTGAGAAATGGAGACGTATTCGGGCTTTGTGTTCAAAATCTGTTACCGATGAGAACTCTATCAAACTTTCCACCGTCAACAATTGTTCGCTAGCTTCCCGTTTGAAGAGGAAACTAGCTCTTACTCAATGTATACTTCAACATACATTGTTAGCTACTTTGTTCATACCAATAATGTTCTCAAAAGTTTTAAAGGAAATATTTTTCGAAATTGAGCAAAAAAGTTAACTTGCTTATAAGGGCTTATGCGACCCAGATGAGATAATTGGAGTAGCGACGGATTTCAGGGAACGTCTCAATGTCCAGAGAAACTGTCTTCCACTCCTGAAGTAGGCGGTCGACGAGCAATCTTCCGAAAAAAAGTATTCTAGTATATATCTTCGTTATGTATTAATCAGGACACTTAAAACTTCCCTTCTCAACAAGTTGTTCAATTCTTTGAGAAATCGAGGAGGTAACCGCTTGTGAAATTCAGACCATCTTCTCAAACTTGTCTATAACGTGTTGCGCAGCAATACTGGCAGAGGTACAGCTAATATTAGTAAGGATGATTTAGATGTCAATCAAATCTCCTTCAAACTCGACAGTTCCTCGTGTACTTAAGCGACACTGCGTACTAAACGACCAAGCGGAACGCCAGCAAAAATCTTAATTGGCTCCGTATATTTTATATATTACGTATTATGTAATATAGGTTCCCTAATACCCGCAAGACTCGATCGGGTACTTGCAGCTGCGGCATCTAACGACTCATTTCTGATTGGAGGTGACATGAACGCCAGACACGCGCACTGGGGTGATTTTGAGTGGCTCCAAACGGATTCATTTGTCGCAGCCACTGTGTGTTGAGACACGCTGGTGTCTCAACATACCCGAGAGGTCGCTCATTCTTGGACAATTTCATAATTTCACCCAATCTACTCTCTGATCCCACAAACTCATATAATTGTTCAACATTTGCTTCTCTGTCTGACCATCGCGGCCCGCACTTGAATATAAATCTCAGAACCCATATCTCAGTGCCTGCTTGTCTTCCTCAGTTTGGTCTTACTTCCTTAATAATCTCTATGGCCTGCTTCCAAATTGGCCACTGGAAAATGAGGTCTTCTCAAACGCAGAAATAGACAGGCATATATCAGCTCTAACATCCGCAATAATTGAGTGTTTAGACTTACATGCCCCCTTTCAGAAACCTCGCAGTGCGCTTTATCAGTGCCGGAGTCAACAAACTACTCACCTGATAAAAATACGAAAGCATTTGCTCCAACAATTAAAACGATTTTTTCATTGAATGTACAATAGAACAAACGAAGAGTACTTGGATGTTAAAGCGCAAATCACTTCTATGTCCCGAGAAATACAAAAATTCATTAAAAACGATTTAAGATCATTGAGACTATCATCAGACGTATTCAAAACTATTGAGCAAACTACGGGGCGCAAGACTTCCAAATATAATCCTCATAAAGTTCCCATTCTGCAAAATAATGAAGTTTTCATTGCTTCTTCAGACAAAATCGGCACTTTGGAGAGATACTTCAGGCACCTATAGCAAAGCCGTAAGTTCCCTACCTTATTCTGAATAACATCATCCATATCGAGCTTCAGCTAACAACTTTAGGATATGAAGGTTCTAACCTTATCGTATTCTCCAGTTCAAACAAAGCTTCTTCTCTACAGCACCCAATTTTTGGCGACTTTTTAGTTCAATAAACGAAGTTGAAGAAATCTTTGGTACACTAAACAACAAGCTGTCTATGGCCCTGAAGTAATCCCAAACATTGTACTTAAAAAGTGTATGCGAATTATCTCCTCTTTCCTGACTAACTGCATAACTAACTCCTAATAACTGCATCAACAACGGTTACTTCCCCGATCCATGGAAAGCTAGCAGAATAATTCCTATCCTAAAGCCCAACTGCAAGGGCAGAATATCCAACTTCCGCCCTATATCTTTATTTCCAAACATGGGAAAAATTCTATAACGGAGAGTCATCCGAAGGTTTATTGATTTTTACACTCAACTATCTCAGCATTCCCAGTTTGGATTCGAGCGCGAATGGTCCACAGAGCAAGCAATTATGCTGCTGCATGATAAAATCACCAAAAATCTACAGCAGAAAGAGTGCGCAGTAGCATGCGCTCTTGACCTTAAAAAAGCATTTGACTCGGTATGGATCAGTGGGCTCAAGTTTAAACTTAAAATTTGTTTGTCATGCCCAGTCCCTATACTTAGATACCTTTATATTTTCCTATCTGACAGAACCTCACAAATAAAAGTAGGCAATCTCACATCAAATCCCAACCCAATACTCTTTGGGGTCCCACAGGGATCTATCCTTGGTCCCTCTCTTTTCAATTTCTACCTCTATGATATTCCATGCCCGAACAGACTTAGACCTAATAATGTACGCAGACGTCATCCTACTCACCGCTACCAATTCCCTCTCAAATCTAGCTCAAACCCAGTTTCAATGCGCTGTGAATAATACCGTAATAATATCTGAAATATCGTAATATCTGAAAAAAATGTGGACTAGAAATCAATGCTAATAAATCAACTAATCTGCTTCCGAATTGCTAGTGGAAAAGGTTTTGCAGTGCCCCAAAGCAGGCATGTACGAATCCAAATCGAAGGCGAACCAATTCCCCTACAAGGCAATATTAACAACATCTCAATAACAGGCTTAAATCCGCATGCAAGGAAAACTCTAAACAATGCGAAAGCTGCTGCCGCTCTCATCTCCACACTCCGCTCTTCGAAAGCGGTAGGTTCGAACGTGAAAGTATTGATGCACAAAACACTTGTCAGACCTTTCATCACATACACATTCCCAGCCTGGTTAACAATCTCACCAACGGCAGCCGAAGAACTCCAGGTTTTTGAGAGAAAATTCCTAAGGAAATGCCTCTCAAAATACAAACAATCCTACAAGAACAAAGTGCTATACAAATTAACGGGGGTTGTACCGATACTTCATTATATGCTAACTACGAATAAGAACCGGCTAGCAAAGTGGAGAGCTCACTTTTCGAATTTCCTACTACAAATCACTCATATTACCTTTGTTCCCTCAATGTCCTCGACAAATACCACCCAGGTTCCTACAATCCAAATGCTCCTAATAAATCAAAAATTTTACATTTCATCCCAACCCAAAACATACCGGAGCTGAGGCCACAGACGTCAATATTATAAAATCCTCAGGTAACTCTTCTAAACCATATGGGTAAGCCAGTAAGAAAAAACTAAGATTAACCAAGTGACACAATTTAAAGCTAACTCCTACCCTATCTAATTTGCTATCTGTCTAAATTCCAAGTGGCGAGCACGGGACGTCCATCCTCGCAGGAAGCTACTGGTCAGGCTCTGTTGGGCAGGGAGTGGTAAAGGTAAAGGTAAAAAAATCTCTTTATTTTTCATATAGTATCATACAATTTATACATTTCCACAAAAAAGAGAACAAAAAATGGTTAAACTATCTTACGTCTATTTAAACCTATGGCCACTGAGGGCACTCTGGTCTAAGCCAGTCACATATAATGGCGACAGCCCCTGACACTATTTGCTTAAATTAGTTCATTAGAATTGATAATTTGAAGAAAAATTTAAAAAAAAAAACTTCAAAGACTACCGCTAACTTAAGTCTACTTAATCCTATTTAGAAATAGAGCTTAATCTAGATATTAACTATTAAGTTTTCTATAGTTCTAATTTAATATTTTGTTTATTTTTTGTTTTTTCTTTATTTCCTTATTGTTTTTTTTTAAACGCATTATATTTACTTTTATTTCGGATCTTAATACTACCTTATGTACAAAGAGAAGGAGGAAAAATTGAAGAAAAAGAAGAAATAACAAATAAATAATAACAATAGAAGGAAGAGAAGAAGACATATAGAGGAGCAGAAAGTGAAATTACATGTATAATTTGACTATCGCTAAAGTTTCTTAAGTCCTAGGTTAATGACTTACGCTTATTGTTAGTTTGTGATTGCTTACATATTAATTTATTTATTTATTTATATTTTTATTTTTCAATATTTATATTTTTATTTTTTATTTTTCAATTTTATACATATATATATATGTACATCTATATCTATATATATTTTTTTGTCCTATGATAGAGTATAATAGATTAACCTAGATATGAAAAATTAAATAAAGCTAAGTATGTACAAGTTATTTACATTGCTATATGATATTCAACTTAAAACACAAATCAAGGTTGCTATGTTCATTATGAAAACACGACCATAAACAGCTCCGCGTGCCATAGACACGCCAGCCGTTCGCCCGGCCACTAGGATCTCACTCCAGCCACCAATACTGTTGGTGGTTTCTCTGTTTATGCCACATATGCATCGAATATCGTAAGTCTACCTCAGTATTGTGGGTGTCTATACTGCCGTCGTATATAAGTCTCTTGTCAGTGTTTCGTCTGTAAATGTGGTAGATAACAGGTATTCCATGTCCGTCTACGATAAGTCTCTTTCCATCTAAGTAAGGAAATGCTTCTGGTGGTATGAAGCCTGTCTCCCTGCATCGCTCAAAGTACAACTGATTTGGATAATATGGATGACTGATCCACATATTCTCATCAGTCATACTCGAACGCAGACAATGTCTCCTTACTTGATGTATGATGCAAGAGTCTACTCTTGGAGTACCTGCTGCGTCGTATAGTTCCCTATCTGAATAATAATACTTGAAGTCGGATTCCGCTGTTCTGTACAATCCAGTGCAAGCTCTCAAGCATCTTCGCTCAAACACCCTGATTTTCTCCATGGTGGAAGCACTCAGGTTAAACCATATGGGACACGCGTATGTTATAATGGGTCTTACGAGACATTGATAACATATGACCTTGACACGTGTCTCCAGGTGTTTCGCATAGAAAAGTCTCTTAAGAGACATGAATGCCCTTCTTGCTTTCTCGAGCTGCATTTTCGCATGTTGGATGTACTGCAAGCGATCGTCGAGGAACACACCCAAGTACCTTACGGTGTTCTTGTGCGGTATACGTTCGCCATTCGACTTTATATGGAAATCCTTCCAATTTCGCCTCAAGTCTCTGCCGGCCTTTGCCAGTGGTCCACGAAACAAAATAGTCTCACATTTGTTATCATTGATCCTCATCTTCCAAGCATTTGTGAACGTTTGGACATTTTGAAACATACTTTGCAGCTCAGCTTGAACCACCGAAGCTTTGCTGTCTGCAGTGTATATGATCAAGCCGTCAGCAAACGCCACTATCATCCGTGAAGGACTTTCGTTGAAGCCAAACGACTTCAGAAGAGGATTCAATAATATCGCGAATAGCGTCGGCGCCGTCACTGTTCCTTGTTGTAGACCATCAGAAACCTGAAATACTCTATTGGAAGTATTTCCCCCGACTTCGACTATAAATTCTTTTCCATACAACATACTCACTAGTATGGCTATAAAATCATCACAGAACCTATTCTGTATGAGTCTGAAGACCAGTCCATCAAGCCAAACTGTATCGAAGGCTCTCTCCATATCAATGAAGCATGCTCCAACGCATTTTCCTCCATTTAAATGCCAGCAGATATCTGACGTCACTTTCGTGATAGCATGGATAGTAGAATGACTTCTGCGAAAGCCAAACTGACTATTGCTGATGATATCTTTTTCTTCGAGGTGTTTCTTAATATTTCTGTTCAAGAAACTCTCAAGGACTTTGCCTGCATTCGACAATAAGCTTATCGGTCGATAGCTTTTCGGATCGCTGGGATCTTTTCCCTTCTTCAAAATTGGAATGACTCTGGCCTTCTTCCAATTTCGTGGGAAATATTTGTTGTTGAGTGCATTATTGAAAATGCAAGTAAATTCCGTCATTATTGGTTCTGGTAAGTGTTTGAGGACAATGTTGGGTATGCCATCAATTCCAGTTGATTTTTTGTTATTAAGTGTCCGAAAGGTATGCTGTACATCCTCCTTCGACACAAAATAGTCATTCAAGCTGTTCTGTGGTAGCATATTTGAATTTAATGACTCACTGAAATGGAGAGTGGGTTCTCGACTGCAAGAAGTCAGGAATTCTTCAACTTTATTTTTGACAGTTTCTATCAATCGAGAACTACCTAGATTTGAGTTTTGTCGATGGACTGATTCCATACTCATACCAATTACATCTAATTTTTCTGTCTCGTTTGTTACAGTTTCGTATTGTATGGGAGGTTGAATGTTGTCAGGTTCATCTGTTTCCATGATCCTATATTCATCATGTTCTAACGGGATTTTCAAAGTCGACACCGTTGCCGGCTTCTTCGACCTGAAGAAAGCGTTGATCTGGCTGAACATTCCGTCCGGGTCCTGAGGATGAATGCTCTGCGCTTTCTCAGCCCATTGTTGGTTTACTTCTCGAGTAAAGCTCAACTTGATGAGATAGCGAACAGCCTTCATGATTTCTTTGAGAGTTTTTAAATACGGATGCCAGCTCGCAGCGGAACTCCTATATATACTGTTAATATGCGTCAGAATCATACTTTTTAGCTTTTTAAGTTTTTTGATACGTCGGGTCAAGTATTGGTCCATGTTGTTTCGTGGTGTGATTTTCGGTATGGTCTCGTCCATTGCAGTGAGTATCAGTTTGTTTATTTCGTTTATGTATACGTCAATTTGGTCGTTAGTCAAGTTTCTATTGTTCGGAATGTAGGTGGTTGAGTTTTGTACAAGTGGGTCGTGCATTTGTGTTAGTGTTTGGTTGAATTTCGTCCAGTTTGTCTTTCTGTAATTGTGTTTGTTGGGTGTTAGTTCGGCAGTAAGTAGGAATAAGTCACTGTTCTCTTTAGCAATCCTTATTTGTATTGCTTTGTGGTCGCTGTCATAGTGCAAAGTTTGCAGTTTGTGGTGCAAACTATGCAAAGATCCAAGTATGATCCAGATCGAGGCAATGTAGGAGTCCCCGGCCCGACGAGTTGGCATCGGTATTCCATTTGATTCTCATCAATCCATCGTTTTAGAAATACTCCCCGTGGATTGGCGTACTCGTTCAGCCAGTCGCTATGTTTTGCGTTCAGGTCACCTGCTAGAACATAATAATTATTGGGATCATCTAGTCGAAGAAGTTCAAACACGAGGCTGAACTCTTCCCTGAATTTCGTACTCAGATTTTTCGTACTCGATGCATATGCGGAGATAACAAAGAGACGTTGGCCGCCTTGCATTTCAAGCTTTATGCATGTCAACTCTAGGCTTTCAAATCCACTGAATTCTGGTCTTTTTACATGTTCGTACTTGATGTGTCGTGTGAGCATTATTGCTGTCCCTCCTCCGTCAGTCGAGTTGGGTCTGTCAGTACGTATGAAGTTGTAGTCCTTGAACTGTACGTTATGTCTTTCGTTGAGTTTGGTCTCGTTCAGTAGTATAATGTCAGGTTTGTGTTCAGACGCAAAATCCAGTAGATCTGACCTCCTATAAACACTCGCTATCGAGTTGACATTCACCGCTATTAAATGAAGTTCATCTCGAGCCAACACTGCAGAGAGGTGTCTAGTATTGGTCATGAGAATAGCTAGACGTGCTTATAAGGCCCCTGATTTTGGAGCTGTGATCAATCAGGGTATTCTCGATTTTACCCAACCTGTCCAAGATGATCTTGAACATAGCGGTTAGATCGCTTTCATCCCTCTTTTGGGGTGTTGAATATACTGTACCCCTCGCAACAGCTGCGAAGGATACTCCTGGGGTAATTGGAGCCGGGGCAATCACCGGACGACTTGGTGGGGCGCGCTCAATGCGCATTGGTTTTTTTATTTTTTTCATATGCTGGACAGCCCTTGAAGGAAGCAGGATGTCCATATGTCCTGCAGTTGACGCAAAAGATCTTGTCTTTGCCATCATTTTCCCCCAACCCGCACTTGCCAGGTTCATGGACAACGCTGCACTTAACACAGCGGAACTGCATGTTACAGTTCGCCGAACTGTGCCCAAATCTTTGACATCTGAAGCACTGCATGATGTCTTTTTTTTGTAGTTTCTCAAACCGTACTACTTGATGGTTGAGGAATCTCAACTTGAGTAGTTCGGCTGCAGAGCTCTCGTGCGATATTTGCACGAGGTAGATGGGGAGGACTCGCTTCTCTACTATAGAGCGACGCGTAGTGAAGGGTTTCACTGAAACAAATTTCACTGTCTCAGCCTTGCATTCCAGTTCTTTTTGAAGCTCACTGGGGTCGTACCCTTGACAGAGTCCCTTCAGAAGGAACGTCTGTGTTTTCTCCTCTCTAGGGGTGTATGAATAAAAGGGAACCTCTGCTTTCTTGAGGATTTCCTTAACGCTTTTAAAATCCTCTATCCTATTTACCTTGGTTTGTGTTTTGGTACTATTTATTCTTTTAATTTGGAAATTATCAGTTTTAGCGCACTCCTTAATGAGCTTCACTAGGTCATTAGAGTCCTGGTGGAACGCATTAATGGGCGGCAACTTATTTTTTTTAGCTTGTTTCTCACTTATATTTGTTGTTACTAATTGTACTTCTGTTTTTTCGGGTTGCTGTGCCTTCTGTTTCTTCTTCCGGTTCCTTTTAGCGACTACCGTGGTGTAGTCTCCTGTCTCGTCCTCGCTCATTTCGACTTGTTTTGTTTCCGTCCTATTATCAGCATTCTTCGATCCTTCCATCATCGTCTCCCTTTCGTTAACGCGGCTTTCACTAATACACGGCACGTCATTGTTGTTTTTGGCTTCACTAAAGTTTTTTTTGCCTTGCTCCAATAAACTTTTCAATAGCTCGTCACTTTTTTCGAGCATATCTTTAAGTTCACGGATTTCCGATTTAAGTTTCATGTTCTCTTCTTTAACGCGCGCGTTTTCCACCAAGCGCGCATCCCGTGTCACGGGGTTCGGCGTAACCTTCTTTCGTTTCGCGAGATTTTCCTCACTCATTTTGATTTTTGTTTTTTTCAATGTGGATTCAGATGAATACGAAAGGGACAAGCCCTTCACCACACTTTTGGGGAGTTACAAGTTTTCCTTAATAATAATACTTTGTTTAATTGGGCCCCCGTGGGGCCATTTAGGGGATGAATCAACACTATCACCTCTGTTTATCACGCGGTTTCGATGTCATGTATTTATCACAGATTGTCGCGGCAGTCGAGCACGAATAACCACTTCACTCGCCTCAAGTTTAAAATTTTTCACAGTTTCGTAGATTTTACATTAACCCGCGAAGGATATCATAAGTATAAACGTTCATTATCGCACACACAGTTCACAAATTTTCTATAGCGTCACTTTCACTATTTTCCCGCGCTTGGCATCATCACAACATACACAGTTGTTCGACTAGTAAGCGTCACTTTCACTTTTATGACGACAGGACTTATCCTGCGTCTTGTTGGCACACACGAAATCTCAGCGCATTGAGTAGCGCAACACACACGCAATGTCCCACACGACCGCTCAGGACGACCGACAGACTGCAACCCTTGGGCAGGGAGTGTAAGTGGCCCCTGTGCACATGATATTAATACAAATTCAACATATTAGATTAAATTAGATTTTAGATTAAATTATATTTAGGAATAGGATTAGTTTTAGACTTAAGTAAGCATAAGTTTTAATGTTATTTATATATGAGCTTTGTCATAAAGTAAGCCATAAGAGCGAATTGCATCTCTTAAGTATCTTAAATAACTATCTATGTATGTAAAACATATTCTCGAAGTCAAAGTTTATTTGACGGCTAAACAATGTCGAATTTCAAATAGTCATTAAGTCCGTACTGTCAACTTGTCTCAATAAAGTTTACTATTACTACTACTACTACTACTACTTCTACTACTACTACTACTACTACTACTACTACCACTTCTCAAACATGTCCATAAAATGCCCTCCAGAAATTTTGTTTTATAAAGTTATACATCATTGCATTATGGAGTTTCATCGGAGACGTAACACTCTCAGGAAATAACTTTCATTGAATATACCATCGTGAATTGAATATGATCAAATGAATGATCCTGAAAAGAACATATTTCTTTGCCGATAGGAAATTCAAAAAAAGGCTTAGGAATTATTAAACCCAATGCATCTATGTTCGTTTAAAAGGCTCAACGAATCATATAGTTACTAGGAGCTCTCCATTGTTAACCGTCCATACTAAGAAACTTCTTAAAAGGGTTTTTTTTGGTTTTTTTTTGTTTGGGAGGTGAAGGCAATTTACGCCCTGAGTGTCGGACTCCCCCGCTACCGGACTATCGACTAAACACCTCCCCTGTCACACCGAGAACCTAGCCTGGAACTGTTTGTCACATTACTTGGGACTAGGCCTCATTAATCATCGCTTAGCGATGTCTTCATGTTAAGGGAAATCTCTCCTCACGGATGGATAGGAAGGAATTGCGATTATTAACTATAATATTGCGTTACAGAGATGTTCCCTCCCTCGCCAAGCGATCCATTATGTCCTTCTTTATAATGAGTACTGTCCGTACGTAATGCGACACACAGTTCCAATTGTCCTTTCATTTCATCATTTTTCCCGTTAAATTTTCTGGGGAAATTACGCCAATTTTCTCCGAGAGATGCGAACGGAGTCTTGTGAATCTATTACACGTAAAGAACGTATGGCAGGCGTCATCCGTCATCCCCGGGCAGAACACGCAAGTTGGGGATGGTGTCTTTCCCATCTTATACAGGTAAGACTGAAAATACCCGTGACCACTGAGTAGTTGCGTCAGATAATAATCAGTCTCACCATGCATTCTATAGAACCACGGCCCCAAGTCACTTATCAGCCGTGCGGTCCATCTGCCTCGCGTTTCGTTTTCCCATATTTGCTGCCATAAGATAAGGGTTCTTCTCCGTTCCTCTCGGTTGACGGTTTCTCTTGCCGACTCCCCCCTACGAGAGTATACACGTTTCCGTTCGTCTGCAAGTAATTTGATTGGAACCACCCTCGAGATTACCAGCACTGCAGGTTCAGAGACAGTGCGGTATGCAGCGGCTATCCGTAAAGCTCCTTGCCTCTGCACCTGTGCCAGACGCCTTCGGTGCGTCTCTTTACTAAGAGCGTCTGCCCAAATCTCGGAGCCATACAAGAGCACTGACTCCATTGCACTCATCAGTAGACGTCTTTTGCTCGAGTTTGTCCCCTGCGTGTTGGCCATAATACGGTTTAGCGCCGATACCCGCACGGAGGCCTTATCTGCTGACGCTCGAACCTGCTCGAAAAAACTCATCTTCGAATCAATCATCAAGCCAAGGTATCTGATTGATTCTTTTAACTCGATGATCATTTCCCCCACACGAACCGGCATAACACGAGGGATTCACTTCTTTGTGAGGATGACAACCTCGGTCTTTTCCAGCACTAGGCTAAGCCCACGGTCTGTCATCCACTCACTCACTCGGCGTATTACCGCATACAGTTTGAGCTGCGTCTGTCCGACAGTATGTCCGGCGACTAGTACTGCTACGTCATCTGCGTAGCCAACCAGGCGCGACTCCCCCGGTAACTGCAGCCTCAAAAGCTCATCGTACGAGACATTCCAGAGGTCCGGGTCCAGAACGGAACCTTGCGCGACCCCTGATGTCAAATCAATTCTTCGCCGGCCTCCCAACGAGTCATAGATGAGTTTCCGATTTTTGAGGTAGTCTTTCAATATCCGCATCAGGTACCTCGGCACCCTGAAATATTCCAGAGCACCAAGAATATTTGTCCATCTAGCAGAGTTGAAGGCATTTCTCACATCTAGAGTTATGAGCAGTACTATTCGTCTCGAGTAATGATTGTGGGCTTCTGCCTGCTGGACCGCGCTCGCTACCTCTGCTATTGCACCAATTGTGGATCGACCAGCCCTGAAGCCGTACTGCCGAGGAGACAGATCCCCGGCATTTCGAATGGCTTCTCCAAGTCTTTCTCTAATGAGCCTCTCGAGTACCTTCCCAGCGGCATTCAGCATACATAGGGGCCGATATGTAGATGGTTGCTCCGCGTTCCCCTTCCCCTTGTGGATCAGCACGAGCTTCGCCTCTTTCCAGCAATTTGGAAACACGCCCTGCCGCAAGCAGGCGTTGAAAGTGGTGAGCAGCCTTTCAGGACAAAGTTGATGTGCAAGCTGTATCACTTCCGCCGGTATACCGTCTGGCCCTGGGGCCTTTTTCGATTTTAAAGCTTTTACCGCATCATCCAGTTCGATGGCGGTAAAAAGTGGGCATTCTCCGAGACATTCATCATCTGCATCATCGGGACAAATAGGATGCATAGGGAAGAGCGCTCGAACAATCTGGTCCATTTTTTCCGTTTCAAGGACACAGGGCCTCCTTGCAGCTCCTAGTTTCCGCATGGCAAGCTTGTAACCCAGCTCCCACGGGTCTCTGTCGATGTCCACAACTAGGTTGCGCCAGCAGCGAGCCTTGCTTTCGTTAATCAACCTACGGAGAACTTTTCTAGCCGACCTGTATGCCAGCGTTCGGGAGTGTGACTCGTCTCGATTTCTTAAATGCTGAGATTTGCGGCGGAGTTTGTGACATTCTCTCCGCTTTTCGGCGATTTCTGCTGACCACCAGTATACAGCAGGCTTATTGTGTCAAGGCCGTCGCCTGGGCATAGAGCAGTCGCACGCATTCTTGATGAGCCTCATGGTGGAGTTCACCATGTTTTCAGCTGAGGCTCCTGACTTTACCGTCATAGTTTCACCTCTCATAAGAGCTGTGGCGAACGCGTCGACATCTATTTTAGATACATTCTAACCTACAGTTGAGGGTTGGGTTGCTACGCGTCGAGTAGCACAGTCGCCAATTGCGAAAGCAATGCACTGATGATTGCTCGCCGAGTAGTCCTCCAGTAGCCTCCATCTGTGTATCCTAGGCACTAAGGACTCCGAAGCAAATGTCACATCCGGTATAGTTCCCAAGCAACCTCCCCGTCGAAAACTTGGTGTGTTCCCAACGTTCATGATGACAAGTTGCCTCCTACCCGCCATTTCTAGTATTCTTTTTCCTCTTGAGTCTGGCAGAGGTATTCCCCATTCTATCGCCTTGGCGTTAAAGTCACCGCCAACAAGGATTCGGCCTTCCATGCTCGAGACAGCTTCCTCCAGTTAATCGAGCCTGCTCTGAAAACATGCAATTCACTCATTCGGCGTGAAATAGACGCTTATGAATGTCAAATAGGCGCACCCAATGAGCACGAAGCCATTTCCGCTGGAGCAAGTCCAAGTTGTGGGTAGAACACTGTCACGTACCAAGATGGCGGCGGTGCCGGATCGATCACAATACCATCCAGCTTGCTTTTTGTTGTGGTGTTGCTCAGATATCAGCAACAAGTCAACTTTTTTCTCTCTTGCAACCTGGTCTAGTAAATCTTGTGCGGTTGAGCTACGGTGTAGGTTGATTTGCAGGACTTGGATCATGTCTTTGCTCTTTTCTTGCTTAGTGCCTCTTTGAACTCCTGGCACCTACCACTTCCTGGAATATGAGTCAGATCTTCAGACTTCCGTCCCTTATCTTTGCACAAGATACAACTGGGTTCGCTTGGGCAGTCTTTCGCCTTATGACCGGAAGTGCCACACCTGTAGCACAGTTTGCTTCGATATGGCCCCTTGCAGTTCAAGGAGATGTGTCCGAAGTTAAGGCACTTGTAGCATCGAGTTATGGCTACCCTCCGACGTATCCTGCACACAACCCAGCCGATTTTAATTTTCTCCTTGGCCAGGAGTTGCACAGCGTCTTTCTCTGGGATGTCTATTATTGCCGCCCTATGTCCTCTAGGGCTAGTAGGCGTTAGCCTTACCCTAAAGCTCTCTGGCGTAGGAAGAATTAACCTAATGGAATCTTCTACTTCTTTGGCATCCGCAATGCAGTCAAGGTCTCTTATTTCCAAAGACGCCATTGGCTGCAAAGTCGAGATAACAGCTTTAGAGCCCAGGAGGTCCTTGACAGCACTCTCGAACCGTCCCTTATCGGTGGATTCCGCTCCGAGTTCTACGAGGAGACCGCCTGCTCTGGTCGCTCTTACTGTTCGTATACAGACACCATTTTTTTCGGGTTCCACATTTTGCCTGATTTCCTTGAGGACCTCGGCGTAAGTTCTCCCATCTGCAGGCGTGATCAGTAGAGCATCCCTGCGCTGCTTGCAGCGTTCCTGGTCTTTTTGGCATTGCGCTATGTTTCGTGCCTTCGTGCTTTTCCTGCCTGTTCTGAATCTTTTGTTGTCGCTTGGTGTATGTTCTTTGCAGCCTTCTGTTGTGATTTAGAGCGCACCAACTGAAAGCCATCATTTTTCTCCTCCCCTTGACTGATGTCTCCAGTCTCGACTGTTATCGGCCCCTTCGCCCTTTTCCTACGGTCAGTTTTAAGTAGGTTTCATGCCGCCCTTTTGCCTTTTACGAGAGGAGTAGCATTTTCGGTGAAGTGGGTTTTATTTTCTCGAACTTTCTTGAGCTCTTTCAATTCACTCTCCACCCGTAGCCACCTGCGGCGATAGTGCTGGATCCTATCAACGAGGTCCTTTCGTCAATTCGTCAATCCCATTTTTGATGCCCTTGTTGACATTTTTTTGGACATTCGTTGAATTTCTCATCACTTTTATTATAGCGCTTATGTTCCTTGTTAGACGCTCTTCCTCACTTCTGTCAGCGGCTATTTTCGTTCTCAGGTCATCCTCAGGCGAAGTTCTCGATTTACTGTCAGCAGGAGGGTCTTGTTGTTGTTGAGCATCATTAGTTTCGCGTTCCAACTTGTTCAGTATATGACTTTTAATGGCCCCTGGAGAATGGTACTTCGGGTCGATGACTCCACTGCCCAAAGCCTCCACTACGCTTCTGGTATCGTTCGCTCCATCGCCTTGTGTAGGAGGAATGTTTTGGATAAGCACCTTTTTCGCTGTTGCAAAGCGTTCGATGGAGGTTTGCTTGCACGATGTTTTCTCGTTGCCTTGATTAGGCTTGGCTACTCTTTGAGGTGGAGTTCGCAGTAGTTTTGGCCTTCGGGCGAACATGCTTGCGTCGTTGATTATTTTACTTGTAATTTTTGATTCTTCAGTGGCCAAGTGTTCCACCACTGAAAAATGCCCTGGCGACTTATCCCCAGCATGAATGCTAGAGAGAAGCCCGCATGAGGTCGAGGCTCCCTCACACGTCGGGGTGTATATCCCCACCCCTAATTTACTATTTTTTTTATCACTCATCAAATTTTTTTTTCTGGTGGGTGCTTTTACTTGACTTGATCACGCGTCTGGATGACGGGCAACCTCGTCAAGCCCCCCCACCACGACAAGGTAGCACCCATGGGGGGGTGCTCTTAAAAGGGATAAGACAAGTGAGAAATCTATTTTGATTTATTTGCTAGGAAAAATATATGTAATGTTCGGTAAGATCCAAAGGAATTTAAGACCACCAGATAAAAAATTGGATGATTCGAATGGTTCGGGCCTGATGAATGCGACCTGTTTTAAGCGCTGAAAGACTCGGAATGCTTGTACAGGTTAGGCCTTCTGAAATTTCGACTTTGCTTAGGCCATAAAAACACTATATTTTTCAAAGTTATGAGCTTATTAGAAAGTTGAACCGTTTCATTTAGGAAAAGAAGACAACCTCATTCAAACGACTGCTACGGCTACCCTAACAATACCCCATTCGGCCAGTTAAATTTTTCTGTACATTTTCGATTGTCAGTGTCCACATTTCGGCAACGTCGATTTCATTGCGTAAACCAACAACGATCCGGTTTCATGAACTCACTTCACAAATTCGTCCACAAAGTGCGTTTTTTTTTTAAATTTTTATAAATATTTTTTTATGAAATTTCTTACAGTTTGAGTAGAAGATTCAACTCTTTGAAAACAAGATTTTAACATTTCCCAACTTTGTTCAAGCCAATGGCTACCCATTTGATAAATGTCAAACATAAAACTAACTTTCTGTGGCATCGGAAACGTCATCAAATCTTCCAACTTCGAAATAACCTAACGTTCCAATGCAAGCCTTGAATGGCTCGCCCTGTATTGCAGCAAAATTAAGAAATTCAGGTTAGACTCATGAAATTTCATATTATTTTCAGAAAAGCATTTTCTATGCTTTTTTGTGCTCTTTACACTCCTACAAAGCAACTGCTACTTCGTCCACAATGGAAGTTGCACCATAAAATTAGGAATTCCTAATAAGTCTGCAAGTACAGACAAAGTTGGTACTTTTCCGATTTTTTCTGAAGTAGGGATGTTAAATATTGTATCGTCCGAGCTTCAATCAGAATCACACCACCCAAAGTGTCAAGAAAACATCTCCAAAATCACCACAGTAATACTTGCAGAAAAGTAACCATCGATACATCATTAAAAGACTCACTTTCTAAAGTGGGCGAAAAGATGCTGAATATATCGGATGTCAAAGTCAGTTATGCCAAACTTCAGAACCAGCTCGCTGATACCAAAAATGAGAAAAGAATCAAACAGAAAGACATTTTAAGTGATTCAACAGTACAGCTTATAAAGGAGAGAAAAAGTATTTTCTCTGGCGAAAAGAAGACACAAAATATCAAAAGAATAACATTCTTAAGCAAGAAAATCTGGGAAAATATTAGAAAGAAAGGAAAATCAAGCGGCTTAAAGTACTAGAAAAACATGTTATTGCAACAGGAGGAACGAAGAAAGGCCTATAAGAGCTACGCGAAAACAACATGTGGATACCTAACCTGAAAAACAACCAAACTTAAATAACAAATAGAAAACACATCAGCAACCTACGAGTAGCAACAGAATTTTATAAAAATCTCTACTCTAGAAAACACAAAAAGGTGGAACAAAATATGTGTGAATCTCCTAAATCAGAACTGAAACCAACTCCTGAAACCTGAAATTTTAGCAGCGGAAGTTAGTTAGCCCCAGGGCGAGATGAAATTACCAATGAAATATTGAAAGGCACTCTAGCAGAACTTGTTCACATCCTAACAAAAATTTTCAAAGATGTATTAACATCAGGCATAATTCCAGAGAAATAGCAAACGTCACATACAACCCTTATTCATAAAAAAGGTCCAAAAGAAGATATTGAAAACTATAGACCCATAAGCCTGACTACCAATATATATAAAGTTTTTTCGAAGATTGTATTGGATCGGATAACAAACAAACTAGACGAAAGCCAACCAAAGGAACAAGCTGGTTTTATGAGACATTTTGCTACTATAGATCACATACACACAGTCAAACAAGTTCTAGAAAAATACAATGAGTACAATAAGCCCCTGTATGTGGCCTTTATAGATTACACGAAGGCTTTCGACAGTATCAGTCACGAAACAATATGGGAGCGCTTAGAGAACCACGGCACCCCTAATGTATATATCAATATTATGAAAAACATATACAGCAAAGTAAAGCAAAAATTCAATTGGAATCTCTTGGCACACCCTGCAAGATCGAGTGAGGAGTCCGACAGGGAGACTCTCTGTCTCCTCAGCTTTTCTTCGCAGTATTGGAAAACATATTCCTAAAATTGGAGTGGGAAGAATTCGGTTTAAACATAAATGGAAAAACACTAAGCCATCTAAGATTCGCAGACGACATCATCCTACTGGAAGAAAACCCACATAACTTGGAGAAAATCATAAAGAACTTAAATAAATAAAGCGAAATAGTTGGACTTTTCATGAATGTGGAAAAAACTAAGTTGCTCACTAATTCTGAAACACACTCTAACCAGAAGAATAGCCAACAGCTGGAAAAAGTATTGGTCATTAAAAGAAATAATGAAATCCACTGAGATTAGCAATACAATAAAACGAAGAGTCTTCAACACCTGCATACTATCTTGTATGACATATGGTTGTGAAACTTGGACACTTACAAAACACCATAGAGGCATGCTACAATACTATCAAAGAGCAATGGAACGAAGTATGCTGGGAATAAAACGTCAGGACAGGCACAGAAATACGTTTATAAGATCCAAAACTAAAGTTGTTTATGTTCTTGAAAAAATAGATCAACTAAAATGTAGGTGGACCGGTCATATGATGCGGAGCAGACACGAAAAATGTAGCAAAGACGTCACCAACTGTTACCATAGAGACGGCAAAAGAAGTAGAGGCAGACAAAATAAAGATGGGAAGACGACATAAAATTAAAAGCAGGGCCATACTGGAGAAGAGTAGCAAGGGATAGTCACCAGTGCAAAATGTTAGAGTAGGCCTATACCATGAGGCACTCTGAGCTCAAAGACATACTGTAAAAACACGAAGTAAAACAGTTAAAAAGCTCAGGATGAAGAGGCTTTATAGATAGATACATAGACAGTTATTTGAGAACGTGATTCTCCAAGGTATCATACAGTTTTCTGAAGAAGCACACCGTATATCGGCTTCTAAGGGGCTCATTTGACGGTAGTTGCATTAGCTGTTTTCGAAGCCAGTGCTGATATAGTCAGTAGGCCAAAATGTTCATGGTAGTATGCAACATGATATAAGAAAAGCTTTTCCCTCCTTCTTGATCGTGGGCTAACAAAAGGTTAGCCGACAAATCTCTAATAAACAAATCGTAAACAAATCTCTATTCTGGCAGATATTCTTGTAAAAGTGTAAAGAATGTCAATAAGGACATTAAAACCGGGATCAGCGAACTCGAGGACCTGGACAGGATCTAGCACTATCGACGCAGGTGCCTAAGGGCAGAGAATGAGCTCAAGGAGGTCAGTAAAGTCACAACAAATTATTATAATCGTTCACTGTAGCATGTAGCCCACGTAGCCCAATAAAGCCGAATCGCGGAAAAAGAGTGAAGCGGCCTGAGTCAACAGCCCCCAGCCAATGGGAGGAGATTGGTTGTGACTTCCAATTGGTACGCTCCAAAGCGCAACAGAAGGCTGCGAAGAGGGCACAGCGGGTGAGAGCCGAGGAAGTGACCAAACGTACGACTGAAAAGCATAAATGTTCGGAGCTCGGCGCAATGCCTAGAAGGACCAGGCACTAGCAGCGCAGGGATGCTCTACTTATTAAACCGATAGACGGGGGGACTTGTGTCGACGTCCTCAAAGAAATAAGGGAAAATGTGGAGCCCGAAATAACTGGAGCCTGCATAAGGACGGTACGAGCGACCAAAACTGGTAGCCTACTCGTGGAACTCGGGGCGGAATCCACAGACAAGGGCGTGTTCGAGAGTGCAGTCAAGGACCTGCTTGGCTCAAAAGCTGTTATCTCGACAATACAGCCAATGGCCTCTTTAGAAATAAGAGGCATTGAATGTGTCGTGGAAGCCAAAGAAGTGGAAGAGGCCGTTAGAAAAACCCTTCCTACGGTAGATAGCTTTTGGATAAGGTTGACGCCTACCCACCCTAGAGGACAAAAGGTCGCAATAGTGGACATCCCAGAGAAAGCCGCTGCGCAACTCCTGGCCAAGGAGAAAATCAAAATCGGCTGGGTAGTATGCAGAGTTTGACGAAGAGTGGTCCTATCTCGATGCTATAAATGCCTTAACTTCGGATACATCCCTCCGAACTGCAAGGGGCCAGATCGAAGCAACCTGTGCTACAAATGTGGCACTCCTGGCCTTAAGGCGGAAGAGTGCATAAATGTGGCATGCTGCGTTTTGAAACGCAGGCCTGAAACCTGAAGTTCTGGCACATGTTCCGGGAAGTGGAAAGTGTCTGGAGTTCAAAGAGACACCAAGCAAAAGAAAAGACAAACTATGATCCGAGTCCTCCAGATCAATCTGCACCGTAGCACGACCGCACAGAATTTGCTCGACCAGGTCGCGAGGAAGAAAGTAGTCGACCTACTGCTAACATCTGGACAGCATGGCAACAGGGAAGAGGCAGGATGGTACTCGTACCAATCTGGAACCGCCGCCATCTGGGTGCGGGATAGCATTCGGCTCCCAGATCACATCTGCACCATCGGAGATGGCTTTGTGCTGATCAGGTATGCTGATATGACATTTATCAATGTCTACCTCACACCGAATGAGCCAATGTCATCTTTTCAGTACAAGTTTGACGAATTGGAAGGAGCCGTTTCGAGCATAGAAGTGCGAATCCTTGTTGGTGGCGACTGCAATGACGGGTCGCATGGAGCGCATGGAGCTTGGGTCACATGGGTCGCTTCTCATGGAGCACCCATGGGAAGTGAAATCATGACGGCAACTAGGGGAGTCTCAGCCAAAAACGCGATGAATTCTACTATGAAACTCATTACGTCTGCGTGCGACGTCTCTATGCCCCGGCGACGGCCACGACGCGATAAGCCTGCTGTGTACTGGTAGACTACAGATATCGCTGAAAAGCGAAAAGAATGTCATAGATTCTGCCGCGAAGCCAAACGCTCAAGGGTTCTGGATGAGTCACATTTTCGAATGAAAGCATACAGGTCGGCTAGGAAACTCCTTCGCAAGTTAATCAATGAGAGCAAAGCTCGCTGTTAGCAAAACCTTATTGAAGATATCAACAGAGACCCATGCGGACTGGGTTATAAGCTGGTCATGTGGAAGCTCGGAGCCTCACGGATGCCCTGTGTGCTTGAGGCAGAGAGAATGAACGCGGTTGTCCGGGCACTTTTCCCTGTGTACCCCGTCCGTCTCGATGCTCCATGTGACGAAAGTCCTGTTGACGGCCCGTTTTTCACTGCGAAGGAGCTGGACACCGCGATGCTTATATTAAAAATGCGAAAGGCGACGGTACCAGACGGCATCCCAGCAGAAGTTTTGCAGCTCGTGTACCATCTTGACCCTGACATGTTGCTCAGCATATTCAATGGCTGCCTGCAAGAGGGTGTATTCCCAAGGAGGAAGGAAGGAGGCGAGGCTTGTACTGATCAGCAAGGGAAAGCAGAATCCGCAGCTACCATCTGCATATTGGCCCCTATGTATGCTGAACGCCACGGGCAAAGTGATCGAGAAGCCCATCAGAGACAGACTCGGGGAGGCCATCCGAGCCGCAGGGGATCTGTCTCCTCAGCAATACGGCTTCAGGGTGGGGCAATCCACGATTGGCGAGGTATCTAATGTGGATATTGAGGGATTACTTCAAACACCGTCTATGACACATTGGGGGTCACCTAAAAATGGATGTAACTTCCGGGGTGGCGCAAGGCTCCATTCTCGGCCCAGACCCATCGAATGTCTCGTACGACGAGCTATTGAGGATACCCTTATCGCATGAGTCGTGTTTGATCGGCTACGCTGATGACGTAGCGGCATTAGTCACCGGACGCACTGTTGATGATAATGCGTCGAGTGAGCGAATGGATGACAGACCGTGGGTTCAGCTTAGCGCTGGAAAAATCCGAACTTGTCATTCTGACCAAAAAGCAGATCGCCGGAGTTACACCCCTTCGGATTGGCGAAGACACCATTGAGTCCAAGAAGACGATCAAATACCTTGGCATTATGTTTGAATCGAAGATGAGCTTCTTCGATCAAATCAGAGCGGCAGCGAACAAAGCCGCAGATGGAGTACCGGCGCTCAGCCGTCTAATGATCAACATTGGGGGACCCGTCGCGACCAGAAGACGCTTACTGAAGCCAACTACGCAGTGGAGTCAGGGACCTGGAGCCGTGGCTTAACCGAAAGCATGTCGAGACTGATTACTACCTGACCCAGCTTCTCAGCCGACACGGGTGTTTTCAGTCTTACCTGGACAAAATGGGAAAGTCACGGTCCCCAGACTGTCTGTTTTGCCCGGGGATCGCGGGTGATGGTTGCCACGCCTTCTTCACATGCGAACGGTGGATGAGACAGCGTGTATATCTCAGAGAGAGAGAATAGGGCAGATCTCTTCAGATACTCTGGTGGAAAAGATGCTGGTGTCTAAAGACAAATGGAACTGTGTGTCGCACTACGCTCGGGTGGTTCTCACTACGAAGAAGGACAGCGTCGATCGCCTGTCGGCGCAGAGGGGAGAGGGCTCACTCTCTCAGTAATTCCTCTCCTTTCTATCCACCCCTGCTGAGGGAGTGATCTCTCCAATCCGAAGGTGCCGGTAGGCGAGGCATACGAGGCCTAGTCCGAAGTAACGTGACAAACAGTTCCAGACTAGGTTCTCGGCGTAACAGGGGAGGTGTTAAGTCTGTAGTTCAGTTGCTGTGTCCCACTGGGAGTCCGACACTAACGGCGTAAATAGCCTTCACCTCCCAACCAAAATAAAAAATATTATTGTTATTATTAGATTATTTACAGGTATATTCGTATAAACATCAAGAAAAGATAGCATTTCGTAATAAATAAATTAAATAGTTATAATTTAGTAAAGAAATAAATAAATTGCTTTTATATGGGCACAGAAATAAACTTGATCCATTTGAACATATTAATTTCATGTATGTTCTTTATATAGCGTATGTATGTTCTTTATATCTAACGTCATGATTATGGCTGGCTGTTCTGCTATGTCAGTGTTGCATTTCTTGAGACCCCGTAGTTTCGAAGTTTTCCATCGACGAACTATTCAATTTGAACTTTGTATCAGGAGAAGTATATTTTTTAATCCATATTTTCCCACTCATCTGAAAACCTTTTGAGAAGTTTGTTTTTTTTCAACGAGCAGACTTTATATGAGTGTTACTTTTGAATTCACTTTTATTATTATTGTTACACTAGGGTCCACTTGTTGGGAATTAACATAGGCCAGAATCGGCCCTTCGCTCCCCATGTATAGTACTATTGTTTACAGATAGTCCATCCTGTCGTCCTACAGAAGCCAAGGAGTTCCCCCAGTTCTGTGGTCGCCAAGTGTTCCAATTCTGTTACGCCAGTACACCTCAGCCAAGTAAGGCGTTTGTTGGCCAGACTCGGGCAATCTAAGAGGAAGTGTTCTGTATTTTCTTCCTCCTCGCCGCAAGCTCGACTGGTGTCATCCGTTTGGATTCCTATTCGTTTGGCGTGTTGACCTAGAAGATTATGGCCCGTTAATACTGCCACCAATGTTCTAATGCTATTTTGGTTTTTCCTAAGAGTTGTTTTGTCCCCATTTGATTAGGGTGAGGCCAAAGAACTCGGCTTATCCTGCAGTCATTTCTATTATTCCAAGCCGTATCTGTCTCTTTGCAGAGGATTTCGTCTAGTTCTCTTTTTACCATTGCAAGTGGCATTTTACTTGTGTCTATTCTAGTGGCATATTGGTCGGCTGATCCAGCTCTCACTAGCTCATCCGCTCTTTCGTTTCCCTCTACACCGCTGTGTCCAGGGTCCCATGTCAGTTTTACATTTACTCGGGTTGTTGTGGTTTTGAGAGCCTGCCTACAATCCTGCACCAGTTGTGAAACTACGCTGTAAGAGGCAAGCGCCTGCAGTTCTGACTTACTGTCCGAGAGTATTTGTATTTTTCCATTAAGGTTGTTTGTTGCCGCTTCTATAGCCGCTGCTATAGAATTATATAGAATGCTGCTATATAGAATTGCAAACACTTCCGACTGGAAAACTGTGGTGTGGCTCTCGAGTTTATAACTTCGGTTGAGTTGCGGGTGATCTGGGAAAAAGATTCCGGCACCGCTTCCCTCATCCGTTTTGGAACCATCGGTGTAGATCATTATCTCACTTCCAAATGTGAAAAATTTTAAAAATTTTTAGATTTCGCTTATAGTCCTCTCAATCCGTATCTCAGTTTGTGAGGCGAGCTATTCTGAATAATCTTAGAGTATACCAGCTTACCTTTGTTTGTGTCACGATAGTGGTCGGACACATTTCACTGAAACTATCGACCAGCATACTTGTGATGTATCTCACTTCATTGTCGATGTCCTTTCGACTTCTCTAAACTCCTCGTTCAGGTTGGTGTTTACCTTGGCAACTGCAGTCTTTAGATATTCTAGAGCCTGCTCATCATTACAGGACACAACTAGATGGCATGCTGTCGGTTTCATTGCTTTGAATGTTGGAATTTTCTCTGGTTTGCTGCGTAAGTGCTCGAAGAGTTCCTTCTTCAGGGTGGATTGCAGTTTCGCGAGTTGATCCTCTTGAATCTTACCAGTCTAATTGAGAAAGTCTATCACCGCTACCGTTAGTGCATCGGTTGCGGCGTCCCGATAGCACTTCCTCGCCAGAGTTCGAGGTTCGGGGCTTACCCTCCGTTCTTTTTTACCAGTGCCCTGGTTGCTGTCATCCAATCTCATCCGCTTAGGTCCGGTTTTACCCCTTTTCTTTGCGGCTGGTGGTGCAGCTACCTTGGCAGCAGCAGCCAGTTTCCAAGGTTTCCCTTGGTTAGCTACCACTTTTTGGCTGGTGCCAGGGTTCGTTGGGAAGCTCTTCTCTCCGATTGTGTTTTGACGCTTCAGTTTCCTTTTCGCTTTTCTTCTTAGCGTTCTGGCTGATGCTCTTGTCTTCCCAGAGGGTGCAGTAGCTGCCATTGCGCTTGTTTTATTGTAGTCACTCGTCAAATGCATGCACTGCTCCCTCAGCGTACATTTCTGGCCCAATAGCTCTGGGCAACAGGTGCTTGGTGCCGTCACGCCAGTTGTCCGGTCCCCGGAGATTTCTCCCCCTCGTATGCCGGGTACTGAGGGTACTTCTTCTTCTTGTACTTCCATATTTATTAAATTTGGTTACCTCTTCGCTTCACTTCTCGCCCTTTGCCTACTTGCTAGGTTGGATCCGAAGTTCTCCTGCAGTGTAGCGGCTGGGTTCATTGGGCCCACTAACCCCTCGCCACGTCAAGGCGGGTAACCATGAGGGCGTTGAATTCATTTTCTTCTAAACGTGCTTACATTCTTTCTTCTGCTATTTTCTCAAAATCCATCCAATATCTCATCAGTCGGATCGCTTTTGAATGGTTTAAATGCTTTTTTGGGCGGCAATCCCTTTCATGCCCTTGATATCTTCTGTGTCTTCATATAGTTCGTCCGGTTACTCATTTTAAATTTCCACATTTTTCCTGGGAAAATTTCAACAGATTCTCGCTTTTTGGTCTTTCGATTGAAAAGTCCTGACGACAAAGTTTAAATGTTTCCATTATTAATTTGTTTTTCATCAAAAAATGGAAAATAAAACTTTAAAGGCGGAAAAACCACCGAGGAACTGAAAATTTTTAAAATGTGCATTGAATCGCTTAAATTCAGCGCTCAATTATAAAAACTGCACTTGTTAGTTGAACTATAGGTCCACTTTAAAAAAAAAAAAAAATAAGTTGATGGTGATTTTAGGTGACACTTTCTCACCAGGTTTATAATCACACACATTCAATGCTGCGCAATTTTGATTAAATATTTCAAAAAATTCTGGTTATAAAATGTTATTACAAATTTCTTTATTTTTAAAAGTGTAAAATGTCCACTCCTTATAACTACAAATCAACAATTTTCTTTTTGCAATTATGATTGGCTGTTATGACTTCAGTGCACACTGTGCCTTAGCATTGTCAACAAGAGCAACATTGTCAGCAAAACGACGGTATTATGCCTCTGAAAAAGTTCTAAAATAGCGGTATTATTTCTCTGAATTTGTTGAGTTTTCTCTCGTCTGTCTGACTCCTTAGTTTGTTTTTCTAACAGATTGCAATGTGAGCATTATTTATAAATAATTTTTAATAAAGCAGACAATCGAAGTTATACGTGAATAATATTCAACACATTTCTTACAATAAGTTGACATGCTTATGGAAAAGATGATAATATTTCATTTTGGTATGACAGTGATGTTGGTAATTAGAAGTAATAATTTTTTTCGGAGGAGCATAGCAAGTTTTTTTAATCAGGTACACAAATAAGACCCATCGATATTAGGAAAATAAGACGAATTGATGACTCGGAGGAGGTAAACAGTTTGAGCAATATATAGTCAACATTGCTACAATGACATGTGATTCAACGACTGAATAAGACGGCGTTACTAATTTTCGATCAAAAAATTATGCAAATAATGATCAGAGGAATAGAAAACGTAAAAACAAAATGCGTTAAAAAATCGTATTATAGAGAGTGCTTCGAACTTAAATTTTTTTGAGAAATGGAGTATTTTACTATAGCAGACAAAATACATTCCTGTGTCTATCTTACTCCGCGTACGTCAGTGATAAGAAGACGAGCTAGAAACTTAAAGGCGTATTCAAGAGCGTGTAATTATCAAATCTTTTTAAATAATTTGGAAAGTTATGTGAAAAGTTCTTTATAAAAACATTAAATATATCCATATGCAGATTACATAGGGTTCCCAATGCAAAAAGAGTTAAAAGAAAATAGTGAATAGTTAATAGAAAAGATTTAAGAGGAAAAATAAAAAGATCTTGAAGAATGTATGATAAAAAACTACTGGGTGCCGTAAAAAATCATTTAAAAAGTTATCCACCCTGCATTCGAATAATCTAAACCGAAAATACCTAAATTCTGGCTTGAACTTAAGAAAAATGTACAAGAATATACAGCATGTCTTAGCGAACAAGATAGAAAAAATTTTTAAGAATAATTTTATTTTATCTTTTTGTCGTCCACGTAAAGGTAGTTTAGTTCCTTTTAGAAAGTAGATTAGTCTGTTTGGATCGAAAACAACGTTTATTTTTTAAATAATTTTATTGATCATTATTTCATAATAAAATTGAAAAGTGTGTATTAGTGAAAACATCACTCGAATTGATTAACGCTTGTACTATTTTAACATTACTTCAAACGCTTAAATGAAAGTGCTTAAATATATCTGTTCGTGAAAAAATGGACTCATACCATATTCATCCTTTCAGCAATAACAGCTTAACTAAAGCATATTTTCCATTGCTATAACTCATTTTTAGTGAGTCCGTCATTCCTCACACTGTTTGCGACTTCAATATGTGGTTTGTTTCTAAAAATTATACATCCCTTAGGTCTGGAATCATCGGTTAACCGCAATTATTTTTCTTTTAGGAAGACGCATATAGGAAACATGTTGCGCTTATTTCCCAATGCTCGTCACAGCTATGTTTTTGCCCACTAACTTTCCACCCTATTAACTTGTCTTAAATTCTTCATTGTGCTTATAAAGTATACTCTTATGTTTTACACTCCCATTTTTTCATAGTCAGGATATTTATCATTCAATCAGCTGATCGTCAGCTGTAATTGTTCACCAGGGCGTCCCTTTGGTCATCTCCATTTCTTCTTAATAATGACATCTACATCAACGCTTGCTCTGCGTCAGAATGAGTTGTCTTTCATTCCTTGTTTAGTCTGATTCACATGATGCAGGTTTGACTCTGGAATCGGGAGCCATCGTGAGGAAGATAGAAGATAGAAGATTCTTAAAATTCTGAGTTTCGGGTTTTAACTGCCTCATTTATTCTTCTCATTCTTCTCATTCTTCTCTTCTGCCTCATTTTAACTTCTTCAATTTGTGATCTTATCCAGCAGCCACAGATACCGAAATCTGTTATGCTATGTCTTTTGGCGTGCCCTAGTCTAAGACATTTAAAGCTTCTGATATGTTTTGATGAACAATCGTAGCTCTAACGAGCAGAAATATAAGAAATGTAGATCGATCATTTTGATTTTGCCTTCACGTTCCGTGGTTTAAGGAAGGACATCATCCGAACGGAGTCTCCTCCAATAAAGTCGATCGAAATCGTCTTCAAGTATCAAATAGTTCACGTAACGTTTCATCATCTTTGTTAATCGAGTTCAATCATTGCTATTTGTGTCTCTCTATTGGTCTTAGGCCCACTACATGTCAATGGTTGTTAACACCCAGAACAATGCAGCACGTTTCAGCTTCAACCGTTTTTTGATCTTGAAGATCTCTGACTCCTTGTCTCTGAACATTCAAAATGTTATCACTACCTTAATGTTGTTTTCCTTAAAACCAATCTACGTTAATTGTAAGCTCCACGTGCTTATTTATAACGAATGAGATTTCTGTAGCTAGCCCAGTGGACCATGTAAGATCCATTCCAATCTTTTATTTTGAATGGGCAAGTTAGCTGGTTCTTTTATCTTATTTAAGTCAGATGGATTAGTTTTGCTTGGATGTCGAATCAATTCCAAAATTTTTTCATAGACTTAATCTTAAGTTGATTGTGAAAAATTGCCGAATCGCAGTGGTTGGTATTGCAAATCCAATGTCTCATTGATTTCACGCAAAGAAATCGAGAAAACTACCTCTAAACAAGTTACTCTGAAGTGCTTCACACTTTCAATGTGACCAAGGTTTCTAAAACCTCTTCCTGCAAAGGGTTCTATAATGCAGGATGATAGGCCAAAACCCTAAGAAACGTAATCAAATTATGTGGATTCATAATCATTAACGCTAAATGTCATGTTCCATAAACTGCACAGGATTATACAGAGAATGAAGCTGACCTTAAAAGCAACGACACTCAGCATCCAAAATACCATCAGCAGATAGTGGGTTGGAAGTTTCAATTGAGCCGTAAGAAGTTCAGATAAATTTGGAAAGAACTAAAGGAGAGTAATCAATACAAAACACTAGCATTGCCTTAGATATCATCAGAAACATTATCGGACATAATCCACGAACATATTAATATGTACAAAATAGATTAAGAGAGTTGACTAAATTTAACACTATTGCAGTTTAAAGTTAAGAGCAGAAAATAAGTTGAACAGCTGAAGTCTTCAAAAATTAGCTACTGCGCAAACGGCAAAAGCAGTATTGATCGACCTTCTGTTTAAGTGCCAAAAAGGTGTATAAGGCTTTTTAATTTTCATAAATGTGAAAAAACCCGGGAACACACGGCACATTCATATGATTATTTCTTTCAGTTACCAATCTGTTATGCTACGCTTTTTGCCCATTCAATGCTTGCCCGCAGGAAGATATATTATCAAAGAGTTGGAAGGAGACAAGAGAGCCTGAGCTACACACACTATATCTACCTTTATGTTTGCTAAACGCCATTACCAGGATGCTCTTCAAGCTCAACTGAGAGAAACCAATGTAATCATATACCTGTCATGCAGTGTGGCTTCAAGGATGAAAAGTTTACTATATCGTAATTAGTGATGTACCGAATGTGGTGTAACAGACCGTAGCGCTCATTTATTCTTCAAGAGTTATTATTTTGCTTGTGATATGTGGACCAATATTTTCAGTGAATTGGGTCCTTTAGCATGCCAAAGAATACAATGGGAACGGAATAGGTCCCAGAAGTATATGTATGACAGGTTGAATTTTCAGGAAGGATTTTTTTTCAAAAGAATGAGGTAGGCTCTAACTCTGTGACAGGTGACATCATGTGATGATGTGACATCTAAACATGTAAACAAAGTACAAATTCATCCGCCTATTGATTTCTGTCTGAAATACGTGAACATTATTGCGGAAAATTAATTTGTATAGATGGACATCTGAGTCGGTTATTGGTTAAGCAAGTCTAAAAATGCCACTGCTGGAATAACGATTTTCCTCAGCTGAATATCCTATCTGAAAAGAAAAACAGACTTAGTTCAAAGTATAGTGACAAGCAATTTATTTAGAAAACGACGTAGATTCAGCCGAGAGGCGTTGTGCTACTATATGTCCTGAGCTCACCCCATAAGAAACCTTAAACACTTAAGTAACCTTAAGAGGATGTTTCTATAAACTTAAAAACTTTTTAAGTTTTTTAAATTCAAAAAACAAGAGGCGCTCATAACATCCTTTAAAAATAAAAATCATGCATAACCAGCAAAACTAAAAACACTTGACATAAAGGCTGCTTGAAGAGAAGAGAAATTGGGTAGAAGTTTTGTTGCAAGCATGAAGTTTTTTTACAACTGGGGCTGTCGCCTCAGTATCAGTTTATCCTGTCAGAACTCAAATTTAGCAAGAATGGCTTTGATAAAGTCTTGGTTAGAATTCATGTTAATAAAACCTGAATAAAATAATAGGTATTTTAAAATTTCCCAAAGAAAAATGGTGAGAATCAGATGCCGCAAATACGATTTACTTTGAAGTATACAATTTTGAGGTATATAGGCTAAGGTTGTTCCTTAAACGAACTCAGTACTTTTTTAAAAAACACTGTCGATTGTTCTATCCAATTTCATTCGCAAAACTGGAGGCGAAATGTGATATATCAGCAACCTTATCATATAAAGGGTTCATCAGAAAGTAGACAGAAGACGCTCAAGTCATAAGAGACATAACCTGTATTACCAGTAACTAACGTGACTCGATTAATGGTGGTGAATAAGTGTCGAACATTATTCGGCAACCATAAAATCGCATGTAAAATGTGTGACTACTCGTCGCTTCACTTAACTATCACAAACTACAGGAGATTGATTGGCGATTTGAAACAGTCCCCCCCCTTCTTTTTAAATTATACCAAACTTGATTTACTTTTTATCAGTTCTTTTGGTTTCAAACGATTACTTGCGGAAAAAATGTAATTGCTTATGTGGTACCTGTGTCCATTATAGAACTTCGGCCTTAAGGCAGGTGATAATAACGTCCAGTCAAAACCGAAGGCTACACTAGAAGACGATCTCAAGAGAATCACGCTTAACTATCAAAATATCTTCGAAAGTACCTATTACAGCCAAGCGACCTGTTCCTCTGACAGCAGTAACACAAATTCAAATGTCATTGTTGTCACTGGTATACTACAACATTTCGGGTATATATTATGTAATAGTTAAGGAGACTGTTGTGCTGTAATTGTAATGGTACAAGAAGCAAACCCTTAGAAGAGGCAGTAAGAGTTATCAAAATTTATATAGTTGAAAGTTACGAGGGCGATGAAATTTAAGTATTAGTTGATAGCAATGTAAAAACAAAAGTGAACAAGGGGGCTAGACTCAAGAGCATGCTCAAACTAGGACAGGGATTTGGGACCCAATTTCATAACAAGTAAGATTGCGCAAGAAAGCGAGGGCTTTTCAGGAAAATCCATCTAACAAGCAGAACTTTGATTTTGCGGATAGCATTCTGAGCTCAGCAGGCAGGGTCCTTAGAACACAAATAAACAATGATTGCACAAAACAGCCGACAAACATTCACGAAATTAAAGGATTAGAACAAGCAGTTAACAAATACAAACCACCGAGGCATGACGCTGTAACAAAACACAATGCTAATACGGCTACCAGATGACATACTATAAACACTAACGGACGCAATAAATGCAATCCTCCAACTGCGAATATACCCTTAGCTATGGAAATCAGCTACCGTTTTCGTTTTACCGTAGCCAGAAAAGGACCCACAAAATTGAAGGCCCATTAGCCTCCTATCATCAATGGCAAAAATTGCAGAAAAGGGGCCGATACTGCATCGTCTCAACATGGTATGACATTATAGAAGTATCATACTGAAAGAAGAATTCGGCTTCAAAGCCAATAATTCCACTGAATTCCAGCTCGTAAGGGTGGTCCAACTCATGAGAACAGGTCAAGAGCGCACAAAGTCAACAGGGCTGGTTATGTTTGACGTAAACAAGGCCTTTGATAAAGCCTGGCATGCCGGACTTATATTCAAAATGAATGATCTCAACCTGACTCTGCAGCTCACCCAAATCATAGGCTAATTTGACGGCAGAACATTCCGTGTGAAAATAAACAACCATCTATCAACCCTGCAACGCATTGAAGCTGGAGCTCCACAAGGATCGCCCATCTCACCGGTCCTCTTTAACATATACAAAGCAGACCGTCCAAACCTGTCCGAGTAGTAATTATGTCACTGTTTGCTGATCACACCTGTATTTTCAATGCAAGTTGACAAACAAAAGCGATATCTTCAAAATTGCAACGCTCAACAAACACTGTATTGGAAACTTTCCGCAGATGGAAAATCAAAACTAACCCGGAAAATGCACATGCCATATTCACAACCCAGAAAATACGACAAACTCCACAGAAAATCACTGTAGAAAACGATCCCGTACAATGAAAAGGTACGGATAAATACCTTGAACTTACGCTGGACGACATACTAACCAGGAGAGCACGCATACAAAACAAACGAGGACACTGCATAAGTATCCTATCCAAACTCTACCCACTTCTTAAATCCAAGAAATCCAGCTTGAAAACCCAGATGTTAATCAAAGAGTAGATCATACGACCGACACTACTATACGGTAGTCCCGCTTTTCACCAAACGACAAAGACTAACATAAAAGCCCTCCAGACCATCCAGAACCGAGTAAAAGAAAAATTTCGGGAACTCCTCTTTTGGGAAGAAGACTCTTTTCGGAAAGAACTCTTTTGGAAAATACAATGACGTCAAATTTGAAACAGTAGGAAAATACGTACGGGACAAGGCTCTGAAGCTGTTGGACACAATTGACAACCACAAAAACAGTATCCTGACGTTACTCAGACACCTCCAACATAAACATAAATCCAGAAACCCATATATCCGCCAAATAACACAGTAGTGTAGAGTCCGCAACAATTTAAAACAGGCCGCGATATCGTGGCGTATGGTACCATGATATCCACATCATTCGAAATGGTGTCTCATTCGCTAACATACCAAGGGGTGCAGCCAAGCCATCTGCAACTCAGCCTGTACAGTACGCTAAAGCGAATAGTAGTCAACAGTAGCAAAAATACAGAAATTCAGTCATGAACGAGGACTGCAATCAATTATTCGGGTGTGACTTGTTCACTCTCATCCGCAAAGTGAATGAGAGTGGAGTGGATCATCTCACAATACACAAAGCTCTGAGTGAGAAAAAGGTGGCGTACTTAGACTTCGCCTTCAAAATCTGTTGTCGCGATGAGCTCCATTAAGCTGTCTATCGTCAACATTTGTACGATAGCCCCACGTTGCAAAAGGAACTCTGTCCAAGAATACTTGCACATGCGTAGACCAGATTTCTTGTTCATTTCAGAAACAATAGTGAAAAGTAAACACAAAGTTCACTTGGGGAAATATGAAGTCATAAGGGATGACGACCCAGGTGGAATCCTTGGCGTAGCTATGACTTCCAAGGAGCACCTTAAAATTGAAAGACACTGTCTTCCAAGTCTGAAGTGTGCAGACGTCATGATATTAAGCTCAGTTCTGGGAGGGTACACATTTGCATTTGTTTTAATATACGTTCAACAGTGATATTCGGGAGGGGATCTCACTGAAGACTTGGAAACAGTATCAGTATCCGCTTTGAGTGAAAATTTTGATTCTTTTGCTATAGTGGATGATTGCAACGCAAGACATCCGTGCTGGGGTAATCACGTATCTAATGGATATGCAACGGCTCTGTTCAACTGGGTGCAAGCAAATATTGATCTCATTTCGATTGCGGCGAACGAGCCCACCTGTCGAAGAAGTTCGTCAACTATTGAGTTTTAATTGTGTCTGCCAACCTGGTAATATCTCCCATAGCTGAAGCAACTTCAAATGTGAAGTCGTCAAAGCCGAGTCTGACCATTTTTTGGTAGAGCTGACCATAAGAGTGAAAAAGGGTGTAAAGATGGAGGTAGCAGACCCTCAGCTCTATATCCCATACAAACGTTTCGAATGGGAAGCAGTTAGTACTGACTTGAGTGGAGAACTTCAAGGCGTTTCACTCAACAGATCGAAAAACCCAAAACCTGCGTAATACAGGGAATCGCTTGCTTAAATTCAACTCTTAATACGGTGATCTGAAATATTTTCATAAAAACTCCTTCAGGAATTACATTTATAGAGATTTACCATAGCACATTTTGGAGCTTCATCGCAGACGTTGCAGCCTCAGAAAACTACTCTCAACAATATACAACAGCAACTTAAATGTAGTTAACTGGGAGTACCAAGTGTTCAATTTCTTATACTCTCCTTTACGAGTGATTTCTAGAAGAACATCTGATTTTGTCATTGGGCGATTGTAACAAACCCTAGCAAACATCAGACTCGGTGCTTGGATGTTTCCTAAAATAAACAAAATAACTTGCCGTATGCATCTGCCAGGGGTTCTCAATTATAGCGGTTCCATGCTTATAGATGACAAGGCTGTTACTTACTCCATCGATTATCATTTTGCGATAGTTTTTTAAAGGGAAAAGGCCAATGAGGACTCCGCCTTCATTTCGTTGGTTGAAAGAACAACATCAATGTTTGACAGGGATCACAAGAACTTGTGCTTGACTAGATTTTCCGATTCGAATCCTTCCGATGGACGTGTTGTCAGTACCCTGTCTGTGAGGCCTGAAAGTCTCAGTATGCTTACAGTTGGGCAAAACTCCAACAAAATGGCTGGGGCTGATAGAATTTCAAATAGTTTCTTACCCATACTTCTCCATACTTATTTTGTTCTTCTCGCACTCCTTCTTAACAACTGTATAAACATTTGCTACTTCCCTCAGCGATGGAATGCGCCAAAATATTTGTCATTCTGAAGGAGTCCAACAACACTGACGTAGTCGATGCTCGTCTGGTATCTGTCCAACGTAGGGAAGTTACTGAAAAAGCTAATCCTACAACGCATCATACAGTTCACTGAAGTAGCAGGATATGTACCGGAAAAATAATTTGGCTTCAAAAAAGCTCACTCAACGGTAGACTTTTAGCTGTTTTTCAAGCCAGTATCAAAAGAAATCGGCAGGCCAGAAAGGTCGTAGTAGCATGGCTTATTGATGCAGAAAAAGCTTTTAATTAGGTTTGCATCGACAGACTTATCTAATAGCTCATTGAATTTGGCTTCCCGGTGACTGTTACAAAAAAAGAAGGCAGTTTCATGAGGGGACGTACAACCTTTGCGGTGTCTGATGTGGAGCTATTTCCGAACCCTTTTGCATCGATTCAGAGGTCCGTCAGGGGTCTATTATAAGCCCCTTTCTCTTTGATATATTTTCGTCTGATGTTCCCGGTAGCAGAGAAAAATTTAAGCCTGGAATCGAGGTGAATCGCTTTGCTGATGACTTATTGGCTTGGTCATCTGAGCACAATCTCCGCTTTGCGGGAAAGAGACTCCAAAGGTACCTGGACTCGTTAACTGCATACTATGGAATGTGGGGGATAAGGGTTAACGCTAGGAAAAGCGAGCTGATTGTATTCAAGGACCCACATAAAAAATGGACGCCGAACAAAGAACATATGTGATATCATACTAAGTATCTGGGGGTGATTTCCGACAGGAAAAACATCTTCTGTGCTCATGTAGACTCTGTTGGGAAGAAATTTATGCGTACCATCTCTTTATGCCTCTTTACAGGAATACTGTCAGCGATCAATAAGCCGGTTAAGAAATTAATTATAATTATGATAAAGCCCATACTCATGTATGATAAAATAATAAACAAAAAAAAAAAAACAAACATAAAAATAACTGAGCTTACACTTAGGGTGTAAGTCTTAGCAAAAATAATTTTATATATTACAATAAAATTAGGTTTTGGGCACAGCCATTAGGCAAATTCCTTAGGCTAAGTATTAGGAAAAGAAAACTTTGTAAGTAGATAATAATGTAAAATATCACCCAATAAAATAATTTGAATTTGAATTTCCTGATTAATTTTGTGTATTCGCTCAAAGCGCTTACAAGCCTTTAAGTTGATCTTAGTACAATTTCATAAGTAGGTAGAAACATTTTTCTTCTGAATCCTTACTTTTTTAAGTAGGTACATAAAATTTTTTTTAAATAAGTTAAAGCATCTTTCGCCCGTTTTCTCTCGTTCGATTCAAAAAAAACATTTATTGCCACGTGTGCTAGAAGTATTTTAGAACCAACTAGTTTAGTAACTAGGATCCGGTAATCTAGTTTAAATTCGTTTCTTGTCTGAGATGACATATCCCCTACAAAATTCTAATTTTTTTCTAAAATTTGAACGGAAAGTTTCACTGTAGACGACCCTACATTAAAGACCTACCCAACGAGTGACGTTGTTTTGGGCTCGATGGAAATAAAACTAGAATAATAATAATTTTCAATGTACAGGGAAACCTCTTTGGCTGGACCCTGAATATGTATAAATATGAATAAAACCAGTAAAATTGATAATAATCATGACATCTCTACACTTTTTCCTTGAAATACAACTGTTGCCGGTAAATTCGAGACTTTGTTGCCCGAGATTGGATTTCATAAATTTTTTCGATGATATCCTCTATCACTAAAATTTTGTTACCCAGTAATTTGTAAGATACGAGTTCTAACAGACCACAAAAGATATAGCCAGCATATAGAATATATCAGAATATAATTCTTGCAGAATGTCTCTCAAAATGGGTGAAACATCCACGGAATGAAAACATTTCAATAAGCGCCCAATGATCAGGGAGAAACACGAAAATTCGCTAGTGTGCTACGCATTGAAAATTTATTTGGCAGTAATAGATTGCTGCTAGGCTTCAAAAGAAGGACCGATACCGTTTTCATAATGTTTTTCCAGAAGATAATGCTGTGGTCAGCAACGAATGTAATCAGTGAATTAAAAACCTTACAGCTTGATTACACGATTTTTCAACGGATAACCTCTTTAATGCTGATGAAGTTTATTCTATAAGTGTCTCCAGGTAAAAACTTCCACATTCAAAGGTCGGCTTTGGCATGGTGGTAAATTAACCAGAGATACAATAACTGTGCGTGCGAATATGTTTGGAACTGAAAAACTGCCATTTTTCCTGATTGGGAAATCAGAAAATCCAAGATGCCTTAAAGGTATTAAAACTTTTTTTTCTCTTAGATATCAAAACATTATAAAAGGCCTGAATACCACCTGATTTATTCGCGGATTCGTTGAAAAAAAGTGAACACAAATATGAAGGTTTAAAAAGAATATTTGTTTTGTTTGCTTATAAATTCACAGCTAATAAAAACATGCCCAAATTAGACTATGTTAAATTAAAGTATTTACCTACCAAATCACAGCCAATATATCAAGATATTATAAACTATTTTCATGTTTATTACAGAAAAGAAGTTGGAAAATACGATCTTAAATCTATAGAATACAATCACAGAATCAGAATACAATCGCTGGAATCAATAACTTCCAGGCCATGGGGTTAGTGGAAAACGCTCCGTTTTTTGTGAGTAATACCACCATTAGTAACTGCTTTAAGGTGTAGACCTATTTTGAACGTTGTAAAAAATGCTTCCTTTGCTATTTTTCCTGGGGAAACTTTTAAATATATCGAAACAAATTTTTTAAGCTTAATAGAAACACTCGTAAAATACACGAGAAAACATTTTTTCAAAAAGTTTTTTATTTACATTCTGGCATTAATTCCAAAAAATATTCGCCAATGTCCTGAAAAAATGGATACTTCTGCGCAGTTGATGAAATCTCCGAGATAGCTCATTTGAAATGAAAAAAACTAAAAAGATTTCGAGTAAGTATGTTAATGGCTTTCGCATAAATTAGGATTTTGACCATAAAGTCGAAATCAAAAATCAGCAAGATTCCAGTTTGCGCGAGAGGTATTGTTGCTTGGAAACTGAAAATAGAACTGCCACTGAAAAATACTAGCCGTAATTTTGCAGTCCTTTGCAGGTTTATGGGTTAGTCAGCGGGAGTCTTGTGCGCTCGATTTATATATAGAACGCCGACCGAAAGATACAATGGTACCGCTCTGACTCTTATGCGATTCTGATACAATGATTTTAGATACATATACTTTCAACAAATGAAATAAAAAATGCGTCAAAGTGGGTAGACCCACTTAAAATGCTGAATTCAAAGCGACAGAAGTCGCAGAACCTAAGGAAGAATGCGAAGAAGGGGACTGGGAAACACTAGCAGAACGGAACCAGATAAATACTAATAGATACTACAGAATAGTAACAGATAAATAAAACAGTTTAGTTTCAAAAGACATAAATGCCGAAGTCTTAAGGATTATAGGAGCGGAAATCAAAATACTTATCAAAATACATTCAAATAGTCACCGAATGGAACGAAATAACTGTCGCTTGTAGTACCAACGAAAATTAACATTAATCCACTTTTGACAATTTTTCGTACATGGACAATGATGAATAAGTATCGGAAAAGCTCACTGTCAATGACATTATTTCTGAGTTCTTGAGGAAGTTCGGGTGTGAAACTTTAATAGAGGCTTTAAAAAAAGTATTAATGCTGACGGTGCCTTAGAAAGCTTACATAAATATTAGTACTAGCATAAAATTTACACCAGAGAGAAATACTCTAAAGCAACTTATAATCTAGCACAAACGACTAAAATTGACTTTCAGGCCTTAAATTTTATTTTCTTCAAAACTTAAACTTTACGACATAAACTATGCATTTCTTTTACATATACCAGGTATATGCATAAGTTTTTCCTAGTTTTGTGAAGATGGCCACAGGAAAAAGTACATAGCGTATTAATTTGTCACATACATCTCTTCGATGATCTAAAATTTAGCATGAAACACACAAAAGTTGAGTCCGTCAAAATTCGCGCGCTCGTTTTATCGTTTTGATAAAAAAGATCATTTGCGGCACTCGTTTTTTCCTTCTTAGACCAAAAGAAAAAGGCTGCTGAGATTCATCGTTTGGTGGTCACGCTACATGAATTAAGACGTGATTTGACAACTAAAAAGTGGTAATTCCAATGTGAAAGACAGTGACCGCTCTGTTAGACTACAAAAATGCAAAGAGGAAGAATTGCAAGAGTTATTGGATGGAGAACAGGCTTAGACTCAACGGCAATTGGAAGAAGCATTAAATGTGTCACAGCAATAGTCACAAGCAAGCAGCGAATGCTGCTTCGGCGTCACGAAACGAAATCATTTTTGCATCAAATTGTAACAGAAAATAGATGTGAATTTTGGGAACTCAAAGCAGAAAAATCTTGACTTTAACCTGGTACAGTCGGTCGTTCAACACGGAGGCCAAATCGCTTTGGCAACAAAGCCTTGTTCTGTGTCTGGTGGGACCAGAGTGGTTTTGTGTGGATTTACAAAACAACTTTTAGAATTTAAAGTGGATTTTAGTTGAATCGCTTGGATGGGACATATTTGTTCACCCGCAGTACTCCCCAGACTTGGCGCCATTTGACCATCACCTTTCCGCATCAATGGGGCAAATGCTTGCAAACAAGGGTTTCAGCAATTTCGAGCAACTTGGATAGTGGTTTGACAAATGGCTTGCCGCAAAAGACAAGCAGTTTTTCTGGGATGGTATTCATAAATTACCTGAGAGATGGGCGAAATATGTGCAAGTTAATGGCTAGTATTGAGAATAACAAAACATTTTTTTCCAAGTAAAATTACGTTTTCCGGAAAACTCTTATGCATATGGTATATAGGCACGTGTATGCGAATTTCAACATACCCTAGAGAACCCGCTATAACTAAAAGAACAGTCATGTTAATCGGCCATTTAGTAAATTGGGTAAATAAACTTCTATAAGTAATTATTTTAGATCCCTTGAGAATCCAGTTCAAGAGACTTCACTGTGAACATTCTTCAGGCTTCACAGATCGCTCAATAATGAAAGAAGAATTTTTTTCTACACAGTAGTGCACGTTTTCATGACTCTCATCCCATATATGTGTCTACAAGTCACTAAAAAGCATGTCATCATTTTTGATGAAACGCATCGACATAATGCCGATAATTCTCCTAAATTTGGGCCCGAAATTTTTGCTGCTCGAGAAACGAATCAAACATGTACGATGCTTTTTATGAGATCCTTTCATTTCCTCCGGAGAGTTGCAATATTTTACTCTTACTCAGATAAGGCCCCATATATTTATCAGCCAAATACACGCCAGAGTTTGCTGTTTTATTGTTTTTAAGTGTTTTGCTGTTTTAAATGACTTTAAGTTCATAATTGCAATATTAATAAAATTATAAATCCAGCACATTTCAGGATGCATCTGATCCTAGTGTCGGCAGCTCCTTATTTTATAATATAAAAGTCGATCGTTTCTGCTTTCTCACTATTTATACTTATCGCAATAACATCATGTGTTGAGCATTCAAGCATTCCATCGCTAAGAAATAAAGAAAGCAAGCAGTTTTTGCTTGAGGCCCCTCAGTGAAATGTCAGGCGTTCCTCAATAAAACGTTAAAACCACCCGAGTTCTCCACTGTGTAGGCTTCGTGATTCGTTTGTGCAGAGTTTTGCTGAATAATTTTTTCCTCGGAATAAGATCTTGCAGCCTGCCTTGACTAGTTTGAACAGTACTCTAGGCACATGAACTACTAAACAACGTTTTTGCTTTTGAGGAACATCAGAATAAGAGCTTTTATCGAAAATTGACTCACCGGATAAGATTTTCTTCGGCTTCATTTTCAGAAAGCTGATGCTCCTCCACTTCCTAGGTGATCCTATCCTCCTCTAGGTGATCTTGGATCTAAGTATTCACGTCTAACAATCGACTAATCTCATCATCTTGAACTCATCCTTCTTGAACTCTCTGGGTAAATGCAAATATTGCTATTTCCAGAAATCGTTATATTTTTAATACTTTAGTATTCAAGGGATAATGAAGTGAAACAACTGGGAACATATTTAGAAAGCATGGAACTAATTTGTTATTAAGCTTTTCATGTTTTTTTAACTCGTTGCCAGTATTTATGGTACGTCAGCATTTTGGTCTCGTTCGAAGTGCTCAATCTTTACGAAATCAGGTCCATTCAAAAAGAATAACTTTTTTGTGGTTGTTGCTCTTGGCTTCCAAAACACTCAAATAGTTCAACAGGCATCTCGTTGATATATCAAATTAAAAACAACTTAAATGGGGGTGAGGACTGGCCCGATCAGGAATGTCCAGATATCACATCTGAAAATCCAGGAGGGGATTTCAAGTTAGAAGGGTAGCCATTTAATTTGTACTCTTTTCGCAAGAGATTATACAACTTTCATCCCTCTACCACAAAAAGTAACAATATAAGAAAAATTGTAAATGGGAAAAACTGTTAAAACAATTTCTTACAGTGTCTGAAGTTTCAACGATTCATGGTTTCATTCATGGCAAGTAGTTGTCGAGCTCGGAAACACAAGATTGTCACGAGTCATATACGAACTATTACTGATCTCTTACAATCTTAAGTCCTGGCGAATAAGTAATTATTGTGTAATTCTTAATTCAGGAAGTGTAGACACCAAATAATAGCCACTATGCAGTTAAAGGGCCAGTCTTCAGTTAAAGGGGACACTAGTCAAAGTGTAGCAGCAAAGATTCATATTTATGGAATTTCAAGATTCATATTTATACTACACTAGGACGAAGAATAAATTTACGTGTTGAACGCTTACGTATTTCTTTTTCCTATACCCAACCTTGAGTTTTTTATTAAAATGTTAATATAACTCATCTTAACTCCGCAATAGACGGTCCCAATCCCGGTGTAGAAAGGAAGAAAAGAGATTTACTTGTCTCCTCAACCCGCAGCTTTCTTGGTTCCTTATCCCAAATCCCACGAATAAATGGTAGTAGAAGGGATCGCATATTGGGTTAACTGGTTCCCCAATGATGGAACATTAAACAATGAGAAATGCCAATAACTTTACATCTACAGCTCTGTTCCTAAATCCTACTTATACTTCTTTGTAACGACGTAAGAGAGTGAAGGCGGGTATTTCGCGCCTGATAACAGAATCGAAGTAATAACCATGCCGCCGAAATGAACGTTGGGCAACAGGTCAAATCCAGTCCCTGTAAGACTCCTTAATAGTTTTGTAACGTGGAGCAGCGTCGTGGAATAGATTGTACCGACGGCAACGACCTCAAAGGCTACTCGAATCATTGCTTAAAACAACACAAGAATAATGCTGCGAGATTTTAACGCTACAGGTGGCAATCAGCTATGTCATTGGGGAACGGCTGGATAATATAGCTTCCATGCTGAAACAAACGATAACGGCCAACGCCTGATTGATTTTGCATGTAGCAGAAGTCTAGTCATACGTTCGCCTATCTTCCCGCCTCGATGTATACATCAGTGGACCTGGATATCACCAGATAGCAACACACAAAATGAGATCGAACATGTTATGATCCAACAACGTTGAGCCGCGAGCATACTACTTATTTAAAATTATATACATATCAGTGTCGTATGTCAAACACAAAAATACTACAAACTACAAAAATTCGACATCGTAAGGCTCCAAATGTCGTCTGTGGCAAAAAATTTTAAATTTCAATTTAAACTCGATGACCAACTAGCTCCCATCCTTTCTGATACCTCGCTGAAAACAAGCAACGAGCTATAGGTAGAAGTGAAAGTGGCAATCAAGATCATCACAGAACAGACTATCGGATATCAAGTCATGTTTGATAAAAAGAATCATATATGACAAAAACCAGGACGAAGGGAGAACAGTATGAAAATCTCAGAAGAGAAGCGAATAAGATTATTAGAAAGAAGAAACAAAAAATATTATGACGACAAATTGAAGAGCATTTATGTAAGTCTAGTAAGCAACAACACACGCATACCAAGTAGGTAAATGCTTGAAGCGAGATGATCAGTCCAAGACCACGCTCTGCCGTAATGACATCGGAAATATAATCGCTGATGAAAGCCGGAACTCCATAATTCTTCACAGAGCTTCACAACATTGGGGCCTATAGATATAAATATTCAAGCTTTCATTGGCCCACCAACTCTGGATGAAATCTGTACCGCTATCAAAGCCTAAAAGAATAATAAAGAGCCGAGCATCAAAGAGATTCCAGCGGAGCTCATTAAATATGTCAGCAGCAGTGTTCAGAAAGACATGCACAATTTTTGTCCATCAAATCTGGCAAGAAAATCATATGCCGACCGAGTGGAGCCAATCAATTTTAATTCACATGCACATAACTAGAACACAAAACTCAAGGGGCATATCATTACTTTGTTTGACGTACAACATATTTTCGAAGATCTTAGAAAATTTAATCTTATCACACGCCAACACTGTTATTAGGGAGTATCAAGGCGACTTTAGAGTTGGTAGATTGGCAATAGACCAATTGTTTACTATCAAGCAGGCACATGAGAAAATCAGGGAGTTCAACAAAGACGTTTGCCAGATTTCCGTTGACTTAAGCAAACATGTGAATGTATTGATCGTTACATACTGTATCAAATAATGCTTCGCTTTGGTATCCCAGCCAAATTAGTCCGTCTCACCAAATTACCAATGACGTCGACAACCTACCATGTCAGTTTCAATCTCACCAACACAAATTGACGCAAATACCGGTCTAAGGCAGTGAGATGGGCTGGCCCCTTTTCTATTCAATTCGGCTCCGGAATATGTCATAAGTAAGCCACTTGTCGATACAAGAGGCACACTACTAAACAAGTCAAGCCAACTAGTAGCCTATCCGCCAAAGAAATTTTTCTGAAACTTGACAGCGAAGCAAAACTAGTAGGTCTACAAATCAATGAGAACAATACAAAACTCATGACGCAGGGAAATACCATAATTATTACAGTTGACAAATGCAGCCTTGAAAATGTAGGCGAGTTTGTTTATGGAGGCGCGAAAATAACTAGACTTTCTAATGAAAGAGACGAAACTGGTGTGGATGTGAAATATCGACCCTAACTCAAGCATGCGAAAACATATTGAACACCTTTGAGCGACGGGTCCTGATGTGGTCAATTGAACCAATGGCAAACTCCGTACAATGAAGAGCTCTATGAAATCTTTAACTAGCTAGATATCTAAATAATTGTAAGCGTGCGGAAGCTGCAATGGGCTGGCCATATGAATCGTATAGACGAATAATGGGTGCCCAAAAAGATAATCGTTGGAAGAACTGAAAGGGGGAAAGGAGGGACCAGTGGGGAGACCTAGGAAACGCTGCGCTCTCTCTCTATTTATTGACGAAGACGTCTATAGGCTATGTGAATCGTATGGATGAAAACGAGACTTAAAAAGGTATTTTTTGGGATAACTGCAGGGCGGAGATTAGTTGCGAAACAGAGGAAATGCTGGACTGACCCTGTTGACGAACACAGGTCATCGCTACCCGGATTACAAATTTGGAGGACGCGGTCGATGGACTAAAACAATTTTAGGCACTTTTGCGGGAAGTGAAAGTCCGAGAGGGGCTTTAGTGCTAAGAAGAATAAGAAGAAATCATTTAATTGCGACTGCTGATGGCAAATTAAACGAGTTATTCGAGCGGTATCACATGCCAAAACCACATATTGAGATGAGCAATTTGGGTAGGAGATGCAGCCGACACCACTCAGCAAGGCTTTAAGAATAAAGTTGTTGAACCACGTTTCCTACTCCACAAAATAAGAGTTTTATGATAATAGCCAATGCACAGTTGTTTTAATATATTAGAGAATTTGTTGAATACTGTTTTGAATTTAAACTTCTTACTTTTTTACTCCTCAAGTAAAGATTTTCTTTCACAAGAGCTAGAAAGTATTTTTTAATAATATGAGCTCAAGTAGTTTGAATCAAAACATTACAGAGAACTATTTCGATATCCTGACCTTACCCAAATTTGATATTCCCTGATAGTGACAAGCTTTATTTCTTTCACCTTCCTTTTATATTTACAAGCATTTTTAAGCAATTTGATCTCATTAAAATTTTGAGGAAGTGAAAATTTTCCGAGACGCCTATATTGGTTAGTATGAAAAATTTACATATGTTTGTTTCCTCATTATAAAAACTAACGATCAACGTTTAGAATCAGGAGGAAAGGCGCTGATTAGAGAACTCGTTCGTTGCCGATTTCAAGGGTTAACTTGTTCGTTCGTTTGCTCAAAAAATATGTACAACCATTTTGGCAGACTTCCAGTCGAAAAAAAAATAAGTATATGCGGACAAAATGATTTTAACTTGGAAATTACTAAATTGAAATCAGAGATTTACATTTATTTAGAACGACGGAATGTTCCGAACACAAAAAGAACAAAGAAAAATATAATTCTAGCTCCCTTTCCAGATGTACGTGGTGTTTCATTGTTTTAAATAAATAGAATACTAGCCAGCACTCAAAAATACTGTTTTGAAAAGTTTTTAGAAACATTTGAAAAAGCAAAAGTTTGAAATATTTTGTATAATATTATGTAAATTCTAAATTTCCATGAAAATCTGGAATCCTAATAATCCTTTGCCTACAGGATGCATATAGTAGCAAACCTTATGAGCATGCGATTAAAAAATTAGATCATTTGAATCTTGTATACTATTTCATAACATTTAAGTAAGGGCAGACTCATATACCTAGTTTCTGCACATAATCTAAAGCTATATGATTCAACCAATCTTTTTCTATAAGTGTTTATAAGTTAATTGAAATTATTGATTTAGATTCTTTTATTTTTGTGTCCATCATCGCCCAAACAGTTTCAATAATATTAGAATGCAGGATTGATGCCAGGTCAGTCTATTGATCGTATTCCCAGCCAGCTTCGTAATCTTCTGTCTAAAATGGAAGATTCCGAACTTTAATGCATTAAAAATCACGAGTTTTGACCTTTTTGATTCTATTTATATTGATAATTTTAAAATGTGGTTCCACTACTTCTTTTAAACTCTTCAGACTACAAGTAACTATCTTTTAGAAACAGATAAATTCACCAATTTTCCACAACTCAAACTCAAATCTGCCTGTGCTTCTATGTCCTTGAATTTGCTCTTCATGAATTCGCTTAAATAAACCTAACAATAATACTGAAGTTTCTCAAACGTTACTCAAAAACAAGGCGATATTTATATGGTGATATTGCTCATGTATACCTTAACATGCATTTGTCAGACCGGCATGCGTCAGCTCACGTTCGGAACATCAATTCAGTGCAAATTCTCACAGGGAAGACCACACAGACAAAACGTGCTAGCATAGTTAAATTTTCTTTTCTAAATAACTCCTCAGTTTCTCAAACGTAATGTGCGCATGAAGCAAAATATCCTGATCAGAATATACTTAAACCGAATACAATTTGAAATCGTATGGGGTTTTCCAAGAACGTAAGAGTCAAAGGTTAAAGTCCTTCCACGCTGCAGGGGAGATGTCATTACAGGCGGAAAAACCAATGTTGGTCAAAGTCCATGCACATCATATCGACGGCGAGGTCAGCAGTTTGGCGGGTCTTCAACTACGTTTTGGAAAATTTCAAAGATTTGCAATTTTTTTCAAGCAAAATATAATAAGGAAACGTTGTTTTTTTGGCAAATGAATGATTGGTTCAAAAGGATATATTTTATGAGCACATCTTCTCTGCATTAGAAACACAAATTTTGTGATATTTTTGAAATAATGTGTATTATTTTATATGCTATTATATATATGATCATGACAATATTTGTGTTTCAAAAACATTGGAGGCGTGGTTTCCATAAACTACAATCACTAATTGATATGTACATGTTGTCCTTTTGATTTTCAAAAAAATATGTTCAAACACTTTTGGCCAGGAGTCTATGTGTATCCAAGTCCTGGAAATGCTATTAGGCAGTTAGTTGCATGACCAGTATATCCTTAATGGTTGAAGTTAAACTCAATATAAAATGTTTTCAACATATTAGAGAATCCAGGTCCACGATAAACCATATCGAAATAACCAAACAGTCAAAAAGGACATTGGATATGCAGGAATTAAAGGAAAAATTATAGGAAAGAAAGATATATGGAAGATTAAAACACAATACATTAAAGTTTAAATTCATCATATTAGCCTCTAAATAAGAATTTCGCAAAAAGATGACATCTCAATGGTACTTTAATTTTTGCTAACATATAAAACATTAAACGTCTAAAGAGAAAACTTTGACACATGCAATTAGTAACCCGGATCTCCCGCAGTTGTTTGTAAGAAAACAAACATTATAAATAACATTTTCACATGTCCCTATAACACATTCCGCAATATAATGGCCTAAGCACGCAACAATTTTAGACAGCCTTAATAGCAACAGAAAGTCATATGTACAAGCACCAGCCCAACAAAGCCAAGAACAAAAGCATAGATGACAATAGTTTCAACACAGTAGTGAAATGCGAAGTATCACAAGAGACATTGAAAATATTGAAGCTAGTTATGAAACTTTTCGTGGAATTCGTCATTGTCAAGAAATGGGACCTCAATTTACACGATACGACGGAGAGACAACCAACTGTTTAACTCTGTCTTAACTATTTGAAAATTTCGGAAGGATATGAATTAAACATTGAAACGTTCAAACAACCAAAATGAGGTTAACTCAAGCATGCATGTATGTACAAATGTTCACATTTTCTGCATACGGAAATAAAGGAGTCTGTGCCCACAAGTTTGGCAAACGCAGTCAGGACAAAAATAGACTATACTACGCACATATATACATTGTACTTGTATAGTTATAAATGAAATTAAGTAGGTACCAGAAACTACTGAAGATATATTACACATTCCCTGAAATAATTGCTGCTACCCTGCTGATGCTCATGCCAGGATGTATGTTATCCATTGGAAATATGTGGATGCAAAATGCTATTTTTTCAATGCGGGATTTATGAGTGATTTATTTGCGTCGTTATTGATGGCATGTTATTCAACATGTTGATATATATCCACGAGCAAAGAAGCTTGGGGAGCAGGAAATAATTGCTAGTAATAAAGAACTTCGGTTAATTGGATAAGCTGATTTTCATATAATTATTAGGGGAAAGTGCTTACATTTGACGGAAAGATAGAGTCAATACGAAAAGAATGATTCTAAAGAAACCCTCTGCACGTAAACAGGATCAATAAAGTCGTACTGACATATTAAGATACTACTTGTGTTCAGCAGCTCTTCAAAATGATAACAAAAATCAGTAGTACGACAATCTGTGATCAAATAACAGGGAACACTATATTTCTATATTTTCAACTTCGGATTTCAAGGAAATCATAATATTTTCAATAGGGTTTAAACTGTCAGAACAGGGAAGAACAGGAATACTGACGCCATCAAATACATCTCGCACGTACTGAGTACGATGTTACGCATAAAGATGATCCCATCCAGTATTTCCCAAATGAGAACAAGCGACTTTGTCGTCTCAGCCCCACATTCGCTCTTGAAAGGTACACACTTTGCGTAAGTGTCGTACATTTGTGATTTTATTGAAAAACTCGCATTAACTCGACGATATTGCTAATAACCCTTTTCCCTCGCGTTAATACAAATTCCGAATTTTCATACAAATTTTCACTCAAAATCAGCCTCAGTCCGGCCATGTGTGTATAAGTGCAAGAGGAAACTACCAGAAACAGCATTACGTCCTGCTTCCGCTATATCGCTTAGGTACCCGTGAGTGTAATAGAATTGATCACAGGGTAACGGGTGACAAAAAGACAATGTGAGTTCCGATTAAGTAACAGCGGATGATAGACAACTTTGAGATCGTGTTTACTTCCCTAGTGTCATTTATAAAAAGGAAAGCTACGCAAATCCTGTTAAGTAAATTCTCTTATACATACGTAAAATAAAACATAAGGCATGGAGCAGGAGGCCAGGTCACCTCAAAGGAGGTTGATGCCTGAAACCAACTGTAGCGGGATCACTCCACAAATATAAAGGGTAGACTCCTTAGGGAATGGGAAAAATTTTCAATACGGGCATATTCAACTTCAGTGGACTGAAAAAGAATGAAAAATGATTACGTTCTGTTATGAGCACAGATAATATCACTAAGAAGAAGCTAAAATAGGCCACACGTAATAGCAACCATAGCCATTGGAAATCAACATACCTTTAACCTCCAAAGTCATAAAAGGCCCCTCAATTGTTAAGAATTTTCTACCAGATAGTTCTACACCCGATTGAGTACCAAGTGGTATGTCCTAAAAGAGTTGTACGACACAATGCTGGGTGTCAAGACCAGAGCAGGGTGAAACAAAGCTTCTCGTCGCAGTACTGGTGGACGAAAATCTTTAAAATATAATGGTAAACAGCTCTCTCAAATAACAACTGGGCGGAAAGTATAGACAACTGGTCCATTCTAAAGGTGCTTCAATTGAAGTGGAAGATAAGCACTAGGGCACTAAAACAGAAATGCTAGGAGGCTGGAAACATTAAACATTTTTTCATCAAATACATCAAGCATGAGAGGAAACTCCAACCGCAAAACTTCCTCAACAAAGAACAGGCTGCACGCTTTCTAGAGAACATAAAACAGAAACAGCGTTGAAGACCAGTTTTATAACTACACTCCATAGCCCTCCTCAATGACGTAGCTTTCATCCTAAAAAGGCATAAATATCTACTGCATGAAAAACCAGAATTACGACACGTTCCTCTACCGATATTAACTATGCAATGATGAAATCCTTTTTGCAGCGCCATCAGGACAGGCTACCCGAAGCCATTAATGATGCAGTGGCTAAAGGTGAAATTTGGATGGAATTTTTCAAGCACAACAACTGTCTTTTTTTCAACATTTTCAAACACAACAAATGTTCTTCTGACATTGGCAATTGAAAACGCACCTCAAATACCGACCACCAAATACAGAACAAAATCTGTAAGCTCATATACGAGAAGAATATTTTAGCATCCCAGGACTAGATCTGAATCATCTTATGGAAACCCTGTTAAAACTCAACATACCCAGCATCTACGTGCACTGGCTCTTGAATCTATACCACCGTAGAACCCTGTATCTAGACAATGCTAATTCGGAGACCACAAATTGTATCCGACAAGGTGATGTGCTATGTCCACGCCTCTTCAATATCTTTACCACAAAATTTCTAGCCACAGCCTCTTTAAATAGTATCCTCCAAGATTCAGACGACTTTTTAATAAAAAAGGCACTCATTTGATTGACGTGTTAAATATCCTACTACGCAAATTTGATCAATCCACTCAAAATAGTACAGATCATAAACTCTGAAAAGGTTCAGGCCATCAACTTTTTTGGCACCACGAATCCCAAGCAGACGATACATTTAAAGAACACCGTCAACCTATTGAATATCTAATCATAAACACAAATTGAACTGGTTCCTGTGCTGCATGTCCACTGCAAGCCTAACCAGAGTTCGTAAATATTATCAAATTTCAAAGCAGACTCACCAAATCTTTTAAGCCTACACTGGCATTTAACGTTCATAAATCTCTCATCAGACTGAAGCTAGAGCATCACAACTTTTGCACATGCTCCAGGATACTTCTTTAACAACAAAGACAAAATTAAAGTTAAGATGCTGAACCAGTGTCTATTGCTACTCACCAGTACACCAAATATTTACGATTGATTACAAGAGGTATGTTTCCACAACCGAAACATACCTCGTCTTCCCCCGATGACTCATTAAATTCAACATAATATAAACTGACAGTGACAGCAGGACATACAATACAAGTAGAATCATGCAAGATCATTTAATGCTGGCCCCTAAGCCACAGTGCCATAGTTTTTAAGGACCATAGGACAAGTTTTCCTGGTCCCAGGAGCAACGTACGAAATTAGAAACAAAAAATTATAGCCTATTAGTGAATATTTCTGCGCTGGGTAGAAGCTTTGAAGATGTTGTTAAACTAATTTTTATAGAGAAATAATTTGGTTAAGGCAAAAGATTACCTTAGATTAGAAATATTGATCTTGATAAATTGATGTGATTCAAATTTGATTCTAATTTTGTTCTAATTATTTGATTTTAACTGATTTTACCAGAATATTTGACACTTGTATGTGACTGAGGATGCGGTCCCTAGACTCCTCCGTGCAGGGTACTACTAGTAAAACTCTGGAGAGGATCTTCGTTCATGATCATCAAACTTTTTCGAGTGTAAAGGTAACATTACTTCAGGAGAGGCATGTATCAACTTTCAGAACGATCAACATACATTTTGGTGGTCAAAAGGGGCTTAACACAAAATATAGGGCCAGTCCCACAACAGGAAAATCATCCCTTTATGTTTCTTTACGCGCCGCCATACTTAATGTACTCCATTTTATACTCCAGCTTCGCTTGCTGATTTTTTCGCCTTGCAATCTATGATTTGTTCCAGGCTAGGTTCTCGGTGTGACAGGGGAGGTGTATAGTCGGTAGTCTGGTAGCGGGGGAGTCCGACACTCAGGGCGTAAATAGCCTTCACCTCCAAAAAAACAAAAACAAACAAAAAACAAAAAAAAATCTACGATTAGAGCACAAAAAAAACATTTGACTCACCCGTCCATAATACATTAGTCCATTTAGATACTTGACGATTCAATTCGATACAATTCAATTGATGATACTCTGCAAATTTCTTCCATTTTTTCCAAGTCAACATTTTTCAAAAGTGGTAATTTCCTAGAATCTCTTACAAGTAATTGGCGGAAATTTGCGCCCATGAATAATTCTATTAGAGTCGGAACAGTCTTGCTCATTCCTAAACGATCTTTTTGGGTCCTGAGGCTCAATCGTCATATCTTCTCCTAATTGTAACACTATTTTGTCTTTTTGCAATAATTCGCTAATTATTGTATCTTTTTTTTACCTTATTTGTAATCTAAGCATTAAGCTGAATCCATCAAAACATAGACATGATTCTAAAAGAAATGTCACTCAAAACGATTTTGCAACTACTACTTGGCATACTTCTTGTACCGATAACTGAACACATTTGTGTACGTTTATAATTGACAATAAAATGCAACCAATAAAGCGAATTAATATTTCTAAACTAATACAATCATTGAAAGGGATTATATTTTACTTACCTGATATCTTATTTGGAAAATAATAATGATAGTTTTTGGATAAATGCAAACACTTCACGCACAAAAAGTTATCGTTTAAATGTTTTGACAACATCATAAATAAAATAGAATTCTTAAGGGACATATGCTCCGATAAAATTTTTCCCTAATTTCTCTTAAAATAATTCAAATGAAAAAAAGGCTAAACGTAAACACATGTGCCAATATCCTTAAAACATTAAGAGGTTAAAAACATATTCTACAGGGAGTGTATCTCCCTGTGATACATTTTCTGATTAAAAAAATCCAAGAATAATCAATAATTATAAATAATAAATACAATAAAAATATAATATGTTAAAATATGATTTTCAAAATATAATCTTGAAAGTTGTTTGCAGTATATGTATTATATATGTAGTGACATGTTTAAATAATGTCACGCGCCACTGTAGTCGCCCAAAAAGCAAGTTTGTAAACAAGTATCAATAGCAAATACACGGATCATTCTCGAAGGGGAAAAAGCCATGACGTAAACACATTGCTTGCATTGAGTGCGACGATGCATGTGCAAATGACTTAGCGCGTAAGCTCGAGAATTTCTCACGTGTAAGGATTTGGATTGGTTGAATCGTGTATATAAGCGACTACAGCAGGCGGCGAAGAAAACTCTTGTTAATGAAACGAACAACGACAGTGCGCATTCATATTAGTGCGATAGCGAAATCGTGATTTCAATTATACGCGGATTTGAAAACGCGAGTGAAAGTTATTTTAACAAAGGAAACTAACAAATCAAAGTAAAAGTGATAACTAATAAAAGTGAATCAGTAATACTGAAATTGTTCAAGTAGTATTTGAGTGAAAATAATTAAGTGTGAAGTGGAAGTGAAATTTATTGGAGGAATAAATTATTAGACAATTTTAAATTAATTCGTGTGTGTTTGATTCCCTTGCAAGAACATTTGCGAAGCAAACAGGTCACGCACCTGAAAAAGCGCAACACTGGTGTCAGAAGTGGGATAATTCATGCAATATTGAAGTGTTCATTAGCATACACTCAAAAGAAAATCGCGAACTGTTGTGAACACTTTTGTAAACGTTTACATTAAAAACCACTCGTCAAAAAATACCGCGTAAAATCAACGCACTAACGCACCGGAACTAAAGAAGAACTGAAAAAAGCGCCACAATATATATATAACAAATTTCCTTCTTATTTTAATTCCTATTTTAAACAACTGCCTTCAGTTTTTACCTTTAACTCCAAAAATATTTTGTTTAGATCAATCAAAAGCCAAGAATTTGCGACTAAAGGGTTCAAAGTCAACAAGCATATGTGATTTCGATAATATAATTAAAGACCAATAATGAAGGAAGGATGCAAAGGGCGAACAAAATCTTAAAAAATTCAAGGAGATTGTGATTTACTGTCACAATCACCAATTCAAAAGTAAACTATTATTTTTAGGGAGTTTTTGATGGAATGGATAGTGATCCTTTTTAAGTCGAAATACTCATTATTTTGAAAAGTATTCCATCTGTTTGAATGAAAACAGGAAAATTTATATGAAAGTTGGTTCTTCTTCAAAAATATGTCCTAAATTGTTACAGCTGTCGTTAATATGTTCGAAACAGCAAGTTTTAGCGTCATCAATGACAACTCAGCTGCGTAAACTTTATTCCTTGTAGGTTGTCAAGAGGCGACATTATAACAATTGTTTGTCTGCGTTTGGTGAGCTCCAAAGCGGACCTAGTCCCTGTGCAGTTCTGTTCCTGCCACACATTTTCCACAGTTTGACTTCGCACTCGGTTGAACTGATTGCACAATGCTGTAAAGTGTGGATCTACCACTTACCCGAAATGCATGCAACAGCCTCATTGAAAACAGGATAATAGGATTCCTCGTTGGCCAATAGTTGTGCTGACACCGTATCGAGATACATGTGCCTCCAGCTCTGTTACGGAATCGCTCACGCTTTGTTCTTGCCATTGTTATTTTGTGTGAACGCTTAATAGCAACAAGCCAGTGATTTATGTGTCATTATTACATTTTTGGATCCTTTATATATGTATATGCAACGAGTGTGCCTATTTAACTCAAATATGTAGCTACCATACATATGAGACTGCTTTGGCTAACGTAGCTCGGAGGCGAGAAGCAAGGACTTAGCAAAACGGTACAGCAGCGTCAAAGATACAGAAGGGTACAACCATTTTTGCAACATGCCATGTCCCATAAAATACAGCGGGACCAGGATCGAGGCACTTTTTCCCGTTGCGTATCCATAAGATATACTCTATGGATTTTAATGTTGATTTATGGTGTCCGTTTTTCGTTATTTCAGTGTACATCAACTCAGTCAGTTGCTACTGCAGGACTATGTTGTTATCATCTCGTTCCGACAATTTTGACGTAATGTGTTTTTAAATTGCTTCGTTGCTCGTTTATAATTTTCTTTTATTTTCTTTTTGGATCAGTTACAGCGCGTATAATAGCAAAGCTTTTAAGAATATCGCAAATGTTTACCAGAGTTTGAATTGTTTGTTGAAACGCTTTGTATTCAATGACAAACGAATAAGACTATGTGTATGTATATTTATATATATTTGGTCCTGTGTAAACATTAATTTAAAACAATATATTCGTATGTAAATATGTTTTAATGTGCGTACAAAGAATCTACACATGTATTTTCAATATATAAAATTCAAATTACAAAACTTATCAGAACCAGTCACTAAAACACTTTAAATTTCAAATATTACATATGATTTCAAAACAAACCAAAATTTTGACTGGTCTCCAGGTCATTTGTTAAATATTCGTGGGAACATATTGACAGCGCAATAGCAATTGGATGAGCTGTGACGCTAAGACCACGACCCAGATGCCAAACTTCATAGCAAGCTTTTGAACAACTCAAAAATTTTGTGAACTGATTACAATATGTCATTTTTTGACTTTTTCGGCGAACATCCACTAGCCACCAAAAACGTGAAAAATAACCACAAGAGTAACAAACAGACATTTGCGCAAGAAGCCAAGGATTGAGTCGTTCCACAAAAAAATCAACATACAAAACAAATAAAAACAAAAATTGTCCTGCCTAACCACAACATGTATCAATTTTTCGAAAGAGTTTCGATCCAAATCGATTTATATAAAGATTGTTTACGAGGTTTTCAGTTACACCCATAAAAATTGCTAAGTCGGTAGGCAACCAGCTGAACACTTTGATCCAACATGCCATTTTTGACGAGAAAGGATTGCTTTAAGTCCGAACTGAACCATCATTTGACATTAACATTGTCGACTGGGTTGACAGTTCCAGCCGTTTAGGTCGCTAGCTGACAGTAGCTGAAAGCTGCTATTATGAGGTGATATTAAAAACTAATTGTCTGCATTATGTCTGTAACTACATTCGAAGCAGCATCATTTTAGTTACTGAAGTTTTTCGTCTACGAATTCCAATAAGTGAATCAGTCAACTTCATCACATGTTTTTGAATACTAAGTTTTGTGTGTCAGCAGGCCGCAGTGTTTTAAAAGTTACGAACTAGGGAATTCAACTGTAACATGTTAGATCAGTGATGTGGCTACGAGCATTCGCATGGCGATGTGATTCTGTTTCTATATTTTGTTACATACTACAAGGACGAAGCGGGAACCACTCTATGAAATGTTTATTACAGAACAAGAACTCGAATTAGCACAGTTTTGCAAAACTGCGAGTCCTCATTATTTTGGGTTAGTTACTATTGATTTACAGGAATTGGCTTATCGGCTCGGGAAAGCCAATTGTTGAAAACAATCCAAAAATTGGATGAAAGTGAACTGGCAAGCGTTGAGGCTTTAATGAAAAGGAATCCCAATCTAGCTTGAAGACGTACCGAAGCCACAAGTATTGGTCAAGCCTTGAATTTTAATACAGCAATCTTGACCATTTTTCGCAAACATAGTGGACTTTTGGAGCCATTGAAATATCAGCCACAAAAATGTAGATGGAACGTTACAACTCAGTGTGCACTCGTAAACAGTGCTGCAACACTGGAGCTTTGATTATCCCAATTTTCATCTTGATGTAACAAAACCAAAAAAAAATTTAGGTTCTCTATCCGCGGATATTCTTTGAATGAGCTCATTTGTGCGCTTTATCACTCCTTTTTTTCCTGGTCTTTTGTGTAAACAGTTACCAAGCATTCCAAAGCAGTTTGTTTCGGAGCAGGCAATTTTTTCCGTTCATTATGTACAAACATATGTTCAGATTTAGCGCCTGTGTGAATATTACGAATAAAATTGTTCATTTTCTAAAACGTAGTCGTCTTTTTGACCCAATATTTCATTAGCGCCACGTACTCTGTGTTTGAGAACTTTACCCGTCATCGTTTGATAATCGCCGCCACACTTAACTGGTTACTACAATAGAAGATGCTGTTCCTATTTGTTTTTAGTGACACTCTTAAAAATTGTGAGGTTAGAAATGTACAATTGGTGGTGGAAAGTATCAAAGCTCCTTTTTGAAGGACAACCAACTGAATACTGGAGAGTAATGGTACGTCGGCGCTATTACTTCACAAGAACGTGGTACTTTACCCTCGTTACGTGGTACCTTCGTTTTTTGTTTTTTGAAGAAAGAATTTTCTTTTACCTATAATGAGAGATGATGTCGTCCTGGCTATCATGGCTCAGGAAATAAGAGTGAGTGGATGCAAGATCAACATTTTTAACTTTTTAAGAAGCACTTTGCGAAGTACGCTAAGCCTACCGAAGAAAATTCTAGCGTAGTTATATTGAACAATCCTATTAATATATCTTTTATTGATTGTTGTTAAAATAACTTTATCTCGAATATATCTTTTAGTTAATATATGTCACTTTAATTACAACCACTTTACAGGGTAGTTTTTGAAATCTGTAAAACTAAATTTAATATCGCTTCTGATCATAAGACAAGTTATTATGTGTTTTCAACTAAAACAAAGAGATATAATTTATCCAAAAAAAAATAAGAAAAAAATAATACTCATAATAACTTAGGCAATTCCACGTTTGGCGCCATGTTAGGTATTTTCAAATAAGAAAATAATGTAGTTAAAAAAATTATAACACATAATAGCAATTATCGGGGCAACCGATAGGTCGCACCTGCAGCGAAGAAGAAACAAGGTTAAAAAGACATGGTTACTTGAAAATTCATAGGCCGCATAATGGCGGCCGAAGTAAGTTACTTTTAAACCACTAGCTCACCACGCGGGCTGGGGCGGATTCCGACATAATTAAAGTTCTGTATCACACATACAAATGAAAATTTGTAGAAATTTATACAAACGAAACCAAATTTTTATAAAAACACAAATGCAAATAATCATGCGAGACAAGTTAGTAAATATATAAAAAAATAGTCAATTCAAATGAATTTGCTCTGCAGGGACAATTTTGACCATCTATACCGCCTCCAACACGAGTTTTAATCTCAGCTCGATTTCGAAACTTCACCTGAACGTCATCTTTCCCTATGTCCTTAAATTCGTCTGGAATTTGAAGGTGTAGGATTGTTGTACCTCGGAAAAAACTTACTGGCATCCGCCAGAAACGATTTTCATCTTTTGATGCGCAAATTACTATGACTTCAAAATATTCATGCAGCTTTCTACTCATGCGACTCATATCCTTTACTAATTTTCTTGTGCTTTTTTCTTTCTTCATTCGATATTTCCGCCTTCCATTTTTTCTCTTTTTTGAGGGTCAGTTTTAAGTCGTTGATACCTTAAACGTTCTGCTATCCATTTTCGTTACGATATTTCTTCTTTTGTTTTCGAGGGTTGCTTTTTGGGTGGCATTTTAGGATTGTATGCTGCAAAAAAGTCGATATTTTTTATTTTAATGTTCATCAATACGCTCATAATGTTCATCATGGCAACTCAGACTTGACTACACCTAAAGGAAACAGACCCCTGTGGTATAGAGCAGTCCTCTGTATTATAAAATGACATGGGACTGTGAGCAGGGGCTGTCATTTTTACATATATTTTACAAAATATACTGTCATTTTTACATACATATAAAACATGTAAAATACCATAAAATCATTTCAAATATATCACGTTTAAGAAACAGACGCGGGTACATACTTGCTATGTTATTAATTTTAAACAATCATCGTAATTAAACCTCCTAAAACATTACGATAAAGACTTACCAGTGGACTGGTTCAACTAGCGACCAAGACACATGATTCACTGGTAATCGAAGTGGAGACACCAAATAAAACTTCCCTCTAAGCTCTACAACTGAACGAACTTCAACTCAACTCAACTCAACTTAGAGGCAACTTCCCTCTAAGCTCTACAACTGAACGAACTTCATACCGATTGCGTTCAGTTTCCCTATCTAAATGTCTGCGCCAATTCAAAATGTGATTTCTGCACAATTTTCAAATTGTATCAGGGCACTGTTAAAAATTTGAGGACAACATTTGTTCACCAATTTTTCAATTAATTATTTATTTTTAAAGTACAAGTGTGTTTTCTAAAGATTCTTACCGTATTTTAGTACTTTTTATTTATTGTTTACTTTTTTAACAATGACAAAGTAAATAAATGTTTGTCAGAAGATTTCTAATTCTGGAAATAGGACACTTCAGGGGACTGTGTTTTGAGGTGTTTGAAGATCATTTAATCAGAGATTACAATACTAAATTACTAAATTAGCTGTGTTGTGCTAAGAATATTAAATAAATTGTCGTATTAATACAAAAAATGAGAAATATTAAGATCTATTTATGAAAATTGCTTAAGACAATGCTTTTCCAATTAGTGGAGAAATGCCCATATAAAGAGTATTCAAAAACTTTTCACAATGAAAAAACAACTTATAACAGAAAAGTGGGAATTCGTAAAAATTGTTTTTGCGTTTTTTTTCTATATTTAAATATTATGTCCAGACTTCATTATTTAAGCATTTAGCGAGAAAGGATTTAGCGAAATTTTGAAATACGCCATTAGGAAGACAACTTGAACTTCTGAAACTTCTGGTTCACTAATTTTCTAATCTGCACTATTGGTATTGTCTGGATGTTGATGTCAATGTTATGGCATGATCAATTTCTGATGCCATAGAACCATTTGTCAGCCCGGAATTCGAAGTAATCCGAATTGGTCTACGAATTAATAAAGCGCAAACTAAACTCATGACTCAAATGAGGAAGAGCGATCCCGCCGGCTAAAAACTGACCAGAGGAAACAACAACTTTAAAAATATGGGTAATTTTACGTATCTTATAGTCAACCTGAATAATAAGGCGCCGAATAGGACGAGATTGTATAATGGCGCACAATCTCGTCCTATTCGTCGTTAGTTATAATACATACCATTAGGTGCTACTGCATGGACCCTAATTAGCAGCCCTGAAATGACATTTGGTTATATTTGAACACAAAGTTCTCTAGAATATTTAAGACTCAGTGAAAGACGGCTACGTTACAACGACGACTTGTGTGAATTATTTGATAAACCTTCTGTACCTACGTAAACAGCAAGGCTACGAAAACTGAAATGAGCGGCCTAAGTAAAAAAACGGACGAAAATTGGCACATTGAAGGGTAACTAGATCAAAACAGCACAAATAGCCAGCAGAAACACCGAGAACCCGATTGGAAAACACTATAACCGCTGACAGCCGATGTTTGTTGGCAGTGCTATTCGATCGTCTAACCGGGACGATTAGAGCAACTTCTCTAATGTTGAAGGACTAGGCCCGGCTGGAGCTGTTGCGCCCTGGATGATTAATATTTGCCAGAACAAGGATTAATATTTGCCAACGCCAGAAATGAAAGATTATCATTGTCATGCTCTTTACTTTTTCATTTTGTTGCTATGTAGCAGAATATAACTTATAGTTACGCATATAAAATTAACATAAAGGTGATGTAATATTTCTTATTATTATTTTCTTAATTTGAATTCATATGCATTTATAATTTATGGACATAATATTTCAAGTGTCAGCCGTTTGCTCACCTTCATTTTTTATCAGAAGTGCTGCAAAAGAATTCTGTAATGAAAGCATTTCAATCACGTCCCGTATATTTTTTATATTTTACTCCAAAGATAAAAAGATTCAGCAATATTCATTTAAAATCAATTCACACACCGTAAAATGTAGTAATAACCCTTAAAAATCATACATGTGTTATAAATTTGGGCACCGTGAAATTAACGATCTTCGTACAGGTCTTTTCATTTATTGCAAAGCTGTTAAATGCAAACCGAAGAAAAACATTGAAAAATATGCGTACCAGCTTCAACAAATAAATAAGTGCTTCTCTTTTTATTATTATAAATTACTTTACCGCTCAAATTGCCAGCAAAGAAACACCTCGATTGCAAATTTACTTAGCTTGCATGTATAAAAAGGATATTTCTTCGAAAAACAAGATTCATAATACTTTAATGTCATTGCGAATGCTAGCAGTAAGTGACTGTTTTCAATGATTCTTTTTCGATAATAAAACAATTATAATAAAACAAACGTGCCCCAGAAGCTTTCCTTTATATACATGCTGGAAAATTTGGCCATGTTGAAATTCGTTCATGTTTGTTACGTACAGGTTAAGAAACGATTAAATAATATTCTCAGACTTACGTTTGCCGCCATCGGTACAAAAACCATTAATTATCTACTGAGCCATGACTGTTGCACGATGGCAAGCTGTCGTTGATATTAATTATAACTAAAAGGTTCAAACCCGCAAAAACTTTCCGTCTGCACAGTACTCTGTTGCTACCATCCTACATTCACTCTATTTCAGGAACCATCCCCTTGTTTGCAAAAAACTACCCGTCTACCTCCATCATTTGCCAAAGACCATTATAAATGTTTGCAAAAAGTCCGAAAGTCAGACCTACGCATGTCACATTTGACCACTTGGCACTGTAAGAGGCCTCTCCATGAAAAAAGGCGTGTAACAGGCATACAACACATATTCGACATAAAAAACTTTTTCGCAAAGAAATTGCCAAACAATGCAAAGAAAAGGAAGATTCTTTCGGAAAATAGACCAGTACTAACGTTAATACCACCACATTTACTACAGAGTGTAGCGGGGGCCAAGGCCGGGTGCAGCTCACCAGCCCACTTGAGGCAAGACGTTGAATCAGACAAGCAAGCCATCGTCATCAGTACCATCAAGCTCTTAGATTTTGTATAACGAGGCCAGCACAGAAACATGACCAGCTCCGTTGCGACGCAGCTCATAGGCTACTCAAGTCATAAATCAGTTGAGCAATAGCTGGAAAGTTTTTATTGTAATTTTCGCCATTCCCACGGGTTACAATATCCTTAAAAGACAATTTAGAAAAGTCTTTGGCATTCGCTCATATTCTCGTCTGAAATTGAATGCATTTGTCACGCGTCCTCGCGTACATAGAAAAAAGGATATCAACATGCAAGAAGGATGGCTAAATAGACAGTACATACTAGAAAACCCATCATAACACACGATGCTATTGTATATTGCATTTTCCAAGAAATCACTCGATCTAGCTTGAACCAGGATGTTTGATGATCCCTGTAGGAAAGTTATTTGCATACCAATTTGAGCCAAACTATGAAATATTGTTTTCAAAGTTCACAACACGCGAATCAACAATTAAGGGATACAAAAAATCAATTGCAATGATGATATTTGTTTTGTAATAGAATTCAAATGAATACTTCGGAAACACAACCCGAATACATTGGTAGTGAAAATTCAAGCCCATGTAATAATTATTTGCTAAATCCCCGCATGGTAGCGATTCCAAGGTAAGAATATTCCCTGCTTCCTTTATGAAGTTTATACGCTCAGTGCTCGTGCCTGACTCTTTGCATATGATTTCGTTGCCGGTCAGATGAGGGCACTTTTATGATTAAATGTGCCAACAAATTAAATCACTGCTCCCGACCAAAGCAACAGCCTATCTTCACTTTAAGGACCAACTTTTATATCCGCATCTACACTTCGTGCGGAATATTAATCGTTTAATCTGTTGAATGTAAGTCAATGGTAGGAGAATGGAAACGAGATGTGCGCCTCGTTGTGTGTCTTCATGCAAATTTTCTTAATGCACGTTATTTCCATTTACAGCGTAAAAGAAAAACGACGAACGAGATTCAGCAGCTACGCGAAATTTTATTTAGAATGCCTCAACAAATTATGAGCGAAATACGGTTGCTCTAAGGCTTCTCGGAACCAATTTCGTGGAAAATCCTATATGAGATATTGTTAGACTTTCTTTCCATCAATTTACGCATTTTTGTAACAAACATTACTAGGGAAATAGCCCACTAAATATCGAGTGGATGTCGCCAAAAATTGCCTCCCCTCTCCATATTCAGACGACTTTATTCTCCCGATTCCTATCCAAGTATAATATATTGCATTAAGCCTATTCTTTACTACAATCCCCCGTACCTTCTCCATGTACTGCGAAGGGTTGAGACGATTCCAAGATATCTTACGTGTTGACGGTCCTTCATGAGGAAGCCGAAAGACTCGGCATAAGTGCTTCATTTAAGACAGAAATGGGGCGCAAGCGGAAATTTCGAAGATCTCAGTACAATCTCCTTGTGCTTGCTCCCATGTAATAATCTTACGATTTAATGGTTTTGAAGATAAACTGGAATTGGTTTTAAAGCTTATATAACTGCATTACTTACTTAAGAGCTTCTCTTTTGTGAAAGATGCTGAGAGATCTATGGTAGTTGTTAGCAGAGTACGTGGAAATGTCAGCGAAAGGACATGTTCAAGGCCAGGAAAATGAGTGCGGAGGGTAAGAAGTCTCGTATAAAAATTTTTAAACGTTTTTTGCCGTTTCAACAATTCACTTCCTAACACTTTTCTGTCGTTATTTAGAATAAGTTTTGGCTCTAAATGCAAATATGGGACGTTATGTTCACTTTGCCAATTGCAATGGCTACTCCCCAATTGGTGAAATTCATAAAGTAAGTGTGGACATTTTGGAGCATATAAATAAGGACCTCGTGGTCATGTTTCCTTAATTCAAATGCCTTATTTATATTCTCATCATTTCATTTAACTTAATAAAATAATGAGGACATCAGCAACGGCATTCAAACACTTAAATATTTAGGAACTCTAAAAATGAATAGAATTTAGGACTGTAAATGACAATTAAGGCATGAACCCTGAACAACATTTTTATTTTTTTTATTACAGGGAATTAAAGATGGTTTTGGGCTAAAATTTTAATCTTCGCCTACAAAGGTTCCACTTTACTATTCTACAATGTGTTCCAATAAGGTTCCGATTCAACATACCGGTTATGTTGGGTCTGGCAATATTAATACCATTCTTTCTCTCACAATAATTTAGCTTATTATCTCAAGTTGACGAGATGAGTATCTTAACGGTTCAGCGAAAATTGTTGGGTGGTCCTGCGACCAACTTGATATTAATAAGTATTTTGCTCAAAAAATCATCTTTTGGGACAATGCGCATTTCCATGTCAGCATGCAAGTAAACATGCGAAAATTTCGCATTTGGAAATCGAATTATCCACAAAAATATCTGGAGAAGCCAATGAACGTTGCGTGTTACTGGCGCACTAACGCTTCCCGAGATTATTGAGTCGTATTCCTTCGAAAATGAATGAAACTAACTACCGTCACAAGTTAACACCTTTTTGACCATATCTTGAGGTTGTTGGTGAACCGTGAACGACCTTAAGTTCCGGCAAGATGGTACGCCGTAACACAGAGCGGGCGTTATAATAGCCGAAGTGCGTCAAAAATTAGATACCACAGTGACAGTCGAAATGTTGACTTAAATTGGCCGCAAGCCTGTGATTTGATGCCTTTAGGGTTTTTTGTGGGAAGCCATGATGGATAATTTTTATGGTAGCAATCAAAAAATAATTGACTATTCGAAAGCCAATATTGAGGCAGTTTTTACCGAAACACAACCGCATATAATCCAAAATGTGCTCAGAAAATGGACTAACCGAATGAAGTTCGAATGAGGAGGCCACCCGCAGCTTCCATTTGAATGAAACCATTACCCATAAATAACGAGAAAGATTTTCCTTTCGAACAAAAAATAAGTTTAAAAAATATTTAGCAATTTTTGTATTACTAAATTTTCAAATCTGAAATCCTTATTGGGAAAAACTATAAGAACCGACTATCAAAATATAACACAGGCCTTGATAACTGATTAGGGTAGATTTTGTGGCGCTTATTGAGGAAAAATATTACGAAAATTCCATCACGTCGGGATTTTAAATTATTTAGTACCGTTTATTTTTTTTTTCAAAATTACCTACAACTTCCTAGTTAATAATTTATATTATACTTTAACCGTTTCTTACTGAACAAAAAGCACACTCAATTGTTAAAGTGGGCGATAATGAATGAACTTTTATAAATAAGTAATTTACTATAACTAAATTTATTAAGTCACATATACTTATTTAAAAAAAAATAGATTTCCAATAATTTACTAAAGAATTCATTTCTTGTAGACTTAAAGATTTTTTTTGACAGAAACTAACATAAACCCTTATAAGAGGGTTAAAGATTAATTTTTTGAGTAAATAGCACAATCATTGTTTTAAAAAATTCGGTACTTCCATGAAATGCTTAACGCTGACTTGAAAAATATGATTGCAAAAACTTGCCGGGCACTTATCGCTACATTTGTGTGGATTTTATTCTGAAAAATAGCAGCATAACATTACCGAATCCACTAGTAACCTTTCCTAACCTGCAACGCATTTTGGACATGTCGGCGAGGACCGGGTTGGTGGTTTTAAATACCAGCAATATACCTACCATCCGGCGCTGGGGCTGCGAAGGAACAATCCCAGATGTGACATTTGCCTCGGAGTCCCTCCCTTCGAAGACGCTGAACTGGAGAGTACTCGAGGATTATTCAGCGAGTGACAATCAGCGAGTGACCAATACATCGCATTTGAGATGGGCGATACCACTCCTCGCTCGTCTTAACGATCTTTCACTCCTGGGTGGAATATCAGAAAAATGGACGTGGAGACTTTCGCCAATGTGATTCTGGAAGGCGAAACGACATCGGGGTGCCCTTCGGGGAACGGCAGGGCTGGAGTCGAGGGAATGGTGGAGTCAATGATGAACCTCATCACTTCTGCCTGTAGCTCATCTATGCCTCGACGGAGGCCTCGACACGACAGGCCTGCTGCACATTGGTGGTCAAAAGACATCGCAGACAAACGAGGCGAGTGTCACAGACTTCAACGTGCAGCTCAGCGCTCGAGAAACGTAGAGGAAGCATCCAATAGGAAAGCAGCATACAAATCAGCGAGGAAAGAACTCCGAAGACTCATCAATGAGAGTAAGGCACGCTGCTGGCGAGAACTTGAGGACAATGTGAACAGGGATCCATGGGGCTCGGCTACAAGGTAGTATGGCAGACAAAATTGACGGCATAGTGCAGGCGCTTTTTTCAACTCATCCTGTCCGTGTTGATGCTGCCCACGAGGTTGACTTAGGCGAATGTCCATCGTTCACTAAAAATAAGCTGGGGGATGCGGTGCTTTCTATGAAACCTCGAAAGGCACCAGGACTAGACGGCATTCCAACCAAGGTGCTACAAATGGTTTTCCAAGTTTGTCCTGATTTGCCACTCAATGTGTTTAACGCTTGCCTTAGAGAAGCTGTATTCCCATCTCGCTGGAAGGTGGTAAGGCTCACATTGATCAGCAAGGGAAAAGGGGACCCGGGGCTGCCATCTACATACCGCCCGCCTTGTATGCTGGACACAGCCGGGAAAGTGTTCGAAAAGCTCATCAAGAGAAGACTCACTGACGCAATTCGTGCTGCAGGGGACCTATCTCCTCAGCAGTATGGCTTTAGAGCAGGCCGACCCACTTCCGATGCCATCATGGAAGTGGTGAATGCAGTCTGTCGAGCCGAAGCGCACAAAACTGATTCCAAACCAGTTGTCTTGCTAGTGACGCTTGACGTCAGAAATGCCTTCAATTCCGCCAGATGGTCGGATAGTCTTGGCACATTGGAAATTTTTTTCCGATTGCCAGGGTATCTGATGCGGATTTTGAGGGATTACTTAAAGTCTGGTCTGGTGTAGCGCAAGGCTCCAAACTGGGACCAGACTTGTGGAACGCTTCATATGACAGGCTATTGAGGCTTGAGCTGCCAGATGAGTCACGCTTGGGCGGCTATGCAGATGATATAGCAGCACTGGTCGCCGTACGCACAGTCGAACATGCGCAGCGCAGACTGGGAACCTAATGCGTCAAGTGAGGGAGTGGATGACCACCCGCGGGTTCAGTTTGGCACTAGAGAAAACCGAGGTGGCCATTCTCACGAAGAAAAGAATTTCCACGGTAATTCCTTTGCGGATCAGAGATGCGACTGTTGAGTCTAAACTTGCAATAAAATATTTGGGACTATTGATCGATTCCAAAATGAGCTTTTCGGAACAGATCAGAGCAACGATGAATAAGGCCGCGATAGGCGTCTCAGCTTTAAGTCGACTAATGTGCAACATCGGTGGGCCCACACCGAGCAAACGCCGACTTCTCATGAGTGCTGTACAGTCAGTGCTACTGTATGGCTCTGAGGTTTGGGCTGGAGCTCTCAGTAAGGAGCTGTACCGAAAGCGCTTGGCCCAGGTACAGAGACGAGAAGCTTTGCAGGTTGCGTCTGCATACCGCACTGTCTCTGAGTCGGCGGTGTTGGTGATCGCAGGAGTGATACCCATCGCCCTCCTTGCTAGAAAGAGACGGAGAATTTATGACCGAAAAGTGGAGGGCTCAAGATACGTTGTTAACCGAGAGGAGAGGCAGCGCACAATACTCGAGTGGCAACAATCCTGGGAAGGCGACTCTAATGCCGCTGGACTGCCCGTCTTATAGGGGACGTGGGATCGTGGCTAAATCGATGGCACGGTGAGACTGATTATTACCTTACCAAGCTTCTAAGCGGGCATGGGTATTTTCAGTCTTATCTGCACAAGATTGGTAAATCACGGTCCCCAGACTGCAATTTCTGCCCAGGGGAAGGGACGACGCATGTCAAACCTTCTTCAACTATAAAAGGTGGAACAGGATGCGGCAGGACTTGTGGGAGGTGATGGGAGAGCTTTCTCCAGACAATCTGGTCGGAGAAATGCTGTTTCGACAAATGGACCTGTGTGGCACATTACTCTCGGGCAATACTTACTGCCAAAAAATGTACCATGGATAACCTTGGGCGCGGGGTTTAGGGAGGTCTCCTTTCCAGCAGTCCTCCTCCATCCTGCCCCCTCCCGCTGGAGGGAGATTTCTCTAGGCTGACGGCGCCCTAGGGCGAAGTAAAAAGAGGCCTAGCCCGAAGTAATGTGTCAAACGGTTCCAGGCTAGAGTCTCTTGACAAGGGGGGTGTTTAGTGGGTAGTCTGATAACATGCGCTCCTAGGAGTCCCACACTCCGGGCGTAAATTGCCTTCACCCCCCAATCCAAAAAAAAACTAGTAACCTTTCCTAATATGTATATCGTCATGACAATTGCCAATCACGACAAACAATGGGTCCCACATAAAGTTTAAATGGCATCCCCTCGCGTACTTCCAAAGTGTTCAAAAGAGAAGAGCAACACCTTGAAACTCGTCTCATCTGTGCCATAGCAATAAACTCAGAATCACACTCAAGGCTGTTATATTGCTGCTGCAAAACTACAGGCATATAATTCAGATAAAAGGGACATAAAATATCCAAAATCTTGGTCATTAGAAATTGCTATTCATCCATCAACGCCATACTTAGATTCATTGCAAGCTGAAGACAGTGCCAGGGATAACGAGAAGTGTCTCAAACTGATGCTGAATTTGAACCAAGCGTAGTGGGTTTTTGAGAGACACATAATTCCAGTTAGTATCACTTTTTAATCCTGCGTATAGTGTGACAGCGTCCATGCGTCTTATGATTAGTTTGGGTTGTCATTTTTACATAAATATGTTGACGCCTGAGCACGGTCCACGTATTGTGCAGGTTTATTTCGACAAAAGCGGTTCTGTTCGAACCATCACTTACTCCATCGCTTACTTAAATCACTTACTCCGTCAATTTTATGGCCAACATGATCCTACATCGAACAATAAATTCGATTAATTATGAATCGCTTCTGAACCATGTTTATTCTTACTGATAATACGCAATAATCGTGACCTCGTACACTGCGTAATGGAGGAACGATAGCAGTTGAAGAGCGTATTCACGAAGATCGAGGTGAGTCCGAGATGTGATATTGCTGAGAAGTCTAGTGTACCTCAATAAAAATCTGGAAGGTACTGGAGGAACTTCATGGCATATGAGGTTGCTTCCCACTACACAGCGACCCAATGACGAGATTTTCGGAAATTCGTCGTCGAGAAGTTTGATGGCTTGCTCATGGGAGGGTGCAGATATGTCAAGTCTGTAGATTATTTCTGTCTAAACCACAACCGTAAAATTACAAGCGTGTCATATACTGGTCGGCAGTGGACGTCACCCGAATACATAAAGAGTATCAAATATTCCGGGGTGAAACTCAATTTGGAGGAGCTTGTGAAAGAATGTGTTCGTGTTGCAGTACACAGATCTGACAAAAAACTCCCTTGGAAAATTATTAGGGGCATCAAAATGCTGCTGTCAGTAACTTGTAAATAATGCAAACAGGGATTCGATGGGACACAAACTAGTCCAGAAAGATAAATGAAAGTCTGAACCTGAGCTATTATGCTCATATTACCCACTGTACATGCTAATATAAATGCATTCCCTAAGATGCTCGTGAAACTTACTAAGAGGAAACTTACCACAGTAATCAAAGTGGCTTAAAATTTGTCTTCGCAGCATTAAGGCTTCTGATCCGGGAGATCCACCACAGACGAAGATTTCGAGCGCCGTTCCAAAAACTTACCAGCTCTCAAGGTGAATCGTTCTGCTCGTGTCATTGGATGAGAAGAACGCTTTAAACGCCGTGAGATGGACGGATCTCATTACAGCTCCTGGAACGATAATAAGAGTCGACCTCTCGACCTCTGATAAGAGTTTAGATGGGTTATCTAACGGACCGGGTGCTGTACACAGAAAGAATGGCGCATAATAGACGTGACATCAGGAGTCTCAGGAGGATCTAATATGAATACTGACTGAACAATGGACCATATGATATTATGAGTTGTGAGGCTCTTACAACCGGAAAAGACGGGATTGATTGAGCGCAGATGACGTGGGGCCTTGATCGCTAGGCGCTCGATTGGAGCTGTGTTGAAAATGGACGTGATTACGTCACAAGTGGATAGATCGATGAACAGCAGTAGGTTTGGCCTGGCCCTCAGAACAATCGAAGTTCTCATTCTTTCTCTGCAAGAAGAAGAAAATATTATCAAATTTAAGAATGCGTGGTATTCGTGAAATTGCGACATCATAGTTTTCATAAGATCATCATCAAAGTAAGTCTGAACAAATACATTGATCGTTTCCGCAGCCTTCAGAGCTTCCGACACTCTCAAGGTTGGATGCATCTCCTCTGGTTGGCTTTCATCACCGTTGCTATCTTTACTCTTCACGTTGTTGGCGATTATATTTTCTGCAATGTTTTCATAAGACGATTCTTCACAAGTGGCGACAGCATCATCGACACACGCGTATTTTTCAACGTCCTCGTTTGTTCTGGGTAACCGATGCTTATCAATAGCCGTCGCCCAAATGCTCAGCGGTACGTCGTCTTCTTCGTTAAAATCATCTGCGTTTGAAGTCATGGTTCATTCTACATTGCTTCGAACAAAACCAGGGTATTTGTACCAGTTAAAAATTGTCCCTTGCTTGAGATGTATCCAGTCATCTTGAGTCATTTGAATAGAATCAAGAACAGTGATCTTTGGGTACTCAGCACTACCGCTTCCACAGCCGACTAGTAACTGGATAATTTCCAGGATATGTCGGTATACATGTAATAACCTTTAGCATCAGAAACATTGCCCACTAGATTTCTACACAAGCCTAAGGAAATTCTGGAACTGACAGGCAGATCAGGTACTATGAGATTTTGGGAAGTAATAAGGCCGTAATTAGACTAAACCGAATAAACATGACCGGTATTTGAGTAGGCTAAAACGTAATTTCTAATTCCCCATTAAGTGGGTTTAGCTGGAATATGTGTCTTAAAACATATTTCCCCATTAAATATAACAACGAACTCATTAACGCAAATCGACTGATAAGGTATATAATGTTCGGAACATTTTGAGTTGATGTATTGTAAAAAGTTATTAGCCTTTTGAATGCGGGTCCGTAAATTATATTATATTATATATATTATTGTACTGGGGTCCACTTGCTGGAAATTAACATAGGACAGAAATCGCCCCTAGCTCCTAGGTCCTCTCCTAGGTCCATCCTGTCGTCCTACAGAAGCCAAGGAGTTCCCCCAGTTCTGTGGTCGCAAAGTGTTCCAATTCAGTTACGCCAGTACACCACAGCCAAGTAAGGCGCTTGTTGGCCAGACTCAGGCAATCTAGGAGGAAGTGTTCTGTACTTTCTTCCTCCTCGCCGCATGCTCGGCAGGTGTCATCCGTTTGGATTCCTATTCGTTTGGCGTGTTGACCTAGAATATTATGCCCCGTTAATACTGCCACCAATGTTCTAACGCCATTTTGGTTTTTTTCCTAGGAGTTGTTTTGTCCCCATTTGATTAGGGTGAGGCCAAAGAGCTCGGCTTATCCTGAAGTCGTTCCTGTCGTTCCAAACAGTATCTGTCTCTTTCCAGAGGATTTCGTCAAGTTCCCTTTTTACCGTTGCTAGTGGCACTTTAATTGTGTCTATTCTAGTGGCATTTCGGTCGGTTGATCCAGCTCTCGCTAGCTCATCCGCTCTTTCCTCTTTCATCCAGGGACTCATGTCAGCTTTACATTTCCTCGGGTTGTTGCGGTTTTGAGATCTTGCCTACAATCCTGCACCAGTTGTGAAACGCAGTTAGAGGTTAGTGCAGTTACGCAGTTAGAGGCAAGTGCCTGTAGTGCCGACTTACTCTCCGAGAGTATTTGTATTTTTCCATTGAGGTTGTTTGTTGCCGCTTCTCTAGACGCTTTTATTGCAAACGCTTCCGACTGGAAAACTGTGGTGTGGCTCTTTAGTTTATAACTTCGGTTGAGTTGCGAGTGATCTGGGAAAAAGATTCCGGCACCGCTTCCCTCATCCGTTTTTGAACCATCGATGTAGATCAGAATCTCACTTCCAGATGTGAAATCCTGCACCGTTTTCCACGCTTCTCTGGTCGGAATGCTGATCTTGAATGGGATTGTTGTGTCCAATATTGGTTGAATTCTATCCAGCTCTCTTTTACTTGACGGGGCCGTTCTCTCCATTTTATCGAATGTGGGTCCTTACTGGTGAATTTTTTCTGTAAATGCAGCATCCAAAATTTGTGTTAAAATCTATCTCAAGTAAATACGTCTGAAAAAAATGAAATTTTACAGGTAAATTTGGTAGACCAATATTCCTGGAGATTTTGAACGGGCATGGTTCCCATATTCAATGTCACTCAAATGAAAACCAGAAATTATTTCCGATTAATACCACGTGTATGACCATGTATTCCATATTGACCTTTTTGGCAATTGCCTTCCTCGAAGTTTTGAATTTGCGCAATCATTTGTCTCTTTTAGTATGGAATCAATCAATGTATTCGTAAAGTATAATCGAAAATTTCTTTTATATCCCTGGAAGTTCTGGTCCGGCAATTCGAGGTGAACTATTGAAATCCATAAGAGATGGAATATAATCCACTTCTGAAACATATATTCAATGCTGTTGCGGTTGCTCAAACCGCAATTGTCTACTGTTTTTGAAAGCATAATAATCTGCGTGCCGCGACTGTTAATTGTTACCAAAAGCGAAATGTCATATGGTTTCTACGATTTGTTTTTGTCCTTATGTTAAAAACTGAAAATTACTTGCATTTTCTCTGAAGCGGAGCCCACGAGTTTGAAAAGAAATTTGAAATGGCTGCACTCCAGAGCCCGCGAGTGGAATGGGCTAACCTTTTCGATTATCGTTATACCTATTCGTTATCGATTAAAATCGCCATCAGTTGAAAAAAAAATAAGTGATCCCAAGTCAAAAAAAATTCTGACCGAAAAAGCGCCAAAAAGTTATGCCTAGTTTGGCGAGAAAATCTTTCGAAGTAATGAAAATATTGTATGATAAATTACAGAAGGCAATAAAGAAGTTGACGATGTTTTGGTTTGCAAAATTTCCCAAAATTTTGGACACAGGAGTTCTGTTTTGATGAATTTAGGATCTAAAGTTTTTTACAGATTTTTCAAAACTCTATTATAGAAGTACAGTAGCTCAATTTCACAATTTTCACTGAAAAGTTAGTCCTCCTCACTGGCACAACTGTAGTCAGTAATAATTCTGCAAATGGTTAGTCTACTACAGATAAAATCGTAGCTGATGTGGCCAATCGACTTTCATTTAAAAGATTTCATTCCGCCTTCCGAAAGTAAACAATCAATTGACAATACTCAATCAATTGATCACATATCAGCGAACATACATATCTCATAAATCAGATCAATGTGAATTTTGTGCAGCTTATAACTGAATTAAGGTTTCTTATGTAAGCTTTTAAGTTTAATACTCAAAAGGCTCAAAACTTTAAGAAACCATAAGAAGGCATGCAAATTAATTCGTTTCGATTATTTAACAAGCTCGAGAAAAGTGTCCTTTCGGAAAAATACTTGATATTCAATGTTTGGCTTAGCAAACCCTCTTCATGCATGTACAGTAAAACATTTTCGTTTTACTTAAATAAAATATTGATTCGAAATAATACGCGTTACAACACAGGCGGCTATCGACTTACTGACTAACTTATTCTTAACATGTTCGTACTTTATATCGTTCTTAAATTGCTGGCTCAGCTGGGAACAATCAAAATGCACATTAGAAGACCACCGCGAAATTTAAGCTGCAATGAGCAATTGCAGATGATAAGGTTAACAATTTCCGATGGTAGTCAAAACAATATCAGATGCATGTATCAGCATCATGGCAAGATGCTAAACATGCCTTTCGTTGCATATGTAACCTCTCCCTCGTTTAAATTAAAATTCTCCTGCATTTTATCAGATTTACGCATTTTGCCGTTAATATTCTCCACATGTATTTTTAATCTCTTACTTTGTGAAAATATAAAAAATATGACTGCCAAAATGAGAAGTGTAAAAATGAGTATGGCAGTTGAACCGGCAATATAACTTACATTTTTATGATATTTTAGTGTTTCAATGTAATCTCAATTATCGACATTTTTCAATATATTTCTTTCGAAATCTAGCTTTTTTGTAAAATTAACAATATTTTCTTCAGTGTAAAATAATGTGTCAACGTACTTTACATGATTATTTCCAAATGTTTGATTTAAAATTCGAATAGTACAATTGTTAACCACAATTGAATAGTTTCCGTTTAGTTCTAAATTTCTAGCGTCACATTGATTGAATACTATTTGTTTCTTCAAATTCTTACAAATTAATGTACTATCATCTATTTGCTTTATTTCAGATACGTTAACTTCTTTTAATGAACAATTATTACTTGTTATACAATTTTTGAAAGTTTTTAATTCATTTCGAACTGATTTTCATCGCAAAAGTAATTTGTTCCATTGATTTCTAAAATATACTGATCTTGCATTATTATTTCGAAAGTATCTTCTGTGGGAATTGGTGTTATAAGTTTAAAGTTTGCAAATTTATATGAATTTGGGATTTTAGTTGCAAGTACTAACGTGTCCTTGTCATATTTCAGCAGTCCGACTCTCACCACGTTTTTTAATTTATAAAAGTCAAGTTGGGTTTCGTTGATTTCGGTCGCTGTCTGCATACTTGGGCGTATAAGCCCGTGTTTTGTCAATGCTATGTTGTCAATTATCTGGTTTAATTTTTCTTCGAGTATTCGCAATTTTATTATTTGATCTATTTTTAATTGGTTTGATATTATTTGTCTTTAATTTTCGGTTATTTGGCTATAGGTCCGGGTTATTTGATTTCGATCTGATTCAATTTTTTTTTTTAGGTTTGTGATAGATTCATTGAAATGAGTGTTGATTTCTATTTGTTTATGTAAGTTTTTCGGTACAATTTCATTGGTTCTGTCAACTATTTTTAAATGATTTGCAATTTCTTGCCGGTCATCGTCATTCATTGTACCAAAGAGCCATCCTTGTATTGTGCCAATAATGTTGAGTAGCCCTCGTTTTCGTCGGGAGATTTGTTTTGGTGTTATAGTTGCTAATATTGCTCGAATTGTTTCTAATTCTTTTCTGACTAAGGGCTCATTCCCTATTTTTAATCGTAGTATGTTATCCTCTAAAGAATTGACTGTTTGTCCAATTTCGGTTGTATTAATAACGTGTAGTACTGTTTTAGTATCCTGAACTACTTCTTTTTGTCCTAAGTTTAAAATTGTGTAGCCATATTCAGTTGTGATTGGTGTTAGTGTCAGCGTTGCTTGTGACTATGGTAGTACTAATAGAAGTGCAAGAACTGGAAACATCCATCTGGTCACCTGCAAATATTCGGGGACGTTTGATATTTATAGGATGCTCATTTTTCCTATTTTTAATTCTATATCTAGGTTCGTTTTTATAGCGGTTACGCTTATAGTTTTTCACGGGTATTATATTTCTAGTTTCTTCATAATCTTCCCTATGCTTATTCAATTTATTTGTCACTTTTTCCTTTCGGTTTTTCGCTATATCAGCTAATATGCCAGGGTCGGCTAGCATAGCTTGATCCGGGGTCATTTTGATCGTTGTGTGGTATCTGCTGTTATAATTGCTTACTGCTCTATGAACTTTTTGTACAACAGTTAGATCTAATTTGCTCATGGAAACTGATTTTTCTTGTAGTGTACTATGAAATCTGTTAATGTCACTGTTACCTGTGTGGGTGTTAGGAGTAGTTAAGTGCAACTCTATTCCCTGTTCCCTCAGAAAATCTTGAAGATTTATAGAACTGAACTCGTTTTCTGCAACAAGTTTTCTGGGTTTCCCGAATTTCGAGAAATGTTCTTCTAATGTGTCAACCTTCTTTGTCCAATTTGTATTTGGCAAATGATAAGCGTACACTTTTTTTGTGAGTTTATCGATTAATGTCAAAAATGGTTGTTTTAAGAAGAAATAAACATCCATATGAAGAATTAGGTTGGGTTCCGTTGGAGTTTCACTAATTTTAAAGTGAGGTTTTATTGGTTTTCTTTCATATTTGGTTTCTAAGCATGTTTTACAATTGTTGATTACTTTAGTGGTTTCTTTTATTAGGCTAGGGTAGTAAATTCTGTTTTGGGTTTTGTTTGTAAATTCTTGGGTATGATAGAGGGATACCTGTTTCTGGGCTTCTTCTAGAGTCTTAATTTCGGTTGCTCGTAGAGTGCATTTGACAAATTTGATTCTTTTTTCTCGACCAAAAAGTTGTATTAGTAATTATTGAATTATGTTAAACTGTTGGTATGATAATTCGGTGTAGATTCCTATTTTGCCCGGTACAATAAACCGTCTTAAAACACCAATCCAGTGTTCTCTGTTTCTTGTCATATCGATATAAATTATTCTCTGATTGTGTAGCGTTTCCATTTCCTTTTCAACATTATATGTCAAAATAAGCTGTGTTTTGAATTTATGACAATAGTTTCTGCAATAGGTATGTGATCAAGTTGTTGTTCTTCTTGAGAGTGAGCTGTTGCTTCGTCTGAGATTGCGTTTATTGTTTGATTATCAGCTAAACCATTTTCAGTGCTTCCGGGGATTCTACTCAAGAAATCTGCAACATTGTTCTGCTTGCCTTTAAGATACTCAATATCAAATTGATATTCTTGTAATCTAAGCAACCATCTTTGGTTTGCTGAATTCTTTTCCTGTATATTTTTTGTTCAAGTATTTATTACGTAAGTGATCCGTGATTATTTTAAATCGATTACTCCATAAATAAGGGCGGAAGTAGGTCACAGACCATATAATGGCAAGGAACTCTTTGTCCGTTGCAGAGTAGTTCCTTTCATGATTGTTTAGTGTTCTGAAAGCATAGCAAATTGGCTGTCCGCTTTGGGTTAGAACTGCGCCCAACGCGTAGTTACTTGCATCAGTATATAAAGTGAATGGCTTTGAAAAATCGGGGAACTTAAGTATAGGGTGTTTTGTAATACTTAATTTCAATGTCCCGAAAGCTTCAATATATTCAGGATTTCAGGATTTTTTGAGGTATTTAATCATTTGGTTTCCTTTTTTGCGTAGTCCCTTACAAATTTCCTGTAAAAGCCTGTTACTCCCAAGAATCCCTTTAGTTGTTTATTTGAATGGGGAAGTGGATACTCTTGAATACACTTCATTTTGTTTGGGTTTGGTTTCATTCCCTCAGATGTCAGAACATGACCAAGAAACTCAGTATCTTTTTTCATAAATGAGCACTTGTCAAATTGAATTTTTAAATTATGTGCTGCGAGTCTTTTGAAGATCAGCGTCAAAGAATGGATGTGCTCCTGCAAACTGGTCGAAAACACCAAAATGTCGTCCAAATAAACGATGCATATTTAATTAATATAATCGCAAAGAATATCATTCATTAAACGCTGAAAGGTTGCGGGCAAGTTTTTTAGCCCAAACGGCATCCTTAGATATTCATATAAGCCACAAGGAGTAACAAAGGCTGTTTTTGGAATATCATGTGGGTGGACTTTTATCTGATGGTATCCTTTCGCCAAGTCTATAGAAGAGAAGTATTGGGCTCTTCCCAGTTTGTCCAGGATACTGTCTATGTTTGGCAGTGGGTATTTGTCGTCTACTGTTATTTCGTTGAGCTTCCTGTAGTCAACGCAAAGATGAAATTTTTGTTGCCCCGAAATTGTCGATTTTCTTTGCAACAACGACAACAGGAGAGGCGTACCTACTGTTTGATTTTCGGACGATACCCTGTTGTTCCATTTCCAGGACTTGTCTACGGACTTCCTCTTCGTGCTTAGGTGGAAGTCTGTACAATTTAGCATGCAAAGGTTGTTCGGTGGTGGTTTTAATTTCATGACAAATTGAATCTGTATTTGTTAATTCATCCCCCTCTATGTAAATTAAACGTTTGAATTTGTCTAATAATTTTCTTATTTCTTTTTGTTCTTCTTGATTTAGGTGACTGAAATCCACCTCTTTATCACTAGAGTTAAGTTCAAAACACTCAAAAATTTCTGTATTTTTGTGTGAATAAATAGGTATTATGCTTCCATTGTTCAAAATAAACTGTTTATTGTCGAAATCAATTTTTTTACATATTTTACCCAAAACGTCCATACCGACCAAGATGTCATATGGCTTGTTACCCAAATCACGAATGTACCATCTAGTAGCTCCTTTTGAACTTTAATTAAATTCTATTGGTATTTTGGTGATCACTTGGTCAACTATTTCAATGGTTACGTTATTGATTGTTTGGAGGTTCATTTTAACTTTTTTTCATAACTTAAATTTATTACAATTAACTTGGGAGGAATTAATTATGCTCATGGTTGAACCGGTGTCAACCAAACATTTGTATTTTGTATCTTCGGTTGTAAGATCCATAAATATTTTGTCTCCCAGGCTTAAACTAGAAAAAACTCGGGTTCGATATTATGAATTTTTTCCTTTTTATGTATTTCAGGATCTCCATTGCTAATCTGCCCTATGTCCATCGGCTCAGGTTGTTGATACGCATTCCTGAACTGACCAGACGGATTGAATGTGTTCCTTCGATATTGTCCTGGTAACTGATTAGAATTTGAAATATTTTGCCTGTATTGTCCCGATTTGATATTATTATGGTACCTGTTTTGGTCCAAGTTAGGATCCAAATTACGGTTATTATGAAAAAACTGACTTCGATTTACACGCGGGTTATTATTTTGAGATTTATTGTTTCCCTGTTTGTCTGATTGTGTATATTTTTTGTCTGTTATCAAGTATTCTTTTTCTAAGTTTCCCTCATCAAATCCCACATATGAGTACAAAATTAATTTTAATTCGTGAATACTAAATATATTTCTGATATCCCGAAACAAATTACCCGAAACTATTTGTTATGTAATAGACTTTGAAACGTATATCTTGTTTCAGCTTTGTTTGTCTCATAAATGGAAAAAGAATTTATGTCTCGAAGTACATTTTCAATTTTTATATGAAGATCAAATAGCGAACTCACTTTTAGATTACTTATTTTTAACGACATATCTTTACAGCTGATGCAGGGTCGAAAATGAAGAGTTGCCTCTTCGCTTCTTCCCAATTGCTCGGTTCATTATTCAGGAGAAGTTCCTTGGTACGTCAAACTATCTTTGCGTTCCTTATCAGTATCCATAAATCATTGCGTAGCGTTGCATGGATTGTTCCCATATGCGTGTCTACGATGTTGAGAAACTGCGTCAGTTTAGTGTAGTCTTCACTGAATTCCTTGATGTAGTTGATCTTCTTCACCAGTCTTGCATCTACGCTTGGACAGGGATTCGAGGACCTCGCCAGAGCTTCTAGCTTGCTTATTAATCTTCTCGTGGTTTCGGCGTCCATTTTTCAGTCAGCAATCGATTTTTGGATGGGCCCAACGATAAAAATTGATCAATTGGTGCACAGATCCACCAGCAGTGTTGTTTTTTTTTCACTTATTTTTAGTGGTATTAAAAGGTCTTGATATTTGGGTTCACACCCAGCCTCAGGCGATTTTTTAAAGACGGTTTAGGCCTAATATCTGTCTCGCAAAATCAAGGAACTTCACACGTTTTTTATTATTTTTAATCGCAACCGTCAAATGCGTTATCGCGGTTACAACTTTTCGTAATAGGTTCTTTTTCCGAATTCCATCTGTTTTAAAAGATCCGAACGACTGCGCCAGTAAAGTAAAACACTGTCGTTTTACTTAAAAAAAATATTTATTCGAAATAATACGCTTTACAACACAGGCGGCTATCGACTTACTGACTAACTTATTCTTAACATGTTCGTACTTTATATCGTTCTTAAATTGCTGGCTCAGCTGGGAACAATTAAAATGCACATTAGAAGACCACCGCGAAATTTAAGCTGCAATGAGCAATTGCAGATGATAAGGTTAACAATTTCCGATGGTAGTCAAAACAATATCAGATGCATGTATCAGCATCATGGCAAGATGCTAAACATGCCTTTCGTTGCATATGTAACCTGCACAAATTTTATTCGTAAGAAGATTTAAAAATGGATTAATTTCTAATTTATGACATTTGCAATCAGAAAATGCCTTGATAGATCTATCGATGATAAATTCTATGCAAGAGTCAAAGAAGAAAATCCTACTTCTGAAAATATTTCTCCACGTAGTACCTTATGAAAAATATCCCACTTTTCATCTCGCCCTTTTTGCATGTCTAGCCATAGTCCTTCAAAAAGTTTTCTTTAAAGTAAACATATTTTACGTCCCATAGCTCAACATCCGATGGATATATGTGCATGCTTTCTCATGTATACATTTATTCAGGATTTCAGTTGATCTTACTTCGTCGTCTTACCCACAGGCCTTTTGGATTACTTTCTTTCCCCATTCCTTTCCGGCAAAAATCTAACATTTAAATTCTATAAGAAGACCTCATAAAAATTTATATAAAACAATCAGTTAAGGGCTTTATAGTATTTTCTGTTCGTTAGTCGTTATTTGTGCAGCATTTATAGGTCGGATGTTATTATGATTGTTTTTCATCTCATTTTTCCGGCCGGTTTTCCTTACGGGGATGAATATTGAGTTTCGTAACTTGCCAAAACGATTCGTCGAGGATGTGAATCGGAGAAAATTCATAGTCGAAAAAAATTCACATTTATTATTCCTTTTATGCTCTTATACAAGTAAATTCAATATACATTCGTCTAAAGGGGTTGCTTTATGTTATTAGTCATGCATGCAAACCTTAATGAAGAATGGGAATAATCGCTAATTTTAGTTGAATAATGGATATTAATATCATTCTTAATGGATATAAAAACTTCGAAATTGCACACGGAAAATCATCCATGATAATTTTAACTAAATGCCTATTAAAAGTTGAACAAACTATGTTCTAATCTGCTGGAACTGAATATTACTTTTATCATAACGAAGTTATGCACCAGATTTTGCGTGTTGATTTGAGCAGGTCTATCTGAAATCATTTCGGACGAACGATTTGGTCGGGCATATAATATTTCTAAATTTTTTTAAGTATGTTAAGGGCAGGGGTGGCTCGTGACTATTTATATTGGATGGGAACGATTTGAGGAACGCTCTATGTCAGTAAGAGTACTCAGGTTCAGCATTCTATTCAACAGCAAGAACCAATGTGAAGGGCTATAGCTCCCTCGATATGAAAAGGATGGAGTAAAGAAAAGAGCAGATATTCAATTCGAAATAATTATGTTTATATATATGTTTATTTTTAATTCAATTCTACGATCCCTTAATTCAGCAAAATGATCAATAACGTTATGATAAAATTCAGTGTCCGGATTTTAATTAGTTGTTTCATCAGTTCCTTATCGAAAGGGTTACGCGTCGACTCCTCTCCTCAATGAGGTTGCTAGCCGGCACGACGCAACTCAATTTTTTCGGTACGCGAGTTCGGGAATACATTAATTGATCATCCCGTGAGCTGGTCGCTGGTAGAGGCAAAACTCATAGTTAGTAATATAGTTAGTAGTTATTTAGTAATATAGTTAGTAATATAATTTAATAGTTAGTGATGATAATGATAGAAATAGGAATCATAGTAAGCCGGAGAATAACGCTCGTGACGAATCGTAGCAGGCCCAAACGAATTCTGCGTAATCTGCGATCGATGAGAGCGGCGGTGTGTGTGTCCCCCATCATCTCTGAGTGCGCAGAGAGATGAGTCGTCGTAATTAACGTGGATACCTGCATCGAGAAGACCTAACTCCACGGTCACTATGACAGGGTTGAAACAATGTGTCAACCACCACGCCTAAGATCTGAAACAAGTTTCAGTCCTAGGTCCCAATTTATTGAAAGCTTCCTGGATACCCGAACACAACTGGTGTGTGCTCAGCACTACTCTCCAGCCTCCGAAACCACAACCATCACGTTTCAGCAAATAAAAGGCTCCTCAACCGTGTAGGAGGATGGCAGTAACCTGTCATGGGCTCCCCCTAACCCATGGTTCAGATAATCTCTGATCAGGTTGCGCTTCTCTACAAACCGAGAAAAACTCTCAGTTTTTGCTCCAGGCGCATGGGACTGATAATCCTTCCTCACACCTCGGGTACGTGGCGTCGATACTCCCCAAAGACTGAATGGAACAAACCGATGCTTAGACTATTAATTATCCCACTTGCTTCACCCGGAGTCCTATAGCACAAGTCTATAGGGTCCGGGTTAACCACCGTCACAACATATATACACATATGAAATCCAGCACTATTTTGCAGCGTTTAGACAACAAATCATAGTAGTGTACTTGTCTCGCATCCACCTCATCAAAAGTTGATGTGACGATGCGAGCTTTTCCAACTGCTTATACAATTACCGTCACTCAGTCCACATCGACCCCGACATCTAGTTCATAACATTTAGTTTTCTAGTCAATCTGTCAATCTTTCTCGGTACACAACATATATCACCTTGACACATTACCTCACTTTAAATTCTTCGACAAATATCTTTCTTCCTCTACTTCTTCTTTTTCCCAAACATCACCATATCCACATATAGATCGATATTTTACTATCAAATCAGAGCACAACAGTTTACACACAGTCAGTCAATCAGTTTCTCAGTTCCGCCTCCATTATTATAGCTTCAATACATCGAATACTCTCAGCAGATCTCTCTCCATCGGTTCGGCTCACAAAGACTCTTTCCCTCGGTGCGCCCACCTTGGCGACGTCATAGGTACTCGTTTTGGTCGAGCATTCCCAACTTCAATCAATTCTACCTCGATCGTCATGCATCTTCCATCTATCATATCTTCATTATCAACTTGTTATCAGTCCATCAAATACAACAGAACAATACATCGAGTACTCTCAGCAGATCTCTCTCCATCGGTTCCGCTCCCAAAGACTCTTTCCCTCGGTGCGCCCACCTTGGCGACGTCATAGGTACTCGTTTTGGTCGAGCATTCCCAACTTTAATCAATTCTACCTCAATCATCATGCATCTTCTATCTACCATAACTTCATTGTCATCTAGTCATCTAGTCATCGGTTCATCAAGTACAACAGTACAACAGTTTAAATGTGCAGCATTTCAGCTTTTCAGCATTCCAGCATATACGTCAGTAACCAGGGTCATCAAGTCATCAGTCTCAAGTCATGACTCCTCCTTCATCTTTCCTCTTTCAACTTTCACCTTTCACCAGTCACCGCATATCATAAGGTTCAACTAGCTTTCCCTTATTCACCTTGGCCGCAAGAGCCGAAATAGCTTGCATTGACGTATTCAGTACTTGTGTTGCTTCATCCTTCCAATATGCACCACCTTACATCGCGGCTCTGCGCAAGTTCAACAGGTTCATCAATTCAGCAAAACGTATGCAACATTCAACAACAGTTCAACAGTCAGTCTCCAATTTCGGCAATTTCACAATTTCTCAAGCACATCTGGACAACGTCTTCTTAGGCGTCAGGTCCACCTTTCAGTTGCCCTACTCAGCTTTCCATCAACTTCTGTCGACACACATCTTCACTCCCTTCAACCCCGCGAGGCGGAGTTCCGGATTCGACGTTTTTCCCGCCATACAATCAAGCTCTTGAGTGGATTTGGTTCCGTAACGACTGCCGCCGCAAGAACAGCGCCGCGACAAGAAGAAATGGTTTGCGGCTTCGCTACGGGCGGGATACCGAATCAGGGGAATTTCCCTCTCGCGGGCGATCACCTTAGCGGGCGTCCGTTGAGTGGAAGAAGATAAAAGCCCGACGAGCAGGAACGAAAATTATTTATTATATATTTATTCCAGAAAATCTTATTGTGGCTAGGACCGCTGCCAACTGAATATCATTTTAATAACGGAATCGTACTTTTACGATACATCATAAAAGCGCAAAAAGAATCCAAAAATAAAGTCATCTCGCCCAGATCAACCTGCTGTTCATATTTTACATTTAATGCGACAAAATATTGAGAAATACAAAACGAACATGTATACCTTTACAGAGTTTCGAGAAAAATGCAATAAAAGTTTTGCTGCAATTTGCATGCAGATAAAAATGTTTTTTAGGATAACATTGAATCTTCTGTTCTAGGATCACATAATGACCGTGCTTTTGCTTTAGTAGTTATCAAGAGTGATAAGTACTCACCATGGAACAACCCTTGTCGTCCCAATCGAACATAATCTTATTTCTTCACATATGTTTGTGTGTGTAGTTCCATATTGATTTACTCGTCAATCATTTTTGGGGCCAAGAGATTTATTGACCTCGTCCACCACCGTTTAAACTACAGGAAGCAATGTTGATGACATTGCTGATATCAATATGATGACAATCCTAGTAAGCTTGTTAGAAAAAGGCATCTACGGCTTCCTTTGTCAAGGCAGCATAATCACATGTAATGTGACTTCGGCTTTATCTCAGCTTAGTAAGCCAAAAAGCTTTGTAATCAAATGATCCAGCTAAGAAAAGAAATCATAGCGAACAGCGTTTTGAGTTTATACTCGTGCTGCAAAAGTATACATATACTATACATATATGTTGTGTTTGTACACAAATTCTGAGAGAATGTTAAAAGATGATCTCTGTTATTCTTTTTCATTATGTCCTATCCCTAACTGGTATTACCTCCGAATAGTAACGCAATTGGATTGCCCATTTAGATTGGGCTATCGTTAAAAGTTGATGCTGTTTGTACGACATTAAATGTGTGGAAAGTACAACAAAATCAACTCTCCAAAACTCAGGCGTTAAATTTTTGGATTAAAACCTCATGCATGTCAGCACTATGGCAGGTGATTTTTAACATCAAAAGCCTGCTTTTGACCGTATAGCTTCAATGTTTACAAGCTCAAGTAAGTCAACTTCTTTAGATTATCTGCGCAAAGAGCCGCAATTTAGGATATACCAAACACATTGTGGTCCAATAAGGCGGAAAACCCTGGAGTACTGAATCTTTGGAGACGTTTCCCACACCTTCGGAATTAGGGCCCCCAGCAAACTTTCTTCCGATACTAAAACATTGTAACCTACGAGCTGCCAAGCTTGCCAAGCAGCACTACCGAATGAAAGTTTCACCCTAAATAGTGGCAATTATAATCCTGTCAATTTATTAGAATAAATAACAAACAAAATATAGCAGGGATAAGGAAAAAATACAATTAAAACTTCACGAAGAACATACGGAAACACAAATGGAACAGGATTTATCAAATATGAAAGGAGGTATGCCAACGGGTTCAAGGACCACATTATGACCCTTCTTTTCTTTTCCTCTAATTACATCAAAAGCCGGGATAAAACGGCTGGCAAAAAATAAGCAAACAAGTAGCAGAATTCAGGAACAATCAATGGGAGAACCTCAAGCAGAGCTTAGAACCAGGTGAAAGTAACTTCTGGAGAGTATCAAAATACAAAGTAGTCCAGGTCCGCCGAGCCATACCGCATTTATGACGACGCCGGATTTTGACACTTTGTATCTACCCTGCTGTGGTTAAATAATAAAATAAACTCCTAACAATCTTTAGGAGGCAAAGATAATTACGCTAATTGGAGGCTGGAAGACATGTTTCATAAATTTACGATATCACGGTTCAACATGAAAATGTACGAAGTACAGGATATGCTGAATGGGCTCAAGAAATGAAAGACACCTGGGTCCCTAATTATTATCTCCAACCAAACATTGACATTTTAATCACGTAATTCCTTTTTTGGACATATCACAAGCAGTGAATATCAGTTGATATCGATTACCGATTTATCGATTGATTAGTTGATCAGTTAATATTTTAGTCCTTCCTAAGCAAACCCCCAATTTTCCACAGAACTGAGGAGCTGTATGTCTACCAAGTCAATTTTTGTGTTGCTTATTTGTAAGCAGTTCTTTGATGCACTTTCCTGACACTTTCTGGTAACCCTGTGTTTCTCAAAGAATGATTGTTAATTCGAGCCATAATTCTCATCCCTGGGCGTTTCATACGGTCAGCTTTCACCTGTGGTTAGGCATGGATTTCTGTCATGTTGTTCATTTACCTATAACTTGAATATATTGGTCTTGTATCTCCTGAGATTCTTAGGAAATTTTGTGAACTGTTTGCGTGTTGGTCGATTTTTTAGATAAGAATTTTAGTGCTCATCGTATGGCTTTATTTTAGAGATTTTAGAGCACCCCTCGTTCTTATGCCATTTGACAAAATACGATATATGCGATGTCAGCAAAAGGAACTGTGGGTGTTTACAAGTAGTGGAAGCGCGGCCTCATCAAAAAATCAGAATAGTGCAGCTGGCTTAAGCATACAATTTGTTGTGATACTCTCTAGGAATTTTTCACCTGGTTCTTATCTTTGTAGGGAGCTCTGCGAATTACTGAATGCTCCTGAAATCCGTTAATTGATTGCGTATCTAGTTTGTCAACGTGTTAGTTTTTGATTCAATCATAGGATCGTCCGTTCTCCTAGCTTTCATCCAAATTTCCTCCTCTTTTTTGAATTTGTAGTTCATTGAGAAAATTTGAGAAAAAAAAAATCTATCAAATTTTTCGTCATTTGATCCTTTTCGTTTTTGTGCGTGATATTTTTCCTAAACACTATCTTGTTTTGAATGCTGCACTGAGATTTTCAGTGATTTTTTAAATGATTTTCCATTGTTAATCAACCTTTTTCGAACTTTATTTCTTTTTAATTATTACTCTTGACCTCGTTCACCAGATTATTTTGCATTGTTATAAATAATGTTGAATTTCTTGTTGTAGTCTTTTCCGTAAGCGTTTTTCATTATTCTTATGCTAAAATAGTTTCTTCTTCCCATTTTATGTGGTATTTTTTATGGTTTTATAAAATATGTTCTACTCTACCTTTGGTTTTTATACATATAACGTCGCTAAGCATTACACATATAGGACAAAATAATTTTGTTGCAACGTTACTGCAAGGATAAATAATATTCAACATCTATATCTATCTATCTATATACTTTTTAGTACAGATAATTAGTTAATGAAATCTTTTAAGTTATAAGTATTTCTAGTTTGTGACTATAATTCAACAAAAATATCAAAAATATTTCCAAGTGACAACACAGTTGCTGTCAATGTAGCTTGTGATGTATTTTCAAAAAAACAAATCTAAGAATTAATAGTAATAATTAATAATAATATCATTGTCGCAACCGATAGGACGCACCTGCAACGATGAAAAGGAGTTAAAAAAAAGTTAAAAAGTTAAAAAGACAAGGTTTCTTCAAAATCCAAAGGCCCCATAATGGCGGCCGAAGGAAGTTACTTTTGGGTTTATAGGACATTATTTAAGCCCTGATCCTTCCATGTAAGATACACACACACACACACACACACACAGAAAGAACTTAATGTTTCATATTAGACAAAAAAAATAAATAAATTGAAATAATCAAATGAAAGTAAATAAATATAAAATATTCAATTTACAATTGTGCTGCACAGATTCTGAACACCTTTGCTTGATTTCGGGACTTCACTTGAGCGTATGAACTCTGCTGCGCTGCGTCCGACACGAATCTCCACCTCAGCTTGGTTTCGGAACTTCACTTGCTTCTGCTGCGCTGATTTTGGCAACCTCTGCTTCCTCCAACACGAATCTGCTCATCAATATCGTTTCGGGACTTCAATGAATTTCGCTGCGCTGCGTCCTGACCACCTCCGCTTGATTTCGAGACTTCACTTGCTTCTGCTGCGCTACGTCCTGACCACTTCTGCTTCCGCTTACCATCTTCGTGGCATCGATCTTAATCAAAATGTTCTCTTGGGCTTTACAATTCAAAGATTTTGTGACTCGAAGACTTCTGGCCCTAAACACTTCACACAGCTCCTAATACTTCTTGATTCTCTTTATTATCCTGAATACTTCAGAATTCGGGGTCCTTATCCTCAATACTTGATACTGGGTTATTATCCTCAATACTTAATTCTCAAAATTTCTATTTATTATCCTCAATACTTAATTCACAATTCTTATATCAACTCAACATTTTACAATCCTTGTACACATATATGTGAACATGTTCGTATATGTTCACAACAAACAAGTGAATCATATTGAATGAAATTTTTTTCTCTATTGAATTCCAAGAATTTTTTGTTATTTTTTCTACCGAGAATTTTTTTGTGAGACTTTTTTCTGACACTTTTTTTACTGAGACTTTTTTTGTTTGTTTGTTTTTTTTTGTTTTGTCGCCAACACAACGGAATACGTAACAAGCTCTATTGCTAAATATATCCTATTATACACGTGTTCGTTATTTTTCAGTTAGTTTTTTCGTTATTGCTAGCATATTACGTTTAACTTATTCTTTTCTGTTTATTAAATGAAAATTAATCAGATTATTCTATCAATAATTTTTTTAAATCAAGATGATTTGACCGGACTCGCAAAACACCATCGGTTCTATGGCATGGAAAAAAACATTGTTGAAAAGTTATAAGTCTGCCACATAACGGTACTTTTAGTAAGATAAGGAAGAACATTTCATTCGCAATAAATCTTGGAGGGTGTTCAAAACCCCATTGGGCACCGAACAGATTGCTAAGTAATGAATACTGCAGAGAAGCAAGGGCACCTTGTTAACATATAGTTAAGAAGAGTTCCCTTTACAGCAACGATTAAATCTTAAAAAAACCATTGTTATTCGAAAAAACATCAAAGAGAGGCTAAAGTTAGGAAATGATCATAAAGGCCGGACCATGGAAGATTGGAAACGAGTGATCTGTTCAGACGAAACCAACATTAATTAATTTTCAGTCCGATTCGAGAAAATATGATTAGCAACGACCAAATGAAAGCCTTCAGAAACACGAAGTGAACCCAATATTAAAACATAGAGGTGGAAGTTTCCATAAAATTTCCAGAAGAGTCTTTATTCGAGGCAAAATGGATTGAATAATGAACAAAGAACGTTATCTTGATATTTTGTAACCAAATATCACTAATTCCATCGATTAAAATGCCTATCCTATCTAAGAAATCCTTTTTCCACGCAATGGTGATCCGTACTGTAATAATAAAACTGTGCAAACTAACGACCAACGTGTTTTTATTAATTTCGGATTTAAATCCACTTTAAAAATTTTTGCGCCATTTTCAATAGAAGTCTGGCACAATATGATAATCCTCCGGAAAATATCACAGAAAACTGGAGTCGAATTTAAGCCAAGAATGGGAAAGAATTCCGCATTTATGATAGGTTAGCTGCAGAATTTGACAAAACAAGCAATTATTATTTTTGATGTAACCACGATGTTCAAAATTTTTGATAAAAGTATACACGTAAGTTTATTTAAGTTTCAGCAATTTCGTGCTTCCTGGCTCGATTTATTGTTTTTTACTATACTGGATGACGTTTCCGTTGATAAAACTGAATCAGAAATACAGAAACACTTATATAGTATAACAACAGAAACAATTTACAACGAAAATATTAAGAGAATATATAGATAAAAATAAACTATATGTATATTAATACGTCTGCATTCGATAATATTGAAAACTCTGTTTGATATTCCCATTGATCACTAGTTAGGTCTTCCTAAAAAATTTTTGAATTGATGGTAAAATAGCAAACATCGTTTGGACCATCAGAAATATTGTCAATCAAGCTAAGGATTAAAAAATGTGTCACTTCATTAGACCTCATTGTAAATGTGGTGATGTTTACTCAGTATTTTGCTAACTCAAGAGCTCAATAACGCTCAAAACAACCTCAACATCTGAAACATCTTTAAAGTGAAAAAATATATGTTTGATCGCCCGTCTACGTAGACAATGACAGGACCCAAACGAATGGAATTAAAAATGCATTCGTCTCGAACTAACCAAGCTAACAAGCAAAATTATTTTCCGGTTAAATTTTCACTCCTTCCTGCGAATGTCTTTCAGTTACTATCCCAATGTTATTGATATTCCCACCATTTCCTTGAAATACATCATGTTACGTCTTTCTTGGTTTTTTTTTATTCCATTGCCTACTATTCAACAAGTTGCTTAAGTGCTATTCCATTTACTCCTTCGAAGGCCTTTCCTCATCTAGTTCAGCTCGCAACTGATATGAAGAGTACATTTACCTCTCATCTAATTTAATAAGTAAATAGGTACACAGTTCCGTCCAAGTCGTTTGTTTGAAAATAGGAGAGGAAAACAAATGCTACAGAAGCAAGTCAAGAAATGCTACGGCTTGCGTTTGGGAGCTAAATAATATACATAATTTATAAAGTTACCCGACTCGTTACTTCACCTTCTAAGGACACATCTGTCACCACCTAAATAAGAATAAACTTTGTGTTTCTTGTAAGCTTGGCATGATCTCTTTTCCTTTTCACTCCAATGTCTAGCCACAGTTTAGGAGGGTATTTTTCAAACATCAAACTTCAATAAAGATTCGTTAAATTATTAACAATCGACTATCTTTGTTCAACGCCGTGAATCAACTGGTGTTACTCGGGTGTTTGTTTGTCCTTTCCAAAAAGTTCAAAGCCCCTGTGCGTCTCTGCACAAAACATCCCAATGCTTCCCTTCGCAAAGATTGTTTTGTCGCCCTTCACACATCCCTTGCCTCTTCGGATCAGCCGAACGACAAGGCTGGTTTGACATTTTTCAATTGATTTGCCGAGGACTAAATGAAAACCGAAATCCTTTTCGAAGGAAAATTCAGTTTCCAGAGTGCGTATACTCAATGCATACTTCAAAAGGTCAGAACAAGTGTCCACTTGATAGAAGGTCGAGCCTTTTCGACTGCCATGTTGTTGGCAACCTGACTTTTGGCTCGTATTCCCTTTTTATCCATTTAAGGTGGCATGTAATTCATGTGTGTAGACATAGGCTTTATCCGGTATCCCCTTTTCAAACCGTGGCCATTTCACTTCTTGTCGCAAAATCAATCGGTAGAAAAATGGGTCCGAAGCAGAATTTTCGTCACCGGGGAGTCAGTGAGAAATCAATGACAGTTAAAAAACACCTTCATATGTTGAAAGTGCTCTTTCAAACTTCTGAGAAATTATTACAAGTCAGGCTATCGTTTAGATTTGAAGGATTCTACAGGAATTGAAAGATTTGCACATTGCTTTATATAATCCTTCCACTTTGAGATATTATAACTGATAGAATTTGAGCATGATAATGTTGATATGAAGTTGAGAGAAATGCTGGAAATAGGGAAATCGATTTTTTTTGAATACCAGCAAAGATTCCGATATTTGAGCTAAAACGAGTTGAACTTGTCTGAACTGGTTAGGTCAACTCGACATTGTATACCAAAATAAGTTTATTTTGAAGAAAATCGTATTAAGTTTCATGCTTCAGAAATTATCTAGAATGAAATATTTTCAGTGAGTAATTGAAGTTTTCCCGTTAAATACTGAGAAGGGTCTGCTTTAGAATTTTTTTTTATTTTTTCCGTTTGTAAATCTCAATTAAGTTATTTTTTCCGCAAGTTATCAAGAGAAAACGCATTCTTCGAGGGTATTCAGAGGGTATTCACCAAATTAACCTGAGAACCACATTCAATATTTATAGGCTTTAAATATGCTTTTAAAAATTCCATACATTGCTAAGTCGCCAGCAGGCTGCACGAAAGATTGGAACATAAAGTATGAAACAATCGATTATTAATAAACCAGTATAATAGGCACTAAAATAATAATTTATATGCACAGTAGAAATCTCGATGCTCACAAAATGTTTGTGTATAATTGCGATTTTAATGCGAGAAGTATGAATACCAAAAAGGTTGCTGTCACACGATCTTGGAAAAGTCGCTTGACGCTTCGCGAAAACACACCTTGGCGCGTCAACCTATAATAACTATTTATGTAATAATAAATGAGAGAGACATATTAAAGGACTTCAAAGAAATCCTGATTTCTGAATTGAAGACGATACTGTGAAACCGAACAAAAATAAGCGTTAGAAAATATCATGAAAATCTGATAGACATATTTGATTACATAATTCACGACACCTTCTTGAAAAGACTGGTTAGTATTCAAGCTGTGATTAACCCAGTTTCAGTCAAACTTGACAAAAGAAGAACTAAGCTTGACAGCTGGGAAATTTATTGTGTGCGTATAGCAAGTTTCAAAGCAAGTTGATAAGACTAGCTAAGGACATATTAATCACATGAAGACATCACTCACATTAACAAGAAGACGAAAGTTCGGTGGCAAATAAAACGTCTTAAAGAAAAGAAATTGACCCCACTTGGAAATGCTTTTCCGAATTTTAACTATCTGGGATAAGCCTTGCTTCATCTCACAGACTTATTCTGTGTGTTTAAAGCTCCATGTAATGTGAACAAAAGTTCAAGGCTTGGTTCTCTCGGTGAAAAGGGAGGTTTTTAGAGGCAAATCTAGTAGCTGATCTTCTTGTTCAGCCCCAAATTAAGTCCACCATTCCACACATTGAGATTTATCTACGACGGGCTTTATGCCCGCAAATTCATGTATTCATAAATGGTGTCACGTTATGTTATGTCACGGTGTCGTCTTTCATTCTTTTTTCACCCTTGGGGATTTTCTTGTGACCACAACACCAGCAAATCTTATAGGTCATATGCTGACACTATCACGATTAAAAAAACCGCCAATATTTGAGAAGCGATTATTTACAGAGTGTTTAATTTGCAAGTTTGTCGTCCTTATCATCATCCGCTTTTTCATTCATTTCGTCAGAATTTCCCCGCGACAACGATGGAATATCTTATTGGAAGGGTTTGCGCCACGGGTGGAGAATTGTCCCAGTGTTGATCACGGTCCAGTAAATGGAAGACGTTTAAGGATACCCTAAAGAAGTGGTTGCTGTTTTTGTTTATCCTTCTCCTTGCATGGTTCGAGTCCACGGAAAAGTCAAACAAATACTGAGCTGATTTAAAGGTATTATATGAAAAATAGGTTGAACTTCGGACCAAGCGTCGCAGAAGATCCTAAATTTCATTTTCAATAACCTCGCTAAGCAAATCCAAAAATCGTCATGCGTCAAAATCATTCTTCGATACCAATAACAAATATTGTGGAAAAGACTTTTCTAAATATAGCGAAAACTCATATGTTCAGGGTCCCCGAGGAAGAGTCAATTTAGCACTGTCGTGGATCACGGATCACCGCGTCAAGAGAAAAAAGCGACGAGAGCCGAGAAGTGCTGCTGTCATGGAGACGCAGGATAGTGAAATTGAAATGAAACGGGGTTTTTAAAAAGAGTTGAATTCTGAACCCGTTGCAGATAATGGTAAAGTCGTCGATAAAAAAAATAAAAATAAATAAATAAGTGAGACAGTTACAACAGATCCCGACACAAACCCTTTACATCCCTTAACGATCCTTGTTTTATGGCCCTTTATCCCCTTTTCATTGCTTGGAATTTTCGTTGCATTCTGCATCCGTTTATCGTTCCAAAATTATTTTATGAGGTTGTTGGCACAAGATCGATCCTTTTTGTCATATTTTATGATTTTAGGAAATACGTGTAAATATAGGAAAATCCAAAAATAAATAGAAAAAGGTATAAGATGAAATTTGTATAAATAGCTTAAGAACCGAATGTAATTAGTCAGTAAGATTTTGAACATCTAAAAATAAAATTCATATCTTTGTTGAAGACTTGTGTTTTCATTAAAAGAAACATACACAAATAATTAGACCGTCATAGATAATTGTTCCAAGTGTTCATTTCGTTCAGTACATTTCCTATGAACAGCTTTCTTTCTTTCTGTTCAAATGAAAGCTAGAAGATGAGCGAGTGGCACCGCGCCCAACCGGAGAGCTTTTTGAGATCGTAAGCCTCCACTCAACTTATAAGAAGACGGAAGCATATCAATATTTTATTAATTTCTTATGATTTCCGATCGACTCCGTATACCCGGGCCTTGACAAGGAATATATTGTATCCTCCGGATTTAATGGCGAGAATAAAACACATAGTGAATATAATAATATAATAAATTATATAACATGGTCAGAGATCTATAACATAACAGAGATCTAAGTATTGGTGGCTGAATAGGTAGCTAAGAAAAGTTCGTCATCTTTTTAGTCTGTTGTTATCATACGGCGCTACTTTTGGTTTTTTTGAGCAGTTGTAACGACTTGGAGATTATATCCGAATGAGTGCTTGTTTGTTCGTTGATGATGCGTCCATCCGATGTTTGTTGTTTGTATATTTCCATGTTTTCTAGAGCGACCAAACGTCGTCCTTTATGTTGTATATTTAGTACTTCCTTCACGCGAGTTGTGTACATTTGTTGTCAATCATGTGGTATGCGAAGTTGGACTCCATTGCTGCGTCCGGTTTTTGGAACCATTTTAATGTAGTCCCTCATGTCCCTTTTCGCCTTATTTTACGTTCTGATTGACCAATATAGCGATGCTGGCATGCATAGGTTAATATACAAACACCCTGTTTGTCCTGTATTTTTCCTTTCATTCCTGCAGCTAAGGCTGTCAATAGTTGAATCAACTTTCTATCACTATCGACTATCTATCATGTTCTTCTCCTCTGGCCGTCTTACAATTTCCCAGGTTCCGTTCTCTAGGTGTGCGCGTGCTTCTTCGATTAATGCACGCTTCCATTCAAAAGATTCAGTTCTACGACTTGCCTCTTCTAGGGTTACGTCAGCCATCATCGCAATTTCTTTGACGAATTCTGTCTCCATGAACGTTTGTTCATTTTCTTGTGCCTCAGCATACTCCGGTGATTTCTCAGGTTCACTGTTGGCTTCATTTCTCGCGCGTTTTTCATCCGGAAATAATAACGTCTCGAGTTTTCTTGTCTCGCCGCGATTCTCTCCATCTACGTCTTGACCGAATACGTCATCTTGTAGCTCTGCTGCTTCCTCGTGGTCTGGGGTTTCGCCGTCTGTGAGATTCTCCTGGCTGGGTGCTACGCTCGACATACTGACGTATCTGTACATTTTCTTCAGTCTTCCCCGCACTCCAGTCTTCGCTTTTGCGGGTCTTCCCGGTGCACATCTTATTGGAGACTTCATATCACACTCCTCGTTTGGTATCTCATTTGGCAGAACTCTCCCTGGCTCTGGAGTCTCTTCTTGTGAGTGTGCGTATTCTATATCCACCGGTATTGAGTTCTTCGGCGTCATAATTATTTCTTCTATTATTCGCACGTCGCTTGTGTTGATAATTTTTCCATTGTCGTTTCGCCGAACTCTGTATGCTTTCGCCGTTTGCGAATATCCTACTAATTTTCCTTCGATTGCCTTGTCATCTAGCTTTCGTCGTCCGGGTCCTTTTTCCAATATGAAAACTTTCGATCCAAATACTCTCAGGTGCCTCGGAAGCGGCCTTTTGCCAGTCCATAACTCATATGGCGCCACCTCTTGGTGGCTTCATCTGTTCCTCAGGTAATTTGCTGTATTGATTGCATCTCCCCAGTACATCGATGGCAGTCCTGATTGTATCAGCAGGCATCTGGCCATGTCGACCAATGTTCTGTTCATACTCTCAGCTATTCCATTTTGCTTAGGCGTATACGGCGTCGTCAAGCGCCTTTGAATGTCGTCGCGCTTCAGGAACTCGTCAAACTGCTTATTACAATATTCTCGACCGTTATCTGACTGTAATTTACGTGTTTTCTTCACGGTTTGACACTCTACGTAGCTTTTGTACTGCTTGAAGGCTTCGAATGCCTGGTCCTTACTCTTTAGTAAATACAGCTCGCAACAGCTGCTGTAATCATCTATGAATGTCACGCAGTACCTGTTCCCTCCCTTCCTGACTTGATACTTGACGGTTGACACAGATCGGAGTGAATTATCTCGAGTTACTCAGTGCTTCTCTCCGTGGTTGGTTCATATAATTTTTCAGTCGTTTTTCCTCGATGACATACGTCACACGACACTTTTCTCGACGTTAATCTCTTGATACCAGTTGCTTGTCCTCTTGACAAGTCGATAACAGCATCAATAGGTTGGTGTTCGAGCTTTGCATGCCATAGCTGCGCATCGGTTATTGGCGGTTCCTGTGACGCCACAGCTTGAGCTTGTTCTGCGACCTCCCGTAGGTAATACAGGTCTCCAATGCGATCCGCTATCATCTTTATTTCTCCGTTGAGCTCTCTGATGATAGCATCATCCTTCCTAACTAAAATCTCTCAATCATTGCGAGTGATTTTGGAGATGGAATCTAAATTAGTTCGTGGGTCCTTTACGAGTAACGTATTACTTAAACTCAACTGTACCTTACCGTCATCTGTCGCTGTAGTGACGTACGCGGTACCCTTGGCTCGCGCCGTCGTCGATGCTGAGTTTGCCATGTTCAAGGTCGCTGTACGCTCCTGCAGGTCTGTCATCATTCCCCCGTAGGCACACATGTCCGTGGTACATCTGCTGTCCAAGCACTATCTCGTCGTGGTTGAAAGGTTTTTCACCTTCTCGGGCCTCGATATCTCGATGTATTAGTTCTCCATTTTCTCCGCTGCTCTCTTGACTTTCTTCGCTGAATTTTTATCTCGTTCCTAGCAATTTGCGGCCCAATGTCCAACTTTTCCGCAAATGAAGCACGGTTGTGTCGGTTTTGGCCGTTTTGACTTGGGGTTGTTCTGTCGATTTCTGTTTGATTGACCTCCGGCATACAATGCGTTATTGCTGTCCTCCTCGGTCTGGGCTGAACTACGGCTCCTTTTCTCGTTCAGAATTTTCCCAATCAGCGTATCAGTGTTGGGTAATTCGTCCTTGGATCTAATAGCGCCTCTAAAGTTTTCAAAACTTTGAGGTAGCCCTTTGAGAATCAGTAATACTAACATGTCGTTGGGTACTTCAACCTTCATGCTTTCCAACTGCTCCACGGCGCTTGCTAAGCTGTCCAGGCGTTCTCGGAAGTCGTCATCCTCGTCGACTTTGAATGATATTATGTCCTTCAGTAACTCAATTTTTCTGACAGGACTTTTGGATGCATGAATAGACTGTAATTTATCCCATACCTCTTTCGACGTTTCACATCTTCAAACTGTTTTGAACTCCGCGTTTCCAATGGATTGAATGATATCTGCCTTCGCCTACTCGTCGTTGGTTTTCCATTTCATCAACTCACGTGGTTAGGCATCAGTCCCGGTTGGCATCTTGATATCCCGTTGACGTTGCCCCATCGGTCGTGTTTCACTAGAATAGAACTCATCCGCACCTGCCAGACGTCATTATTCTTCTTGTCAGGCATCTAAATCCGTGATGATCTATCGTGACTCATTTTGCAGCGTGATGATCTATCGTGACTCATTTTGCAGGTTTGATTTTCCACGCGGTGACAATTTTCTACGTCAAAACTCTACTCGTTTTGTCAATTCGTTTATTTTAATTTTCACTTACACTTGCTATTTACTCGCCCCTGGGCCCATAACCTGTGGGAGGTAGGTGGGTGTACAAGGATTATTTTAATAAAAAATTTATGTAACGATTATTATTCAGTTTATTTAAACTTAACTATATGTGCACCACTTGTTCGTCTGCTACACTGCACATTTGTGTGTCAACTATACCGGCTGGCTATTTCTGTACCGCTATTTCTGTACAACTGTACCGGCTTGCTGGTGTGTAGGTGTGCTTATTACTTTATTTCCTACACTACATGTGTGCGTTCTGAAGTCTTTGGTGTTCTATCTGTTTCATGTAAGTAATAGATAATATTTTCAATACGGATTTTGTCGTTATAGTATATTACATCAAAGATCATTGTCAGGACTGCTCATGACACTTAAGGACAAGTTAAAATAATCAGTTAAATGTCAAATGTTCTTTTTATGTTTTCGCTAAGTACGTATATTAAATCGTTTTAGTCATTTTTGTTCTATTTTTTTAAATTTATTTTAAAAATTTTTTAAATATTACATAACATTGAAACTTAAGCCAGGTCAAAAAAGTTTTAAACTTTAATTGCCGAGGTGGTGTCACCGTAACACCGCGCAAGTTGAAACAGGAATATTTTAACAATCAATAGGGTTATATATCTGTCTCTTTCGGTAGCTGCTTGTTTGCTTTTATTGTTTTTATGATTTCATCTCAATATTTATCAAATAATCATTCAGAATATATATATAATTTTAACATATTTTGAATATGCATTTGATTAAAAGCGTGACTTCAAATAGGGTGTCACCATGCTCTAACCTCGGCAACTATGTTCTGAGAATGAGGGTCGGTAACTAAAGGTTAACCTTTCATATTTCATAATTTTAAATGATGTTTAACAACACAAACCTGCTATTTAAATTGTTGGTGTTGATTACTTAATATTATTCGTATTATACTAGGCGTGTTAGAAAACTAATATGACGAATGGACTGAAAGACCAAAGTTTTAATTTTTTTCGAAAAAAATTGTTATCACGTTAAAATTAGTTCCCTTGGTCAGCTATTTACCGCTGAACAGATAGGTCACAGTCTTGTGAATATTCGACAAAATTTTTGTTGCAAAATGATGTCCTTTTAAAGCATGTTTCTTTGTCGTCACAAGCACTCAAATCAAACGTAAAGGGATGTTTTAAGTTAAAAAAATCTGTTCAGTGGTGCATTTTTTTTTTGGCACAAATCTTTCAGAGGCCCAAAGCGTCGGTTGGCATTTGAAGCACGGTGAAAGTTTTCAAATTTCAACAGTTCACTAATCATCCCATTTGTACTACATCAGTTGAATTTGACAGGCCCTCACATGTTGAACATTTCCATCAGTTTGTGAAGTTGAAGATCTTTCCAGGTGAGTTCAACGTCTTCTCGGTCTTCTTAAAACCACTTCTGCTAGCGGAAAACTTAAGCAATTGACTACCAATGTTCTCCGTAGATCTGTATTGACTTTTCGAAAATCAAACTCTCGAATTTACCAAGATTAATACAAAACTTGATTGAACAACGTGGCTCTAAACTCCAATGAACCTATTTTGTAACACATAACCAAAACAAAAATTCAAGAATGTCGCTGTCAATCATTATGTGTTAGCTGTACCGGGTTGAAATTCGGACTGACAAAGTACTATTTATATATATATATATGTGGATATACACAAACGTTCTAGCCTAGGTCGGCAGACACAAAGTTATCTCACTGTTTTGTCAATCTTTCAGGTTTGGCTTTCAATATTACCATATTTGACGGAAATCTGAATTGATTTCATTACAAACTTAAGGCTACAAAAGTGAGCAAGTTTTTTTTTTAAAATGAAATATTAAATAAAAATTTATTTAATTATATTAAATAAACGGAAAACTTTACCTAATCTGATAATTTCCGTAGCCTAGGTGAAAGTACTTTACATCAAACACAGAAGACTGAATCTCGCGAAAAGATTTTCGAGGTATTTTAGCTATCTATACATGGATTGTAAAAGCGAATGGCCTTCCTGAATATTTCAGCTTTTTCAATGCTTTGTTTACATGCACGATTATATGAATTTTCAGTGAAGAAAGAAGAAGGTTTATTGAGAGTCATTTTCAGACATCGATTTCGTTTGGCTTTAAGTTAATTCTTAAGGTATTTCACACAAGACCTCCAGGCAGGAGTGTCAAACAATATAGTGAGCACAATCATTGTTTTGAGGAAAAGGATCGTTAGGATTATGTAGAAAGCTAACTTGTTCAAAAATACGTTAAAGCTTAATTGAATGAAAAGTTCATCGTGGTATAAATTGAGCTGAAATGTATTCAGTTAGTTCAAGCACTTTGCGGCAAACATGTCATGTCAAATTTGAAAATTAGCAAGTCCTCTACGTAGTCTATACAGGATTCACCATGACTCTCGGCTCAAATTGGCTTCTTACGGCGGTAGCCGTATTGTTGTAATATAATGTTGCTAATCTTCTCTTAATTGACAGGCAGATCTCACAAATTGTTCAGGGTACATTTTAAGAGAGATTGTTGGCTCTTTTTGGCTTCTTGGCTCTCTTCACCGGAACTTTCAGAACATCGGCAGTAGACTCTTGCTGTTTGTTTGGCAAAGTCGGATACTAAATCTGCTGTTGAAGCAACGTTTCGACTAGGCTATGATGTATTTGCATTAAACCTATTTTGAAAACATAAATGACTTAAATAATAATGGTTTTCTAAGTACGCTATTCAGTTTGCCATAAAATATGCATAAAAGCCAATGTTTAGTCTTACTGTCACATGACATTGATGACACATTTCACCCAACAAGTTGAGAGCTGCTTTGGTGGCATTGTTGGTTCCAACTTTTTTAGGTTTCTTGAAAACATGATCGGGGATTTGTTTTTCGTGGCAAGTATCAAAACTGCATTTGATTTTTTCGTCTTGTCTTGGTTTTATCATTTCGAGTGGTGTATGTTTTCTCAATTTACTCACAAGTGTAAGCTCATGTGGTAAGCTATTTATCTTCCGAAAATAAAATGTAATGCAAATTTTGCAAATGTAATTAAAGTGAATGTATTAACTACGGTTGCAATACGGTGAGATGCATGGCATATTGTTGACAACCTTTCCAGGGAAAATTCGGCTAAAGTTAAGGGAATGGCTTCAACCATATGTTTGGCGGCACTGTCACAGATTACAACTAATTGAGACTGTATTCACCGGGATTGTTCAGGATTTACATTCTGAAATTGCATCGCCCATGAAACTCTTCGTTAATAGATAAGTAAGAACCGATTTTGTAAGAACTTCGACACATAGCGATAAACATATCCCAAACATATCTTATGGGAGGAAAGTTGTCTCTTTTTCTCCTTTCGACTCGAGTATGGCAATCATTGACCCCTAAGCTCTCCAACAAGAAATTACATCAATCGCAGCTCAGAGTCACGTGATACTTCCCACCACTGTTTTCTGGATTTAACATTGTATTCACACTGACAGTTTTCATTTTTGCGTTAAACTTGACGCATTTGGTATAAATTTTTATGTTGTGTTTTACTTTTGATTTTATCCGTTAAAAAGAAATTCAAAAACTTCGACCGGAATAACGTTCGTCTTTGCAATATCAATGTATCCAAGGATTATGTGAATTACTATTCTGACTGTTGATCTTCTATACCCTCCTGCTGTTTGACCAGCGATGTCAATTTTTCCCTCCAACGTGAACATGAGCATAACAGTTGAATGTGGATCACCGTGTGCCTAGCTTCTGAATTATTGGCTTGGGGCATGAAGGTTTTAGTGGTGTTTTGTTGGCTTCCCTGGGTTAGGGAAATCAACAGAGATTATAAGACGAGTTTTCTTCTTCTTCCTTGCGGGAGAGAACTCTTTCTCGTCCAAACTTGAAACCTCTGACGGTTCTGTGTCAGGTTCAAAATGAAAATCCCCTTGGATACACCATATTATCACATTCATTTTAATATATCACTCCCACTCTGTTGAAAAAAATGTAAGATTTCACTTTGTGTTATGTCTGTCTCATTCTTTAAGCTGATTCACGACTTAAATTTACAAAGGTAACCATTCAAGCACAATAGATGTGTCCAAAATACAATCTTCAAAGTTAACCTTTGTAAAATTTATGACCAATTAACTGCAGTGATATTGAAATGAAGCCCGACGTCCACCGACAGATGGACTAGTCAAATTAAGTCACATAGTTCGAGGGGAGAGTCAATTGGGGTTAGGGCAAGCTTAGCATCGCCACAATCTCGCTTATCATTTTCAAGGATAGTGCAGCTTTCCAGAGTTAACCAGTAAAGTGCCTTTTTCAGAAGTTTTTGGTAGATCAATTTTTCCATTTTCACTTACAACTTATAAGTGATTTATACCCTTGCTAAGCTAACTCAGCGAAGACTCATGGGTGCGGAAGTTCTGATCAAATGTTTCGAGTACCTCGATAGTGAATTTAATATTTATAAAGAATTGTAGAAAGAGCTCAAGCTGGTTTCGAACACAGGACAAAGAACACAGTTACAAAGGACAAAAATGCTTCAACTGACATTTCAAATAATAATTGAATTCACTGATCTAGGAAGTAGTTGCTTTGGTTAGTAACAGTGTAACAGCAATTATTGAATTATAATTTGATTCTGATGAAACGAGAATGCTGTTTATTCTGAAATAGAACAATAATATATATCGAACTCATTAATTTGGTATGACACATTCAAACAAATACGTAACTTTTATAAATTTAATTGCTTGCCAGCTAGAGATCCACCGATTAACGATCTTACAATATCGAAAGCAATAGTGTTTCATGGCACTACTCAAGTTAAGCTACGATGGTATGTTACATACCGAAAATTTTTAAGAATTATCTAGTAAAGCGCCGACCAATGTCGAAGCATCCTGACGCTGTTCTAAAAATCAAAATTCTGAAAAATCTTCAGCGAACTCGTTACACCCGTCCCTGCGTCGTTAAGCTGGTGCCCTAGAAAACTATAATCCTGGAAATGTAGTTGTGAAGCATTTTTGTGAAATCTTTTGAAACGGATTCCTACCCTTCAATAGTCAACTTCATTTCCAGCGATGACATAGCTGTGAGTGCTATGCCAAAAATTAACTGGATTAATGACTCCGCTTTGGAAAGAATCATTTTTGGGCAGGGTGTTGAAGCTATAATGAACTTGATGGTGGGAACTTCTTCAATTAGAAGCATACTACTACGGAAACAAACAATGAAAAAAGCTTTTTGTAATACGTTCTTTTAACACCGGATAACTTTCAAATCAAGGACTCGTCATGAATTCAGAATATCAATAAACGTTGCTAAAAATCGAAAATATTGAAAATGATTTGCATTCTGGTGTTCGTGGATAGTGCGACAGTGCACGAATAAATTTTGTAAATCAAACCGCTCTTAGAAAATGCAAATCAAATTAAATTCTTCTTCTAAAGAATGTTTATCCACGATATCTATAAATTCCTACATGCAGCGTTTTTATAAATATGTTATGTCTTTTACTGATTTCATCACACACGAAATTTTCTTATTTCTACACTCCAGTCTCGTTTCATATTTTTAAAAATTCATGTCACGAGTGGTTGCAAACTGTGGGTCGTTTTCTTTGCGACACACTTAACCGTCAGATGCTCCTATTTCTCTATCGCACAGCCAGCTCTCACCCCTATACTTTGTGGTTGTTGTCAGCCCCCCATAACTTGTTACACAATTCTATCATATGAATCGGTTGGCTTAGCTATTTTATTCGCTACCACCCCTATCATCCGTACAATTCTCATACCTAACGATCTGAGTGAATTGCAGCCCCAATCACTTCCACCACTGCCACCACCAAGCACGGTGGTTAAGTCAATAAAGGAAAAGTCATAACGAAGCGTTTCGTTTTTTGCACAGCTCTTCAGTACCTACCGCATTCATACCATCACATACTAAGATACTTACACACAACATTCACAATTCGTTCTTCGCATTCCAGGATTTCCGTCCTGTTGGATACTTTGTTGATGCTTCTGTTGCTTTCCCTGATTATAAATAGCTTCACTCTTGCCTCTTCGCTGATTTTGGCGATACGCTGGTATCCCCTCACTAGTATAGGACGCAACCAAGATAAAACAGAGCGAGTCTAAAGAGCTCGATTCGAATAAAAAAATTTCACAGTTCGTTTAACATCTTTCTTATTGTGCACAACTATTTCCTACCGACGCGACTACTCCCTGTCTTCCTTCATGTATAAATCAAAATGGCTGTCCGACGATTTGTTATCTATATATATATGTGATATGAGCGTATCCTTCCTTTGTTTTATTTTGTGAGAGGCAACAGGAGACATGAAGCAATTTCAACTGAAATCTCAAAAACACTACCTGGATTCGTGGTAGATAGGTATGGAAGCGACTATTTAAATTTATGGAAAATATGGCGATTTCAGGCACAGCGCGTTTCAGTCATATCTGGACATTCAATAGTGTTATCTTAACTAATTGCTCATAGCAGGAATTTTACCGAATCTAATCTTCTAACCGACATACAAAGGGTTTTCGGTCTTAAAATGTTTGTTGTATAAATTTGATAAAGACCCATACTACCCTTGGACCCGAGAAAGCGTTAGAGAATATGAAGGAATCAAAGTCAAGCATAACTACTAACAAGCGTTAACACTTAAAACAAAGTCGCATTTTGACAATGTTTGAAAGTTGAATACAAAATGAAGAAGAAAACGTGGTATTAACGCCTTAACTGCCTTTTGAAATTTCTATCCACATGTCTATATGATTTGTCTATCTGATGAATCCTGTTGCCAACACACTTAAATACATATAGCCTGCTTACTTATTAATGTATCTTACTTATTTATGTATTTCTGTATTGAATCTCTCAGTCACGCGTGTTTCTGCTTTCTTAGCTGGTCAAGCTACTTGCGTCTCTTTCTAGATGTTGTTTCCGTGGAGTATTTGGGCTAGTTAGAGTTTGCGCCATGATTAGTGTATGCGAAATTGGATTGATAGTTTAAGTTTATGAGACAGTTTTAAAACGCATATGGTAATCTTATGTAAAGATAAATCAAGTTGGCCAAGAATGATGAGACTGAGAGAAAAAATGTTACTCTTGAATTAATTGTACGCATAATAGTTTCCAGGCTATCATTGCGTGGAACAAATAGACATTTTGCAACTTTCTGAAAATTAATCTGTTGCAAGAAAACTTAGTATGGTGACGAAAACGTTATTTTTAAATTTTCAACATCCTGTCTACGACACCACCCTAAATACATCGACATACACGCTTCTATTTAAGTTGCAAATTGAGAGCTTGTAGTTAAAACACTGCGAGGTCTGGCTAACAATAAATGTATGCCGTCCGGTTGCTCAAAATTAAGATTCTATGCATGATGAACGCTTAGCAAATTTTACCTAAAAACTGTTTTGCTCGTTTATGTATGCAAAACACGCTCTGTATTCGGTTAATTTTGAGGGGTTGATCAGAGCTAGGAGATGAAGAGATAGATTGATATGCGAAGTAGCATTGAAGATATAATTTTAAAGATAATTCGTACGAGATCTTCATAGAGATTTAACACATTTTGTGCATTTGAGAGTTTAGTTCTTGCAACACAAGAGGCAAAAATTGATTAGGTATTAGACATAATAGCGAGAACACTTCCGGGCGGCTTTTAAAGACAGAGATAGAGAAAGCAAAAGTAGATTTATCTTTGTATTTTATTAGTGCGCAAAAACTTTAGGAGCAGTATTCCTCTGAGGTGCAAAATTGACAGACTGTTTACCAATACAAACTCCCATAATATTGATTGAATCTTTTTGGATCGGATGCTCGTTGGAAACGTTATCGTTATATAAAGGGACCATCCTTCGTAAGTGAATACTTCGAGTGCTGAATCTTTACCAAAACTTATCTGAATTTTAATGAATAGTCATGAGGAAAGCCTAAATGTAATCATCAAAAATAGAGGCGATATTCGCTTTTAATATTTGCGAGATCTAATTTTTGTAGTTACTGTTTCGTTATTTTGGAAGGTGTTTCTTTGAGAACAAACAAACTTGTTTCGGTACAGCATTACCAAAATTTCAAATGGAAATATCTTGTGAAATTGAATGAAGTTATAGCATATACAGCTACATATAGTTAAAGCATATATAGTTATATGTTATAGCAGTAGATATACTTGATGGATCATTGATGACTGATGGATGACTACAATGCAGTGCTACCAGACTAAATTCATAAAAATTGAATCATATTTAGTACAAATAAGCATTTGTCACATTAAAAAAATTTTTTTGGAATCACATTCAAATTGTGTCAAGGCATCTCAGCTGCAGTTTAAATTATGAAATGAAAATAAATCAATGAATGACAAATGGAGAAAATTTATCCAAAGAAAAAAAAATATTTCGTTTGATGAACTCTGCTCTTTCGAAATTATTATGAGCAAAGCAGCTCCACAATATTTCCAGAACTTGACCACATAGGACACTGAATAAGACAATTAGCAGTGAAATCACAAGTCGAAAAAAGAAAGGAAAAACTCGTGGAAATTTTTTAGTACAAAATAAATAAAATAATGCATTAAAAGTTGATTGATATTAAATTGTCACAATTGGATTCACAAGAAACAGCTGGATGAACTTCGCTAGAGAGTAACTTTTATTTAAAAATAAAATCACCTGCAAAACACAGTCAAAACTTAATACACAAATAGAAAATAAACATTTGATGTTTTACCAAGGCTTTGAAAAATAGAACGTCAGTACTTCGTGGGACCTCGTTGGGCGTTACTTTAAACCACAAGCCTTTAAGAACACTGTTCATGCCGCTGAATTTCCTAAAGTCATAATTTCGCATGTAGTATGTTTTTATTTACATAGACTTTTCCGTATTTGTCAGATTTTTTTATTGTTAAAAATGGCGATTAAAATTGAACTTGTTTTGGGTATTTTTCAAGATTTTTATAACAACCAGAAAAAGATAGAGCTCTTAGCTTATTATCATTTATTAACATATATTTGAACAGGATGAATATAAATTTTTCACTAAAAATTACCACCAGCGCTCAAAACACCCCCGCCTTGAAAAAATGGGCTCGAACTTGCTCCACGATTCCGGCTGACTGGTTTCTCAAAAAACAAAGAAAAAAAACTAGCGGCATTTCAATTCATAAGCGTAAATGCACGGAACAGGTTTAATAACTGCTTGTATTTCTGTCTTCGCCTTCTGAAAAAATTGAGGTTAACCCATTACTGCATAAAGTTTGTTATAGTACTTAATTCGATTACTATGATAAATAATGGACAGTTGTGGTCAAATTAAAGATTTTGTTGATAAAAAATTTATTTTTTATATATATTTATATATTTATATATATTTATGACGCTATGCACAGCGGAACCATACACTAGCTGAAAAAAGTAATCGAACAACTGAAACATGTATATTATGATGAAGAGCGTATTACATGGTAGTCCATAAAACACTTAGGATGCAGGCCTACATCGCATTTCAGGCACTTGAACTTGGCTTTTCCTCCACATTGATTTGCACAGCGACGTTCTGTGCTAATGGGTATTATCCAATGCCGTTTGCCGTCATACCGTGTGTTGGACAAGGGCTTGGCAGGGTTTTGTCCTTGGTGTGGTGCAGTTCCGTATGTGACGAGCAAGCTCGAGATACATGTTTACGAAATGCGAATAAAGAAGCTGTCTCATTATTGCATCCATTTTTTCTCGCGGGTAACCTACTGTTCACCAACGACACATCTAAAAAGTAGGCAAATATTGGCGACCACCATTTTCTAATACGCATTCTTGTACGAAGATTCGCAACAGCTTGATCACACTTATCTACCCCGCCCATGCGCTTCAATGAAGGCAGGGGGATTACTACTTTAGCCTTTTTTTCATTAGACCAGCGTGTTGAAGATGTCAAGTCCCAGTTTTTAAAGTTGGTTGCTATGGTGACATTATTTTCGTTTCAGTGACACAAAAATACATCGTCAGACATCCTGTAATCGCTGTAGCTCCGTTCTTCCTTCTTAACCTGGTTGACATTCTTTAGCGGGCATTTCTCAACACGGTTAGCCCTTATTTTAACAATCGCATAGTAGCGTAACTCTTGCAGATGTCTCATCAATGACAACGATGTGAAAAAATTGCCATAGCTTATTTTTGCCACTTTGGGCTGGCAACTTTCCGAGTTTTGTATAGGTGAGAACTACATCCCCACCTAATCCGAAGTCTTTCTTGTCAGAGCTTTCCCCCGTTTACAAACTAAAAACCACCATGTAATCAGTACTGGCACACAGTTCTAGCTCTAGCCCTATCTCTATCCACTAGTTTTGAAGTCGATTGGCACTACCAGCTAGGTGGATGTCCTAGCTCTAGCTAGGCTCTAGCCCTAGCTCTATCCAACTAGCTGGTAGTGCCAATCGATGCGTCCCAGCCTGTGAGTTGGCACCTGATGAGAAGCGGCAGGGACGCGTGTTTGAAACCAGCTTGAGCTCTTTCCACCTTTCTTTGTAAATATTAAATTCACTTTCGAGGTATTCGACAAACTTGATCAGAACTTCCACACCCATGAGTCTTCGCTGAGTAAGCTAGCAAGGGTATAAATCACTTATAAGTTCTATGTGAAAATGGATAAATTGATCTACCAAAAACTTCTAGAAACAATAGATTTGATAAATGTTTATTGTAAAAATTTACAAGAAAATGCAATATATCACTTATCATTTACTCAAAACAGTCCGACCGCGTCCCGCCATTTTAGAAAATGATAACTGACAAGCGAGTTATGTCATTCGGCTGCTTTAAAGGGGGTTGCCAGTCCAGAAAAAATCTTAAACTTTACATTGCAAGCAAAAAACTACCAAATTATTTATTTTGTCAGTGAAATATAAAGAATTTCCGTCCGTCCGATTTATCAGACTTGTAATGGGTTAAGGGTTTTCATCGGAAGAAGAAAACTTCCTTTTTCATATCTTCAGGTGAATTTCGTTGCATCGTAAATTACTTTATCAGTAAGTTTACCTACGCTTTTTCCACCGAATCATTAATTTGTTTTATCTTTTTAACTTTCTCGCTGTCGTGTTCCGATTCTCTTTCTTACGTGGCCCAAACATTCCTTTTTGTTACTAATGTGTCTCCATAAACCTGTGTTGGAGCGCTGGGAGGAATCTGGGATGGATGGATCTCTTTTCTAGCACTTCTTTCCTCTCCCTTCCTTCTCGTTAGAGAAGAGAATCCCATAATCCGAAGGCGCTTCTAGGCGTAGGAACACGAACCCGAAGTAATGTGTCAAACGGTTCCAGGTTAGGTTCTCAGGTTGACAGGGGATGTGTTTAGTGGGTAGTCCAAAAGCATTTTGCGTCTGGAAGTCCCAAACTCAGGGTGTAAACAGCCTTCACCTCCCTACCACAAAAAAAAGTGTCTCCATAGAAGTGTCTCTAGAATCCTCTTAAAAGTTTTACTGTCAACATCACTGTTGCACATAAGAAGCTTTTCGCCATATTTTTCCATAACCTCGAAAACATTTGCGTTTTCTAGAACTTCCTGAATGGTTAATGATGAATTCATCTACATGGTTTTTATACCACATTTCATACTCTAAAGGATTCGTTTTCTTACTTTTCCACTTTAAACATGCACCAGAAAAAGTATTCATGACATCGCATCTAAGCTTTTCTCGGTGTACTTTCCGATCAAAGTAGCAGCTTCAAATAGAGACTAAAAGCCTTTTTCCTTCCTAGTACCGTGAAGAGACACAGTCAATTGATCTTGTGGTTTTCCAGTTGGTTTCTGTTGCTTCTTGTTTGCGCAACAACGAGTGATAATAAAGTTTCAAAGGCTAAAGTTGCGGAAATATGAATGTTTTTCAATAGTGCAGTATAAGTTGAATTTTCAATACCGGAACATATGACCATGAGGCCGCAGAAAAGATGAACTCCTTTCTTGCCCAGCTCCGAAGAATCGCGTAACTAATGCAAGCCGACAATTAACTTTAAACGCATTCTGGATCGATTGCGCCGAGTTTATAGCTGTCGGTTTTTCACATTTACACGTTAGAATAATTTTAAAACTTAAGCCTCAGAAACTTGATCGCATAAAAGACATTTCATTTTTACAAGTTTTTCATATTATAGTTTCAGAAATTGTACCGAATACAGAAAAAATTCCAAAATCCAATACGCCAAATTTGAAGCGATGGAATCCTCCATGTTCATGCTATTTTTAAGTTTTTTTTTACGCTGAAGCTGGTGTACATTTCTTTTGTTTTATGTGCTAAAATAATTACGACTAAACATTTCCAGGATGAGCATTTCCAGTCGTACTTCCTTTCCTGATTGGAAAATAAATAACATAATGAAAATGAGTAATTTATTTTTAAGCTTAACCAACACTAAAATAAGTTCGATAAAATGTTTAATAACTATAAAAATTCCTTTTTATACCTGTAGAAACTTATCTGAACTTGTATAAACGTATATATGTATAAGAGGGTCTCGGACATCCGGTCGACTGTACTGTACATAAAAGGCCCGGAATACCAAGTCAGCGTCCCGAATAGCTGCTCCTTAGTCTTAATATAAGTGTTTCAAAATATTTTACATAGGGCTTAGTTCTTTGTTTACTGAATTGATTCGGTTTTTGGTGTAGTTTTCATTATGTGTTTCAGATCTAAAGTAATTATTTGAAAGTCCTTCTTTATGCAAGCTGGTAGAGATTTTTGTACAGGGTTGAAAAAGTCTGTTTTTTATGCATTATGAGGGAGTTTTCCGCAGCTTTGTCTGGTGGTACGAGAAAATGTGCTTGATTTTTGTAAAGGCCTTTGTTTCCTTTAAGCTATAATCATGTTATTAAATTTGACTCAAAACTATGTTTGGCTTATCAAATTTCACTTTTTCTCGGAGTTGAAATGGAGCTTGCTCTTATCACCATTGCTGACGCAGTCAGCTACCATAACTTCCAGTTGAAACTTTCGAACTAAAGTTGCAGATATTGTGCTTATGAAATTGCTTCGCTATGAATTAAATGCCTTCGGCTGTTTTATTTTCGGCTTCTCTCCGAATTGGGATTTTAGGTCTCGAAGTAAGCACTGGTAATGAATCATCCCTTTATTTAATTTCCACATAACCTTATAGTTGCCGGTACCATTTTCAACCATTTTGAGCATTCAGTTAGTGTAGGTGTAGCCTCACGAATGCGGAGTTTAGACACCTCTCTGTTTTGAATACTTTGCGAATTTATCTCACAAAAAATGGTTTTAAATATTGACTCTGTCGTCTTATATAAAAAACTTATTAAAAGTTCATCCGATTGTGATAATTCGTCTTTACTAAAAACTTTTTATATTGAAGAGTTCTTTCTGATTTATTTCTAATTTATTTTTAGTTTTATTATAATTTTTTATAGTTTAGAACTTAGGAAATTCAAATGGATTTGAAAATTGTAAACAATACCTAATTGATGTTCATTTGACATAGTGAAAAATCACAAGGAAAATTTTCCACTTCAATTTGTACCTTTTTACCAAAGTCATTGTTTCTTGACTTATTAAATAACAAGATTTTTTAAACCTCGAGTGATTTCACTACAAGCCAAATAAATTATTAATAAACTACTGAGGCATTTCAAAAAGCCTTTTTAACTGTCAACGTTTGAAGAAAAGAAGTCAAGCTGTCTTATACCTATACCTGTCTTATATGTTAATACAAACTTTAGTTATGAAAAGTTTTATATTGGGTAACATTAGACAGAAAGGTGGGAGGATTCGAGCTGGGGTTCGACCATGCGTCACTGCCGGCACCTCATCAGGTGCGGAATTCACGACCGGGACGATTCAAATTAATAAGCTCACCTAGAACTAAAATAGAAAGATAGGACAAATACAAGGAGTGATCAATAATAATATCCAAACATATAAAAACAGTCATCGTCCATCCATCAAAACTGGCCATAATTCACTTGCTTCATAGTTACACACACATTAAAGCCGATATCAAGCAAAATGGGCAATAGTGATGCGAAACACGTGTATTTCTTTAAATATGCAAAGAAGAGAACCACGTTTCATAGAAGCCTCTACTCAGAACCAAAACACTAAGGGTCACCAACGCTTCAAATACTATTCTGCTCAAAAAATTATGCCCATGTCCATTTCAGCTCCACTCGCCTCCATCGCATTATTTCTAAGCTGTCTAAATTAAAAAGCTCTCTTTGTGATCGAATGATCGAATAATTCAAAAAATGCTACATGCCTCTCTCGGGGTATAACCCCTGCTTTAAGTGTTTTTGGGAACCGATTGTATGAAAGTTCTTTCATATGCGGGAAATATTTGAAATTATTCATACAGATTATTCATTAAGAAATTATTCATAGTAACAACATTATAAATTAATCGAAATACATCTTCCTCCCCAGGCACCTTTAACTCACGTATATGTAATTTTTTAATTAACTCTCACCAAAGAGAATTGACTATGACCAAATTTTTGACATTATTTGAAAAATTACTGTTTCTATATAATATTGCGGCAATGATATTTGATCTCACTATTTTTGAATTTCAAAATAAAATAATATAAAAAATAATTTCAAAAATAAATTTAGCTTCTAACATACTGTATCGTACTACATACCGGAATAGTAACGAATATGTGTATGTAATATTCATACAAGATACCCACATTGGGCTTACCTATATATCCTTAGTGGTAACTGGTTTTGTATTCTTAAATAATCGTTATTTTTAAGCTATTTTTCTTACATACGATGTTCTCAGGAATAACAAAGCGGAACAGGCCTTCTCAGATCTAACTTCCATGTAACTTAATCTTAAGAAACTAAATATCAGATAAACACAAAAATCAACTCCTTAACAGTATAAAAATACATACGAAATGTACAAAAACTTAATACTTTCATACATAAAATGAGGTAAATCGAATCTTTTATGCTAGCGTATTCCGGTGCATTGAAATATTCTTCACTGATGGCAGCAGTCTCGCTTTCTTCAACAGCTCTCATCCACTTTACTAGCAAATCATTGTTTTTCAGAAATCCATAACAAAACATAAAAATTATTTCTCCATAAAAAATTGTACAAGCTCGTCATAAAAAACGTAATAAATTGAATATTCAAAGTTCTCATGCCCCTCAGTTAAGAACTATTCGGCACCATTGACGGAATCCTACTTTATTTGCAACAGCTGATATATCTTTTGACAGATAATCGAATGATGCAAACAATCATCAAAAAGACCAATTTAATTGTGTTATATTGAAGGAAAAACACAAACAAATAATATCCGTTGGTTATTCTGGTACACTTTTGTACCTGAAATATAATTTGCCGAGAAAAAGCGACAAGTTTTCACGACATTCAGTGACACAACATTTTTCGAATTCGGACTTAATAGGTATTTACCACGAACAGCTTCATGTATTTGAATTGTTTTCCTACAAGCGATGTTTTAAAACTTCTACGCATGAAGACTATTCCAAAAACGGCGTTATGATGACGGTGAATTGTCAGCGAGAACTTCCCAAGTAACGTTCAAGCTGTGTGAAAAATGGTACTAATTGATTGACAACAATAGCCAGTTTTGCCTCTTTTACCTCATGACATTTGTCTCGTTCTAACACGCTTTCCATCGTTCAAAATTACTACGCTAAACGATGATAAAATTGCACGATACGGTGCAAATAGCCCTGTTTGATAAAGCGTACTGTTTAGACAATGGAAATATTATTTGGCAAACTTCAGATGTTAGATTTCAAGCTACGTATTCAAAGACAGAGCGGGAGTGTTTCATCAAACCGAAAATGTTGATCTGCCAAGTTGGCCATGCAGATACTGCTTGAAAAATAATGCAGTCTAAGCAAGTTAATGGTATTTTCGGGACTGCATTATATCGCTGGTGTATTGTGCTCAGGTAAGCTGAATTTAAACGAGATTGGGCCATCCAGCGAAACTGGCGTAGACATTTTTCGTCTTAGTTAAAATCTAAACTATGATTTCAGTTTTTAAAAAAACTCTTCATTTTGGAGATGCAACCATATGAAACACTAAAAATCATTTCATGATCTAACTCAAATTGCTGGCAGTGTCAGAAATTGTCAGACTGTCTACTAAGCCAAGTAAAAACCTGAATACAATCAAATTGCTCGTAGCATTTCGAGGAAGACGCAAACTTATACCATATACTAGGAGTATGCGTAAGTTTTTAACGTTACTTTGGTAACAAAATACGTAATTTTCTTGGGATTTTTTTCTTCGTAGTACTTGCCATCGGCTTCAATCTATTTGGCCATCTTTAAGGTAATTTATGAATGCCACAGAACTGCTTGTCTTTTACCGCAAACCATTCGTCCAGCCACGTTCAAACTTCCTCGAAATCGCTAAAGTGCTCCTGTCAGAGCGCGTGCCCCATTGATTTGAAGAGATAATAGGCAAATGGCGCCAAATCTAGAGAGTACGGCAGGTGCAGAAGGATGTCCCAACATAGCGATTTCACTGGTTTTGCTGTGTGAGACGGCGCGTTGTCGTGTAACAAAATTACTTTGCCAAGTCTTCTGGCCCATTTCGTTAGGTTTTTGATTGATGCGCGGATTAAATTTATCATTTGTTCACGATAGCGTTGTGTGTTAACGGTTTTACTGGACTTCAGGAGTTCATAAAACACAATACCACTCTGACCTCACCAGATACAGAGCACGATCTTTTTGCTGAAGCGATTTGGCCTTGGTGTTGAAGGACCGGCTCCGATAGGTGAAAGCCATGATTTTTTCTGCTTTGGGTTCCCAAAATAAATACAAATTTCATCACCCATCAGAATCCAATACAAAAATTTTTTCGTTTCGTGGCGCTGAAGCAGTATTTTACAATTTCAAATCGTGTATTTCATTCAAATAATGTAGGACCCATTTATCGAGTTTATTGATCTTGTCCGTTGCTCAAAAACGTTTGTTGATCATTTTCTTTGACATATTTTTGATACTTCTCCTATTTACCGTTGAGTATGAGTTAAGTCACTATTCAATAACTCTTGCAATTCCTCCTCTTCACATTTTTGTGGTCTGTTAGAGCGCTCTCTGTCTTTCAAATTGAAATTACCACTTTTCAGTTATCGAAACCATGTCTCACAAGTCTCAATTGATGTACCGTGTCCACCATATGTTTACTCACAAACTATAACTCTCGACAGTCTTTTCTTTTGATTTAAAACGAATAGCAATGCATGCCGCAATTGTTATTTTTCAAACACAAAATTTGACATGATTGATCAACACAATAAGACAAACACGCTTGCTTTGGCGGACTCAACTTGTGTATGTTTCTAGCTAGGTACCAGACTAAGTACTTTGTGTCAAATTAATAAGCTGCGTACTTTTTTCTGGCGCCATTTCATAGTAAAACCGGGAAAACTAATGCATACACCTGGTATTTATACCAAGCCAGGAAAGAACTGATACAAAATAATAACTTAAGTTGAACTAAGGATCTATTCTTGGAAATTCGAGCTCATAAATAGAGCTAATCTTAAAGGATCTTATGCTCGAAATAACAAGCCATTTGATGAAGTACAGATGCATAAACTGGCTTTGTTGTTTTTGACAAACTAGACCCCAATTACTTCATAAAATTTCTCCTTCCTAGAGGTTTTTCATTTTCGGTTGTTTTGTTACAGGTATAAATTATGAACGAGTTAACAAAGGCCATATTCAAAATCCCGTAAAATACTGTCTTCGGCCACCTGTTGGTCTTCCGCTTGCATGTCATGTTAGAACACATTTGATCAAAGAAGTCAACTTCTCCCTTTGTTTGATTGTAGAACATTATCATGTCTGGTTTGTCGGATTCTTCATTCACAATACAAAAACAGATGTTTTGAATGAAAAAAATAAAAATATATATTTTTTATTAAGCTTACGCTACCGATGTGAATGATACATAAACCGATCTTAGAACTAACTTAAATTCTAACAACTTCGCTCTTTTATCACTTTCGATTGCTGGCTCATCATTCCACCGTGGGAGTGATAGTTTTCTCATCAGATGAGTGCATTGTCGATGCACCTGACAAAATAAGCTTCGGGTGTCATTACTAAATTAAACAAACAAACGGGAATGTGGGAAGATTTTATTAGAAGCGTTCTCACTGTATGTTATTGAAGCTTACAATATTGGGATAGGGTGTCCGATACGTAACCTTCACAATAGCCCCTTATCACATGATTATAGAAGGAAACCCATTTTTGAAAGTTTAGACTTGTAGGAAACCAGCGTTGGTGGGCCATTCCGTTCCGTTAGAACGGGATCGGGTGTTTTTCATTTCGTCTGGTATTTCACGTTTATTGGAACGAATGGTTTCAACCAAGGGAAGCTCACTTGGCTGAGAAAGTAAAGATTTTGCAAGTGGTACCAAGGTAAGCCAGTTGTCGTAAGTGATATTCTGATTAGAGCCATGAATGGTTGTTGATAGCGTTTTAACATAGAATTCACCAAGTGACAATTCTCCTGTGCTGGCTGTCATGCCCGTATAAGAGGCAGCATTTTTCATACACTTCGAGGCATAGTCACACAACATGGGGAATTTAATCCCATATTTGTCCGGTTTGTTGGGAATATACATGCGAAAGGAACATCTTCCGCGTTCTTCAATCGCTACATTTGTCCCTGCCACATAATTAATTCTGCATTGATGAATAAATAGATCCCATATTTTTCTCATTGGAATAAAGACATAATTTTTCTTCAAGTCTGCTCGCAAAGATTTATCATCCGTTCTCAGTCACCTGATCAAGAATTTAAACCTATCTTTGCTCATAACAGAGTTATACCTCTGTTACCAGAGTACCAGGGTACCAGAAAATGAAGAATCGAATAATTCATCTGTAGAATTCATGACCACTGTCGTGGTTAGAGTCCCAAGAAGAGCATTAATTTCGATCATATTAGTATCTTTACGCTGATAAGGTTTGAAGTTTTGAGCGTTTGATATCCATTTCAACATTTGTCTATTTTACAATTTCCCCGATTATTTTATCCGGTATAAAAGACTCTAAGCACTCTAATAGATCAAAAATGTTTTGACAAGATTGTGCTGGACCTCTTAAAATGCGGACAATATTTGAAGCTGCTTTTCTATAAGATGTGTGGCCCTTTGAATTAGACCAAATATGACATTCTTACCTCGTAGTATTTGCCTTAAGGGATGAATCGTACGGGTGTAGTTGATGGATTCTCATAGCGGAACGGACTCAGGTGAAAAAGATTCGGCTTGTTCCTGAAGCAAAGCATTATCCAAAATCCAAAATCTTCCTCGGAATCACTCTGGATATCGTCCTCTTACTGGTAATCTTCCTCTTCTGAAGCTAAATCTTCATCCAAATAATCACCTTCTTCTTACAAAGCTTTTTCAATTTCTTCCACTGTCAGCGATCTAGAATACACCATGGTGATAAATCAGCTGTAAGAATGTAAATCGTATCAAAATAATCTGTAATCATCTGAAAATAACACAAACGTATACTAACCAAAATCTACGAAAGTTACGTAAAGCATAAACATGCGTCGCAGAGACATAGAAAACAGCAATAATACACAAACGGCGGCACATATCAGAGAAACATAACCACAACTTGATACAACTCGATCGAAACTGAGTTGGCACGAAGCATCCAACCGCTAGCTCAAAACGTCAGAAAGGGACAAAGAATTAATTGATGTGTGTACGTCTCAGAGTCTTTTAGGGTTAATGAACATTTTCTTTTGATGGCATGCATAAGCTCATTGAATGATCTGAAAAATGCATGAGAGTAGCAGGTGAATGTATTGATATAGAAAAATAATTCTCTATTTTAATTCCGACTTCTTACGCTCCATTGCGCGAACTTAAAAATGCCCTCTCACGTTTCCAGAATTTCTACAAACTCGAGAAAGAAAATTGTATGCTTGATTTCAAAGATATACCACTTATTCTCATGTCCTAACCTAATCAAGAAGATCAGCAATTTGTGACATTGCACCACGATAAATACATTGAGTAATCCTTAGACGAAAAGAAAAAACCTTAAATAAGCATATTGTGACATGTTCGAATAATGTCACGCACAACTGTAATCGTCTAACGAGCATATTTGTAAACAAGTATCAATTAACAATACACTGATCATTTTCGAAGGGGAAATAGACATAACGTAAACACATTGCGTGAATCGAGTACAACAAATACGTGTGTAAATGACTCAGCGCGTAAACTCGAGAATGATCCACGTGGAAGATTTGGGATCGGATAGTACATGTACAAAAAAGTCTTGTAGATAAAGCGAAGTTGCATAAGCGAAAAGCGACAGTGCGCGTTAAAAGTAGTGCGGTAATCAAAAAGTGTAGAAGTGAAACAAAATCGTACGCGGATTAAAAAGCGAGTGAAAGTGATTGATCTAATTAATAAATTAAAATAAGTTAGTAACTATAAGTTACAAATAAAACATTGATCGAGCTAATGTGAAGCGAAGCAAAATTTTGATAAATTTAGGCTTGGCTGGAGAGGTTCTGATGACTCACCTACTAAAGCTAGTGAAATGTAGAAGCGGTGCCTGGCATGCCTTCCACTTGCCAAGAAGTTTATCCATCCAATTTTCATATCGTGCCGAGTGTACTAGAATGTGCGTTTCTAGTACACTGGGTGCAGTTATTAAAAATTATGATTACTTTATTTTGGGCATTGACTTCCTAATATGTTATATGTATATGTTTCAAAAAGATGAAATTGAAAAAAAAAGTTTTTACGTTTGTTTTTCAATTAATGTGCCTTGAAAATGAAGCTCTTGGTTAAATTGGACTTTTATTTCTTGTCAGTGACATTTTAACATTTTGACGTATTTTTTCCATGGAGTACATAATTTGGCGTATTTCTACGTCATATCCATATCATCCCTACCCAACTCTACGGTCCTTGTACAAGTTTTCCATCAGACAGACGCTAGGTTAAATTTTCATAGAAATGCGGCGACATTTGATGAAATGGGAAACTAGAAAATATGAGGAAATGCTTGGTGGAAAGAAAAATGAATTATCGAAGCTAAGAAATTGGAATAACTTATTCCAATTCCAGAACAGTGCCTGTGAATTAATTGATTACTCTGATTTCCAAGGTTTTCTAAGTTTTGTTGACTCTGATGCTTAAGTCGATACTATTATATAAAGTTTCACATGTCACACTACTTCAAACAAGTACACAGTTCTCTTAAGTCAGTCAAAATGTATTTTTATGTGTTTTAAGTGCTACAAAATATTTATACGAACAAAAATATAATGTTTCACAAATTTGCTTATGTTATTTGTTTCCATGTCTTGGCCAAAGCATATTAATTTAATTGAAAACCACACAGAACTTTACCAAATATAAAACCGAAAATCGAATTCTTAAATGTCTCGTCCTGATTTATGACTCCAGTGGCGTTTTAAAATGTGATTCGACATGAAATCACTTCCGCACAAATCCCTTTCTTTCTCTTCACCGACTTTAGTTAAAGTTTTTGCCTGTTAGATTTTTATTTTATTTTCAAGAATGGAAAATTGAGATTGAAACCACATTCGAAGTGGAAAAATGAAACGAGTGGGTATAATACCAACATGCTGGTAGTAGAAAAATCTTATGTCGTATGACAACCAACAGTTGTTGTATGAAAGAAAAATAAGATGAATGTGGAAAGTTACAAAGTTGATACCAAAACTTCCAAACGTATAGTAATCAGTCTAGACTTGCCAATGATAACATTCATGTTATTTTTGCAGAAACACATCCATTTTAAATGTAACCACACTGACGTGAAAAGCAGCGAATATCTGAGTCAAACTAACGTTTGTATGGGATGTATTTGCGAGTATATCCACATGTTACATCCCGCAAACATCTAAAAGCATTTTTGTGAATTGCTGCAGAAAAATAGGAACTTAAAAATTGAACACAGAAATTTAGAACAGATATACTTGTCCTTGGGTTTTTTTTTTGTTAAATAATTTCAAAGGATTGTGTAAAAAATTCACAGTAACGGGAATAAATATCTTCCCACAAAACAAATGTCAGCATACTGAAAAATATAAATTTTAAAATTATTTTATATGTAGATATAATTTTCGAAACGAGTAAAAATTTTATATTTTGTACTTATTACTTTCTAAGCACTTTCAGTTTTTATGCTGGAAACTATGAAACTAGCGTTGCATGAAAATAAAAAACAAAACACCCAATTTTTCACATTATTTATCATATTTAATCAAAATAATTTGCATTGGCATCTACAGCATCTATGCCAACAGCTCAGGAAGTCATACAACCCATATTGAAACAAATCTTTATTTTTTAAATATAATGATTGAGACTCTGTCCTGGTATTATATTTATTTATTTATTTATAAATGAGATTGTTTTGTTTTTATTATTTTATTTATAAACATTTTATTTTTTCCTCGTATATATAGCTCGTAATGACCAAAAAACAAAATATGGGTCAGCCAAATATTGTGTGAATATAGTGGATGCAGTATGTGGTCATGCAATATCATGCAGTAATATTGCGCCGCGCCTATTAAAGCAGTCCCGGATGTTGTTTCATAAGGTTCCCATGCAGGATCCATTTATCAACAATAGGACGCCTCTGTTACGGTTTCGCCATATTGTAAGAAGGACTAATGGATAACTTCTTAAGCATTCTACCATATGGTTACCATAATGCTCTAATTATGAAATTTCGGCTTTGGGTAGTTTGTCGCAATGCCAAAATTTCGTGCTTTGGGATAAACATTGTGGGCCCAATTTTGGGCTTTTGTTTGGGGAACGTGTTCTGAGGGTGAATTTTTATCTACACATTTACTTGATCATTTCTGATGATCACACAAAACCCAGTTCTCATGGCAAGCGAAGATTAGGTGTAAAAACGGCAATCCTGTGTTAAGAAGCATCAAAGATGTGCATTTGCTCTTGCGGTCGATGGTCTGCAGTTATCATCATCATACAAGCTGATGTATGTCACATATGAGTCATTTTTTCAAGTTTTTTCCCTGTATTTTACGCAAATGTTTGAACGCAGTCGTATTGTCATTTCGTTTCTTAGACCCAAGTTCACGAAAAGCTGCGAGGGGAGCAGATTCCATGGTCGTCCTTAATCAAAATTCGCCTGTTTGACTATGTGAGCCGGTGGTCATCTTCGATGCTTTTTTAGGTTACTCAAGTACCCAATATGAAATTTAAATAACCAATATCGAGTAATACAACAAATATCGAGGACTTTTATCATTAGTTGATTCCTCTCCGAATGCCTGATGAATGTTTTTTGGAGCTTGAACTGCTCTTTGGTTCAATTGGAACTCATGCAAAAAAAGTAAATGTGCGTTGCCTTTTGTTTCTATATGATTTTTGAGAAAGAAAGAACACTTTTAAATTTAATAAACAATAATATCGAACGCACTTTAAAATGTATCTCCCTCAATAGTAGCTGAATACAGACCAAACAAAAACTGCTGTTTCGTAGGTCCTCATCTAATGCCAATAGGTTAAATTTTTGGTCCTCGGTGTTTTTATAAAAAACTGGTGTTTTCCCACTGAAATTTAAGTCTTTTATAGATTCAGGTCACCCAATAGGTTTTTTGACTATTAGTGAAATGCAAAGTTAATCAGTAGCGGGCATTAACCAGATGTTTCGTCGTTATCAGTCCTCATTTTAATACCTTAAATATCTTAAATTCCCAACAATTTGGCTCTCAAGTACATAATTGATTTCCACTATATACCATTCATTTTTCTTCACAACAAACTGTGCATATTACAAAGAGTTTTGGACTCTCTTAAACTCAATTTTTGATATTTTGCTCAACACACCAATCAGTTGAATTAGTCGAGTAGAAAGAAATTAAGCCTTATCAATAGCGCTAGAGAGCATTATTTTTTTTTACTTTTTTATGATAATCTTGAAATTTCTGTGGTATCTGATACCTTACACGCTTTTTAATGTTTCAACTATTTTGCACAAGGAATAAGGATGGTACGCAAATCTGTAAAAGAAAAAAAAATATTTGTGGGACATGATGTAATAGTTTTTGCTATTTCAAAAGCATGTAACTTAAAATTTGCAATATTAGGAACTGGTTCCTAAAATCCAACAGCACATTCTAAACTTCCGACGACTTTCTGGTTTCCACGAATATCTTCAATGTTAAAAATAATAAAATTTCACACTAAGGATGTTCAAGCAAATATGATGTATTAATCATTAACTTCCGATTTTTATTATTTTAATAAAGGGTATTTTTTAAGAGGCTTAGAACGTCAAGTTGGTAGCACTTTTAAGTGCTGCATAGGGTTTGGCAGCTGTCATGCAATCGACAATGAATTTGGCTTGCCATTTAATAAAAAATAGGTTGACACCTGAGTAACGCCTTCAGCTTGTGTAGATTTATTTCGAAAAATATTTTACTTTTTTTTTTCATTTTAATTTTTCAAGAAACTTTTCGCACAATCGAAATTTGATTAGCCATGGATCGTTTGCACATCACCTTAGCACTTACAATACGCGTCCATCCAGACGGCATACAGTGCGTGTGAAAGAAACTTTAGCAGCTACAGGACGTAGCATCGATGAAGACCCAAATGAGTCCATTCAATCCATCCATCCATCTTCATTATAGAAGATTTTACGAAAGGATCTTGGTTTGCGGACTTACACAATCTATCTCGTGCAGGAATTGAAGCCGGACGAATACCGGCCACGGCGTAGATTCAATGGATGGACTCAAGAATAAATCGAGGCGGACTACGCATTTCATAAGAAGGTTTTGTTTAGCGATGAGGGTTATTTCTGGTTGAATGGTTTCGTCAATAAACAAAACTGCCCTGTTTGGAGTGAAGTGCAACCACAGAATGTTAACCAATCATTATTTCATCTAAAGAAAGTTACTCGTGGAAGTTTTAGGGGCCGTTGGAATCATTGCTCCGTATGTTTTCAAAAATGCTGTTTGAAATAACATCACGATCGATAGTGATGATGCCCATGATGAACGAATTTCTCGTTTCTGAATCGCCTTGCCGTAATGCATAGACCTATAGTTTCACCAGGATGGCGCGACCAGACCAGTTTCACCAGGAATTCATGAGCGCATTATTTCTCGTTTAGGGCCTGTTAAGTGGTCTGCAAGATCTTGAGATTTAACACAGCTGGACTATTTCTTGTGGGAATATGCCAAAACACTCGTTTACGCTTAACAATTAACTGTTTTGAAGACAACATTTGTCACATCCTCGACACAGTTTGTGGCGCTCACACGGCTGCAATCACATTGGTATAAAAATGGATGGGAACAATCTTGGATGAACAATCACAACAAATCCGATTGTATGGCAATCAAAACAATTTATCTGCATTTTATTTCATTTTTAATATCTTTACCTCTAAAAAAACCTACTTTTCTGTTATGCTGATGAAGTAGCAGCATGACCTATAAACCCTGAAAACACCTGAGATTGTGGATCCGTCAAATAAATAAGATCCTCAGACTTATATATATATGGATTAGCAGTGATACCACCGATGATTGACTTGAAGAAAAGATCAGCTTGCTCGGCACTCAACCGTATATTAGTCAACTTTGGAGCGAACCCATGATGACCAAAAGATGTCTTATAAGGGGTGCAGATAAGTCGGTTCCGAGGTTAGTAAGGAGTCGTACTGAAAGCTACTGATGAATGCACCGAAACAAACTTCTCTATAGGTTCCATCTGCATTCTGCACTGTTTTTTAACTGGTTAGAGCGTGAATGATACCTGTTGTACTCCTTGCTCAAGAACGGAGAAAAATGGTCTTATATAGAAAAAAAAAGCAAAAGCGATTTTTTTCTAATTTTCCATACTATTACTGTGAATTACTGTGAACTTACTCTTACTGTGATGCAGTCAAAACTATCTTTATGTAATTCTATTAAGACTATAAAAGTTGATAACATTGTCCTGTTGCTATTTTTAATAATTTGTTATCGTATAACAAAACAAACTCAGGACAGCTACTACTTGCGAACAAGCTTGTAATGTGTTGAGTATTGAGTTTAATTTGGTTTACTAACTTCTCGTGCTTTGCGCCTACGGTAAAGCAAGACCAGCAAAGAAAAACAAAGCGTGTAACTCCCATATTTAGCTGCTGGAGTTTTGAATGCTTCTGGATAGTTGCGTGTATGTATAAAAGGACGAATTGTCAAATTTGGTTGTAAAAGAATTAGTAGTAACTAAATTTGAATTTAAGTAAATTTCTTTTATTGTTCAATTTTTTAGGCTTTGAACGTTCTCAGACAAGCAAAAGCAGCAAAAGCCATTTGTCTTGTTGCAAATTATCAGCTACCCAAACATACAACTCTGTAATTTTGTTGAAGAAATTCTATTAATTTAACCTTTGTCTTTTTTTCCAAATTTCGGTGAATGAGAGGCAGCCACAGAACATATAATTTTTTGTATTTAACAAGCAAAGGCTTTTGGCTTTTGGGCACCCAGGATTTTGACTGCAATCAAATTGTTCACCATTGTACTTGAGAAAAAATTTCGTTCCCTTTATTTGGAGCATCAAAAAGGCGGTCTTGATTGAAGCACACTACGTCGCTTTATCAAGAGTTGTGGAAATATATGAAAGAACAATTACCATTAAAATTAATCGAAAAATCGTGCTTTTTGTATTTTTCAATTTCTCGTAAATTCAGAAATTTTACCTAAGTTTTGACGAATTAATGTATGCAAATTATATTGGATTAGGTAAGCAAGTTACGTTGGATAGCATAACCAACCCTAAAAGAAACATGACGATGCGAATCCGTGAGAATCAAAATAAGTTTAAACAAAGATCATTTGTATAAAACTCAAATGAGAGAGCATTTTATTAGTCTTTAAACGGAAATACACATTCTTCTCTTGCAAAATATGGAGTAACCAGCGCGGTGACCTCTTCAGCGAAAATGGAGATTTCTGTACGGAAACTATGATCGAAGAAATGCTGGAAACGGTTAACAAAAGGGATCAGGTGGCACAATGCGCTCAGGCAGCGTCGATACTGAAAAAAAACTATAGCATTGTAAGGCGTCGGGGATGGAGAAAACTCCTTTCTAGCCATTCCTTCCTTCCTGCTGAAAACACAGTCCCTAAATCTGAAGGTACCTCTTGGCGCAGCAACACGAGGCCTAGTTCGAGTTGATGTAGCAACCGGATACAGGCTAAGTTCTCAGGTTGACAGGGGATATGTTTAGTGGGTAGTCCAGAAGCATTACATGTCTGGGAGCCCGATGCTCAGGACGTAAACAACTTTCACCCCCCCTACCACAAAAAAAGGAAATGTATTTCTTCTTAAACATTTTTTTCAGTATTCGACAGTAATACAGTACAGTATTCGACATTCCGGTCCCAAAAAGAGGGCGTACGCTCGAAGTGAAATAAATATCGTAGCCGTTATGCATCGATTCAAAATGAGCCAAATCAGTCGATTCCTCGTTGTTCTCAAGAACTCGGTATCGCTCAAACGACACTGTGCCATAATTTGCGAAAAAATATTGGCTTACCAATTGTACCAATTGGCTTTGGTATTACCAATACCAATACCAAAGCCAATTGATTATTCGAATTGTCGAAACTTCTCCAATTGTGCTCTCGGTATGGTTGTAGAAAATGAAGAATTTCGTCGAAAAATCATCTTCAGCGATGAAGCTCTTTTCTGGCTTAATGGCTTTGTTAATAAGCAAAATATGCATTAGTGGTCAGCAACAAGCTCACATGAGCTCCTTGAGACACCGTTGCATCCGCGGAAATTTCTGTTTGCTGCTGTTTTTATGCCATCCCGCAAGAAGAAACCCGATCGCTATTCTCGGATAATGGCTCCAATGTTGCCTGCTGATATATGCATTATGAGAATATATTGGATCCTGAAAGCGTAGTAAAAGAGATAAAGGCATGAAAGTGCTACTGTGATAAAGAAAAGATAACGACTAACGTAAGCTTCAAATTTTTTGATAATTTGGAATTAAGACTCTAAAAACACTCGAGGAAAACTCAATACTTCTAAAAATTTGCTTTTGATTGCTGTTCTGCTCTTTCCACCAGAAGCCGCTCGAGAGTATTGTTGTTATTTCAGGGTATCTCGTTTTCTGTTAAGAAATATTCCTGTGAATATGTCGAACGAGTTGAGAAAGGTAAATAGATTATCAATGCTTGATTGAATAATTACTCTCCAAAATTTCGAATAATTTCTCGACGCACAACATTCCAACTTCTTTCTTAATTGTTAAAATATTGGATAGTCTAAAAAGTAGTGAGCCTTTTTTGTCACTAGATGGGTTTCGTTATCATATATATGGCAATACTAATCAGATTGAGTCCAACTGACACGCGTTTGAAAAGTGATATTCCGGTCTACAATTTTTATATGGACAGTTTTGTACTTCGTTATTCTTGTCAAAAGTTGTATTCATTTAAAAATGAGTAAAATTTCTGAGAAAATTCGTTACATTTTACAATATCTCTACGGTCAAGGTGAGGATGCATCGCAGGCTCGTGAAAAAATTTGTGGTGTCTACGGTCAAGATACATTATCAAAAGCCACAGCCAAGAGATGGTTCGCTCGCTTTTATTCGGGAAGTTTTGATGTCAAAGATGCACTTAGCTCAGGTCGACCAATCACTGAAAAAGTCGATGAAATCTTAAGAAAATTGAAGAAGACCGACACATAAGCAGCCATAACATTGCCAAAGAACTGAATATCCATCACAAAAAAGTTTTGAGCCATTTGCGTAAGGCTGGATATACAAAAAAGCTCGACGTTTGGGTGGCGTATGAATTAACACAAATAAATTCGATCGACCGAATTTCCATTTGCAAAATGCTAATGAAACGCAACGAAATCGAGCCATTTTGGAAGCAAATAATTACGGGCGATGAAAAATGGGTAAGATACGAGAATTTCGTTCGAAAATCTTCATGGTCAAAAAAGGTGAATTATCACAAACGACTTCAAAGCCAGGATTGACACCAAATAAGGTTATGCTGTGAGTATGGTGGGATGGGAAGGAATTAACCAGATTGCAATAAGCAATTCAAAAAAAAACGACCAGAATTGATCAAAAAAAAGGGCGTTGCCTTCCATCATGGCAATTCCAGACCACACACATCTTTGATGACCCGGCAAAAATTGACAGAGCTTGGCTGGGAAATTTTGATGCATCCACCATATAATCCAGATCTTGCACCATCAGACTACCATTTCCTTCGGTCTCTGCGAAACTTCCCTAATGAAAAAAAATGTCTTTAAAAAGGGATTGTGAAAATCACTTGGCTAAGTTTTTCGCCGATAAACCACAGAAGTTCTACACAAATGGAATAATGGCTCAACCCAAAAAATGGCAAAAGGTCATAGATATATATACTTAAATAAAATCTGTTTTAAATAAAAGAAATATTCAATAGAAAAATGACAAAAAAAGGGTCAATACTTTGTAGACTTACCAATATTTACTATCGATAAAACTTTATTAGTGGGCTTCGTAAATCTATGATTACCTGTACCAGTAACAAGAGGGATAAATAACCGGCATAAAAAATTAACAAGTGTGTATATATCTCAACATACCAAATATTTTGAAAAAGTTGAATACACGAGTCAATCGACAAGTTTGGGCAGTTTCAAGTTAGCTTCACTGCGGAAGTACTACTTTGAAGACTACATAGGAATATTTTCTTTTTGTTTTTTTTTTTGAGTTTAACGAAATCCAAATTTCATACTTTCTTCCAGCAATTATTACTCAGCTTCTTGGCTTCCAGCAATTATTACTCAGCTATTACTCAGTTTTGCTATTTGAATTAGTTTTTTTTTTTTAAAAAAAGGGACGGCAGGGACGCGTGTTCGAAACCAGCTTGAGCTCTTTCCACCTTTCTTTGTATTTGAATTAGGTTTGAGGAGCTAAGAAATTTTCAAAAAAAAAAATGCAGTCGACAAAATTTTGTTGATGTTATTTATTCACTTTTTATTATATAACATTTTATTTGATAATGCAATCTCAGAAGTTTAATGTTTGGTTCTCAAAATATGATACATCATACAACTTATTCGAAACAACCATGACCAAAATTTTATAAACAGATTTTTCAGAAAAGTACTAGTAACTGGCACTGTTTCACAAAACACACATCGCTTACAGAACACACACTCCACGTATGTTACTAGTTTTTCTCTAGACATAACGAAAACATTAGCGTAGAAAAACCATAAGAAATGTAGGAACGTTTGCTAAAAGCTTTATGCAACTCCTAGGGACATTATCAACGAATGAGCGAGTTATTCTTAGACATGTGCTTGAAACTGAGTATGCACTTGAAATATTAGAAATGTTTAAGGAAATATATGTAAGCTGAGACAAATGATAAAAGTTAGCGAAAAAATTAAAATGTTATCCTTTTCAGCTTTGTTGGGCTAGACGCATTTTGCACAATGTGCACTCAAACTTATTAGGAATGGAAATTTGTGGGAAAAAGGACCATCCCAAACATGCTTAAATGGAAGGCGATGAATGTAGTTTTGGATTAATTGAATGCGTAACTGGTGGCTTCTATTTGAAAAATTGAAATCATTTGTGTGATGATTTTTATTTTCACTTTGACTGACGCCACAATAATAAATAAAGCAATGGCAAAAACTTGTTGAATAGATGAAGACGTTACCAGTTTATATAACTATAACAGTTTACAATACTATTTTAAAATTCATATAATATAAATACAATTAATGTAAACGCTCCCATATAGATTTCAACCATGTTTCATCTAAAGGACATCTTAAGCACTTTTTATAGCACATGTTTTGAACATCTCGATACATATTCTCGTTGCTTTGTAACAAACGTGTACCCTGGTGATCAATCTAATCCGTGTGTTACAAGCATATGCTGTTACAGAACAATTATAGATGTTTGTGTACTTGTACTTTCCAGTGTTTGCAACAGGATAAAAGATATAGACAACACGCGACAACATTAGTTTGTCAAAGTGATATAAACATTTTCCATCGTGTTTCGTTACGAATATAGCTAATCAAATTACATATTCCGAGCATCGATTTCATGCAATATTGTACATCTGTTCAAAATGCCTTCAGTTCCCATCACTAAATGGATTCGAAGATGCATAGTGAATAGGAGATGAAATATCGTAGCGATTTGGTTACGTGTCCTCAATTTACCAACATCTTGGTGATATAGTTGCGGCCAAAGCGCTCTTCAAGGTACTGAAAGTTAACACTCGAATGACGGGAAGGATATTGTCGGCATCTTTAGATTCCAACTGATGTTCAACTTAGATCGTTAGTTAATTTAATGAATATGGATGTGCATAGCGTTTTGATTATTCGTTATCTTAATATACTTATTATAACTCAATTAAATGAAATAGTTTGGGTTGTTCACCAATATTTAGGACGAATAATTAACACATTTATGAGCCATATTTATACAGAATTATTTTAAAATAATATGAAAGTTCTTATAAAATACAATAAAGAAAGTATCCTCTACAAAACAAACATAGCAAGGACCGCCGAACCCAATCAACCATAAAAAAAATTTGGCCTGCGGCAACAAAGAAACGAACTTAAAGAAAAATAAATAAATTTGTTGTGAGAAGGCATTGGAAAAAGCTAATTGTTACATGAAAACACATAGTGGTAAGAAGTAAGTGATTATTTTAGCTCGATGTAATTCTGTTTTCAAATCATAAAATTGAAAAATTTTGAAAAATTGAATTGGGTTTCAATTGAGCTCCTGGATCCGCACACTAGAGTATGAGATACCCCACGAGCATTTACGGAGACGCGTCTGATTCTGTAAATAGATATGGCACAACCTTTTTCCCACGTTAGAAACTTTATTTGTTGCATGACGAAATATAACCCCCTCCAAAAAGATAACGGAACTTGATCATGGTACGAAAAAAAATAAACAAAATTTGGGATATCTCACACACCAGTGTATCGGTTGTTATGTCTTAGAACGGGAATCAGCTCACATGGTCCTAGATCTAATAAGAACCAAATCTCAGATTGATGAAAAAATTGAGAGTATTAATGTACTATACGGAAAGCAATCAGTCGCTGCACATTTCAAGAGAGTCTTGTCCATGTAATCCTGCCACTGGATCCGAAAATCGTTGCCACAGAATCAGAAAAATACAAATGAAAGAGGGAATAACTAGCTTAGAAATTGCTATTCGTATCAAAGCCCTTTAACTATGTAATCAAAATTTGTATTAAATCCTCTGTAAACTTGTATACGATTCCCGCATAATCATAAACAGAATTTTAATGGCAAGCAAGTTCTAGCTCCACCATCCTTCCTTAAACCCTCCAGTTTGGTGTAAAATGGTGCAAAAGAATTTTCAAATCAAGGCAAAGCCGAGCTTCTTGTTGAAAAATTGCCTAGCATCCAAAAGTTACCCACAGTATATTATTTGGTGATTGAACTGATAATGATTTAATTTGACACACATTTGATCGAGCCAAGCCTAGGGGATGAACTTAAACTATTACGCATTAAAAATTATACATCATCAGTACATGACTCAATACCAAATATTATTCCCTACAGAAGAAGCGATTGTCTTTTGACACTACATTTTTTATGCCTGGCAGCCATTGAGTCATTTGAGTCATTGAGTCAAAACGTTCTAATGATTCCAATCCCAAAATCGGGTAAAGATCGTCACCTCCCAAGCAATTAAAGGCATTTAAGCACTTAGCAACACTTCTTATATTACAAGAGTAATTAATTCTTGATGACTTAACCCAATTTACCTATCATACAGAAATTTTTTATTCAATTTTCGATTCACTTACAACTTTCAGATACTTCGGTTTACCGGCCACCCAACCGAGCAAAAATTACGTCCCAGCATTCAGGACTTTCAAGTTTCCTTGGAATGTGTCTATTGGAATCAAATCACTTGATGTTGACCAGTCATTTGTAACCGTATTCCGTTGTGTCTGTATGTTAAATATGATTCTATTCAAACTCCCTTTATACTTACTAAACACAATCAGCTTCTTCTTGAAAAAAACAGCAAACAGTAGATCGAAACCTTGAACACAATTTCCTAATTTGAAGCATACCATGTAGGAGTTACTCAAGAGTCACGCGTACGCCCACTTCTTTTGAACGTGCATACTTTGGACTTGCCTGCCCTGATACATTAAATACTCCCTACTCGCTACTTTTGCGAACAACATAAGTCTCTCAAGAGCTTCAGTAAACTCTAACGAAATAATCCAAAATCTAGAAACATTGTTCCAAAAAAGTTCCAACATTACCAACAGTGCAAAATTAAAGTCAATATCCAAAAGTCAAAAACTAAAACAATTTTCTTTACGAAGAAAAAAAAAACTTTCCTTCTAGTGGAGCATCTCTTTGGGCTAGGAACGATTTTGACTTACTCATTGCAAAAAACTGACATTCGAAAACTATATGGCATTGACTTTGACTAGCATATTCAAGGCAATATTTGCAGTATACCTTTGATGTCATTTGATGTGATACCTTTATAAGTCAGATGTTGAACCAAGAAACACGGTCCTAACTTCCACAGTTCAGACAGAACTGGTTAAAAGAATCTTCTTTATGATGTGCTTTAGATACAATTCTGCGATCTCTAGACGATTAGTAAAAGCACTAGAACTAGGATCTTAGTTCGAAGCAGGCTTGCTAGGTCCTGTCATATGCTCTATCATTGTGAATCGTTCCGCAATTCTAAGCCCTGGACTTTATTTCAGATATCACGAGTACCTACTAAACCCCCGTCTGTGTGTATGAGCCAACTTATTTGGTACCGGCTTTAGGGAAGTATTGTGGAGGCCAGTGGCACTGCCAGCATCAGGAAACGATCGGTTCCGTGTTTACCAACAAGAGACTTGAAAATCTTCGTTATTAACTGGTATCTTAGTCCAATGGAATGAAAGACGCCCAGCTCATATCCAGAGCAACTGTGAGATTAGGCCTGGTAAAGGCAGGGACTAACCTTAAATTATCGCAACTTCAGGTATCAAGCACCTGTCATGAGGTCATGTATAAAATACCAAAAGTCTTATAAAATCGATGCTTGAAATTTACGCTGAAGCAACCTTTTTATTTTCCAGTGAAAACCTGAATTTGCTTGTGCAAAAACATTGAACACCAGACGTTAGGAAGATGACATGAAATGTTGAACAAGGGTATATGCTACTCCAATCTAATAATCAGGACCCTTCTGAATACCATCTCATGTTGTACTGAATACTTACGCACATATTAAGGTTGCTATTATACTTCCTTAATCTTTTGGCTTAATTCAAGCTTGTGTATTTAGGTATAAGGTAATGTACCTTACTTTGAAGTATAGTAAAGTACACTATATTTTTTTTAAATTAAGTTTGAAATGAATGAAGTTCATTGTATTGTTAAAATTTAAACAAAATGTTGCACGGGAGATTCAGATTAGATCTTACGTATTATTGACTTTATGTGACTAGGGTGTATCTGGAATTTCAAGAATAGTGCTTAAGAGATATTTGATATTAAGAGATAATACAAAATGCACTATATGATTTACGTCAACATGTTCATGCGCTAAAACTTGTCGCCTTTTGTAGGACTCCCTCTCCCAACAATGATAATTTCTCAACTGATTGCCGAGATCCCTGCCGACTGTACTCATGTGATAGTTTCAACTCTAGTAATTTTTCCCCTACACTGGTCTTCTCTAGCGCTAAGATAAGCCTATGAGTGGTAATAGAGCTCCCTAACCGATGCATTAGCGCGTTTAGCCATCATCAACTACATCAACTTCAACATGTGCTTCATCAACTGTGCACCAAACGAGCAGTGGTACTTATCGCCATAGTCCATCAGTTGCAACTTCTCCGGCAGTTTCTGTCTGAGCAGTCCGTCGCAGGAGATGTTCTACAAGTCTTGACCGAATGTTGTGTTGAGTGTGTTGTTTTTTGGTACTTGTCATGGTGGCCATGAAAACTCACTTTCTGGCTGAAAAAAAAACTGACAAAATATGCTTGCTATATATCCATTTGCTCTCGTAGAAGACTTTGCTGGTGAAAAGAAATCGGTCGATGATGCCATTGTTCAATTGCAAAAAGTTTTCAATCCAGAGGATGATAAAGCTGATTATTTCTCAGAGCCGCCACCAAATAATTCAGCAACCTTTCGTGGCAGGAATCGTTACAACTGTTGCGTAGGACGGCCTCTTAAATTAAAACGGTTAGAATTTCCTAGGGCTAAGTGTCAGAATAAGCGAAATTGTATTGCGAACGAAAAAAGAAACATTCAAAAGGCAAATGACAATATTTTCTATTCAGACATACTACAACAACTACTACTACTACTACTACTACTACTACTACTACTAATAGTAGTACTAGTACTACTACTCTTAGTTTTCTATTCAGGAGTAATATTTTCTGTTCAGATATACAACGTTGTCAGTGTCTTGATCGCATCGAAGAACGTATTTTTATTGATCCTTCATACATCGCAGGAGAGACCAAGTCCCAATATTCAAACGTTGAAGAATTGCTTTCGCCGGTAAAAAGGACATCCCCTATTCCAAACAATCAGGCACATATATGAATTTATTTTCTTAACTTACCATCCACGATTTGAAGATTAACTATCAAGGACCCAGACGACAATAATGGATAATCTAGCTTCCATAAGATATACATGCAAAATATTTTCGGAAAAATGGCTTTAGTTATACACCCAGTTTGAACCGGTGCAAATCACATGGTAAGAGAGAAAGATGCAAAATGAGGATGTACTTGACCTCCAAGCCCGTTAAATGTGATTTGAAAATTTTCCTGTTGAACGATTCGAGGATTTTCCGAAGGGTGTTTTTGAAGATATTGACCGTTGAAATGAAATAAAATACAGATAAATTGTTTTGATTGCCAAGTAATTGGTTGTATATTATTATTACTGGAAATAATTGGAAAGATATTTCTTTGCAATTTTTAGAGAGTCATTGATCACGGCTTTAAAGCGCTCACCATTGACTCTAATGTAAATAGAATAGCATATTTGTTCGGACAACCGCCTGTGGTTGCTCATCACTCCAAATGTCGCAGTTTTGTTTATTGTCTTAGTCATTCTGGAATTGCCAAATAAAACAAAAACACAAAACTCTATATTTGAGTTGATATAAAATTGCTCGACAAATGTCGACTATTAATTATGATGACACAATATCGAAAGCAGCAAACCTTAGGTCACGTTCGGTTATAATGCTAATCAAGGTGGCATAGAAACTTAGATTAGATCTGTCATTCGCATCCAGGGACCAAAGTGGCCACTTTCATCTACTTTGGAATGCTCAACCAATGTGGATTAAACAGTAGGGTCGCTTATAAAGTAGCTAGTTTGCAAAAATTAATAAAATAAAGCATTCTGCTGGAGAAAGTTTATTGGAACAATTCATGAGACGGAGACTTCAAATCGACACACTCCGAACCAAGACATATTGGGAATCAATGAACAGCCAAAACAATTTTCACTAAGGAAAAATAAATACTTTCGATGTTCACTGTGTCCAAGGACTAAAAAAAGAAGGAACAATTATTTGAGAAATGCCAAAACATAATGGTTAAGACTATCGAACTACAGTTTGCTGAAATTGTATTTGCTAAATCGACGTGACAAATAAAGGAAATTGGATTATTAGGGAGACTTTTTTGCTTCAATTTTCATAGATCACTCATTGATAATATACAATAAATTTAATAAAATTCATTACACAAAATAAGGAGGAATACTTTTAAACATTAAACTATTCAAATTGGTTCATAAGATAAATATTTAAAGATAAAAATAATAGTTTTGGGCTATGCATGATCCTTTTCAGGAACATACTTGCATACAACATGAACATACACATCCATATACTTTTGTTACACCTAATTTACATAGGGTAGGACATATGGAAATAAAGTAAAATGTGACATTTATTTTAGTTCCAACATAAAAATACAAAAGTGGCGAAAAAGTTGTACGTGATTTTCTAGGACTAAAAACGTCTAAATATGAAAATCCTGCCAAATATTCCAAATTGGTTTTTGTTCTATGAAAATAAAAATAATAAAATTGGAATGACTTAAATTGTCTTTTATGCAAAAGAAAAAAAACTCAGATTTAACTCATACTTTAAAACTTCTGTTTATCTCTCCTTTTTCGGAAAATACATCGCATTCAACATTTACAATTTCCATAGCACGAAACTGGAAGATACGTGCAGTAATTATATGACAGCAGCGGTGCAATTATGCAACCGCGCATAACGTATTTGAAGTTTTTATACTGTCTTTTCTTATATGTTCTTAATTCTAATTCAACTAAAATTAACTCGCCTGCCTGCGAATCACATTTTTGAGTTCTTTTATTATTTAGAAGTACTAAACATAATAAACAAAAATTACAATGGTCTGGTGCAATGTAAAAAATTCATTTTGTCTAAATATTCGATAGGATGGGAAGCAAAAAACCTTCATTGGAAATCCTGAAAAAAATGATAATAAGACAAGATGAAAGTTAAAAATAGATTCCTGCATTCCTTTGTGTCCCTGACCTGACGTAAATAAATAGTACATAAACTTGCATAAAAGCAAAAGCAGCACAGTTTGAGCTTAATGGTTCTAAAAGTAAAACGTCCATTTCGGCCATCACAACATCGATGATTATAATCATCGTGATAGTTATCACGGTAACCGTGATAATTAGCACTTGAATGTACTTATAAAGTATATTGACTGCTGTGCTCAAAACACCATCCATAAATTGACCCAATACATTAGAAATCAAGAGCAGATGTCACAGAAATTTTCCCAGTTCATTATTATTTGCAGCCATACCAAGTAGCACGTAAAATTGAATGTAAAAATTTGAGAGGCATGTATCTACCGGACTTCAAAAACAAGGTACCGAAACGGACGCAACAATTGATTTAAACTTGATGATGAACAAGAAACGTATACCAACTCGCTGTAAGGAAACAGTGAAGCTACTACGTGTTCAACATAAAGGACAAAGATTGAACGCACTAGAAAACATTGAAATATGCAAACAAGAAACATTTGTCGAACGTATCATAAACGAACAAACAAGCAATCATTCGGATATTATCTTCGAGCCGCTAAAACTGCTCTACACAAATCAAAAGAAATATCTTACGACACCAACAGACACGGAAGCACGAACCAAAACATAAAACCCACTCAAAACCAAGTACTTTTTCCATTGAGTAATCGACGGTCTTATAATTTAGAACACTTGAGACCAAACTCAGAACAGAACACCACATCGAAGATGACGCACCGCCGAAACGCGTCTGTGGACGAAACAATCAAAGTGACGAGGAACGACAAAATGTCCCGAGGACTAAAAAATAACTTAAGTAAGACTTTTTGTCTACTGTTTTGTGTGATGCACATTTTACTTACCATCTACCTAGAGAGTCAAAAAGTAGTTATTTGGCAAGTAAAGTTCTGTGAACTTAAGCGAGACGATACTGCTGAAAGATTTGCTGGGCCCATGGTAAACGATTCATAACAGATCGAGCAGTTAGAAATTTATTTTGAAAAGTTTAAAATAAATAAATAAGCCAGATAGCTTGAACACATCAGGACCAACTGTTTGATGCAACCTTAGAGAAATTAAGGAAATTTAACGAGTTGGGAGAATTTGTAGCTTACAGAATCAGTGAACCCAATAAAGCAGATCACATGCCAATAGTCACAAGTCTGATCTGACAGGTAAAATTTAATAAAGGGTCACTGCTGTCCACAGCAGACTGAGGCTTGATAATGATCAACCAACTCTTCCAGATCTGAAAGCAAACAATGCAAGGTGGAATCATCAAAGATTAAAGTTGAAGTTAAAGATTTATTGAAGTCAAATTTAATGATAACTGCTGAAAGGTATTCTTCAGCTGCAAAGAGTGCAAGAAAACTTCCATGAACAGCGTCCTGCACACTTCAATTGCAAAGAAAGGCGTCATTTTTTACACGACAATGAGTATCCACAAACAACTGAATATAACTTTTTTTGTTCTTGCAAACCTCTTTGAATAAAACCTTTGAAACCTTCGATTCGCAAGAGCAAATAAAGTATGCTGCGGAATATTTCCTATAGTCCAAACGAACCTCATTTTATCACGAAGCGATTGATCAATGGCCAGGAAAATGAGAGAAGATTGTGAACAAGCGGAATAAATATAAGTTTGTCATCTAATGTAAGCAATATAAATGCCTGGAAATATCAAGGAGCCTTGAGTTTAGAATTGCGACAAGTGACAATCTACTTCCGTCGAAGCGGTTTCAAGAGGTTTTTTGAGAATTCAATACAGGTATCAAGTGATTGCAAAGTGTAACCAATTATTCGAATGTTGCTTACATCGTCATCCTAGGAAAATCAGTCCATCTAGCCATAATAACATTAACGACATCCAGATTAAATGTTCAATCAAACAATCGACTGATTATGGCATTTATACAAAAGTTGAGCAGAAGCTGGAAAAGTACTTGGTGCAGCTGTGTCACCTAGTTGAACTCTAAAATTGATCACATATTCTAGAGAAAACTTTCTATTGATATAAGATGCATGCTGGATTTCAGATGCAACCAAATTGCAGCCTACGCAGACGAAGTTAACATAATACCACAGTTCTTGACATCTGCTGTAAGGGTCAGAATAAAAAAGACTCGAAGGAAAAAAACTCCGGCGAAGTAAAGTGACGCCAAAGCCTGAAAGTAGATAATCTGGGCACTTCCGTATATCTGAGTTTTGAACTTGTAAAAGACTGCAATGAAGCAGTTCTAGCATAGGGGAGAATGCAGTTCACATGTTTGACGTTCTTCTCTGTGTTCCCAGCTGCTCCCAAGAAGGTGAAGACTGTCCCATCGGTCGGAAAGTTGATGGCCACAGTTTTTTGGGATTTACAAAGTGTGATGTACATTGACAACCTGGAGAAGGGCACTTCGCACTTGCTACGGCTAAATTGATCAAATTGAGCTACGAACTGCTTCCCTAGCAAACCGTATTCTTCAGATTTGGCCTCTTGCGACTTCATTTTGTTTCCCAACTTGAAAAAGAAACTCACCGGGCAGAAATTTGATTTGAATAAGGAAGTTTAAAACCGTCACGGAGGCCTACATTGCAGACCACGAAAAAACTTTTTATTCAGATGGGCTAAAGAAGTTGGAGCATCGCTGGGTCAAGTATATCGAATTGAAACGAGATTATATTGAAAAACAAATTGCATTTTTTCCAAAATTTTTGTTCTTTCATTTTAGGCTAAGTATTTATCGGACCGCCCTCGTAAGAAGAATATGGCGGCTCCTGGAATCCGGTTAAACTCAATTGCCGGGAGTAGGGTGTCGTTAGTCGTATTTTGTGCCTGGATGACATGGTCGATAGATTGAGATTGTTGTACGTGTCGCATAAAGGACCTGAAAGCCCTAAAGAAGATTCAAACAGTAACACAACAATGACGTTGAATATGATTAATGTAAAAATCCATTAATTAATTGTTTGATGTAAAATGACCGTACGACGAATTGAAGAATGATTTTAATGGTAAGACACCATTAGTGATTTCTGTTGTGTGGATATCTTATGATGTGAGTTGCACCGTGAACATTTTATCAATATGAGATTCTTTGTGAGCTCACTGATTACCCGAAAAAGCGTTTAATGCTACAGAAACTGTAATATCTTCAGGTTTAAATGTTAGTGTACACTAGAATATCAGTCCTACTTGATGAAACTCCTAGCTAGCCTCGACGAATTATTATGAAATTTTGTGCAATGTCAACGAGAAATGTAGTCACTACACTAAACGATAACCACTGAGAAATATTGAGCATTTCAATTGTTTCATTTCAAATCAATAGAGAGCTAGAAATATTGAGGATTTTTGTAACCCGTTACAATTAATGAAGGATGTGAATTAAAACTGAAAGCCAAATAGCACGAGGAAAGAATGAAGACGGTATTTAAAAGATCCTCGAGGCGAAACAAACGTTATTTTGCATGCCACATGATTGTGTATGTTTTATAACAATTTATCTTATTATCCTTACCATCTCAAAACACTGTTGATTTAAGTTAAATGGAAAGAGGTTATTTTCAAAAGTATTCTCTTCTGATCTCAGCAGTAAAGTGTCAAAGGTTTTGGAAAGAATTACATATTTTTTTCTTTCGACATGGTTATGTGCACTGCAGATTTTCCTAATATGTAATCAAAAACTTTTGTTCCTTCTCGACACAAATCTAAGATTAGTAAGCCTGATTGCATAGAGACACCGTCACGGTGAAAAAACTCACCAATACAACGTGGGTTTAGATTTACTCCATAAAATATTGTTTCTGTTCTGTGCTTCTGTGTTATTTTTTTTTTAAATTCGCTATTAAGCAACATTAATTTATAAAAAAAAAACAAAACTTTCGTGACTCACTCTTTGACTGTCTCGGAAAACTCAAATATTTTACACATAAGAATTTATTATTTTCTTTTCTTTCTATTAAACTATAAATATTTGACTTTATTGAAAAAAGTGCAACCAGATCTTTAATCAAAAAAACTAAGACAACTCCCTCCATAAATGAATACAATTTTGGTAAAACTGTTTCGCATGTTCTTTATATATGAGCATTACAGCTGAAGCAGGCATCGACAGTCTTCCTGTTTTCGTTCCTTGGACAGAATGAACACCTTTGGGATCTTCTTGGTTGCGTTGCAGCTGGTCCTGGTACTTTTTCATTCAAAGTTTCATGCACGCGACTTCTTATATCTCGTGACAAATGTGGATTGTCTTTCCTTTTCCTGATATGGTTTTCAAGCAATGAAAGTCCCAAGTGCTTGGTGAGTTACCTTCTAAGGTTGGTCTTATTCTTCTCTGTACCATTGTTTGTTTGATATATGATAAGCATGGCTTAACATTGAGAAAAACGCCGTTTAAGGCCAGCGTTTACTGTTGCGGAAAACATCATATGTTCGAGCCAATTTTTCGACGACATCAACGTCGCTTTTTGTCGAGTTATAAAATGTTATAATAGCCGGTTTTATATAGTCGCTGGTTTCTGGATTTACCTCTTTATCATGATGTAAGGAAGACATCATATTCAAGCCCTTTTGTAACTTTAGTTAGTAAGAAACACTGCCAATATCATTTTTGAAATGCAAAAAAGATATTATCAAAATATTCGGGATGTCTGTTGCATCGATAAGGTATAGGACGGAAATAGCGATAACATTCCCAACCAATTCCCAAACTTAAAGGAGTCAACTAATTTTGGTAGAATGTTATTTGTATTCGAATATACTTTCACGCAATGTCTTTTAATTAGAGTATAACGTTAAAAACGCTTAAGCAATAACTCAATACAAATATGAATATACTATTCCTTGCTATATTTCTTTGTGTAAGAAGCCGCTTGAGAGTATTCTCCGGGTTTTGGTATCACAACTTGGACTAGAAGTCCATTGGTATTTGGTATTACAGAATGCTATGTCCAAAAGTCTGAGAATTTGATAATTCAGTGCGACTTTTGCAACAATTCATTACTATTTCAGTTGATAATGCCTCAGTATTTCGTCAAATTATTCAGAAAAATATATGTTGAATTCATTAAATACTGACTAGCTCCAAAAAACCGTGGTGGAAGGTGGAAGAAACGAACAATTTTTGAATAGTCCGTCGCACAGTTCTTTATAGATGAGATTTATCAATAAGTCCTTAGAAAATGCCAAATGACTTGCATGGTATCAAATTTTTCCCACAGTTGTTTACACCTCTTACAAGATTGCTATCAACGTTAATTTGTTTTTATTGTCAATGAGAGCTGAAATTTTTTGATTATTTATAAAAATAGGGAAAAGCGAGTCCCAAGCGGTGACTGAACATAACTAATTAAACACCTTACTCTGAAAGTAATCAAACACAGTATCTAGTATTTGAAACTATTTCCCAATCAATAAATTATTGGAAACCTCGCCGAACAACAACAATAGATGACCCTACTTCAATCCGCCCTACAGAAGTGGGTATACCTTAAATTATCGAAAAAAATACATGACTTGGTGTCGAGTGATTCAAAGAACTAAGTTGTGCGAAGTAGTTGCAAAAATTCAATAATAATGGATAAAATTTCGATAAAATGGGTGCAGCGTTTACTCGAAAAAACCGTGTTATTTCCGTGTATGTTGATTTGGGGGATATGTGCGTAATCCAGTTGACTTCCTACGTCGATTGCAGCGCTATCAAAACACGAATACGCCATTCGACTTCTGAGACCAAGAACCAACCAAAACAATTACTAGTAAGTGTTGAAGCAATCATGTCTTTGATCAACGGATTTTAGGTACCTGGAGAATCCTTCTTATAGACTTTTTGCAAAAAGGGGACAAAATCACTAGGCGACCTGAGGAAAATCGGCTTCATTAAAAAATATCAATGCATGGTTTCAGTAACCAATATGACGAATTAAAGTACGAATTGGTGGATCATTCGTGTCCTAATTCGATCACAGTCTCGATCACAAAAAGGTAGCTTGCTAGACATCAATTTATTTTGAAGGAAGAGAACTTTAGCGATTTCGGAACCCGCTAATATTAACATTTTTCCGATGGTTTCAAAAATTGGAGGCTTTTAAAAAGTAATAAGAGATAAAAAAGATAAAGATAAAAAAGAAAAAAAATTTTTTTGTTTTTCCATTTTTTTCTGAGGACTTATTTACCCATCCTTGTATTATTTGATTAATTTACTTTCAACATGCAATGGTTGATTTTTCCCACTGCTTCTGTAATATATTTGTCCAAGTTGTCACGTATTTCCATATTGAAAAGCACTGATCCTATTCAAAATCAATCACTTCGATTTGTAATTACAAGTCCCTTTTTATGAAACGAAAATAGACAGTGAAACATATGCAGAAGAAGAAAATGTCTGTAAATTTCCACATCAAAATGACAATTATTGAATAATATTTAATGTTATATATTTAAAACAATTGGCTAAACATTCTGTAGAGCTCTAAAACCATGAGAAAAAAAAAGAAGTCTTAATGAATTATAACTACGCTACCATTTCCGTCGCATACAATGTACAGGGTCTTACATTATCAACTAGAAAAGTAAATTTAAAATTAAACAAATTTAGAATTTGAATTTCATTATTATTTATTTTTCATTTTATTGCTTGTAGTACGCCATTATATATGAAAGACAAAATCGTTTAAATGGCCACCTAAGTCTTCCTTACAGACTTCTATTCGATAAATGTAATTTACCACGACTTTTTTACACATAGCAGGCTGTACCAATTCCAAAACCTAGCAAATATTGTCCCTTAATTGCGCAAGTGTTTGTGGATGATTTGCATAGACACGTTCTATCGCATAACCCTACAGAAAAAAGTCTAATAGGTTTAAATCACATGATCTTGACTACCAATTGACATCACCAAATCGCGAAATTATGCGAAGTGGTTCGAATCTCTTCAAAAATTATTGAGCAAGTTGGACTGTACGTTCAAAATTAGTCATTATTTGCACAACAGGACGTCCATGATGACCGAAATTGCTTCTTAATGCACGTTGGGTTTGTGTCAGCATATCACTATTTTGGTAGTATTTTTTCACAATATGCGAAAAAATGTGTCCAAAAATGGCAAAAATTCAACTAAATATATGACGGTTTAGATAACAGAAATGTCAAGTGATTGCGAGCACAAGGCTCTACAACGTTTCTAGTACGAAATGAAAAACCCTACAGGAGACTACCTGGGGCAATAATAAATTCTGTCCTGTTAATAGCGATTCAGCAATTTCGAATCAGAGTTCTAAACAATTTCACTTGAATACATATTACACAAAACCAAAATCATATAATTCCTGTTTCAACTTTTGAAAATTCCGCGATCTTACTTCATAGATTTGCAAAAGTGTTTTTGTCTGAATCAACCCTCCAACTTATTGAAATAATGCTTGTGGTGAGAGTGAGAACATTTGTAGCATTTTCAAACCTCAAAAGAACATTTTCAGAAATTTGGAAAACTAATAGTAGTTGTTGGAAAACTAATAGCAGTAATAGTCTCGGCATAAATTATCCACCCTGATTCGACCTCAATAAGATATCCTTCAATACTATTGCGCTCGATACTAGCTCTCATCTTCGTGTGAACTCTTGCGAGTGTAACATGAGAGCACTCAATAAACGTTTTCAAAACACATCAAATTTTACTCATTGAGTCAACTTTCTAGCAGCTTTGTGAAAAGTAAGCTGCCACACACAAACCTAAAATGCAATGATCATACAATAAGTAAGATAAGATAAAATATGGCAGAATATTTGTGTTACATTCGAAACATTCAAGCGAATCGCAGGAACAGAGATTCAGTCATCATCAACGCACCACTGGTTTTTTTAAGTTTCGGAAACATCAGAATATAATACTATATGCAGCATACTGTTGCGCTGTCTCAGGTGCGCGATCTGTTTGCTTCGAAAAAGTTCTCAAAATTGAACCAATCACACACAACTACTTTAAAATTACTTGTTTGATAATTCATTCTTCCAATAAATTTCAATAACACTTCACACTTAATTATTTTCAGGAATTTCGATTTTATTTATCCACTTTTATTTTAATTAATTGATTAATTATAACAATCACTTTCGTTCGCTTTTTAATCCGCGTATGACTGGACTCAATACTTTGATATCACACTCGTATGAACGCGCACTGTTGCTTAATCAACAAGACTTCTTTTCGCCGCTTGCTGTAGTCGCTTTTATACATGTTTCAACCAATTCGGAATCTTCCATGTGCATCATTCGCGAGGTTGCGTCCTGAGTCATTTGCACATGTATTGTCGTACTCAATGCACGCAATGTTTTTACGTTAGGCCTATTTCCGCTTCTAGAATGATCGGTGTATTGGTTATTGATACTTGTTTACCAATTTGCTCTTAAGACGACTACAGTGGTGCGTAACATTATTCGAACATGCCACAATACTAACATACATCAATTCGTTTGACCGTCTGTTAAAATAAACTATCTGTTCATTCGTAACGTTTGCCTGTTTGTCTGCCCTGACTTTTACGCAAGATCAAATGTAAGCATTACTTTGGTCCTCTAAGGAGTAGACTCAGTCGACTTAATAGTAATTACTTATGTTATGCAGGCCAGACCAAAAACATTTTACCGGTCGAAAGTTCAAACTGATCTTTAGAGGTATGATCAAATTAGCAACTCCCTGTCAACGATTTGGACGTCCCCTCAGAACATTAATAAGGCAATTGATATATCTCCTCAATCTCATAGAATAGTTACCATTTATTGAGGGAGCATTATCTGTCAAGTGATAGCTCTTATAATGCGTTCAGTATAAAACATTTTCTAATTCTAATCATCCTTATTGTCGGGATGACATGATCCAAGTTTGTTGTCAGTATGATCAGTTGCGCTTTCACTAGTGCCAATCTGAGTTCATTCCTGCTCCTGCGGCTACTCAACCAACGAATTTATGAAAATAATTTGGCTGACATTTCTTCAATTTTGTACCCAGTGAATTACATTGAAACATCTATTACAGCTGTATCAGTCACAATCTATCAAGTGTGACCTTCTACGCAGTGCAGTTTCAAAACTTATTGTGCAAAGTGCTCGGCAGGCGAAGAATGTAACTTTTAAATGTAAAGGAGATATTTTTAAATGTAAAGGAGAAGCTAACTCAATATCCCGCTTCTTCTTTTCATCTTCGGTGACATTGATTGTGGGGCCTGTAGGGCCATTATGAGTTGACAAATAGTTAGTCTGAGTTGAGAACTCTGACACATCAGTTTTCTCAACAAAAGCTGCACCATTTCTTATGTTTCCTATTGGATTCTACTTTTGAAATTTAATTGCCATATCATATTTTGATTAGTTCTGAAGTCGATAGTGTAAATGGGGTAGCAATTACGTCATTCACCTTCTGGGCAACGTATCCTAGGTTATAACGGCCTCTGGTGGCAGGGCAGGTATACTTAACTTTGTGAATCTTATGTTGGGTAACTTCACCTTGCCGTGTTAGGTGTCTTTGAGAGTGTGATCCAGTGCATGCGTGATTGTGATCAAGTTCGCATTTTTCAGACACCTGGTCTAGAAGTAAGCTAGCTCTGATATATCCTTAGATCGAGGTTCCTGAAAACGAAGTTTTGTTCTAAACTTTATTGCTTCGTTTGCACTCATTGCTACAACACCATTCTTTATGCAAATATCATTATTTTACACCTATGACATCTTTTATAAGAACAACCTGATAATATCTGCTGAAAATTAGTGTTGGTGTTTTCTTCATGGTACGATTCGAACCAAAATCAGGGACAGGCGAATGTTTCTCTTATGTTTAAATAAGAAAATCATTGGTTGAAATAATTGAAAATCGTTGATTTTTCACCAGTATTCAATTATTATACAAAATCTGACGGACCCAAAATGTAATGTCCAATATCACTTCTTGCATTCAAACTCCAAATTCAACCACATACTTCTCCACATTTGAAGTGTTAAAGGTCGATAACATTAGGTCTTTAACAACTCACACGTCGACATTGCCTTAAGGTGGATGCAATTTGATACCTACATATCGTTTTATCATTCATATCCGGATTATGGCGCATATTCAACGCAGAATGACGGTATGATACCAAAGTATACAGTTCTCCTTTCTTAAGTGATCAATCAAATCTTAAGAAAGTTTCTGATTTATTGATTTATTCATGACTGACTGACATGGAGCCATTGCCACATTGACGGCATGGTGAATGATGAAAGTTAGCAAAGAGCTTTTCGCATATATTATCCTGTATATACCTAGTATCACCTTCAATGATTTTAATATGCATTAATTATGCAAGTTGCTGATATTTGTTGGAAGATTCTAAGGCAACTTCGACTCATTAAATTAGCTTTGAGAAAATCAATTCCACTTGCGTTTCAGGATTAATTTTATACTCACTTCACTTACTACTATATGAAGTATGTGTGAATGGGAAGAACTATGCTCTTGATGTAAAATCAAATGATCCTCGCCTTTATCTGAAAGCTAAAATATTTTCTTTCACTGCACACGTTGCTGAGCCAGGTTTGTCAATGACTATAAGTCTTTTATTGTAGAACATATTCACACACTACCCATCGGAAGACCAGCGACACTTACAAACTTACAAAAATGCTGGATTATCGAGAAGTACGGCTAGATCAAGGACAAAGTGAGACTGATTTGTAGCCAACTTACAAATTTCTTATGAAAATATGGATATTTTCTGGCTTTTCTGCGTAAGTTCGGTTTTCTAATGTCTCGTAAATAAATGTTATAGTGATTAAGGGGTAAGCCTTCGCTTCAAAAACGACTAACGACTCCATTTCTTTTATATTTTATAATTAAATCTCGGAAATGCTTCTGCTTCTATTTCATGAAATTCCATGTATATAGCGTTTCGGAAAATAATCACGAAAAAGAAATCGAATCAGACCTATCATGAAAATCATAAAATTTCGTCATTGACTTTCTGGCTCAACTCTGGTCATTAGTTCTAGGTTAAGTTTTAAATGAAAAGATATTTCAGAAGGGCGGAACTAGCGGGAGAGTAGCTGTTAGCTAGTAAATTTAGTAGCACTGTCAACGTGAAAAGCTGGAGGCGAAGTTTGGTGACAAACAACGAAAAAATCTTGAAATGGATAAATAGAACTCAACACAAAAACAGTGGTGTTGTTGTCTTTAAGATCTTCCACCATTTTTATAAGAAATTCCATATAAGAACCATAAACCGCAAACAAAATTAGGAGCCTTGTGAAAGAAGTTTCTGCCATAGGTACAGAGGGAGGGAGTTTTTCACTGCATTCCACTCCAAAATCTAAATTTGATCATAAATTCATAGTTTCGGTGTCACTATTTTCAAAATTCAATAATTAGCAAATCAAGATTAGCAAATTGTTGTAAATAAAAATATATGTGAAAAATACGGCTAAGGAATTAAGAACCTTAATGAACGATGTTATATTCGTGTAATGCCGTTAACCACTGCGAAAAATGAGTCAAAGTCGTCACGTTATGTTAAGAGCTTCGATTGAAGACTATGATTGAAATTATTGTTACGCGTTCGAATAATTTCACGTGCCACTGTAGTTTCCAAATTAGCAAAGCAAAAAATGACGACCGAAAAGCAAAAAATACATAGATGATTCTCGAAGGTGAATTAAAGGTAGGAAGGTAAATGCATTTGGATTAACAATAACAACAATACAAGTGATTTAGAGGGTAATCTTGAGAATAATCTACATAGAAAGCCTGAAAAAGTTCTGGATTGGGTGAATCCACGTATAAAAGCGGTTACAGAAAGAGGAAACGAGGTGTAAAGATCGAAAAGTGCGAAGCAATAGTGCATGTCTACGAAAATGTCCAATTAAATAGTGTAAGAGTGAATTTTACGGCTTTTATTTAAAATTTTTCGGGCAGGCGGTGGCCGCATGAAAGCGATTGAATTTGACTGTTTGATTGTGTTTAACTGCGTCTCAGCAACGCTCTTCGTCCAAAAATTGCCACTGTCGCTCGCTTCTGCTCATTTCCGTGAAGGCTGTTATACAATAGTGCGAGACTGCGATACGAGAGCGCGACGAGAGTCTCCCAGCAAATGTCAAGCAGTTTTCGTAACAAGCATTTGTATGCGACATCGTACAATGATTGCGATGCGTCGATGCGAGGCGGGAAATATTCGGAAAAACGAAAATTCCTCGTGACGATTTGCGTGACGTTTATCAAATGTAATATGGCGCTTGAAGGAAATTTGAAATTCAAACGCCTTAATTACTTTTTAAGTACATTGGTTAGAATGAATTTTGAATGAAAGTTTCGTGCACCGTAGTTAAGGCTTTTATTTGCTAAACGAAGGAACATTCCAAATTCAATACTTTTAAAAAATCAAAAACAATTGCCAGCAAATTGCATTTCAAATGTCACCAATTTGACTTTTGTCATATGAACATGAATGTTCCTCGCATCGCGTGCATTGTAAATTGAATGCGATGCGTGACGACGAGGGATAATCGCATCACGCTCACGTATCGCCGTAACGCAGTATTGTATTTCGGCCTTGATTTGTTTGAGCGGCAGCTTCAAACTGAGTTTTGTTAATGCTCCAAACGATTTGTCTATCAAATGTTAGTGCCGTTACTACTTTTGGTGAGACATTGGCTGTATTCACTGGGGTCGTGGCACTCTTTTTCGTTTTGTTCTTTGTTTACTTCAAGCCTTTTTTACCCATTTTCTTTCTTCCAGCACCGTTTCCACTTTGTTCACCCTTTTTTCCACTTATCATCCTTTCTGATGTTGGCTTAGATGTCCTAAATCTGTTTTTAAATTGGCTGACTGTGTTTTCCAACTCCGTTGTTTGTTGATCGAACTTCTTTTTTAAGTTATTTTTTGTAGTCGCTTGATTAGTTTCGTATCGGCATCAACATCCACATCAGCCCTTTGACAGAAACAATTTGTTTTTCTTCTCTCGTCCAGTGCAACTTTTCGCATTGAGAAACTCAAACGACTCCAGATTCACCCCTTCCGCTGCGAGCGCTTCATTTAACCGGTTGATGAATATCTCCTTGCCACCTTGAAATATTCCGTTCCCTAATTTTTTTCAATGTAGTGCGTCAATTTCGGACGGCATTTTATCCACGATTCACTTTTCTTACAAAGAAATAAAATAATGTAGAAATGTCCACAATACTATTCGATTTGTTTTCTGAGTTCTTTTGTTTACAGTCTCATTGTCCACGAGTTCAATTAATTCTTTTTTTAATTAAAGTGTTCGATTGATTTCACTTGTTTCACTTGTTTGTTGTATGTTTCAACTTACTAAACACTAAACTTTTTGCTCGTGAAACAAAATTTTTTCTAGTTTTTTAAAGCTTTCTTTCACTTTTAGTTTTAAAACACTCCACTAAATTGCTAATCACTTGTAACTTAGTTAAAAGCCAACGCTTTTACTCGAGTACAATTAGTTTAATGGGAGGCCGCATGCATGGATAAGTGCAACAATATTGTACATAGATGCCAAAAAAGGCATGAAACATCAAAAATGCATTCTTGTCTTACGTATCAATAGTGGTGGTTACATTGAACACAGTGGCGCGTGCACTGAACATTCGATTGATGAACTAGAGTCCTAAAAACGAAAAATCTTTTTGGTACAAAGAGTTCTCTAGACTACTTGCTGTTACTCTGATACGTTCAACATATAATGTAGATTTCGTGACCACAAAGAAAAGGCAGATACCAATCCAAGCTTGAAGGAAACTTTTTGAGTATTGTTAAGATTATTAGATCCGAAAGTACGATCCGTTTTTATAAGAATTGTTAAATAAATCAAAGTGCCAGGTAAAATACTTAAGTTAAAAAGTACGAAAAGAGTCCATTTCTGTTCTGGTCCTAAAACTAGGAAATGAACTCATAAATGAAATAAATGTCACACCATTTTTCTCTATCGTATTCGATACAACTGGAGATATTTGAAATACGGAAACTCGAATTAAAAAAAATATTCCCCTAAATTAGTGTCGGTCACAAGGATATGCTGGGGCTAACACAATGAAAGTCTTGAAAGTGAAGTTCAGATACATATAAAATTAATGGAGCCAAATGCAATATATGTTGCTCATAACTTCAATCTAGTATTTGATGGGGCAGTAGGAGTGATTGTTGATATGCAGATCTTGATATAACCAAAATATTGGGTATAATATCAAAAGATGGAATATATTAAAGAATGGGAGTGCCATGGATCTTTCCAATGCCATACAGCAATTCTATCAAAGTTTGTGAAGAAGAATTGGGCAGGTATCGACATGAGTTGTAGCAGAAAACTGCTCCATGAACCCTGAATTCTGTAAAACTCGTCAGTGAAAGTTGTTGCGCCATTGTGACAATCTTTGCAAAGATGAGTGTCTCCAAGATGTGGAAAGTCTGATCGGAGTATCGAGTATTGAACATCTTTAATAATCAACTGCATTCGCGTTTCCATTCAATGAATAGAATTCTTTTCGAGTTTAGTGTTTTGCGAAATTCAAGTGACACTGATCTATTAAAAGAAGTTCTAAAGATCCTTTTGCGAAGCTGAAAGGTTGGGAGAAGAATTTTATTTATTTATTTCTTATTATGTATTTTATATATAATATTTAATTGAGTTTGAATTGGTATTTCATGATGACTCCGAAAGCCTTCCATCCTCAGAATTCAGTTACACTGCTGGGGAGAAGTCGAAGTCGAAGTGTTTTACGTGGAAACCTGCCGTGTAAGCTTATTTCCCCGGTCTCCATAGACGGGGTTGAAATAATGTGTCAACCAACGCTCCCCATCAAGATGGGGTACCCTTTCCTACCCCAATACAGGATACCTGAAATGCAACTAGTAAAAACTCAATTCTACTTCCTAGCCACATTAACCGACACACAACCACGTTTCAGCCAGGATAGGCGTCCCCCTAACCCTTGATTCAGATCAAACCTCTGATCAGGTTTCGCCGCCCTCTAGTATGAGAACTCCTACCATTTCAGACCCTGCATCCGGATATGGTGACCCCAACGCAGGTACTCTGCCCAAATTCTGACCCCCTGCGAGGTGAAATGCAAGTACAAACACCATGCGAGAGACAAACACAGAACAACGCTAGATGCTACACAACACTAGTCACCCGCAGAATCGTTATTTTACAGTACTGCAAGCAACTGCGTTCACCTATTGAAGGCAAACTTCGCAAAGAGGTCCGATCGGGCGACATCACCGCATCCAATAGGAAACCTGACACGTTTTCAGGACTGGTGATCGCAATTAAGCCACACGCCCTGCGCAGGTCGGCGTATGCCGGAAACCTGAACAGCACGTGTCGCCAACATTCATCCTCACACTGACACAGAGGGCAGACACTCTCAATAGATAACCCACGTTGACACAGCCATTCATTCAGACTCCCATGTCCCATCAGCAGGAACCCTAGATCTCGACCGAAGTCTAAGTCCGGGTTTCTCCTCGCTGTCGTTACGTCAGAAATTAAAACATGCGTTACACGTCGTTTCTCACATTCATTCCACCTCATCTGCCAGCTTGAAAGCACTACTTCAACCAACAACCTTCGCAGAGAGGCCACACTCATACTATTCGGATCCATGCTCCTTCGCCATTCATGCTCGCCAACTGGAAGTACCCTACGCAATCTGGACATTAGTCCTTTACAGATAATCTCCAAATCGAGTGGCGGGCTCATATCAGTACATGCATGGCTTCAGTAGACACTGTCCGACAAACGGGGATACAACCGAACAGCAATACTCGCTGAAAAGATCTAATGAGTTTCCTTAGCGTTACACCCGCCGCAGCCTCAAGGAACACTGGTGACCCATAGTTCGCACAAGCAACAAATAGGCCTCGAGTGAGAATCGAAAGTGAGACCAGAATGACAGTCTTTCACCAATCAGTATTCCCAAGTATCTGACCATAGTCACATACTTGAGAACACGTCCCCTGTATCGCACCCAAGGAGGACGCCCTCGACTGAGTGCAGCTTTCAGGAGCATCATCGAGGTCGACAATAGAAATAGATAACCCAACACATTCACTCCACTCGTGGACAATCTGCATTTACCGATTCACATAAACCTCCAACTGCGACCGACTGTCAGCCTCAACTAGGAGGAGAAGATCATCGGCATATGCACACATCTTACAAAGACACGCAAGCTTCGCCAGAAGGTCATCCATCACAAGGTTCCACATAAATGGACCTGTGATGGAGCCTTGTGGACAACCCCTCTTCTTCTGCCCGAGAAGTAGCTCCTCCATAGCCCGTGCTCCTTACATTTAACCGCAGGAAGTTTTTCGCGGATTGTTAACCACAAATAGTGATCAAACGCTCCCTTGAAGTCTATGAAGACTCCGAGCACGTATTTTTATTTGCTACCACTCACCATAGAAGTCACATATAGCCACGCATCGTCAGTGCAGCGTCCCGCTTTAAAACCATACTGCCTATCCGAAAGGTTTCCGGATACCCGTTCTTCAACTCGCCGGACCATAACCCTTTCCAACTCTTTTCCAAGTGTTGGGAGGAGGGAAATACCCCAGTACGAGTTCGGCAGGGTGCGGTCCTTGTCTGGCGACCTAAGCAGTATCGTTAGTTGGGCACGCTTGAAGGCGACGGTTAAAGAACCAGTCCGCATGCACTTGTTGAGGAGACAGCTGATGTACTCCGGCACGGCCCACCAGATGCACTTACACATCTCGCCGGTCATGCCGTCCCATCCAGGGGATCTTTGACAACGGAGCCTTCCACTATTCGCAACTATCTCCCAGTTGTGCACCACTAGAGCTTGCTCCTGTTCTGCAGGTCTGTCAACGTGTGGAGTTACAGATTCTGCCCCCGGAAACAGCCCCTTCAACAATTGGATCGCATAGTCAGACCATGTTGGGGTCTCATTAACACTAACATGAACGCTCGCCATAGTCTGTCTGTTGTTTCTACCCCGATAAACCCCCTCCCCTGAGGATCTGACGCATTGTCACTGACAAAACGTCGCCAATGCTCCTCTCTCGTCTGCGTGCTAAGCCGCCGGTATTCTTTCCAAGCTTACGGTGCTCGTGTTTAAGGGAGGCTGGGGCGTCATGTTTTCGAAACCACGCCCTTTGGAATCGTGGAAAAGTGCTCGTCGCACTTCTCCACGTTTGGCAGCCGGCGTACTAGTCTACCACGCAACATTCCCATGAGCGATCGGCCGACCCTTCCTGAACATCGTGTCATTCACACGAACAAAACAATCGTGCACAAACTCTACCATTCCGTCAGTGGTAAGATCACCAAACTCTGCAAGAGACAAATCATGCATAAGGATTAGCTCTTCCAGTTAATGCTCCCTTCCTCGTCGGCCTGGAGATGACCTTCAGGCTCTCCTGGAATTCATGTTCCAAGACCTAGCTCTTCGAATTTGTATCATAAACTTCGCACATGAAGTCATCAACATAGATACGGCAGTGCACATCTTTAACGACCACATGTGGTCCCAATTTATCACATACCGACACTTTTAGATCATTGTTCTGAAATACCTGACTTTAAAGGGCAACTTATCCAATGACTTCAAAGACACACGTAAATAGCCAAAAATGGGTAAACTTGTCATCGCCAACAGACAAATAACATTTCGAGGGCTTCCGAAAAAGTCAAAATATTTTGGAAAATTGCGGAATTTGATAATTTGTAAATGAGATATGAGAATTAAAATTATTTTCCAGATTCTTAATTGACGAACAGAAGGAAAAGCGTATGTCTGTTGGCATGGGATCCGTATATCATGGCCAAAACTATGACTTGACTTTAAAACTGTATGGCTATGACCCTTGCACGGAACTGCAGTGTTCTTAATGGAATACTCCAAACTCATATTCCTAAGGCAGAGCGCGTGATCCATCAGTGAACATCTAAATAATTCTTTTTCTTTTTTCGAAAGGATTAAGTGCGATACACATTTAATCTGAGGGAACTTGTTGTTTTTATTGACAGATCTGACAAATTTATTAGAGTAGTAGGTAAATGTATTGAAAAATAAAAATAGTTCTTCATTATTAATTTCGCTTCTCACCCTCCATTCCATGAACTTATAAAGGCTCCTCGTAAGTATAAATGGCTTGTTTAGGAAAATACAAGTGAATATACATATATCCATGTTCACAGGACAACCTTTGTTTTGAAATATTGGCTAGGAAATTTTAAAAAACTCGGTTGACCACTGATAACGGACTTAAATTTAATTTTATTCGTTTCGAAAATTGGGGAACCTTCGAACTATCTTCATTTTACGCTGTTTTGTATGAATTTACTAAATTTCGATTGTATTTTTTTCCATTCCAGGACTATTTTCCACAGGCCAGGACTTTCCAGGCCTACGCTTGGAAATCCCCAAACAACAAATTTTTCCGAAACACCATGATGAATATCATTCCAAGAAAGTTCTTAACACAGCCCGCAGGCGAATCAAAGTCTTTTGTACTGAAAACATAATCTAAATGGAAAGGTTTGAGCGAGAATTCAAGTAGACGTTTTCAAAAGGAACTTTGAAACTTACTTAGTCATTTCCTACATGACGTACGGCACACGAAGGCACCATTCAACCCCACTCTGTTGGTAATTATACTTTTGCCAAATGAAGCATCAAGTGTACGCGCCGCTAACAACTTTTCAAATAATTTTTGAATATTGCAAAGTGAAGTCATCCATTGGGTCGGAAATTTCGCGTAATTCCGTAATAAAGATTGCGATTATGATTGCCTTAACATTGAGTTATTGTAGTTGGCAAGCTGGCAGGCAGAAAGGCAATCAAGCTTTTCGTCTTCGGTGATGACGGCTGAAGTACAAAAGACTGAAATAAGTCAACATCTTTTGTTACTATGAGAACCCATGTTCCACTCCGGCGAAACATCACATCATCATACGCAAAACTTCCTTTTCAGATCACTAAGCCACCCTTTTTTCGTCATCACTCCTGTGCGTAAGGGAAAAATGAGCCAACGCCATGATTTGAGAGATTTTTGCTTTTGTCAGTTGATAGCTTCCAAAATAGAGCTCCATGACGCTCTGATAATATCGTTGATGCCAATTTTTTCTCAATTTCCCTTGGCTTATGTATGCATACATAAAAAGATAATTTTTCATAGCTTAGCCATGACAGCGAGCCTCTAATATGAGGGATGTTATTGTTGTATCCTATTTTCAGTGGCCTACTTTGGCATTATATTTGGTATTTTTTGCGTTATTTCGTTATCAGTTGAATTCGCTTTGTTCTAGTTATTTGTGGGTTGAAATCATCACTTCAGATTTAAACATGTAAGTTACTATAGTCCTGCATATATAATGATGTACAATATAGTGGCTGAAGGAAGAGGGAAGGACAGCGATGATCAATTGCTGTTCAAATTGCGAATTTTGCGAACGAATTCAAAATGCCATTTTACCTGCCTTAAGTAAGTTTGCTTCTAAGCTACTGCTAATTTCTGTGATGGAAATGATTTACAACGTCGTCAATATTTTAGTTAATTGTTTATAACATTATCAATATATTTTGACCACTTATTGAGATCGTATCCATTATTAAATGAAAGGCAGGTTTGCAAAAATCGACATAATTTGTTAGATTTCCAAACAACCACGCAAAACTTCTCATTTACTAACAGAGTGGAAACTTATCAATTGTTTATTTATTTATTAAATTGTTTATTAATATAAAATGTGTCAAATTTACCATAGAGGTATAATTCGAACTAATGAGGAAAGTAGTAATTTAATAATTTTTAGTGCATTATCTGAGTATTGCACATGGACAAAAGTCAAACTGAGTTTTGCGTACAAATTTTTGTGGAGTTTATAATAAATCAAACATTTTTGTATAGTTATGCTATTTTTCTTTATTTTTAGGTTAAAAAGCAATTCGTTAACACGGCATACAGTTTCCCGTACAGTTTCCCCTTTAAGTGATTGATTAAATTAATTTTTAATTAAATTGATTAAAGTTAAAGTGATGGACGCGCCATAACTTTGGGCGCGGGGTCTAAGGGGTCTAGGGGGTCTGCTTTCCAGCAGTCCTTCTCCACCCTGCCCCCTCCCGCTGGAGGGAGATTTTTTTACGCTGACGGCGCCCTAGGGCGAAGTAAAAAGAGGCCTAGCCCGAAGTAAAGTGTCAAACAGTTCCAGGCTAGGGTCTCTTGACAGGGGGGGGGGGTGTTTAATGGGTACTTTGGTAGCATGTGCTCCTAGGAGTCCCACACTCCGGGCGTAAATTGCCTTCACCCCCAAACCCAAAAAAAATACTTAAAGTGAGAGCTCTGAATTTGGTATGCATTGCATCTACAGTATTGTATTTTTTCTGTTTGTACCACAAATTTTTCTGATTCATATAATATATTTATAATATATATAATATATTTAGTAGAGGAAAATACAACAAAAACCTCTTTTAAACTTGACTCTAACTTAAACTACTACTACCTATGTTAAAACCAATTTACATACTATTTTGGATCTTAGTAATAACTATCAATACTCGGTTGAGGACGCATGATCTCTCATGTTAATCTATTAACCCTCTACTGCATGTATTATGATTTAGAAGGAAAAAAAATAAAAAAATGTGTTGGAAAAACTTTTATTGATATAACTAAGATATTCTAAGAAAAAAATATACATATTCATTCTTAGGATAGAAAAGAACATTGAAGGCCATATATGGCTTCGTATGCGTCAAGCAAAATTAATGAATAAAATTGGTTTGCCATATATGGCTTCGTATGCGTTACACAAAAAAATCATATATATTGAAAATTTAACATTTGTGAATTAATTAATTCTATTTCATATATACTAAACTTAAACACTATGGAATCGGGTAAAACAATTTCTTTTGTCATTATAACATAAGTACACATTACATTTTGAGCACTTAGTATACGACCTAAAAATGCAATTGTTTAGACCTAGCTGACGATTTTTCATCCATACCGGAAAATGTCCTTTATTATCAGAACGCACTGAATCTAAAGGAAACTCTTGGTGTCTATACGGACGTTTCCTGGTCTGCTTTACCTGTGACAATGTCCTAGGATTTGTTGTTTCACACGCACTTGGTGGAGTACTTTCAAAGACTTTTAAAGTCGAACAAGGGCATGTACAACTCAGTTTTACGACGCCATAGAAGTCATGCATTTACAATAGATATATCAATCATGTGGAAAAAAATTGGTTTGTTCCATTTTTTGGATCGTAACTGAATTCTATACAGACCAAGCAAAGAATCAAGTAGATCTAAACCTCCCATGTGTTTGTTGAATAGTTCGACAGCTTTTGGAGCAGGAATTTCTTTATACTGCTTGTCTTTGTGGAAATATCTTTTTTTGGTAATTGTTGGCAAACTACCAACATAAGTTGAGAGCAGGTTAACAGGTTTGTTGTCAAACCACGAAATTACACTCACTTTTAATGGTTGCCACTTTTTCTACCATGCTTCCACGGCCTAAGTTTTTCAAGTCTTTTTGAGTAGGCATTTCACAGTTAGGTACGCGATTCAGTCTTACGATCCCTAAAGGTAAGAAACCTTTTTTCGTCAAATATACCTGAAGATAAGGACTATTGAACCAATTGTCGAAGAAAATTTTATGATTCATACTCCGAGGCACTGTTGAAGTAAGTCTCGTTACTGTTTTCGCACTTACACCTAAGTCGGGCGCATCCTCTGGAAAAGTGTTACTTTGTTCGCCGGCAAAAATATCGAAATCATAGCTAAAACCTGAAGCGCCACTAAGCACTAAGTTCTTATAACCCCATTTATGTGGTTTAGCAGGCTTGTATTGTTTCAATTCATGGCGACATTTAGTTGGAATTATTTGCTCATCAGTGGCTAAATATTCTTCCTTTAGAATCAATAGCAACTGATTTCTAATGAGAGCCCGTATTTTATGCAATTTATCGTAGCCTGGCAAACTAGCTGGTTTAAACCCTTCGTTTTTATTGAAGTGTAGAAACCTTTTTATTGTTTCCCACCTATTGTTGGTCATAGTTTCGTACACTTGACTTTGGCCTACAGTGCTATTCCAATAATTCCACGACGCTGGAAGTTTCACTAACGGCATAAAAATCACAATACCAATAAATTGCTCCAATTCAGTTTTGGTTATATGTGCCGGTTTGTTTATATTGTCCTGGAGAGCCTTCAGATTAGACTCTTCAACAATTAAATTAATCAGTTCGTCCGTGAAACACCACAATAATTAAACATTTCATAAAAAAAATGTTACACTTGACGAAAAAGTTGTTTGTCTACTGTAAAATAATTTTATTTCTTATGTACTTACTTGTTAATCAATATAATATTATTTTGAACTTTAAACTTTTCGACCACTAGTGGCACGACTTGCACTCACTCCAAACAATCACGTTTTGCAATGACATGAGGGAACAACACAACGTCAGTATACTCAATTTCAGAGATTAGAAGAATGCGTATTTCCGATGAAATATGTTTTGGGTCATTTGTAGTGCTATTTCAGGTAAAAAATGACCCTTGAAATTGTAAAGCCATATATGGCTTCGTATGCGGTAGAGGGTTAATTTAAATCCTGACGGCTTGAATGTATGGATTCGAAGCGTGTTCTACCTTAGCTAGTAGATTATCTCTGCGTGAGAGCGCGAGTTTATTGATAGGGCTAATGATAACAAGCTTATGTAATTTGCGTGATGAGAAATAAAAAGGCTCATTTAGCGCCATTTTTTAGTATCTGTTTTGAGTGACTTGAACCTTTGATTTCAAATATTTTGCACATTGGCTCCACGTAGGCGCTCCGTATAATATTATAGGCTGGATTACCATTTTTAAAATTATCATCTTATGCTTTATGTTCAGTTGGGACCTTCTGTTGAGTAGTGGATACAGTTGAAGTACAGTATTAAATGCTTCAGTGCTTATTCGTTCAATGTGGTCTTGGAACATGACTGCATGGTACTGGAACATGGAACATGACTGCATGGTACTGCAGATTTTCGGAGCATGGTATGGCTTGTCCTAAAAAGTTTATCAGTCGATTAGGCAGCAAGGAACGTTTACGTTTTTGAGTGAAAAATATTGCCTTAGTTTTGTCAATATTGATGCTTATGTTCCACGTGTAGAAGAACTGATATACATTTTCAAGCATTTTCTCCAAGTTAGATGTTATTGTAGTTGGGTGAATTTCTGAAGTATAAAAACAGGTATCGTCCGCAAAGGCAGCTATTTGACAGTGCTCACTTGTAGGGAGATCAGAGGTATAGATATTGAAAAGGGTAGGGCTCGGACATGAGCCTTGGGAAACACCAGCAGGGAAGCTTCTTACAGTAGAGGTGCTATCTCAGACCTTTACCTTAAATTATCTGTCTTTGAGGTAGGAAGCTATCAAATTACTTATGTATGCTGGAGTTTTGTACTCTTGGAGCTTATGAAGTAAACCTTCGTGCCAGACTTTATCGAAAGCTTTCTCAATATCGATGGTGACCATTCCAACTGATTGCTTTCCTATTAGGGCTATCTTAATGTCTTTTGAGACGCGATGCAGCTGGTGCTCCAAATAGCCGTCTCTGAAACCGAACTGAAAGTTAGGAAGTATGTTGGCATTTTCCGCGAAGTCTGTGAGTCTTTTGAGAATTAGCTTTTCAAATAGTTTACGAAAGGCTGGCAATAGGCTTATTGGCCTGTAGCTTTCTGGCTCATGTGGATCCTGTCCAGGCTTTAGCAATTGTACTACAACAGCTTGTTTCCAGGCGAGTGGAAAATAAGATAGTTTGATTATTTTGTTATACGTTAAAAATAAAATTCGAATTTCAATTAGGCTGCTTTTACCTACTTAAACTGTTTACAGAATACTCCATCGCATAATACTCGCAGATTCTAACGAACATGGTCCAGCATAGTGTCTTTGCGCATTACATCACTTTCATTAGCTACTCCAACAAAGTGTTAAGCTTCCAGGATATCCTGGTAAAAATTTTAGGACGAGCCTTACCATATATCCATGAGTTTTTAAAAAAGCTATTGAATAAGATTCACTAAGCGTGACCCATTCTCGATTTCAAGTATTATGAAAATAAAAGTAATTTACCTTGATTAGCTGACTTTATTGCTTTAAAGTTATTGAAGGAAAACTTTTATGGCTACCTAAATCAAAGCCCTGGCTTAGTTCGTCAGTGAGTTACTACTTCCTTACTTTTAGGTTGCTGCTGATGAAATGGCCGATTTCGTAATAAATTTTTAAGCAGCTGTACCTGTTTGTGAAGATAATTTATTAAATCAAAATAGGTATCAATAGATACAACACACTTTTCCTAATGAGATACAAGTACATTTATTCCAGTTTTGTAGAATTCTAAGTTTCTGGTTCGAAGAAACTCCTCGAAGGCATTTTTCACAGCAGCTTCATTATTAAATCATTTAAATGTAAAAGTGATCCAAATGCTTACAGAAATGGTAATCTGTTCTTGAAAGGAATATGGAGGGTGAGGAAGAGTCTTATAGCACAAATCGTTAAATTTTTGGACCGTTGTTCTCGATACATGAGGTCGTCCGTTATCATGAAGCAGTATCACTCCATCTCAGTTGACAAGCCTAGGTCGTTGGACTATCAATTTCTGATGCATTTCAACCAGTTGAGCCCAATATAACTCAGCATTGATGGTTTCGCCAGGTTACAGGAACGAATAGTGGATAACTCCAGCTAGAGACGACTACACAGTTACAATTATTTTCTCTGGAAGAAGGCTGGCTTTCGGCATGTGTCTTGGCACTTCATCGGCATCTAGCCATTGGGCCGATTGGCGACGATTATCGTATAATATCCACTTTTCATCGTAGGTCACAATTCTATGCAAAAACCGTTGCTTTTTGTTGCAGAAGAGAAGAAAACTTGAAATTTCCATTCAACACGTCATGTTTAGCTGGGTAAGATCATGCGAACCAATTTGTCAAGCTTTCTCGCATTTTCAAGTTTTTGCAAGTGGCGGCAAACTGTCGGATTGTGAAGGCCTAATTTTTCGGAAAGATCCCTTATGGTTTGGCGGGGGTCAGACTCCATGCAGCTCGTCGTTACCGGTCAATTGTCCTGGCTGTCCACGTGGCTCACTTTCAAGGTCCATGTCTCCGGACCGAAATTTTTCGAACCACGGCCGAGTGGCTCGTTTGCTAACTGTATCAGGCCCAAATGCACTGTTGATATTTCTCATTGCGTTGTGCTCTAATTCGTATTTAAATTCGTATTGCAAAAGTAGCCGTTTCTGATTCACTTCCATATTCACGTTCTATTTTTGTTTTTACGACCACTATGAAGTGCAAAACAGAAATGACTCCATAAACCAAGGTAGTTGTATTTTTACTTCAATATGTCATATCATTTGTGCCACCTTATGCCAACATAATACACTAAAGTTGAAGCCAAGTTTATGTCATTACTAAATCGGTCATTACATCTGCAACAACCTAATAGTTTTGAAGTTGTTTTATTGGAGACTTGCTGAAACTTAAAATTCAACGTCCTTGACGTTATTAGTCGTGAGCTAAAAAGGATTGACTATCTAGTTTGAAAACTTTTTCAGTGATTGAAAAAATGGAAAGACGCATTAGTCTCTCTTGCCTCGTATTACTTCTAAGATGCTGCTGGTAGTTACGCCACAGCACATTGTCAAAACACCGCCAAAACTCTGATTCAACCGAAATTTGCTAAGTTTTATTTGGATTGGTGAATTTTTTCTCATGATATAGTTTTTTCGTTTATTGCTGCCACACCTTCAATAAAAACGCAATAAAACTATAAATTTACTATTGATTCGTCTGTCTCTTTCTGATAGAAGCCGCTTGAAAGTCTGATAGCTTTTTTCTGCTTAAGCTATGTCAACATTTACTTCAACCTCGATGTTCGGTAGGTCAACTTTAAATTCGGCGCATGTGACGTGAACATATTCCTATTTTGTTTTAATGATTATTCTCATACGGCTTCTATTCATGTCATAAGATAACCATGATCATAGGTTAAACGTACTAAAGCCATTGCAGTTCATGATTTGATTTACTGGCCCGGAAAAATGAAGGGAACTTCTTGTCTTGAAATGCACTACAACATTGTGAAGCCAAAGGCAAGAAAGTAAATAAACGTCATAGTAATGTGAAATAACGTCATTAGGGAAGTGTACTCAAGCTATGAAATACAGAAGTTTTAACTGGCCAGCTTGACCAGCTTGATGGGCCCATAAATAATGCACATTTACATGCTCATTCTAACCAGCCGATGGCAGTCAAAGGTAGTAACGAAGTCTTAAAGCCACCTTGAGACAAAAAGAAAACAAAGACAACGAGCCTTTCTTTTGTGAATATTGACGGAGCTTTTATCATACGCGAACCTAGTAGAGCCTTAAAAAGGTAACTAAATATAACAAAATAACGAAGTACATGATAGAGTGCAATTTAATGCAACTTCTTACTGAGTTTTTTTTCGCGGGAATTCGTAAGCTAAGAAAAGCTACATTGGGTTCCAAGAGCCAGCAATAGGCTAGTGGCAAACAAATCATCGAAACGTATAGAGGTAAGTCTGATCAGACTGGTCAAATCGGATATCTGTACAATGCAAACCCTATAACCCATATACGGAGTCTCTGTCACATGGATACATTTTGTTGAACTCGATAGAAATAAGAATTGTTTTAAAACGAAATGAAGCCATAACTAACAAATTAAAATGAAAGAACCGGAAACGTATCAGCTTATTGTCTTTCATGCTGAACATGATGAAGCAATAGAAAGGAACATTAAAAGTGTAGTCATAGTACTATGGTCGTATCGCCAGGACGCACTACATCCTCGGCATTCAATCTTACAATGCATGACGTAAACCTGGACGTCAAATAATACTACATGGTGATCTTCATCGACATTGAACCAAAATTCAAAAAAGTGATCAAAATAAAAATAATAGTAGCAATGTACAGATATCGTGCCGATCCTGAGTTGACTTAACCGATGGTAGGAAGATGAACGAATAAACTGTCATAGCAATAAAGATAGGCATTATAAACTTTTCTGTGGTAGTGTAAGTCAACTTGAAGCTGTTCGCAACTACATGTATATTAAAGAACAATAAATTCCTGCAAAATCTAAATTTCTCCTGCATTATTTTATTTAGAAAAAGTCGTGATGCCTTCCGATGTAGCAGGAAAATTAAACAGAAGTTATTAAAACTTTGATTTCTCTTATTGAAAGCCACATGAAATTGGTGATCTATGAAAAAGTTCTCAAAGGATTGAATCACGGTCGCTTTCATTCTTAATATTTGCTCACAAGACTGTTCACGCCCTGCGTAGTGAGAGAATATGAGCAGCAGAAGGCTGTCAAACTACTCCCCTCTCTTGCTACTCTGAGAGTGCAGGTTGGAACTGTTGTGGGCGGAATAAGCAGTCAGCAGGCTGTGCCTTGCCCATCGTTTGCAGGTAAGTGATTAAATGCAAATAATCAGCTGAGACAGGTAATAATAAGGTCCAATAATTTTTTTCTGGGATACGTCATTGATTTGCAAATATTTTACGAAAAAATTATTAACTGAAACCGAAACAAAACAAAAGTTTATTCAAAATGCGTTAAAACATTAAATATCTCTCTTACACTTCTCTTAAACTATCTTCAATGGTGCCATGGCCTCTCGTCACCCTCTGGTTATTCTCTTTGTGTGCAAAAGCCTCTCTTCACCGCTCACTCTTCCGAATACTTATCACCGAACTTTCGTTAGGATGGCGACGAATATTACCTCCGACATAACAATTGTTCGTCGTTATAAAACGGCGTACTGTGAATCGTATTTGTACCTGAATTAAAGTTTTAAAATAAGCTTGCATGTTGAGGACGTCAGCCCAGAATTTGAGTCCGTATAAAAGTATAGGCACGTAGGCTTTTGGATGACCCGCCTCTGTTGCAATCTTTTCCACCACTGTCTCTATTTGTTCATGGAAGTTCACTCCAGAATCTTTTATCAAGGCTAATTATCTGACTGCGTTCCTAGTCTAAATAGAAGTTTGTTCTATATGCAGAAAAACAACTCTGGGGAACATTTTTTTCGTCAGAATGATAACTTCGAATATCGTCAGTCTGGCTGAATCCACGGCCATATCGCTGGGCTCAGTTTGAGTTGCCTTTGTTCAATCGAGTGCCTAGACACCGAAGCTGCTATGTCGTATACGTAGATAATCAGCCGAAGCCTAGAATATAATCTTGTGCGACAACTGATGTCAAGTTCATCACTCATTATCCTTTGTACATGTGGTACAGAACCCGCAAGCCCTGGATGTAGTTTTTCAAAATCCTTATCTTAGATACTGATACTCAGGTGGAATATTTGGTATACCTTTCCAAGTTTGAACCGTTTCTCACATCCGATATCGTGAACCGAACTTTGAGCACTGGTTCTCAGCTCACGCTTTCCGAACTGCGTTTATAGCCTCCATGACAACATATTGCTGTAAAAAAATGTCCAGAGCTTCTGATTGCGTTTGCGAGTCTTCTTGTGATATTTTTTTCCAGTATCCTTCCCGCCACATGTAGCTTAAAGAGCCTGCCCCGGATCTCTGGTCTCTTTGTTTATGATAATCGGTATGGGCTTTGTCCTGCCTAGTAAAAAAAACCCTCCTCTAAGATAGAAGCAAAAATCGTGAACCAGTTCTATCTCTATATCTTGGCCAAAATGCTATCTGTTACCAAAGACTCTTAAATTAATTCAGTGCCATAGCTACGTTAAGTTCTTCTACGGTGCGAAGGGGGTACTCAAGCAGGGCCTTTTTGCATGGTTTATCGTTACAAAGAAGATATGTCAGGCGTAGTGTTCTAACCATATCCAAAGATTTTTAGAGAATATGGCACTCCATTAGTTTTTCAGCAAAATCTGCAGCCTATACCGACACATATGCTTCCATCGAGAGTGCACTACCGATTTTTTGGCATCCATTTGCCTGATATTACACCCCGCAGGTGGTAATTAACCCGATTTTTGCCTAAACCACTTTCTGCTATTGTAGGTCTCAATCATTAATTAAAAGTAGCCGAGCTTTTTTGTACGTACACAATTTTTGATGGTCCAGGCGGCTGAAAAATAAGTGCAATAGTTTCATCATTTTGCAATAGTTTACACACATTAAAAATGCGAAAGGCGACGGGACCAGACGGCATCCCAGCAGAAGTTTTACTTTGTTTGCCCTGACATGTTGCTCATCATATTCAATGCATGCCTGCAAGAGGGTGTATTCCCAAAATGCTGGAAGGTGGCGACGCTTGTGCTGATCAGCAAGGGGAAGGGGAATCCGGAGCTACCACCTGCATATCGGCCCCTATGTATGCTGAACGCCGCCGGGAAAGTGCTCGAGAAGCTCATCAGACAAAGACTCGGGGAGGCCATCCGAGCCGCAGGGGATCTGTCTCCTCAGCAAAACGGCTTCAAGGCGGGGCGATCCACGATTGGCGCGATTATACAAGTGGTGAACGCGGTTCAATGGGAAGAAGCCCACAATCACTACTCAAAGCGCATACTATTACTCGTGACGCTTGACGTAAAGAACGCCTTCAATTCCGCTAGGTGGATAGATATTCTCAGTGCTCTGGAATCTTTCAGAGTGCCGAGGTATCTAATGTGGATATTGAGGGATTACCTCAATGACCGCAAGCTCGTCTATGACACATTGGGGGGTCGCCGAAGAATGGATGTAACTTCCGGGGTGGCACAAGGTTCCATTCTCGGCCCAGACCTATGGAATGTCTCGAACGACGAGCTATTGAGGATAACCTTACCGGATGAGTCGCGTTTGATCGGCTATGCTGACGACGTAGCGGCATTAGTCGCCGGACGCACTGTCGAGCAAGCGCAACTCAGACTAGGTATGATAATGCGTCGAGTGAGCGAGTGGATGACAGACCGTGGGTTCAGCTTAACGCTGGAAAAAACCGAAGTTGCCATTCTGACCAAAAAGCAGATCCTCAGAGTTATACCCATCCGGATTAGCAAAGAGACCATTGAGTCCAAAAAGACGATCAAATACCTTGGCATTATGATTGAATCGAAGATGAGCTTCTTCGATCAAATCAGAGCGTCAGCGAACAAAGCCGCAGATGGAGTATTGGCGCTCAGCCGTCTAATGGCTAACATTGGGGGACCCGAAGGACCAGGACACGCCTACTGATGAACGCAGTGGAGTCGGTGCTGCTTTACGGCTCGGAGGTTTGGGCTGAAGCTCTCAGTAAGGAGTCGTACCGAAAGCGACTGATGCAGGTGCAAGGACTAGGTGCTCTGCGGATTGCGTCTGCATACCGCACTGTCTCTGAGCCGGCAGTGATGGTCATCGCGGGTACGACACCTATTGTGCTCCTTGCTAACGAACGGAGGAGGCTCTACCTGTGTAGGGGAGAAGAAGGTAGAGAGGCTGTTTCACGCGAGGAGAGAAGAAGGACTGTCGATCTCTGGTAGGAAGAGTGGGTAAATGAAACACGGGACAGGTTGACCGCGCGCCTAATCAGGGACCTGGAGCCGTGACTCAATCGAAAGCATGGCGAGACTGATTACTACCTGACAACGCTTCTCAGCGGGAATGGGAAAGTCGCGGTCCCCAGACTGCCTGTTTTGCCCGGGGATTGCAGATGACGCTTGCCACACCTTCTTGACATGCGAACGGTGGGTGAGACAACGTGTACGTCTCAGGGAGAGAATAGGAAAGATCTCTCCAGATACCCTGGCGGAGAATATGCTGGTGCCTAAAGATAAATGGAAGTGTGTGTCGCACTACGCTCGGGCGGTTCTCACTACGAAGAAGGACAGCGTCGATCGCCTGTCGGCGCAGAAGGAAGAGGGCTCACTCTCTCAGTAATCCCTCTCCTTTCTGTCCATCCCTGCTGAGGGAGTGATCTCTCCAATCCGAAGGTGCCGGTAGGCGAGACGTAAGATGCCTAGTCCGATGTAATGTGACAAACAGTTCCAGGCTAGGTGGTCGGTGTGACAGCGGAGGTGTTTAGTCGGATGTTCAGTTGCTGTGTGCCACTGGGAGTCCAACACTCAGGGCGTAAATAGCTTTCACGTCCCAACAAAAAAAAAACCTTTCTTGTTATTCCAATGGCTTCGCTTTTTTCCTATTTTTCATGCATTCAAGAATTTCCCTTTCGTTAGATCGCAATGTTTCGACAATGGCAAATTTGAAGAATTAGTAAATGTTTGCAAGCGTTCCTTCCGTGAACAAATTGTGGGTCGTAGAATTTCCGTTGGTGCCATGTATCCTGCCAACGCATACCGTTTATGTCACACCGTATGTGTCTCTTCGCCAAGGTATGGCATTCAACATACTGTGTCTCCTTCCTTGAAATACGAGTAGCTGTCCATCAATCCATTGTCCATCGTGTAATTCTTTCACGGAAAATAATTTTGCTGTACCGTTTCATATCCATTTGTCGTTAAAATTGCTTTATCCTGATACATAGGCATCGAAACAAGAGTACCTGGAGAAGCTTTAACATTTGGTGGTGTCATTATGGTTTAAGATAACTTTCCCATTTTTTTTTCGCATTTTTTCTCATTTTTTGTGTTTGTCAGTTTGTTCTTCTCTTCAAGTATTTGATCAATAATATTTTTTTAATTATTATCTGTTAAACCATCACATCATCAATCAAAACAGGTGAAACTCCAGATTTAAGCGCTGGATTCTCGAACGACTCGTCTGATTGGTAATCACGTTAAACACTATCTATCTCCATAGTATCTTCGATATTACTGTCTGATAATATTTCTTTATTTCTATTGATAATATAAAAAACTAACTAATTGGAAAAACACATACGCCGATATTAAGCATTCGTCAAAATGATGAACAGCACTTTAGCGTCTAAAAATATATGTTGGTCCAAATTGCCCCTAATAACACTCAAAAAATAATTACATTTGCTGCGATTATCGCCATAGGCAAAGGAAATCGGATTTAATATTTAATAGTCGTCGAATCAAAGAATGTTAGATGCCTAGAGTCAAGTTCAAACCTAACCAATACAATATTTTCACCTCTTATAATTACATATCTCTTACCCGCTCACCGAAGTCCTCAAAGTTTGCTTTATTTGCTTCACCGAGTATTAATTTTTTTCCGATGTCCTTCCGAAATTTAATATCTTTCTTGTAGTCACGCTATGATAAAGTTTGAGTTGCGATTAGCAGCGTATCAAACCTCTCTTGAAATCCTTATTCAGATGCAATGATTCATGATAAGGTGTTATCCACACCAAAAAATTTACATATAGGGTATTCGTATCCTTGACTTCGTGATGCCTATCAAAACTGTTTGCGCTTTTAGCCGCTATTATGGTAGAAGTTTATCTCTGAGATGGCCCTCACCATAGCGTAAAATGAATACAGCAATAAAACTCTAAACAAACTTCCGATAAAAGGTGAAACAATTGAAAGTATAACAGTGATATTTATATGTAATATCCTCCCATTGAGTACTCTTCATTTCTTTTCATTAAGAATGACGCTTTCAGAATGCTAAAGCAAAAGCAAATATAGCTATAAATCCACTATTATTACATGTATCTCTGTCTACGGAAAGCCACCGAAATGCTCATTGCTGATATGTTATTGTCCTTTGGCTCTTACCTTAGGGCATAGTGTTACCATAAATCAGTAAGAAGCTCACTGACCGCATCTTGCGGAAAAATAAAGTATTTTAAATGTTTATGTAAACGGCAGTTCTAATTTTCAACTGCTCTAACCAAAAATTCAGACCGTCTCTAGCCTATAGCGGTCAGAGTACTGTAACGAGTGCTTCAACGTATCCCTTCAAGAAATATTCCAGCGGTGTTAAATCACCAAATCTTGCTGACCAGTTCATAAGTAAAAAAACAGCAATTATTGGCTCATCAAATGCTTCTTTCAACAAGACGAAGGTTGCGGGAGCTGTAGGACATGGCGCGGCTCTCTGAGGAAACGGAGGTCAGCATTGACTGACTTTCTTATTGCCAGCAGCTTTTTTGAAGGCACATGCACCATTTATTCCACCGGCCCATAGAGCACATCAAGCAGTGACATTCTCCAGACATAACGGTGTTTGGACAATCGCCTGTAATTGCAAATACGGCAGTTTTGCTAATTGACGTAGCCATTCAACCCGAAATGAGTCTCCTTGCTATACAAAATTTTCTTATGAAATACGCAATTGGTTCTTGCGCCTTCTTCTTGTGATGGCTCGGCTTTAATTCCAGCTTGTGTTGGATTTAGCTTGAGTTGGATTTTGTAAGCCCTTAAACCAAGATCTTACCGTAAAATCTTCACACGTTCAATTGTTGAGCATGATGTCGAATGAAATCATTTGGATCTTCATTGGTACTACACTACTATAGTACTACAGCTGTTATGGTTTCTTCATTATGTTCTGTGCCACATCCGGATGGATGCGTATTTTCAGTGAGACTAAACGTGTTGAAAAACGATCCATGGCTAATGGTATTAATTATTCTGATGGACGATTATTTCGGCCATAAAAACGACGTGGTGTGCATAGCACACGGTGTGCAAAGCGCATGATGAGTGTCACGCCATTGGTAGCATTATAAACTGTTGCCAACTTAAAGTTCTTTACCTCTAAAACACATCAAGGAATACTTGATTCATAGCTGTACTGCGTTTTTTCAATAACAGAGTACTTCTACGCCATGTTCCTGAAAAACAATACCGGATAAGGAAAATGAATGACGAAAAATCAGCAAAAATAAATTTTATAAACTGTCTTGAGTAATAAATTTAACCTTTGTATGTTATTTGTCATTATTTCCACCATTGAATTGACTAACTATGTGTAATAAGTTAAGCTCGCTTGAGAGTTTTTACAGGAATGTTGGGATACAATTGCCAATGGTCGTCTTACAACCGATCCTATTAAGTTCAACGTGGACGTTGAAGTATCCATTAAACGGTCATCAGCCACTGCAGTGACCAAAAATATTTAAGTTTATGATGTTCCTCTACAGCGGATCACAAGAACATGACCAGGAAGCATTATTAGGAAGAATATTTGACCATATGGTTTGCTGACACTATTGTCACCCACTTGACGTCATTTCTGCAAAGATAATTTAAGTCATAAGTTGACAGTGCAGGAAAAAGGACAATGAAAAATAACACAGAATCTCGACAGCATCTACTCACTTTTATCCATTATAATAAAATATGAAAAGTTTGAAGAGTGCTGCTTGAGGATTAATAGTTCCCGCACATATCTAAATGTCATTTGAGTCCCTTAATAAATAGAAATTTGGTCCTGCTCGATAGCTTCCGTTGGCATTCGCATTGCATGCATATGAGTTCCGATATGACTTTAAGTGGACGCCAGTTTGTTCTAATGTGCGTCGATGATTTGTGCTGTGATTTGGTCATCATTGCCAAACGTAATGTCCGACTCGAATCGAATATATCCACGAACATCTCCCGGGGGTAATTTGTCGCAGTACGACTCAAGGATGAAAAACAAAACTGTGGAGCAAAAGGCCAACTTTTCGACATGGCATCTGAGCAACAGAAGGACAAAAGTGAGAAAAACTCGACGCGGCATTTATAACACATTTCAGAAGCAAAGAGGATATGTATCAAACAGGTCAAAGACGAGAAGGAGCATGCTGCTCGGCAGTTGAACTATTCTAGTGGGTGAAAGGCAGCACTAAAAAAGCACACCACCTGTGCCAAATTGTCCGGCACATAAATCTCTTCGTATCCCTTGGAGCCAATAAAATCGAATGATATCTAATATTCGATAGAAAAGTACAATTTATAGTTTGGGGTGTGACGTATTCCGGAACGCAAAACCCTATCGTGAAGATTCTCCCAACCACTTCAAATCAAAAATCAAGGTAGGGTTGCTTATCCCCTTTTCAAATTCTTTTGCTGAGTTCAGTAAGATTTTTCCCGAGTACAGTAGCCCCCAAAAATATTAGCCCTACGCAGCGCTGGATTTATTGAGCCGACCCGATTTTTAATTAAAAATGAATTGTCAAGTACCCAAAGAGTCTGCATAAGCTGCTTTGAAAAACAATTCAATTTTGTTACAATATGTCTTATCTTTTGGTTTCAGTTTTTACCGAGAAAAGAGCATACTTGTAATATAAAAACGAGGTGTTAGGAATAAATGTATCAGTTTATTCGATAATATGTTGATGGTAGAACTCGCTGTGGAATTCTCAGAAAATGAATTACCAAAGTTAACTTCCTGGATTAGAAATGGAGCAGGAATGTTTAGAGGATCTAAGGAGATCAGAATTATCAAAATATGTGCTTTGAAAGCAAAAGTCAACGTTGTATTAAATTGTTATTGCTTTCGGGCAAATTGTTCAAAGGTTTGCATCTCCTGATTTTTTTCACACTGACGCATTGGTGAGTTTTGATCAGTTATATTCTCACTTACTCTTATTTTATATGTAAGTACCATAAGATTAGGTGACATTACTTACATTAAGCCAGTTGAAAGACAATAGGAACAAAGGAAACCATACTAACAATGCTAACAATGCTTCCTGCAAACCAATCAAAAGTTGGAAATCCAAGACATGGTCACAGATTACTTGCTTCGAAATATTGATATAATTGTCTACGTTTTTCCTTAGTTTAGAAATTTTATATGTGTTGCTTTTCCTCCTACCTAGCTTCCGACAAATCCTTACATTCACCTATTTCCTATTACCTTGAATTCATCTGTTTTCAGAATTTTGCAAGACAAATTTATCGTTATTTAAATTAAATAAGTAAATTTATCAAGACAAATTTATAATTTATGCCTCGTATATTATGTTTGGCTATCTATGTTATCTGGTATAACAGAAGCTGTAATATGTTTTCACTTCATTTCTTTTATAATTTTTTATCAATTTATATCCATTAAATGGTTCTAGTGACGATAAGATGCTAACACGGAATCTCAGGAACGCCGCATACTGCTAAACAAATAGATGACATAGTTCGGGCACTTTCCCTTCGCAACTCGTTTTGTCCTTTGCTATGTCTAAAGGGAATATGCCCAAAAACCCGATCTTCAGAGAGAAAGAAAAACCATTAAGCATTGAAAACCATGAAGAAACAAAAGGCTATTGGGCCTTCAGATCTAATCGGCCCACATTCTCTGCTTTGAAATGCTGCTCAACCCATGCAACCCCATTCTGAAGGACAATCAATATCGAAGGTCCTGGAAAGTGGCGAAGTTTATACTAATCAGTCAGAGAAAAAGAAAGTCGAAGCTATCCTTTGCTTATTGGCCTCTACTCACGCAAAATGTCGCAGGGTAAGTGTTCCAAAAGTTAATCCCATAAAAATTCAAAAAGCCCGTTTGTGCTGGTTTGAATTTATTTGTTCGGTGAGTTAATGGTCATCGGAACCTGAGGTGGACATTTTGTCCACGACACCGAGAAGCCTCTGTCTAGATCGAAGTAGCGGTAATTTAACCCAAGTTCAATAGATGGCCCAGGCTTTGACAGAATCTTCTGTCGAAAGTAAGTGACAGTTTACAAGAATATTTCTTTCTTGTGTTTGGAATGGTCTATAGTCCGAAGTCATATTTATAAAATAAGAACCGATTCCTTGCTGACTATAAATTTTCTTAATATTTTGGAATAAATAATCTTCAGTCCAACTAACTTATTAGTAAAATTTCTTTGCCTAATAATATACAGAAACTTTACCTACTTTTAATAATCATTTCTATTAGTTTACTACAGTTGTTTCCTGAATCCTCATTCCGCAGGTACCTTCCTTATTTCGATCAACCGTATCTAATTTGCAAATAAGGAAGGGTGACCTTCTTTATCACTTTTTTGTCATATCTTCGAAGTGACTCCGCCTCCTTCATGTGTTTCTTGAATCGAACCGATACCAAACGTTTCTTCCGTCCAATGTATGCATTTTTACATATCGGGCAGATAATACGATATACCCCGTTTTTCCTTCGTTTTGCTTTTCATCTGAGCATAGAAGGGTTCCGATTTTATTTCTCCTACTAGTTCCTACCGCTTTGATGCCATGCTTTGCCAGTTCGCGCGCTAATCTGCCGGACGTGTGTAAATATTGTGAATATATTTGGACATTCTATTTGTTTGTTGAGAGTCGGTTGATTTGTTAGCTGTGAAGAGATTTGAGAGTTGATGGAACCTTCCATAAGGTGGTTGTTAATTTCCTATATATGTCGAAATCCAGTTGCTCTCCGTTTCTAATGATCATTGTGATGTGTTTTCTACATAACAAAAAATAATATAAATAATTAATAATAATATGTGAGTAACGGTGAGTTGCAACCGATAGGTCGCATCTGCAGCGAAAAAAAGAACAAGGTTAAAAGACAGGTATTTTGAAGAAAGTTACCGGCCGAAGAAAGTTACTTTTAACCGACTAGCTCACCGCGCGGGCGTGCGGGTTTAAGGATATTATGAAGGCCCTGATTCTTCCACGTCACACACATTGAAAATTTTTATTGATTGTTAAGAAAAAGATAATGGAAATAAAATAAATAAATAGCTGTGATTAAATAAAAGCAATAAAAAAAATTAAACAAAACATTCAATTTAAATGAACTCTGCCGCGCTGATTCTGACCACTTGCCTCCAACACGAATCTCCACCTCAGCTTGATTTCGGGACTTCACTTGAGCGTATGAATTCAGCTGCGCTGTTTCTATATATCAATACTTCTGGATACTGCATTAACTGATACTTCACAATTCTGGATTATTCTCTATTACTCGATGATTCACAATTCTGGATTATTCTCTATTGCTCGATTGTGAAGATTCAGAATTGTGAAGATTCTGGTAAGTCTCCTTTTTTTTCGCTGGAGGTGCGACTATTAATTATTTATTACAATTATGATTTAAAAAAAAAAAAAAACACCACACCTTAAGATCCAAAAAAGGAATCACTTCGTTATTTTCCAACTCCATCTTGACCTTGATGTTGCCGTTGATTTTCTTCAGGTTATTCAAAGTTGACTGGACTTTATCTCTTAGAACGATAGCAAAGATGTCGTCGTCATACCTCCACCACTCTCTTGGCAAGAAATCGTTATCTGAAATGTTTTTTTTATAACGGACAAGAAAGTTTCCGATAGCATCAGTGATATGGGGCTACCCATTGCCAAACCCTTCGTAACTTTAAAATGCTAATTTCGAAAGGTAAAATAGCGTTACCGCATGCATGGTTCTGCTAACTGTCCATATTTAACTTTTTTCCTCCACTGGGGTGTAGTATTCGATTTTCGAATCACTTTACGAGCTCATAAGTTGCCTGTTTTGTCAATGTACTCGGGAACAGTGATTCAACATAAAAAAAAACTTAAATTTCGATTTCATTTATTGTAACATTCCGTAGCTTATCAATCAACTCGAGCGAATTTTTGACACATCTTTCACCTTCTATCTTGCCCAGCTAATAAGTGAATGTTAGTCTTTTGCTAACCGAACTTTTGCTAACCGAATTTCACCTTTTACTGATCACATGAGGGTTTCGTTGGTGTGCCAAAATTCTTACTTTAAAAATAGGTTAATGGGTTACAACTTGAATTCGAAGGATCAACAAGACAGCGTGTCAAATTACATCAATGTGGTTGTTCTTATCAAGAAAGGAATCCATGCTTACTTATCAAAGAATAAAAGGGTCCCTATTAGACTCCTATTGATAGTAATGTCTTATTAATAGCCGCATTTTTCTATGCGTTCTTTATGAAAGGATGTTTTTTAGCCAAAAATAATATACCGTGACTCGAAAAAAGTAAAATTGTAGTAATGTGTCAAACAATTCAAAGCTCGGTTCTCAGTGTAAGAGAGCAGATGTTTAGTAGGCAGTACAGTTGGTGTGTTTTGCTCTGGAAATCCTTTAGTCATGGCGCGGAAAGGTTGCAACTCTACTAGAGAAAAAGCTGTCTTTGACCATATTGTACCCATAAGTGACGCAACTTCCAAGACAGGAATGATAGTCCGTAGGACAAAAGATCCCTTTCTGAGCATTTGCATTGAAGACTATGTCACATGTGCAGAGTGCCCATTCTTTTTCAACAGCTTTAGTGCAAGGTTGAAAATTTCATAGATTCCCTAACCAAACGCAGTAGCCAATATACGTTCCTTCCACCACTACTTTGACAGGAGAGGGATAGCAATGGTCAATGAGAAATTTGATAGACAAAACTAAGTATAAGGACGAAACGACAAGAAAACTAGTAGTTGAAAAAGATAACGAAGCATTGTAACCTTACGTATATCACATAATATTTACCAATATAAAGAAAAGTCTTGGAAGTCTTCTCATTGTTTTGTTCTAACGATGTCGCCAAGATATGCTTGAAAAGAAGTTTAGAGGCGTGATTTTTGAAAAGATTAGCACGATTAGCAAAATTTAAATAAAGAGAAATTGAACTGATGAAAATAATATACGAAATCTAAAAATTCCAATACTCAAATAGTATCAAATAAAAATCGGAGCAACCGAAAATATGGCCAATTTATTCCTGACATTTTTGAAAGAGGCGTCAAGCAAGGTAAACACTAGTCAATTATTCAGGTCCCACAGATTAAGCAGTCCCACAGCACAGGTCTCACGCATATTGATGTAAACAGCAAGGGAAAGATGGTCTAAAATACTACAGAAAAGTCTAAAATACCACAACAGAAAATAGGCGAAACGGTTCTACGACCAATCTCACACAACTGACATTTGGGTTAGAGTACGGCATGGTTACCAGTACTAAATCTTGTTCGGGAAAAAATACTTGCTTTCACTAATTATCGGTGCCTAGTTATTGTGAAACAAGTAAAGGGATCTTCCTCTTAGAAGAACTCAAAAGCGAACTTGGGCACAGAAAGGTGGGTTGTTTGGAGGGTAGTTTCTCTTTTACGTCTATGGCATTCACATAGTTTAAATAGTGAATGCGTTATCCTGATTGAAACAGTAAGAAAGTTCTTGAAATGATGGACATCATTTGAATCATAAACGTTGACAACATGTCTTACTAAAAAAGCTTTGATGGAAGTATTCAGGGTACGACACTTGACTCAGATTTATGCCTTTGGTACAAAACTGATTGGTACCAGGAGCTCAGCGAGCAGTCAAAAAAAATATTACCTGTTGTAAACTTATGCAGCCCAAACAGTTAAGTTCGTTATCGATCATCAGCTCAAGATATCTTTAGATTATAAATTTGGTATGCGCACAGTCAACTAGGGTTCAGGTAATAGCTATCATCCTTCCCCTGAGCAGCTTCACAATCTTAGCCTTTGGAATCACTAAGTCAAGTCTGTTCTCGACTGCAGTATTCACATGGTCCAGTGGAGTATCATTTTTGGCAAATCCAGAGACAAAGATATAATGATAAATTTTATAAGTGAAAAATCACCACAGCTCATCTTCCACCCAAAACAGGAGACATCACCGATCTGGTGTAGGGACGGATCCTTCAGTAAATACGTTGATGACTTATTTCCTTCGTATCCTTTTGTTACACGTCTCGAGTGCAAGCTTTACTATTGTTAGTTGATTAGCGCGGTTTCACCTTTCTAGATCAGTCATTTGGGGCATTGAAGGCAGCCCATCGAATTCACTAATTCGTTGAGGGTGGTAGTGGTCTGTCAGACCAAAAAATTATTGTACTTCAATATTAAACATCAATTAAACTTCATCTTTGATGTAAGACTTAGTGGGTTTAGAGTACCAACTGTAACTACCAAAAGGTCTTCTTTTGCCAACTATAACATACGAAATTTCTTTCCAGAGTATTCAATACAAGTTAAAGGATTCTGGACTTTGTACAATAACTTCCGCTACAAACTCTACACTAAATAGCATAAAACAAAATGTATGTATTCAACGCACTTGTGTGTATGCTGTTTTACCGATTAGCTATCAATGTTACTTGGATCCGATTTCAAGACAAAAATATGTTAGGGTTGTTTTTCGCCTGTAGATAGAAGCCTTGCGTAATTTTTTTCCATTTGACTTTTTCCCTTATCGACAGCGACGGGTGGAATGCCGCCGCCGGTCGTTATGTGATTTGGGTTTTACGAATCACATGGGCGAAGGAAAGCAACCGCTTTCCGAAGGTGACAGTGATAAGGGTTTGCAAGTTATGTGACAATAACTCAACTGTCAGCTGAAATACAAAAATGGAAACAACCTGAGGAATGAAATTAAATCGTTTTTATGATCCAAAGCTGCATACTTATGTGAAGAATGGGAGACGCCTGTGGTTTACTATTAAAGTTGTATTTATGTATGCTTAAAAAATTTTCAGGATAATAAAGTAGTTATTGTTGCCTTATCATAAAAAATTAGATATTTTAATCAAGATCTAATTAATATCTAAATAGAAGGATGCCCGTTAATACTCAATAATTTTTCAGTGTGAATCGCATCATTATTAAACACTTACTGTAGTATTAGATATTTCTCTTCTGTAGAGAAATTTCAATTGAAAGCTCTTTAGAATGAAAATCACATTCCAGGACGAGTTTGGTAAACTTAATATGCTGACAAATTAATTTTTTTTAAAATAATTTTGTTATGAAGTCAAGTGTGGAAGCTACATCATACGACCCCATCATCTTTCCTTAACTCTTTTTAAGTTTTTATTCATTTTGTAACTACTTTTATAATTTCATTAAAAAATTAATATGGTAACTAAAATAATCTGAAGTGATCAATTTTTTTTAATAAGTTTTGATTGAGGTTAAGTGATCCAAGTTAGTTGCTTTTCCTAAATCTTAACTAGGAAGTTACTAGTTTTTCTTCTCTATTTACTCTTGAATTCCTATTAAGTGTATAGAATACATAAAGAATAGATTAAGTTAATTTACATCAACTGTTCATCAAAGAACAAATATGCGGTTACCGAAGAAGCACGATTCTTGGTTTTAGTGTTCAGAATTAAAAGCCTTTAAAAATAGTGATTTTTTCTGGTTATTTATATTACACAAATTGCAAAATCATGTTGTTTGGTACAGCCCTTACGTGCTTGTTTGAGATCATCGAGGATATATGCTTTTTGGTATTCACTATGGTGCTTTCAGTTATCATATTTTATAACAAATGGATTCAATTCAGTTCGGAGCAGGTGAAGGGAATTCTCGCTTTGAAAATCTGAGTCCTTTTGGTCAAACCTGCTACTCTCTCGACTAAAAACTTCCCCTCGAATAAAAGCATTACTACATTCATTCAGGCTAGGTCTCTCCTCTCCGTGCCTTATGATGCATTCGGGTGAAAAGAATCCATTCTAAACACCTCTTTGATTAGGCTTTCCGGATGGAGCAATTCCAATTCATCGGCAGGGTTTCTGTCATCTACAAAACAAATGTATAAAAAGTATCAGCATCTCGCCAATGTCGATTACGCAATTTGAAGACCAAGACTTACCGATCTTTTGCTGGTTAGGTTGAAAGAAACATGTCTGCTGTGTAGCTTGGTCAGGTAAAACTTAGTCTTACCAAGATGTCGTTTGAATCATAAACCAAAATTATTCCTGTTTATCAATGTAGCGTCGATTGTTATTCCTAGTGACTTTTTCCTGGTAACCCCGTGTCTTTAGAAGTAAATTTTTAACAATGTGTGGATAGCAGGGCCAGTTATACCTTTACTGCACTTGCGCTAGCCATACGTCCGGCAAGCATCGGCTGTTTTATGGGTTTCGTCCGCCAATACTAGCTATTTCTTGACTAACAGCCAACACCCCCTCCTGTGCAATTGTCGCAATTATTTCCATCAAGGAACCCAGCTAAGAGTTCATCTTGTCTTCATCAGTTCATCTTGATGTCTTACAAAGGCTTACACTTTGGTTCCTTTTCTTTATACTCTTATACCCCGCATTATGTTTAAAATTCGGTCGGTGTGCTGTTCAATTCCTTCGTTTCTTACAGGATGCCTTTTTATTTCACTCCAACACCAACAGTATCTGAGTCTGGTCAAAGTCAAAGTCTGCATTTTTGTATTCCTTTGTTTGTTTTCCGCCAGGATTTTGTTTTTTTGCCGGTGTTGGTTATTTCATTGTGGTTGTTTTATTGTTTATTTTAATTAAATCAATATCCCACAGCCATGCCCTCTAAGCCTTTCAGCATGAGTAGTTTGTCACTAAGGGACTTTTTTTGATAGACATAAAAAAATTTTTTTTGTTATTACTTTTTGCTTTGACAAGTAACAAAACCATGACAATAGAAACTAGGAAAACCTTAGTTTTAAAAGATCAAAAGATGTTTCACCTTTTTATCTGATGGCTAAAAAATGGCCTCGCACATTGAAATAAGAATGAAAGACATGTGAAGACTCTCAATTGTACTGGCAATTGACTTCTATGAGCCAGTTGAAACATTGGTATTAACTTATCAACGAAAGAAATTGTGGTAGATAGAGGAAGTGTACATAGTATATTATATATATTATATATATATACGAATTTTTTATAAAAAACTCCACAGACCTGGTCAAAATGTTGGCCAATCTTAATATTCCAAATAATTGCTCTCTTATCTCATTTGATGTAACAAACATGTCTTCGAATATTCCATATAATGATTCTCTTGATATAGCCAAGAATCTTCTGGCCTCCAAAAACATTAACCCGGGTTTAGAAAAGGAAATTAGAAATTTGCTAGAATTCTGTCTTGGGGAAAACTATTTTCAGTTTGAAAACACTTTCTCTAGACAGAATAAAAGAGCTAGCTATGGGTTCCCCTCTGAGTCCGCTTATGGCAGACTTTTTAATGGATAATATTGAAGCAGATGGTTTACAATCTGGATTCGCAAACCACGTTATCTTTTGGTATAGATACGTTGATTACATCCTTATTTGCTTTACAGGAAACAATTACCAAATCTCCAAGCTTCTAAATTTCTGCAACAATATACATGCCTCCACCTCCTTCACAGTTGAACTCTTTTTTATAAAAAAAGATATCGATATCTTTATAAAGCCGATATCGATATAGATAGCGGCTTATAGATCGATGGTTGACCATGCGTTTTCCATACCTCTTTCTAAGGAACTTCAGAATACCGAAATTTCAACCATCAAAGAAATAGCAAATAATAACGGTTTTTCGAATCAGCTAATTGATCATCTTATTAATAAAAAACATAAGGAAGAAACAATTTATAAAATTTATCCGAAGATAGAAGAAACAATCCACAGAAAATTTGCACTTCTTTCATATTTTGGTCCAATATTCGATAATATTTCTCGAATTTTAGCTAATGATAATATTGACATTGCCTTCAAGGCTAGCCGAAAAATTTCTACAATGCCAAACAATCTACGAGCAAATTTAATAAATCCGGAGTCTATAAAATTACATGTGGAGACTGTAATTGTGGGTATATTGGTCAAACAGGTAGATCCTTTAAAGCCAGATTTGATGAGCATTTCAAATCCTACATTCACCAAAAATCCAATTCTAACGTAGCAAACCCATTCGTGGTAACAAACCATGAATTCCCTTCAATTGAAAATTTACAGATCCTCCATAACTTATCTAAGTCCAATAAACCCAATATTTTAGTAGCACTAGAAATTCATAAACAGCTTAGAATTAATGATTTTACTGTCCTTAATGACCAAACCAACACATTTAAATCTTCCCTCTTTGATACATTTGCATAATTACCTTCTTACTTTTTTCATTCATAATCTTAAAGGGTATAAAAGGTAGACTTAAGTCCAAAATCGTTAATGCACTTGATAATGCTGACTAGTTCAATGAAACGCGTCGTGCGATAAAAAAGATAAATATATTGATCTAAATAACAGCAAACTAATTGTTTTTTTATAAACAATTTTCGTTTATGAATGGGTCAAAAAGTAAACCAACGTTACCTCGATTTCTTATATATATATTATTTATATAATATATTAATAATTTCAAATAAAAAAATGTATGCGCCCATCTCGTAGGTTCACATCCTTCCGCACCCAGTGACTGTGGGAGACGTGGACTTGTTTTTTTTTTAATAAACTGCAAGGATGAGAGCACCTTTTTGCTATTGATATAACTGCGATTTACATTTATGATCCCGTGTGCAATTTAAATTCTATGTAGGGAATAAAACAGAAAAAAGGAACACAGAAAAAAGAAAGTGGAGATTTTGGCATTGAAGATTGACCACAATTTTCTGGGATGAGATGAGAATTTTATGAATCGGTGACTCTCTCGAAAGCACTGAAACAACAATGACCGTTTTCCTGGTCTTGATGAAGTTGATTGCCGCCAATTTAAAAATTAACAATTTTTCGGTAATTAATAAGACTGTTAAGACTGTGTTACAACTATGACCATTACGGTGACATTGCCGAACTTGCAATTGTTTTCAATACATTTTCTTGCTGTGTCAGAGAAAATTGACACTGCATATATTGGTCACATAGTTGTTGATTGCGCTGCAGCGTAATTTGCACATCACAAAATGTGTATTTTCTTATTACTTTGTTCGTTTTTGTTCGCCATGAATATATCTTCTTTTACTGAGGAAGCTGATGTAGTTAGCACGTGAGGAAGTTGTCCAGAAGCGACATGGTAAGGTGGAACACGGAGTGCTGTTTCTTCAACATATTGCATGAGTTGCGAGCGATGTGTTAAAACCTACGGAGGTCAACTGTTTGTTTCAACTGAGTTTCAACTGAAACCTGCTTTAAGTCAATTTCCTTTATTCAAGGTTAAAGTCTGAAATTTTCGAATGAAAACGAGAAAAAAAACAGTATTTGGATGCCATTTTAAATTGAAACCGAAATATTTTTCAGAATATTTCTTCAATTTCTTTATGAAGGCATTTCGATACATGGATGTACCTACTAATTTAAAACTTAGACTGTTAATATTCATGACATAAATAAAAGTTTTGAATTTCATGCTATTTCTTCGTAGGTGTAAAGCAAAACCGTTCATTAAATGTGAATTGTATTTTATAAATTTTGTTGCACAAAATGGAATCTAGGTCTCACATCCATCGGCGATATCTCGAAGCCGTTAAATTCTTCCAAAATGATGTCTTACTCCTCTATTACTTCATTATGCCTTGTTGGCGCCACCCTATTACTAAATTTTGACAAAACAAGCTTTTTTCCAATAAACGATGCCATTATTCATGCCTATAAGAGTTTGAAACTAAAATAACATGAATTTGTCAGACCTTATAGGGTTTTGTAATTTTGAGTTCACGTAATCTTGTCCATTTATTATTGCCTAATTCATTAAAATTTGTCTTGTGGGAGTAACACGTGTGTTCATCTCCTTCCTAACAAAGTCTTCGTTGCTGCGATGAGTAAATGAAGCTTTCGCATTGGCAGCACTTACACACATTACTTGCTTAATTTTCTGTCTATTATGTAGGGTCTGATGGACTCAATTGGTGCAAAACTCGTCATAACTTTAATTTTTCCTTTGAAAAGACTCCCAGACTCTTCCAGACTTCCTATCTGAAGGTATTTATCTCCAATTTTTCAGATGCATTGGTATTTGCAAGTAGAAATTGAAAAAATATATAGGACATGGACAAACGTGCAAGTCGAATTTGAGCTACGTCCACATTCAGTTAGAGAGACGATAACCCTGAGTAGATTCGAGAAAATTCGTCAGTGTCTACAATAACGAATATTTTTCAGTAGTATCCTCAATTAATAATTGACAGGACATGATAAGTTAATACATGATGAGACCAATATTAGAACCTCCATTAAAAAAAGGCCAGACTAAAAGGGAAGCCCTGTCCTTTTACGAATAAGTCTGTCCCAGGAAAGCTACAAGCAACCTGTGGAAATACCTGTGTATTGTGCGACGGCTGGGTATGTACGCACGATTTCGATATATATTCTGGCATGCAGAATAAACCTGAACTGAGATAATCGAATGAACCTGATTTTGATGCAAGTGGTAATATTGTAGACCACAAAGCCCGCTTTATTGCGGACAACCAGTGATTTAAACTAATTTTTCATGAAATCATTATACTTCATCCGGATTTACTTCTTAACTCGCAAAGCGAGAAATCCAGTTACTTAGCAAGGTAAATTAAGGCCGCAGTGGCAAAAATCTGAAAATTTCATCTCTGAAAGAAATAAAAACTAGTAAGACCGGGAGTGGCTACCATATGAGTGATGCAGATCGGACGGAAGTCAATACGGTAATGTCCTTCGACAAAAGATCTGTCGTATTGTCATCATGTTTTGTTGGACATTAACCGTCTTAAAAAATTAAAACGGTGTTGCAAACAACCAAAATGCACAAAGACGTACAATTTCTCTTATTAAACGGTGTTTTTAGACAAAGGACTTGACGTTTGGGACACTTTTAATGCTATGTATCCTGTGGCAACTGTCATGTGTTGTATGGATAGGTTGATCTGCAATTTTATCTTGAATAGGTTGACGCCTAAGCAGTGTCAATAAATTGTGCAAATTTGTTTCGAAAAAAATATGGATCTGTTCGAAAAACTCTTCGCTAACTTCGTCGAATTAATGGCAGACATAATTTATGGCGTTACATCGTGGAAAAGTCACTGTTTGGTGTGGTTTAGGGGCCCGTGGAATCATTGGCCCATATGGCCTAAAATATGCTGCTAGAAATAATATTTCAGTTAATGGTGCCGGCTATGGAGCTATTGATCAATAACTTCCTAGTTCCAGAATACGCTCGCCGTAATGGACCAACACGATTGCGCGACATGGCATACAGCTCATGCAACCGTTGACTTATTGAAAGAAACATTAGATGAGTGCATAATTTCTCGTTTTGGACTTGTCCACTAGCCTGCAAGATGTGCTGAATTACACAGCTAGGATATTGATTGAGAGAAAACGTCAAATTACTTTTCTACGCAGACAAGCTCGAGATGCTTGACAATTTGTAGGACCAATTTCGTCACGTTTTGACTTCATCGGGGCAGGTTGTGGCGTTCACACGTCCAGAATCATATGGAGATATAAATTTGGAGATTGGGGATAAAAAGGCAAAAAAAATTTTTTTCCATATAACTTCATTAGTTGGCATTTGAATCAATTTATTCGTATTTAATTCCATTTTAAATTTCCATGCCTCTGAAAACAAGAGTCTAGTCCTCAACGGAATTAGTTTATCAGACTCGTTTCTTGGTGCAGACTATATGAAAATGCGAAAAAATTGATGTTTATATAAAATGATCGGAGATCAAATTAAAACAAAACATAAACGTTTCAATTTAGAAATTGGCAAGAGTCTATATCTGTGGAAGATATATCGCTCACGAAATGCTATAGTGGCACATCTTCGAAAATCATAAAGTTTGAGTTATATCGTTAATTATACTCCCAGTAGCATACCCTATAGTATGAGTAAAATCGGTACTAAGAAACTTCAATAATAAGCCACCAGGTGGCACTTGTACCACTATTGTGTAGACATGCTTTTTTTGCATGACAAACAAGTCTATAGTAGCATAACTTATCAGTGCATTCTAAGCAATCGGCATTTCGACACGAGTTTAGTGAGAAGTGAACGTAATAACGGCAGATTTTGAGATATACAAATAGGTTGAGTTTATATTGTCCTATTTTCTTTTAGACATAGTGGCTCAATTTACAATATGCCAGTATTGATTAGCAGAAAATCAAATTTTGCCATTATTGCATACCTAAAATGAAAAGCATTTTGAAATGCATATCTTATTATATTATTTATTATTTATAAAAGCCATTTTGATGTAAAAGCAACCTCAATGTTTTTCAGCAACCTCAATGATTTTGATTCAACGTGGAAAGTTGCTGAAAATTTAACTTCAGGACCGTCGAATGCTGAAAACGTTTTGTCAGCTGTTAATGATGAAGACACCGGTTCAGATGTTTCTTCTGATAATTCTAAAGCAGAGCCCAATTACGTATCGGAAACCATTTCTTCTGCACCTTGGGATGACGTTCATAGTGACAAAGATAACCGTAAAGTGGATGAAACTGATGAGGTAGAAGAAAGCCAGTGAAATAGAAAACAAATGCCATCAAGCAATTAAGAAATAGCGCAAAAGCGTACAAAACAACAAGCACTGGAAAATTGGTACCACTTAGACAAATGCAGGACTCGTGTAACGAGATTTCTAATTTAAATTATACGTCAAATTTTCACAGAATGAACGATTGGGAATATTCGAAAAATACTGGAGGCTGGCTGATATCAATAAGCAGAGAGTGTTTGTTGCCACTCTCATGGATGAAGTGAATTATAAATATCAACGAGAAGCGGCACGATCCAAAAATAGTGCATATTATTATATCTTTTTAAAGATGCCAGTAAATTCAGGATCTGCAAGTTATTTTTATTTCAACATTGGGAGTGACTAATCGGCTCATAAGGATCGTTATAGCAAAAAGAAAAGAAGGCATATTTGAAGACACACGGGTAAAAACACGCCTTACCAGAGTGCCTAAAAAATGTTGTGAGACCACATATTTCTTCTTTACCAAGAATTGAGAGTTACTACACTAGAGATCTGAAAAAGAGTTTATTGAAGTTGTTAAAACAATCGCGCAACTATACCGTGGCTACAAAGCTGATTATGAAGCTCAAATCAAAAAATCGCTGGTTTCGGGACGCATAGAAACATATATAATAATAAATTTAATTTGTCCTTTTTCTCTCATAAAAAAAATCAATGCCAGAAATGTGTTGAGTACGAAAACACTGATGCTGGAGGAAAGAAAATATTGGAAGAAAGCTATTTGTCACATCAGACAGAAAAAGAATTAAGCAGAGAGGAAAAATTTAAAGATAAAGGGAAGCTTGACGAGAATTATTCATACCTTGTTGCTTGTTTCGATTTACAGGCCGCACTGCCGACCCCAAGAGGAGATGTGTCTACATATTACTACCGTTCAAAACTGTCGATCTACAACTTAACTGTGTGTGACCTGGCGGAAAAAGGACAATAGTCAGTCACCTGTTTTATGTGGCACGAAAAAGGAAAAAGACGGGCTAATGAAATCGGTACCTTACTTCTCTTTGCTTCACTATCTGAAGCTTAAGAGTGAATCTTACAATGGTAATGATTTGAAAGTTGTCTTGTATTCGGATAATTGTGCAGGACAACAAAAAAATAAATTTATATTTGCAGCATAATTCTTTGCTATCGCTAAGTACGCAGATCTTGAATCTATTAAACATAAGTCTTTGGTAAGTGGCAACACTCAAAACGAAAGCGACAATGTCCATTCTCTGATTGAAAAGAACATTAAACGATCCTTAAAGACAGGCCCAATTAATACACCCAACGATTATGTCTGTATATTCAAAGCCGCTAAAAAAACAAGTGCGGCCGTACAAAGTTGTCGAAATGAGCTTTGATGACTTCTACGACTCAAAAAAATGCATTCTGAAACCAATTTTTTGTGAAAAACACATCTGCCCTAGTTGTTAAATTTTAAGATGCAGCGGTATTCAAAGTAGAAAGACACTATCCTGAGAAATTTTTTTATACTATTTCATATTCTGAATCCGAATTCAGAGAAGTTAATTTAGTGAAAAAAACTAGAAGGTCAGTTGATTTCGAAAATGTCGAGCTCAAAAACGCTTGCGAAGATGGAAATCAAATACCAAAGAAACAGTACGAAGATTTGATGTATCTCGTAAAATCGAATGTGATTAAAAAATGTCATGAATATGTTTATGGAAATTTAAGAATTGAGGATGACTAATGAGAGAATGGGAGAGAATTATAAATTTAATTTAATTAAATATAATTATTTAAGAATAATTATTTAAGAAAAAAAGTTCAGAGTGAATAACATACTGAAAATGTTAAAATGAAATTATGTTTGTGAATACGTTATAGATTGAGTGGTTTGTTTGAAATGACGCATCTTTGATTTCCGCATCTTTTATTAATTTGTGCAATAATGGCACATTTTACGAAATTTTCGAAAAAAATCCAAAATTTTCAATCCGATAAATATAATCAGAAACTACACGAAAATCTCTATTATGGTTGCACAAGTAGCGGTGATTCTAGTCTAAGTACCAGCTGAAACATAGACATATATTTTTCACTATTTATTCAAATGCAATTTTTTCGATACTACGCAAAGATACAATGCGCCACTGTAACATTTCGTGAGCGATATGGCTGATTTGACGAAGATAAAGCAGCAACCCTTTCGTCACCAGATGTAAGACGGGTCCATTTTCAGAGGGCAGTGTAGAAAATAAATATATATATCTTTATTTGTTATTGTTTTCATTTCATGAAATACCCAAGTTGATCAAAGGGATAGAAATGCTTCCTTTTAACTTTGTGAATATTATATTTACGAAATTAAAAAGAACCATATATTTAATTTAAAGTACAAAATTTGAAATATGTGACCAGACTCTCGTTCCTACCCAACAAAAAAATAAATGTAAATAGTGTACCACCTGTGAAAGAATAAAACAATAAAACATCTATTCTTGAACAGGAATCGAATTTTTTAAACTTTGTCGGAATACGAATATTATTCACATAGAAATGTTTTTAATTTTTTGAAATTTTTACAAATTTTTTGAATTTTGATTTCGTGAATAATAATTAATGATTCAGATTTACTCCTATACCAAGCAAATTATTCTCACATGCATTTAAGCTCATAAAACCGGGAATTGCGATCACTCATAAACACGATCATACAAGCACTCTATATTGCATAGCTCGTCTTCATTGCTGTTTGCTCTTTCCTTTTCATGCCCCTATGACGTGTGAGCACTTTTTGTTGCTGTATGTATGTATGCTTTGCTATGATTTCACATGCGTGTTCAATCGCACTTTGTAAAGTTAAAAAGTTCACAACGTAGTTGAAAATTGGTTATATTTTTTTAATGCAATAAAGTCTCTAATCGGTGATGTGCAGTCGATAGATTCTATGGATAGTCTACGTTGTGATTACTATATCTCGTTGCTGACCTAATAAAGATACATAAATACGATTTTCAAAAACATGTTTTTTGAGAAAACGAGATAAGTCGATATTTGATTTTCTTTTAAGATCAAGCTTCTGCGTTCTGAAACTATTTACGATTATAGGGGCACCTCAATGAAAGCATTCCACAAGTTCATAGCTTACTGAACCCATATTTTCGGTGAGAAAGTCCAAATGCAATTGCCATCCAAAGTAAGCAGAGTTTTCGTTCCAAAAATAATGTTTTGTTGCATCAACAAAAGCTTTCCAAGTATTTTCTCATTAAGATTAAGGGTAAATTTAAAAGACGAATCTTCCACGAGCGTTTCAGTGACCGGACCTACAAATACGCCCTCATTGATGTTTGCCTTACTAGGTTTAGAAAATTCTTGCTTGAGAAAATGTAAAGCAGGACCGTTTTTATTCAAGCATTTTCGAAATGATTCTAAGGCCTAATTTATTGTATAAGGGTGGAAAAATAATTTTATGTGGCTCGACCAAAGGCACAAATTTAACCTTCTTCTGTCACGAAAACATGGAGTCACGTGATGGCCAGTTTTCTTTTATAAAATGTATCGATCAACCTCGGCTGTGCCACTCGGGGGAGAAAACAGCACTCTCTTGAATAGCCAAACTGCAAGCAATACATCAACGCCACCATTTTAAAATCTGCAAGAATTAGCCATGTATCTTGATTCAAATTTATTTTCTTATATAAGTCTCATAACATCATATTTTTCTTAAATAACGGGTATAGAGGAACGGAAAGGGTGGTAATATACTGGCATCGTACAATAAAACTGCTTTTGAACTAGGATTTGAAGAATCAATAAAAATCTTCATTTTGTGGCCAAATGATCATGATCATGATGCAACAGCAATCCATTCATATGAATACAGAAAACTAAACCATCTCCTTTAGAATAGTACGGAACTTGTATGTTTTTTTTTCGAAAGACAGTTAATGTTACGTCAGATTCAAACATTCGAATTCACATATTCTATTGTTATAATCTTGAAGTCAGTAGTTTTGCTTTATTAATGTGTTAATTCTAATCACTTAGCAGGTCACTGAGCCTTGTTTGGTAAACAAGAAACGGCTTCGATGCATCTTCGTCTTCTGACATAAAATTCCGTGAATCACTGCATTCGCTGACCCTAACTGCAGATTTCATTGATTTCTATGTTCATTGGAAACTCGAAACTTTAGTTATAGGTAACTGGTCAGAATGCAGCTAAAATGTTCTTGTTGATGACATATCGGCATTAGATTTTCCTCCTCAACCCCCTAATTGTGTTTAACCGAAATATGAATCAAAGGCATGATTCGTTGGTTCAGTCCATACCATCAGTGAAATGGTATTGCCTTACTGTTCGATTATACGAGCTATTCAGATACTTTTATCACCTTTTACACAGCACACTCAAGGAACATATCACATATAAAGTTGGCTTGAAAAAAGTATTTGATCCAGACACAAAGAGATTTTGTTTCAATTTCGGCAATTTTTTGTTTCAATTTGTCACAATTAGAACTTGCGCAGAACTCGCGATCCTTGCCACCTAGCTCGTTATAAATGCAGAAAGGAGTTGAAAATTGAATTGAGACTAGCTTGTGAGTCTTATTTGAAAAGTCTCTTGAAAATCTCCCGGTCGGTGCAGCTGCCTGGAGTAAGCTTCGACATCTAGGATTGGTTAAAGTAAATCCAGTAGGAGTTTGAAATTCGTTTGCCACAACATTATGATAGAAAAGTGAGTTGCTAATTTGATTGGAAGATGGTTGATTTTGAGGAGGTCTTAGCTACCACGCGTCTTACACTTGCGAAATCTAAAGGGCTCAGCCCTGGCGGTCTAAATCTTGTTTAGTTGAAGGTGGAACTAAACAAGATAAGTGGAAACAAGTCTTCATCATTCCATTAAACAAAGTTGCGTCACCTACTTCTCCGTCTGACACCAAACCAATTGCAAACTTATCGCACTTGGCGAAGGCATTTGAGAAGTTGGCTGCTGCGCCAATTGTGCACTATCTCGAAAAAAATCTTCTGTTTGACAGTCTACAATCGGGTTTCAGAAAGTACCATAGTACTCAGACAGCTTTACTAAAGTTGACGAAGAAACCATCCCCAACTTGCGTGTTCTGCCCGGGGATGACGGATAACGCCTGCCATACGTTCTTTACGTGTAATAGATTCACAAGACTTCGTTGGCATTTCTCGGAGAAAATTGACGTAATTGCACCAGAAAATTTAACGGAAAAAATGATGGAATCAAAGGACAAATGGAACTGTGTATCGCATTACGTACGAACAGTACTCATTATAAAGACGGACATAATGGATCGCTTGGCGAGGGAGGGAACATCTCTGTAACGCAATATTATAGTTACTAACCGCAATTCCTTCCTATCCATCCGTGGAGAAAGAGAGATTTCCCTTAGCCTGAAGACATCGCTATGCGATGATTAATGAGGCCTAGTCCGAAGTAATGTGATAAACAGTTACAAGGCAAGGTTCTCGGTGTGACAGGGGAGGTGTTTAGTCGGTAGTCCGGTAGCGGGGGAGTCCGACACTCAGGGCGTAAATAAAACAAAACAAAAAAAAAGGTGATTTTACGGAAACTTTTTGAACTCTATAAGGGTTATTGTGTGATTTTTTTCTTATTTGTCAAAAAGATCTCAATCAGTTATTGATAAACTTGGGAAACCAGTTGAGTTCCTCAAAACGACCTTTGGTGTTCCTCAGGGCTCTGTTCTAGGTCTTATATTGTTCTTGATTGTCACGAACTCTGTCGTTGAGAAGCTGGCGTTTTGTGAACATGGGCTATTTGCAGATGATAAGCATATTTTCTTTAATTATCAACCATACCAGCTAGCTAAAGCTGTGAGGTTGGTATCTCTGGATGCGCAGACTGTTGCTACTTGTACTAATGATAATGGTCTGGCGCTGAATTCAAGTAAGACTAAAGGTATGTTAATTGGGTCAAAAAATAAAGTGAAAGTGCTTGAAAGAGAGTCTCTCCCGCATGTTATTGTTGGTTGTGTTGCACTTCCTTTTGTTGAGTCGACCAAATGTCTTGGAATGTATATTTCAAATAATCTTTCGTGTGATTCGCATGTTCCTCTAACTGCTCGGAAGGTTATTGCAGCTTTACACTCCCTTAAAGCACGTAAAAATATCTTTAGCACCGGTATCAGAAGGTTATTGGTCTCAGAAACTATCCTTCCGCTTTTTGACTATTGTTCTGTCGTTTCAGTCAATGCTACGGAGAATAAAAATTTAAAACTGCAGCGGCTATTAAATTATGAAATAAGATTTATATTTCACACAAGGGGAGAGGAGCATATAATTCCTTTTAGGCACCAACTTCATTGGCTCTCGATCAAAGAGCGTAGAATGTATGCCCTGGCCTGCTGCTTCAAAAAACTACTTTGGAAACCTGTGTACTTGCGTAAATTGTTTGTTGACGATCCTGTAGCGAGGCGTTCTCAGAGGCTTCTGGATAGAAGAAATGGCATTAATTTTGAGATACCTCACTTCAATTCAGCTTGTTATGAACATTCTTTTGTTACAAAAATATTTATTATTTTTAGGAAAGCTTTATAGTCCGAAGTAACATTTATAAAAAAAATTTTTTTAAAAACCGACTGTAGTTTCCGACAGAGCTCTCCAATTTTCCTGAAGAGGTTCCGGCGCTGCTTACTCCATCCTTTACAAGAGGCGAATGTGGGACAGGCGTCATTCACTTCTCCTGCACAAAACTTTTAATATCTTTTTGATACCTTTAATTGGGGGATATATCACGGCAACCACATAGGAAATAAGTTCGTTGTAGTCAAAAATAAGTCATATGGTCTACTCGACCATGTGCTGAATTGTTCTATTAGCTCTTTATGAGAAACAAGCAAAACCAATGATCATTACCTATTGCAAAACAAAAAATAGTTGATTGGATGTGGTCGACAATTTTGCTGGAACATATAATATCTCCCGTTATTCCAGGGGTTGTCCTTCGACAATTTTATCAGTTCTGATTCACGATGGGTGTAACGCTATGGCTCTTCATATGTAACGTAGAAAAACGTAGAAACTAATCATAGGAGAAAATTCGATCGTAATTTAAAAATGGCGCTTATAGAGGAATTTGAAATTTTTCACAATGGTAGTGAACGGCTTTCCAAGGGATTTCTGTAAATGTACACATGAGTTAATTGATGAAACACTTCCAGAGCGTAATAAAATAGCTGCAGGATGAAAAACCAAGTATTCAATAGGCAATGCAAAAAAGACAGAAGAGCAAAATATTATTGCAAATGCTGTATGTAAATGACGGTATTGTGCAGAGTTCAACTAGCAAGGATAGGTGGAATACGGAGTATCTCTAATTTTTCTTGATTCAAAATTAAGATTCATTTTGAATCATAGTGTTAAATTTGAAATTGAACACTTAAAAGAAAGATTATTGGAAGCTAAACCTTGTTTTTTTTTCAATTATCACCCGAAAGAAATACATTTGCCAACATCAAATAATTGTGCTTTAATTTTAATCGTAAAATAAAAATAATATTTAGTAATCAAATTTCCAAAGTCTCTCTTATCCTTCATAGTGGATGGCATATACCTGTTTCCGGATTTCGTTCGTAAGCCGAAACGCTTCTGCACTTGTCTTCAATCCTTTGTGCAAACATATTGGGACGCTTTTATATTGCAATGGTTCCATGATAGCAGGATTCAATGACTGTGACTTGCAGTAGTTAAGACAGTATTATCTCCTGTTCTATTATATTTAAGAATATGTTTATGCTTTATGTATTGCTGACTTAAACTAATTAAAAGGTAGCAGATTTTTAATTTATTTTATTATTTCTCATATATAATGCTAGTAAGCTCCTTACGACTCCGACACTGCGAAGAAATCAATTTGATATCCCCTTGTAAGAAGTGTACGGTTCATTGAAAACAGGTTTTTTCTTTTTTTTTGTGGTCCTTGGATAAAGGATTCAAATATCTCTCCATTGACGATGGCACGCATTCAAATCTTTAGCTGTGAAAATCCAATCTCCAAACTTAAACGAATTATTAAGATCTTCTGAGAAAAAAAATTCGGTAGCAAAGCTTAGAAAGCAGAAGTAATGATGCACCTGGAGAACCATGTCTTCAATAAGATTTCTTTATAAAAGAAAAGGTAAAGAAATGCTAAAGTCAAATTTCTTGGTATGCGAATGGTTGTCTCGTAAGTTTCCGTGTAAACTGTGCCACTTCGGGATAAATGTAATTTGGAAAACGAAGGTAGTTTAAGATAGAAAGGATTTACCGCTAATCTAGTCTTCCAAAAGCCAACTTTTAAAACGCTGCTTCCAGTACGCAAAAATTAAAGCTATTAGAAAATAGCCAAGGCAAAGGTGATTTTGAAGTTAAATCCTTAACGAAGATTTGTAGATTAGGGTAATATTATACCCATGATGAAATATTATTAATATCCATTTGCAACATCTTTCATTTCTTCGTCATAATAATGCGTATACATGGACTCAGATCCATGCGTGTACATGGACTCAGCCTCTTTGAGGACGATTTTGTGCTATCAATTCTATGTGCTTGTTTATGTACGTAATCTGGGTATTAACACACTCATAGTTTTTTTTAAATTAACATTTAAATACATTTTGTCCATATTTTGACCTGGAATAAATTTGCATCTAATACTTCTGGTTCAATCAAAAATATTCCCAATATCATTATCTCGACTTCGATAAGATTCCTTTATAGATGGAAGCAACAGTTTCCTACATATGCACATCCGATGTCATTGCCTTTGCAAAATGAAATAGCTTCGACTGAGATGGCATCGAAATACACTCGAGTCACTCTACTTTAAAATTACTGTCTGCCGCAAAAATCAGAGAAGTGGAAAACAACATTTTCGCAATTTGTAGACGTGTGTCACAGCTTCTTCACATAATGTCATAACATGTAAGGACTTATGTGAATGTATATGAAGTTCCGCGTTCCCATATCTCACATAAATGGCACATTTTAAGGCAAAGAAAATATCTGAAATCATCTCATCATATCTCGACAGGAAGACAACTGTTGCCGGTTTAAGCTACCCTACCCTGGTGCCACCCTCCTTTTTGGGAAAATCTCCATCAATACGCTTGCATAAACAGACCCATTTACACCCGCAGAGATACGTGGGACACAGCCAGTTTGACTTCAGCATGAATTTTGAGAAATTCAAGCAGCAGTGCACAGATGATATTTTGAAAATATAACCTCACATTGGATGACTTTTTGCCACATCAGTTGACATGCTTTAATTAAATTTCACTTTTTCGCCTCACATTTCCTCCATTTTCACAGCATGCATGATGCCATCAACCCGCCTCAATGAGGTTCGTACTTTGCTTGATGGCAGGTGACGTCGTAGTGTCTTTAGTGTATCACAGTGTTAAGGATTGATGTTTCGGTGTTGCCAAGATGAATTGATTCCTTGCGAATTAAAAGCATCCCTTATTTTTTCAAAAAGAATGTTTATACGCAATATTGGGGCTGCATTTGGTCCGCTCCATAAATAATTGTTGATGGAATTTTGGATTTGATTTTAATTGAGACGCCCCTTGTGCAAATGTATTTGAAAATGGGTACGCCGTTTTCCCCACGTCTTATTGTTATTCTGAAGAGTTAATAGCAGTTTCTATTAAAATCTCCTGAAATCTTTATATTCAGGTAAAGTGTGAAGAATGGCATAAAGGATCGCTGTAAATCCTGTCATATTGCTAAGTGGTTTTTAGGGAATTTTCTTCAAAATAAGGGCACGAATGAACTAAAAGTTGTTTTCTATCATTCTGTGTTGCGCGATGTATGCTGCTTTTTTCTTATTTCAGAAGACAAGACAAATGGCTCCATCATATTCTATTATAAGACCCTATAGAAACGCAATTTGAATACGATATCCCTACTCAAAGTTTTGTGCTACACTGGATAAAAGTCGTAATAGATCCTCATTTTGGGTTATTTCATACATAATAGCGAAATCAAAAGAAAATACCAAGGCGAAGCGAAACTCACAGGTCTAACTTTCACTTTCTTTATGTGGTAGAAACTTTAGGTGGTAAAAACGGAATCATTTCCTAGTTGTATCGTACCTTGGAAGGAATAAATTAACCCAACTAAAACCGTTGATACTAAAACTCTTTGCTTAGTATTGATACATCTCTTCTAAATTCTTCTTTACCCAGTAAAGAGCTCTGTTCTTCGATTCGTTCACCTTTTTGCAGGCACAGCTAAAGAAGAAGAGGCAGAAATGAGTACTAAGAATCAGGTGTGAAGATTAAAAGGCATGGTTAAGCCTAAGTTCGCAATCAATGCAAGTTTTGAGATCACTTTTTTCCAGTTTGTTTTTCATGATAAGCTTCGGCACGTTTCAGTGTTATTTTATGAATTAAATGTGTGATTATGCATAAATTAAATCCATTGAGTCTTTTATTTGTGTTTTTCTTATCATTTGTCGTCTTCTTTCATTATTTTGCGAGTTTTTAAGTGCCTCAAAAATCCTGAATAACCTTTACGCAACTGAAACGTAGCATAAACAGCAAGAAGACTCCCGGACTGCTTTTTATAAAAAAGGATAGAACAAGTGTGATTAGATTTATATACGTTATGTGTTTTCATGCAAAAGTTCTTGAAAGGGGTGTTTTTGTCAAAAGCGAAAATGAATTTGACAATACAAATAAAATTCCAATTATTTTTGTTTGGATTCCATTCGATGGGATGTTTGTTTGGAGCTTGCAGGCTTTCTGCGTCTCATAAAATATATTACATTAGTGTAAGGAATGTATTGACAAGTGAAAACACTTTCGGAAAACTTCTAGCATCCCAATTTATTTATACTTAACCAAAACTTATTGGAAATTACTTGTAATGGAGGTGAGAAAATATGCGCATTGGTCTTTTCTCAAATTTTGCGCCGAATAAATCATGCTCACACACAATTCATCTCAGCAAGCTAGCCATTATGATCTCTTTAATTTAAAGCAGTTTAATTTAAAAGCTCTCTATATTACAAAGCTCGTTGCATGCGTAATATGGCATATTCATATTTCTTTCTTTGCAAGGCCCGTGGAAAATACGAGCGTATTTTGTAATTTACGAAGCTCCTCTGCCTGTACAAAGTATTCATCTCAAGATTGTCAGTGTCTCTTGAAATATGCTACATCAGAATATTTAGGTGCACAAGACTATTTAATTCAGGTATGGTGGACGTCTTGTATTTTATTAGATGTTCTTGTATTCACTAGTATTTCCTGAGCCATGAAGGGATCATGAAGGGATTTCAGTTCACACACAGATTTTCACGGTGGACGTTGGCTGCTGGACTCAATTCGAAAAGCATCATTATTTTGGAAGGATGGAAATTCGAATCTCAACACTCCTAAACCCTATGCGCAATATCTTGCCTTCGAGCAAAACATCTCCGCGATTGCTTGGATGCTGGTCTCTCTAGCTTTACATTTTATGACGTTCTGATGGATCTTTATAAAGAAACAGGGGGTAGGATAGGTATTTTATTCTTAGAGTGCTGCCAGTTTCCTGCAACTAGCGAACCAATGACCATATGATGTTTCTGTGATTAACGGAAGTTTTAGCGCAAAATAATTAATCGTCTCCAAAAATCTCTTTACGACACAATCACAGATTGGTAATGTTCATAAAACGCAAAAGTGTCAAAGCACGATGTTTTCCTGCCGAAATAATGTTGGATGCTGAAACGAGGATGCCAACAGAGCAATAGGAAACTTCAACGACTTCAGTCAGTTTATATCAGGAAACTGTTCAATTGGTTCTATCGCGTCCCAGTATAAGGGACTTAGTCGCTCAAAAATATTTTACGCATTTACTTTTAACGTGTAATAAATGATTCAATCACATGAGACATTGATAATGCTATAAGACCTAAGATAATAAAAAGATGCAATGGTAAGGAACTGCAAAGGTGACCACGATCAGTGCGATCAGCTTTGTATCAAAATTCAGAAAGATTATAGATGAGGGTGACTCAAGACATGCAAAACCAAAGAGCAGCCGCAAGAGCTAATCAAATCCCAGCAAAGAAAACACCGAAAATGGACTGACCTGAGAGCCTTATCAACACAAGGGGAAACAAATGGATTTAGCAATACTTATTCCTGAATATTTATTATGTGGCACTAAAATTTATTTTAACCTGGTTCCAGTCATCTTCAGGTATGCGAAATTTGTCCTGCATTTCTATATTTTAAGGATATATTAAATACGATTTTATCAATAAAGCAACGTTCACCTTACAATCACAATCAGTGCTTGAAAGAACTCAGATATTGTCTTATATGTCCTATAGCCATTTTGTGACAGCGATCATTTGAAGCTAACTAAGGGGAATATGTTCAATAAAAAAGTTGGTCAAATAATAGCTTCATACCAGAAGCTTACATTAGCATAGTTTATGAAGATAATCAGTGAACGAGTTTAGGGCATATTTCATTGATGCCACTGCTATAACAGTGACAACAAAATTCGGTCTGTCCAACCATTATTATTTTCTTTTCAAGAGCCTCGAAGACCGTATTTAATGGAACCCCTATTGATTCAGACAGTGCTAAATAACAAAGGTTAAAGCCGCACCCTCCAAACTCACTACGCACATCGTCCATAATCAATTATGGACACTCGGAGCAGCAAGTTATAGATAACATCACAACATAATGACGCAACAAAACACACAATATTTCACCAAGCTTTTTGAAGGCAGCCAATAAATTCATTTAATGATGCGAAATATTAAAGAAGAGTATAGCAGTAGAGTTTTTCCTTATAGCAGGTCAGAAAAAAAGCGTCAATGTCACCCTTGACAGTACACTGATCGGTAGTCATGAAAACTAATACATGTACATACTGATTGAACATTTATAATAGTAATTCGCCTGACAACTACCAATGAGGTGCCAATATCCAGCCATTCTGGAAAAAACTTCCAGAAAGAAGCCAGAATCTAGAAACAGTATATCGTGAACATATTACGTGATAAAATTGAAACTGGAAACTGTTCCCCAAACGAGTTACAATACTTATTCACTGTTCTTTCTGCAACTCAAATCATGTGTTATCTTGAAACCTCGCTTTTCCAGGTTACTGAGGCTTGGAAAATTCAAGATAAAATTTCAACTTTGACGTATTTGAATCATCTGGCAACATATACAGTCATAAGGAAAAATATTTGACTCTTCAATTTCAACTATTCAACTTATTTCATATATCCCTGAAGTATTTTGTTTTGTGTCACTATAACTATATTACAATTGTTTGTAACATTTTCCTGAATACAAGCAATTCTCTTTCTGATTACCAAGGAGTGGGTCTGACCTTATGAGCCTTTATTGAAGGGTGTATGACAGACTTAAATGTTCAAGCTACGCTAAAGTCTTAAGTTAATCTCCACATCATTGCGCAAATTCACAATATATCTGTTCAATTTCGTATGTATTTTGTCATAGGAAAATTTTGCTACATTTTGTTTACAATGACGACACGACTACACGACATCGCCATTTTGGAATGTTTACCCGCCGTTTGTGTTTTTGCCCCTAATATGCGACCCACTTTTATCTTCAGTGATCAAACGACCAAAAAACAGTTCTGTATGGCTCTTATACGTTGCATGTGGTGCGTCAGCAACTTTTTTCTCTTCGGACAGATTGCGGGGCAGCCTTATACCTCCTCTTCTAATTTTTCCAATCTACTGTAATTATTCCTGAATAATCGATTAAAATTGATCAAGGGTGTTTGACAGTCCCTCGATCATTTGACATGTATTTTCTTAAAATTAAAAAAAATGTAAAACAAGTAAAATATTGAAATGAAATAAAAACGAAAAGAAAAGAAAAAAAGAAAATATTGAACAACGATTTTTGAAATGACTGCGGGACGTCTTCAAGATATACAATGAACTGACAAATAACTATCAAGTATCGGCAAGTGCGAAAACGAATTAACTTCCCTGACCTCATCAAAATTCCTATAATTTTCTGCCATGAATCGAAAAGGTTGCTTTTGACAATTCCTTTTAACGACTAGTCGTAAAATTTTTTAATGGTGTTAGTAAGAAGATGACGAGAGCAAGTATTTTTGAAATAGTGTACAGGAAATCAAAATTTATTCAAGCCTCTCAAAGATTTGACAATCATGTCAATTTTCTTTCATTTCAGTGCGAAAAAAGCTTGGCCCTCATCTGAAGTTATTGCTTCCTTCTCTTATTTCAAGGTAAAAATCTAGCTACGTTATGTTGTTAAGAAACGGTCTTTCTATCCTCCTTTCCAGAATGCTCCACAAAGTCTTCTGTGACTGAATAGACGACATGGACCTGGACACTGAGAGAGTTATCTCAAAAAATCGACTATACAATCACGCCGCAATTTCACTTTAACTCCAGGCAATTAACATCTCTGAGACATACTTCGAAAAGCCAAACTGACATCTACAAGCGCTTCCCATTTCCGGACTCGAAGCCATGCAAACTTAAAACATTATAATATCGTGCCTGACAGTTGGATCCATTAACTCCAATACTATTTGCAAATATTGAACGTAGGCGCAATTCAATACTAAGAAAAAAAACAATTTTCTAAAAAGTTGTAACACAAAAGATGTATTTAAATGTGATCTCATAAGCCACACTAGCTCCCTTCAAGGTTAGATCCACCTGATCCTGGCCTGACCCGGTAGAAATTTCACCTTTCTTCCACAGGCAATCACGGCCTTATTGTTGTTCTTCCATCTTGGAGGTTGCTTTCCCAGCTCTCTTCTTGTCGTTCAATAAGGCAATTATTTTCCAGGTGAAGTGTAATTTGGGCCCACCTTATAAGATTCAAAGCGAATTTCATACTCTAAGCAAAATAAAACTAACACAAGGCGAAAATAATTCTTATGTGGTGGATTTATAGTAAGAAGATCGTCTCATGAGAAAGATTGGTAAAGTAGTATAGAAATTTTGCTCTTAATTCCTGTAATATCCAGAATGTGATAGGTAATACATTGGACAGTAAATCAAACATAGAAAAACTCTTACCAAAAATCGCTCAATAATTTCAGACGATGGCAAACGAGATCAACAATTAAGTATCTGAAGGCTCTATCTCTGGGTTGTGTGAAAATGGCTCGGGCCCCTCTAAGTTGGACTCAAATGTCTAACGTTCACGTCCCACGATGAAACAGCCTTAAAAGAAAAAGGATGCAAAAAAACCATGAGGCCTGTCTTGAAAAAACACTCTCGAACTATTAGAATTGATTAGAGATCTAGTGACTTCTTTTATATAATGTTCATATGTTTTGTTTAGACTATGCTTCAGTCACGAACGAACGTATTGTTCCTAGCAGAGACCAATAGTTTATCACTATCAAAAATTATCAAAACGTTAGCTTCACAAAACGTTCTGTAGAATATGTGGCAGTCACGAGCGAAAGTATTGTCTCTAGCAGAGACCAATACTTTATCACTATTAAAATAAGAGAATGTTCTCGATCTGAGACACTTACTGCTGAAACTTCCAGATTTCAATCGATGAGGCAGATAGACCGTACAACCTTAGCATTACTAATCCAGAAAGTATATTAAAATACACAATAGATCACACACAACAAGCAACGAGCGATTGCTTAATTTACTGAACATCCACTCTCATCAAACTAGCCATGGCTATGTCTGTTCCAATATACGTCCGTTGCGTTTTCAACTTATCCACTATGCAGGAGCTAACTTTACTCACTATGCGAAATCATGCTCTGGGTCACTGTCTGAATAAGGCGCACTCGCCTTTTAGTGCCAGGAGAAAAAACAGACCCAATAACCAACCGGGAAGATGAAGGATGCTGATAGGAAAAAAGGGGCTTTATGGTTTTTCATGCAAGCCAAATAACAAAAAAATTACAAAAAATCCAAGAAATCTAATAAAAATAAATTGCGGATACAAGCTCTCTTCGACTTCTTCCAAAAAACTACTTCCTAAACGAGAAAAAGTAGACGAAGGAATTTGAATTGAAGAAGAGAAAGAAGCAGGACCAGCAGATATGAAATGGGACAAAGAATTTCCAGTGCTCCCACCCTCAAAACTGATAGTTAACTTGTCGCATTTGTCAGTCGCTTACTCACCGAATTCCAAGAGCTCCGATCCAAAACGCATCAACCCACCCGCGACCAAAACCTGGTGCGAGATTCCGAAAAATGGACGACCTTTGCAAAATAAATGAAAAAGCAAGATATACAATGTGAGACTGTGAAAAGTGTATACCTCAGTATTTAAACCGTAAATGACAAAATTGTTCACAGAATGTGAAATAAAGTTGCATGCATACTATTTTTCGGGAGATAAAAACCTTAATAATTTATTTTGCGGCCTACAAGATGTAGAGACCCAAGGTATAAGAGTAGGCAATAGAGAATATAATACCCAATAAAAGTATTTAATCTCAAACTTACATATAGTCCTTCTAAACTTTTCAAGTAAACTCGCGTTAAATGTGATGAGTTTCACCACTTCCCAGCAAGCGAAAAACTGGAGAAAGAAGAGCTAAAATGTATCAACTGCAATGGAGAGCAGTCGGTCAGCGACGGCGGTTGTTCAGAGCACGAAAAGTTGCAGCCAAATCTCAAAACAAACCTAGCACACACCAAACACGCCCAAATCTCAAATTCCCTTGAACGCTCCACAACAAATTACCATAGCCCAAATCAGCATGATGCATAACATGATTCATGATTGATAACATGAAAAATGGTTTAGAGAATTTTCTCCCAAACGCTCATTTCACCTTACCCACAATAATGAGCCACATGAATCACACCTTAATGGAACGCGAACTCTCTGCTTCTGAAGACTGGAGAACTGAATCAATTTATACTGGATAATAAATTAGACATTCTGCTTCTCCAAGAAACATTCTGAAGCTAAAGACTAAACTCCATTACTCCAACTAGATTCTGTATCGTAGCCACAAAATGACCAGTATTGGCGGAGGAACAGCAATCCTCAAGAAGAGAGGTGTGAATCATCACGTGATAAGTTCCCCGTTAGTACAGATGTTAAGTGCAGACGACTCCTTCGAATTTATTCTCGTGTCTGTGTTCAATCGACCGCTGTTGCGAAACTTTTCTCAAGATCGACGCTCTCTCCTGGAATGTGATAGTCTAATCTTATGGCAGGAGATGTGAGTCATTGCGATTGGAGAACTTTGAGAAGCAATCAAGCTGGGTTTGAGCTCATTCGATTTATCACCAAGCCCAATGGAAGCCTGTATATCCCAAATGAGCCCACACATTTTGGCCCAAGAAACAGTTACTCTGTAAATATTGTCATATTTCAACGAGCTGTCATCTGATCACAAACGTGTCCTTTTAATATAAGACATTTACACAGATATTTCTCTAAAACTGAAGAGGAAAACAAACGAGGATACCTTAAATAAAGCACTGGCCAAAGAAAACTTTACGCAAAAGGTAATTGACGAAATTGGCAGCAAAATTAGCAAGGCTAGAGTGGACAACACAATCACAACTTCCGGAAAGGAACTCCCCCAGCAAATCAATAGCTTTACTTTGGTCGTCTTGCCTCTTTGATTGACAGTGGTACTGTCGTAGAGTAGTGTCGTTCTGATTATTTTCTATTAGATGAGAGCAAAAACAAGAAACTAGAAGTAACCGGAGTAGTAAAGGTGTAACCGAGTAGTAACCGTAAGCAGCAAATTCTTGCGAAATGTTGCAACAAAGATTTGAAAGAAGTTGTTTGAGTTTAAGTAAAGTGTTGGAATAAAGAAACCGTGGAGCGTGTTTGCGAGTAGATTGCAAATAATTGTTATATGAGAGTTGTTGCAGGTGAAACAAGATTTACACTTGGCACTGTAAATACCGTCTTACATTACCGTCTTACGATTTATTAGGCCTATGCGAGGTGTATGCAAATTATGTATCGCATTCCCATGTAACGAATCTAAAATGTACATGTGTCTACTTGTGTCAACTTCTGAAAGACAATTGTCAGTTCAGCGAGCTCGCCCAAGGTAAGGACGCACATCAAAATTAAAACTTAACGCAGCTCATCATATATTTCAGGCTGAATGCAATTATTCACCAAGAATTTGCCACCACGCACTGTATTTTGAAGTTTCGAAACTTCTGCTCCGGTTTGTCCGAAGAGAAACGTAATCTGCATTGCTAGTTCAGAAATTTGTTTTATTCAAATAATATTAAATTTAAATACAAAAATTGTGCATCAGAAATTATATCAAATTGTGTTCACCTTGTCAGCCTTGGTAAGTTTCCTTCATAATAATGACAATTACCCTTGCGAAATTGAGCGTTTTTTGACATAAATTTTCACCATTAATTTTCAGTTCACAAATCTGAATGGTTTCCATTTAGGTAGTTTCGAGATTTCATTGAGTGGCACATTTTTGACTTCGTAACAAAGCGATGCATATCAGGTTCATTGCATTTAATAATTTTTCGCAATTGTCTTCTCTACAGTTCATTCCTTATTCAGAAATTGCTGGCTGAAAATAAAAATGGAGCCTGGAGCTGTTTGTCACGGTACATCGTGTAAGGAGTCGATTTTCGCAACTCAGCGCCTTTGGTTCGAGGTTTGGTAATAGTAGTGCATTTTTTCGCCGGAGGATGTCGCCACAGGAGACATCAGTAGTTTGAGCACTGACAGCACTTGAAATGGAATCGGAAGCGTAATCCATGCTCCCCGGGTAGTACAAAAAATTTAGGTATTGCGTCTTTCCCAGCTAGTGCAGGTAAGACAGAAAAGACCCATGCTCACCAAGAAGATGAGTCAGTTAGGAAATCGTGCCGTTCCTTACCCCGCGATCAATGTTTTCTGTGGTTCTGCCTTAAAGTGAGAGTCGTCAGGTTCCCCCTCTGACTACTCGGTCTCCTTCGAACATTATTCCAATGATGTCTGTTCGTCAGAGTTTTATCTCACTGGGTAGTACAGCGCTTTTATTGAAGTTCATGGATCCTGACAAAGTCCTCCATCGCAGAGCTTCCCGTTGTGCCCGTAGTCCATCGTTCCAGGTGTTGTATTATCTGTAAGACCAATTGTCGCTGCACTTACTGTTTACATCACTTTGGGTCTACGAGAGAAAATCTAAAAAATACATTCTTAAGATAATTTATTCTCATTACTAGTGCCATAATAATTGGTGCTTAAAAATTGCTTTTTTTTGGTAGTTTTCGGTACTGCGATTGTAAAAGATAATTCTCTGAAATACAAACGGTTCGAAAAGTCTGTTAGTACTTGAAAATCACATTCAATTGACTGTTTATGGCAACCCTGGATAAGAAATGATATTAAAAATCCTGTTGAAGTCTGGTCTGTGCTACCTAGTTCAGTTTGCATCTAAGAAATTTATCGAAGAAGCTGTTGATTCCCATGGTGGTGTGTAGACTCCTAACGATGTGCTTTTTGTCGATCTTTGTTGAGAGAAAGGCGTCAAAGGATTCTCTACATTCAAGTTTACAATTCAAAGATGTGGGTATTCCACGAGGAATATATTTATCGACACACTAGATAGAAACACCTCGTGCTAAACTTTAAAGCGCTTTTCAACGAATTGAAATCAGTGAGCACGAAGACAGTTCCAATAACGTACAAACGAAGAAGAGACAACAAGTGGAAGAAACTCGCATTGAGACTGGATAAGGATATTTCGAGCTATTGCTTAAGTGAACCGAAATCAGTATATAGAAGTGTGGTAAGTAGTATCATGAAAACGTGTCGAGACTCCTTACACTTTTCTGGTCGAATTCTTTAGGGGCAAATGTACACACGTAGTCTGACGTTTTTATTATGTTCTATTGCAAGAAATCTTTTAAGTTTTTGAATTGTAAATATTCAATGAGCAGCTCCTTTGCTTTCGTTGCGTTTCTTTCTATGCCTCTATACTCTCTGTAGCTAGTCGTTTCCTCCTTTTGCCAGCAAATGGCTTTGATCTTTTTCTCTGACAGCGGACGAAGGTATTTTTAAACTCTTTTCCCCCCATCTTACATATTAGTGCTAGTCAAAAGCCAGTCTTTGCAAGGATAACACACACGAAAGGAAGATATCGTCTGTCGATTTGTAAGAAAACTTGGGTTTAAAATTCAATGATTTCATTCCAGATTATGCTTGAAAGGAGCTTGTACGTCTCAACGTCTCAGCTCATATCGAAGAAGAACGATGACGAGAAACCATGGAGGAAGTGTTTATGCCTTTAAATAAACTGTTAGCTCTACTCTGAAGATGAATTCTTTGAATATTTTTTTTTTTCGGAAGTAGTGCTTCCATTAAGTTGGATAGAAATGCAAGGAAGACAGAGTTGATAGTTCTTTCATGGACATGCATTTTGAATGTGTAAAGTAATTGACAAGATACATGTGTAGACACAAGCAGTTTGATATCGACAAATTGGTTCCGAGCTAAGTTTCATTAATATTTCAGAAGAACATGAACTGAAAACAAATAAATAATAGTTATTGAGATACTGTTTAGTGAAGTCAATTGAGCTTGATGATATAACAACCATATTTTGAATTTCTGTCCACTTAACAAGACGTAAATATTTGAAGGATCAAACTTTATTACCTAAATTCGGATCACCGAAAATTGAAGTATGAAACAGAGAATTTTGAAATTCAAAAAACTTATGATAACTTGGGTCTTGAAGTCGTTAGTCTTGTGAAAAAATTTTTAGTAAAAAGGACTGACTGCTAACGATTGCCTACCAAGACGAATGCTTTCCAAATTCACTCTTCTTGAGGTTTTCACTTTTTCATGTTCTGAGCTCGTTATTATCAGAATTATCAATATCAATAGTTTGTTATTATCAAACAAACTTGAGTGTATTGACTATTACCTGATCAAACTATTGAGTGGACAAGGTTATTTGAGTCTCACCTGCATAAGATTGATAAATCACGGTCTCCAGATTTCATATTCTGCATTGAAGAAAAATAAGACGCCTGTCATACTTTTTTAATACAAAAGATGAGATACACTGCGTGGTCATAATATTACCGAATAAGCGGTAAAGCTCCGCCCGCAAAGCCTAATCAACAGATGCTGAGATCCGCTGACTAATGGAACCTGGTGGTTCATTACCCTCGATAAATACTTATAACTAAAAAAAGATAATTCATCGGGTAGAGGTGTCGAGGGTGAAGCCGCTTATGCTCTAACGATCTTCTTTCTGGTTTACCTCCCTCTAGAGAAGGAATTCTTGTAACTCGAAGACGCCATTCAGCTAAGAAAAGGGAGGCCTGGCCCAAGTAATGAGTGAGAAGGTTTTAGACTGATTCTTGCGAACAGGGGTGTTTATTCGGTAGTTCAGTAGGACTTGTGCCACTAGGATGCCAATACTCAAGGCGTAAGCAGCCTTTGCCTCTTTACCTAAAGCCTGCCTGATTTGTAAATCGTCATTTACTGTTTGCATCTTTGAAAGTTTCCTCAGTAAATATTGTCATAAACCTACATGTCCTGATAGTAAAGCTAGAATTTTTTCTACATATTTAGAGTGTAATAAATAATAATATTTGCCGATTAGGAACTTTGATGCGCGTGACTCTGGGGAATGAAAGGTAGGGAAAGTGTGAAAATTTAACATCATATGCGTCGTAATCATGTTCTAGGTTATCCTAAAGGCCCTTGGATAGTGATACGCTTTTGATTGTGTTGTAGAATCATAAATTTATTGAAGACACCAAGATTGCCGGCTAGCCATACTGCCTTCCTTAATCCAAGAAATTGACGTATCGAGCTGTTCTTTGATTGCCAAAGTTGTTGCTTTCCACATACAAAATAAATAAATAATAAATAAATAAAACTGCATTGTTAATGTGCTTGAAAAAGGATGCATGTGACTAATTTCGTCTTGTTCGCTTTTTGCTGTAGTACCTGTAGTCACTTTACTATTGTTATTGTGCTCATCGGCCTCTAGTTTTCTTTGATTCCTAGATACATTCGATGGAACATGGAATGTTGAAAGCGGGGTTCTTTTTTTCCTTTTCGAGCGAACATTAGCCATATGTTTGAAACAAGAAGCATTGAAACAGGAATAGAGTCCGTTCGTATTATTTAAATCATTGAAACACCTTCGATTATCAAAAGTTTTGCTATAACGGAATGTTTCCTCCTATTCTTTTGTAATTCTGCATCAGCAACTTGGTGACGGCGTCTCCTTGCTTTAATTTTGCTGGCTTGGCAGCTTCCCAAAATAATTAGATCTTGGGAGAGTATAGAAACTATTGCGATTACATCTTCACCAAAAATTTTAGCCAAATATGGAAAACTTGACTCAGTATATTTCGTGAGAGTTACTCCACGATTAAATACTATGAAGACATATAGTTCGAAGACAGATTTGCATTCTTTTAGACATGTAATGACTGTTGCTTTGTTTGTAGCTCTTCGAATTTATACATGTAGCTCAGAAATGAATCCAATCCAACAAACGTTAGAAGCCTTGAACCCTTCTCCATCATGTTTTTGCTTTGGTCTCGTTATATTTAGCTATTACTTAATGACGTCTCGTATTTGTCTTCCATACTATTACGGACCATATTTTCTTTCAGAGTCTTAATTTCAGACATACGCCTTTCACTCGTCTGACATTTAGTTACTAACGCACACAAGTTGAGTCCGCCAAAAATATTGTGTTTGTTTTATCGTGTTGATCAATCACGTTGAATTTTGTGTTTGAAAAAGAGCAGTTGCCGCATGCATTGCTTTTCTTGTTTAAATAAAAGAAAACGACTGTTGGAAGTCATCGTTTGCTGGTAAAAATATATATTGGTCACGCTCCATAACTTAGGACATGTAAGACATGGTTTCGACAATTCAAAAGGCGTACCTTTAATGATAAAGGCAGTGAGCGCTCTAGTAGATCACAAAAATGCGAAGAGGAGAAATTGCATGAGTTATTGAATGGTGACCTAGCTCAAAGACAATTAGAAGAAGCATTAAATGTGTCGCAGGAAATGATCACCAGACGTTTACGAGAAATGGGTAAGATCAATTAACTCGGTGAATGGTAAATGCTTCTTCGGGGCCGTGGAAGGACAACAATTTTGCATCGAATTGTGACGGATGACGAAAAGCTGATTTATTGCGAAAACCCGAAGCGGAAAAATCGTGACTTTTACCTGGCGATACCGGTCCTTGAACCCGAAGGCTAAATCACTTCGTCAAAAAATCCATGCTCTGTTTCGGGCGGGACCAGAGTGATATTGTGTCTTATGAACTCTTGAAATCCGGCGAAACCGTTGATACACAACGCTATCGTCAACAAATGATAAATTTTAACCGCGCATTAACGCCCGAAATGTGCAAAAAGACATGGACATTACATATTTTTTAACTACAAAATACGGAAAAACGTATGCATGCGTATTTGCAACGTATTTGTAATGTATGCAATCCTCTGAGTTGTGAAGTTACTGTGGTTAGCGCATGGATTATTGCAGTGCCCTGCTTAAAATAATTTGGTTTTTATATTTTTAAATCTCCTTTCACAATACACGCTCCAAAGTTTTCAAAGGGCTTGCTTTAATATCTGAGAACTTATTCTTTATTTGTTAAATAAAGTAAAATTGCAAGTTAACATTTTTTTTACCCCGATACTTTGAAATTTTGTGGAAACCAAAGGTCTTGTATCTGGCTTGGTGTAGTATATCCATTTGTCTGTTTTTTTTGCTTTGGAAGAGCCTGGTCATAAGTCTACTAGTAGTCTTAATGTGTTTGAGGGGTATATTACTGTTAAAAAACTAAGGATAACTGCTATTGTTCAGGTGATTTGCCTCTTTCCAAATGCTAGGGGTGTAATTGCCATTTTGCCGTTGCCATTCTCTCGTTTCTCTTGTACTCCCTCCTTGATCAGGGCGCCTACCTCATTTAGTTCATAACGCTCTTCTGTTGTTCCGGGACTCAGTACGGCTTCTCTTGCGGAATTGGCTTCTCTTGAGGAATTCTTACGTGTAAGTGAGTTATATCAAGTGGTTTGATACCCACCTGTCTTGCGATCCGCCTGACTATGAAGCTTATCTCTGGGTATTCATTTTTGATATTCCATATTTCAAACGCTACTTTCCTTTCTTTTATGTTCTTTCTTCTTTCTTTCTTCCAATGCTATTGACTTCATTTTCGCGCTTGCAGAAATTACTGTTTTTGTGATCCTGATTTTTGCTACTTTTAAGGGCTGCTAGTATTGCAGATAGCCCTGCTTCGTCGACGGTTACATTTTTTCTTAAATTGGATTTATGTGTACTATTTCTATAGATGTTAATGACCCCAATGCCAATTCCAGGGTGTTTTTTTGAATAAATTTTCAGTTTGTTTCTAGAATATATTGTTGTGCTCAATCATATAACAGGATTTCGGATAAGGGGTGTGCTGTCTAACTTAGTTAACCCAGCCTTGGGGATACAACCTCGGTTCTACCTCATGACGGTCCCAAGCCCGTGTAAATGGGGAGGGGAGTTGTCAGTGGTGTTATTTGTCAAGCAAAGCTGAAATGAAGCCGATGGGTGGACTTGAATGGAATGAGACGTTGTATGCATTTGGTCTCTTGTTGGGTTAAATTGTTGTAAAAAGAAGTGACGACAAACGTGTAGAAAGTATAGTAACCCAGCCGCTGTATGACGGAAAGTTGAACGGATGAAATGTGGACTTGATGTTACTGACGAAAAATCAGGATTTGAGGTTGTCTATATCGCTGAGGAGAGGTTGATCTAAAGAGTACCGGTGACGTCACCAAATAGGGTTTCCAAATGTTGGAAATCCGGGGTGTACAATGCGAAAGTTATGTGAAGTTGAACCGATGGATGATAGCTGCCAAAATGAATCGATGACTATAATGATTGATGGATAGACCTGACTCTAGAATCTAGATGAAAGTAAGGAGTGTACTTCAATATTGACGGACTGGATGTTGACTGAAGTGCAAGTGATGATGTATTGAAGAAAATTGTTGGATTTGACGGAAGAATGTAGTGATGAAGGAATTGATGAGATTGGTGAAAAAGTTGAAATGCTGGAAAATGTTTGTAAATAGATAGATTGTAAATAGAACTGATAGACGACTTGGATGACTCAATGTAACGAACTGAGTGTTATTACATATAGACGAAGTGAGTATAAATGTTGTTAGGAAGTCGAAAAGCTCGCATTGCAACATCAACTATGTTGATTGGGTGGATGCGAGACTAGTACATCTGCTAAAAATGAATTCAAAAATGTTGAGTAATATATGCAGTAAATGGTGACTAAATGTTGTTATTGTCTTAACCTGGACCTTATAGACTTGCGTTATAGGACTCCGGGTTACGCAGTGGGCTGATGGTATAGGCTTCGGCTTGTTCCATTCAGTCTTTGGGGAGTACCGATCCCACGTACCCGAGGGGTGAAGAAGGGCAATCAGCCCCTTGCGCCTGGAGCTAAAACTGAGAGCATTTTTCGGACAGTGGAGAAACGCAGCCTGATCAGAGGTAATCTGAACCACGGGTTAGGAATACGCCCATGACAGGTTAGTGTCAGCCCCCTACACGGTGAGGAGCCTTTCCTGGCTGAAACGTGATGTTTGTGGTTTCGAAGGCTAGAGAGTGGTGGAGAGCACTCACCAGTTGTGTTCGGGAATCCAGGTAGCTTAAGAAAACTGGGACCTAGGACTGAAACTTGTTTCAGGTCCTAGTGGTGGTGGTTGACACTTTATCTTAACCCCCTTATAGAGACCGTGGGATTAAGCCGTCAAGGCAGGTGTCCACGTTAATCCACGAGACTTCATGTCTAACTTAGTCGCTTTTCTTCCTGAACTGGTGTCTGTACTTGTTTAGTATATATTTATAGCCTGCTTTTGTAAACTTCTTCGTAGTCTGAGCATAAAGGTATCAGTGACATGTATAACTATCAATCTCTCCCTTACTTAATGAAGGGGCTGACAGGGTTGGTTGGTTGGTTGGTCAGATGCCGGAATGAACGGCATCTGATGATATGACGTTATATGAATATTGCCTATATACTACATAGTGAAGGTGTACCCATTCATATATGCACCGTTGGATCGCATTACGCTGGCATTCAGCTTTATCGACAATTTTTGTGTAGCGCTGAGTGACAAGAGAGAATGGAGCGTTGAACCCAATATGCACCTCATAAGATAGAATGCAGTCAGGTGGTATACGGATGGTTCCAAGACATCTGAGAGAACAGAAATTGGAGTATTTTGGCCTGGCATCAAATATAACCAACTGATGGTAAGTATGCCAAGCATCTTTTTGACAGCATAGACAGAGGATACAAAGACAAAACCCTAGCTATAATAGACTGCGAGGGCGGCATACTGGGTGCCGCGGCACGCAAGTATCGAGGGTAATAAGCAGGCGGGCCAACTGGTGAGAGACGAGCATTCACAGCATTAATGGGTCCTGAACCCTTTAGCGTAACTGAAATGAATTTCATTCACAGGGCCCTATAGGAAAATGAGGATAGAGAAAGCAATATGCTCTGGAATAGGCTTCCAGGAAATCGAATGTGAAGCTGTTCCCTGACGTTTATGACGAGAATAAGTTTCGATCGTCCATCGAAATTAATAAAAGAAAGCTGAGGGTCCTGACTGGGATCTTCACAGTGCACTGCACACTTGGAGGGCATCTCAAAAGGATGGGCTTGACAGCGAACAATGGGTACAGATCTTGCAATCTTGCAAAGGAGACACCAGTGCATTTGCTGGCACACTGTGACGTACCATCCCGCAGCAGAAGACACAGTTTAGGAAGCTGCTTCCTTGTCGAGGAGGAATTGGGACGCTTAAGGTTGAAGCAGATCATTGACTTTCTCAAAAAAATCGATCTGCTTGAGGCACTCTAGGAGCACCGGAAGTGGGGCACAAAAAAGCTGTAAAGGTTGACGTTCACCATTCTCGACAATAAATCAATGCATCAATACTCCATATGGTAAGTGGCTTAGAGAGCTACGTACGTGAGTTTCAAAAGTTATCATTCATTATACAAGGTGTCTCGAAAGAAATTTTATATTTAATGGATCGATTAAAAAAAGGAAGCCGTATATAGAAAAAATGTTTATTCATTATTAAAATACACTTCTTGGGGATTTATTTCTTAAAAATAATATCGTCTAAATGTAGACCCTCGTGTTCTCCGCACTCATTTAATCGAACAGTAAAATTACTTATGACGTCTCGGCAGGTGGACTCAGGGATGGTTGCCATTTCGTGACGGATATGTTCTTTCAAATGCGCCAGTGAAGTCGGTTTATTGGCGTAAACTTTAGATTTAAGATAACCCCATAGGAAAAAGTCTATAGGGGTTAAATCTGGACTGCGTTGAGGTCAATTTATGTCAATTTGCCTGAGAAAATTTCACGAACACGTGGCAGAGACACATTGGACGTGTGTGAAGTTGCTCCGTCCTGTTGGAACCATGTTCTTTGGTTAAAGCCAGGAAAGTTTTGCAGTTCAAGTACCAAAAAGTTGTCTAACATCTCCAAATAACGCTCTGAATTCACTGTAACTGCACGCCCCCCCTCGTCTTCAAAAAAGTAAGGGCCGATAATTCCTTGCGCCGATATCGCAGCCCATACGGTCACTTTAGGCGAATGTAGGGGTTTCTGATGTTTGCGTTTCGGATTCGTTGCACTCCAATAGCGGCAGTTCTGCTTATTTACGTGGCCATTAAGATGAAAATGAGCTTCATCCGAAAACAAAATGTTGGTAAACGTTGAAAAGCGCTCAATCACCTGATTTACGAAATTAAGCCTCTGACTGGCATCTTGGGGCTTTAATTCCTTCACCAATTGAATTTTGTAGGGGTGCAGCTTTAGGTCCGTGTATAATGCGATGTAATGATGATCTTTGCACATTTAAAGCACTTGCGCGCTTCCGAACTGGAAGGTTCGGGTCGTCACGAACAGACTGATTAACATTCTCCACGTTTTCTACCGTTCTTGATGACCTAGGTCGCCCGGATTTTGATTTTTCTAGCGTTGTACCAGTCTCTTCAAACTTTTTAACCGAATGAGTTAATGTCGAATGAGAGGAATGCTTGGCGCATCACTTAATTGGCGAAAACCTCGAATACTGCAAAATTTTCTACGCGCTACAGTTGCCGAATCGCCATTTTTGTAAAACTCTCGCACTCACAACGCGCGGTCTGCTCCCGAGAAACGCTCCATATCGACTGAATTCCCAAGAGCCAGGCTACCGATTGACATAACCCCCGCGCCCATCGGATACTTTGCGTTCACGCAGTAAGCTAAATAAATATAAAATTTCTTTTGAGACACCTTGCATAATAAATTGATAATCATTTACGTAATTTTTTTAACTCGGGTAAAATCCACAAGCGGATGCAAATGTTACAGCCAAGAAGTCAAGAAGACTGCATGGAAAAATTACTTTGGTTGTTGTTCGTTTTTAAAACAAATTTCCATCAAAACAGGTGCACACTTATTTTACGTTTATTATGTTTCTACATGGCCAAGAACCTTTGGTATAGTCTATCCAACTGTTCGAAATAGGATTTTATGTCATGTCAAATTATTTATTTGCTGGGATATTTGAGTTTGTGAATTGATCCTCCAATCCATAAATATTATGTTAGAGCTTTTCTTAATTCCGGTCCAATAAAAATTTTTCAACACGTTAAATGTTGCTTTTTTGTAAACTCCAGAATAAAAGTTTATCTTCTCTGTAAATTTATTATTTCTACATAGGGAAGGGTTATCCTTTCAAGAATGTGTCAACAAGTAGATTGTGATTTCTGCAGCAGTGAAAGCCGCAACTGGTCCTCCATGCTGGAACTTCTTGCTTGATCAATTAGTTCTGCAAATAAGTGCAAGGGATCCCACTGAAAGGAAAACGGCGCTCACGTTCAAAGAGAAATATACGAGAATTAATTTCTTAGTCTCCTGGTAATAAGCGTAGCTGACCAAAATAAGTAGAATTATATTTGGTTTGGTAAACCTCCTCTGACTTCTGTGCAACTCAAGATTCGTTTATCAATGCCCTCACGTCAAAACACAACCCAAAAGCAAATTAACTTGCGGTCTTTCTCTCTCTATCTGAGAGAAGTCAGCCCAAGAGTGTTAGAGCTGTATGTAATTTCGCTGAGGCGTAACAACTTATGCTTAAGCTTATCATATAGAAGAAGATATAAATACACCATGTAGCAAATAAAGCAAACTTTGCAGGATAGTGAGCTTTTAAGTCATACGCTTGAATGTATGTGCGAATAATGTGTTATGAATGCTAAAGAATACAAAATTTCAAATGATGTTAATGCGCATATCTGCACAACGTCGTTTTGCTTACAGTTATTATTCCAACTCGCAAATTTCGGTTGAAAATTTCTTTTTGAAATATTAGCGTTTTTAGTAGTTACGCTATTTTATAAGAATGTAAATGTGTCGCGTGAGAACAATAATCGGATTACTATGGAAAGAAGTCGAAAGAGTTACAAAATACAACACAGGAGAAATATTAGTTAAATGAGCACCAGGAACATTTTTTCGAGGTTTCTTGTATGACGCACAGCAGCGATTTTCAAAAAAAAGAATGAGGAAACCGGCTGAGAACTTGTAATGTTTCTAGCAGACTCATTCTTCTTATACTAGAATGGGAACCTTACAGTTCGATAGCATCTTGCAGCATTCAATTTTATATAACGTGCTAAATTCAACATACATTTCATTGTTATTATTTGTAAGAATAACACTAGTTTTTTGCTTTATCATTTTAATTGTTCATAAATTTAACTTTTTGTCCGTTAAACTGTGAATTTTGTGGGTGATATTGTGAACTTATGCCATGTTTTATGTCAAATCCATCCTTAAAGACTATGCAAAACTTCTTTGTTTTTGACTTTTATAATTTATGCGGGTTTTCTCCGTTAATAACGTGGGGTTTTCAGTGTTTTAGTACTTCTTCTTCCTAGAACTACAAGCTCTCTTGGGCCTTTGATTTCTGCAACAAGTGCCCTCAACCCTCTCGGTGCATTGGCCGCGTCCACCAATTTGAAAATCCGAAATCGTTTTTTTGTTCACAGAGTCAGATCAGCGTTTTCTCGGTTTCTCCGTCCTTCAGTGCTCCCGCTCTGCCGTTGTTCGTCAATATGATTCATATGGCCCACCTATTGCCTCCAGCTCGTCAAAAATTTCATACAGCTCATGGTCGTATTGAATTCGTTATTGGTCCCCGTCTAGCCGCCTCATGGCTCGTCGCTCAAAGGCGTTTATTGTATTTGCGGATGATTGGGTTAGGGTCCATGTATCACACCTATAACCAAAAACACAACTTTGAACATTGTTTTTCTGGGAATGCAGCAGGTCTTCATAATCATCAGAGCTGAATAAAACGTTTCATTTGTGAGCTATACTCTTCGGCGTATTTCGTGCCTTTCACTCACCGTTCTTGTTATTTTGGCGCCAAGAAACGCATATTCGTCCTCATTTTCAATACTGTATTCGTCGACTATGCTCGTTTGGGGATTTGAGGAGTTTTTTCTAGACTGCGTTATGAGCTTTGTTTTAATCTCATTTATTTGTGGCCCTACTAGGTTTACGTCGCGGTCGAGTTTCTTTAAGAGTTCTTTGGCGGTTATTAGTGACCGTGAGAAATGTTGATATCATCCGTATAGACTGCCACTTTGCTTGATTTGTATAATAGTGTGCCTCTTGTATCGACAGGTAGCTTTCGTATAAAATATTCCGGAGCTAGATAGAATAACAAAGGGGCCAGCCCGTCTCCCTGCTTTAGTCCGGTATATGTGTCAAAGGTGTCGGTGAGTTGGTTATTGATACAGACTTGGGAGATTGTCAACGTCATTGTCATTTTGGCAAGACGGACCAATTTTACTGGGATATTAAAGCGAAGCATTATTTGGTACAGTACGTTACCATCAAAACTGTTATAGGCTTGCTTAAAGCCAACAAAACATGTTAAACGTCTTTGTTGAGTTCCCAGCATTTCGCAAGTACCTGCTTGACATTAAAAAAATTGGTGTATCGTCGACCGTACTGCTCTAAGCCCACCTTGATACTCCCCAATAACAGCGTTGGCATATGATCTGACTTTATTTTAATAGTGTTGGCGTATTTATCTGATATTTTGTTTTATTCTTCGAAAATATTTTGTACGACGTACAAAGAAGTGCAATGCCTGTACAATTCTCGCACTGTAGCTTGTTACCGGTTTTGTGGATAAGAAATGTAATTGATTGGCTCCACTCACTTGGCATACGTTCTGCCTGCCAGATTTGTTGGACAATTTTGTGGATGGCTTTCTGATCATTGCTGCAACCATATTTAATGAGCTTTACCAGAAACCGGTCGATGCCCGGCGTATTTTTATTCCTTTGGGCTTTGATGGCAGACCGGACTTCATCCAGCTTTGGTGGGGTCAGTCTGAAGATTCCAATTTTCTGGGGCTGTGCGAAGGATTGAGGAGTTTTTTGAAATATCAAGCTCATTTTTCCTTAAGCCTGCTTTTATCAGCGATGATGTTGCTGGTATCATTATGGCAGAGCAAAGTATTGGGCCGATAATGTAGTTTCAAAGTTTTCACTACTTTGTGCGCTTGTCTTTTTTTGTTTTTCGCTAGACTAACATCGATGCTCCTGAATTTATCGTCATGGTATTTTCGTTTCTTATTTCTAATTTTCTTGTTAGCTACTCTTCAGCGATTTTCATACTCTTCGCTCTTCCTTCTGGTTTTCTTACCTAAAGATTTTTTGCACGCCTGATTCTTTTCAACCAACGAATGCTGGCATTCGTCATCGAACCAATCATTTCTTTTGTGCCAGGCTTGATATCCGATCATCTGTTCTGCCACGATCTTAGTTGTACTAATAGTATCCCGTTTTAGTACTAATTTCAGTAAAAATGTTGTGAGGGTCCAAGGAGAAGTTGTGTATACAATGTTTTGTTTATACAATGTATTGTGTGTACGTGCTAATAGAGTGGAGGGCAACTTTGCCCGAGTGCATTAGAAAATTCAATTTACTATCCATTGGGATCTTTGGATAAAAGGACAAGTCTTAGGCTCCCGACTGTGTCTGTAAATCTTGTGTTGAACATGCAATTTGTACCACCAACCGTTTGACGACAACCCAAAGTTATCTGGGTGGCTGTTAATATTGTAATTTACTTGTAGTGTGGGCATCAATTCTAAAATTCGAGCTGGATGATAGTATCCAACCGCAGTGTTTAGCGTTCAGTATCTTAATAAAAACTTCTGAGCCTTTAATACAAGACTGTAACGGACGAGTTCACCACAGCATCATCATATGAGCCGATATGCCCTCACAAAATCAGTTAGGAGGTCTTCTGAGAGCTTTGAATTTTTTGAACCAAGCTTCGAAATTGTTCGCATCATGACTGAAAAAAAATTTTCTTACCCCAGGAACTAAAAGTACTTTTGAACAGCGGAAGGAAAAAATATTGTAGCTGCTCGAAGGCTTTCTAGGCGTTGTATGTGTTTTGGATAGCATAGCTACATGAGAACATTCGGTAGGAAAAAATGGCCCTGGAGAGGATATTTGACGCCTGGCAGCAAAATATAATCTAAAATTCACTAGTAGCTCATTTGAAAATTATTGTGCCACAACTACATATAAAAGTGGGAATCATTAGTCTGTCAATCACTCGACAAAAATGGAAATTGCTTTTGCTACATTTGCCAAAATTTCTTCAATTAACTATGAAAAAGCTTAATGCCGATATTTTTGACGGATCCAAAATTCGAAAACTTCCGAAAGATACTTAATTTGGAAATGCTAGGACTGAGCTTGAATAAAGAGTATATTGGTGATGCGAAAACTTCTCGGAAACCCAAAAGTTAGAACATTTGGAACACCTCATTTGACAATTAAAACCTCTGGGATGCATTTTAAAATTTCACTTCCTCAAAAATAAGACTCCACTTCCGCCATAATCCCCTAGACAGACTTCCAGAAAATTTAAATGACATGAGCGAAGAGCAGGGAGAGCGTAGGCATCACGGTGTTCGCGTCAAAAAGGAGCGTTATCAGGGTTTCAACGATAGGATTATGATTTTTCCATAGTCCATATATAAGATAAGAGATTTGAAAAGATTTTTTTGATTGATTAATTTTTTTTTCATTAAATACTTGTATTTTTGCATTTTGACCATTGGCACCAGAAACTCATTCACTAGAGTTGCTGAAAAAATCTACTAGGAATTCAAATTTAGTAGGCAACAGCAAAAGTTTAATCGAAATAAGCTGTACTGTAAGCCAGTGTAATGAATAATATTAATTTCTTAAAACATTATTGTTTAACACCTCCCAATATTAACACGACACCTCCTCGTTGTCGTTGGACCAAATGCAGTTTTTCATTACTTTAATACACATATCGGTTAGGGAAATTCCAACGGTGCATTGGTTGTTTTATCCAAAATCGATTATAATAATAAATGGCTGTGATACTTGCCTATCTCAATGGCTCGCAGATAATTTTCGATTTTCGGAACTCACAAATTGCCCAGGGGAATGAAATTTGCAGATGATTGAATAAATGTATAAAAGCTGTTCGCTTCCTAGTATGGCAATTTCAGTTCAAATGTACAACATTTTCACGAATCGTTTTTCTAAACATTCCTCAGGAATTGTCAGCCCTGTTTCGTTCATAATAATATCAGTATTTTGTTTTGCGCGATAACAACTAACACCAAATACCAAACAATGCAAAACACACCAAAACAAAAGCAATTACAAAGCATAGATGCACAAGAGCTTCTCGAATGGAATATTCCTTTTTATATCTTGCAAAGATTGTGTGGTATAGAAGTTAAATCCATAAATGACAAAAGACAACGAGACTTTCGACGTTATAAGGTGCGTGGGATGAAGATGAGCGGTGTGCAATGTGGAAAAGTGAAAACCCCAACAAAATCTTCAGTGACGATGATGGTAACGATAATGGTGGTGACGAGGAAGACGGTGGCAATGGTAATTGCAATAGACGAAAAGCTTGAAAGTCCCTCACAGACTCCGCCACGCTGAAACAAAACAAGCCCAGGAATATAATTTTCCCTATCTCTACTGTGATGTGGTGTGATCTCCAAGTATGAAGTTCCCAGTTTTCACCAGGGTAGCAAGCATGGACTCATTGCGGATAAGAATGTTATTTGGTGAAATTGAGGCAGGATTCGCTCTTCGTCAATTTACTAAATAAATATGCAAATCTATGGTAATTTCCTAATTGTATGAAATTGATGCATAAGGATAACAGACACTATGAACAATAGACGAGATTCAAGAGAATGAAATGGAGAAACGAGTAAAATTGAAGTGGATATTGCCCATAATAGCAACAAATCCACATCAAGTTCAGAGCAAGTTTAGAATAGGGTGCGTTGGCCAGGACGATGAGTTGATTGAATGCTGAAATTGTGGAGAACAAAGGCAATCGAAATGGTATCGCTAATTAATAAAGCGGGAAATAAAAGCATTCTCGATATTAGTATTCGTATTTTCTCTATGAGCTAAGATTACTTTTCTGAAATCGAAACAAAAATTGATGCTGTTATTTCTGTCTTATATTAATCTTTCAATTTACGTTCGAAAAACGCAGGCCAAAAAAAATTTTTTAAAGAGAGGAAGATCGACGAATATATTGCCTACCAAGTCGAAGAGGTGATACATGTATGATTACAACAAAAATGAATCTCATTCTTTATAGTTTAATCAACTAAATTTTCGTCCCTCAGGACCTCTTCTAAATCAGGAAGTATAATTACCATAGTTCGAAGAAATAGTTGACTAACTTATAACAACTGAACAACATATTACTTCAACAAGCTATATCAGCCTTATTTCGTGAAAAAAAATCACAATTTTCTAAATAAACATGTTTAAGCTCAGCCAAATTGGCTGTTGGCATTTCAAATGTCAATTCACTAAATCAGTCCAGTTTGGACCACTGCTCTTAGTAAGTGGTAGTATCGTGTAAGTCTGTAAGCTAGTGTGCTCTATGAGATCCATGGTGAACAACAATCGACCTGGCTATAAGAGAAGACGAAGGATGGATGCTTCACATGAAGAGAGTTAAAGGGCAAAAATGCTTTAGACATTAAGCAAATGGACGGCCATCTTACAATACTGTGAAACTCCGATGCGAATTAAGTACGCCATCTCGTATCGTATCCAATCAACATTGTATTGTGATTGTACATGGGGTTTTTCTAAGGTTACAGAGTTTTATACTTAACGTTCATAAACTAAATAAAAAAATGATTTATATTACAGATAGTTGCTGTTCAGACAGATTTGTCCACTTGTTCATTTCAAATCAAAGTTTCTGATTTCCTGGGTATTTCTCATCCCCCATCGACGTAGTGCAATTGTTGTTCGATGGCGTTTACAAATGCATACATATAACAAAAAACGATTGATATTTGCTACGAGATTAGGTCACGTTCACGAATCGCAGCCTGGCAGCATTGTATTTTGGCCATGACTTGATAAACAAATAAATGACGGGCCCAATTTTTCGTAATTTTATTTGTGCATAACTCGAATTTCTTTGAAAATGCTTTCTCCAAATATGTTCATCAATTTATACGCCATAAGGGTAGAAAGCTCTCCTCAGAAAATGCAGTTGATCAGATACCAGTATCAATCGACAAAATTAGTTTTTCGCCTAATTTTTCCAGCTTCTAAAATGATCTCTCTAAAACAAATGCGGAATAAGGTGACCAAATAGAACTCTAACAAGAAGAAACAGCTTTATGTCTCACAAACTTCATTCGAGACTAAGCTGGTCAACAAAAATATTCTCGAACTCAAGTTAAGGATGACGATGAACGTTACGAAGTAACCAAAACAGTTGATAAGGAGATTAAAAAAAGAATCATTTAGCCTCGGCACCAAGGGAACGACATTGAAAGTTATTGCTACATTGCTGAGCGTGGAAAAGGAGCTGAAGAGCTAAATAAGTTTGAAGCTAAGACTGCCAACATGCACCACAATGACAGTGCTGTAGCTAGCCCAGAGGAGCCAAACCAAGTGGCGCTTATAAAATGTCCAAACCCAGCAGAATCTGCCAAAGCATGGAATCGATGTTGACTTCCGCTTTGTATGTACCGAAATGCAACAAAGGAAGTGCAAAATACCCAAGATATCAGAGCAAAAAAAGCTCTTAACTCCACATGCGAAAAGGACACTACTTAAGGACCCTAACAGGGACCCAAAAAATTAAGTTTGAGCAGCACGAGGATGCTACATGTAGTAAATTGACAGACGGAATCGCATTTCGGTTGAACAAAAGCAGATTGCTTCCTGTTAAGCTTGAGTTGAAATTGGCAAACAAGGAGTTTATCAAATATGCCGGTTTTGCTCCGGCAAATTTTGTATTCCCGGTCAAAAATAAAAACAACCGCTGGTCAATCAGCGAGAATCATCGAAGGATCATAGACATTTAGAAAATATTCATTCAACAGATAGATCCAAACAATCTGTGTCAAAAAAATTATGCTCTGAAGCATACGGAGAAGAATTCGCAAATACTGCATACCACGTATTGTGTCCATAAAAAGAACTAAAGCCCCACAAAAGCGTTTGTTCTAGGATATGGAATGCATTTGGTGCTGCATGAAACCATTTCTAAGATACAGAGAACGATACATAATACTTATATTCTCAGGTTACTTTGACTACCGCCACCTAAGCTTGGGATAAAGTCCTGTTCCAAACTCGAAGCAATTTCAAGGAGGATCGTGTTGTAGTGATTAGTTGTCGGGAGAAGGATATTTTCAGTGTTTGACTAACGGCAAATGAGTCAACGTTATCTTCCCGAGTTTGCCTTTCATTCTTATTGGGGGTATTTTCAAAGCACACTCTGTTGAATGAACAATGGGCATCATCTTGTCTTCAGAGATAAGAAAACCCCAGAGATCCTAGAAGCAGTGGCTAGAACCAACCATACTTTTGCTAGAATGACGATTTGAGATATTTCTTTATTATAAACTTTATTACTCTTTATTTCTAAACTTCTATATGATTCCAGACGGTTTAATTGGCAATAAGGTAGCCAGCGCAACGCGAATGGAATTAAAAATGGTGAATCGGCACAGCTCTGGTGCTTCATAAGAAGCTAGCATATAGCAAAGAATAAAGAGGTTGAAACGTTTTATTACTATAACTCTAAAAAATAATTAAAAAGGTTTTGAATAATTCAAAGCCAAATTTGTAATGCATTTTCCTTGGAATTTGTGATGTATTTTCGAAAATATAATATTTAATTAATAATTATATAATTGTCGGAGTAAACGGTAGGTCGCACCGGCAGCGAAAAAAGGAATAAGGTTAAATAGATAGGGTTATTTGAAAATACAAAAGCCGAATAATGGCGGACGAAGGAAGTTACTTTTAAACAACTAGCTCACCACGCGGGCGTGGGGGTTATAGGACATTATTTAAGCCCTGATATTTTCATGTCACATACAGACACACAGAAAGAGCTTATTCTTTCATATTAAAATACGGAAATAAATAGAAATAATCAATTGAATTGTGATGCGCTGCGTCCAACACGAATTTCCCTCTCTGCTTGGTTTCGGGACTTTACTTGCTTCTGCTGCGCTGATTCTGATAACCTCTGCTTCCTCCAACACAGCTTTGTTTCGGGACTTCAATGAATTCCGCTGCGCTACCTCGGCATTCTGCTTACTATCTTCTAGGCATCGATGTTAATCAAAATGTTCTCTTGGGCTTTGTCATTCAAAGGTTTTGCGATTACTTCTGCAATTACTTCTTGATTCTCTTTATTATCGTCAATACTTCAGAATTCCGGGTCCTTATCCTCAATACTTGATACTGGAATATTATCCTCAAAAATTAATACTAGATTATTATTCTCAAAACTTGACACACGATTATTATCCTTAATACTTAATTCACAATTTCTATTTTAACTCAACATTTAATTATCCTTCTTATAGGTATATGTGCACAACAAACAAGTGAATTATATTGAATGAAAATTTTTCTCGATAGCGTTCCAAGGATTTTTTTTCTATAAACTGCGAATTTTTTTTCTGAGACATTTTTTTCTAACACGTTTTACATTGACACTTTCTTTTATTTATTTTTATGTCGCGTACACAACCCAATACATAACAAACCTTTCAACGAGACATGATAGATCTTCGGCAAATGGCAGAACCCATCCTTTTGGAGTTTTTACTGAACAAATTTTATATTTAAAATTCTTGCACGAACCGCAAAGTTTTCATAGAAAGTTTCTTTTCTTTTATTTTGATGCAAAAAATATAAACATTTTATAACAAAAAAATGGTTTATTTCTATAACTCTACTTTACATGGCACCCGAAATCATATTGAACGTTAAACTTATTGATTTTTTTTAGTTTCATATAATTTTGGGGTGATCAAACGTTGATCCTTTTTTATCTGCTAAAGAAGGATACTATTTAAATATGGTTATAAAAGTAATTGATTAAAATAAAAAAATTCGCACAATTTAAGAACATTAAAAAATTTAAGACTTATCTCTGTTTGGGCCTTACGAAAAGTCTGAAATTATGATTTTGAAAAACTCCCTCAAACGACAAAAATGAATGAAGATATTACGATTTCACATTTGTGGACTACAATATATTGAGAGTAGTATTTTCTTGATGTAATTGAATTTGTATGTCCTTAGGTATGCATAAAAATTTTAAAACAAGTATTAAAGTCCTTCTTCTTAAAGTCCTTTGTCCAACTAATTATTCCAAGCATTAATCCGATAAGAAGTTAAAAAATTGAAAAATCGTTTGAAGCGATAGTGGGTATCAGTTACTCGGTAGTTTTCTGGAAATATGAAAACATTGAGTTGTGGAAACGGAATTGTTATCGCGCGTATCGAAATACTAGGATTTCGAGGACTCCTCATTTTGAACCATCTCCTCTTCTTAAACCCTTCGCTCGGTTTCGTAAGCTTGTTCGTCACGTATGAATAAAATTCATGAAGTTTGTTGCAATTACATGAGGAATTTTTAGACAGAAAAATTGTGTGTGGCATGTATCAAACAAGCGAATCCTGTAATATTTCTGCTCAGTTGTGCTATTTAATTATAAGAGGTTTACCACTCCAACAGCGCCTCTACATTGTAAATATATTTTTCCAAGTCAGAGGTGAATCGTAAATCGAACAGTTTTTATCCATCGCACCATGCAAGTCGTCGTTCCATTGACAAATTTTGTGCTATTTATTTATTACATGACATGGAGCCACGAAGAAGACACAGAAATGAAATGAATATATCGGTTCAGATAGTGAAACTGTCAATTTTGTGAGTTTAAAGAATGAACCTTGCCCATACGTGACACAAAACATTTTAGGTCCTTGGTTTATACTTACACACCATATGGGAAGCAATGGAATTAAACATTCTAAGCACGAACCAGGAAAATAGACGAGCTGTTTTGGAAATAGTGGAATAACCATGTGGCCTGTCAACAGTGTCAGTTTGCCGTCGCCAACATATATACAAAGCTTTTTTCAGAAATAGCTTGCAGCACGCATCTTAGTAGTTGCCTAAATGTCAGTTTCACGGCTACAGCGGAACGAACCGGACACTGCTGGTTAGTATTTGCAAGTAAATATATATATATGTATACGTGGTATTTGATGTCAATTTTTCGTCACCTCACCAATAATGCGCTTGTGTTTTCACATACTTTAATCAGTTATGGTTGTTCAAAATGAACGTGAACGATCCAGATTTTGAGCGTTTTGTTTTTGATCAATTATAAAATGAGAATAGTGATACAAGTGATGTAGAGGATCAACATTTCGATGAAAATGTTTGTATATCTTCAGACCACGAAACAGCGACTGACGTTTCAAACTGGAAAGAACGCATTTTTGAAATCGATGAACAATCTAACGCGGAACCCTCAGGCAACCAAGTGTACTATTTAGGGAAAAAAGTTGGAAATAGGGAGCAATTTAAGTGGTATAAAGACTCTCAAAGGACCGGCTCGAGGACCCCTGACCCTAACATCGTTCGATTTCGGAGTTCGTCCAGAACATCTGATATCAACACTAAAGTGGATTCTGGAATATTCTGTTCAGAGAAGAAAATTTGAAAAACACTAATATTAAGTTGAAGCAAAATTTAGACAGAAATATAGGTCAGAATTGAAAGATATTGACACTACAAAACTATGAGCACTAATTGGATGTCTGATTTCTACTGCCATATCCAAAAGCCACAAAGAAGATATTTCATCCTTGTTTTCGATGAATGGGAAGAGAAGAGAAATATTTTGATGCATTTTCGCGGAAAAACGTTACCATTTTCGCTGAAATTTTTAATGTTTATGCCAAAAACACCAGATAAATATGGATTGAGACCCTTGTGTTTAACTGACCCTTCGATAAATTATTTCTATAATGGTTAGACAGTGGCGGCCAAAAGTCTACATACAACACCTTAGACTGAGTTTCTGAGTCATTTGAAGCTTTAATCAGAAAACCATTGATGCATTTTTTGTCGTTCTCAAAAATATACATTTTCAAAAACAACAACAAAAACTTTTCAAAACAAACTTGAAAAGAAATTTTAACAAACCGAAAAAAAATGACGTGACAAAAGTTTACGTACAGTCAGTGTGCAAGGAAACATAACAGCATTTTTCTATGAACCTATTCGTTTATTTGTTGTACACTCTGGGAAACATAACAGAATTTGTTTAAGAACTTTGTCTAAGATTCAAAAAGTTAAAAAAATAGTATTGAAGGATGCTAGACGAAAGGATAAACACCTTTGTGGAAACGATTAAAGTATGGGATCAACAATTTTTGAAATTTTTCACGATCATCTTGGCATGACAAAGGTCAGTCCTGGGTACCACCCATACAACCTCTCAAGACGCATCGGATCAACACCGCGTGGAGTCTTCCCGCGCGTTTGAGGCCGATGTAGTGAAGAAAAGGACTATGAATCAAATTTTTACTAGAAATGAAACTTGTGTGCATCATTCGGAACCTGAGTCCAAACAGACATATAATGGATTTGAAAGAATATTTCAAAGGACGCAGAAGGGATAAATTTGTCCAAAGTTGTCTTCATTACCCACGGTGAAATGCCTACTCCCAAGTGCCGTGTAGAGTTGGCTGCCCTGCGCAAGGTGTGCTCCGATATTTTGGATCATCCAATCTGCAGTCATGACCTTGCTCACTTTAATTATTATCTGTTCCCTGTTCCGTATCTCAAGCGATGAAGGACGCAGTTTCAGCTTATTTTTCAGACATAGACAAAATATTTTTTATGACGGTTTACCTAAGCTAATTTCATACCAAATTTTTATAATTGAAACCGAAAAATTTTTTGAGCACATACAATATTTTCAATATACTAGCAATCTTCATTTTTCACATGTAGTTTGTGTGAGTGGTAGAGAGATTTTGAGCTCGAAAACCGATTTCGCCGATGGTGAACCAAAAAACCAAAAATGTGCGATAACTTTCAAGAAAAAGTGTATTCTTGGATTTAGTACCACATGGTGATTTATCATTTTCAAAAGCCACTTGGTTTTAAGTAGTATTAAGTTAGTATTGGTCCAAATATGCTGCTAGGTAATAAGATAATCTAATACCAAAGCTTGGGTTTCACAAACGCTTTTCGGAGCGATTCCCTTTAATTTTTTCATAATGTTCCGGGCAACCTAGCAGAGTTTGACTAGATATCCTGACGTTAAAGTTTTTTATCTTTTTTCTAAAACCACATCACTTTTGCAATCAATGGATCACTATTATTGGACTTTTATTGGCAACGAACATTTTTGTAAGCAGTTATGGCCGCTGACAGCGGTGGGGAAATAACTCTTTCTGTCTTTGACCCTGCGTAAAATTATAACATTTTCAATGCCAGTAAAAGTTGGTAGGATGGTTTGAGAAGAATGAAGCAAGCTGAGATGAGGGCTGTCTGGCAAAAAAATGGTCGTGAGATGGTCGATTACTTGAATAGTTCAGCTGAAGTACGGGAACTGATACATTATGTTATGCAGACCTGTATAAGTTAAGTGCACCAGTTAGACCTAGAAGTGGAAAACGATGACGCAAGCAAACTAATCATGATAAAACAATAAAAAATTATGTTCTTTCCCAGTTCACCGAAGAAGCAGCTGAATTTGTTTCATAACGTGCTGGAAAGGATTTTCTACTAAAGGCTTAGCTGAGGCTTTTTGACTAGTAGACCAGGCCATATCTAAATTAGAAGCAATGAATCCAGATACTGACTGGTTTGAAAATAGAAGCCACCGAATTGATTCTGACATATTTTACTACAGATATATTAACGATGAAAGAAGCAAACTACTAATAGGCAAATAACATTAAACATATTTAGGAGACCTTCAACTAGGGCCAGAGCGAAAGATGTGTGATTTTTAAACCGTTTGGTTTCTGCAGACTCATAATCATGTATGGACATACTCCGATGATTGAGTTTAGTTCTTTCATTTTCCTATATTGTTCTTAAAAATCAATTCGTTAATTCCTTACATATTTCAATGGATATACACACTGATCACGGACATACATATAGAAACTTCATGAAGTAAGTAGAGAAAAAAACAAATTGGTGTCTAATTTTGACTTTTCATTTGATTTGATTTGAGGCTCCGCATCAATTTCGTATGACTGGCAACGCCTGTATTTTAGATAGACAACAAAACTGTGTTATTGGAACTACATACTTGTACGAAAATATTAATCAGATAATTGAATTTCAGATCTGAGTCATTCAATTCTTAAATCATATTACAGATTGCTTCCTCATGAAGCCACTCCTTATCTGCAAAACAAGCAAACTACGTGGGCTGCATATGTACGTTCTTTCGAAGCTTCAAAGTCCAAAACGTGTGGAATCAACTCCTGTCTTTGATCAGGTCTTTTAATGAAATATGAAGTATCAAGCCCATTAATTTTACCACCATAACTCTTCGGTTCCTCCACCACTTTGCAGAGTATTTTTCTTTACAACACACTATTCTAAGACCAGCGATATGCATTTTTCATGCACCCATGGGAGACCACAACTCACTTTTCCCGACTATGTTTTGCTCCGATGGTGGTATTTTCCCTGAGCTCAGGCTCTATGTAGTGTGTATGAGTAATTGTAATTAAACATCAGATGAGTTCCTAATTTATGATTATTAAAGCGATAAAAATTTTCGCTTTCCTGACGTTTTACTTGTATTCCTCTGGTACCCGGGGACTGATGTAGATGGTGGTGTGAAAAAGCTTGTTGAGCTTATAATTTAAATGCCCTCATAATTTAGACATCAAGGAGATGTTGGGGTGACATGGTAATAGTTGGAAATAGTGGGAAATGAGGTGAGTTGATTTATGAGAAGATTTACTTTTCATGGATTTTCAAAATTAACCAGGGTCGCTGTGAATAACTTCCGCAGATACCGCGACCCGTGTCGGCAAAATCCGAAAGTTCTAATTAACTATGAAATGTTCTCCAACGTAATATTAAAAAATTCAATCAAAAATTTATGAATTTGATGACAAACAATCTTAAATCTCAAAAAATTGAGATGTTGAACTGTAGATATTTGATACACTTAGGTTCCACCTGATTACCTACTCTTCGGTATACAACTGTACTTCCTAATATATTTTTTTTGTAAATATATGTGCTGGATTTCATTTTTTGAGCTAGTGAGCTTATTAGCTGTTAGTCTTTCAATGGGCTGACGTTGAAATGTTTTGTGAGCCGAGAAGAAATAAGGACCCTAGCTTTGTTACAGCAACTGTGGGTACACGAAGCGCGAGGCCGGTGGACCGTACGACTAATTGGTGTCCTGGCCCCATGGTTCTGCAAAAAGCATGGCCTGGCTGACACAACTACTCAGAAGGCATGGGAATATCAGTCTTTCTGTATAACATGGGAAAGTCTCCGACCCATGTTTACTTGTTCTACCTGGGCACAACAGATGGCGCCTGTTAAACAGCTTCGCATGGAGAGATCCTAGTCCAGAGATCCAGATGGTCCCGGCTTTGTTTGCATATCTCCGAGAAAAAAGCGTGCACTCCAGAAAATATAACGAGAAAAGTATTGAAATCTAAAGACAATAGGAACCGTCTTTGCAACACAGACGAAAGAGGAGCCTCTCTGACACCAATATCGTCTCCTTCTTGCTTGAAGAAGGAGAATACCCCTTACCCGAAGGCGCAACTTGACGAGACGAAGTAAGGTGATAAACAATTGTTGATAACGCTCTCGCTAAGAACGTAGGACGCTTTGAGAGAGGATTCAGAGCGTGAATCGCCATAATCTCTAAACCAAAAAAAAACCTATTTTTGAATTTTATATTGTTTTATCGTTTTTGGTAAGTTAGTGTTTCCGTTTCCTGGGTCTCCATTCAGCCTCGTATCCGGTGGTTTCTTCATGATCAATAAAATTTTAGAAGTGTCCAGCTTCTTCATTTCTTTTCTTTCATAGGCGATTGCGACATTTGCAAATTTTATTTCTCGTCTTTTGCAACTGTGTAACTTAATAAGAACCGTCGCTCCTAAATATTATCTCTTCTTTTGCTTCTGTTGTCTATTTTTCTAACCTGAATTTTGCCGATTGTTTCGTTTCCTCAAAACCAGAATTGAATCGGTCATTTCAAAAACCGCATATGTCACTCAATTAGAATTGTTCAGAAATTAATAAAAACTGCTTCAAATACAAACAAATGAGTTTTCAATGACTTTTCTATGTTTAATTTAGTATTTGAGTGGTAAAAAATTAAAATAGCGAAAAACCTTTACAGTTTATTGGTAGAAATAATGGAAAAACTTGAAAAACAGTTCTTGACTTACGTTGTTTTAGTGAGAAATAGGGTTAGTGCTATATAATTTAACCAAAACAATCGTAGTAATCATTTTTTTTAATGCTTATAATAGAGAATTACACTTAAAAATAATCTTACTAACGTTTCACATGTATTAATTTGTCATTTTTAATGTATTTATGGTACATAGTCATATTCTCCATCAGTCTCTTCTGAATTATCTTCAACATTTGCAGTTGGCCAGCTAAAAATGTTGTTATAAAATGGCATATGCTCCTCCGGAATGCTATCTTGAACTTGTTTTATATCGTCTATTTTCTTTTTATTAATGGGAACTTTCAAATCAAAGGCTTTGGATGATAGAGGTGAAACAGAAGTTGATATTTATTTTATTAATGAGAATGTATTTTTAATCAATCCATCTATATATTCCTCGGCTATAATAGTTCCTTTCCGATCTGAATCATACTGAAAACTCATGGCCAAGGTGGTCAAAGGTGTGAATGACTTTTTCTGTTCCTTTGGGACTTTTTTCCATATTCAGATTCAGTTGACAGACATGTTTTTTTGTACAAAGTGGCCACAATTTCTTAAATTCTGAAACATCTTCAGTTTTCAGCTCTATGACTGTAAATGTTGAGCTGGGGTTCGAAACCAAATCAATGTATTCTCCTGGGACGTAGATACGATCATGCTTTGGAACATTTTTTTATGACTCCAAAATCACGGTCATTTGGTAAGAACGAACGACCACGTATGGGAAAATACTGATAAACTCTTTCAAATATTTTGGAGTCAGTCAAAGCCAACATAAATCTCAACAACGTATTATTTTTATTTTGACCAGGGCAGCCGTCAGCAAAAAGATATAAATACTTAATATGTGGCCCAATGTTATTTTTTATATAATGCATCAACATTAAGCATACGTCATTGGCTCCTTTTTTAGCAATGCCTTCGTGATACATGTAAAATGTCTGTTTTTAAGTCCTTAATACCAAAACAGTGAACCCATAATTGCCATAAATAAAAAATGTTTTGTGTAGGCATGTGAGGCAATGGTAGATTTTGCATAAAATCAAATGTTCTAGCTGCAACATCATCTTGTTCCTTACACAGATCTTGAGCTGATGAAATTTTGTTGTAAAACTTCTAGGCACGTCTTTTATGGATCATTAACTGAGCTTCTACCGAACGTGTTGCATTTTCTGATAAGTTTGATTGTTATATTTTTGTTGATAGTTCTTCGCAAGATATACATGTGTTGACTTGTGGTCGACCAAATCTGAGGGAAAAGTTTTCATTAAAGTATTGTAAGTAAAATTTGTACTTTACACCGTGGATGTGGATATTTTGTGTTAAACATTAAATGTACTTTTTTGACATCCAATGTCTTTTCCTGCATAATGTGTCTTTTTCCTAGGAAAGCAGAGGATGTGTTGGTGTTTCGTGTTACTTTTCGCGAAAAATAATTTAGTTAAAGACATGTGAACTTCAAATATGACATTATTGGCGGTGGTTTATCTATCAAAAACAATCTAATCAAAACAAAGCAAATTTAAAAACGTCCAACTCAGTCATAAACTTCTCCTGCCATTTAGTAGTGCATGCAATAACCTCTTAAGTCATTGACTAATGTTGTTTATGCAATGAACGTCTTTGACGCGGTATTATTTAAATAGGAATCATCTCCATTTAAGAAACCATTTTCAGCAAAAAAAGCATAAAAGCATGTTGGAAAAAAATGTGACTTAAGAGGTTTTTGAAATGACTGATTCAATTTTACAACTTTTGCAAAATGGTTTGTAGATGTTCATCTTCCTTTCTTCTTTCTTTCTATCGTTTGCATTTCTAAACGTTTTATAGGTAAAGCTGAAAAAATGCTTGTTTGCTTTCGTCATTATTTTGTTTTGATCTTGCCGGATTACACTTTGTAACTACTTCCTTTTTAAGTTCGTTTGTTCTTGTTTCCTTAATTGTGTTTATATCCTTGGTTAGAAGTACAAGAACACTACAGAAAACTAACATGTCTCAAAGAGTAGTTTTTTCATACTTTGTTTTTCATCAAAAGGATCAAAAATAGTCAATATTTGATTGAATTTTATTTTGCTTATAAAACCGCAGCAATTGGTCTTGGCTTAGCGAAAATAAGGTTTTGGCATTCTTCGGAAGTAAATGCTGTCTACTCTCCTTTAACGGGACAATTCAAACTTGTTTTGAATTTTGTAGCGCTAACATGCATTCTCTTTTCAGGATGCTCTATAAATCTGCGCGCGGGTTAAGAGCCTTGAACTCAGGGGGGCATTCTAACAAATCTATACAACGATAACGACACCACTTCATATTAACTGCAGACTTGTAATAAAGTTCGTTGTATTGTCGGAATCTGAGATTACAAATTTTGATCTCACCAAAAATCTTGACTCCCGATTCGAAGAGTGTAATTTCATATTTTGAATTGTATTTTGAACAGTCCGTCACTCACACACATGGAACATGTAACATACGGTGAAATTTTTTGATATAAAAAATCAGATAAATTGAGAAATTACTTTAAAGCGAAATTCGTTTTGTCATTTAATATTCGATCAATCTTCACAAGTGAAAATTTTTTGCCTCCAAACTTACTCCAGTCGAACTTTCATGTTCTTAAGGCCTTTTTTATGTCGACGTTCACTGTCTTAGAGGACGATATTTTGGAAATTAGACCCTTCTTATAGCTCTACAGCTATAGTCACAGATGCTTTTCCAATTCCGCAACGAATCACGTAATATCAATCTGTGACATCAGAAAAACTTAAGCTGAAAAGACAACACAGCGCTGTGCAGCAGCTTCAGTGGTCCGCAGTGCGCTATGCTGGTAATCGTTGGTCAACTATTCTTTTAGCAGTCTCTTAACTTTTGGCAATAGGAACTCGAAAGCAAACATTATATCAGACATGGTGCTATCCTAACTCCATAGGCAGAAAATAAGGATAAATTCCCTTTAAAGATTGATAAACTCCGAAGGCTATTATTAAAACTCCCTGGAACCGGGACTTGAGGCGCTCTGTGAATAATGCTACGATGTATCACGAGGACGATTTTTTTTTTTCAAAGATGGAATGTATTCAAGAAATGTTCAAATTGAACTTAGAACTCCAACTAAATACGATAAAAAAATCACAACTTTACCAATATACGATGCTGTCACGGCTACTATAAATTGTTACCTGATGTGGTTTTGGGAATATTGGATTTGATTTCTGTGTTTCTTACAGGTTAAAACCTTGCCAAAGGCTCTTAAGGATTGACGTGAGCAGCCACTTACTGGATGTTCTTGCATTTCAGTATCTCATTTGTTATACGCTACATATTTTTATCACATATTACGTTTGAACTTTATAGTAGCCAACCTTATGCTGTGACTTTGTTATCATCTTTCAAGTTGGTATAGACCGAATTCTGATAATTTTTCCACAGAATGCAAAAGTGATTATCTTCTTCATAGAGGCTTTGGGGATCTTCAAACTGCTCGCTGTTCATGCTGAAGGTCGCTGTATAAGTGCTTAAGAAATTAATCAAGAAGATTTTTGTACGCGCAATCAGAGCCGCTGGAGATTTATCTTCTCACTGACGAGATTTATCTTCTCACCAGCACGGCTTTGGGTCTCAAATCCATCAATGAGGTAATGAATGTTGTTCCGAGAGATATAGCTCACTACTGATATTGAATGAGAAGAATGCTCTTAATTTACTAAGATAGCCGGGAGTCATAAGCGCTCTTAAACATACATTCAGGGTACCAACATACCTGATGAGGACACGGAAGAATAATCATGGGGCCACTGAATGCAGTGCGATGTAAATTACGTTAAGAAATATACAAAATTCCATTCCGAGTACTGCACTATATAATGGTAGATTATGTGGGTTTAAGCTAGCAGTGGAAATGAAAGTGGTCATTCTGACAAAGAAAGGATCCTCAGGTTTCAGGCTCTGTAAGTAGAAAATATTACTTTTCGGTCGAAGAACGCAACTGCTTAGGCTTAATACTTCGTTCTTAGAAATGTTTCTTTGTATCGTTGTGGGACGATTTTAACGTAAAAAATTTGTAATTTAACTTCATTGACTCCATTCTTTCATTCGGACCTAAGGTCAAGGCCGACGGTCTCAACAAACAAAAGTACCGGAAACATTCAACTCAGGTACAGAAGCAAAGACTCTTATGAATCGCATCGGTATAAAGCACCGTTATGTTCATTTCGGTGGCTGCGCTTAGTACTCTCCTAGCGGGAGACTGTAGGAACATTTAGCTTTGTAGGAGAGTGAGGTTATATCATATATGGAGAGGGTACGGCATCTGGCTCTCTGACAATCGGCGTAATTAGACGATGCTTCTAATAAGTCACGTGGTGCCATGGCCCAGTCGAGGACTCATTGGAAAAACACACCGAGAAAACGAGGGATCTCTTTCTTGAAAGTCTATTAGATGTGATGATCTTATCAATTGAAAAGTGGAACTGTGTGGTAGATTAAACTCAGGTGATTTTTCTAATAAAAAAAGAAGATGAACCGCCGACTGAAGAAAATTGAAGTGGTAACCCATGCCCTCTAACATTTCTTCTCACAAACAAAACACCCCGGATCCCGGAACTGGTGAGAAGTCTAGCCCGATGTAATGTGACAAACAGTTTCGAACTGGGTTCTCAAACTTGGCAGGAGACGTGTTCAGGAAGTAGTCTGTTGGCTGGAAAGTATATGCTGCTGGCAGTATGTCTCTTTCTATGTGAAGAGCTTTTTCCTCCTTACCAGAAAATACGGTTTTGAAAGCATAATAAGCTTCCCGAATCGCTTTTGTCGAGAAGCACCTAGAAACGTGCATCGTTTCAATTCTTTTTACTTCACTTCACAATATTCTTCACCATTTATGGTTCAAGAGTTATTGTATCAAACGCACATTAAGTGGTTAAAAAATAAGTTCGAGCAAAGTCTTGTCGAGGGCTCGGTCCCTTCGAGATGATTGAAAGGGTTCGTTCCCTTAGAGATGTGTAGTCATCATACTGAAGTAAAGGAACTTATCTTGCTTTGAGAGGACGCGTTCTAAGGATATTTTCCTGCATATTGATGAACGCTCAGCGAATCTTGCCCACTTCTTAACGAGCGAAACAGAAGTTTTGGTAAATCTTCCAGCCTGCCAAAAACTCATTCCTTATCGTCTTTGGTGAATTACCAAGAAACCTGCCATGACCGCCTTTTATACATATTTTCATGATGCATTATATGCTGGGGATTGAAAGAAACTTAATAGAAGGATTGAATGCAAGATTCATATAGTGTAGTAACAAAGTAATAAAGTTAAGAAACTGTGTATAGCTAGCGATATGTGTGAATGTAACTACTAGAAGATATTAATTGATTTCTTCTATTCTCTTTTACCATTACCTTTTATTGTAAAGACTTAAATGTTTTATCGAATTGATTGGAAAAGCTTGACTACAGTTGGTACTTATTGAATGAGCAACAAATATTTTTTTAATTTTTAATTATTTTTACTTTGATGCAGCAGTGTTATGCTTTTTGATTTTCCATATACCACTTTTCTTGCATAAATTTATCTTTCGGCAGGAACTTATGGGATTCTCATTCGTTAGTTACTTGTTCACGACAAAATTGTTTATGTTTTTTGAATTTCATAAGTTGAGAGATAATCGAAGGAATTTCTTTTGCCAATTTGTACCAATTGTGTTCTTTTTCAAAAAGGTTTTTGTATCAATAAATGATTTTCTATAAATATTGTTGGATTAGTAAGAATTTAAAAATGTCATTTCTAAAGGTGTACGTACATAAGTTGGCAACATTCATACTGAAAGGTATAGAATGACCGTTGTAATTAAGTTTATAGTTAGTTTTATTGGTAATTTTATCATAAATAAGTTAAGTTAATGGCTGAGCGATGTCGGCAAATTGTACGTATTTATTTCGAAAAGATAGTTCTGTTCGAGTAACTCATTACACTCCGTCAATTTAATGGGCGACATCATCGCCCATCATAACATATAATAAGGTTAACCATGGATCGTTTTCACAATACGATTACTTACACTGGTAATACGCAACAATCCCGACGTCGCAAAGAGCGATATGCAGAAACCATGGTAGCTGCAAAACGAAGTATCGATGAAGACCCTAATAAGTCCATTCGACATCGTGCTCAACAATTAAGGTCGTGAAGTGATGAGCAACTACTTGTTGTTGTCCAAACACCGTTACATCCAGAGAAAGCCACTGTTTGTTGTGCTTCATGGGCCAGTGGAATCATTGATTCATATAAATAACAGTAAATAACATTAAAGTCAATGGTGGCCGCTATAAGGCCATGATCTATTACTTTAATACAGGGGACTTATCATCGTATTTCCTGTCCTACGGAGGGAACTGGGTGGCATACAGCTCGTGCAACCATCGACTTATTGTAGGAAGCATTTGATGAAGGCATAATTTCTCGTTTTGGACCTGTGAACTGGCTTGTAAGCCCATGTGAATTAACACCGCTGGACTATTATTTGTGAGGATACGACAAATCACTCATTTATGTCAACAAACCCGAGACGCCTTACCATATAGAACCCAAGATTTGCCGCATAACTTGCGAGATAAGGCCCCAACTATTGGTTTGTCGAAAATTGGAGCTCTCGTTTAGACTTCCTCCGTACCAGTTGTGGCGCTGACATACCCATAGTCATAATTAGGGCAAAGAGTTATCTTTTAAACCAAACAGAAACAAGGCGTCCTTATCCTTACCGCTGCTGTGGATCACATCAACGAGACTTCTTGACTTTGCGAACAATATTGCTATCGAAAAGAATAAAAACCAGAACAAATAGCCCGTAAATTGAGCAGAAATGTGCAATCTTAGCTACAGGGTGACATGAAAAGTACTATTTTGAAAAATAAAGGAAGTATGTGCTGAGAAATTGAATAGAACTTTGTGATGCAATATGGAAAAGATGGGGTTTCAATGCTTCCTCTCTGCCAAGGATCCCCGTTCAGCAGAAAGAATTACGAGGGCTAGATTGAAATCGTTAAATGAGATAAAAATTTGACTCCAGAAAACTGGGGAAAGGTATTTTAAGATTCATTTGTGTCTAATCATTACCATTATGCATATTGATATAAATCTGGTTCTCAAAGAAAGTTTACATTTCAGATATTGACAGACGAGTTTACGTTAGCACAGTGGAACATGGGGAATGGTGTAATCGCGACTGCGTTTTTGTTACAGTAAAACATCCAACTAGAAAAAACCTCAAGTATAGAAACTGACAAAATTCACATTGCATAGAGCACAGGCAATTTTAATCCAAGAAAGTGCTGGAGAAAAGATCGCTGCCTCATATGAACGATTAGTTCTGAGATGGAGCACTATTTATGGAGCCTTAACTAAAAATTTCTAAAATCGATCCAGCCCAAGAGAACTTTAAGGCCTTGTCCTGGCCGTGAAGTTCCCCTAATACAATTGGAAATTTGTGGATGATTCTCAAGTTAAAAGGTCCTGAAATTGTTATAAAGTTAGTAACAATTTGGAAATCAGATTATAAAGACCAATACTAGTTATCATAATGGTCGATATATCCTGGTCAAAGACATGATGTCTGACGAGAATTGACAGGGACAATTGTTTGAAATTAACTTGGAAACTTTCTACGTTTTTTTTCTTGTACAGTAAATTAGCTATGTGTGCGATGTGTTTAGATGCTTAAATGCTTAAGCATGTGCTTAAATGTCTGCGAGCTTAGTTTATGCGAGGGTACTCTGATGTTGTTGTATCTTTTATTTTAGATGCTGATTTATTATCTTTATTTTCAAAAACAGCATCGAATAAACTTGAGAGATGCTCACAAAGCGAAAGATATTTTCAATTTCCTGAATTTTATCGTGGTAATAAGACAGTACAAAAGCAGGGTAAGAGGTTTTAAATTATTTACTGTGTGTGCAAGGAACCTAACCTTAACGAAATTCGGTCAAGAAGACCCTTATGGGGGCACAAGAATACACTAGATTACATTAATTTTTTTTAATCAACAAAACTTAAGTGCGATTATAGATCCCGAATAAGCGGCAAAATTATTTTAAACCATATTTAATAATTAATAATTATAAAAATAATCTAATAATTAATATTTGCACTATGGTATCAAAACTCATGGAAAAATTTATAGCCAGACAAATAATCCATCGGAAAATATTTTCCATATTCCGCCAGTCTCACCTTTAATGTATAGAAGGCAAAACCATATCAAGCTCCGGCAATAATTTCGAACTGTCGTTCGACCAACACACTTTTGCTAAAAAATTATCACCAACACCACCAAGTTATCACATTTTCTCATTGTGAATAAGAAGTCTGAAAACTAATTTCAGCATAAATTGGTTATTCATAAAAAATATCAGAACAAATAGTCAGGACATAGACTCAGTCGTTGTTTTTTGGACGAGTCACAGAAAATTGAATGTATAAGAAACATCCATTCACACACTGGATGTAGTGTACCGTCAACGTAATCAATGGCAATCCGTAGAGGAAACTTTCAAAGGACATCTTGCTTTTCCGCGCTGTCTGCCACGGCCGCAATGATGGTTGAAAAAGTGCTAAATTAGAGGTAAGTGTCGTCATCAGAATGAGAGATTTGGTAGTCGAATTAAATCAGTTAATTGGTCTTTTCAAATTTGTTGAAGCGTAGAATATTCTTCAATGGAATGACGCTATGGAAACTATTGCTATGGGTGTTTGCACGTTAATTGCCTTCGCTTTAATGTATTCCTTAGAAATCGTTATCAGTTTTGTTTGATAAATGAAGTAAAAAGTATCACAGAAATGAGATATTTGCACTGAAATACAGAGTTAGTTCGAAAGTGTGTAACATTTTACTATTCATATTTTCGTTTTGACAACTGAAGATCGCATAGCATAGTCGATAATCTCAAGGCTCACAACAAATTTAAAAAAATTGTAGAAATCGTCAGTCCTTTTAAATGATTTCTACGCATAAGTAGTGACTGCTCCTTAGGTTAACAAAAAAATTAATTTCCACCCTATAAAGACAAATTTCCCCGAAGAAAATAATTATGGTTTAAAGTTTAATATGTCATCAAAAACATAAGCAAAAGCATTTTGTTGGGTAGCTATGGCAGCAGAACATTTCTAAATCTCGACTTGCATTGTTTGGACAAACTCCAAATTACTTTTCCGCAATAGGAAACAAAAGATTCAATAATTCCTCCTCCTTTTGATTTCTTGTTGATTGAACACTCATGGAGCATACATTAGAATAGAGTTATGCAATTGAAATGGACAATGTGTAATTGCATTAATTTTGAAGAGTGTGCACGACTTTGGAAAATACTTGTGAAGATCCATATTGCTTTGTTGTTTAGTTACGTAGTAGTGATTGCAGGTTAACGTCAATTGTGGCTTATTGATGTATGGCTACGTGGAGCTAGAGCGATTTAGCACTTTTGCTCTATTCATGCATGTCCGTCTTGTGTGATCGATCGGAGGCTTGGGTATAAATTTCGACTTGCGTTTGCCGGGACTTTGAGGATTTTCATCGTACTGATAGGAATCTGTCTATTTTATCAAATAGTTTTAGTGCTCTGTCTCGTATGTATTTCTCTATGGTTTCCAGGCAAGTTTTTGTGTATATCCGTGTTCCTCATAGTCAAAGAAGATATAGAGAGGCCCCACGCTCTCATTTCCATCCGAAATCACCAAAAGTAACGCATATTACCATAAACTCACCAATACTTACTAAAAAATAATCAGAGACAGTATAAATGAATGATCGAAAATTTCACGATCTAAACTATGATCACAAAAATCACCATATTTGCTTGCTATAATTCAAGCACATATTTTTTAATTCGCATTTTATCAACCGAATACTAATAAACAATATTTTGTCCTTAGATCAATAAAGTTACGAAATAATATCATCACATTAAATGCCCCATCATTAACAAATTTGTACTGCCCCTGGACACAGGAGAATTGACTTAACGGAAATGTTAAGTCCGCACAAACATAATTTCCCGAAGAACTAAGCCCCGCACATTCCACACAATTTTCACAGCTGATCGACTTTGGATTTAATTTGCTCGAGCCGATTGAATATGGGAAAATTGCAATCTGAAGCTGGTCTCAAGGCTACACTAAGCTGATCAAATGTGTCCAAATGTATATTTCCGTTGTGCATGTCATTCACAGTGTAGAACCACAGTGTAGAAATTCTCAATATAAGCGTCTGCGCATTTTTAATTGCGTTAAATGATTAAAGTGAACGATCAGCGACCGATTTGATAATATTTTCAACATGTAAGAGATATGTGTTAATATTTCTCTACAGAAATTGCTTTTCTAACTGGAATGTTAACTCACTGTCAAATTTAAAACCGAATGTAGCCGAAGGTTTCGGAAAATATAAATACTGTGTTATTATTACATTAAATGAATGAAAATTCTTTTGATTTGCTAATTATGTGCTATAATTGGTAAGTTAACTTGTAAATGAAATTATCGGTTGTAATATTGATGGATAATTTTCAGCTTCAAGGTAGATATATGTTCTTCAACAAAACACGTAAAAGTTATGCATTTTTCAGCTGTTATTAGTGATTTATGAATGGAGTTTTCGTATTTTTCGTTATGATTGGATAGTACATTGGTAAGTAAATGTGCTTCTAATTGAGCGAAAAACTTTAAAATTTCGATAGAATTTCGGATATTCTGCTGCATATGACACAAATGGCAGGAACGAATGTAGCCGATGATTTGAACAGTTGATGAGGGGAAAAGGAGATAAGCTTAAAACTTCGGATGCTAACGTACACTCATGTCCACGGATAGGGCCTCTCTATATCTTATACTTCTATGATGTTCCTTATGTGCCATGGAATTCTACAGATCCAGCGTTTTTTTTTATACATTTTGGCTGTGTGACAGAAAGCAAATATAAACCGGACTATTGTCTTTATGAGTCTCAGACTCTGCCGAGCGGTTACGGTTGGGTCTGGGGTCTTCGGTTGTTTTGTTAAAGGTGAGGATAGCCGCTACCGGGCTGGTCATTCTTCCAGTTGGTCAGTAGCAAGCATGAGTGAGCTAGTGGTTCCTTTATACATTGAGCAACGTATTATTATCAATTTTTTAACAAATGAAAACGTTTCACCATCGAATTTTTGGCTAGGTGGAAAGTGCAACTTGATGACAATACGCTTTCACGGACAAAAGTGTTTGATTGGGCTTGAAAATTTAAAAATGGACGAGAAAGTGTAGAAAACGAAACTCACGGTCGACGTCCAAGATCAAGTGTAACTGTTGACAATATTCAAGTGGTTCGGAATCTAATCGAGGGTGAATGCCGATTCACTTTTGCTGAAATCGCTTCAGAATTGGGTATTAACCATGGTAGTGCTTATTCCATCATCACAGATCATCTTGGCTTCCGAAAAGTCTGCGCCAGATGGGTCCTAAGGTTATTGACCGAAAACAAAAAAGCGGAAAGTCTGAAAATTTCTGAGCGACTTTTAAACCGATTTCACCATAAAGCCGATCGTTTTTTGAGACAAATTGTCACGTGTGATGAGATTTGGGTAATAGTGCACCCAAGTCGCCAAGTCACCCGATTCAAAAATTGCTACGAAGGAATGGCAGTGGAAAGACGAAGATTATCCAGTGAAAAACAAAACGCGCCTCTCAGCCGAAAAATCTTGATCGTAAAGTTGATCGCAACTGTATTTTTTCATTACAAAGCAGTTTATTTCCTGCACTATCAACGTACAATAAATGCTATTTACTACTGTCGGCTGCTAGAGTCAGCAAAAGACACCTACAAAAACAATAGAAGGAAAAATCCCACCGGGGAGATCATTCTCCTCCATGACAATGCCCGACCTCACACAGCTGCATTGACAAAAGATAAAGTAATTGACCTGCATTGGGAGACCCTAGAGCAACCTCCCTATAGCCCTCACTTGTCCCCATGCGACTATTTTTTGTTTGGTTCCTTGAAGGAAGCTTTGGGATGTGAAAAATTTGAAGGCAATAAACAAGTTGAGGACCGCGTGCGCAACTGGTTGACAACGCGACCTCAAACTTTCTATGAACAATGAAGTTTTAAGCTGCCAAAACGTTGGGAAAACATGGAGAGTGTGCTGGAGACTATGTAGAAAATGATTAAATTCCTATTTGAATATTATTACTGTTAATGAATGTGTATAAAAAAGTTCCGGTTTATATTTGACTAACACTGGTATATGGCTGTTCTGTCCCATGGTATTGTGTAGTTGTCTAGATGTATTGCCAGTTGGAGTTGCCTTTTACGTTTGGTGATGAAAGCGGCTTTTCTTGTCTTTGTTTAGTCTTAGTTTTCCATTGACGGAAGTATTCTTGTAACTTTTCGACTGTAAGCTGCAGTTTTGACTTCTGCTTGTCTTGATATATTGTATATGCAAGTGCCGTCTGTATATAGTGATACTTGAACATTATTGTGTAACATTGGAATGTCTGCTGTGTATAGTATAATATTGGTGAGATGGGTGATCCTTGCGGAACTACAGCTTGAATAGTTCGCAGGCTCGAGAGTTGATCTTTCACACTTACTCTAAAAGATCAACCTTTTAGGAACTTGTGCATGAGTTGGATGTGTGATAAGGGGATAGAGAATTCATGCATTTTGAAGATGAGTCCTGCATGCCAGACATTTGATATGTCAAACATAACGAAGCCTGCTGCTTCCTCCAGTTAAATCCAATTGCTATTTGCTTGCTAACTGGAGTTCCGTCGAGTGAGCTTCTCTGAAGCCAAATTGGTCATCAAAGATGATGTGAATTTCGTTTGAATTTATCAGTAATGCCTTTTCTGTTATTTTTGAGATAAAGGAAAGAAGACTGATTGGTTTCCGCATTCCCTCTCCAATTTTGAGGGAATGCGTGCTATTTCCGGACTTGGGTATTACTATTATGATAGCCGATTTCCATGTTTGAGAATCTATGTTAGTTAAAATTTTGTTAACTTTGTTTGTCAGGGTAGTAACATAGTTGTCTGGGAGCCACTTTAGCATTGCGTTGGTCACTGTCTCGGGTAGTTCTTTTCGTTTGTCCAGCACTGTATAGGTTCTTTGGTTTCTCGTTCGTCAAGTGGCCTTATCGCGTCCTCTACCTGAGGCTCGGTTTTGATGAGCTTGTTGAATCTTCTTAGAATACAATCCTCGCCCTCAGGGTGCTCATACTAGCTGTTATTTTCCTGAAATTGTAAACTCCAGTTACTAACTGTGTCTGCAAAGTCTTCCACTTTTCCCAATTTATCATACTTTAAGTCTTTTGGGCCGTGTATGGATGGCACAACTACCTTATTCCGTATGCGGAAGTATTTGGACATCCCCACAATGCATTTTCGCCAAGTATGAGGGTCTGATGGAAACCCTCCCATTGTTCGAAACTGATAGATACGGTCTCAAATTTCGTTTGTCAACCGGTTAGCTTTCGTTCGTAGCCTAGAGTCACCCACGCTCCTAACCCTTCTCCGATATTGATCCTTTGTCCTTATCATGATTTTAATTTCTAGGGATTGTATTCCCTTATCGGCGTTGCGACTATATTGTCTTCTTTCATCTGGTTGGTCTTATTTATTATTATTTTTATAGTTTTTTGACATCATCGGCTGTATTTAATTCTGGGGTGAAACTTTCATTGGCCAGATGGTCATGGAATGCTTGCCAGTTGGTTTTCTATGTTTCATCGGTTCATCTTTGTATACTTCCTCTTTCATGAAGTTTTCAGGTTGTTGGTTGATGGTTGATGGTTCAGAAAAGCACGTTGAGGAAATTTATACGTATGCTAGAGTGAAATTCGTGGAAGACTCCAAAGTCTAGAACATTTCCGCGCGCCATAACAAAGTGCGTTGGTTAATTGTGAAGGCGCAGGCTAGCATTCGTGCTTGTGACGAATGTGTTTAGCTCAGTCCTAGCTTGATTGCTTCTCACAGCCTCCCATTGCCGGCGATACGTAATGACCAGCAGTGGCCTTTCTATTTCAAACTGCGTGAGAAGGTCTTGATCAAAATGCCTGTTGTTTGGTGAATTTTACACAGAAATAACCACAAATTGAAACAAATTCGTTTGCAGTTTGATGGCTGTTATATGGAACTGCTGTGTATGAATCAGATGATGGTTCACATTTCTCTTCACGAGAATTACCGTTCCTCGATCTCTGTCTGGAAACCCATCATTCCTGTATAGGTTGTAGTTAGGGAAGTGGACACGAGTTCCGGGCTTCAAGAAGGTTTCCTAGGGGAGAATTGTTTCAAATTTATTGTCCACAATAATTTTTTTTTAAATAAACTCTTCAGTTCGCTGAAACAAGGAATAAGCATTCCATATGAGTACAAAAATGTAACTCAACTGCTCATTAGTGTTTGAGAGTGGTGGCTTGTGCCGAAAACATGGTTTGGACCATTTTTGCCACCATGTTTTGCATCATCAGTTGAAACTGTGATTTCATGTTGGCGGAAAGGAGCCCCATGCCTAATGGTGTGAATCTTTGTGTGGGGCTTTGCATTTGATTATGTTTATTATTTTGAGGGGTGTTGGGGAGTTATGATATTGTGTGTGTGTGGACTGTTTGTTTTCAGCAGCGATCGGTGCAAACGTCTTCTTAATGTTTTTGGGGTTTCTCGGGCAGTCTTCGTAGCTTGCGGGATATTCTCCGCTGTTGTTCGCGCCGTGTGATGTAGACCGTCACATTTCATGCATCTAGCCTGCACAAGGCTATTGCCCGAGGAGTGTCCAAATTTTTGACAATTGTGATACTTTAGTTGTCCGTTGCGGGACAAGATGGTCGACCGCAGTGTTGTTAAAGATTGATGTTTTACCCTTGGGAGGAGAAACTTAACTAGTTTTGAAGGGCCTGCCAGTGTTCTTGTCCAAAAAATTTCTATGGCGTGTAAGCCTTGGGATTCCAGATTTTCTTTGAAATTCTTTATAGCTACTCCACGAAGGCTTCGAATGATGAAGTTGAGGTTTCCATTTCTTATTCTGACATTTGTTCTTCTATATGTCTTCGTCTTCCTGTTCCACCTCTATTTCAGGAGAAGAGGCTGCATTATTGAATAGTGGCACAATTATTAGAACAAGATAAGTAGATGATCCTCCATGTCATGTTTTCATTTCGTTCATTTTTATTTTTTGGTTTGGTATTTTTATTTCGGAGCTCAGCTATATGCTCTTTAAGGAAGATTATTTCCTGACGCCCAGCTCATCGAGTGCCTTTTTGAGGCTTTCTTGGCTCAATGTTAGATTTTCCTGAAGTAACCTAAGCTCCTTTAAAAGTTCCCTCGAGTAATTATTTGTGATCTCTTCAATAGTCTAGCCGACCAGCGACGAGAAAATATGGTTGTGTTAATCAGTCGGTCAAATGTGTATGGTTAAGAGTCGAAAACCCAGAAGTATCTTCGATTTCTCTGCTTTGTCCTCGATATGCCTGATTCTCACAATTCGGCATATCGTTCGTAGCCGTGCCATTCCTTCATCATCGACTCTTGATGTCTTCCATCTTGATATTACCAATGCACCTTTTTTTCATAACACTTACCGAATAATCTACCACAAATAGTTGGTATACAATTCAACATACACTGAACGAAATATAAACAGCATTACCAAGTTTTTTTTCAGGTTTTCAAACGAAAGATACATCGTTATTTCAATGGGTAAATATAGGATGTACCAATATTTATCGCAGGTGAAACCAACGTGAAATGGTTAGGTTCTATGGAATCCGCGATATTTTAACCCTAGAAACCCAAAAAAAAAAATTATGCGAAAGATAAAAATATCACTTCTGGTTTTAATCAAAAACCATTTATATTCTTTAAAATAAATAATTTAGGAATACTTAATAATGTGTGGCCGATTGATTTATCTGAATGACTTCAATTGGGATTAAACTTCAAAACGAAACAAGCTAAGTTAGTTTATGCTACTCCATTGGGGCTTCGCACTCTCGAACTTAACTTAAGAACTGGCTGGTCAACGATCTTAAGAACTGGCTGGCCACTTAAAAATTTCTAAGTTTTTCGCAGAAAACCACGTTTCACCCAATTTCGAATTGTGGAACGCGGAATTGTTTTATTGGAAAACGAAGTCGGGACCCATTAGTGCCTCACCATGTTCAGTAAAACTTACCTGCAACATTTTGACTAGGTCTTCAGAATTCATTTTCGTTGTAATCCACGGTAATGTCCCTTACTAAAAACCCTCTCCAAATGATAAGCGTACCACCAGCAAATATCTTACTCATCTCATCATCCAGGTCCGAGTTCGGTACTACTAGGCATCTGGTCCATCAAGGTTGAGCTTTTTCTCATCCGAAAAGGGCGCATTTTTTCATTCAGCGGTGCCGGAAACGTCTTTTTTGGTTTTCGAAAATTACGCGATCAAACTTGGTTGATCTTTTTGACAAATTTGACGCTTTTGAAGTATGACCTACGCGTGGATATGTGATGTTAGTTTTTCTGATTCTTTGCGATTCTGCAAATTTTACGTTAATTCTTTGCAGAGACCCTTCCTTTCTTTCCACCTCTCAAGATTTCATCATGGTTTTTGCAATTCTCCTTAGCAGTCTCATAAGCGTGTCTGCGCGATTTAATTTACGACCGATTTCTCTATAAGAGAGGTCTCGATGACGGTCAACTTAGAATTTGACTTTTTCTCTGAGCGTAACATCGTTTGAAAGAATCATAATGGTAAAATCACAGGCAATAAAACTGATCTGTGTTTTATATAGTAGAAAACGGTCAGTCCTTATACATGATAATGACGCATAAGTTGTGAACACATTTTGGTAAATAATAATTGTATTCTATGTAACGAAGACCATAGTAACATTAGTCAAATGAGAGTCAGTGTGTCTTTAGTTCAGTGTAGTGATGTTCATACCACGCATTGTTTTAATGTGTCAAAATTGAGTTTCTGATTGAGTTTTATATGTCAAAACAACTAGCACCATGATGCTGAAAAATGGCATAATGGACTCCGACTGAAGTGTGATTTCGACGTTGTCAACAGAATAAAGAATCTGAAAAATAAAATGGTTATGGTTGAAACAATAAATGGTATTCACTACAGATTTTCGGCATCCAGTTCTCGGATTTGGGCTTAGTGTTGATTTTGATTTTTTTGATTTAACTCCTGGATTTTTCCAGAATGACAGGATGGAGTTTGTAAAAACAAAACACCATAAGCGGGAAGCTATAGTGTTATAAAATTTAAGACCAAAAATTAAAATCCAGTGAAAGTTGATTAAAATTTATCTGGCTAATGAGAGCGGATGATGAAAACGTTTCACTAAGATAGACAGACTAGAATTGGATTTAAGGAGTTAGAAGTTAGCCTGTTTTATATTGGAATATTCTTTAAAACATAAATTGAATAATAAATTTAATAAATTATCCTGTTATTTTTATTATTGTAGCATTCATTGTACTTTTCGTGTTTCCAATATATTTTCATCGATCAAACTCAAAAAAGGACCAAAGTCTTTCGGAAGTTCCACTTCCCACGTGTCCTTATTTATAATTTAAAATTTATCGGAAACTACTGGAAAAAATACCTTGCCCTATTTAAGGAGTACTTATTTCAAAGTCTAATTAAACTTGCAACTCTACTAAATAATGCCTTTGGCCTCTTTTCTAAAAAGTGACAGTCCGAGTGTCATACAAACTGGCAACGAGTAAAAACATGAGCAGGGAAGAATAAGGTTTATAATTTCAGAACAGCTGAACGGATAGAAAGATTCCTGAAAACGACTGCTTTGCATCTTCATACTTTAATATATTCTCCGCCAAAAGTATCACCCTAATCCATTAAATTTAATTTTAAAAAATTTAAATAAAAATCGTTTACTTTTTATAATAACAATGACCTAGCGAATGAATACAGCTACAGGATGTAAAAGAAATAGCAGTTACGCAAGTGTGGTGAAAACATGTGGGACTGCGTGATTACTTTGTGGAAAGATGAAAATGTTTGAGCCACCATAAGAGAATAATGCAGTTTTTGTGATTCGCCAAAGCAATCCGTTAAACATTAGTACTTTGAGTCCTTAAGCAAACTCACACATAAATACAACAATAACCGTTGAACCCTGTTTTTATTGCACACACTCTTACTCGGCTGTCTGAATAAGAATACTTTTTATCACCAGATGTATCTTGATTTTCATGTAACGGAAAAAGGACAGGGAATTAAAACAGGAAATCTTAGGAGATGAAAGTTGAAAAAAACTCCGCCTGTAGGGCATAAGATGGAGTGTTTCCCATCTTAGTTCACAATTGTCTTAGGAGCGTTAATTGTTGTTGGCGTTCACTCCCGTTGGCGGAACAACGAGTAGCTATTGCTACCGTTGCTGATGGGAATAAGATGATAACGCTTTTGTCCTGCTGCCAGCTTGGTCGAAAAGAGCAAGACAAGAAAAATCCTCCTTGAAGCAACAAAAGCACCGGAGGAAAGACAAGACGACAACGAAGACAGTATAAGAATAACAGGACAACCGTCAAATAGCCTCAGGATGATCAATTTATAATTCCGTAACTGTTTGAACAAGAATATTACTAATTAAGCGCAATAATGACTCGAAATTTTTTGCTCCTCAATCTTTACTTGATGGTTTTGTTGGTGGTTTTTTCCTTTGCCGTTTTAGTGCTAAACTTCTTAAATCTGTTTAGACTGAACGAAATTGAGATTGTCAGCCCCAGGGGGAGGGGTTCCTATGTGAATTTTTTAACGCACGAATCGTGGTGGTACCGTTCGTGTCATTGTGAGAAACTCTATCAGGCAGCATATGATTTGCGTTAGTTCAATTTTAGCTATACAGAAGTTGCAAGGACTCAATAAATTAGAGTAATTTATACAATTCTTTATTGGCATTGTGATTTGTACAGTTTTTGACAGTTGATCGCTTACACCTAGAGTTCTGAGAAAATACTTCATTATATCTAAGTTTACATAAAATTATGATTATTTCGTGATTGATTTTTACAAACAGGGCACTGATGACTAAAACGAGAAGAACATTTTGAATAAAACTCTGCTGTGCTTACATCTAACTTGACCACCTAAATGGTAAGATATCGAAATTTCAAAGTAAGCAGTGAAGAATGTAAATCGGAATGAAATTAAAATACGCTGAATTCTGGAAACATTTTAATTTTCTCATTTATTTGATAAAATTAAATTTTCACTCTCTTTAAATTTTCTCCCTTTCCCTTTTTTCCCTAAATGTAACTAAAGCTACTAAAGGTAGCTTAACTTTGATCAAATAGTTTGAAATAATTGGTGTGTTTATTAAAGCATAAAGCAATGCAACACTTCCCGCACATCGGTGGTGAGACACCAGGGTATTTAGAAAATTAGCAGCGTATTATCTTTCTGCCCAAAAAAGATAGTCCTGTTCAGTCTGATCTTGCCTGATTGCCACTGGAGTAAAATGTTGTACTGAATCTTTGTATCGTTCTGAAAGAAGTTCTTTTAGGATAGATCAACAGTTCTTCATCTTCAATGCAACATTAAGCTTACATAATTTTGCAACTTCACGCCAAAAATCAGCCAAATTCAAATGTTTTCCTTGCAAGTCCGTTGCTTTATGAATTCTTTTGTGAAGAAACCCTACTTTTGCCATGCTCAAATCTAATACATGATAGACATGCGAACCTGCCACCTTTTTGTAGCATCTCATAATGCTATCGATGAAATGCCACGCCCCCCATGTGGCAATATATTCTCCAGCAATATTTGGACGAAGAATTGTTATGTACTACTTGGAGTCTTGTCACACATCACTACCTGTGCTTCTGGCATTTCTTCCAGAAAACTTGATGTCAAATTAACTTTCTTGATATTTTTCCAGGCTACGGTTGCTACACCTACACCGTCGACATAGACACAAACTCAACAGCCTCTGTCTTTCTTGGATATGTTCTCGTCTGAGAACCCGTGCTAGACGACAGAGGGCGTTCCTGAGGCAAGTTGATATTATTATTGAATGCTGCCATATATCAAACGACTACAAATTTTAGACTAATTGATAGGTAAGTTTGGATTTGGGAGCCATTCGAGTAAGACGTGTTTCGTGGTTTTCACTAAGAATAAAAAGAGCAGTATGGTTTGGTAATTCACGTTTTGCTATTTACGAGGAAAAAATACGACGAGATAACAGCAAAGTTGGATCTTGTTTATGGAGACACTTCGAAATCTATGACCACAGTTAGATATTGGTTCAACGAATTTAAACGTGGGCGAACATCCGTTTTTGATGAGGAGCGCCCAGGACACCCACCAGACATGATTATCGGGGAAATCAATCAAAAAATCTACGATATAATTCTCGGTTATTGACGAACGAAAATCGAAAAAGCAGCAGAAGTTGCATCGACCGCAACGGCAATTAAGATTTTACTTGATAAATTGGCGATGAAAAAATTGCCGGCCCGATGGTTGCTGCGATTGCTAAGGTGAATAACAAGCGGATGCGGGTGTTAACTTCAAAATAGTGTTTTGAGCAATTTAAGCGACATCCGAACGAGTTTATGATCACACACTAAAAATGAAGCAATAATCAAAACCATGGATTTTACCCAATGAATCTGCTCCAAAGAAGGCGAAGAGGGTCCCATCGCTTGGAAAGGTGATTGTGACAATTTTTTGGGATGCCAACAGTGGCATCCTAAGAATAAACGATCACTGGACAATACTACAGTGAGTTATTGGACCGCTTCCACAAAAAATACAAGTAAACGCGGTCGCATTTGGCGAAATAGGACGTGCTGTTTCACCATGATAACGCTTCAACACATTAATCTGGAGTTGTCGCCGCGAAACAATATAAATTGCGTAAAAAATTGCTGCGACCCGATTCACCCGATCTGTCTTCCTGCGAAATTTTCTTTAAAATAAAAAAAAATTAACTAAAACGAGGAAGTCATCGCCGTGTCAGAGTTCGACAAAGACTATTCATTGAAGGGGTTACACAAATGGCAGCAAGGTTGAGAGTATATCTTTCTAAACAAATTTTTGAAAAAAAGGGTGTTCTCATTTCTAACGCGGGTACTTATTGAACCGCCCTCGTAATTCACAATCAGGAATCCTGTTCCAAGATAAACTTCCAAGACTCAGTGTTCCATTTTTTGACAAGAATTACAGCAATGGCAAGATATAATCTGTAATTTTGGTTGCAAGATACGTAACGATAACATTTGAGGATGCACTAAGGTCAGGTTAGTTGGAATTACCACATTTTCTGAGCCAGTTTCAGCTGAACTGCCTTTACCGTCATTACTTTTTGAATCATAAGAGTTCCAATGGTGCTACTCCAACGATATCTACCTATGTCAATAAATTGTTGAATATTGTTGGGGAAACCCAAAAACTATTATTGGGATACTTTTGCACAACACAGAAACTAATTTCTGTTGACATTAAATCAATCGATCTCAATCAATCAATCTAGCAAATTTGTTGGTAAGTTTTCGTTTCCCACAAATCGTAATTGATGCTTACTCAAAAGAAAAATTTTCATCTTCCATCGCAAGTTGAATTATAGTGGCTGTCTAGGATGTACCACAGATTGAGCTTGTTGCGATCCAATTGACACAGCAGAAGAAAGTGGAGACAGATTAAGATGGTGGTTTTCTAAACTATGAAGAATCTCATCAGGGTTCATTTCATCATCTTCGTTTTCATCGCCAGAAAACTGATCTTGTTCCATCCCGTTCTCAGCTTTATAAACACAATATGCAACACTGTCATCGTCATCTTCCCAATCATTTTCACTATCTTCATTTTATAGTATTCAATACCTTGGCTATTTCGCCACCCAAAAGCGGCCAAAAGTCATCCTAAAAAGAAACCATATGAATGATTTAATCTACGATATAAGCCTCTTCACAAGGAAATAAATACCCACGTTAGACAATGCGATATTTCCTTTAAAAAATGACAGAAACTGAAACTCGACGAAGGCATTCAAATTTATAAAAACCCTCACCTTGTATATTTTCGAGTGATCAGAAAACAAGTGTTGTCACCCGGCACTAACAACACCTGAATTTTTCTTGTGATAGCTACAGTGACCTTAAAGTGGTGCGAAATAATATTTTAACTTCAATTGGCAAGGAATCGGTTTGTGACCGAAATGTTTCATGGCACTGTAGAGAGCTTAAAATATTTTTCGTATATTAACTATCAACTAATTTATAAGCTAATTAATTCAGGAGGATACAAGATCTTAACTTTTATAGATTTTATTTACATACCACTTAGCGATTTAATGAGGGGCCTGAAGGAGTTTTTAATGAGGCTCATATTAACTATTGTGTGTAGCAATCTATAGAAGATATAGTATGCAATGTTAAGAGCCATTTTTAAATATCAATTTTGGATGATTTGAAGCTTCGCTTAAAAATATATAGTGCAATGGTTCCAGGTAGATTATTTTTGGTTGGATTTTCTTTTTATGGATGAGAATTTTTATTCGAAGACTCATGGGTGACTTTAAATTGAGTAAGGAGTACCAAGACAGACTTGAATGCCTTAAAACTTAAATGCTCGATTTGATTTTGTAGCGTTAGCGTTCGATCGAGCTTAACACCAAAAAAAAGCCAAAGCTTCGGAATACGGAATCATTTGTGCGAGAAAGTTTATATGTTTGTTAGACAGCATGGTGGGCTTCGCTTTTTTGCAAAAGAATATTGCTGTGGAATGTGCAAAAGAATGTGCTGTATTTCTTAACGTTGAATTTTCCACCTGTAGAAGTATTGTTTGGTTCTTTCCAAAATCTCCTCTACGTTGGTGATGATGTGGTTAGGTTTGTTGCCAGAAGTTTAGAAATATAGGTCTCATCCGCAAATGCAGCTAGTTAGTAGTTTTTGCTTGTGGGTATGTCAGACGTATTTATATTGAAATGTGTTTGACTCAGACTTGAACCTCGAAGAACACCAGCAGGAACAGTTCCTAGAGTGGATGTTGATCCTCGAACTATAAGCTGGTATGTTCTGTTTTTCAGGAAGGATGAAATAAATTTAAGCTGGTATGCGGGAGTATTGCCCTCTTTGAGCTTATGAGGTAGGCCGTCATACCAGACGGTATCGACGGGGTTTTCAATCTCGATGGTCAGCAGGTCCACCTACTGTTTTGTATTCAGCGCTTTTCTCAAGGCTTTTGAAATATGAAGTAGCTGACACTCTGTTGAGTATCCATGCCTGAAGCCAAACCGAAATTTTTGGAGGATGTGATTATTTTCAACGTAATCAGTCAACCTTTTCAAGATAAGTTTCTCAAATAGCTTACCAAGCACTAGCTAGGTAGTAAGCTTATTGGCCTGTAGTTGTTAGAATCTCGCAGATTTTTATCAGGCTTTCAGCATTGGTCTCTCTTTCTAGCAGTTTGGAAAGTGCGAAGTTTTGAGACAGGCGTTGAGCAAGAGGCAACCAAATGCAAAAAGTTAGACTTATTAGAAAAACTTCAATTTCGATAAATTCGTGCCTGAATAAAATAGGTAAGTAAGCCGATAATAGTGCTTGAAAACATCCCCAAAACTTTGTTACGAAGTGAACGTAGAACTGATGAGGCTCCTCTAATGAATATTTAAGATTTTATTTATTCTTAGTTAACTTCAACTTCAAATTAATTCCATTATAATCTGAAAGGATATGCGAAATTGGTTACGATCGACGAACTCTAAGAATTTAAATAATTTTATGACTTTCAAAGTTTTTCAGAAAGTTATTTCTAACACTGTTAACAATTGATACTGTAGCTAGAAACATAGTGATTTCAATGGATGAGAAAAAATTTAATTAATCGTAGGATGAGCCAACGTAGAAGTACTAAAGAAGGACAAAATGAAGCACGAAATCAATACGTCGCTTGGTAATTGGCTTATTTATTTTTTGTATTTTATTTACAATAACGTACAAATTACAAAACAGCCGAATAAGAACTCACATCCTTTTCTCGTGGAAACATCATTTAGAGATGAAGATCTGCCCAGTCCGAGTCTCAGATTTCACATTACTTTAACTTGCTACGAATTCATTCAGATTTTCCACGGCGGAATCATAATGCATGGAGGATTCATCTTCGTTGAGGTTTTGTATTTATTTGTATTTACTTTTTATGAAAAAGATCTTCGAACGAGGTTAACTGTTCAAAGATGTCGTCCAGTATTTTTTTAATCAACAATTTGCAAAGACATTTCATTGTTATGAACCCTTTTTAAACGAAATCCACTAAAATCAGACATTCCACTCTGTCGCCTTGAAAAAAGATAGTACCCTCGCGATATCCCGATACAAATCTAAAAATTTCAAATAAAATGCATAATTTTGATTTAGAATGTCGTGCAAGGATAAATTACATTATCAACGACGACAACTAAGTGGCCGCCAACACTATTTGTTTCCCTAACAAATTCAAGGGTAAGGGTAAAAATAGAATTGAGAATAATGGAAACCGGCGATACGATGGTTGAACTGGCGATTGCGAAAAAAAGTAATGGGGAACATTTTCCATTACCTTCAACTGGATCTAGCTTCGTGTCCTGTGTGTTGTGTTGCGCTTAATTTCGGGTAATTAGTTTATTTGGCTCTTCTAGAAGGGTCGAACAGAATGCTTTTCAGGGGAAGCCATAACATTTTTTAGATCGCGTTCCACTTGCCTGGGATATCTATTATATACTCCACAACGCTCTGCTGGAACTCAAGTATTTCCAGCGTAATCTGTTTTGGAGTTTAACATCACTCTCTTTAATTGGGAGCCATTTAACATTTTTAATTTAAAGCAACTTTTTCTTCGCCGCGGAGCTTGGGTTTGAGAAAAGTGAATTGTAAAAAAGTTCGGCTAGAGAAGAAAACACACATATACAGATATGCCTTTAGGGGATGACGAAGACCTGTGCAGAACAGCTACTTTTGGTAATAGCAGTATTCAGCAGCACGCCAACAATCTGACATAATTAAGATATTAGCTAAGATGGTGCATAATTTAACTCAATTTAAAATGATTTTTAAATTAGGGGACATCAGAGCTCGACGTGTTAGCTGATGTGTCCTGACACTTGCAAATATATCAGCTCATGTTTGATCATTACCGAAACTTATCTTGACAACGAGTTAACTTTAGGTCCTGATTTTCACTTCGTTCTTGACCATTAATTAATTTATAACTTACAATAATCTGCTTAAATTTGCAATCAAATATTGAAATGAAGAAAGCATTTCATAGTGATATGTTAAAAACACATGCAATAACGCAAGTTATGTGTAGACCTTTTTTGTCTTCCCCAATCAAGGATTGGTACGATTTTTTTGGAAGTTAACAATTTTCTTCGCTGTTTATGAACAAGCAATTGCTTCATTCCGATCAACACATTTTATACAGTCGCAATAAATTCTCCTTAACCCACCAGGACTTTTGAAGTTTAATGTAAATAGTGTTTTTCACACCAGCGAGTCCAACGAAATAATGAAGTCTACATTCATTATTATTACGGGGAAGACCACGACGAAGAAGCGTGAAGTTGAATTGCAAGCTTGGTGACTCTGACGACTGTCTGGGTGCAGAGAGTTTGCATTTTAAATTACCTAAATGTCCTCATTTGGAGGACTACGACCACAGAGGGAATAATAAATTTTTGTGTAATTATTGCAAGTCCAAGCCAGTGCCGATGGTAATGCATTTGCAATAAAAAAATCTACTGGAGGGTTGCTATCCGATAACAAAATATCGATAGTTAGCCTGAAAGTTTTTAAAAATTCTTCTCACTTTTGTAATTTTTAAGTAACTTGAAAAGAATTTTGAAATATATACCATGTGAGACGATAGAATAAACAAATTCTTCCTTCTTCTGAGTCTCAAATATATACAGCGTCCTGTGTTTGGTAATAAATTCAAATACTTTGTATATTATACTTGAATTATATCTTACAAACTAGCCCAAGTCTTATGCCCCTCTAAAATATGTAACATTAAAATTCATTTATATCTTTTATATATATGTAATATCTATCTTTTATGTGCAACTGATATATTTTACAGTGTGTTGTTATATGTATATTATAGTTTGCATATACAAGGTCTGGCTCAAAAGTTCCCGGCCTCGTTAGAATAAAGAAAACTGGTGGTGATATCTTTTAGATAAATTTATTTAACATCGATCATAGACGTTATGTCAAAATGTCATGACATTTGGATGGATACAATCTAGGTAATTGCGCTCTAAGTGACAGTACTTTTGTATCGAAAATATGAAATTTGAAAAATGAATTGTGAACAAAGAACAAATCTTTATTATGGAACAATTATGTCTTAAACTCGGTAAAATGGCGGCCCAGACGCATCAAATGATGTAAAATGCTTATGATACTCAGTGTTTATCCTGTACCGTTATCATCGAGTTATTTATACGTTTTAAAAAAAGGCCAAGATGGACTCGGACGTCCAAGATCAGTTGTGACCGAAATGAACGTTGAATTTGCGAGTTAATTTATTAAAACTGAGCCAAAATTCACATTGCTTTACCATAGCGTAAACACAAACAGCGCTCACACTCCGAACAAACGACCGATCTAACGGTATTTGAAAAATTCTGGAGAATTGCATTGGTGTTCGTAAAAATGTTTATTTTTCTCTATTTTGTCTATCTGTTTACATTGTGCTTGTAAACAAAACGAGCAAAAAATTAATATTTTTCCTAACACTCATACAATTCTGCAAAATCCGTTAGATTGGTCGATGGTCGGAGTGTTATCGCTGTTTGTTCTTACGCTATGGCGTTACATAGAAATGGAGCTTAATATGTCACGTGAGTCGATTCATCACAATTCGACTGATCACTTGGGTCTCAGAAAGATTTGTGCACGATTCGTTTCTCACAAGCTGACCCATGACCAAAAATTGCTTCATATTCAACATTGCAAATATTTGACTAAGGAAGACAAAAAGGACCCAAACTTCCGAAAATTGTAACGGGTGACGAGACGTGGTGTTATCAACATGATCCCGAAACGAAGCCACAAAGTGCCGAATGACAGCATCCGGTTGTCCCTAAACCCAAAATATCGCGTTCGGAGCAGCCAAAAGTCAAATCAATGTTGATATGTATTTACTATTCCAAGGGGATTGTCCACAAAGAGTTCATTCCACAATGCCAAACGGTTCATGCCGTGTTTTATCTTAGTGTTATGCAGCGTTTGCTTTCGCGAATACGTCGTGTTCGGCCAGAATGTGTAACTTGGCGTTTGTTACGTGATAATGCATCAACCACTCGCCGTATTAGCCTGATTTGGCAGCATGTGACCCTTTCTGCTCAGAAAATTACATTTGGCCATGAAAAGAAAGCGTTTTGTGAACATTGAAGACATCCAAAAGTCGACAACCACCATTCTAACATGGTATAAAAGAATGACTTGAATAAATCTTTTGAAACGCTTATAGACCGTGTAAAGTGGTGTCGAGAGACCGAAGGGAACTACTTTGAATAAAATAAATCCGTTTTGCCGAAATTATTCGTGGTATGCTTTATTCTTGACCAGTCCGGGAACTTTTGAGATACACCTTGTATAACATATATAATATGTTTGTGGATATATGTTTTGCTCAGTGAAGGATAAGTTTTCTGAACCAAATATAAATGAATATTCAGATAAGAAGTACTGATAAATAGTACACGTTGAACTAATCTAACATGTGTGTGTAACGTTAATAATTTAATTAACGATATGTAAAGGAGAACACATATGAATACAAATAAATAACCGAGTGAGGAGAAAGTGGGAAGCACTAAAATTTTATTTTACTTCGGAAATATCCGGTTTCAACAAAACACCAAATGAAACCATCGCTCAAGAAAACCAAATAGACCTCTCAAATGAATCGACCGGTCTAATGAACCTAAGCTTATCGAATCGTTTCAACAGCAGTACAAAAAATCTTACCGTCCTCGATACACGAGAAATATGAAAAACAACAGATCACTCAAAACCCACAAAAATCCTCATAGAACGAAATAGATCCCACACGAATAAACTTGAATATCACCGAACAGTAGTCAAAAAGAACAGAAAATCACAAAAACACCATATCTTACCATCAAAACCGTACTGAATGTTACATTCGCTCATCATATCGGTAATAACCAATAATTGCAATTAACCACAAGCTATGCAAATTCCTTAAAAGAAAACAATGGATGTGACTAAATGTTCTACACTTGCGCTTAAAAAAATGCCGAGCCCGATGATTTTTGCGTTTCAGTGTTTCTCCGTTGCTTCTCGGTAAAAAGCGTTATCTAACAGGACTTGTTAAGTGGGTTTTGTATCTACTGACGAAAAAGGGCTAGGCTGCAATCGATTGCATCATTCTGAGCAGGTCGCTCAGTGAAGAAAGTGAAGGTATAGGGGAAACGATTGTGTTTCTTTAAAAAGCAAAATATGTCGAATCTAGCATTATCCAAAAAAATCAAGTGCAACGAGTCAAGAGTGAGAAGATATTGGGAAAAATATTTGACAACAGGAAATTCACTGCGCGAATCCGACAGCGGGCGTCCAAGGAAAATCCATGAAGGTGAAGACCGATACATAGTTCGATTATCTTTGAGCAACGGTTGTAAAACTGCTGAAGAGTTAAGGGAAGTTCATAACGTCGAAGTTAGTAACTCAACAGTAAAGCAACGTCCGAAAGACAGCAATTTGAATACCCGACGAAGCGCGAAATAACCTCTTCTAAAAACTTCTAGAATTGATAAAGCTTACCAAAGGCAATTTGGAAAATAGGAGAAATTCAAGCTGAGAGCAAAAATCATAACACCTAAAAATAACCAGACGACGTCCACCTAGCTAGTAGTGCCAATCGATGCGTCCCAGCATGTGAGTTGGCACCCGACGAGAAGCGGCAGGGACGCGTGTTCGAAACTAGCTTGAGCTCTTTCCACCTTTCTTTCTAAATACTTATCCTAGGTTATTTGACAATTTCTTCCAACAGAGAAGTTCCACGGTTTTAGTTCTGTGGCGTACTCATGCCAATATATTACATGTTTTTGTCTCACTCTTTTTGTCATTGGTTTCTGCCATTCTTGAGTATCTGTGTCTTTATCGCCGTTGTCCTCTAGCAGGAGTTTCTCTGTCAACACTGTAGTAGATTTCTTTGACCTTAACATTGCTTAAACCTGGTTAAACATTCCGCCAGGTTTCTTGTGACCTATAATTTGATTCTTTCTGCCCATCGTTGGTTTACTTCTCCAGTCTAAGTCAACCAGAAGATGTGCGTCAAAACCATGCTCTTTATTTTTTTCACTCTTTTAATGCTAGCAGCCAAGTAAAGTTCTATGTTTCAAAATCAATTTCTTAATATTATCTATACATTTGCCAACTTTCTCATTAGATAAGTTTTGAATGTAACCTATAAACTTATGTGCCCCTGTGTGTACGCTTCCTAAGTTCTGCCAGTTTTTAGAAGCGACATTAGACCACTTTTTCATTAAGATATACCCACAGAAAGCAGTCGCATCGGGCTTAAATCAGGTGATCGTGCAGGCCACCCTATGTCAATTTCCTGACACCAAACGTCCGGGAAACATTTCTCTTCAAGCGTCCGAGAATCATTTCTCTTTTCGGATCGGGACTGCCAAAATTGCGCAACCTTGGAACATAACGTTTGACATTCATGATCATTCCTCCCTTGTCAAAGAACGACGGGCCTTTTGTGATTAATTTCGGGGTTTTTTTCAGCTCGATAGTGATCATTTTGTTTGTTAACCATCCCGTTCAGGTGAGCGCGTGCTTCATTTGTGCTGAAAATGCTGCTTGAGTAGGTATCGTTGGAAGGATTACCACAGATATAAGTGGTTGGCATAGGCTGGGTCTGGACTCATTGTTTAAACCATCATTATCTTTAAGGGATAGATTTTCAAATCTAAATACAGGATCCTCCTCAATCTGCGCTCAGAAATCCCCAATGCAATGGCATACATATCAGGAGTTCTGATAGGTCTTCATTGGCCTTATGTACCTATCCTTAGAGCGCTCCCAGTTTTCTCCAGCTGCAAAATCCAGGATCAAATTGTATTCGCAGCAAAAACAGCATTGATGCGCAAAATTGTGAGCTGTTACCGAAAAGCTCTTTGCGTCCCAATCATAGATTGATTATTTTGGAGCCCATAAATGTGGGGATATAGACGGAACAAAAGGCTGACTAGTGCAGTTCCCTGCTTCCCAAAGCCCGAACATTAGTTTCTCTAAACTGATTTATAGTGTGATTTTATGTTTGATTGATTAAAAGCTATGGCTCCTAGATCAGCTTTGTTGCTGATGTGGAAAATTGAGTTTTTATTGGAACAACCACAGACGTGGAAAATTTAGTTTTCAAAGGAACAACCACAGACAATACATTCAATCTCATCGCTTTTGTAAAAAAAAATTGATTTGTATAAAAAAAACTTGGTATCCGATTTACCATTTTTTCAAAATAATGGAAAAAAATGTGAGGAGTCTTTTACTAGTGGCTTATATAGAATTGTATCTATCGACCGGCTAAATAGTCAGGGGCGAACATTATTGAAAATCTTGAGTCGATTTTGGATAACACTTATAAATTACAACGCAAACACAAGATTTCATATTAAAAATATTTGAAAAAAGCCTTTGCCGACAAACAGAACAGACGTTTGGATGAATTCCAAAAAGGTCAAAGCCAGCAACTGACCAAAATTTTGGCCTAACAATATATAAAAATTTAAAAAAACAAAATGTATATCTATTGAAATTCTTTCGTTTGATTAAAGTTCTTTATTCTTTTAAGTATTACGTAAATGTGTATTGAAAATGATTTTATGGACAAATTGTTCTTGCTATGTTTCAAATATGACGTGTACAAAGGTCCATTAATCTGCATTTGAATTTATTGGTTACGTGTGTATTAATATTACAAGATATTCTTCTCTCAAAATATTGAAAGACTATGTTTTGAGTAACTTTTGACGCACAGTCTCTCATCCGTAACCTAGCACACGTCAGATTGATGAGAAAATCCATGTCTTCAATGATACTATGTCGAAGAAAATTAACTGTAGTGTACAGAAACAATGTAGCATACTTGATTTCAATGGTTCCTTTGCTATAAAGTTACAAACTAACATCCAAGCTTAACACATGGAAAACTTTGCTAAAAGGTGACAGTTAAGAATAAAGGATATATGATCAGAATTGAATTCCAATGCTCGGTGAATTTGAATACATTTTCCAAAATCCAAAAAAGCCAGAATTTCTCCTAAATCAAAGGAGTGGTTGATTTGAAATAGCATGACGAGTTTCTTTTCGAAGCTGAGTATGATTTCCTTAAATATATAATTTATGTAATCATAAGGTTCTTCTGAAATGATTCCTTCCTTCTACGCATACTAATGAAACATGAGACAATCATTTCATTTTCACAGTAAGCCTGTTGGGGTTCTCCAAGGGCCATGTTCAAGTCCATTACCTTTCAAGTATTAAGAGTTATTTAGGGCAACCGTGCAACCCGCAACCGTTTTGCCATTCAAACTATACTATATTTTTAACATTAAAGCTGTGGAAAACTTTTTCTAAGAAAAGCATTTTTTCGTCCATAAATCAAAAAAGAATATTAAACAATATTAATAAATTAAAAAAAATTCTTTCTCTTACCATTTGAGGTTGAGGTTTTATTTTGGAACAGATAGCTGTTTCGAGGCCGATATGGTCCCTTCTTCAGTGTTATGTCTATTAAAGTGCAAGTGCTCGAATTATCTTTCTTAAACCTTAGACATTTATCGTACGACAATCAACAATTGGATGAATATTAAAAGTTTTTTTTTGCAACAAGCAATTAAACAGAGGAATCTGGAATGTGTTAACATTACTCGTATTACAGAAATCCAAGCGCTCCCTTCAGGGCAAGTGAGCGCATCCCTTAGTGAAACATACAAACAATTACAAAAGTGTATTTGATTTCTTCATGAAAGTTTTCGGATTTGATTATCACAATTTAAAGGGAGTTTACATTCATGAGTCACGTTGATATTCATCTCCATTTAAAAGGATCGGTCTGATCAATCACCACAAATTAAAATATAAAACATGTTATAGGAAATCGAAAGAAATACAAGATACATTTTTTCTTTTTCCATTACAGTAGGCACTTGGCTGAATTGTGTGTATTTTCCCCTGTTTAGCACTTCCAAACTATCCTATTTTTGGATTTTCCATCCTGAAATACCAATATTTTGGAAAATAACTGACACTGAAGAAAAAGCGACTTTCTCCAGAAATATATATCTGTCAAAATGAAGACAAAAACGTAGCATTTTGGAATGGAAAATTTAAAAATAAAGGATAGTTATTTGTTTGAAGCTCTCAATGAAACCAAAATAGTATATCTTAAAAAATACAATTTTGGGAAGTTTTTTCGATAATTTTAAACGCAATCATCACGTTCAAAAGCGTTTATTTCCTGAACACATTGATCGTACCACCACTCCTCGCAAACTCAGCTAATTGTTTGCGTTTGATTAAAGATAATGAGGCATGTTAGAATAATTCACGCGCCACTGTGGTCGTCTAAAGAGCAAATTTGCGAACAAGTATCAATAACGAATACACCGATCATTATCGAAGAGGAAAGAGGCATCCCGTAAACAAATGACCCACGTAGAAGATTCCGGAATGGTTGAAATAAAAGCGACTACAGCAAGCGGCGAAGAGAAGTCTGGTTGACTAAGCAACAGCCCAATAGCGAAGTAGTGAGTCCAATCGTACGCGGATTAATAAGCGAGTGAAAGAGATTGTTATAATTAATCAATTAGTTAAAATAAAAGTGAATAAGTAAGACTGAAATTCGGGAAAGTAATTAAGTGTGAAGTGTTTGTGAAATTTATTAAAAGAATAAATTATCAAAGAACTAATTTTAAATTAGTTCTTGGGTGTTTAATTCACTTTTGCGAAGATTTTGCGAAGATTTTGCGAAGCAAACAGGTCGCGCACCTAAGAAAGCGCAACAATAGCTTAGATTTTTGAGTGTAGGAAGCAATTGACGGGTTTGTTATTATGTGAACCTTCATCAAAGTCTCTCCTAATAGGGCACCAGAAAAGACTAATTCAAGACTAATGTGAATGTCATCATCATATCTATTACTTTCTCACTATTTTCAATGCCAGGATTGTTATATATGCTCCCAATGGATAAAACTTTGGCAGTAAAGTTTACCCCCTCTGATTCAAGTACTCATAAACTTGGTGTACCCGCTTCTGTGAGTATATTGTCATCAAATGCATGATTAATTATTTTAAGTACCACAGAAGAGAGGTTGGCTCCTTTTGTATCAGTCTAGATATTAGCTGTCTGTGTTTCCTCCTCCAGCTGATCTTCACTGCCAGTTTTGATCCTGTAAGTTGGTGATTTTCAGATTCGTCTCTATCAAGTGTATGGTAGTGCACCACTAACAAACACTTGATCCCCGTGGAACATCCTCTTGCATGTGATCTCCAGCTAATGATGGTGCAAAATCAGCTTCATCGAAAATGTCAACCTCGTATAAAAATATCCTAATAACTTTATAGTCAGACTCAGCATTTTTTTCATAGTAACTGTTTTATATGCTTCCTTAAAATAATCGAGGCACATGAAATTTTGTAAGGACTCTTTCTGAATGTCGCGAGATGAATTTGTCACATTCTATCGACTATTTAACTTTGAAAAGATTGTAAACGCACTGGTCCAGGGGTTGAATTTGGTGTCTTCCATTCGGAGGAGGCGTTGGAATCAAAATGGTATACGAGAATATTTTGCTGCCTATAAGCTGATATAAGATGAATGATAGTCAAGAGAGATAAGTACATGATCTGCCTGAGTAGATTGATCAAAACGTGGTGAAGACAGTTTACAACAAGTTCAATGTCTACAAAACCATTGTCAGACACCCTACAAAAACAAGTTTTCCGTTGGAGGTCCATCCAATAAACCATCACGTTGTCTTTTGCGATTACTGCTTTGATTATGCCTCACTAGACCTCGTGAGGCCAAAATATCGTTCATCCGTTTTCATACAATGAACTACAATTTCTTTGCCTCATTCATTATTGAATGCTGGCTTAACGTGACCTATTGAATGTGCAGCTTTGCCGTCCTTTAATCTATTCCGCAGACAGGATTCACTTATATCAAAAGGATTTCTTGTACACTTTTACCTTTTCCATTCCCGACGAGTTCTTTAGCCTTAGCAATTTGTTTTCAGGGAACAATTGATGTTTTTTCGACCTATTTGCGGAAAAATTCTTTGCTTTTCAAGAGCAGGCCACACTCGGATTTTCCTATTTCTCTAACTACTAATTTACACACTCGTAGTAAATTCATAGAATGCATACAAGTTTTCCGAAAAAAACACGATTACATCTGATTTTTGCTGATTATAATGCTGAAAACATGTAAAGGGGTTCATATTTTGTGTTTTCATTAAGGTAAGTTAACATAAATTTCAAGCTTTGAGGACACAATTGATCAAATTTAAGTATTTGTAAGTTAAGTTAGTAAGTTGTTTAACTAATCAGGAAGATTAAAATTCTCCTTGAATTGGAAGGAGATTAGTTACAAAGAAATAAACTAAGTGGGAAGTGGATGACGAGATGATGGACGATGATTTAAGTGCGTTTAAGTTAATCATCACTTAATCATGTCTCTGGTTGTATTGCGGCCGTTTGTCTTTCAATGCTTGGCTCAAACGCATTAATTGGATCGATAACGATCGCCTGTGATTGTTTCAGTCGGTTTTAATAACTCATAATACACTAAGCCGAGCTAGTCCCACCAAATACTGAGCATGACCTTGGAGCCGTGAATATTCGGTTTGGCCGTCGACGTGGAAGCATGTCCGGGATATCCCCATGATTTTCTGTACTTGAAGTTATCGTAATGAACCCAGTTTTCGTCCTTAGTCACAATGCGATGCAGAAATCCCTTCCGTCTTTGCCTTGCAAGCAGCTGTTCACAAGCAAACAAACGCCGTTCAACATTTCTCGGCACCAAATTCATTGTTTCTGAATCATTCCCATGACTTTCAGGCGTTTTGAAATGGCTTGTTGAGTCACTTCCAATGATCCTGCCAATTCTTGTTGCGTTTAACACGCGTTTTGATCAAGTAATGCCTCCAATTCTGTAATGTCATTCTCAAGTAATGCCTCCAATCTTCGAAAACCTTCTCTCTTCCACCACCATGCAGGTCTTCGACGTCAAAATCACCATTCTTGAAGCGTTGAAACCACTCTCGGCACGTTTTTTCCCGAAAAGTGGCCTCGCTATACGTGTTTGAGAGCATTCGATGAGCCTCAGCTGCAGATTTCTTCATATTAAAGCAGAAAATTAAAACTTCCCGCAAATGACGAGAATTTGGCTCGTAAGCTGACATGTTTAATCGAGAATAACTTTATGATGGACACAAATCGACTAATATTTCGATGGCGTTATATTTGCAAATACCTACGCTTATTGTATGGCACCTACGATCTATTTAATTCGACTACCACTTACCCTAAACTCAATTACACGCCGCAACATCATTTTCCAATCAGCAACAAAAATTAAAATGCAGGCCTTGTCAGAATTCAAATTCATATTGTAGGATTAAGTTTTGAAATGTGTTCTAAATTTATATAGAACAAGCGAAAAAACTGTTTTTACAATCATCATACTGAGTGAATTAAATAAATGAAAACGCCTTTATGTAAACACATACTTTTCAATGATGCCACATGGCATCGTTGCTAAAACTCACGTCGCCTAAGGATCCAACCTTGTATGCCCAGCTTTTTGAATACGATTTTCCATTGTTTTGTCGAACATGTTTAAAGTCTTGGGAAAGAAAGGGTCAATCCTAGAAAGATTACCATATGAAAATATGAATAACGGACAACCATACGCTACAGAGGCGCACGATTCCTTATCGTTTCTATTTTATACCAATATTTATTTTATAGCAATATTCCCGGAAAATAACCCTGAAATTTTGAAAAGCTTGCGTATTCCAATCAAAGAAATACAATTTGCTAGACGATTTGCGACAAATGAAAAACGAAACGCTCGACTGAATTTTAAACAACCGCTTTATTAACCTCGAAATACAAAAGTAAAGACAAAAGCCGTGAATCGTTGAAGTACAGAAGTGACAGAACTAACTGACCAAAAATACAAAAGAAAGAGGGCGCTGATGCGCCCGTGGATGGGGTAGTGGTCGCAATCGTTGATCACGTGATCACGAACACAATTTCATCTTAAAACCATTTATTTAGAAATTTCACAAGTTCTTGGTAGATCAATTTTTCCATTTTCACTTACAACTTATAAGTGATTTATACCCTTGCTAAGCTAACTCAGCGAAGACGCATGGATGACTCATCCACCTAAGCTGGTAGTGCCAATCGACGCGTCCCAGCCTGTGAGTTGGCACCTGATGAGAAGCGGCAGGGACGCGTGTTCGAAACCAGCTTGAGCTCTTTCCACAATTCTTTATAAATATTAAATTCACTATCGAGGTACTCGAAACATTTGATCAGAACTTCCGCACCCATGAGTGCATCACATGTATTTTTCGAAAAAAATACCAAAATTCAAAAGTCACAAAGTTGTAAATAATATTAAAAATCGCCAAGATATTTTTTCTTTATCACTTATTTTATAGACTCTTATGATAGATGGCGATAGAGACGATTTGTGTTTACCACAAATATTCTTTTTGCACTTAAAACACGTCATCTTCGAGATTCTTTTTTTTTTGTGAAGTGTAGTAACTACAGTAACGCCTTTGTGAGATGATGGCTCCTCTTCTCTTCGTTTAAATCTTTTGAGTCTGGCGGCTTCGGCTTATATGCCAATTGGAAGATATTGACGAGTTTAAATGGTAGTCGAGATCAAATACATTTCAAGACCCCAGGAATTTCGTATTTGTCAGAGCTGATAATACCTACAAGCGTCAATTTGAATTGTTTTTGAAGAAGTGACCTTCCAAGTTGAACCGAAGTAAATTTATTGTCACAGGTAATATTTCGATTTGTCTCATAAATTGGAAATGATAACTAATGTTCGTGACTTTTGCAGTACATGGTATTACATTCAACATGTGCTTTATTCCTCCTTGATAGGAATTTTCAAACCACATTTGTTACGTTTATTTAAAGTACATATTTTAAATGGAAATATCTCTTGAAAACCTAGCATTTGCTCATTGGTAGTGACATAAATACCTGGAAAATATTTTGTTTGGCATTCACTTACAAAGATATCCCAAACCTTTTTCATTGGTATCAAGGGATCTTCTTGTCGAACAGAGGGACATAAGAACATGTCGTTCACCCTAAGGCATCTAATACATCAATAAACCGATCTGTCCTCACCTTTTTCACATACCTTGTTCTTGAAAAATTACTGTCGGTATAATTCTTCGGACGTTAAGTGTAAAGTTATCTTTCATAGCTGCTGTACGTACATCTTCCTTCTCTGTAATCTCACTAGTCATAAATAAATCGAAATATCAAACTGCTTCACAAACATTTACACACATCCTTGTGGGACCTCGGTTTGAACGAATAATGTTAGCAGCAGATGTTCTACCGGGTTTCGGATCCTTCACCGTGGACCAGCAAAGTTTATTTTGACTTCAATGTGTTGTTTGGTTCGAATTAATTATGTAAGAGTTATTTTCTGGCATTCTGAAAAGATCTGAAAATATTGGCCAGGAAGAATCTTCTCCGAACTCACGTTTGTCCCTCTGCTGATCCTCTTCTATTAAAATTTCTTCAAGTTCGTTGTCATTCTCACGACATTCATCGCTTTCTTCTGCTCGGTGCAATGTGGCCCATACTTCGCTTTCTGTCAACAGTTTTCTGTCAATAATTTTCTGCTTGTCATCATTCCTCTATAAGGAATGCCCACCAAATATCAGTATTTTCAATAAATAAACGATAACTTTAAAAATTACACAAAACGTTATCATAAACGTTATCAAAGCGAACGAAAAAAAGCTAATTTTATAGTGCAAAAAATTTTTTATTCAAAAGACTAGCCATCGACTTGTATTAATTTCGCCTATCTTTCAGGTACTTTATGAATACCATACCAGGAAAACCAGTCTTTCGCAGCGTTGTCGTGTAGCAAAATCTCTTTGCGATGTCTTCTGGCCCTCTCTGGTCGTTTTTCGATTAATCCGCGATTTAAATTTGTAATTCAATGACAATTTATCAAATTCGGGATCAGTAGCAATTTAAACTTGGCCCCAAACAACGAATCTGTCTGTGTCTTAACGCTTTCGCCAGGTTTCAAATGTTCATAATACCACTCTGATTCCACAAAACACAGAGGATGGTCTTCTTGTCGAAGCGATTTGGCCTCGATGTTCAAGGACCAGCTTCGCCACGATTTTACCGCTTCAGGTTTTCAAAATAAATACATTTTTTATCGCCCGTCACAATTTGTGCAAAAAGTGCTTTTGAATCAAAATTTTCCTTAATAATCCTGATTTTTCAGTATCAATTTAACTGATATATGTTCACGTTTAACGTATTTTATGCTACATAAGGAAATACTAAAGTTTGTAAATTTTTTGGAAAAATGTAAGACAAGGTTAAAAAATACTTTTAGGAAAGATGCAGGATACACTCCTGCAAAGCACCAAACTACACAATTTAACATTCCTTTCGGAGAAATGGAAAATTTTTTTTTTTTTAATTGAATTTTTTATTTTAGTTAAAATGTTTTAATTGAGTTAAAAAACTCTAAGAAAAGTCTGTTGTAACATCCTCAAACAGCACTCAAAACAGAACAATAAAGTCGAAGGCTTTCGGAAGCATGTAATCGTTAATCAAACCCAGAACTGATAGAGAATAATGAGGGGTGCAATATTTATATGCGGGTGCAATCAGCCAACTGTCATTATCGTCCCCAAAGGAAAAAGAAACGATTTGGCTCTCGTGCATTTATCACGGCATTTACTATGGAAACACTGGCGACAAACAATCAACGTCAAGCAAACAGATAAACCAACAAACAAGCAAACAGTTCATCAGAGAATCGCTTTGATTTCACGGTAATTTTCAATTAGGATCTCGTTGAGTGGATGGAAACGACGGTCTGTCTCAGGATACCTACTCCCGCTAACTACGAATCCTACGTCTAGCAGGGTACGTTTGTGCGCACATACTCGTGAACTACGCTCAAGGCTCTTGGCAACAAGCAGGATACGATACAGGATAGGATACTCGTACATGCATATATTCTTAGATGATGCCGAATCTGAGTGGGGCGAAATCATTCCGATTGGCAACTGAATAGAACAACACATGTGTCTCTGATTATAACGTTTTCAGATTACGGCGAATGGTTATCCCTATTTTGCGGACAGAGGGTAGAGGAGCCTGCGCGGCAACCGGCATCCATATGAAAATAATGATTAAAAACCATCCCTTGACTTGACCAGCAGATCCGAGGAAAAGTGTAATGTTAACATTGATACAACGTTGAAAGACATCGCTTTTAAAAATTTTGCTCCTTTTTGTAATTGTTAACGTAGTGGAGTAGGATTTGTGATTGCAAATAAAACTCTTTCTTAGGTGTGGTGGACCAGTGGCTGATGAGGTCAAGGTTTTCTCACTAAAATAGTTAACATGTTCAAAAATCACTACAAAAAAGGGAAGAAAAAACAACGGCAAAACGATCTTCCATATAGAAAACAATGATTTCCTGACACCTGACTTAGTTTGCGACCTGTATAAGCATACTGAGCATCCAACTTCATCCGACTGTCGGGCATCCTGCTGCTATTTTCAATAAACAGTCGGGGACCCGTGATGCGTAACTTCATGAGCTCGGTTAAAAGCTCAGGATGCTCCAAATCAGTCGACATAATAGAACAAAGATAAATATTATAGCTAAGAAATCCTTAAGGATTTGAAAGTACTTAAGCATTCTAGGTAACATTTTCAATACTTACTAATAGACATGATATGAAGGTAAATGGTAGCTCTTATGAAATCAGATCAAGCATTATAAGTATAATCAGTATAAGTATAATCCAGCAGTACAACAAATATCTTGTCCAGCAGATATCTTTACCTGGTGGGAGATTTTTGTCAAGCGTGATACAGCTTAGTTTCTATATGTTTTTTTGGGTAGGGAGGTGAAGGCTATTTACGCCCTATGTGTCGGACTCCCAGTGGACCTGCTGGACTACCGACTAAACACCTCCGCTGTCAACCGGAGCGCCTAGCCTCGAACCGTTTGACACATTACTTTGGGCTGGGCCTCCAAATTTTACGCCTTTTGGCGCCTTCGGGTTACAGGGATTTCTTCTCCATTTGGATGGGAAAGAGGAGGAGGATTGCTAGAGAAGGAAACCCTCCAGCCTCCAGCCGATCAAGTATGCCGTTTTTCATTACTAAGATTGTCCGAGCTTAATTTGCCACATGATTCCATTTGTCAAATGATTTCAACATCTCTCCGATTAGGCTATCTGGATGGAGCTCTCTCACTTTTTCGGCAAGAACTACGCGCTCTTTGTCCCATCTTCTGCATGAAAAGAAAGTATGACAGGCGTCATCCTTCACACCAATACAGAATGTGCAATCTGGAGACCGTGACTTACCTATCTTTTGCAGGTAAGACTGAAAACAATCGTGCCCGCTCAGTAGCTGGGTCAGGTAGAAGTCAGTCTCACGATGCGTTCGACTGAGCTACGATCTCAAGTTTTTGATGAGCTGCGCGGTCATCATCGCGAGTAACTTTTTCTTTATTACCTTCGTGCCTTCATAGGTAGACTCCATTGTGCTCTCTAGCAAGGAAAGCGATGGGTATCACCCCTGCAATTACCAACACCGCTGGCTCAGAGACAGTACGGTATGCTGATGCAATCGGCAGTGCTCTTCGTTTCTGCACCTGTGCCAGCCGTTTCCGGTGCAGTTCCTTGTTGAGAGCTTCGCTCTATATCTCTGCTCCACAAAGAAGCGTAGATTGCACTACACTAATTAGCAGACGCCTGTTTGTTGAACAGGTTCTATATGTTGGTTCTAACTTGAAGGGTATCACTGGTTAAATTCTCCACAACATTTTTTCTGCTTCTACATGTATCAATTCCCTAACCTATTGGGAATCGCCTTTCATTTTCCAAAATAAAAGTTATAGCAGTTGGAGCTTGTGCGCCTTTTTCGCACTCTGTTCGTTTCTTTGATAGTAAATACGATTTAATCATGTGTAGTATGTTAATAAACGCATGCTCAGTAGCTTCAAAACGTCAAAATGCTTATAATTCAATTCAGGATGTTCAAAAACGCCGACGAAAAGACGAAAAGACGATTGGAAAAGAAGAAGTAAAAGAGACGCCATATAATTTGTTAGACTACGTCAAAAGCCTGTTCGCCTGTAAAAACTTAAGATTCGATGGTAAAAGTGATTTTTTTCTGTGGTGGGGAGGTGAAGGCTGTTTAAGCTCTGAGTGTGTCACTGCCAAACATGCAATGCTTTTGGCACTAGCCAGGAGCCGTTTGACACGTTACCTAGGCCACTTGTTCCTTCAAATAGAGGTACTTTCAGATTAAGAATATCCCTTCTCCAGCGGGAAGGGATTGCTAGAAAAGCGATCCCTGCACACCCGACGTCTTCTGACGATCCAGTTAGCCATTTTTAATCGTTAGCTCTGCTCGAATTTATTGTACTACGCAATTCTATTTGTTTTCACATTTTTTCCGACCAGTTTCAGCATTTCTCCAACCACAGTTTCCAGGCAGAGTTCTCGAATCCTGTTGATGAGATCGCCGCGCTGTTCACTCCATCTTCCGCAAGAGCAGAACGTGCTGAAATAATGCTTTCCGCGAATCCATCTTCGTGAAAAGTGGAATTTAGATTCGTAGTTCATCATGGATAGGAAATAACTTTAAAATATTGAGTCTTTCGATAGGTTAGATATTCAGACGGCTTATAAACTATTTGACAATTTCGACACAATCAATTGAAATACGTCTCTACTCAGAGCCAGGTCAGGCTTTATTTTTTATTTCCATGTCAATGTGTCATCAAATCATAGTTTTTGATTGACTCCGGGGTTTTCTGCCTAAATACCACCTCACTGCTACAAACTTAAGTGCGAAAACGACATGCGATGCGACACTTTCGTGTAAAAAGGATGATCATCTCATCAATACTCACTTCCCTTTGACGATGTTGTTCGTGACATCCATGTAAGATGCGTTCAAATAGAGACTGCATTTTCAAATTTTGTTGAAGCTTTTGTTTTATTGTTATTTCAGGATCATAGACTCATTTCAGCTTTAGTCTAATGGACAAAAATCAGTTTCGGGTTATGGCCGTTGCTATTATTGGTACCCTCTATTTTTCTGGCCAATATATTTATATCTGTGGCCACTGTAATACGAACATGACCATGGCAATTTCAATATAGAATTTAAGCTGTTTTAATGTAAGCCCTATGGATTTACCAGTTTCTAAAACATGTGTTCTGTTGGTACAGTCACGCATATTAGTAGGAATGTTGCTATTCATGCCATTGCCATTCCTGTGTTTTTTTTCGATACATGCTGGTTGCATTAAGTCATTTATTTCCGACTCGAGGTTGGTATGGATCCAACTATCTTGAACGATAGCGTTTTTTGCCTATTTCTGATAGCAATCTGTCGGGTGGATATTGATTTCGAACATTCACTTCGGTCATGGTGAAGAATATGCATTAACGCACGGGAAGTACTGTTAACTTGTCTTCTTGCTGGTGGTACATATCATTCACGAAATGCTTTAGTGGCACATCTTCGAAAGTCACAAAATTTGAGATATATATCTTTAATTATACTCCCAGTAGCATACCCTTTAGTATGAACAAAATCAGCACTAAGAAACTGCAATGTTAAGCCGCCAGGTGGCACTTGTGCCACTATTACGTATACATGCTTTTCTCCATTTAAAAAGTCTATAGTGGCATAACTTATCAGTGCATTCTAAGGCATCGGCGTTTCGACACTTGTTTAGTGAGAGGTGAATGTAATAACGGCAGATTTTGAGAGATACCAGTAGGTTGAGTTTATATTGTCTTATTTTCTTTTAAACAAAGTGGGTAAATTTACAATATGGAAATACAGATTAGTAGAAAATTAAGTGTTGCTTTTTTATGTAAAGTCATTTTCGCACATTTTTTTGGCATTTGGCACACTATTGCATAGCTAAAATGAAAAGCATTTTAAAATGCATATTTTATGCAGCTTAGGTACATTTCATGTTAAGCCATTTTGATTTAAAAGAGTACATAGGAGCTTAGAAGATTAGCCGTATTGAAGCGTATGTTTTTTGCAATTAGAAACAAAAATGCAGTCGAGAAGCAAGAAAATGGGAATACTACGGATTAAACTGAGAAAGAGAACTCTAGAAGCCGATTCAACATGGGAGGTTGCTGAAAATGTAACTTCAGGGCCATCGAATGCTCAAAACATTTTATCAGCTTTTAATGATGATGATACCGGTTCCGAATTTTCTTCTGATGATTCTATAGCAGAGCCCAATTACGTATCGGAAACCATTTCTTCTGCACATTCGGATGACGTTAATAGTGACAAAGAAAACCGTAAAGCGGATGAAACAGATGAGTTAGAAAAGAAAACTAGAAAAAATAACGCCAAGCCAATGAAATGGAAAACAAATGCCTTCAAGCAATTAAGGAATAGCGGAAAAGCGAACAAAACAAAAAGCACTGGAAAATTGGTAGCACCTACAAAAATATAGGATTCGTGTAATGACAGTTCTAAATTTAAAATTTAAGCAAAATTTTCGCAGAATAAGCGATTGGGCGTAATCGAAAAATACTGGAGTCTGGCTGATATCAATAAGCAGAAAGTGTTTGTTACCACTCTCATGGATGAAGTGAATTTTGAATACCGACGCAAAAAGCAAAAAGAAAAGAAGGCATATTTGAAGACATGAGGGTAAAACACATTAAGAAATCCTTACGAGAGTGCGTGAAAAATTATGTGAGAGCACATATTTCCTCTATACCCAGAATTGAGAGTTACTACACTAGAGACCACTCTGAAAAAGAGTTTATTGAAGGTGGTAAATTCATCGCGCAGCTACACCATGACTACAAAACTGATCATAAAGCTCAAAACAAAAAAATCGCTGGTTTTGGGTCGTATAAAAACATATTTAATAATGAATTTAATTTGTTCTTTTTCTCTCCTAAAAAGATCAATGCCAGAAATGTGTTGTGTACGAAAACGCTGATACTGAAGAAAAAAACTATTGGAAGAGAGCTATTTGTGACATCAGACAGAAAAAGTACTAAGCAGCGAAGAAAAATTGAAAGATAAAGGGATGACTGCCGTGAATTATTCTACCTTGTTGCTTGTTTCGACTTACAGGCCGCACTGCTGACTTCAAGAGGAGATGTATCTACATTTTACTACCGATCAAAACTGTCGACCTACAACTTTACTGTGTGTGATCTAGTAGAAAAAGGACAAGGACCAGTAACCTGTTATATGTGGCATGAAGGACAAGGAAAAAGAGGGCCCAATGAGATCGGTACCTGTTTGCTTCACTATCTGAAGCTAAAGAATGAATCTTACAATAGTCAAAATTTGAAAGTTGTCTTGTATTTGGACAATTGTGCAGGACGACAAAAAACTAAATTTATATTTGCAGCATACCTCTATGCTATCGCTAAGTACGCAGGTATTGAATCTATTAACCATAAGTATTTGGTAAGTGGTCACACTCAAAACGAAGTCGACAATGTCCATTCTCTGATTGAAAAGAACATTAAACGATCCCTAAAGGCAGGCCCAATTTATACACCCAAGGATTATGTCTGTATCGTCGAAATCGCCAAAAAATAAGGGCGGCCGTACAATGATGTGGAAATGAGCCAGATAACTTCTACAACTTTCTACAGCGTTCTGAAGCCAGTTTTAATTTTGGAAAGGCACATCTGCCCAAGTTGTTAAATTTTGTGATGCAGCGATATTCAAAGTAGAAAGACAGTATCCTGAGAATTTTTTTATACTGTTTCATATTCTGAATCCGAATTCAGAGAAGTTAATTTAGTGAAACAAACTAGAAGATCAGTTGATTTCAAAAATACTAACGAAGATGCAATTCAAATACCAAAGAAAACGTACGAAGATTTGATTTATCTCGTAAAATCGAATGTGATTACAAAATGTCATGAAAATTTTTATGGAAATTCAAGAAAATTTGAAAAGTTAAAATCATACGACTATTTGTGTGTTTTACAATTTTTGTTTTTACATACGGAAACTTGTTTTTTTTTGTCTTTTTTTAATTGATTGAGTGGTTGGTTTGTGGTGGCTCTAATGCAAATAGTAGGTCTCAGCTCTGTAGAAAATCGTTGAGCCACAACAACGACATATGTGTTAGTTTCAGTTTTGATTCATCACAGATTATATTAATAAGATGTCGATTTAAAGGTGATCAGCGATTTGATGTATATGGATCGTTTTTGGAAGAATTAACTGATATCAATTAAACAGGTAAGTGCATTAAATTTAGAAAGAGTTGTCGTCAGGATAATCATTCCAAGACTTTTCTTATGTCCACTCTTATGTAAAATTGAATTTTAGTATTCAAGTTGTGCAGATTTTACCTTGATATACTTATCCAACTTTTTCATAGTAGTTCCGTTATATTTATAAAGTCGAAAATTAATTTTTTGGATGTTGAATACAGTAGAGAAAATCTTAAGTATTGAACCGATTTTCAAAGCAAAAATTCTTGAAGTTAATATCACGTTATTACGGTAAATTATGTTAAGAAGTACTAACATTTTATGGAAGGAGAAAGGTAGAAATAAGATCACATGGATTGAATTGTAAGAATGTAGGTTCGCAAATGTTCAGCTCAGATGAAATGAAATAAAATCAATGTCTTTAAAGTTTTGTCACAATGGAATTCATTAATGGATGAAACGTAGGCCAACATTGCGTATTACCTGATTGTTTATTATCCAACTTTCCACGTGTTTGTTCAATAAAAAGTGAGCGTCAAAAGAAAGTAAACACCAACTTTTCATCTTTAAATTGTTACATTACAAAGCTATTATTAACTTGCGATAAAAAGTAATATTAATGAGTTTACTACTACACCGTTTAGAGATTGATTACTATTAAACATGAAATCAAAACAAGTGGCAACATTGCACAAATCTCATCAAAGTGGAAATGCATCAGATTTGACGCATAAAAAAAAAGTAAACAGTGGTAACACTTACTTCGCTTTTTTTTATATTTCGGGGAAGAACCTTAACTTTTGGTGACAAATTTGTGCTGTTCGCGTGCTTTACTTCACCAAAAGTCTTTTTAAGTGTATTGTTTTCACTATGGGAAAGCAAACATCGCCTGATACTCGGAAAATTATAATAGACTTAAAAGAAAAAGGTAAATCCTTGCGTGAAATTGGCGAAATCGAGGGCAGAAACCACTGCACAGTAAAAAAAAATTATTAATAAGTATGCCAAACATCATCTCGTCGAAGATTTACAGAGATCTGGACACCCAAAGCAAAGCGGCTTAGTGGTACTGAAGTAGGAGCTGTAGTAAGAGAAGTAAGGGCATATCCAGCCTCAAGTGCAGTTAAATTGTCAGAAAACATAACGCAGGCATCAGGCAAACCAGTAAGTGCGAGTACAGTCAGGAGAGCGCTTCATAAAAACAGTCTACATGGAAGAATACCACGGAAAAAGCCACACATATCCAAGGCGAATCAGATCAAGCGTATGGACTTCGCTAAAAAATATAAAAACGAGGCTCCATCTTTTTGGAAAAACGTATTATATACAGATGAAGCTATACAGATATACAATATATACAAGATATGCTAAGAATGAAGCTTTCAAAGGAAAGTGTCTTACCAACACTGTTAAGCACGGTGGTGGTTCAGTTATGGTATGGGGTGTATGGCGGCAACTGGTGTTGGTAACCTTGTTTTTATTGACTCCACAATGGACAAAATCGATTATTTAGCCATTTTGAAGGACAATATTGCCCCTTGCGTCGAAAAATTAGGCTTGTCTGGAAATTGGATCTTTCAACAGGACAAAGATCCAAAGCATACGTCCAAAATTGTGAAAGAGTGGCTACTGTACCGGACTCCTAAGACACTTGATCATCCGCCGCTATCCCAAGATCTTAACCCGATCGAGCATCTGTGGGAACACTTTTACAGAAAAGTGAGACAAAGGGTCATTTCAAGCAAAGCCGACTTAAAGAAGGTTATAAAGAAATAATGGAGCCAAATCTCTCCCGATGTTACAAAAAAACTGGTTGCGTCGATGCCTAGAAGACTAAATGAGGTGCTTAATTCCAAAGGAAAACAAACGAAATATCGAAAAATTAAAAAAAATCGACTTTTTCTATTGAAGCTCTGTTATGTTTCGTTTGCTGTTTACTTTTTTTTGACGCGTGAAATTTGGTCTTTTTTTAATTTAAGTGAATTTATCTTTGCTTTGTTTTACTTTTGTTTAATGTTTATGTTGTGTTCAGTTTTAATGAAATAATTCTTTAATTCCTTGTACCTATTTTTGACTTTGTGTTTATTACTTTGTTTTAATAAGATTCTTAATACAAGTATCTAAGGTGTTTACTTTCTTTTGACACTCACAGTATACCAGGTGTATGCATAAGATTTTTCCGGTTTTTTTGGCATAAAAAATACGTAATATTCCAAGAAAGAAATTTTCCTGTCCATCGGCTTCCACACATTTTGCCAATCTTTCAGATAATTCACGTATACCATGTCGGAAAAACTGCTTTTCTTTTGTGGCGAGCCAATCATCGAGGAACTTTCCAACTTCCTCCTATTCGCTGATGTGCTTATCTGCGAGCGCGTACTCCGTTCATGCCAGTGGTGATAGGCAGATAGCACCAAGTCTAGGGAGTAAGGACCGGTTTGACAAGGTGAAGGCCACGATTTTTAAAATGTATTCGCCACCCGTCACAATTCAATGGGAAAATTATTTCTTTTCGTGACGCCAAGGCAGCATTTCACAAATGACTTTGCGATTTCAGATTTGACGTCCACTCAAGTCGAGTGGGAGCCACTTACCGAGTTTATTGATGTTACCCATTGCTCGTTAATGTCTGCTGATCATTTCTTGTGTCATATTTAATGCTTCTGCTTATTGCCGTTGAGTTTGAGTTGCTGCTGCATGTCCTGTTCTTCGCATTTTTTTATGGTCTACCAGAGCGCTCACCGTCTTTCACTTTGAAACTACCACATTTGAATTGTCTCACATGTCCTAATTGATGGTGCACGTCCATATATATATATATATATTTATTTATTTATATTTATATATATTTAAATATAGACATTGAAAATTGAAGTTCAGTTGAAAGTAAGAGAGTTGAAAAGTAAAAATATGAAGAATAAGACACTTCCTTAGAGTTCCTTTCTATGTACATGGACTCCACGCCGGGGCAAATGTGGCCAAGAACTTCTTTTGGGTGATGTGACCACGGCTACTGTTACTAATAGTACTATTCCCATAGTATTGAGTGCTCAATGACTTTCCCATTGAAACTACCACATTGTCGAATCCATATCTCATATGTCCTAATTGATCTAGCGCGTCCGCCATCAACAAACTATGGCTTTCAACAGCCTTTTGAGTTAAACAACAATCAAATTCAACAAATCATTAAATCAAACAAATGCTCTTTTACAGACACAAAATTCTACAGGATTTATTAACACGATTAAACGCTATTTTTCACGAACTCAACTCGTGTATGTTAGTAACTAAATTTCAGACGATTGAGATAGCGTCTGCGTCAAATTATTACGCTGTGTACTTTTTGCTGCTATTCCTTAGTAAAATCAAGAAAAACGTATTCATGCACCTGATAAAATGTAGCACGTTGACTCAATGATGTCGGGGTCATGACGGCAGAATGTTTTCATACGTTTGTTTGTTTTTACAAGGATATTTTGCCCAGAAAGGATAAAGGATAGGCAATAGCATAAGGTTCATTGCACAGGCAGTTCTGTCATTCTAAGTAATATAAGTCTTACTTAGCAACTGAAGTCTAGTTCCTTTTTCACTGATGCAAGTGTTGGTTGATCGAATTCTTGCAAACTCATTAGCTTTTTTCTTTTTGTTTTTACCTTTCCTTAAAGAGACGGATTTTAGTTTTAAATTTACTCGAGTTGTTTTGCGTTTGAACACTTGCTTACTTTGCTGCATAAATTCTGAAACTACTTCGTGGGAGGCAACCGCCTAAAATGTTGTGTTGATAACCGATAGTATATTTATTCTTCCATTTTTCTGATTTATTACCATTATTTTTCAGACTTTTCTCCGAATGATTGTGACTGTAACTAAAAAACTGCTGTTCGGTTTATTTCAATATCGATTTTGCCACCACTCTCCTGAATTATTTTAGGCGGTTTATGTAGACGTTGATGTGTCCATATCTGATGTCAGAGAAATTAGGAACCTATGTGAAGTCATCCACAGTTTCCCACTCTTTGCTGGTCGGTATGTTGATCATGTAAGGGGTTGCAGTGGTTAAATTTCGTCTAGCTACCTTCAACTCGTGCATTCGGATTTTACTTTCGAGAGAATGATCGGCCTTCTATCTTTTATGTGCCTTAGATATGAGAATTAGTTGGTTCTAATCCACTTACAGCATGTTACTAAAAACTTGAGAGCTTTGTTGATGTTCTCCATTTCATTTTTCTAAATTTCACGATGTTTCTACGATTTTGAGAGAGTGAAAAACAAATTTAAAGCATCATCTTTTCAATTAATTCTCTGTCTCAGAGAGAAAAATATCATAACCTTAATCTTAAGACAGTGAAAATTTTACAAAGTAAATTTTTTCGAAGAAATTATTTCAAAGCATGAAGGATCAGTTAAGAAACCACACTATAACTACGTTTGCGAGAGCATATCCATCCTGCACTTTTCCTTTGGCCAACTATTGATGACCTATCTAGTCTTCCCCTAATTCACATACACACGCCATTTGGTTACTCAAATTCCGAACATTTGAAAGTATTTTTAAAAAAATTATTTTATGTATACAGTCCAAAAATATATTTATGTATTCCACTATATGTGTAATTGAATGATTTATTAATTTTAAAATCAAATACCTCATACTCACTCAATGTTTCAAAGTTAGTTAAAGAGTGTGATTAGCCAGGGTTCGACGTGACGAGAATTTACCACTTAAAATTTTCGAATCCACATTTCAATCCGCCTTCATAGAATCTACATCCATAATTCGTTCGTAAGAATACAAGGAAGTACTAAGGAAAGTGTTGAAGTTATTCGACTGGTTTAAGTTGCAGATTCTGCGTTTTATCTTTCTAGACATTGCCGTTTAAAATGTTCCATCGTCAAACGAGACATTCTTCAAACTCAAGTAGGGGAATGGGCAACTGTCGAGGATGTGTTCCGTAGCTCCATTGTATCTGCACCTCGCCCCACAAAAGGTGCCTTGCATCCTTTTATCCTTTCATAATAGATCTCGAGCTTTACAATTCAACAATATTTTGTTTTTTTTTTTTGCAACATTTCATCCATTGCTTCAGAATTTTCTGCAGATCTAACCAGGAAAAGCATTTTAATTGTCCGCAGCACAACTTCATACCACCGTCCACGTTGCGCTGTTGCCTATCTTGGATGGAATAACAAAGTTATTTCAGTTGAGGTTCTGATGCCTTCCTACTACATTTCACATTCCCTTTGCGTTAGGGCTTGCATTCACTTTCTTTTGTGTAGTCAGCATTATTCTTCTTCTTGGTAGCCAAGTGAGGGACAAAGACATCCGCAATCATCCAGAGAGCCGACGAACAATTAAAGTGCAACAAGGCACTTTCGCTGTTTTTCACTTGTAGCGAAGATATCCTGTCTGACGATTGTTCCAATTTGTTGGATCAAATTACAAGGATTTCAATTGCACAACTGCAATTGCAAGCAATGCAGTGTTTGGATGAATAGAATAAGTGCAACGAGTGTTTGCTCTGTCATGTCCACACAATCCCGGAAAACTTGGGACGGAAATGAAGATTTTTCGAAATATGAGTTGCTCCTTGCGTGATGTGTGTCGTTTTGTATCGTTCAGGTAGTATGCAAAGTGGTATTGCGGAAGGAAAATGGAAGAAAGTAGTTTCTTTTTAATGGCACCAGCATTATTTCCGACTCATTTATATTAACACAATTTAATTATTCTTCTCAATTTCAGAGACATCTATTGAACGATGGTTCTTAAGGGATTAGCACGTTGTATTGGGAAATTCCTTAAGCTGATTTTGAGGATATATTTGTTCGAAAAACTGTAGCTTTTTCTAAGTTATATAGTAATTGTTAGACTGCAGATGAATTAAGCGATTCAGATACCACGCTATGACTTATTTTCGCTCCCTGATAACATCCCCCCTTAACATTATATCCGTCGTACTCCAATTTGTTTTCTTGAATGAATACACTTTACCATTACGGCACAGTGTGATGTTATTCAGGAAATAACAACCCGGATCCATGTCATTTCAGCATCTTCGTAGGGCGACATTGGATAGGAAGGAATGGTGGAGTAGTGGAACAAATACAGCTCCACTTAGATGTTCCTTACGTGTGAGACAATTGGTTGGGAGGTATTTTAAGGACATGCAAGTTGTTAGAATTTAGTTGTTGCCTTTTTATCTTTTCCAGTTTTCCGAGCTGCCTCTTCATGACCAACATCCATTTTGCTGAAGACACACTTGGCGGCGATGATATCATGTACTCTTGTGCTCGTACACGTACGTAGCTCTTTCACAAGCCACTCAAATGCAGCTATAAGGATTCAAGTACTTATAGGAGATAGGCTGCTTTTGGGCACGTTCGCTGTCACTCTAAAACAAGGCCTTTTCTCGTAGAATATTTTTAAGTGGGTGCCAGTAAAATCACCTTTGATGATTTATTATGTTGAAACTCCTCCATGAGGTGCCATTATTTGAATACAATTCGCCATTGAATGTCCTCAGGATAGGGAATTTCAAATGTTACTGTTGTCTGAGTCACATCAGTTGAAGCATTTGTTCTATGACTTGGACTCACAGTTTTTCTTAAGCTTCACTGTCTGAACATTCGCGGTAGCTGTTCTTTGATTACAAAAAAAAGGAGAATCATCTTTTCATTATTATTATCGTTGAAGAAAGTTATTTATTTATAATTTTTTAAATTTACGTTAATATTTATTAAGAAACTGATTTTCCATTGATAAAAAGCACTGTTTTATATTTTTGATGATAAAGAGTAAAATTAGCGCCAGGTTAGACGAAAAATAAATATCAAAAGAATTATCCAGATTTTCAATTGATCTATTATTATTTATTTAAATAAATCTATATTAACAACAATTTTTTGGAGACTCTTTATGAAAAATTTACAATTTTAATTAAATTGGCTCTCGTCTGTAGACACGGCAAAAAATATTGCAGTGTGAAAAGTTGGCATGCATGACTGGAAATTGCATAACTATGTTTTCACAAGCATTTGTTGCAGAAGGTATGGCTTGATGACATTGCTGAACCTTTAAACGAAAGTAAAAAGGGACTTCGTCACCGTTTCTGGAAGAAATACCGTTCGTAGTAGGGTTTCATTTCTTAATACAGTAAGAGGTGCCGCCAAATCAACACGAACTGTAACTTGGCTTTTACGGCGAGCCAAATTGGGTATCAGCCAACAATAGAAAAAAGACAGGAATTCTGTAATTTGTAACGTCTGCAACCAATTCTTCGGGAATGATATATATAACTCACTAATAAAAGAAAGATGAACGTACTTAGACTTCTTCTTCCATATTTGCTGTGGTCAACAGCTTCATTTAGCACTACATCCTCGATATATGTTTGGTAGCTCCGCAAGATAAAAGGAATTCGGCCCAGCAAAATTTTGACACGCATATTCCGCATTGTACGTTTATCTCAAGACAAAAAGATTCCAAGATTAAAAAGTGAGAAGGGATGACGATCCGGATGGTATCCTTGGAGTAGCAATGACTTTCAAGAAATATATCAAAATACGAAGACACTTTGATACAGGGCTGAAGTGCGTGGACAGCATCACACTAAGCTCAGTCTTTGGAGGGCACAGTATTGCATTGAATGGAACATACTGTGACGTGTTCGACAAATGTCACGCGCCACTGTAGTCGTCTTAAAAGAAAAGTAAGTTAAAAGAAAAGTAAGCAAGTTTCAATTACGAATACATCGATAATTCTATTTGGCGCTATGAAGAAGACAAATAGAATTTCGAAGAGAACATCTGATTTTACGAATGACAAAGTCGAACAGACCCTATCAAGCATCAGATCCGGGGACTATCTGCTCTCTCGAACCAATAGATTAACTAGCTGGAAGTAGCTGTCAAAAGTTGTACATTATAATTATAATAATAAGAATTCCATGCTCTTGTATGACAAGGCTGTTGCTGACTCCATCGCTAAACATTTCCTGATTGTTCTTCAAGGGGAGAAGGGAAGCGAAGAGTGTGGTTTCAATTCGTTGGTGAAGTAATCATATTAAAGTTTGATATCATCACAAGAACTTGTGCCTAACTTCATACACCAGTTCCGTTTCCTCCGACGCTCCATTTGCCCTGCCGAGCCTTTAAAAATTGCATGCACTGGATTTCAATTTTTTTAAACCTGCCCCATTCTTACTTTGTTCTTCTCGCAGTCCTTATTAACAACTTCTTAACATTTGCTAATTCTTTCCCCAGTGAATGTTATAAAATGATGAAGTTTCATGGGAGGTTTCTTTTACGCTCATAAAACTACCATTTGCGGTAGTTTTGGAGCTACTCGGCACGGAGCTCCTACTCGCCTTATCGATCTACAGCTCTCTCGGCAATGCTTACAGTCTTACAAGTAAGAAAAGCTTACAGCCATTAAATTTTCTTTTCCACTGATATATCATCGATCTCTCATATATTCTTGATCGTCCTTACTACCTCCTACGAGCATAGCAACTCGGGCACCCAAGGATGAACCCAGCAGGTCCACATAATAGTTGAGCTCACTGCTGTGGATAATTATGTCAAGACATATACTAGCAAAAGAACGAGACATATAGTTAAGCTGATCATTTAACCGGTGCCTCTTACTAGGTCCGTACCCGCAGACTCTCTTATGGGAGCTTGTGATAACATCTGAACGCTCCAGCAGAAAAATAAACACCTCATTGGCGGAAAGCAGATGTTTAACATCCTTGCATTTGGGATATATTTCAAGTTTTTGTGAAGAAGTGAAGTTTTTCTTCTATTTTTAGATCCACATGGTAATGATCACAACATGCGTTCTTTCCTAACGTATCCTGTCTTACTACGTTTGTAGCGCTAGTCACCCGCATCGTCTCTAGTCAGCTAGTTTTACATTGGATTGATCCACACCGATCCGCAATGACTTTAATTTCGAGAGGGAACATATTTTCAAGTGATGTTCAGTTTCTTCTTCTCTCAGGACATTTTCGACTAATTGATAGAATGTGTCGTTCCGCGGATGGGGTTGCATCGGCACCATACCAGATGTGACATTCGCCTTGGAGTGCCTAGTACAATCAGTTAAAAATTGGAGAGTGCTAGAGGATTACTCGGCCCGTGATCACCAGTACATAGCTCTGGAAATCCATCACGATGCTTCCCGAAGACCACGCGCTTGTTCTTCTGCGCTCCGGTGGAATACCGAGAAAGCGGATATTGAGAAGTTTGTTGAAGTGCTTATGGTACGATCACCGCTGTCGGAAGCAAGGCTAGAGGACGGAGAACCCGCGGCAGGAGATGTCGTTAATTCAACTATGAGAATCATTACATCCGCCTGCAGGTCTTCAATGCCCCTACGAAGACCCCGGCACAGCAAGCCTCCAGTATACTGGTGGTCACCTGAAATTGCCGAAAAACGAAAGGAGTGTCACAAACTACGTCACAGGACACAGCGAGCTCGAACCCGGGAAGAGAAATGTATCCGATTGGCTGCTTACAAGTCATATAGAAAATGCCTCCGTAATCGTCGTAGTCGTAGATGGGTCGTCCTGTTGGTTACTCTGCAATGCATTTCACAGCGCTAGATGGGTAGATATTCTGGAAGGGCTAGAAAATCGTTTTCAAGTACCAGTGTACCTGATGCGGATTCTCAGGATCTATTTGAAGGACCGCAGCCTACTTTACGACTGGAAGGAGGGTAGGCGAAGTACAAATCAGAGCTCAGGGCTCTATCCTTGGCACGGACCTGTGGAACATCTCCGACGATGGACTGCTGTAGCTTGAACTGCCGGAAGAGTCACGTTGGATCGGCTTTGTGGACGATGTCGTGGCACTAGTTGCTGGACAAACAGTAGACCATGCGCAACTCAGACTCAATACGTTAATGTGGAGGGTAATGGAATGGATGACCGCTCACGGTTTCAAGCTGGCACTGGAAAAAACCAAGTGACCTCATCCTAACGAAGAAGAGAATCCCCAGAGTATGGCCTATCAGTATAGGGGACGAGCTGGTCGAATCTAAATCAGCAGTAAAGTACCTGGGCGTCCCGATAGACTCGAAGATGAGTTTTTCCCAACAAATCAGGGCAGTAGCTGACAAGGTTTCAGCGCGTGTGATGGCATTCACCCGATTAATGGCCAACATAGGGGGGCCCACTACATCAAGGAGACAACTCATAATGAGCGTTGTGCAGTCGCTTCTACTCTACGGATCAGAACTGTGGGGCGACGCTCTCAGCAAGGAGTTCCACCGGAAGCGATTAGCACCGGTGCAGGGACATGGAGCATTGCGAATTGCATGCGCATACCGAACGGTCTCCGGGGCGGCAATGCTGGTAATCGCAGGGGTGATACCCATCACCCTTCTTGCGAGAGAGCGCAGAAGTATTTACCTGCGAAGAGGCGAAGATCGAAGAGAAGAGATCACCAAGGAAGAGAGACGTCGCTCTCTCAGCGATTGGCAACAGTCCTGGGAGCAAGAAATAAGGGGAAGGTGGACTGCACGTCTGATCCCTGACCTGAGGCCGTGGTTCAGTCAAGTGCATGGTGAGACTGATTTCTACTTGACTCAGCTCTTAAGCGGGCACGGTTATTTTCGATCCTACCTGTACAAAATTGACGAAGCACGGCCTCCTAATTGTGTGTTTTGTGCAGGGGAACCGGATGATGCCTGTCACACATTCTTCTTCTGCAAAAGGTGGACCCGGCAGCGAGGGGTCCTACTCAGCGAAATCGGAGAGCTCTGTCCGGAAACTATCGTTGGAGTAATGCTGAAAACAGTTGACAATTGGAACCGCGTGGTGCAATATGCTCGGGCAGTGCTTACATTTAAAAAAGCTTTATTGGAGCGCTGGGAGGCATCGGGGATGGATGGATCTCTTTTGTAGCACTTCCTTCCTCTCCCGTCCTTCCCGTTAAAGAAGAGATCCCCATAATACGAAGGCACCTCTAGGCGTAGGAACACGAGGCCTAGCCCGAAGCAATGTGTCAAACGGTTCCAGGCTAGGTTCTCAGGTTGACAAGGGAGGTGTTTAGTGGGTAGTCCAAAAGCATCTTGCGTTTGGGAGTCCCACACTCAAGGCGTAAACAGCCTTCACCTCCCTACCACAAAAAAAAGTCACTTTTTGTCTTCGTTCCTTGATGGGATCCTTTGTTACGTTATCCGTAATGCTCTTTCATTTCCTTTGATTTTCATGTCAACGGTTTGACAGTAGTAAGTAAACAATTAGTAGGTGAGAGTGGTTGTAAACAATGAATGCCGTATCTCATCTTCTTTGATGAGGTTTGTTGTTTTTCAGTAGAGCCGCACTTCATGCAGGATTGTGGAATGGTGTTGCCGCAAAGATCCTTTTTTTGCGCTATGATTTCTTAAACCATTGACTTTTCTCACTTGCGTTCCAAGAATCGATGCTTTTCTTTTGCTGATCGTCTTCACGTGCGCGCGGTTTTGTTGCTACGCCTAAATTGCTAAATGCTAAGGAGATTCCAGGAGTGAACTCAACAAATGCAACAGGAAGTTCCTCAGATCTAAACTACAACATGTTATTATTGCTTTATTAAGTTTTTAATACTGCGAAAACTAAAAAGTATCTCGGCAGAACACAAATTTTCTATAGAACGAAAAATTTCCTCGCCATTGACTATGGAAAACAAAGAATCTGCATCAATTCCAACAGGAATGTTTCCAAAACTTGGCGGGGATGGTCTTCCAGGAACTTCGCTATCTGGCTTGTCTGATCTCAAAATTGACTGAAATTCCAACGGGTTGGCATTGAAAATATATTATTCATTTGGCAAAAAGACCGTCAAAAAAGCTTTCTTTCTTCACCCGTCAATATAGGGTTGCATCATCTAGGTGCCTCGCAAGCAGATAATTTAATTGACTTAGCCTGAAGATTGTCAAAAAGCTTCCCGAGCCTTGCAAAATTAAGGGAAACATCATTGCCCACACTTTTGATAATATGTTTGCTGCTTTGAGCGATAAAAAATTGAATTGTAAAAATTCGAATCAAAATCACTTTTAACCAATAATTAAAGTATGTTAAATCCTTTTACCAACCCTTTCGTGCATTTTTTTACCCCACACTGGCACACTTCAACAGCTTGAAGTAACATAATTGGTATTTCAGTATGAACTGAACGACTCAAATGCAACCTTAATTTTTACCATACGATTTTAAAACACCTCTCGCAGCTTCTACAGCTTCTAGCTATTAATCCTTCATGTCGTTAACTTACTTTCAGTCTATTTTTCAATGGAGGTGTTGCATATGGAGATTCGCATAGAAATAAGGACACAAGCTTTGCTAATAAATGAACATGCGTAAGGAATTTGGTGCATCTGACAAATGGATCTTACAAGTTCATCAAGATTTTCAATCATATCATGCTAGAAACTCTACAATGATTCATAAGAAAATATAGTACTGAATACGATAATTAATTAGTATCCCGTTTTTTTGATTTTCCTTCATAAAGCACTGCTCGTTAAAACATGAAAGATAATTTAGATAGTCTTCCCATGGTAAGATACTCGGTTTAAATCACCGAATTTATAGGGGTTTGATTATATTTTTCTGAAGAGTGGTATGTAGTGTACTAGTGGAGTACAGGAGCACTTCACCTCATTCTGAAAAGCAGAAGAATGGCATAGACGAATAGCTTGCCACCAACCCGTGTATTTTGCTGATGTAAAAGGAAAAGTTTCAAATTGGATAGGAAACAGGATATACGAGTATAGTTGGAAACTTTTCAAAAAATGCGTTAGCGTTTTAGGTTACGTTACGATAAAGTGGAAGAGCCAAATGTGCTTTATGGCTTAGAATTGTATTTGAAAAATTGAAGTTGATGGAAAATTGAGTACGAGCTTACAATGAACGACAAATGCCGTTTACTGCGGTTGTAACTCGGTGAAAAATTGAAAAGTGCTAAATTAATGTATTATCGCCAGTGTGTTCGTTCCAATGAATGACATAATCCTTTAGGAAAATAACTTGGTTGTGTGAGTATTAGACCAACCAGTTTAAGAACTTCAACTCTACAAGGATATATAAACCTGTGCATTAATTATTGGAGAGTGCAATAATTGTGTATATATATGTATTTATGTACATATCAGTCCATATATATGTATATATTTATAGTTTACTCTTTAATAATGAGTGTTATGACGTTATCATGTTTCAGTGAAAACAAGGAATTTATTTAAAAAGACGCACTACAATCTATAAACGAACGAAAGAACGAGAGAAAGGAGGAAAACAGATCAAACATCAGTTTCAAAGTCACATTAAATATGCAAGGTTGATGGAAGATGACTAAAGATGTAGTTTAGGGCTCCATCCACGTTCCAAATCTGTTGAACGTTACCTATAACGAGCTGTAAAGACTCGAACCAAAGTCATCATCCTGAAAAAGAAGCGTACCCTTCGAATAAGAACGGTTGGGATCGGTGATATGAATGAGGGAAGAAAGAGAAGAAAAATTAAGACTTAGGTTAGTACCTACGTTAGCACGCTTAATTCGACGTTTTCCAAAGATGAGGGTTGACATTTAGTGACAGTTGAATAAATAATATTAAAAAAATACCCCAACGCAGCTGGCTTATGCTGAATATATTTGTTAGCCTCAAACATAAGCCACAATAACATAAGGAAAGCCGAAGAAACCAGTTAAGTGCCTCGGCTTGCAGAAGACTTTAACCTCAGTTTCTCTGAGCAAGCGATGATGACAGCTGATGGAGAGTCGGCACCAAGTGGACCAAGTCAAACGTAAAAAAATAAGTTTTGTTGAGTGTCGTACAATATACGCCGCTAATAATATTTTCATAATCAGTTAAACCAGTAGTCGCTGGAATGATACCCTTCATATTCGACAAGGGACAAAAATTTCGAGAACGTTAGTTAAAAAATATGAACCGCATGGCTCTACATAAATTTGAAAAAGTAATTAAAACGAAGGTATATTGAGGATGACTCCTTTCTACTCAGACTGTTTTTGTTTTTGTCGCACCTGTATAATACTGGTAAGTCACGATGTGAAGATTGAATTTTCTGGGTTGCAGAGATGAAATACTCCTGTCCAACGGCCTTTTGATATGGAAAATGGGACAGACAATGCTGTGATCTTATCAGAAAATTGGGATAACTCATAAACTAACAACAAGAATAGGTATGATTGATGGGATGAAGGCATAAAGCATCCTTCTCCAGCAATCGTCATCCACTTTTCTTTCTCGATGGATCGTAAGTTACTGTGACCCAGAGACACCATAAGCGGCAGTTCTAAGAGGTTTAGCCACAAGTAATTAATCAAATGGTCTCAGGCTTGGTTCTTTGGATGTCAGAGGAAGTGTTTGTTCAATAGTTTATTTGGAAGGCTAAGATAACATTAGATAATATTAAGAAAAATAATAATTTTAAGCACTATAGACTACCTTTTAAAATATCGGCAATGGTAAACCTGTTAGTGATATCAGTGATATCAGCGTCATTACATTCAGTTGATAGAGCAAGTCAGAAGTAGTTACAGATTTTTCAAATTAATTTGAAGTTTTATTAAAATAGCGAAGAAAATTGTGACTTCCTCGTTACTGGAGCCTCTCATCACAATGTAGAGTCTTTAATGTTATTAAATATTTGTGAATCGTATTATACTTTACTTATCCGTGAGTTTCTAGATAAACAAATATGGACTTCAGGTGCTTGGTTCCCGAAAAAATCTTTTGACAAACGAAGTCGTTGTCTGTCAATGCGCCCAAAAGGAACAGAACATTATTCCCGGCACAACGTTTTTCTAGCAATGCCTTTTCTGAGGAGGTCCTACTTGACTGGCCACATTCAAGAAGCTTGAAGAAGGAAAAGGACTTGTGTTAATTAACAAAAGCAGGGAAGATATTGAGCTTCCATCTTCATACCACCTACTGCAGGTGTAAGATCAAGATGGGATAACCAGAATGAAATCCACGATAGAACCCGTCATACATGAAAGAGAAGCTCACAAAAGTGGAAGATCAATTTTATGTATATAATTACTTGTGCGATACGCGACTCGGATGACTGGTTTGATACGTCAAAGTCCTTGAAAGGTCTAGGACTAGATCACTGAAAGGTCAGTTAAACCCACGTAACTCAAACTGAACGCTGTTGTACAGCTAGAGGATAGGAGTGTAGTAGTCTTTGCATCAATCCGGGCAAGATAAAGGCAAAGTCTGCATTCAGATGAAAAAAGGCCTTCGATTTCTTCCTCTGCAAATATGAAAAACTTTTGGCATCACAAATGTGGATTTGATAATAATTTCTGATGTGGGCTTACTTGGATAAATAACTCCGGTGGCAGATAAGGCTTCAGCAAAAGTGACAATAGCCAACTAAAATGAGCCGGCCAATATCCAACATAAACGGAGGATTCCTTTGTAAAAGATCCCTCTTTATGGCTACCATAGAGTCAATTTTTTATACTGATTCAGAGATTGGTCAGATGTTTTCAACAAACAAACGTACCAGAGTTTTATTAAGAGAGTTTTATTAAGTTATTAACGAAATCGATATTTTAGTGCCTCAGAGTCGTTGGTGTTGGTGTTTAGGGTAGCGCCTACTACCTATCCAAAGATAGCAAAGGAGACCTATCCGAAGAGCAAAGGAGGATATATGTGGGGAGCCATAAACAGGAGAAATACCACATCACATATCCAGTAGAAGAGAGGGGCTCACGCTCTGCGGTAGAACAACTGGGCAGATGATACGAACTAGGTCGATGGTGCGACTCATCAGTGTCGTGAGACCATGGCCCAGTCAAAGAGACGGTGCAACCAACCACTACGTGGCTCAGCTGCTCAGTGGGCATAGGCAGCTATCTGGAGAGAGTGTTCGCATCCTTCCACGCCTTTTTAGGGGGCAGACGGTGGGCAACCGAGTGAGCTCTCTCAGAAAAGTGTGTTGTATTTGATGATATTATCAATTGACAAATGGAACTATGAGGCATATTACGCTGAGGTGGTTCATTTGACGAAGAAATGAGTCTTGAGTGGCGGGTTGACGCAGAGGGAAGTGGAGTAACTTTTCTTCCGACTGAGAGAGACTCCTCTGACCGGAGGTGTCACTGGCGCGAAAAATGAGACCTATTCGAATGTAATGTTCACAGTGTGAGAAGTGGGATCTTTGGAGCTGCAGGTTAGCAGCTTTCGGTGGCCGGAAGCCGCTCACTCTGTGCGAAAGTTGCGTTCAACTGCCAGCCATAAAAAAATCTTAGCGAACTTTTGATTTTCTGCCATCAACACAAAAAAGACACGATTAGAAACATCGATTTAATATTACTCTCCTTACTTTTCAATAATTTCCGGTTTTTTTATATTTGAAGGATATGCGCCGTTTCATTTTTAGTAATTCAAAATTATTCTAAATTATATTTGAATTTGATTTTGACTTATAAATGAAAGCTATATGTTAATCGTGCCCAGTTTACATAGCAAAATATTGTGTGGAGAAAGCACGTTCAATCCACCTGTTAATTTCTTTATCAGACGATCGTTTACACTTTGCTGGAGAGAACTTAATCGATATTCATGGAAAGAAGATAAAAAGTCTAAAGCAATGACCTGATGTACAAAGTGTTAATATCGAATTGGCAACCTTCTAATAAAAATCTTAGAAAGTGCTTGGGTGTGCTTATATTAAGATTACTTCAGCAATAATAGGCTGTCTGATGAGTAAACAAGTAAAGTATAAACATTTAAATTTCAAATTCTTTGGCCTCGCAACAAGACTCGCAACTCTATCATGTGTTAAGCACCTGATATAATTCAAGTTTTTTGATTTGATGGGCAATCAATTATTGAAATGGTTAAAACTGTAAGCTTGCCTAATCCACATTCTGCAATCAATATGGTTTCGAGTCCGTTTACGTACGAAATTTAAACATCGCTAAGAAAATCGTATCACTTTATGGTTGCGTTAAAAATAACACATATCATTTGAGCCTTTGCTCCTGAAGCCGCTCCATGAGGAACAAAACAAGATCAAAGACGCATACCAAGTATGAAATTTCTCATATTCATTAATATTTATTGTTCCTGAAACCCTTATCTTATTTTGTGTCATATAACGAATCATTTATCACCCACTAATACAAAAATGAACGTATGAATTTCTTACATGTCGCTCGCAGCCAATTATTCAATTTTCCCCATCTACGCGTTTCAAATAACAGCGCAAAAAATAAAAATAAACAAAAAAAAAACATGTGAAAAATGAAGCTCAGAAACCAGCAACGCGATTCCATTTAACATTTCAAGTTGCGGAATTTCGATTTAAATTTTCCAAATTTACACCGACACCGAAAATATTTATGGTATTTTTCACGGTGTAAAAATTGCTTGAGGGGTGCTTTGGATAACGATATCATATTGAGGGAGTTCTCGAGTTGAGTTTGAGGTCGTTTGAGTCCTGGTCTGCGGGTGATGGCAGCAATGGTTGATGGGACGAATATTTAAGGGTGGAATTTGCTTCAAGTCGTCTGACTGTTGGCTGGCTGGTTATCAAGCAACTTGACTAAGGGTTGTTTTCAAAGAAGTGCTGTGGAGGCAGCAGACGGAGGGAGGCGAGCTGTTGGGATATCCGCTCAGCGGGATAAACCACACTTTCGTGGAGAGAACTTAATCGAATTAATTTGAGCCCTTCTCACCGCAAATACACAACTTTTCGAGGTTGAAAGATTAAAATAAATAATCATTTGGAAAGTGTTTCACAGATTAAGGTATTTGCATACGATAACGGCTTTTGTGCAGATACAAAAGGCAAGGGATGAGATGTAGATACGAGCTCAAAGGTAGCAAAATGAGAACACTCTGGTTGGGATTTTATGTCGGTAGATTGAAAGCTCTTTCACGATTTTAATTTAAATGCAGATGTAATGAAAGTTCTGGAAATTAATGTTATATAGCGATATTAAATAGAAGAGCTTGTAAGCGGACAATGTGGAAAGGATCCATCTGGTCGACAGGAGTTTTTACTTTCACAGATTGAATATGTCGCGTGCCATGTGTGATTGCAAGATCAATTTCAACATGAACATCGTTGATGTCAAAAAGAAAAGAAGTTAACTTGTCAATTTAAAACCAAATGACTTCTATTCGATTTTGCATGTTTTTTGAGTATCTAGAAATTCAAGTTTGATAGATTTAAGTAATAGACAATTGTTTTATTCAGAGCGTTTTTTTATTTATAGTTTAGATATTGTGACATTGGTTAGCATTTCATAAAGTCAAACTGATGTCAGAGAAATGAATTAATGCCTTTATCAAATTTAATTTAATAAATGGAAAATGTATAAAAGTAGCAAACAGTGGACTTAAAAAATAAAGAAGCAAAGGTAAAGAAACAAATTTAATAATGTGTTGTGATTCTCATTGATTCCGATCAAGGAAATGCAAACGAATACTTTCCAACTTGGGGAATCAGACAAAGGATATAAAACCTGTGTTGCGAAATCAATCTACGAGGATTTGCTTAGTCAATGCCTGGGAAAAACACACAAAGCAACAATGAGTGCTGCAAAAAAACTCTTTGATTAGACTGGCTTTATCAGAAACTATTTTGAATACAATTGTGTCAAAAACAGGCAGAAAAAAATTTGGTATATTTGTAACGACGAAAAATACAAAAAGTTGGAAATCTTTTTTTGAAACAGCCGTCTTTTACTTACGGTTTTTAACAGATTTTTTATTATCAATGGCAGAAAACTTGGTTCTTCGAAGCCTCATTTTCTGATTCTGATATGACAATCAGAAAATTATATGTCAGCCCTGGATAAAGCTCATCCAAAAGTTAACAATTATTTAGCAAATATTGATGCCAAGTTTAGACAGTATTTTATACCGTATGAAGCCGACGCAGTCGATGAATCTGTTGTAAAATTCAAAGGAAAAATAGCATTTATTACTTATAATCCAAACAAGCGATCGAACTGGGATATACACAAAAATGCGCTAGCGGATTCAAAAACTAGATATTTATTTACAATACTTCCGTATTACGGTAGCATAACACCTGACAATATTCTCCGACCTGATCTATCAGTAACAACCAGGATTCCACTACACTTATATCAGGAGCTGTAAGACAGGATTCTTAACACAAAAGGATACCACATGTATACTGATAGGTACTACACCAGCATTCTCTTAGCAGAAGAATTTCGAAACATGAAATGTCATCTTACTGTCACCATAAATGTCAACCGTAAAGGCGTACTTAAAGAAATGAAAAAACCAAAGTTTTTTACAAGAAAAACAGTTGCATATAGAATGAATAGAACTACGTTTTTTGCGTGGAAGGATAAAATGATAATCACAATGCTTAATAATTTTTACAGCACAAATATGCAATCTACCCGCAGAATATTATGTGGGGCGGATGTTGGAACAGTAAATAAGCCTGAAATGGTATTACAATCTACAAAAAATAGGGGTGGTGTGGATCGTGCGGGTAATGACGTTTCGACGTATTGTTTCCTAAGCAAGTCTCTGAAATGGCGGAGGACACTATTATTTTGGGGGTTGGAGATGTGTGTGATTAATTCATGCATTATTTACCTCATTTCAGAGAAAACAAATAATCAAAAACCAATGACGCACTCAAAGTTCGTGAAGACATTCATTGACAAGCTCAGACGTGATTTTCGTGAGTCGAGAATGCGTAAATCATCTTACAAACACAAATTACATGTTCCCGGTTCGGCACAAAAAAAAGGGATTATATTGTCTGTTCTGACAGTAAAAAACCCGGTGGCAGACGTCAAACAACTTATCATTGTCAAACGAGCGTAAATCAGCCTACATTCAATATTGCGGAGTGTTTTAAGCTCTATCATACTGTACAAAATTATAAAAATAAAATATTGATTTTTTTCCAAATATATATTTCTCGATATCATTCAATTAATATAAGTCCAATATCATTAGAATCCGTTACTTAGTTCCAAAGCTGTACAGAATAATACGAGGGTCTGTAAGTGCACGTTTCTACCACGAAGGGCGCGGTGTCGCTGGGAACATCCAGAATGGTCTGGAGTGCAAAGCGTTAAAATGTGACAGTATTGTATCGAAGGCAACTGACTGAGGCAACTGACGGCAACTGACGCAACTGACGTGATTTAGAGTGTTGAGCTGTGTGATCATCGTGCTCTACACAGTGGATCAGTGAGTGATTGTTTTTTGGAAAGAACGGAAAGTTATGAACTGGTGATGAACTGGTGAAAAAATTAGCATTCCAGAAGCTAAAAATTATTAAGTATGCTGAGTAGCTGAGGCATTAAATATGCTAAAAAGCTGAGGCATTAAAGTCCAATGTTTATATATTCCTGGAAAACTACAAACCTTCCTTTGTACGAGTACGAACACGGGATTGAAGCAGGCTCATGAACTAGCACTCCTGGTCTCTACTCTTGGGCATGTTGCAGGGAAAATCCATTTTGGTATAAAATGAACTCTAGTTTTTGAGTTCATTTGAAATATATTAAAATTTTATTATATATTATATCAGCAAAAGCTCAAAGTTAGGATATTACCTTTAAATTGAATAAAATATTTTCTGTTATGTTTTTATAATATATTTTTATAATATGTTATAATATTCCAAGTATGCATTTTGAGTTTTCGCATTGCATATTATTTGGATGGCAATGCATTATTTACTTCCAACCTATGGCAATTTGTTTGACGTACATCAGGATAGGGCCACAATGCACTATCTCTCATATGTAAGTATTAAATCTCGATTAGAGAAAGGTTTTATTAAATATTTTCTCCATTTGATGTGCTCCATCTAGTGGTATTCTTTCCTTTTCGTCACGTGACGCTCTCCCATTTCCTCCCACAAGTCCTGTGCCATCCTGTTCCACCTTCTACAGTTGAAGAAGGTGTGACATGTGTCGTCCCTTTCCCATGGGCAGAAAATGCAGTCTGGGAACCGTGATTTACCAATTGTGCAGATAAGACTGAAAATACTCATGCCCGCTTAGAAGCTGGGTAAGGTAATAGCTCAGTCTCACCGTGCCTTCGATTGAGCCACGATCCCACGTCCTCTATAAGGTGGGCAGTCCAGCGGCCATTAGAGTCGCCTTCCCAGGACTGTTGCCAGTCGAGTATTGCACGCTGCCTCTCCTATCGGTTAACAGCATATCTTGAACCCTCCACTTTTCGGTCATAAATTCTCCGTCGCTCTCATGCAAGGAGGGCGATGGGTATCACTCCTGCGACCACCAGCACTTCCGACTCAGAGCCAGTGCGGTATGCAGACGCAACCCGCAAAGCTCCTCGTCTCTGTACCTGCACCAAGCGCTTTCAGTATAGCTCCTTACTGAGAGCTCCGGCCCAAACTTCAGAACCGTACAGTAGCACTGACTGTACAGCACTCATGAAGAGACGGCGTTTGCTTGGTGTGGGCCCACCGGTGTTGCCTATTAGTCGACTTAAAGCCAAAACGCTTATCGCGGCCTTTTTCGCCGTTGCCCTGATCTGTTCCGAAAAGCTCATTTTCGAATCGATCAACAGTCCCAAATATTTTATTGCAATTTTAGAATCAACAGTCGCATCTCCGATCTGCAAAGGAATTACCGTGGGAATTCTTTTCTTCGTGAGAATGACCACCTCGGTTTTCTCTTGTGCCAACCTGAATCCACGGGTGGTCATCCACTCCTTCACTCGACGTATTAGCGTTCCCAGCCTGCGCTGCACATGTTCGACTGTGCGTTCGGTGACCAGTGCTGCTATATCATCTGCATAGCCGACCAAGCGCGACTCATCTGGCAGCTCAAGCCTCAATAGACCGTCGTATGAGGCGTTCCACAAGTCTGGTCCCAGTATGGGGCCTTGCGCTACACCAGCCATTATCTCCATACTTTGTCACCCATCTTGTGTGTCATAGAGCAGACTGCGGTCCTTTAAGTAATCCCTCAAAATCCGCATCAGCTACCCTGGCATTTGGAAAAAATTTTCTAATGTGCCAAGAATATCCGACCATCTGGCGGAGTTGATGGCATTTCTGACGTCAAGCGTCACTAGCAAGACAACTCGTTTGGAATCAGTTTTGTGCGCTTCGGCTCAACGGACTGCGTTCACCACTTCCTTGATGGCATCGGAAGTGGATCGCTCTGCTCTAAAGCCACACTGCCGAGGAGAAAGGTCCCCTGCAGCACGAATTGCGTCGGTGAGTCTTTTCTTGATGAGCTTTTCGAACGCTTTCCTGGCTGTGTCCAGCATACAAAGCGGACGGTATGTAGAAGGCTGCCCGGGGTCCCCTTTCCTCTTGTTGATCAATATGAGCCTCGCCACCTTCCAGGGGGATGGAAATACACCGTCTCTTAAGCAAGCGTTAAACACATTAACTAGCAAGTCAGGAAAAACGTGGATGACAATTTTTAGCACCTCGATTGGAATGCCGTCTGTTCCTGGTGCCTTTGGAGTTTTCATAGAAAGCACCGCATCCCCCAGCTCATTTTTAGTGACCAATGGACATTCCTTTGAATCGTCCTCGTGGGCAGCATCAACACGGACAGAATTAGTTGGGAAAAGCGCCTGCACTATGCCATCCATCTTGTCTGCTTGAAGTAAACACGACTTCCGTAAGGTACCGAGCTTGCGCCACACTACCTTGTAGCCGAGCTCCCATGGATTCCTGTTCATGTCGTCCACAAGTTCTCACCAGCAGCGTGCCTTTCTCTTATTGATGAGTCTTCGGAGTTCTCTCCTCGCTGACCTGTATGATGCCGTCCTATTGGATGCTTCCTCTACGCTTTTGGAGCGCTGAGCTGCCCGTCGAAGTCTGTGACACTCGTCTCGTTTGTCTGCGATATCTTTTGACCCCCAATGTACAGCAGGCCTGTCATGTCGAGGCCTCCGTCGAGGCATAGATGAGCTACAGGCAGAAGTGATGAGGTTCATCGTTGACTCCACCATTATCTCTACTGGAGCCCTTCCCCTCCCCGAAAGGCTCCCCGATGTCGTTGCGCCATTTAGAATCACATCGGCGAAAGTCTCTACGTACATTTTTCTGATGTTCCACCCTGGAGTGAACGATCATTGAGACGAGCGAGGAGTGGTATCGCCGATCTCGAACGCAATGTATTGGTGGTCACTCGCTGAATAATCCTCGAGTACTCTCCAGTTCAGCGTCTTCGAAGCGAGGGACTCCGAGAAGAATGTCACATCTGGGATTGTTCCTTTGTAGCCCCAACGCCAGAAGGTAGGTACATTACCGGTATTCAATACAACCAAACCGGTCCTCGCTGACATGTCCCAATTGCGTTGCCCTCTGGATTCGGTTTGAGACATGCCCCACTCAACGGCTCTCACGTTGGAGTCTCCTGCTACGAGTGCTACTCGTGCTACTACTACTGAAAAACGTTTTACCCGGGCACCGAATCCACACAAAACCATCTCCTCGGCCGTGAGCCTGGATCTGGAGTCGCATTTTGCCCCAAACCCGAACGGCAGCAGTATGGGAGTCATCGGAGAACCAGGCTGGTGAGGTCTACTTTCGATGTTTTTCGTTCAGCAGCAGCAGATCAGCCCCCTTTTCTCTGACGAACTGCTCTAACAAATCATGTGCATTGATGCTGCGGTGCAAGTTAATTTGAAGGGCCCTGATCATCACCTCAGAGCTGCTTTTGCTTTTGCTAGTGCCTCTCTAAATATTGGGCACACGCCTGTACCTGCAACGTGAGGGTGCTCTGTCGGTCTTATGCCCAGACGCCCCACACTTAAAGCAAAGCATGCTTCGATCAGGGCCCTTGCAATTCGAAGTGGTGTGCCCGTATCCAAGGCACCTGTAGCATCGAACTGGGTGGCTCGACGGCGAATTCTGCACACCACCCAGCCAATTTTTAGTTTTCCTTTACGTTACGTCGAGTATGGCCAGCCTTTGCCCTCGGCGATTTTCTGGAGAAAGCTTACTTTTACTAGAGTTATTCCAGAGAACTCTTTTAGAATGGCTTCTTCGACCTCAGCCGGATCGGCGATGCAATCCAGGTCCCTTACTTCCAATGAAGCTCTTGGCTCCAAGGTAGAGACGGTGGCTTTTGCCCCAAGGACATCCTTTATTTTGTCGCGGAATATCGATTTATCGGAGGAGTCCACTCCAAACTCGAAGAGTAGCCCTCCGGACCTCGTTGATGGTAGAGTTTTGATAATCGTCCCTGTTTCCTCCGGCTCGACATTCTTGCGGATATCGCGTAGAAAGTCAGAGTAGCTCCTTCCGTCAGTGGGATTCACAAGAATGGCGTCTCCAATGACTCTTCGCTTTTTTCTTGCTGGTTTGTCCACGCTATTTGTCGTTGTTTGAACAGTCATTGTTTGCTGGCTAAACCTATGTTCACGCTTTGTGGATTTTTTTGCCGCCTTTGACTTCATGAGTTGAAAGGCGCCTTTTCTTTCTAGCGTTTCTCTTTCTCAGCGTCCTCTTTACGCCTTTTCTCCTGTTCGCTCTCAAGAGAGCTAGCAGCAGTCCTCTTGACACTGTGGAGGAAAGGTTGGGTGACTTTAACGTACACTGTTTGGTCTGGATGTTCTTCTTCCAACTTTTTCCGGAGTCTCCTGTAGTGGCATACTCGATCCAAGAGGTCCTCGAGCTCAAACACTCCATTTTTTACATCTTTACTGATTTTGCCTTACCTTACTTACTAACTGGTTTTGCCGATTTGACCTTGCTTGAAAAAAAGTTACTCGTGAAGGAATTCAAACGTGATAGTGTTATTGCTGTACATTTGGCTGGAAAATCACAAGTGGCTATCGTTAGAGCGCTCCAAAATTTAAACGTGAATAAATCTTTTGTTTCTCGTACCATCGCTCGTTACCGTGTTACTGATAGCGTTGCCCGATGCCAAGAAAGTGGACGAAAAAAAAGAAATGAAATGATTCGGAAAGTTCAGGCCAGAACTGAGCGAAATCCACGTCGCAGTGGAGCTAAAATGGCCCGTGACATGAACATATCGCGAGAACGAATGCAATACATTTTGAAAAATGAGCTTGGAAAAAAAGTTAGACTCGATAGAGCCAAAGAGTTGATTCGCTTGCACGAAAGTGGCATGTTACCGAATTCGGTTTTCTCTGATGATAAACCAGTCGTTGTCCAACAGTTTATAAACAAGCAAAATGATCGGGTATCTTTCCAGAGAGATTAGCTGAAAATTTACACCTTCGATTGGCCAGAGTTCAAGCGCCGGCCATGGTGTGGGTCGCCATAACGGCTGATGGTCGCTCTTAGCTTGTCTTCATCGACCGTGCGATCAAAATAAATGCCGAATATTATCAGGAAAAGATTTTGGAGGGAGCACTGAAGCCGTGGGCACGAAAAAATTTCGTTGGCAGACCATGGACATTCCAACAGGACTCAGCACCATCGCACTCAGCGCGCGTCAACCAAGAATGTATGAAAAACGAGGTTCCTCGCTTCATTTCCAGCACACAATGGCCGCAAAAATCTCCAGATGCCAATCCGTTGCACAACTATGCCTGGGGTATTTTGGAGAGTAAGATTAGCACTAAAAAATACCAAAGTGTCGATCATCTTAAGAATGTGCTCCGCCAGTAATGGGCCAAAATACCACAAAGCCACTTTCGTGCAGTGTGCGGTACCTTCCTTGACCGTTTGAAGGCCGTAGCTCATGCGAAAGGTGCTCAATTTGAACAAAAATGAATTGAATCTAGAAATTGAAGTTATTTCTGATATTTTTCTGTTTTATTAAATAAAGCTTACAAAAAAAAATTTATAGCGTTTTACTTTTTTGCAATTTTTTCAGCGCCCGTGTAATTCCAAAAATTGTTGCGAAAGTTTCTATCAAATACAACTTCAAGATTTCAGATAAGTGATCAAATTTTTTTAAATCGTTTATTCCTCCGAGTTTATAAAAAATTAGAAGATTTCACCTGAGTCTGTCAATATTATTCGGTTGAAGGGAAATGTAAACTGTAATGTATCAACTTGTGTAAATTTTTGTCTTTTTTTTAACAAAATTTACAAACTTTTGTAACAAAATTTTCATCTGTTCTTGGTCAGGGAATACGAATTAGGTAAGATTGCCTTACAAACGTATCATTTTTTTTATATATGAGAAAGTTTCTAGAGAAAATATTAAAATAATTAAGACTGGAGATACGATTAATCTATTAAGTAAGAAATTTTTGACATTGTAATTAGAAATCTATAATAAGGAATAATTTCTTGCGCTATTTGTTGTGGAATTATTTGTAATGTCCTTGATTTTATTAGCAGCAACCAGGTTTCAGCGAGCTCCAGTTAATTTCAAAAACGAGCTCTCCACCAATGCTGATGAAACAAAAGTCTCTGCCGCGTATGGATCAAATTGGCAAGGCCATGTTGGTTTGAGTCAGTCCATATAACAGCAAACTCGACTCTGAGGTTTCAGCATTCATGTCCTGGCCTTTCAATTGACAGCTTGGAATTTTTAATAAACCAATATTTAACCAATTCAATTAGCCAAGCCCCAATTGGTCGTTTTGATTGGAAATCCCTTGGCCCCGGATTCCGTACCAAATTCATCGTCCAGTGCCGATTCAATTTATAAAGCGCGACCATTCATCCAGTTTCGCGGACAAGTACACACAATCGAACACTAGTCGGACTAATCGAGCAATTTTTTTCTCCTCGTTTCATTTGAGTTCGTCCTGCGTCATCGACCATATGCACTTTGTCCGGTAAACATTTGCTCATGTTTTCAATTACAAGCCGTGGAGATAACGTTCGTCCATACGTTTGGAATGTGTATCTTTTTATCGAGAAATGTTGCTGTGACATTTCTCCCTTTTCTTTGCAGCGCTACGGATGTCGCATAGTTAACTGAACAGTGTATGGAATTAGAGTTCGAATACTTAAAATTATGTTGGAGGAAAAACAATCATGAAGAAGTTGAATCAATTTCGGTAAACTTTTAGTACTTTACTCAAATAAATCAGCCTCATATAGTTTGGCTTCAACCCTTGAGTCTATTAATCCTTCTTCATATTCCAGACAACTAAAAAATTCCCATTTGGGTGAATATCTCAGATTTTCAATCGAAAAGTGCACTATATTTTCTAATAACCAAGGTTAAAAATAAATGAGAAAATTGATCGTAAGAAGCATCACCGATTTACCGCCCCAACCCCTAAATAGTTAATACACGGTAATAAGTGCGTATTCGGGTTTTTATTTAATTTTTTGTGATTACAGGGTTTATCATATCTAAAATATAAAATTTTAAAATATTTAAAATATAGTTGAATGAGCTGATTTTTTTTGAGTATTTTTGTTGAAGTGAAGCGTTGGAAGTTAAGGATGCCCATTTCTTAAAGCAAAGTTACTCTATAAATAAATATATGTGTTTTATTCAACAAAACGGGCGTGAGGTATTATTTATGCAATAATACCATGAGTGAGAACATCATTCATCGCTGGTAGAAAATATGAAGAGAAATCATTCATAAAGTCAATGCTAATCGCCTTCCCAAAATCGATCGGCATTCTTTAATATGTGCCTCCTGGACAAGGATTGAACAGTAATATTACTTGAAAGTCCTTAGAGACTCTAAAGCAGCGTGAAGTGTATGAGCATGTAGATTACGAAGTCCTGCCGTCTTCACAATGATCTTCCGTTACACACATCCTGTAATATTGTCGACAACCAAGTCAAATGCGTTGTACAAACACTGCTCCATCCATTCAAAATCCTGGACGTGACTCCACTGGGCTTTCAAATCTTTCAAGGCTCAAGCGGTACATCATGGATCAACACATAGATACTTTGGAATGGTTCCAAAAGAATACAACGAGGCGCTCGAAAGTCCTCGTTGATACTTTCAGGACCCGTCCTGCCAGTGGAAAAATTGATCGTTCCGATGTTTTTAAGTTTAACATCGGCAAGGTTGAAGGAGCCTCCATTGACGACTGTCAAGTAATTGCAGCTTTCTGCATTATGAACTCATTCGACAGAGTATGTATGCAGTCCTTTGCGAACAAGCAATTATCGCTCTAACCTTTCTAATTTGAAAGGTTAGAGCATTCTAAAAGCATTTTAGAACAGGAAAATTGGAAAGTTGCAAAATTTATGTTTTGGTATATAACTAAGATTATCTTGAAGAGAAAAATTAAAAATATGATATTATTGTATACTTTATTTTGCAATTCATGAAACACCTGAATAACTATTTCAAAGAACAGACGCGCGAACTAGCAAAATAAATCTTGACAACATAAAAAATACCAAAAATCACAGCCCGCAAAGGGAAATACCAAGAAACCAAGAAAAAGGGTGAACGAGATTCAAGTGTGCTTTATTAGAGCGGAGAAAGGAAGTAAAGTGGTTATTGTGAACCAACAGGACTACAACTATCTACTAGTATTCAGCAAAACAGGTACCTGACAATATTTAAAATTCAAAAAAGACCCTTTATCAGATTCCATCAGAATTGTAGAGTGAATCGAATTTTAGAGTCCTAAAAGCAGCATGTGTTGAGTTCCCTGATATAAAAAAAATGCCGAGTCGATCTCTATCCCAGACCACATGCATGCCAAGAAAGACAAACCAGGCTACGAAGTTTGAGAAATAAATGCAGACTCAAACTTACCCATTTATAATGTCGCGAAATGGCTGGTCAAGGAGTTAGGACACTTGATGGCGGTAGCTAGATCAATTCGTAATAACCAGGAACTTACTCGGTAGTTGAAAGAGCCAAAACTCGAAAAGGACGAAATATTAGTTTTGTTTGATGGTTGAGCTCTCCCCCAGGGTATCTAAACTAAACATAGATAACACTTAAATATGGAAAAGATATGTGAAACACTAAATTAACTTTGCAACTGTAAGCATGAAGGACACTTATTTCTCTTTCAGCGGTAAATTTTACAAAACGACTTCAGGAATCGCTGTGGTGAATTCATTGTTACCGCTATTGAGCAAAATATTCATGGAATCATTCGAAAATAAGATGGATGCATTTAAAATCACACTTAGTATTTGGGTAAGATACGTAGATGAAATATTCGCAGTGGTCAAACAAGACGGGCAACGAAACATTCTCGAAAAGTTTATTTGGTTAAAAATACGTAATTTTCTATGGAAATTTTTTTCTTTAAATACTGGCTTCTAAACATTTCTCGCATCTTTCAGGTAATCTATAAATACCGTGCCAAAAAACTGCATGTCTTGTGTGGCAAGCCAGTCGTTGAGCCACATTCCACCATGCTCGAAACCGTCGAAGTTCTGCTCTGCGAGGGCATCTCCCATGAATTCGAGACGCGATAGTTAGATGCCGCCAAGTCTGGGGAGTAAAGCACGCGCAGAAGGATTCCTCATGCAATCCATTTCACTGTGTCATTCACTGGTTTTGCTGTGCGCAACGATGCTTTGTCGTAAAAATTACTTTGCCATGTCACCTGATCCATTCCGGTTTATTTTTGATTAATGCCCGATTTAAATTTATAACTTGTATGGCGTTATGTATTAACGGTTTCGCCGGTCTTCAAGAGTTTAAAATATACGAAACCTCTATGGTTACACACACAGAGCATGTTCTTCTTGTCGAAATGATTTTGCCTTAGCGCTGAAGGATCAGCTTTGTCAGGCGAAAGTCACGATAAATCCCATCAAAATCGATGCAAAAATGATTTCCTTTTGTATGATTTCCTTTTGTGGCGCCGAAGCAACATTCCACAAGTGAATTTACGATTTTCCATTTGACGTTCATTTAAATCGTGTTAAACGAGTTTATTTATCTCTTTAATTTATCTCTCATTTATCTAATTGCTGTAGAGTTCAAGTTAGATCGCCATTCAATAACTCCTACGATTCCTCGTCTTCGCTTTTTTTTCGTGATCTACTGGAGCGCTCACAGTCTTTCACATTGAATGTAACCACTTTTGAATTATTAAAACCATGTTTTACATGTCCTAAGTGATGGAGCGTGTCCATCATGTGTTTTACAGCAAACGATAACTTTTAACTTTTTGTTAAACAGACAAAATATTCAACATGATTATGACATGAACATGACTGTTTGTAGCTTAATATCAGTCGATCTAAATGGTGTATATGTTAAATTAATACGCCGCGTACTTGTATCTGGCGCCATCTCTTGGTGAAACCGCAAAAAACTGGCACATACACCGGACAGTATGGTACTAAAATCCAAATTACGATTGGGGTTGCAAAACATAATCAACTTCGTTTATTAAACATAATGATCCATAGATCAGATAGTATGTTCAAATTTGGGAAATGAAGGAAAACTTTCGATGAATCAGAGGACTATCTCAGCAATTTCAAGACATTGCCAGCAGCAAAAGTCAGCAGCATATCAAGGCATGGTAAAGCAATTATTTACCATTCGAATGACAAAGGAAAGATTCAAGGAAAATGGAAATTACAATAAGTATTCTATCAACGGTCACGCAGCACATCATTGAAGAGGCTGATCCCTTATCCATCGATAATTTAGTGGCAATAAGAAAATTAAAACCCCATGTTGCAGGCATATGAATGTATTAATGTCTGCAAATTACCTGAGGGTAAAAATTTAGAACCCGTTGAACGAATTATAGTTTCTGAACTAATAAGTTTTATTACGTAGATTAAAAATAATATGGGTAAAATTTATTTTAGAAAATCTTCTCGGGAAAATTTTCAGTAAACACCGAAGCACGAGAACAAGTAATTCCAGAAATACGCCTATTTGTTAACTCATTAAAACTTTTATTTTAGTGAAATAAAAAAAGTTTAAACTGACATTCCTCTATTGATTTTAAATTATTTTTATTTCTGATTATTTCTTTGATAACACCGACAAGCCTTAATCCAATGGCACGGTATAACCTTATTTGCACTTCATTATTTTTCCTTATTGAAACGGTGTACCTGCTTACAGATGCCGTGAGACTTTTATAATTTTTTTTTGACATCAAAAGAAAGTGTTGTTATTTCGAGGTTGGAAACTACAGTCTATGCAATTTTTCAATAAAAACTGGGTCCTCTATATTGTATCGGGTATGTGTTTTCCGGTATTTCCATATAGATTCCCTTTCACATGTTAATCAAGAATCGTTGGCCTAGCCCGATGTAAAGTATCAAATGGTTCCAGGCTAGGCGCTCCGGTTGACAGGAGAGGTGTCTAGTCGGCAGTCCAGTAGGTCCGTTGTGCCACTGGGAGTCCGATACTCAGGACGTAAATAGCCTTCACCTCTCTACCCAAAAAAATTAATCATGAATCGTTGATCCCTATTCGGCAGTAGGTAGCATTTTGAAAATCTCATTATTTCGAGTATTAAATGAAATCACCATTTCATTCAGTTTTGATGCAAAAGTGGCAAGACAAACATGGAAGCTAAAGAAATGCAAAATAAATAGTGTCTACCATACTAGTTTGTACTTGGACATCGTGCGGCTCATCGGAATATTGGCAGAAACCATGGAGAAAACATGCAAATAGAATGACCAGGAGGTAAAGGTACCAGGACCAGGTACAATAAAATGGCACCGGACAATGTGTGAAAGTGTTGAATCACTGCAGGACCAGCCTTGTTTTCACGGAAGTTATTATTGTTCCAGTGAGGAGAGTCTCGAGGAGATTCATTCATTGGATGCTTCTGGCTGGAAATCAAACAATCAATAGGGACATGTACTATCCACAATTAGACCGGCTTCGAAAAACAATGTCTGATAAGTATTCTGCATTAGTCAATTGTCGTGAAGATCTTTCACTACGAAAATCCGAGAACACACACAGTTAGTTAGCCTGTAGTTACCTTGGACAAATGAACTCACAATTGGTTGGGAACTTTTGCCCAATCAACCATATTCTCCTGGCTGCCCACAATACTCTCCATCGGACTTACCTTTTTTTGGTAGTCTATGACCTCCATGGAGGATAATACAACACTTAAGAGGATCTTCGTACAAAACTATCAAACTTTTTCGTGGGCACGATAGAAGATTTCTACAGCAAGGAACCACTTCAAGAATCTTAGAAACAAGTCGTAAATATTAATAGTGATAATATTTTAGATTAATTTAAGATAAACTTTCCAGTTCCAGGCTAGGTTCTCGGTGTGATACGGGAGGTGTTAAGTCGGTAGTCCGGTAGTCCGGTAGCGGGAGTCCGGCACGCAGGGCGTAAATAGCCTTCACCACCAAAAAAACGATGAACTTTGGAACACTTCCAATATTTGACGTACACTTGTAAATTATTTAAACTTGAGCAGGATTGGTTTTTGCAACATGTATTTAAAATAGCAAAACTGTTTTGATCAACATGTATTTCTTAAGATTTTCGCCAGGTAATGACCATTCGTCTTCGATACTTTTTCAATACAGTTTAACGGATGCAAATAATATATTTATACTATCGTTGCAGACTTTCAAACAAACTAAGGATTTTTGCAATTAGCTATCGATTATCATATCACCCATTTTGTATGATTCCTTAATTCCTTTTCACTCGCTATACTGTGAACTTTCTGTCAGCATACAAAAGCTAAAATTCCAAATTATTCTCTGAAAATTTCTGCAGTAAAAGTCCAAAGGTTGTACTTGAGCTATTCTCGAGCACAGAATCCCGCTAAAATGCAGCTTGTTGAAAGCTTTGGCGCTAGGAAAGTCACCTCAGTTTGGATCCGGCATTCGGCTCGGTACTTTTTTTTTTGACAGTGGACTTCTAGCAATAAACATGTGATAAGACGATGTTTTTCGAATACTCAAAGATTCTTTGGCCTTGCGTAATTTAGTGCTTGTGTTCAGTGGACTCTATCGGACATTAATGCAGGTTATGGCTGGATTACAGACAACAAAGGCCTTAGTGCTAATCAGAGTTCCGTAACACAAGTTTTGACATACGATCCGTTTTTTGAAACCTTTTGCCAAAAAAACTTGCCAAGCAATTGGCACACCACGTAAATGCTTCATATCACGACTTAGTTTTCAGAGGGCTCTATACTAAAGGATACTACAACCAATGGACCCTTGAAACAGAACCGTAGCGTTTTTAGTGAAGAGCACTGACACCCTTGGAGACACGAAAGAGAAAGATACGCATAGTCATTCCAGCAAAATTCGTGAGTTCATAAGAGATCATTAAAAGCAACTAACGTAGATTTTTAGGCAGCTGAATTCTTTTTACGCTGTGGGTATGTGACTCCAGATGTGCAGTGGATCTGGACTACTCATGAACACCATGGGATATCAGGAAGGTAAGGGTGAAGCCTCGGATTTCGATGTTAATAGACATTTCCAGATTGGCTTCTCTATCGGAAAGGAAAGGAGGGAAATTGTCGGCTACAACGGAAGTCTTACTATCCTTTACATCTACTAGCGTTCTAGTTTCACTTTACAACTGTTTCGTTGCCCTCGCATAACATGGCACATTATTCCATTTGTCAACCATTGCTAGCATTTCTCAGACCATCATTTTTGGAAACAGATCTCTAATTTCGAAAATTGATCTGTTGTATCTTTTGCAAACGAAAAATGTATAACATACTCCTCCAATATATAAAACATGTTAACAATTAAGTTACTTGCAGACGAATGGAAACGTGTATACTCACGTAGGGGGGAGTCGGCGAGAGAAACCGTCAGCCGAGAGGAACGGAGAAGAACCCTTATCTTATGTCGCAAACATGGGAAAACGAAACGCGAAGTAGGTGGACCGCACGGCTGATAAGTGACTTGGGGCCGTGGATCGACAGAATGCATGGTGAGACTGATTATTATCTGACGCAACTACTCAGTGGTCACGGGTATTTTCAGTCTTACCTGTATAAGATGGGAAAGACACCATCCCCAACTTGCGTGTTCTGCCCGGGGATGACGGATGACGCCCGCCACACGTTCTTTACGTGTAATAGATTCACAAGACTCCGTTCGCATCTCTCGGAGAAAATTGGCGTAATTTCCCCAGAAAATTTAACGGGAAAAATGATGAAATCAAAGGACAATTGGAACTGTGTGTCGCATTACGTACGGACAGTACTCATTATAAAGAAGGACATAATGGATCGCTTGGCGAGGGAGGGAACATCTCTGTAACGTAATATTATAGTTACTAACCGCGATTCCTTCCCATCCATCCGTGGAGAAAGAGAGATTTCCCTTAGCCTGAAGACATCGCTAAGCGATGATTAATGAGGCCTAGTCCGAAGTAATGTGACAAACAGTTCCAGGCTAGGTTCTCGGTGTGACAGGGGAGATGTTTAGTCGGTAGTCCGGTAGCGGGGGAGTCCGACACTCAGGGCGTAAATAGCCTTCACCCTTCAAAAAAAAAAAATATATAAAGCATGTAGCTGAAAAATCGTGACCTAATATTGTTTACGTAAGTCGGGAAAAGGAACTAGAACCTTAGGGCAGTGAAGGAACGTTTAATCTAGTTTTCTTTTATTTTGTTGTCCTAAGACTACCTTCAATTGCTGAAAGAGCGTTGTTTTTCTCCCTTCATCAGTGTCATCTTCTGTTTTGGTTTCAAAGTTTCAAATAATTTATTGGGTGGATTTTTTGTTATTGTACAATTATTTACAATCATTCTTAACCTATAACTTAACCTACGGGTTTTACCTAATGGCTGTACCCAGAGCTCAATACGAACTATAATTTTTTTTATTGATTCCTTAAATTAGTTGTTATATTAAAGTTTTTTTTTTATTACACTTACACCCTAAGTTTGGCCTTTAATATTCATCGTTTTGTTTACATTTTCATAATATTACTTATATTATAATTACTAATTCTCTAAAACAATATTTGTCTACTGTGTTTAATCTTCTTATTAACTACTTATTTCTAACAGTTGGCTGCCTCCATGGTCCTATTGTACTAGCCAGCCTAATTGCTGATCGTGGTGGGATCATCCTCCACTAAACGTCCACTCGCTTGATCAACCTCTTAGCATAAAGATTGACTGGTTCCACGGCTACATCTCGGTATAGTAGTCGGTTGTGGTAGGGCCGTCCGTCCTCCCGTTTATACAGACAAGTGCAAGCTCGAAGGATTCTGCGCTCCAGTAATCCTATCTTGCTCCACTTGCACGTCGCTGTTGCCTGCCAGATCAGAACTGCATATATTAGTATAGAAGTGATTAGTGACTTTTAGGCAATTAACTTAACCCACTTGTTGCTTGTTGACTATTTCCTGGAAAGAGGTAAAAGGAGATGGTAAACATATCTAATTCTCTTCAATACCGCGTCCACATGAGCAAAATTTTTTGTTCTTATCGAAAATCACCCCCTGATACTTTGTTTGCTTCGAGCAGTGCACCAACTGCTCGTTCAGCTTTATTGTGGTATCACAGATGCTCGTCGTGCGATGTCCAGATTTTTGATGAAGATCTTTGGAAACAATCAGCTTGCTTTCATTAGCATTAACCCTCATCTTCCACTTTTAATTATATGAAGTTACCGAGTTTAGGTACCTTTGGAGTCGCGTTCTTGCAAAGAGGAGATTGTAAGTAACACACCAGTAAGTCGTCAGCGATGAAATTCACCTCGAGTCCAAGTTGAAATTCATCCCTGATCATTGGGATGTTGGATGTAAGTACATTGGTGAGAACGGGACCCAGAATGAACCCCTGCGGGCCCCTGAACAATTGGTAAAGGGTTCAGAGCTAACTCCATCAGACACCGCAAAAGCAGTTCTCCCCCTCGTGAAGCTGGCTACAATTACAATTTCCGTAACATTAACCGGAAAGCCCAGTTGGATCAGTTGTGGATAAGTTTGTCGGTCCAAACCGAATCAGCTTTTTCTACGTCGATTTTTGACCTGCTAGTTTCATTTTATGCTGGCTTGGAAAAAAAGCCAATGTATCTATCGTTGAGTGACCTCTTTTGAACCCAAATTGTCTCTCCAGACAGTTCGTGCCGCTTCAGAAAACTATGTGGTACTTTGGAGGATTACTCTCTAAAGTAACTTTCCCATATTCGACAAGAAAGACATTGGGCGCGTGTCTAGTACGTCTGCGCTATTGGATTGCTTCGGAATAGCAATTATTTTGGCGCATTCCTATTGCTGTGGGAAGTAGCAAATGTTAATGCAGTTATTTAGAAGGATTGCGAGGAGAATGAAATACGTGTGAGGAAGCTTATTTAAGAAGAAATTAGAAATTCTATTGCGAAGCGAGCATCCTGAGACTTTCAGGGCTCACAAAAGTGATTTGCGATGGAGTCAGCAACGGCATTTTCATTTCATGAGCATGGAACCGTTACAGGTGAAAACTCCTGGCAGGCGCTTCCGGCCAGTTATTTTATTAGTTTCGGGTTACATACAAGCACCTGGTCTGATGTTTTCTAGGGTCTGTTCCAATCTCTCATAGGCAAAGTCAGATGTTCTTCTCCGAATCGTTCTATTAAGGAACATTATAAGAAGGTGAACCCGCTCATACTCCCAGTTGACCATATTCAAGTTTCAGTGGTATATCCTTGAAAGCAATTTCATGAGGATGTTAGTCTATAAAGATAAATTCTCGAGTAATTTTTTATGGGTATCTTCGAAATGACCGTTATGCTCTTTGTGGTCTCAGTGGATGAGAGATTTCTCGATCTGTTGATCGAGATATCCTCAAACCTTCCACTCAAGTCAGCAGTAACAGCTACTCAACCGATGTGCTTGTATGGGACAAAGAGCTGTGTGTCTGTTACCTTCAGCTTTACATCTTTATTTACTCTTAAAGCGAGTTCAACAAAAAGATGGTGAGATTTAGCGTCAAGAACTCTACATTAAAAATTCCTCCAGCTGTGAGAGATATTCATTAGATTAGCAGACGCAATGAAGATCGATCGTTGATGAGCTTTTTCAGAAAGTGGGCCCTTTCTGTGCAATCAAAATGAGATCCATATTTGCTTGTACCCAGTTACTAAGAGCCGTTCCATGTTCATTATATACGGGATTTCCCCAAAAAGGATTTCTTAAGTTCAAATCACCCCCTATCGCAAAGAAATCGAACTTTTTACACAAAGTAAGGAATGTTTCCAATTCTTCAACGAGATCCCCAACCGAATAACCGTATTTCACATATATTCCTACAAATACAAATGTGTACCCTCCCTGGAACGAGCTCAATATCATGACGTCCGCGCATTTCAGAATTGGAATGCTGAACTTTGAACTTTGTGTTTACTTTTCAGTCTTGTTTCTGAAATGAACAAAAAATATGGTCTATGCATGTCCAAGTATTCTTGAACAAAGTTCCTTTTGAAATGTTGAGCTAGTGAGTAAAAGTTGATGATGAAGAGCTTAATGGAGCTCATCGTGACAACAGATTTTGAAGGCGAAGTCCATGTATGCCGTCTTTTTTTTACTCAGAATAGTGAGTTTTTTGTACCGTGGAACGAATAAATCGACTTTGCAAAAGAGAGTGAACAAGTAACACCAAAAACTGTTTGCAGTCATTGGACATGACAATTTTTCTGTGTTGTTGCTGCTGTAAATCAGTTCTTACTTTGGTTTGCCGTACAAGCTGAGCTGTAGCTAGCGTGGCTGCACCCCTTGCTATACTAGGGAATGAGACACCATTTTGAGTGGAGTTTTTCAAGAAAGCAGTGACGAAGTCCATCCTTTCTTCCTTCTTCATTTGGAGATTCCGTCTCCTCTTCTCAGCCTCCTTGGCCTTGGGACATACCCTGAAACTCGTGGGTGGCCCTATGACCTAAGTCATCTTTATTTTCTAAAGTTTATGAAAATTCTAATGGGTTCGCGGCTGTGTAAAATCTCACTCGACACCAGCACATGTTCAGTAGATGTTCACCAGCTTCACAAAGCCCAAAGTCGAGTGTGTCTTTTTGACGTACACATGACAGTTGGAAAAAGTGCATCAGAAACATTTCCACTGATACAGCTAGAGTACGGCAATGATTCGTTAATAAAATCAAACGTTGACGCTGGAGAACGACAAGGACGCATAATGGTCAATTTATGTTCAAGCACGACAAATGATCTAAAAAGTATGTGCAATTTTATTGTAAAGGGCCACATTGCTTCACAATAAATAGTAGAATTGGCTTGGAACATCAGCGTGTAAATAACTCGAACCGTTCTTGGCGTTTCGGCGGACCATTGCCTTTTGCAAATTTTTTTCCAGAACATAAGGTGATTATCAAAAATCAATGAGAGATTCAGATACAGAAGTACTCTGTCGCAAAAATGAAAGATCAAAACTTCTTCAAAACAATTGCTATGAAGAAACATTGTTTTAATTCATGTTTCAATTTAATTTGGTTTCAATTTAGTTTAGAAACCAAGCGTCAAAGTGGGGAATGGAAGCCGAAATAGCCTCCGTACGTCAAAAAACACGAGAAGTTCTTTAAGAGAAATAGCCAATGTTCATGTTCTTCTATAGGAAAGTTTTCATAAGAACATAAAAGGTTTTTGAAGGCATTTAGTGTCATAAGGCTTATACGAGTGTTCTTTCCAGTCTATCAAACAATTACTGCCGCGTATTACCTTGAATTCCAATCTTAAAAATCGTTTGTCTTACTGTGTATAATGAAAATGTCAACAGAATTTGCGGTTCTGTGTTCATTTTTGTTTGGGTTCACTAAAGACGAAGAAACATGATTGTGTGAAATTTCTCATAATATCCATTCATAGAAACGAAGACGTTTGCAATAAAAAAAGTAGTTCATACGTTAACTAATTAAATTGTCGATCAATACATCAAATTTTACAACCAGTTTGAGGTCCTAAATCGCATATTTGGAAATATGTCGTTTGGATTCCACAAAAGCCCGTTTACGAACTCTGGGATAAATGATCACATATTTCCGTGTTAATAGTGATGGTTAAGATGGTTTCAATGGTTTAGCTATTCCTGCTAATCAGTTTTGAAAAATATAAATAACTTTTCTCTTCAACAAAGAATAGTTAATAATAGCTAATAGTTTTCCTGCCTTTCCTTCTTTTTGCCCATACTTGGGAATTTTTAAGGTCGGCAGCGCTGGTGCTGGTCTTTTTTGGATTTCAACAACTATAAATTGTTGGTCCGAAATACCTGCCTGTATTCACCAATAGACGCAGAAATTTAATTCTGCTTAGCACAATCTTCAAGATCACATATCCTCTTCATTATTTGTGTATTAAGGGATGCGACCCAATATTTCCCGGTCGATTTATAATTCGCTGTCAATTTATAACAATAGAGTGACTCTTTAAAAAGGACTCTTGAAAAGGAAGTTGTTTGCTATTCTTAAACCATCAAGTAATCTGTGATGAGGTCGGTGCTTACCACGTTTATCCTGATTAAAGAATTTATTTGTTGTTCGACACACTTTCATTAGTTTCTGGTTCTGATTACAGAATCCATTACGTTTTTCCACACACTTTCACTATTTTGCTATCAACGATGAAGTAATAATTTAAACTATTAGTACTCCGTGATTTGGTTAAATGTTGTGTATTTTGTGCTCTGGTGATATTTCGAACATGCTTATTAATAAAACTTCTTGCTCGTTAATTTTAAATTAAAATCTAATTTTACTGTTTTCTCCATCAAAACTATTGCAGTTCAAATATTTCATTTGTTTTCAAGATGCAAGGAACATTGGTTTACTTGGTTTTTATACATTTTGAAATCCAATGTAGGCTTCATCTCTTCACTTTTATTTTCTCTTTTATTTTTCTAGTAGGCTTTTTTATCTGATTTTCTTTTTTGATATACTAGTTTCCTTGGTATCTGGTGAATTTTCATCCGATGAAATACTTGGCTAAATGGCAGAGCACAAGCCACTAGAATCATGAAATTCGTCGTCCCGGTTGATAAGATTCGAAGGTTCTGGCAACCTGAAAAATTTTCTCAAATTTTCCTTCCATTCCGGCTGTATACAGCCAACGAGCTGAAGATGGCTGTATACCGAAAACGCGTCCTCGAAACCAACCAAGCAAGGCCCAGCGGACCCAAGCAATACAGAATCTATAACAGCTGTTTAACTTACCATCTGCATTCAGACATTCAATTGATTCTTTCTACTAAAGAGCTAAGATAATGGCCCTCAACTAGGCATACCTATTAAAAACTTTTTTTTTTCAAAAAGTACACCGGTCACGTCCAAGTTTGGAACGTAACTGAAGGAATAAAGGGTAAAATCTACATTATTGGCATAAAAATTAATATGAGGAAACATGCAGACTATTGGTACGGAAAACTCGACGGTTTTCTCAGACCCAAAAATTAATTATGTACATACGTAACTTTGCGTAGTGAAAATAATAAATCTGCGCGTTCACAGTTTTGGCATAGAATTTGTCCAAAAATGACGGATTACATTTTGAAACAAAATAAATCAATTGATTTTACATTTAGTTGCATTCCTGACTCAATTTCGTTAGAAGGGCATATTCATTTTTTGGCATACCCAGACGATACTATGGCTTTTTTATTAGTAACCAATACATTTATTTATTTTCTCACTTTTTGTCAATCTATTAATTTATTTCCTTCAGTAAAATAATCACGTTTCGTCCAGCCTTTATTAATATTTTTTTTTTCAAATTTACTACCATTGCTTATTTTATTTATTATTTTATATAGTGATTTATCTACATATATTATTTATTTACTACTATTACAACACGATTTTGTTAGTCTTTCACTTTTCGAATCGTTTCTCACAATACTCGTGACCGTCCAATCATAATACAACACAAGCAAGATGTTCAAAATTTGAGAAGGATCACTGTTCAATAAAATCGTTTCCCTATGCTGCACACACAGTAAATTGAATAGTATTCGTAGATGTCGCATATTCAGGTGTGCTGGAACGTACCCTTTACACAGTCCCTTGATGAAATTCGCGGTAAACTATGTGAATGTCACGTATAATCACCCATTCCTTTGCTCCTTTTTGTTCCTCGCAGCCCATTTGCGGGGCATATTTTCAGCCAACAGCAATTTACACATGTAATCTGCAATCGGACCACAAACGATTGACTTTAAATAATTAAAACGTTGAATTGACAAATTTGATTAAATTCAATTAAATTTATTGATGTTTCTGTTAAATTTTACGCTTCGTGGACACGGTGTGCATAATTCCGCGCTTAATTTCCAAGGCTTCCCTATCGCATGTATGTTTTACACCTGTCTGAACGGATTGGTACCGTGGCACGAAGAAGAAGATCCCGAGTGGGAAGGGTAGATAGGTTGAAATCAGGCCCGGCTATCTTTTTGGTAGAGTACTGCAGTTTGCAAGGGTGCAAACCCTTGTACCGAGGAGCACATGTTTATGCAGTAAATAGTCTACATTAAACATATGCAGTAAACGTTTCAATCGATGCTTGATGATTAAAATTTTTGTTAGATGACCATACACGTTTATTGTAAGTTTGGTCTTACATTGGCGGCGGACTGTTGCACTCCGTGTGTTTACCCTGAGTTTGAATCATTAATGGAATTCCTATATGTATGCTCTATGTAACAATCTTGACGAAATAGAGATTATTGATTGCTATTAGTTGGTCTTTGGAACGGTCTTCATCTTTACCACCATTATAGCAATACCACCGCATGCCGTCTTCAGAACATCATTTTGTATTGAGATTCTGCGTCTTAAATGTCATTATGTATATGTACATACTTATCTATTTTTACAGCAGTAAGAAAAAGTGCTTTGGTTTAGTCTCCTTGTCTACTGCTATCATGTGGGTTTTTTTTTTCACCCTAGAAAGGTACTATGAGTAATTTTTTCTTCCACGGAACACATTTTTATGTATAAATCGTATTTTTAGAGTTGTGAACACCTTTTAATGATACGTATAGTGTGATAGCTTTCCGGCGTTTGAAGGTTAGTTTGGTTTCTCATTTTATTATATATACAAACGTTGATCCCAGATTAGCGTCTGCAAATCGCGTACATTTATTTCGTCAAAAAATAGTCCTATACGAGAAACTCATCGCGACTCCGTCAATTTTATTGCCAACATAATATCCCATTAGAACAATTAACTTGATTAACCACGACTCGCTTCCACTCAACCGTCGCGCAGTGCGTAATAAAAATACCATAGCAACTTTTGAGCACGTTATCGGTGAAGACTCAAGAGAGTTAATTCAACAAATGTGCACAATAATTTAGTCTGTTCCCATTTTGAATATTTATTTACGCGAGGATCATGGTTTGCGAGTTTACAAAATCCAAATCATAGGAATCGAAGGTGCACGAAAACCGAGCATGGCGTAGATTTGATTTTCTGTCTTATAATAAATTGCTGCATACCCTGACAAATAGCCCTCAAAAAATGTCGCATTTGGAGTCATGAGCAAGAACATACGGTTGTCTAAACACCTTTACACTCGGAGAGAGTTACTACTGGCTGTGTTTTATGAACGGGAGGAATTATTGGTCCAAATGTCTTCATAAATGCTGCTGGAAATTACGTTACAGCCAATAATAACCACTATAAAGCCAAAATCAATGACTTTTTTGTTGATGCGATTATATTATATTATTATTGTAATGGGGTCCACTTGCTGGAAATTAGCATAGGCCAAAACTCGGCCCTTATCTCCACATGTGTAGTACTATTGTTTACATATGGTCCATCCTGTGGTCCTACAGAAGCCAAAGAGTTCCTCGAGTTCTGTGGTCGTTCCGATTCTGTTGCCCCAGTAATCCTCAGCCAAGTAAGGCGTTTGTTGGCCACACTCGGGCAGTCTAGGAGGAACTGTTCTGTACTTTTTTCCTCCTCGCCGCAAGCTCGGCAGGTGTCATCCGCTTGGATTCCTATTCGTTTGGCGGGTTGACCTAGAAGATTATGGCCCGTTAATACTGCCACCAATGTATCTGTCTCTTTCCAGAGGGTTTCATCTAGTTCTCTTTTTACTGTTGCTAGTGGCACTTTAGTTTTGTCTGTTCTAGTGGCATTTTGGTCATCTGATTCAGCTCTCGCTAGCTCATCCGCTCTTTCGTTTCCCTCTACACCACTGTGTCCAGGGACCCATGTCAGTTTTACATTTACTCGGGTTGTTGCGGTTTTAAGAGCCTGCCTACAACCCAGCACCAGTTGTGAAACTACGCGGTTAGAGGCAAGCGCCTGCAGTGCCGAATTACTGTCCGAGAGTATTTGTATACTTCCATTAAGGTTGTTTGTTGCCGCTTCTATAGCCGCTTTTATTGCAAACACTTCCGACTGGAAAATTGTGGTGTGGCTCTCTAGTTTATAACTTCGGTTGAGCTGCGGGTGATCTGAGAAAACGATTCCGGCACCGCTTCCCTCACCCGTTTTGGAACCATTGGTGCAAAATTTTCGGTGCAGAATCATCGGTTGTTGATGCGATGCAAGAGTCACCATTTTCAATAGGATGGTGTGACACACCATACAGCTCGAGCAATCATTGGCTAATTGAAAGAAGCGTTTTATATGAGCATAATTTCTCTTTTAGAAATATGAACTAGCCTGTAAGGTGTTGTGGCTTAACACGGCTGGACTATTTGTTGAAGAGATACGCAAAACACTCGTTCATGTCGATAATCCCGAAGGGATTGACCATTTGCAAGAAAACATTCTCTTCGTTATTGGTGATGTACGGCCTAAATCATTACTGAGAGTAGTCGAAGATTCGACCTTTTGTTTTAACTCCTTACTTACCTGTTTTTCGAGAGGGCATGGACGTAGTCGCTACTAAAGCTACTGTTTTATTATGATAGATATGATATGATATGATATATATTTTTTTTTATTTTTGAGATTATTTGTGGATCCCCTTCTTAGCCCTCCTGTCCTCGTCCCCTGCAACTTGAACTGGTCAGTGGCTTTATAACTGCCATCTACGCAAGGAATCCCATCATGTTCCCTGATATTGTTGCTAAGTCAAACGCTCACCATATCTGATGTTGCAGCAATGCAACATTAAAAGCCTTTTGATGGTTTTGATGGAAGGAAAAAAAAAACTTTTTTTCGTGGCACCAATTTTTGCCGATTTGTAGGTTCAAAAACTACACCTAGGTTAAAATGCAATTCTGATTTTTGATGTTATTACCACGATAGGAAGAGTTCCCGCTTTTCATTAAAGGGGTCAGATTTACTCAGTTAGCAGTGTAAAGATGGAACATACAGCCTTGTTCCCTTTTAAGAAATGGGAAAATACCTATATGGCGTGGAATTTTTTTTGTGTGATGAAGTTAGTTTGCCTTCATCTTGGTATTCTGAGCAACAAGCTGTTTTTTTCCCCGAAAATATGAATTTTGAAAGTTGAATTTTTGTCAGGTATAATTTAATTTAATGTATAATTTAACTCAAATTAATCCTTTTTGAATTTTTGTCCTTTATAACGCTATTGATACAATCTCGGTTTTCCACCAAAAAACATTATATTATGACGATTTAAGCCGATAAATTGTTGGAATCAGCAGGTATTACTCCTCAAATCGTTATTTAATGTTAATATGGACAACAAGGATAGTGAAACTTTATCGTCAAGTAATCGTTCGTTCATCAGTGAAAACAGAATACTGACAGTAATTTAAAATTTCCGCCATATTCCTAAGTCAACCCTTTAATAATTCTGCCGTAAAATTTATTTTCATTTGCATTTTCCCGTTAAGCTATTCCTCTAACTAAACAATTAATGAGTTGAATGAAAAAATATAAATAATTCCACGTGCTCACCAACTACAAAATGTGTTTATCGCAAAGTTACACCGACAGGAACAAGCTGCACAAACTACTTTTAACTTAATTAAGCGTAAACTTTGCATTTTTTCAAAAGCAACGCCCAACTATTCAGACATTTTCCATTGCATTCGCCCATAAAAATGAGTTTTTAACTGTATTGGTGGAAAACTCGAGAGAGCTGTGTCATGTACTATTACCTTCCATTATGGTCTACGTTCTAAATACAAAAGTTGAATCGTGTATACGGAGATTTCAACGACTGCAGACTTGCACCAAGTTGTTTGGCTTGGCGTAGAAGGTTGGCTGCAGTGGATGGAAAACCGCGAAAAGTGAAAAATTATAAAGAAGATGTTTATCGAGGCACTCGTAGAAGCAAAAAATGGGATAAAAAAACGCAACAATAAAGAAGAACGAAATGATTTCTGCAATATTATAACACTTGCAAGGTACAGAAATGAGAAAATGAGCTTGAAACAGCGATCCACTCAAAAGCGTATGCATTTTCACTTCACATTTTCACAAGCATTCAAACGGAGCTTATTTAAAGGAGTTAATATATGATACAAACTACTGACATCCGTTACTAAATCGGCAAATTCAAACAAATTCAGATGAAGAAAAGATTTGCGTTTCCTGTCCCTGTAAGTTCAATTTTTAAACAAATGATGTCCAATGCGTCAACGATCTTGAACAGTTTAAAAAGAAACATCGGGATTACGTTACGGGATAAGTCTTTATCTCTAACAAAAAAACAAGTGGCGGAAAAAGTGCACAAAAACACAAGACGGGAGAGTTCTTTAGACAGTATTTATCAGTAACCAAGCTCAACTTCGTCCAGCAAAAACCCAGAGTAAATGGAACTCAGATAATAAAATTTAGTGCGGTGGATCGATGGCTCAGTTAGTGTAACCAGTGAAACCGAGTAAGGGATAGTTACTATTCTCAACACATTCATTCATGAGATACGGTTTAGAAAAGGATAAATGGAACAAAACCATAAAGTAAACATTTCCCTATGATGAGTGAAAATTTTAGAATGTTTGAACTATAAAAACTAGAAATCTGGGTAAAACCAGCAATGTTAACGATATTTCCTACATTTGCTATACATATGTTTGTAATAAGGATATATTATAAATGTTCGGTTAAATCAGTCTGCTTCTGATCGCAAACAAAAAAACTTGTTAAAAAATATTCTAAAGAATTGTTGTAATTCTTCATTACCGCGGGCTCCCAATTTTCCTCAGCAATGATAAATCGCTTGTGCATTTGCTGAAATCAGGAAGAAAAGTTCAACTTCATCCGAAGTAAAAGTATTGATGTCTAAACCATCATACCGTTCAGTTTCAGACCGAGAACACTATTGATAAGATGGCACCAAAATACAGAGCCCCGTGACATCATATATCAGATATCAGAAGTGGAAACAATAGAGATCAGATCCGTCTTGTTTTCTTGGACCAATGGACAGAAAATTGTTTGGCGATAGCTCAAAGGCCAAAATATGCCAAGTTCAAAATATGAAACATTCTAATCTTTTTATGGTTCGTTTCGGACCGTAATAGCACATGGAATATCATAAATATAAATATAAAATGAAATATGTTTTGAGGCAACTGATCCCGTGGAAAACAATTCAAAGCAAAAAAGTTCGACCGCTTCAACTGTCAAAAAGGAGTTCATGATGCATCTATTCTCGCGTTATAGAAGTATGTACTAAGCCATAAAGTGATGCATCTGTATAATTCAATCGTGGAGAAAAAGAACACGCTGCTAATTACTGCGGTTGCTCAGCATATAGCACCACAACCGCACCGAAATCGCCAATGTTGACAACCAGAGTAGCATTCTATTGAACCGGATGGTAGTTTCCCAGTAATAGCAAGTAGGTTGAACGCTGAAATGGCAAATCCTCACCAACAGCAGAGTATAATTTCCTTTGCTCGATGGGATCAAATCAGTGAACTTATTTAGGGAGTATTTGTGTTAAATACATCCCCTGATGAAAAGTTAACACTAATCAAATTAATACTGCCACTTTAGTAATTTAACTAAAAGGCTTCTAACGCTCGATTATGAGTCTCTTATGATCAAAAAGCACTGGCAAAACAAATTGAATATTCGTCTAATCATATTCTATTAATATCAATATTCTTTACACATACCTGTCTCTGTCTTTACAGGAAACTAGAAACCTTCAAAAGCTGACATTGGTTCATTCAACTATAAAAATTGCCAGATATCTAAACCGAAAAAAATCATCAGAACAAAAGCCAAAATGCATCAATTGCGGAGGAGAACATCCTGCAAGTTACGGAGGTTGTGCAAAGAATCCTTAAAATATAAGGGTGTTGTTTGCACAAATTGCAGACCAGAACCAAACAGCAACAAATGCAACTAAATCAACATCACCGATCAATAGCTGAAATCAACAAAACACAAAACAGTACGCCACCAATCATGGACCAATTCATGGCCCAAATGCTTAATCAATTTGCACATGACGCAAACGATGAGGAAAACCGTCATGAAAAATATGTTTGCACAACACACTGCGAATAAACAATAATGGCTGTGAATCATGTATCACTCCTCACATGGAATGCAAATTTCATGAAGGAAAAAACTGGAGAACTCAGGCAATTAATTCTAGATAATAAATTCCATGTAGTCCTGATCCAGGAGAAGTTTTTGAAACCAGGAAAACGATACAACGAACCCAACTACAATTTGTTCAGAAACGCCAGATTGACTGACAGGGGAGGCGATACGGCCATCCTAGTGAGGAGAAACATGAAACACTACCAAATAAACACGCCACAACTGCAACCCATTGAAGCCACTGCAATCAAGGTGCGAACGAGTGTCTTCGAATTTATAGTGATTTCTATGTACAATCCCGTAAAAACCATCAAATCAAACAAGACTTTGAACAGTTGCTCACGCTAGAAGGTCCTTTGTTGATAATATGGGACTTCAACACATATTTCAGTGACTGGGATGTCGTGAGAAGCAATCGAGCTGGAACTGAACTAAATTGATTTATCACGAACGAACAAATAAGACTGCACCAGCCTGAAAAACCGACACATTTTAGTCCAGGACACGGCAACATACTAGAATTTGCTCTATCTCGCAATTTTCACCACAACATGCGGATAAATGTCCTTGAGGAGCTCTCATCAGACCATAAACCGGTCCACTTCCTAATAGAAGACATCTATATAGATGAGCCTCTAAAAGTAAGGAACAAAACTAACTGGCAAGCTTTCCAAAACGCACTATCGAATGAAAGTTTCACCCAAGCTCTAAATACAAGCAAGGACATAAATTCAATGATCGAGGAAATAAAAAACAAAATGAAGCAGGCAAAAGAGGACACAACAGTCACAACTCCGGCAAGAGTATATAACCCCTATGAACTCCCTCAGGATATCAAACTTCTGATAACGAGGAAGAACCATGTCCGGAGAAGATTAAGATATATTAAGAACGAAACCAAGCCAGCTAACAAATCAAGTACAAGATCGTATATCTGAATTTAACAACCATCAATAGGAGAGTTTCCTACAAAGTCTAGAGCCCGGAGATAAGCCAGGCTGGAGCATAGCCAACAACTTATTAGTAAAAAACAAAGCAGTCGTGTCACCAGTTTACAGTCCCAACGGAAGAAATTTAAAAACAAAGACAAAGTTCCAGCCTTTGCAGACACTCTGGAGATGCAATTTCGAAAAAATCATGCCGAAGCGGTGTGCTTTCATCACGAGGACCTGGAAGTGGACGCAGTACGATGAATATTGCGCTCAAGACTAGAAGTATAAGATGTGAAACTGCCAGTAGACCTAACAGAGACCTAAGACATGATACAAGTACTAAACAAAAAAAAAAGCACGAAGAGACGACGCACTAAAAATTACAATGCTACAATGGCTTCCAGAAAACCTGATACATAACATGACGGCCATCATCAATGCTTTTTTTCGTTTACCACAATACCCAGAAAAGTAGAAAACAGCAGTTATCACAGTCATCCCACAACCAGCCAAAAATTTAACTTTTCCGCAGAATTGGAGGCCTATCAGCCTTCTCTCAGCTATATTAAAATCAGCGAAAATAGCTGTACTCAATCAGCTGAACAAAGTTATTGAAGAAAAGCACCTCATTCCTCATACCCAATATGACTTTCGACCAGCACACTCTCTGGAACTCTAACTTACACGGGTGGTACAACATATTCGAAATGGGATGAATCACGTATAGTCGACAGGATTAGTTATGTTTGACATAGCTGAAGCCTAAATACATGAATTAAAAGTTCCACTACGTATCATCCAAATCATATACTCATTCTTACATGGCAAAACATTTTGTGCCAAAACAGACAACCATCTTTCAGAATTGCGACCTCTACAGCCTCTACATAGTGGATAAACAAACAACTTGATATGCTGATGACACATGCATCTATTCCGCAGCCAGACAAGTAGAAGTCATCTCTTTACATTTGCAAAACTCAATTGATATTATTATGGGATATTTTAATAAATGGAAATTAGACATTAACGCAGACAAAACGCAAGCCATTTTTATAACCAGGAAAGGAAACCAACAACCAAATTCACTCACCATCAACAACAAGGACACACCATGGAAACCAGCACAAACATCTTCTATTTGACGAGAAACTGAACTGGACGCAACATATACATACAAAACAAGGGCAATGTGTACACATCATCAAATCCCTATATCCCCACCTAAACAAAGATCACTTAAGTAACAAAAAACAAACTCTTTATCTACAACCAAGTCATAAGACCAACACTGCTGTACAGAAGTACTGCACATAGTCAAACTATCCAAACAAACAAAAAAGCCCCCCCCCCCCCAAACCTTCCAGAACAAAGCTATAAGGAAAATCTTCCAAATTCCATGGTACGTGAGAAACATAGCCATACAAAAAGACATTAAAACACACACTATTTGACAAACTCGGCCAACATGACAGCACTACCAAGGAATTCCTAAGACCTAGGGAATCGGGAGCACGGCAGCTGTACCCGAGCCTCAGATCAATCAACCAATAGCACACCTTTTTCCATGCAATAACACTATTGCTCTTTTTAGTGCCTTAATCAGCAGGTGGGAGATCCGCACCCATAGACATAAGGTAGTGTTTTAACACACCAACTCCAGTTAAGACCAACGATGGAAGAATCTAAACCGGAGATACAATGAGTGGGGAGGCTTCGTAATTAACTCCAAAGGCAGAATATTGTAAAGATTGCACCACTTACGCAGCCACCAAGAGGCCCAAAGTTTCAAAACCAAAAATATTCCCACACGAAACCAGGTAGCTCTGCAATCTTAAATTATATTAAGATGTCGGTGAATCTTTTTCATTCTTTAGAGCCACGTGCACTATGCATAAGGGTAGATCTGATCCTTTTGCAACAAACTGAATTAAACTTGTATATTTTCCGCAGCTTTTGCAATGCAGATCATACAACCTTCAATTGTTCAAGCCTTTGACTTGGTCCACATTACAGGCAGACATTAGATTTAAGCTTAAATCTATCGTCTTCCTTTAAGACTGAAATTTGAAAAATAAAAATTTAACTGTCTAGTAAATATTTCTACAATCACTTTTCAGCAAGCAATTGACAAAAGCTAAAAAAATGTCTCTTTATCTATATTTATTTTCGTTTTCATTCAATGGTAGATTCATATGTCCTCTATAAAGACGTTGTAATGCACTTAAAAGGTAAGCATCAATGGAGAAATCAAATGGAAAGAATATATCATAGGTATGGGAACAGGACAAGAAATACATAAAAACATTCTTTCGAGGATTAACTGCCTTTCACAGCAAATAAATTATTAAACGCCTACAAAGCAAAAATTCAACCCCCAGCATGTCTAAAACATCATGTTTCTCGTTAGGAATTTATTTCGTTTAGAAGATAAGGTGTATTTAAGGATGAGCAAGTGAAAACATTTCAAGTAAAAGTTTGCATTTTTCAAACCAAACACAGAGACACGGGAACTCAACTTGACTTACTTCAAAAGTATTTTGGACACAGTCTCTCACACTCTATTCGCCGCGAACGATCCTACACACCTCATCCTACACACCTCAATTTTTAACAAATCTAATTGTAGCACACAGCATTAATTTTTTTGCCGGTCATATACTCAACAAAATACTTAAATACCTTCAACACATCATGACTAAGCACTTAACCATAATTTGCAATAATTGCATAAACAAAGGGTTCTTTTCCGATTAATAGAAAAATTAAATCTCCAAAAATCATTCCAATACACAAGATTAGCAAAGATCTCACTTCCTTAAGCTTCTAGTTCAATTTTATTCTAAATTCATTGAGGGAAAGTGCAAGGAAACCGCTTTGAGAAAGAAAATCAACCGCCTGAACTTCACTCTATCTATCGAGCATCCAAGTGAACAAATGCAGGAAATATTGAAAGAGGCGGCAATCTTGCAACAGGGGAAAATCATCAGGCCATGTAGTATCATAAACTCAAAAGCAGATGATATAACACATGGGCTGAAAAGTTCCAGGCCTAACAAAAAACCCCGGGTCTTTGCTTTGAAAATTGGCTTCATTCATTAATACAATCCCCATAAAGAGCAACTTAACCATTTCAACGCCACTCTAATATTTCAATACCACCTTTATAAGACAAGTTATCTTTTGCTTCAAAATAGGCCTCACTTTTAGCAAACACTTCATCCTTACCGACAGACATTTTTTGAAGTTTCTGAATCGCTGGGAGCCAAATCCGGAGGATAGGATAGATTTTTGGATTGATTTTTGGATTGTGACATAGTCACATCTCAATCTCGATCACGTTCAATCTATCTTCAATTTCGGCCTTTCAACTTAGCCTTTCTAATAACGCTAGATAATATTCACTGTTATAGTATTTCCCTAGTTGAGGCATTCAATGAATATTATACCTCACGCGTTACCAGATGATTGTTGTGCTTTCGAGCGCTTTATACGAAGCTCACCAGTTGCTTTGTATGATGATCGTTTTCATTCGGAAGTGAAGTGATGGATCCATTGTCACGTATCCGCGAAAAAGTTCCGATTCATTATGATTGAACATGACCAAACACTACTCGGAATCATCGAAACGTTGTTGTTTTTGGTCAACTGTGAGCATACGCGGCACCCACTTTTAACAGAGCTTTCTAATGGACTAGAGGCCCAGATACAATATTGCGTGACGACGATGCGTGAGCTCGATGCGACTCTCGCTCATCGTCGCGCAACGCATTCAATTTACAATGCACAATTACAAATATAATTTTTTTTGAAGACAAGTTTTTTATTGAGGCAAAAAATGAAAATTTACAGTTACATAGATATTTTATTTTACTCTTAACATTAAGTCTGTATATTGGTACTGCATTTTCAGATAGAAAATTTTACAGCACTCAGTCTTTCACGCATATTTTGTTCTCAATTCTTCGGTTACTGTAAACTTAAATAACGTTTATATTTTGAAGGGGAAAGCCCCATAAAACCCCTTTTACTGTGCGTTTAGTGTGTATGACTATATACAATGGAGAGAGAGAAAGAAAATATGAGTGGAAATAGAAGATGATAAATAAAGGAAAGAAAAAACAGAAACAGAGGAGAAATAGGAAGAAAAGAGAGAGAGGGAAGATTGAATACCTTCGTTTACATTATTAGGTAATAATATCCTCTAAGTTATTAGAGTTGAATCTTCTCGTAAAAAACGTTAGAACACCATTAATATCAGCTTTTCCATCAGCATACAAATAATATAAGAAGGATATAGAAAATATTTTATACAGGAATTTTCCATTAAAGTTTTCATATATATTGTGAAGATGATCCCTATTTGTTAACTTCTTCAATTCAATGCAGTCTATATAACTTAATTTGTTATAGTTTTTTAACAATAATGTAAACATAAATTCATCATAAAACTTGACCTACGGTAGGTTGTTTCTACGGGTAATACACTGTACAGACATTTTTGTTAAAATACTATGATTTGATTCAACTGACATGTTGGGACATAGCACCACGCTTCGAAGCCATATGCAAGTATAGGCCTAATCAATTGTTTATACATAGTAAGCTTAACTTCTGTGTCTAGTTCCCTATTTCTCATTAATTTTTTGATGAGACAGAGTACGAGTTTTGCTTTCACTAGGATATTTTTTGTATGTACTTTCGTTGAACATTTAGAAGAAAAAGTTACCCCCAAGTATCTGAAGTTGTCAACTGATCGGCTGATCATTGAAAATTCCTTTTATGTTTCAATTAGTTTTGTATTCTTTCGGTCTAACGTGTTTTTCATACCGCCTAAATAAAATCGTTTTAGAGTTGGCTGGATTCACAGTGAGTTTCCATTTTTCAAAATATTCTTGTACTACCTTTAGGAACATACTGAGTCTACGTGTAATACGTAGTCTTTGTAATACGTATACTGGTCTTTGACATTAAGACCAGTGTTGTACAATATTGTGTCATCAGCGTAAAGAATAGAGTTAATTTTATTCTCACAGTCCTTTGGGAAGTCCGATAGATAGATATTGAAGAGAATCGGGCCTAGAACCGACCCTCGGGAGACCCCTGCGAGTATTTCTACAGATTCAGATAAAGTATTGTTGAATTTCATCACGATCTTTCTGTCATTGAGATACTCAGCCATGAGCTTGCAAAGATATGCTGGGAATTTCAATTGAGTCATTTTATAAATAAGACCTTTGATCCAAACTGTATCAAAGGCCTTTTGTAGATCGAGGGAGCAAGTGAGCGTTGGACATTTCTTTCTAAAATTCGCATTTACTTCTTCTGACAGACTTATCAGCGCATGTATGGTGGATTTCTGTTTGGTAAATCCAAATTGATTAGATTTAATCACATTCTCTTCGTCGCAATGTGCTAGCAATTTTTCTTTAAGTACATATTCTAAAATCTTGCTTTCACAGGGAAGAAGCGAGATTGGCCTGTACAGCGTTGGTTCCAGTGCCATGGATCCAGTCTTAGGTATCGGAACAACTATTGCTTGTTTCCATTCTTTCGGAAAATAACTGAGATTAATACAGTTGTTTATGATGATAGTGAGAAATTTCAAATAAAACTGCTGGCAGGTTTTTTAAAATTTTATTACTTATGTAGTTGTAACCAAAGGAGGATTTCGGTTTTAACCTTTTGATAATATCTTTGATGTACTTTATGCTTAAGAAATCTATGTATATTGATGTTTTATTCTCGGACAGTCCCCCAAAACCTCCGCTGTAAATACGTCATTGAATGTAAGTTTCTCTTGAGCATTAGATAAGATTTCGGAATGCTTCTTTATTATTTCCTCGTCTTCAATTACTGCATTAGTAATAGATTTTAAGTTTTTGTGCACATTTGCAAAGTACTCAACGAAAATGTTTGCACTATCTTTTTCGCTTGTAGCGTTTCTCAATATTGGTATGGTTTTGCGTTTCTATTGTCCAGAGAGTAATTTCAGTTATTTGAACATAGTTGGGCCCTTTTTTACATCTTTGATTTTAGCGAGAAGCTGAGTTTTGTAGAGAAATTTAAGTCTACTGTCTATGAAACCATTAATCTCATAGATGACCTCCTTATGTAGTTGGTTTTTATACCCTCCTCGAGCTAGACACCATCTTAATCGCTTCTTTTTATTTAACAGTTTAGAGGTGGTTTCGTCTAGTATAAGTAAACTATTACCGTTCACTCTATTTGGGAATGCATTTCTCCATTGTTTCGAAAATAAAGTGGTTAGACTGGTTAATGAGTTGACCAATCTCATCTTTAGGCAGATTTCTATTTTTGAGGGGCATGAATTCTCTTATCTTTTGTGAAGTTTCCTTCCCAAAGTCAGGCTTAACAAAATACTTGCTAACATCTAACTATTTATAGAAAAATCATAACTTAACTGGTAACATCTGCATACATAATTAGCATATTGTAAAATATTTTAGTTCATCCTTTTATTAGGCTATTTATTACATGTTAAATTTCTTCATTCTTAATTATTTTATTAGGGTATTGATTCTAGTCTAGACGTCCCCGTGAGTGTAGTACTTAACAGCGATCTTCCATATGCAACACCAAAACAACAAACCTAGCAGTTTTCACGAAAAGCATCGATTCAGCGATTCCCACGGAAAATAGCCAGACATCTAATTCCAGTAATGTCTACGAAAACCATCGTATCAGCAATTCCCACGGAGACGGACAGACCTTCAACGAATGCATTTTCCCACATTCAGGAAAATGCAATTTAACAAATCATCATTATAAAAGCTTCTAAGCTCCAACAGCTCAGATCAACTCATTTCGGGATTTTAAAAACGTGAAATCAAAATTTGTAAATAAAGTAAATTTAAAGTAAGTAAATTTAAATAAATTGTTTTTTTTTACTCAACCTTCTTAAGTGTTTATTAACTGGCGCCCAACGTCGGGCTGCTTCGCGTGCGTGGTACATGTGGATGACCAAATTATCAATAGATAATTAAGCCTAGTAGGTCTAACATTGCGTTGAGGCTGACCAATGGTCGACAAGTCCAAACGACGGAATAATCAGTGCTTAATCATAGCGACTCTGCCCTAAGTTGGAATAAGTGCATTTAAACCAAGTGCCTACCAAAATAATCAAATTTTGAAGACCACGCGGAATTCGGGAAAGGCCCCTCAGTAGCTCCATCCAAGAACCAAGTGGGAGCAAAAAAGGATACCAGAGCCAACCGAGTGCGTTAGCAGCCCAGGAGGAACTCAACAGAAACAAAAGGATGATCAAACTAACAATAATTCTATAAGTCTTCTTCCACTGTTGTTTTCTTAATAAAATAATCATTGTTAATATTCACGAAGTGGCAACTTAAAAGTAAAGTAATTTCAAGAAATGGCTCATTAAATTATTTATATACCTGAAAACATATAATTAACGAATTGAAAACTTATCGGAAATATTATTGAATTTTATCAAAAAGTCGTACTATTACAAACATACTTGAAGTGTTCTAGTTCTAATCGAAAATATTTGCTGTTACAAAATACTGGATTGGCTTGAGTAAATTTAATTATCCTCAGAAAAATTTTATTGATTTATTGATATATATATAAGATTTTTTATTGATTTATTGATATATGTATATATTTTATATATAAGTGTGCTCTGATTTTATGTGCATATTTTGCGTATTTTAGTGAAAATATTGTGATTTTTGTGACGAAAATTCTCATACGCGTTTTGTGGAATATAAACTTACCTATCGATCTGATGGCTCCTTTCGTGATTACAATTCATTATGGCAAACCCAAACAACCTTCTTAGACCCCCGCGTCTAGAAATCGGTTCACAGAATGCACCCATACGGCCCCAACCTCAACCGGTCACCCAGCCATCCGGGTCTAACAATCTAGTGATTGGCGAAGATATCAGAAATATCATCGCACAGATTGTCGCCGCAACGCTGCAAGCGCAAGGTAGACAAATGTTCCAATCAATTATGAATCCAGCTTCCGATATCAACAATGACGTTGATATCCCGATTAGTGTAAATAACGACAATAATCTTACCGACATGGACAAGGTACCAGATGTCGTTAAAAGTCTGAGAGACTTTTCCGGCAACCCAGGAGAGTTTAGCTCTTGGAATAAATCCGTCGTCCGAATTTTGAAAATCTACGGTAATCTACGGGGTACGCCGAAATATTATGGAATCCTGTCTGTGATTCGTAATAAGATCATAGGGCACGCCGACATTGCCCTAGAATCTTACAATACGCCGTTAAACTGGGAAAAATTTTTGAAGTGCTTGACACTCCATTACGCTGATAAGCGTGATCTGGGAACCTTAGAGTACCAGATGACTACTCTGGTTCAAGGATCAAATACAATTCCCGAATTTTACCAAACGGTGTACAATCATCTCTCACTTATCTTGAATAAACTTGGATCGATGGATATGGGCCAAGAAGCACTCAACATCATGACGCAGGCATATAGAGACAAAGCTCTAGATACTTTCGTTCGAGGACTTAGAGGTGACCTTTCGAGACTTCTTAGCATGAAAGAGCCTGTTGACTTACCACAGGCCCTGCACTTGTGCCTGAAGCTCCAAAACATCGACTACAGGACGCAACACGCGCACAATTCACATGTTCACGCAAATAGGCCACATCCTCAAAATGCTCCACCGATACCCCCGAGAAGGCTTTATTCAAATAATCACCCACCGGCTCCTGTACCTGTTCCAAGACGACAATTTTACCCAGAATTGGTGAATAACCCTCAGGCATTCCAAACTCCACGATTTTACAACCAACCACCTGTATTTGTTCAAAATCCTCAACCACTGCCCCCAAAACCAAATAGACCCGAACCAATGGATGTCGACCGAAGCTTGCGTTCTCTTAACGCAAATTATATCAATAGACCACGAAACGAATACGCATTTGGCCACAAAAGGCAGCAACCGGCACCACAATTCCCAAATAAATTCCAGCGTACGTACTTTACGACCCAGAATAATAATATAACGCCGGAAGCTTATGGCGAAGTATTCGGAAGCCCTGGACTTAACGACGAGGAAGATTTCCTAGAGTACCTAGGACAGGATGATACACAACCTTTTCCGACCGAACTGACTGACCCTTCTCAAATAAACCAAACTAATACTCCGCAGACTGAAAACGTCAATGAAACGGATAATCCAACCACGGACAATACCGAGCATCTCGATGACATCTATTTTTTAGGCTGAAACGCTCTTCGCTTCCGTATTTTCAACTCAAACTCAGAAGTGGAGAGCTATTAAAATTCCTTATAGATACCGGATCTAACAATAATTATATTCAGCCACGTCATATTAATTATCCTCTCCTCAACGAAAAAGAATTTTATGCCAAGTCCGTCGCAGGATGCATTAAAATTACACATCATGCTTATATAAATCCTTTCGGACCTTCTACCCAAAAACAAAAGTTCTTCATACTACCCAGTCTTATTTCGTTTGATGGTATCATTGGCAACAATACCTTGAAAGAACTCAATGCCGTAATACATACCAAGCAAAGCTACATGACAATAAACACAGGGCTTCGTATCCCTCTGAAACAGCATTTTTCCGAGTCAGTGAACAACATTAACATTCGAACGTCTCATTTAAGCAAAGATTCTTCAAGTAAATTAATGAAACTAATTAATAAATTCCCCCATGTTCTCACAGATCCTGACGAACGTCTAACTTTCACTACCAGAGTGAAAAGAGAAATTCGAACTACTTCCAACGACCCCGTATATTCGAAGTCCTACGCCTATCCCATGGCTCTGAAAAGTGAAATCGAAGAACAAGTAAGAAAACTACTCAACGACGGGATTATAAGGCCATCTCGATCTCCCTACAATTCTCCGGTTTCGATTGTCCCAAAGAAGGAAGATGCTTCAGGAGAAAAGAAGTACCGCATGGTAGTAGACTACCCAAAATGAATTTCAATTACCATTCCGGATCGGTATCCCATTCCGGAAATTAACGAGGTTCTCTCTAATTTGGGAAAAAATGAAGTATTTTCCATTATTGATCTTAACAGCGGCTTTCATCAGATTCCTCTTAAGGAATCGGATATTGAAAAGACTGCGTTTTCTATCAATAATGGCAAATTCGAATACACTCGACTTCCGTTTGGCTTAAAAAACGCACCCTCAATTTTTCAAAGAGCGTTAGACGATATCCTTCGAGAAGAAATAGGCAAAAGTTGCTATATTTATATAGATGATATAATAATCTTTGGCGAAAATGAAGCGGAACGTTTCAAGAACCTTGAAAGAATTTTCCAGATCCTAGAAGCGTCAAACCTTAAAATTCAACTGGACAAATGCGAATTCTTGCACAAAGAAATCGAATTTTTGGGTTACATCATTGGGAAGGATGGTATAAAAACCAACCCAAAAAAAGTTCAAGCCATTGCTAATTTTCCAGTGCCCAGAACACTGAAGGATTTACGCTCATTTCTCGGGATATCAGGGTATTATCGTCGCTTTATTCGCGACTACGCCAATTAGCAAAACCCTCGACATCCCTCTTAAGAGGGGAAGATGGACGTGTGTCTAAACATCTTTCGAAAAATAAACTCATACACATGGACGAGAATGCTCTAAAATCATTCAACAAGCTGGAAAACTCACTTATTTCAAGCGAAGTGGTACTAGTTCACCCCGATTTCAGCAAATCTTTCGAGCTCACCACCGACGCTTCCACACATGCTGTGGGTGCCGTCCTTTCACAAAGTAACAGGCCAATAACATTTCTATCCAGTACTCTCTACAAAACGCAAGAACATTACGCCGCTAATGAAAAAGAAATGCTGGCAATAATTTGGGCTTTAAACTCTTTGAAAAGTTACCTGTACGGATCACGCAAGGTGGTTATATACACAGACCATCAACCACTAACTTATGCATTAAGTAATAAAATCACCAACGGTAAAATGAAACGATGGAAAGCGATCCTCGAAGAGTACAAGTACGAGCTCAAATACAAGCCTGGCAAAGAAAACGTCGTCGCCGACTCCCTATCAAGACCTCCCGAATCTTCAGTAATAAATTCTCTAACACCAACTCAACACAGTGACGTAAGCTCTTCCCATAACCTTATACCTACGGTAGAAACCCCTATCAATGTTTTTCGCAATCAAATTATTCTCAAAATTGACCAAGAAGACAGCAACCAAATCATCCATCCGTTTGACAAATACAATAGACATATTATAATAAAGCCCCAATACACCAACACTAACCTCATAGGTATCCTCAAAAGATATCTGAACCCCAATACAGTTAACGGCATCATGACGAATGAGGAAACCATGGGTAAAATACAAGAACTTTATCCTCACCACTTTCGGGATTACAGGATAAGGTTCGCGCGGAAGTTGGTCGAAGATCTTAGAGGTGATGTGGAGCAAGAAGAGAAAATATTGGCAACTCATCGCAGAGCTCAGCGCAATGCGGAAGAGAACCACCTTCAACTCCTTGCACATTTTTACTTCCAAAGTATGTCCTTCAAAATCAAAAAGCTACTTAAACGCTGCACGACCTGCAAAGTTAGTAAATACGATAGAAATCCGAATAAGCCAATCCTGAACGAAAGTCCTATACCCAAGTATCCTGGCCACACAGTTCATATCGACCTGTTTTCCACTGAGAAGAAGTTGGTTCTAACTGCAATAGACAAGTTCACGAAGTTTGCACAAGCAAAAATAATCTTATCCAAATCAGTAGAAGATATAAAACAACCCCTTTTGGACATCTTCTACTTTTTCTGTGTACCCGAAAATGTCGTAATTGATAATGAGGGCGCTCTTACCTCTATCGAACGTTGGCACTCCACATTGAGCGAACTTATGCGATGTCTCAGAAAAGATGACCCATCTCGATCCTTCCAAGAACTCCTAGATAGAGCCGTGAACGAGTATAATCACTCGATCCACTCCAGCACAGGTCGAAAACCAGTAGAGCTATATTTTGGCTGAAGTCCCAACATTGAACCCGAGGAATTTGAAAGAGTTAGGCAAACTAACATTGAAAAGCTAAAACAACAAAAAGATTTAGAACACCATAACAAGAAAAGAAAACCACTTAAAAGCTATGAGGTAGGAGAAGTAGTCTATGTAAAACAAAACAAACGTCTAGGTTCTAAACTAACTCCCCGATATCGACAGAAAACCGTAAGGGAAAATAAAAATACCACTATAGTAACTGAAGGAGGCAAAATCATACACAAAGATAGAATCAAGAGCTAAAAAGGTCCTTTCTTTCAGATGGCTTCTTCACGCCACTTCAGCGAACATCCAAATTCTGGACTTCTCCAACTCTTACATCGCCACCTTCAATCTGGGGCACGCAAAAATACGAGAGGGAAACTTTAAGCTAATCCACATAGTCGATCTTGAAAAATATTCAAGGCTGATAGAAGACATAAACGCATTTCTTAATCTCCCTGCAACTCGCCATCACCCCCTTTCCCACTACCTAGATCACGAGGCGCAACAGATCGTTGAGATGATCAGTAATCTGAAACCACGCCAAATAAAAAGATCTTTTGACTTTATCGGGACTGCGTGGAAATGGATAGCCGGTACTCCGGACCGCGAGGATTTCGTCACAATTAAGCACAAAATGTCAGACGTCTTAGAAAACAATAATAGACAGGTTATAATAAACAAACTATACAATGAAATAATGAGAAACGTAACAAAAATAGCAAATACAAACCAGGAAATGATAAAATCGAAAGATGATGTAAAAAATAATTTGATTTTAGATTTACAATTTAGACTAAAGTTTATAAAAGACGATCTTACAAATCTCATTTATGCAATCCATTGGGCCAAAGCAGGCATTGTAAACTCTATTGTATTATCGAAAGAAGAGATTCAAATAGCCACAAAATTATTAAGTAAAGAAACGTTGCCATATACAACAGTAGAAGAGGCCCTAGGCGTGTCCGAAATTAAAATTATAACAAATGTATTTTGTATATTGTCAATACCCCGATCACAACAAACCAACTATTTGAAACAATATTGATAAAACCTATCAAAAAACAAAATTTGATGTACGATATTCCATTCGAAAAGATTATTAAATTAAATGATCAAATATTTGCCTTATCAGGAAAATGTAAACCATCTAACAATTTGATAATTTGTAACCAAAACGATGTATTAGATATAAGCAAATCACATTGTATTCCTCACCTGCTGAAAAGTCTCAACGCTACCTGTCGAACAAAAAGCAATGAACATCTACCATCAGTCGAAGAAATATCAATAGGAGTGATACTCTTGAACCAATTTGCTGGAGTAATGGAAATTGAAGGTTCCATGCATAACCTCGATGGGACATTCGTCGTAAAATTCCAAAACGCCACCATCAAGGTCGATGGAAGAACGTTCGTATCCAAAGAAGGGTCAACACTCGAAATCCTGCCCGCCATCCTGCAACCAACACCCCTTATGCAGATGCAGAAAAATATTCTCACATCGCACAATATGAGCGAGATCCTCATAAACAACACTAAAACCATAAAGCAATTCGAATCAGAAAATTACATACAAAAGATTACATCATATGGAACTATTCTAACATTATCTTTTTTTGCCATAGCATACGTTACCTTGAAAATCATTGCCAAATTCAAATCAAATAAAATCATCAAAGCCGAAGCAGGACCAAACATCAATAGCAACGATACCTGACTTTTCTCAAAGCTGTAACAACATCTCGGCACCAAGGCGACTTACGTTCAATAACTTACCGTATTTTTAACGATTGAGGACAATCGATCTTAAGTGGGGAGGACTTAACAGCGATGTTCCATATGCAACACCAAAACAACAAACCTAGCAGTTTTCACGAAAAGCATCGATTCAGCGATTCCCACGGAAAATAGCCAGACATCTAATTCCAGTAATGTCTACGAAAACCATCATATCAGCGATTCCCACGGAGACGGACAGACCTTCAACGAATGCATTTTCCCACATTCAGGAAAATGCAATTTAACAAATCAGCATTATAAAAGCTTCTAAGCTCAACCAGCTCAGATCAGTTCATTTCAGGATTTTAAAAACGTGAAATTAAAGTTTGTAAATAAAGTAAATTTAAAGTATGTAAATTTAAATAAATTGTTTTTTTTACTCAACCTTCTTAAGTGTTTATTAACTTAGTTGGCTATGCAATTGCTATTTGCATCTTTTATAGCCTTAAAATAACCCACACCATTTTCTCCCTTTACGAGGGTCAGTTGTACGCTTGAGCGTTTGAATGAAACGAAATCATCACTTGGAAGACATGTATCGTAATTCCTGTAAGGAACCATCATATGGAAGACATGTGACGCAATTCTTGCAGTATCGTATTTCGGCCTTAATGCTCATGCAATATAAAGCCAACACCTTATATTAGTATCTTAACGATGTCAGCTGACTTACGCAACTTCTCTTTCTGATCAAAACGATTTAGTGGATTTTTGTTTTTGTTTTCTGGTGTCACCGCTTCGTTTCGATGTCTACGGTACCATCGGTGTCCCTATGACCACGTTTGAAATCAGCAAACCAATGTTCTATTATTGTTCTTTATGGAATGCAGTCTCCATAACACTTTTTCAGCCATCGCTTTGCTTTAACTATATTTTTCCGATCAAGAAGCAGCGTCAAATCATTTTGCATAAAATCACACTTGGATAAAGATTGTACCATTTATGTGTCTATATTTTAATGATTGTATTGGCAGGATCCTGCGTCAAATATTCAAAAATAAATCAATGAGTTTTTATAAATTTTCGAAAATTTGCGTAGAGTGCTTATCATCCAATAACGTGCAATTGCTAGTGAAGTGGGAAAAACTAAAGTAGAACATGGGGGAACAAGACATCCAGGTAAAAGTTAAAAATATTGAAGATATCATCCTTGTTGAAAACAAATTCGGTTCCTTATCGCTAGACAATAAATTATTTACTGGAACTGACGAACATGAAAAATTTAATTATTCAGGAGAATAATAACAAATCGTGATCTTTTAAGGCAGTAGTCCGGTGTGATGGGTTCAAAAAATCATTTTTTTTCTTTTACATTTTTTAATAGAAAAACCTTTCAAAAATATAATGTAAAATTTCTAGACCGAAATTTTCAATCTTTTCGAAGTTATAGCCACAAAAGGAGAGCGCGCCGTAGTGTGTATGAAAGTAGTGGCTACGCCAACGGCAGCTGCTCTGTCCGGTCCCTCTTATATTGTCTTTCTGACCTTTATTATTCAAAAATACGCAGGTATACTTAATAAATCAAGCATTTCCGATTGACAAAGACGAAATATAAGAATTTTGTACAGTATAACAGAAAGATTTTGAAGTAGTTCATCAGTTACCATTTTTTGCTCGACGGGTGCACATTTTTACTGGGGAAAACGTTCTGGAAATTGATACCAATACGGCTGCCTGTATCTTTAATGAGGGTTCTCTACCTCTACCTGTCTCTATTCTCTACCTGAGGGTTACAGGTAGGTTCTACCTACCTGTAAATTTCGGGGAAACACTGACTAGAAAGTATTTAACCGATTTGGCTGAAAATTTGACTCGTTCTTCTAGATACATATAGCTAAATACTAAACCTTTGAAACATTTATTTTTTTGATAATTTATTAATTTTTTTAACAATTATTTAGCAAAAGTACCTTCAGTACCTTTTTTCACAAGTCCACTATTTATTTTATTTATTTATGTTTTGTTTGCATTTTATTGGTTAGTTCACTAGAGTGAACTATAAACAATAATAATCTCTTCGATTTTTTTATTTCTGATGACTACGAAAGGCTGTGTGCTGTGTGCAAAAAATTATGAATAAATCAATGTAAAATTAAGTAAAAAAAAGTTTTTTCTATGCTTGAAAGTGCTTGAAAAAATACAAAACAAATGCTTCATTGAAATTGAAATTATTTGGGAAACAGCAAATTCCCGTATTATATGATTCGGTTCATCATGAAACACAATAAGCTCGTTGCAAAATATCGGTCAATAACCAAAGGTTTAATCGATAAAACTACCAAAGTTTACTTAGTATCGCAGGAGGAAGCATTTCTCCGTCATGATGAGTTATCTAGTTTGTGTAACCGGGGCAATTTTTGGGACCCAGAGTATACAGTTGCCAAATACGATAAAAACTTTAAAAACTTTTTAGACATCATCCGTTTTTAATGGACTTTCCAAAACTATCCAAAATTATTGAATTAATTGTATCGGCTCGGTAATTCAAAATTTCATTTCTTCTAAAATAAATGATTACCTTGTTTTTCATGGTGAATCGATGAAACCACGGATGTTTCTAACTTTCCGCAACTATCTGTCATTCGATATGTTACAAAGGAAGGTGCATTTGTTGAAAGATTTATAGAATATGTTGATGTTCTCGCGGGCGAAACTAGAAAAGATTTATTTCAAGTTATGAAATATAATTTTACTTGTTTCAATAAAAATGAAAAGTTAGATGCCCAAACTTACGATGGAGCAGCTGTAATGTCAAGTGACATTCAATGGTTTCGAGAAAAGTCAAAGAAACTGCTCCACAAGCATTGTTTATTCATTGTTTTCATAGTATTTATCAAATTTGTGAAAAACGACTTCCAAGTTGTTGTAATACTCGTTGGAATTTTAAAACTAGTATTATTTATTAGTATTAACTAGTTAGTAGTTATTAGTATTTAACTAATATTATTTATATTTTGCTATGTAACAGACGTAATTTGTTGGAAGTTCTTGAAGAAAGTTTAGAGAGCAACGATTTTGTCCGCAACCGAAAAACTTTGCGAGGATCGATGGGGTTTAAAAGTATTTTGAACGAATAGTATTTGTTCTATTAGCCAACGGATGTTATTTTCAATGTCCCACAGTCAAAAAATTCAGTTGTTAATTATTATTAAGAATTAGATGTTATTAAGCAGAATTAATAATTTGATCACCACACATACAGGGTAGTGAGAGGAGGATGCATATTTTCAAAATATTTTCGATTATGTTTTAAAGGAAGAAATGAGAAGAAAATCATATAGGTATTTCTGAAAAATCATTTTATTTCAAACGGTCATGTTGAAATAAAAGCTTTAGTTTTTTAAGCCTATCAAACTACGAAAAATGCTCAGAGTATAAAAACGAATTTCCAATGGATTTACTAGAGTGTCTTTTTTTGTTTTATCCAAAAAGATTTGAAAAACAAAAGCTTCATGAACAACTTTCAGTTCGTTACTCTGACCCCAGTATTATCGGTTTTTCAACAGATGATGTTAATACATCAACATTGATTTCAAAAAGTAATTGATAACATGATAATCTTGAGATTTATAAGCTCTCGTGCTTGTGTCTTCACTGGGTACTTCAGCATCAGTTGAACAAAGTTTTTCTGATTTTCATAGTACCAAAAGCTACTCTATGAGTCGAATGCATTTCTACAAAAAAATTCAATTACTATCGCTAAGAAACTGATGATATAACTAAATAAAACACAGACACCAAACTTTATGATAACGTTATTGATCCTTTTGCTGAGCTTAAAGATCGTAGAATTGAATTATAATATGAGCATTTGTAAATTCATCATTTTTAATTTAATGCCTACTCTTTTCATTGCTCTATCCTTTAGATGGCAAGGGATCTATAGAACTTCACATTAGGTCATGCTGTTGAATAAAAAGCTTAACTTGAGTAATTTTTCTCACAAAGAGTGTTCATTAAATCGTGCCCATCCAATGAAATAGTCACGAACCGCCCCTGGGTCAATGAAAGCTATAAGCCCTGCAATGCTGCAAATCTTCATATAAGTGTGCTTCCAAAAATCTCAGCAAGAAGTTATTTTGGTGGGTTCTCACATTTTATTCTGTATTCTCTCATTCTGTTCTGTATTCTGGTGTATTCTCTCATTCTAGAATATCAGGACAATCCTGCTCTGGCTGCCATGAATGATTTGGACAGAATTTGTAACTGCGTTCTTATTTTATGCATTGGATCATTTTCTTTATTACTTCCTACGCACTCCTGTTTCGTATCACTTGGTTGACCTACGCGATTCTCTATATCCAAATCATTGCAATCAGACAAGAGTTCTTCTGAGTCAGGTCCCATATGAATTATTAAAATTTGTTAGTTCTCTCTTTCCATGTTTCTTACTACCATGAAGCAATGTGAAAATAATATCAAAAAGATGATAATAAATTGATAGGAACAGCCTTAAAGGTGAAGTTGAATTCTGAGGATGAGTCATATTTACCTTTTTGACAAATGCGTGCCTTAACCTCTCAGAGCTGCCTCCGTCAGACCGATTTCTTTTCAAAAACGTTCACTATGTTGCCTCCAGCTACTGAGAAAAATGGCGCCGCTGCGTGCGTATTTAGAAAAATATTTGATGTTGTAAACAAGCTGGGTCCTTGTAACCCAACCTCAATGACACCGCGATAAATACTAAAATCAGCTTTAATTATAAATTTAAAATGATAAGTACCGTTTTTATATCTTGCGTTCTGACAATACTTATTTTATAAGGTAATTTGGTGTTGGATTGAAGAGTCCTTTGACACGCGACAGTCGACAGAATGCAGCTTAACATAATTTCACGGTTAATTCAATGCTCCATGGAATGCATGGCTACAGCATCGCGGATCCTTGAATGATAGTTAGTGGAAATGTCCATCGGCTGGTTGTTATCTCATCAGCGAACAACGCGAGAGGAGCATGCATAACACGAGCCGTCCTAACCGTGCTCCACTTTGTTTAACAGGATGAATAGATCAGCTGCACTCATAAATGCACACATGTAGGTCTATACGCATACGTGCATACGGATATGCACATGTCCTATTTTGACGTATAAGCGGACAATTGCAATCATTCGAATTTTCAAAGAGGATTATTTTGTTCAGTGAATTCGAAAACTGATAATTGCTATAGTTGTTACTGGTATGCTGTCAAACTGAATTGGAAGATTTACGGTGATACGCTTTTTGCCGTGTTGCCTTCCTGTTTTTTTTCTTCCTTTTTTGCTTATTCAAGCGAATATTACCACTGCCCATTCATTTGCCAGTGAGCAGATTAAAATAATTTGAAAAAAGTCGGATGGGAATCAACAAGTTAGCTCTTTTATTCGGGGGTTTGTTGCACGTATTTGAAAATTCATTCATTCCTTGGAATGGTAAATAGCTTAACCCAAACACGCAATAAATAGCCGGCAGTCTACCCTGGTACGAATTTAAAAACTTAAAGATAAATTGAACCCGGGAAAGAACCGACTAAGCCAATTATCACTAAAGCAATAAAATGAAATTCCAATACACATACAATGGTTTCAATGAAATGCGTACTCATTATTCTAATTTTGATGCAATTTTATTGCTATTACCTGCGGTCTACAATAGACCCACCCCACAGCATGAAATGAAATTCTTCCCACCAAGCGCACTGTTGATATGTCCATCAACATAATGCGGGAACAATATTCTACCATGCGAGGTTGAATACCAATTAGCCATGACACGAATTGCTACTTTCAGTGATTTGAGCTAGGATTCCAAAGGTAACAGACGTCTACTCTCACCTTCAGTTGAAGTTTTAAATTCTACTTTTAACAATAGCGTCCCCCCAGCAAGGCCTACAGTTTGACCAGGGGTTGAATGAATGTACGTGGAATAAATATGCTGATATGCTTTTACTTTTTAATATATTGCTATTATATTACATTTGCTCATAATTTTTAAGCAAAGACACTCCTTTATTAAGAAAAGACAAAACGTAACACGTACTATGAATAACTAAAAAACTGGACAAAACTGGAAACTAAACTGGACACAAAAAGTAATTTTTGCTACGGGGAGGAGTTATGGTATTTTCGATTGTCGAGAAGGAGAAAACAGTTCCTCTGTTGGAGCGTTCCATCCAGTAACGTTCCAGAAAAATAACGTTCCAAAATAACCTTACTCTGGAACGGTTTTTAGCATGTTTTCTGAATCATGGGCATCACGCCGACATACCATAGTAACATAAGTCTTTCAAAAGAAATAAGCCCTGTACATACGTATATAACAAAAATAGTAACGCTGCGCCGGGGGAGGTCGCAATTTCACTTTGATTTACATCTAATTTACAGGAAAAGTGTATCGGAAGTATCGATGCCTGGCAATGCTAAATTTTATATAATTTATACGCTTTTGAGCCTTTGTGGCAAATGTCCCAAATGAAAAAGTAAAAGCGTTACCCAGTATCTATCATTGCTAGTTTACCTTTCCTGCTGGTCATAAAAATGGGAATTTTTATCTTGTCTACTAAAGGCGCAGCCCCCACTGAAATTGCTATTTTAGCTAAACTTTACCTTCGTTCATCTCCGAAACTGCAGGTTCTTTTTCAAAATTTTTTGAATAGAAGAAACCTTTTTCTAGTGAATTAATTTGTTACATTTAAAAAAAAAGGTTTCAGGAGAATGATATAATTCAAATAAGCTGATAAGGTTTTATTGACAAAAAGGATAAAAATGTAGTAAATCTCTGTAGTGAAACTACTTAACGTACTAAGTTGATTTTAGCAACTTTTGTTAGATTTAAATTATTTACATTTAATTAATTCATCAAAAATTAAAAAAAAAACGGTTGAACGGTGTGATTACAGCTATGAGAACAATTTTTGGCCTTATAGCTGTAATCGTAATATTAACGGCCGCAATTTCGAATCTGCTCGTTAGATTTGGATTTTTTTTGTCACCTGGTAGTTCACCTGGTGGTCGCCAATGGTTGCCACCATTATATACCTCAGTAAACCTTTATGTAAAATTTCGTTCAAATCGGAGCTATGTTTTTTGGTTAAACTAGAAATCAAAAATTTTCGTGTAAAATGGCCGCCATTTCGTTTTAGTGGAGATATTTACTTGATACACCTTTCCTGAAAATGTGCAAATCAAACTAAAATCGCGACCTCCATTGTGTTTACAAATTTCGTTATATCCCATATATATGTAATACGTAAATATATAAATTGCTTTCCGCAATAGGCATATTCCTCTCGATAAATTTACCTAATAAAGCTCCTAATTACCTGATTTACCTAATAAACTTCTATCGTGAAATTCACATTAAAAATTCAAATACTATCCATCATTATGTTGCCTTTACGGAAAGCATATTCGTATTGAACGTTCACTTATTTACCAAAGAATCGCAGTCATACCTCAACTTAACTCAACCCTTCCATGTAGGTATCGATGATTTTTCCTTTCCGAACTCTATTCATAATATCATAATCCTACTTAACATAGAAAAATTACATAAACATAGGAAAACATAAATAGAACAATAGCTTCATCCGATCCGATCATCAATGACCAAACCAAACGAAATACACATTTCCCACGTTTGTTGCGCGTGGACCCAAGCATGTACGAACGTTGCAAAACGTTACACGGAACGAGGGAAGGTCTCAGTGACATAACGCGATAGCGTTCCGAAAAACGACAATGCCTGAAAATAACGAAGAGGTTTTCGTTCCCTGCAAAACAAAAAGAACGAGAACGACTGAAAGAACAAAAACGCTTACGCGAAGCGATGAAACTTTCAGGAACGTTATTCATTGTCGTTCCAAAGTAACGCGTTCCATCTTCCTTTTGGAACATAATGTAAAGTTCCAGGAAAATAAGGTTCCAAAATAATCGTGTCATCTCTATTCGATTGTGGTTTGTGTGAGGTTTATAGTTTTCTTAGTATGAGTAACAGTTTCATTGGAAATGTGACCAGGATATGACGGGTTTTCATAAGATAACAGTCGCGCTCCTTTTAATTCGTTGCCATCTCAGTTCTTGCTGTACGGATTGTGTGGGATTCCTCAGTGCATAGGCAAAAGGCTTAAACAGGGTATAGGTTGGACATCCAGTTAAGCTGAGTTATGTGCTCCTTTGTGACAGAAATGTGCGTTAACAGACCCTCGTATTTTTCAGTACAGCTTTATGAACATGCAACAAACCCTAGTGACATTTGACTTAAATTAATTGGTTCACATGGAGCAATATATATTTACAAATAAAAATCAATATTTCATTTTTTATAATTTTTTATAACGTAATAAATCTTAAAACACGCCTCAATAAGCATTGCAGGCTGAATTACGCGAATTTGAGTTGTTCTATGTCAGCCTCCGGTGTTTCCTTGTTGGAACAGACAATACGATCCCTTCCTGCTTGTCTCACATCAAGAATATTTTAGTTAATCTTCGATACATTTTCAACTCACGAAAATCACCTCGAAACTTGTCAATGGGTCCCTTGTAGTGCGTTATTGGGTTTCGATTAGCAATAACTTATGAGTTAATCACACATATTTACAATTCAGAACAAAAGGATTTATTTCGCCATTTCAGAGGCATGCAGAGAAAACCATACGTCAAAGCGCATTGATCCGCACGATCCACACCTCAATACTAGCTGACACATTCTAATACTATTTCAGGCTTATAGTGCTCCACCCACAACTCGGACTTGCTCCAGCGGAAATGGCTTCGTACCCATTGGGTGCGCCGATTTGGCATTCATGAGCGTCTTTTTCACGCCGAATGAGTCAATTTCATGTTTTCAGAGCTGGCTCGATGAACTGGAGGAAGCTGTCTCGAGCACGGAAGGCCGAATCCTTGTTGGCGCTGACTTTAACCCCAAGGCGATAGAATGGGGAAATCCTCTTCCAGACTCGAGAGGAAAAAGAATCCAGATATCGCGGCTAAAAGGCAACTTGTCATCATGAACGTTGGGAACACACCAACTTTTCGACGGGGAGGCTGCTTGCGAACTATTCCGGATGTGACATTTGCTTCGGAGTCCTTAGTGCCTAGGATACACAGATGGAGAGTACTGGAGGACTACTCGGCAAGCGATCATCAGTACATTGCTTTCGAAATTGGCGAGTGTGCTACTCGACGCGTAGTAACCCAACCCTCAACTGTAGGTTGATATATATATAAAATAGATGTCGACGCGTTTGCCGCAGCTCTTATGAGAGGTGAAACTACGACAGTAACGGGGGAGCCTCCGCTGAAAACATGGTGAACTCCACCATGAGGCTCATCAAGAATGCGTGCGGCTGCTCTATGCCCAGGCGATAGCCTCGACACAATAAGCCTGCTGTATACTGGTGATCGGCAGAAATCGCCAAAAAGCGGAGAGAATGTCACAAACTCCGCCGCGAATCTCAACGTTTAAGAAATCGATACGAGTCACACTCCCGAACGCTGGCATACAGGTCGGCTAGAAAAGTTCTCCGTAGGTTAATTAACGAAAGCAAGGCTCGCTGCTGGCGCAACCTAGTTGAGGACATCGATAGAGTCCCGTGGGGGCTGGGTTACAAGCTTGCCATGTGGAAACTAGGAGCTGCAAGAAGGCCCTGTGTCCTTGAAATGGAAAAAATGGACGAGATTGTTCAAGCGCTCTTCCCTATGCATTCAGTTCGTCCCGATGATACAGATGTTGAATGTCTCGAAGAATGCTCACTTTTTAGCGCCATCGAGTTGGATGATGCGGTGAAATCTTTAAAATCGGAAAAAGCCCCAGAGCCAGACGGTATACCAGCGGAAGTGATACAGCTTGCACATCAACTTTGTCCTGACAAGCTGCTCACCACTTTCAATGCCTGTTTGCAGCAGGGCGCGTTTCCAAATTGGTGAAAAGAGGCGAGGCTCGCGCTGATCCACAAGGGGAAGGGGAACTCGGAGCAACCATCTTCATATCGGCCCATATGTATGCTGAACGCCGCTGGGTAGGTGCTCGAGAGGCTCATTAAAGAAGGATTTGGAGAAGGCATTCGAACTGCCGGGGATCTGTCTCCCCGGCAGTACGGCTTCAGGGCTGGTCGATCCACGATCGGTGCAATAGCAGAGGTAGTGAGCGTGGTCCCACAGGCAGAAGCCCACAATCACTACTAGAAACGCATAGTACTGCTCATAACACTAGATGTGAGAAATGCCTTCAACTCTGCTAGATGGACAGATATTCTTGGTGCTCTGGAATATTTCAGGGTGCCGAGGTATCTGATGCGGATACTGAAAGACTACCTCAAAAATCGGAATCTCATCTTTGACTCGTTGGAAGGCCGGCGAAGAATTGATTTGACATCAGAGGTGGCGCAAGGTTCAGTTCTGGGGCCGGACCTCTGGAATGTCTCGTACGATGAGCTTTTGAGGCTGCAGTTACCGGGGCAGTCGCGCCTGGTTGGGTACGCAGATGACGTAGCAGTACTAGTCACCGGACGTACTGTCGGACAGACGCAGCTCAAATTGGATGCGGTAATACGCCGAGTGAGCGAGTGGATGACAGACCGTGGGCTTAGCCTAGCGCTGGAAAAGACCAAGGTTGTCGTTCTCACCAAGAAGCGGATCCCTCGTGTTATGCCGGTTCGTGTGGGCGAAATGATCATCGAGTCAAAAGAATCAATCAGATATCTTGGCTTGATAATTGAATCGAAGATGAGTTTTTTCGAGCAGGTTCGAGCGTCAGCGGATAAGGCTTCCGTGCGAGTATCGGTATTAAATCGCATTATTGCCAACACGCAGGGGCCAACCTCAAGCAAAAGACGTCTCTTGTATGGCTCCGAGGTTTGGGCTGACGCTCTTAGTAAAGAGACGCACTGAAGGCGTCTGGCACAGGTGCAGAGGCAAGGAGCTTTGCGGATAGCGGCTGCATACCGCACTGTCTCTGAACCTGCAGTGCTGGTAATCTCGAGGGTGATTTCTATGAAGTTACTTGCAGACGAACGGAAACGTGTATACATACGTAGGGGGGGGGGGGGGTCGGCGAGAGAAACCGTCAGCCGAGAGGAACGGAGAAGACCCCTAACCTTGTGGCAGCAAACATGGGAAAACGAAACGCGAGGCAGGTGGACCGCACGGCTGATAAGTGACTTGGGCCCGTGGTTCTACAGAATGCATGGTGAGACTGATTATTATCTGACGCAACTACTCAGTGGTCACAGGTATTTTCAGTCTTACCTGTATAAGATGGGAAAGACACCATCCCCAACTTGCGTGTTCTGCCCGGGGATGACGGATGACGCCTGCCATACGTTCATTACGTGTTATAGATTCACAAGACTCCCTTCGCATCTCTCGGAGAAAATTGGCGTAATTTCCCCAGAAAATGTAACGGGAAAAATGAGCCAAACAAAGGACAATTGGAACTGTGTGTCGCATTACGTACAGTACTCATTATAAAGAAGGACATGGATCGCTTGGCGAGGGAGGGAACATCTCTGTAACGCAATATTATAGTAACTAATCCCAATTCCTTCCTATCCATCCGTGGAGAAAGAGAGATTTCCCATACGCTGAAGACATCGCTAAGCGATGATTAATGAGGCCTAGTCCGAAGTAATGTGACAAACAGTTCCAGGCTAGGTTCTCAGTGTGACAGGGAAGTCTGACACTCAGGGCGTAAATAGCCTTCACCTCCCAAACAAAAAAAAATACTAGCTGACACATTCTAATACTATTTCGGGCTTTTAGACGGCTGCAACACTTGCATCACGTAATATTCTGCAGGAAGATTGCACATCATGAAGATATGTATAGATTACGTATCAGTAATGCCTGTCTTGATGTAAGGGTTATATGGAGATATTGCGATTGAGCACTCTTGCTCCAGTCACGAGTTAGATAACAATTACCACCGCTTAACCAAAAAGTCTAGTCGTGTCTGTGTTGTGTGATTGATACGTGGCTTGAGTATATGTTTCGACTTGTATTAGCCGGGTCTTTGCCAAGATGTTGATCGAGCGAGCGGCGAAACGTATGGTGGGGCATGGGACCACCACGATCAGCAATGCGGCAGACAATCGAGCGATGGAGGCAGCCAACGGTTAGCAATAAGTAGTAAATAAGAAACATTGTAGTCAAATATTGTTTCGGAATATAAAGAATTTTACTAAAAATAGTATTATGTTAATGTAAGCAAAAATATATTAAATGCCACACTTAGGGTGTAAGTGTAGTAATTTTGAAAGAATTTTAATGTAACAACTAATTTAAGGAATCAATAAAAAAAATAAATTCTTGTTAGTATTGAACTCTGGGTACAGCCAGTAGGCAATACCCGTAGGCTAAGTAATACGTTAAGAATAATTGTAAATAATTGTATATAACCAAACAAGTCACCCAATAAATTATTCAAACTTGAAAAACGATTAAAACCGGAACTTTGAGGACTTCCATTAGACGAGAGAGAAAACGGCAAAGCTCTCAATCACAACTGCAGAAAACTCATGAAAAGTTCGTAAGGAAAGAGAGAAATACCAGGACCTGCTGGCAACTATACTGACAAAAAAGAGCCATAATAAGGCATAAAAAGCGAAAATTGGTAAAATCCACCTCACCAAACCTGTACCTCACTACTCATCTACCATGAGTAGGCGAGGAAGAGTTAGCCTACTCATGAAAATGTGGAAAGATCGAAACATGATGTCAGAGAATGAGACTCAGGAAGAAGTGAAGAGGAGAAAGCCTACGAAGAGGAGGCTGAAGAAGATAGAGATTAGGAGAAGTTTCCATCCCTCCCACACACAAAACTAGCTGTATGTCTCTCAGATATTGATATGATATATCAATTTTCATTGATATTTCATTGATAACTCAAAACCATCCACGTCCATAACCCTCCCAATTCACTCAACACAAAGTTTACGGTTTGTTTACAACACGGATAACAAATGGACTGTGCCGATTAACCTGTGAGAACCGGAGAAACGGACAAGAATAGCGAAAACTCTGAGGCGACGGATAATCAGTTTGCTTTCGGCGAAAAAACCTTGGTTCGAAAATATTACCCGAAACCGCAAAAGACGATCGACAAAAAACTAAACTACTGATGCCCAATACCATATTATATAATTAATTAAAGCCCAATACCATATCTATAACCTTCCCGAAAGGAAGAAATCGAATGTTGTATCGCGGAGTCTTCACAGCGTTAGTTGTGAAAAAATCAAGGAAGATCTAGAGGCTCGAAACTTTCGGCCAATCGAAGTTCTTCTTCATTAGTCGTTAGCTACGACTTTTTCGCATCTTTCTGTCAATTGATGGATTCCATCCCAGTACCACTTCTTATTTTTTGACGCTAACCACTCATCAAGCTAATTTTAACTTCTTCGTAAGATAGGAAGTACTGTTCTGAAAGTCTGTGCTGCATCGATCGAAATAAGTAGTAGTCAGAAGGAGCCAAGTCTGGTGAATACGGCGGTGGGGCAGAACTTCCCAATTAATGTTTCGCAAGTAATTCTGGACAGGTATTGTAACACGCGGCCGAGCATTTTCATGTTGAAAAATGACTTTATTATGTCTTTGGTGAAATTCTGGTCGTTTTTCCTTAAGTGCGCGGTCCAATTTGATCAGTTGTTGTCGGTAACGTTCGCCAGTAATAGTCTCACCTGGTTTTAATACAAAGGTCCCTTACTATCCCAACAAATACACAGCAAAGTCTTCTTTCCATGAATATGTCGGACTGGTTGTGATGTTGATGGCTGGCCTGGGCTTACCCATAATTTTTTCCACTTGGGATTGTCGATAGAAATCCACTTTTCATCGCCAGTAACAATCCGATGCAAAAAACCTTTTCTTTTCTGTCTGGCAAGCAAAATTTCACAAATGGTTTTTCGCCTTTCGATGTCTCTTTCTTTCAATTGATACGGCACCCATTTTCCAGATTTTTGGATCTTTTTCATGGCTTTTACACGTTATGGAATGTCTGCCTGAGTAACTTCCAACGCTTCTGCCAAGTGTTTTTCAGTTTTTGTGTTGTCTTCATCCAATGATGCTTGCGAATCTGTATCTTCGAATTTTTTTGGTGGTTTTCCACGGTCTTTGTTGCTGACATCGGAATCGCCACTTTTAAATCTTTTAAACCATCGTTCACAAGTGTCTTGGTTTGGGGCATGTTCACCATATGCTTCCACTGACAATCGATAAGTTTTGGCTGCCGTTTTCTTCAAATGAAAGAAGGTTATTAGACTTCCACGAAAAACCTCTTTTTCTGGCACGTAATTAGTCATTTTTGAAGCGAAAAAAACTATATTGTTTGTACTATCAAAACCTATGACATACAGATGTTTACCCTACAAAATGCCATATTAGTTATCCCCGACACAAACCATATGTAATGGTTATGCCATCTGTTAGTAAAATCCGCATTACATATTTATACACCTAATATCTGCAGTCTACCATCTGCCAGGTTGCGGCGCTCCAAATTCGAAATGGTCTGGCAATGTGTCACAATGGCCAACCATTTGGACATTCCTCGGGGGATTGGCACGCACAAGCGAATTACGTAAGTGTGACAGACTTCACTACCATAAAGAGTACAAAAAATCCAAGAAACAAGCACCAATGTGCGTCATCCGGGAAGCTATGGAAGAAGGCTGAAAAAATCTAAAGAACATTATGAAGACATTTGCACAAATAGCTGCACAAAACAATAAAAACACACAAACAAATACCCCAACCATTAATGATCCTACAAATAAACAACAACCACATACAATACCCACTTTCAATGCACTAAACATGGGACAAATTTTCGCATCTATGCTATTTTAATTTCAACTGATGATGCAAGAAATGATGACAAAGATGTCCAAGGCAAGTTTTTGGATCAAAACATAAATACCAACCAGGAAACACTGCAGCCAGAAAACACGGCCCTTATAAACTTCCGCAAAAATTAAAAACCTGATAAGTAGGAAGAACAATGCCGTAGTAAGAGCTAGGAACACGCGTGATCCCAGATTACAAATGGAAGCTAACCGGTTGATTATAAGTAAAAAACGCATCTTGAAATTTTGTAACAATAAACGGAAAGGTTTGTTACAAGGCTTGGATACTGGAGAGGATTTCTTCTGGAGGATAACTAAATACATTCACATACAAAAAAGACAGTTGTGCCACCTATCCACTACCTAAACGTCATACGTAAGTTGAAAGCTTTTGCAGACACAATAGAACAACAGTTCTGAGATTATGCGACCAATGGGCCTTCACGAGGCAGAGGACATTATATTGGACCTAAACAAAAGACAAACACCTTGTCCAGACCTTGTCCAACGTATACATAATGGGATAAATCATAGAAAGTCAACGGGCTTAGCATTCGACATAGCGAAAGCCTTTGACAAAGTCTGGTATGCAGGACTAATCTGCAAAATGCATGAATTCCATATCCCGCTTTCAATCTTACAACTAATAAATTCATTTCAACAAGGTAGAACTTCCCAAATCAGAAAAGACAACAATGGCTCTAACATACGATCATTTGAAGCTGAAGTTCCACAAGGATCTCCTATGTTATGCAGTCTATACAACGCAGGTTTGCCTAGACAGTCGAAAAACGTACACTTACTCTTTTACTATACGACAAGCAGAAGTCCTTACTTGAAAACTGCAAGGCTCTATAGATTATCTTCTAGAATACTTCTGCAAATGGAAAATAAAACGGTTAATATGACAGACTTTACTCTAAGTCAAGCAAGAAAGCACTGCCAAAACTACAGAATAGGGCTTTGAGACGTATCGGTTCCATTTCGTGGTATGCTCGAAACCTGGACATACAAGGACCATCACAAACATACCCAACTCTGAAATAGATTGAAGAATAGACAGAAACTAGCCAAGTTGCAGTGAGTGCAGTAATAATCACAGGCAAGAATGGATCAAATGAGCCCTATCACACTAGCTCTAGAAACAAGCCGCTCCCGGGAGAGAACTTCCATGGAAGGGTTAAGAATCTTGCCTTTGTTGTCAAACAGTTGCAGTGCTCTGTCTGCTATGTATTTCTCGATGGTTTCTTGTCGTAAGTCCTTGTGTATACCCCTTTTTCTAATGTACGATAGAGTTCTATAAGTCCACCGTGTGGTTCTGCAATGATTTGAGCACTTTTCTTGTTGTTTTGGATCAATACTTCCATAGAGTAGTGTCGTTTGAATTATTGCTATGTTAATATTGTTTAATAGGTACAGCACGTGAAGTTACAATGTTTTCCGTTTTCACTCCTTCGCGATTAAATCTATAGATCACATGCGTTGCAACGATCTGCACACTTTGATATGTTAGAGACGACTGAACTGAAGAATGAGAGATAAACAAAACTCAAAAAAAGTTCTAGCTTAACCTAGAGGGTTCGACATGTGTTTGCCTCATATGCAACGGTTTTCTAGCGCCGTGATGTTTATGAATGATGTGAGAAAGAGAAAAACCAAGCAAAAATTTTTTTAATATTTGCTCAGGCTCTGGCGTTTTCCTTTTTTCCACATGCGATCGAGCCTTTAAATTTTCCAACATATGTAAAGGAGCATTTTGTTTACACAGCGAGAAATGAGAAGATGATGTCAAGAGGAGAGTATTCCTAGGCAGTGGGCTCGTTTTAAACAAATGTTATCATTGCAGGTAAGTTGGTGTCAGGTGTCAGTCCTAGATATTTAGCTGTTCTGTTCCATTATATTTCGGGTGGTAGTTGGAGTTCTGAAGTCATGACTTCTGCTTGCTTCTCCTGCTTTACTTCAAGTATAGTTAAGGGTCGTCTGAATATAGAGATACTTGAACGTTCTTTTAGTAGGATAAGGACGCCTGCGATATACAGATTATATAATATTGGTGTCGTGAGATGATCTTCCACCCTAATTCTAAGAGATGCACCGTTTAGGAACATGTCTGTGAATTGAATATGTGATAGGGGTGTGGAGAATTCTTTCATTTTGAAGATGAGTCCTGTATGCCTGACTTTGTCAAAAGTTTTTAATATGCCAATCATAAATAAGCCTCTTGACTTTCTGAAGTTAAATCCCACCCTCGCTTACTGGAGTTCTATCGAGAGTTTTTCTCTGAAACCATATTGTTCATCAGATTTTACGCTTTTTGCGGCTAAAACTTCGTAAAGTCTTATCAGTTATTCGTTTTCGGCTGTTCTTAATATTGAATAGAGTAGACATAAGGGACTCCAATTTTGAGGGAAGGCTTAGTTTTTCCTGGCTTGGGTATAACTGTAGTGTTATGATGGCCGATTTCCATGTTGTAGGGAATCTGCGTAAGTGGAAAATTTTGTTGAATGTAACTGTCTGGGTAGTAATGATATTGCGTGGGAACTATTTTAGTATTGTGTTGAACATTGTGTCTGATCTGCATGCTTTTCATTTGTTGAGCCTTCATATAAGTTCTTTGTTCTTGTTTGTCAAGTGGCCGTATCGTGTCCTCTACCTGAGGCTGGATAAGCTTATTTACTTTTCTTGTTACTTGATTCCTCGTCATAGTTCTCATCAATGTCGTATTTCCCTCAAATTGTAGCATCGGCCTGTCTGCAAAGTCTACTGTTTTTCCAAATGTGTCGAACACTATACTGTTTTGACCTTGTATGCGTGGCACAATTACCTAATTCCGTATGCAGAATATTTGAACATCCTCCAGAAAGCATTCTCGCTACGCTCTGTAGGAAACTCTTGCATTGTTCGTTTCGATTACGTTCGATACGGTTTCGAAATTTCATTTGTTAACCGGTTAGTTTTCGTTCGAAATCTAGGATCACGGGTTCTACGGGCTCTTCTTCAATATTGATTCTTCGTCCTTGTCACAATTATAATTCTTCGGAAGTTCGGAGGGACTGTTTTCTCTTATCGGAGTTGTAAATGTATCGCCCTCTTTTTTTCCCGCTTGAAATGTTCATACGCTGTTCGTGGAAAATTTGCTAACTGTCTTTTCTTCTTGCTTCTTATAGATTCGTATATAAGGACGTCCTCGATTAAGAAGGGTACCGGTTCATGATCTGAGGAGAGCTAGTTGAGGACATTTTTGCGAATTTCGGGGTGAAGTTCGCTAGAAATTATAAAGTCAGGATGTTTCGCATGTTTTACAAAAATATGTTGGCTCATTGTTTGTTGAATTGAGTTATCTTATTTCTGACTTCGTATATATATCGAGATAGCGCTTTCATTCTGAACACTTAAAAAACTATTCATTGGAATAAATTCAGAAAATCAAAGTGACTGACATACTCTTAAAGAAAACTGTCTAAAGTCTTTGCGTCAAGAGTTATGAAGCAATGGATAAAAATAGGAATGAAAGGTGCAGGTGAAAAGGTTCCTTCGAAACTTTGCTTTAAGAACTCATCTTAATGTATTTATGAGAAAATGAATTCTGAATCAAATTGCTTTCAACGGACTAAAGCTTTGCTTCTGCGGAAAAGCAATTTATTAGCGTTTATGTACTTCTAATTTGTCAAAACAGATCAGCAGCTTTTATGACCTCCAGCCTTCTTGGTTAGGGTTTACACCTTTTACACACTTCCTTTTGGATGCAACGGCATACAAGTGGGCACCCGCTCCATTTCGCAGGTCCTTTGCTGAATTCATGAATTCTGTGAAGATTTAAATGATAGGATGCGACCTTAAGCTACAACGATGTGTAACCGTGTACGGAAAGGCAAAACGCTACAACAAGACAACATTACAATCGCTTATGCACGAACATAATAAAAATTCCATCCAATTCGCTTTATTTAAAATTCAATTCTGCTAGTCCTGAAATTAAAAGACATAAAACCTTAACCCATCGTCAAAGATCCTATAGAAGCCAGTGAAATGGGGTATCTTGAGCGGGCAAAAGGATTCGTATTAAAATTGTGATGGTCTGGAGCCAGGGGAAATCGACTTTTTTAATGTTTTGTGAGTCCCATTCGTGTGGCATACAAAGAACAATCTTATCCTCTCGTTATTGGCCGAAGAACACAAAACGATTCTTTTGGATAAGCTGATTGATGTTTACGTAGCTTAGAAGGGATTCAAATTAAAATAATATTAAAAAGTGTCGTAAATGGATGATAATTCGGCTTTGATATGAAAGTAAATCAAAATACTTTCATTGTATATTAAAGAAATCTCAATGATGTAAAACAAATTAGGGAGAATTCTCTTAAATAATTATATTAGGTCAATCTACTATCTGATATATTTGCATCATTATACATGATGTAATTATACATTACATACATTATACATTATTAATCCGTTACATATTTAAAGCTTTAGTGGTAATTCAAATTTTTTCAGCAAAGCTCAATAACTTTTTGAAAATCTTTCCTTTCCCCAGCATATTTTGCTTTTGTCGAAATTTATGTTAACTTTATTGAGCAGTCACGTCTGGTCAACATAGTCAATGATAGCGTAAACGCACAGGAAGAACACTCCCGGCTGACACATCACAGAAAGAGATAACTAAAGCAAAAATTGATTTAAATTTGGATGGTGTTTTTACACTCAGGTTTTCAGATGCGTTTTCTTACTTAATCCGGAATCAATAAAATTCCATTCGGTTTAGTTGAACCCGGTTGCATTAGATTTTGTTTTTAAGTTTAATGACTGTTTTGAGCTTACGCTATGGCCTAAACAATTAAAACTCTTGTTTAAAGGCCTTTTCCACCTCGATATAGTCTGTGGCGTTTTCAATATCTGTGCATTTAAGAACCTTCATGGATTTGAGCCAGTCAATCATTGCCATTTTTGATTGTGTGGCGAAATTCTTCTTTATTTAGAGTTTCTAATATATACTCAGACAGTAGGTTGCCAAATAAAATTGTACGCACGGGACTAATTACAGCTTAAACGTCATTGGGCTTGATTGCTTCTCTCGTTTCCTCGAGCTCATCTGCAAAAGTTTCGCTGTAAATGTCATCATTTCCGCTTAGGTTATTTCATATTTTTCGCAACGTTCATTTTCATAAGGAATTTTGATTTTTCGTGTATAAGGAAGCTTCTCGTTTAATAAAATTGAGAAACGGAGTCTTTTAGCCAATTGTTCCTCGGCATCTATAGTGTTTTTCACTAATCTGATTCTCACCGACCTTTTTTGCATTTCCCGGCCAGTGGGTTGATTGTTCGCCTAGCGAAAAGAATTACCAATAATTAAACAAAGAAGACAAAACGAATGCAAACAGAGATAATGTTCAACAATTATAATATTTGATCTTTAACTGGTGAGATGGTGTCAGTTTGACGTCGCCCACATATGAACAAAGTTTTTCTCACAAATGGCTCACAACGCAGTGAGCAGTCTTAGCAGTTGCCTTAATGTCAGTTTCACGGTGACCGTAGAAGAAATCAGATACTGCAAGTTAGTAATTACAACGATACGTGGTACTTGACGTGATTTTCTCATCACCCCACCAATTGTGCGTTTGGGCATTCATAGACTTTCATCAGTTATTGTTGTTCAAAATGAACGTGAACGTTTTGTATCAATTAAAAAGTGCCAATAGTGATATCAGTGATGTAGAGGATCAAAATTTGGATAAAAATGTTTGTATACAGTCGGAACATGATATAGCGACTGATGTTACAGACATTAAAGAACGGATTTCAGAGGTGGATGAACAATCAAACGAGGAACCTTCAGGCAACCACACATACTATTTAGCAAATAGGGAGCAATTTAAGTGATATAAAGACCCTTAAAAGTCCAGCTACAGGACTTCAGACCATAACATCGTTCCATTTCGGAGTTCTGTTTGACCGGAACACCTGATTGCAACATTGAAGTGGGTTCCTGGAATATTCTGTTCCAAATAACCGTCAAAAACATTAAAAGAAAGTTACAATAACTTGAACAGAAATACAGGTCAGATTTGAAAGATATTGAAATGCCAGAACAACGAGCGCTGATTGGGTGTCTGATTTTAACTGCCATATCCAAAAGCAACAAGGAAGATAATTCATCCTTGTTTTTGACAAAACTTAAGCAAAACAATTGATTGTTATATTCAAAATTAATTGTTATTTTATTCATTTATTCATTTATTTATGTATATTTATTTGTTTGTTTAATGTCGCCTACACATCGGAATACGTAACAGTACACATTCTTGGGTATAGTTGCCGACGAGCTTTGTAACGACATATGTTACGCCTCTATACTAATCAGAGAATTTTTCGAGCCATTCGTACTTCCATCAAATGAATTTTGAAAATAGAAGATGAAGAACCTGAACCTAAACTTGCGAAACGAGGAACATGTACAATATGCCCAGCCAAGAAAAAGAAAAGAACGCCATGTTTGTGCAAAAGGTTAAGGAAACCAGCTTGCATTGAGCGCCTTGAAAAAATTTGCGTTCCAAACCAAATGAAGATATATTTTAATTATTTCACGTTCCATAGATACGAAAAAGTTATTGATTTTGCGCTATAAACACGAAAAACTAAAATTTAGGTTTCTTTTTATAAGAAAATAATAAAATGAAATATGAAAAATTTTAACATTTATCATTACGTTACTATGTTTTAAGATTATTATTTTATTATATGCTATTCTAGATTTTTTTAATTCACAGGATAACAACTAAGCTTCATAATAACATATTTTTTTTCCACGCATTCAAGATAATTTCTATTGCGTGAATGCGTGAATGTATAATATAACGTGAGAATGACGTCTGCTTCCCTATACTGAGATAATATTCACCTCACCAGTTGAAGGTTAACCAGAAGCAAATAAAAGAAACCACATCTGTGGGAGAAATTTCACAGTAATGAAGGCGTGCATAAACGACCTGAACAACTTGTGACGATTATAATCTTAGCTTTCGCTTTATAATTCACACGATTGTTGCTCCTCCTGGTCATTCTTTCTAATTTATTATGATGGTAACAAGATTTCTTTTGAGTGATTTTTAAGCCAACTTATTATACGGGAAACCTCTGTGATAGTAGTTATGGGGGCAAAAATGTGCGGCGATTTTCCTCTTGGTATCCTACTCGGTGCAATTTGTGCCTTCTTGCGTAAATGTAGACTTAGAAGCTGAAAGGCCACAGAGGGAGGCAAACTTAAAATTAAGGCCTACCTGGTGGCCCCTATTTTGATAGACTTGGATGTGAAAGCGCCGGGGAAACTCGAAAAAGGAAAGTCCTCACCGTACGTCACCCCATGAGGATCTTAGCCGTTGGCATCACATGAAATTGACGATAGTAAGTAGCTGCCAAAGTAGTACTAGATTACCAAACGCGCAGTTTTGTTGGTGACACTTGGTGCAAGAGTCGTGTTTCCTTCCATGGGACTGATGTTAATCGTGGAATTACTGGGAAATTCTTATGTTCCATAATGTTTTGCGGATTATGAAAAACTGATTGAAAGGTCATAGTTTTGCGTGTCACACGATTTCAGATTAGTGTATGACTAAATTTGCCTTGAGTGTACTTTCTCAGCCTTAAAATATGTGAGAATAACTGCTCCGAAGATATAGTATTTTCGAGTCATTGTGTATGAATACGAAATTCAAGGGAATTTTCATGCATCCCTGCGGGATCCCAACTATTTGTGTCGAATACCACTAAATTGCGAGTTCGTTCGAAAACCATTGCTAGTTGTATGTAGTAGTGGCACTAAGCTCGCAGGCAACTTATTGTCAAAGAAGGGTAACGCAGCTTGCCAGTGCCTCTTGTCGAGGGCATATTCTTCGTGGCAAAGGGTAATTCAGAAATGTCCGATGATGACTCTACATTGATCCGGCTGTCTAAGTTGTAGTGATACATGTTGTGATACATCCACTACAGATGTAACAAACAAGTGATTCGCCATTACTTGTTCCAGTGGCTAACCAAAGATCTGGAACCATTGGGTTTGATTGCAGGTTGGCTTTTCTGCTTCTTCTTCGATAAAAATTTGCATGCACAGTGACGAAGGAATGCCAGAGCTTATTTATGGTATTGTTCAACCAAACGCTTAGTGAGACTGACTTCTACATGTCTCATCTCCTGAACAGACATGAAAGATTTTCAGTTTTACTTCATTAGGATCCGTTAATCATGGTATTCCGATTCCATATTTGGTGGGTGCGAAAAAAATATGTAGGGCATGCAATCTTCTCATGAAAGAGACGAAATAGATCAAGTAGTGAACTTATTGACGGAACTGTTGCCGCAAAATAAAAATGTACTTGTTCAAAGACGTGCGCCTTAAACGAAGTTCCTCACAACTGTTTGATGATTATAAGTCTTCTTTGTTCTTTGACCAAAAGACATGATGCTCACGACACTCAATTTTGTTGAGTGTCAGGAGTACGACATATTTGTTATTCCCACATTCTTAGAGAAGGGCATTATCTCGGTTTGTAGCAAATTTTAGCCCTGAACACTTGTGAACTCCAGACTGAAACATAAAACCTGGCTTCAAGGCCCAAAAGAAATAATGAGGTGGGCTCTATAAGTAGACGAAATAATCCGACTTTCTTTTTCTGAAAATGGCAGAACCACACTTGTATTTCATACTGGGGTAGCGTTTCAGGATCATGAAACTCGTTATTTTGTATTACGGCTTCGCAAGCATCTTAGCTATAGTTCACATGTTGGCGTTCAGAAGCATGAAGGCACTTCTCAAATAACAAGATCCAATACGGACCAACTCCGTGAACTATTAGAGCCTACAATATGTGACTAAAATTCCACCATTTTGACTGAAATGTCTTTTTCCACATGAAACGCCTAACTACGTGGACAAACCTAGCGCCACTTTATTTAATCATACCACTCATATATAGTGAATTCTTAAAATAATGTAAAAATGGAGCTGGAACGCATTTATTCCAGATTCCATTAATTCTGAGGTTGGCGATTTATTACGAAAATTTTAATGAATTTAATCAAATATGTTAGCTTCCAAGTATTTACTAGAGAGATTGAAGACTAAACTAAAATAAAAAAAACACTAAGTTAAATCATTAAGGTAGAGGGTATAAAAGATATTGAAATATGGAAATTGGAAAACAAAAAAACGGGGTTTTCGCGTCCATTTTAATAATAAATAATATAAAAATAAATAACTTGATAGTCCGTCATATTAATTTTTAATTCATGAAGCACACCCCTAAAACTGGTTTTTGGTATTTATCTATATATTTCAGAAAACTACTGCATACAACTTTCAAAAGGTTGACGATACATTTTAAGATTATGCACGAATATATATTGAAATTTTCAAATAAAAAATTTAATCTATTCAATATCTCCGAAATCACCGAAAAGCGTCTCACACCGCTGCAGTAATTGTGGCTTCTAATGTGGCTGAAATAAAAGAAAAAAATAAAATTATTATTTGAAAAAAGGTATTGGCTTAACAATGACCCACGATTGTGAAAAAAATTGAAATTTAACATAAAGACAATATGTTTGGAAAGAAAAGTGGAAAGAGCTCAAGGTGGTTTCGTACACGCGTCCCTGCCACTTTTCGTCATTTGCCAACTCACATGCCGCATGTTGTAGGTGAAAATAGATAAATTGATCTACCAAAAACTTCTGAAATGGATAAAGACAATGTTTGGAAAAAAGTGTCGGTTTTTGCTCAATTGGCAAAATGGAGGGCTTTGTACGGGAAAACGTTAAAGCGATCCAATGGGTTGCCTTTGAGTTGCAACTGTAGCAAATTTGAAAAATGTAGCTTTGATAAAAAAAGCATTTAAAGATAAAATATTCGATTTCATTGTTTTAAATTCTAAATAAGAAAAATCTTATTTACAGCCGAGCTACTATTTCCGACCATATATAATTTACCTTTATTTTTTTCATAACGTGCCTGCTGGGCTGTTGAAGCACTTTTTCGAGATGAAAATAGCATGTTTGGGATATTCTGCTACTCGTAGTCCGGTTTTATATTTACTATCAATTTACAATCTCTTGCTGCAGATCCAATTATCACATTCAACATTTTTAATTCATAATCGCAAAATTTTTTTTCTTTGGGAGGTGAAGGCTATTTACGCCCTGAGCGTCGGACTCCCAGTGGCACACAGCAACTGAACTACCGACTAAAAGCCTTCCCTGTTACACCGAGAACCTAGCCTGGAACTGTTTGTCACATTACTTCGGACAAGGTCCCTTAAGACTTGCCTACCGACACCTTCGGATTGGAGAGATCACTCCCTCAGCAGGAATGGACAGAAAGCAGAGGGATTACTAAGAGAGTGAGCCCTTTTCCCTCTGTGCTGACAGGCGATCGACAATGTCCTTCTTCATAGTGAGAAGCGCCCGAGCGTAGTGCGACACACAGTTCCATTTGTCTTTAGGCACCAGCATCGTTTCCACCAGGGTTCCTGAAGAGATCTCCCCTATTCTTTCCCTGAGACGTACACGCTGTCTCACCCACCGTTTGCATGTGAAGAAGGTGTGGCAAGCATTATCCGCAATCCCCGGGCAAAACAAGCAGTCAGAGGACCGTGACTTCCCAATTTTGTGCAGGTAAGACTGAAAAGATCCGTGTCCGCTGAGAAGCTGTGTCAGTTAGTAATCAGTCTCGCCATGCATAATCGCAACATTAAATATAAACACTAATAAATAATTATCATTGAAAACTTGCGTAGTAAATTAATTGGATAATCGAATACCGTTTAGTGGAATTTTGAGATCACTGTCATGGTGATTTGGGTCAAAATGCAAAAGTAAAGCGGTGTACCTTTCATTATAACTCTGGGTATTGTCATCCCTGCATCTATTAAGAAACCCACGCGGATACAAGTCCTTGTATATTCGTATCTGAGTTCCTTCAGCTTTCGGATCAAGAAGAAGAGAGTTATGCTTGAACTTAGTCAAGTTCAATCCTTCAGCTCCGGTATCAATCCGGTAAGCGTACTGACTCAGGTTATATTGTTTAGATGCTTCTCAGGAGAACTAAAATGATGAACTGAAGTGATGAAATGAAATTTCATTTTCGAAGTCCGCGCTTTATGATTTATGTGGCTGATATTGATGATTTATGACAGTATCACTGTCTTTTGTATTCACCCAAAAGACGCGTGGCCAATTACAATTACAACACCAAAATGTGATGTATGAAAACGTTTCCTTCACGTTTTCTGATACAGTATATCGCCTGTTTCGTACTCTTTTGTCAACTTCTTTTCAGATTCTACAGCAAATTTACGATCCAATTTTGCTGCTGCCAATAGTTTCGTGAAGCAACCAGCGAAAGTTTATGAATTTACTCGCTAAAAGTACCAAAACGGAAAAAAGATTGAGTCCGTTTATTTCCATACCCAAAAGACGCAAATTGGATAGGAGAAAACGACGCAACTAATCGTTTGTTTACTTTTCAGGCTTTTCAATCAAAACAAGATTCAATTTCAAGACTACACCTTTCAGGCTGGTTTGTTTGAAAATCAAATTTTTAATAAGTTTTAAAAATAACAATAGTTTCAATAATGAAAAATGGTTTTCCTGTTTATTCTACGAAATAACGATATTCCTTGTGATGATTAGAAAGTGAGCAAAAAATATCCATTCGTAATACACGTACGCTAAAAATTTGTTCGCTTGACAATCAGAAAGTAATATTTTATTACGTTTTCTGTTGTGGAAGCGGCATGAAGAAACAAACAAAATAAATAAAATTGAAAGAGAGCATGTACGATTGGCTGTTAGAATTAGGTTTTGTTTAAAATTTTAATTTACAATCAGAATATTTTAAGTTATAACAATAGCACACGGAATAAAATTGAACCAAGACTTGTTACTTGTTCCGTTGTGTAGGCGACATAAAAATAAATAAAAAATTTAAAAAAAGTCTCAGTAAAAAAAGTGTCGAAAAAAGGTCTGAAAAAAAAAGATTCTCAGTAAAAATAAGCAAAAAAAATTCTTGGAACGCTATGGAGAAAAATTTTCATGAAATATATTTCACTTGTTTGTTGTGAACATACACCTATAAGAAGGACAGTAAAATGTTGAGTAGAGATAGAAATTGTGAAATAAGTTTTGAGAATAATAAAGAGAAATTGTGAATTAAGTATTGAGGATAATAATCGTGTATCAATTTTCGATGATAATAGTCCAGTATCAAGTTTTGAGGATAAGGACCCAGAATTTTAAGTATTGAGGACAATAAAGAGAATCAAGAAGTATTAGCAGCTTTGTGAAGCTTTTGCCCCCGAAGTTCTTGAGTCGTAAAATCTTTGAATTACAAAGCCCAAGAGAACATTTTGATTAAGATCGATGCCAAGAAGATAGTAAGCAGGCAGCAGAGATGGTCAGGACGCAGCTTAGCGGAATTCATTGAAGTCCCGAAACCATGCTGAGGTAGAGGTTCGTGTTGGAGGAAGCAGAGGTGGTCAGAATCACCGCAACAGAACTCATACACTCAAGAGAAGTCCCCAAACCAAGCATATGTGGAGATTCGTGTTGGACGCAGCGCCGCACAATTCATGTAAATTAAATATTTTATTTTAACTTGCTTTCATTTGACTATTTCTGTTTATTTATCTTTTCGTCTGATATGAATGAGGAAGCTCTTTCTGTGTGTGTGTGTTTGAGACGTGGAAGAATCAGGGCTTAAATAATGTCTTAAAGCCCCCACGCCCGCATGGTGAGCTAGTCGTTTAAAAGTTACTTCCTTCGGCCACCATTATGTGGCCTATTTTCAAATAACCGTATCTTTCTAATCTTGTTGATTCTTTGCTGTAGGTGCGAACTATCGGTTGCCGGTATCATTTATTTATTTATTTTCACTACATTTTTTCCTCTTTCGAAAAAAAACATGACGCTCTACGTGAGACCCCAATAATAATTATTATTATTCAACTACATTTTATAATTTTTTGTTTTATTTGAAAAACGCAACAATTTATAGTCTAAAAACGATTTTATTTTGTGACATAGTCTCCATTTGAAGTAATGCCGGGATGGAACGATCTTCCAATATTTTGATGTCTTCCTACGTCAGTCCCTCAACATAGGCATTTTTTTCAAGCTCGAGCTACACATTTGCATAAAACCTTACGCCGGTAAGTCAATTATTCGGCCGGGACAACAGGAAATACTCGTCTGGGGCTAAATCAGGCGAAACAGTGGATATTAGCCACTTCGTAACGTAATTTCTTCGATTTGTCGGTCGTATTGGAAGCAGAAGGAGCTAGGGGGTTGTCTCGGTGATACAAGATAATTTTCTTGCTCAATTAAGTCATTTAGACTTGATTTTGTTGTCCAATTGATCCATTGATGAACAATCATATTGTTTGTTGATAATTTTTTCATGTTGAAGATAGTCTATGAAGATTTTACTACGTAGTCGCAAAAATGCTGGCTATAACCTTGCTCGCTGATTTTTACGTCTTTAGGTGCTACCTACGCCTTTCGCCAGGCAATCACCATTCACGGCAGGCAATAACCAACGCGTTCCTTTGCGATGCCTACGATGTGTGCTATATCCCTTAATTTGATTTTGCGATCATTCAACACAAGATCCGTGACGTTTTTGATGTTTACCGAAGTCACGAAGTCATTTGCTCTTCTCTAATACTGTTATTAAAAATGAAATTCTACCTCTGCCACACCTATGCGGCATCTTTGTCAAAGTATCTGTCCACCTAATTATGATAGGTACCGTCCGGGAAACTATCAACGCCAAGCGTGATTCTGACCAAAGCAGGTGGCTTTGGCTTGCCTGATGAACTTCTTTTATAAACTGTAGTGCCACAAGAACGGGAATAACATCTGCCCTACTTGAATCTTTATGCTCATATTTTTTTCCATTCTTATTTACAAAACAAGGTTGGAAACAGTAGAAATGTGTTTCATATTGCAACGATAGTCGACGAATTGGACTAGTTTTTTAGTGTATTTCTAAATTAAAGATTACGAAAACACCATAAGGATAAGTACATGTCGCATATACTATTTTAAAAACAGAAACAATCTAAACTTGTCTTTTAATTCGCGATCGAAAGTCTACTTTCTGCTTTGTCTCCTGCCAATAATTATTATTTGTGCCATGCTCATTACACCTGTATTCACCTTCCTTCCCATTAAACGATTGCTTTTTTACTTTTAGCAGTTTTTAAAAGATTATAATCCATTTGTGGATTAATGCTTGTACAATTGTTCAGAAAATCCGAGTAAATTACCTGTAGGGCCAGATCCAGTAACCGTTGTTTTAACTCGTCACCAAAACATAGGATACACCCACAGTTCACTCAGGACACGGTCACAGGAAACACAGGGACAGTGCTACATGTCACTAGTTCTACAGGAACAATATTCTAACCTAAGAAAATTTCAAGTTCAATTATGAGGAGAAACTACTCAACACAGCATTTTATGACAATTATCCTGATTATGTGGTTCATCGGGATTCTCGCAGCAGCGATTGAATTTTTTTCTGTTTTTACCAATGCAATCGACTTTCAAATTTGTTGACTGAAAATCACAAATTATTTTTGAATGAAGGGTTTTTTGTGGGATCTGAAATTCGATTAGAGCCACCTTCATAAGACTATAAATCCCGCCATTGTCCGTGTAAATGATTCAGTGAAGACCAATGCTCTGAGATGACCAAAACTTTAAATCTTTTCTTGGTTTCTCTGCAGATTTCGCATGCAGCGAGTTGACTAAATGTGGAATGCTGTCTAAGAAATATTCCTATCAGATAAATGTGAACTGCATACTATCAGAACCCACATAATGACTTCAAGGTGTTAGAATAGCATTAAGAGCTACTATTTAGACCACACGCTGGTGGTACACCCTAGTAATCTTCTGATAAGATTTCAGTTTGCCACTTGCTGGAGTGGTACCGGATGCTGAATGTTCACAAGTAGTGGAGGGAGTACTACTTAAGCTACTTATTTCCCTTCCACGCAAGTGAAGCGAATTTACTGGTGTGATGGCGCTGAGAGTGGTGCAAAAGCAATTTAGAACTTTCAAACTACGTAAATTCCGTGAATATTTACCACTCTCTTTTCTCATGCCATGAATTCAAGTGAAAATGTGATTTTTTCATCCGATAACCCTTGAAATATGCGTTATCGTAATGTAATTGAGTTGCTGAAAGTGGGAATGAACGAAGGATTCTATTTTTGGGAGTGGATTCGGTAAACACAAAGGAAATTTAAAAAAATAATTTTTCGTTGCACCGCAGGGTGGGAATAAATCAGAGAGCATCCGAACAAAAGAAAAAATCCGAAATTGCCGGAAGAACTGTGTGAAAAGCCTATTAATCATTTACATGGAAAAGTTTTTGCATCTGAACAGTATGCGCACGAATGTAGACTCCGTTGATTATTAGAGCTTCAGTATAAGCAAGAAAAGTTGGATAAAAATTAATTGTATATTCCCCATGAGTGGGAATGTTTCACTGGTTACTGTTGTTCAGTGTTTCGGTTTATTGTATGAGAAGTATTTTCAGATGTAACAGAAAAAGAAGGCATCAACACTTGTCCAGTTTGTAATGAATAATCGATGATAACATTTTTTTCTTTAATTAAAAAAAAACATTTTGGGACCTTGTGGTCACTTTAAGTATATTTTTAAGCCTTGGGGCACAGCGTAATAACATACAACGATAATACTCCAAACAAACGACCGATCTAACGGTATCCAACGAATTTTACAGAATTGCATTGGTGTTAGTAAAAATGTTAATTTTGCTCTATTTTCTCCATTTATTTTCATTTAGCTTCTAAACAAAACGATCAAAATACGAGCAAAAAATAAATATTTTTACTAACACCAATGCAATTCTGTAAAATTCATCAGATCGGTCGATGGTCGGAGTGTTATCGCTGTATGTTATTACGCTGTGCTTGGGGTGTCTGTTTGGCCTGAGTGAGCGTCAAAGCCGAAATACAATAGTGCGAGACTGCGATACGAGAGCGCGATGATAGTCTCGCAGTAAATGTCAAGCAGTTTTCGTAACATGCATTTGTATGCGACATCGAACAATGATTGCGATGCATCGATGCGAGGCGGGAAATATTCGGAAAATCGAAAATTCTTCGCAACTAGGTGCGTGACATTTGTCAAATGCAATATGGCGCCTAAATGAAATTCAAACGCCGTAATTACTTCTTTAAGTACATTGGTTATTATGAATGAAAGTTTCGTGCATCCTAGATAAGGCTTTTATTTGCTAAACGAAGGAACATTCGAAATTCAAAACTTTTAAAAAATCAAAAACAATTTCCAGAAAATTCATTTAAAATGTCACCAATTTGACATTTGTCATATGAACATTAATGTTCCCCGCATCGCGTGCATTGTAAATTGAATGCGTTGCGTGACGACGAGGGAAAATCGCATCGCGCTCACGTATCGCCGTCACGCAGTATTGTATTTCGGCGTTCACTCACTAAAATCAACAATATTATCCACATTCTCGACGAAGCTCGTTACGCCCCTGAGTAGCCTCACAATATGAACTAGCCGCCGTTTCGTCGTCCATTTCACAGTCCACAACGTGAAACCGTCAAAGTAGCACATATTTTAAGTGGGCTCGGTTCTGCGGCCCCCAACTAGGCATGCGGCCTAACTTTTAAACAGCTCGTAACTATTTTTTTTTCTGTGATAAATATCATATATGGTCCATATATCTGATATGTTTTTTGTGATAAGTATTGTGTGTAAATAATATTGTTGCAGTTAAAAATGCCCAGATGATTGACTAACACTGAAATAAGCGATGCTTTAGAAATTGATTAGGATGAGAAAGACGATCAAGATGTCAGTTATGATGCATGTGGTGCAGAGTCAGACCATGTGAGGGTCCAACATGATTTAAATGGTGCTAATAAACTAAGAGCTGGTGCCCTATTCAGATAACGGTCATCCAGTATGGCTAGAAATTACTCCCACGATGAGTAATGGAAGCATGCAAACTACAGTAACGACTACCTTAGTCTTTTGTGCCATCAGTCCTTATACTTTAGAATGTGTATATGAAATTGATGAAAAGTAAACTTGCTGCTGTAGGCTAGAAATCTTAATAAGATTTAGTTCATGCATTAGGAAAAGTTTAATTCATGCATGAGAAAGGATAACAAAATTGACAAACGATCACAGTGAGTGCATATACCTGACAGGTACAATGACAGGCAGTTCTGGCTAGCACAGGAATGGTGCTGGGAAAGCCATAAAATGAACGCAATAATTTAACTGAGACAGTTTATGAAACGGGGATTTTACAGGATCATTTACTTGTTCCCTGACACAAAATTAACAAACATTGCTTCAGCTTACAAAGTGTTTTGTTTTATGGATATCTATTTATTTTATGTTTATATGATACATATCGTGAGTTATATGAAAATCATGTGTACATATATAGCTATTTCTATATATACAGTGAAACTTCTCCCTAGGCGGACACTCATGGTGCAGTCTTGTTGTCAGCCGATCGGTGGTATCGAACAAAATTTAGAATTTTATATGCTAATTATATACATATGTGTACATATATTAATGTAAAGAAGTACATGTTTTAATTATAATTACTTCGTGTTTATTAATATTTATATGTAGATACAGATAAAGGAACTTATATTCATACGTACATTTTTCTTGCTTTTATAGTAATGACTAGGTTATATACATATGTGTTACGTAGTATGCAGAGAAATAATCTAATGAAAAAAATATATCAAAGTTCGATTGCTGAAGCTTAGTTTGTTTCCATTTGAGCTATTTTTTCTTGAATTGATTCTCTATTCTTTTCAATTGAAAAGATATCTTTTGCGAATTGCTTCAAACGAACAATTTGCTTCAGTGGCTCACCATATGACTATTGGATCAACATCTTGAATGGTTTCCTCGTCATCAGAATCATTTTCTTATGTCTTTCTTTCTGTCAATTTTTGAAAAAATATGTTCGAGAATCAATCCTCTATAATTAACCTTGAAATCCAAGGGTTGACAGACTGAAGTAGTGTAAGACCGTAAGTAAATAATTCGAACATGTGTTAATTTCAATTCTCTAGGATGAGATGCCGCATTTTCTAAAAACAAAGAGCTTTTTTGTTTTGAATTTTCTTTTTCCTGTCCAATTGCTGCAGCCATTCGAACATAATATCCCGCGTCATCCACGCTTTTTGGTTCGATTTCCAATTGGCAGGTAAGTCTTGCAAGCGAAGATTTTTGAATGCTAGAGTACGGGCTGCTTCACCTATGACAAATAACATCTTCTTTTCCCCTGCCATATTCACACAAAATAAGACTGTCAGCCTTTCTTTCGACAGTTTGCCACCAGAATAATTGTCGGATTTCAAGGTGAAAATTTTATCGGGTAAAGCACGAAAAAACAGGCCACTCTCATCAGCAATATAAATATCTTCGGGCTTATACCTACACAACATGTTGGGTAATTTTGCCCTAAACTGGTCAACGTCCAATTGATCAACATCTTAAGCTTCGCCAGTTATGCACTAGAATGTTATATTGTGCCTTTTAACTTATTTTTCTAGCCGTCCATTCGACGTTAAAAATTCACAATATCTTAATTGGTGGTTGGATATTTGTTTTGCTTTTGCTTTAATAATTGGCCCTGAAATCGGAAAACGCTGGCATTGGGAAACTAATAAAAGCAGATCTGATCTATTTGTGAGCCTTCCGTCTTGGGAAAGCTTTTCATTTGTTGAATGTTAATACCAGAATTCGATTTGGATCGACCACCCATTGGTCCATTTGGACCGATCCATTTGGAAGAAAAAACGTTTCGCGTAGTCATACTGATATCTGCACATAAAAATCACCGTATAACACACGCAAACTATGCTGAAGGATATAGAATCAAACCAGAATATCGAAGAACAGTCACACACAAAACAATTTATTTTCTGAAATGGGGAGTCCCCCTTTACATTCCAGCCAGGGAGTTCCCATTCTTGTAAGGTGATTCCCCGATTTGATTTCAATTTTCGTAGTAATATTTGGTAAAATACGGTTTGTGTCCACTTTTGCGGGGTTTTTTTTTGTATCAAATGTGAAGAAATATGGTGTCTGTATCCGTCCATTGGAGAATTCGCTTGTTGGAGGTCAATTTGTTACTTATACATGTTACCATGTTAAGTGTTATAAAAACTTTCTTGCTGTATTGAAAAAATTTCGATCAAATGAAATACCGTCTTCATCAAATTCGACATCATCGTTAGGTAAAATTTTATGATTTTATATTCAATTTCGATTGTTAATGCGAAACTTTATAATTTATCAATTTATAATTAAAAGTTAAGTTAACCAACAAGCTTTTGAAGAAATGAAAATTTTTTTGAAGAAACCGAGGTATTGCAAACAGCATCCTTGTAAAAGACTGTTTTGAAAACAAAGAGATAAAAATCACCAGAAAATATTACAGCTTATTAATTATTAAATGCCCCACAAGGTTACTACCTTGTCGTGGTGAATTGACGAGGGTGCCCGTTATCCAGATGCGTGATTAAGCCACTAAAAGTAACCAATCAAAACAATATGATGAATTAAGAAAAACAGAAAAAAACTTGGGGTGGGGATATACATTCCAACGTGTGAGGAAGCGTCGACTTCATGCGGGCTTCTCTCCAGCAATCTGGCTCGGGATAAGTCACCAGGGCATTTTTCAGTGGTGGAACACTTGGCCATTGAAGAATCAACAGGTACCAGATCATTGAGGCACTAATTTTCGCCCTGAAGCCAAAAATGCTGAGGTCTCCGCCTCAACGTGTACTAAAGCTTACCCAGAAAGAAAAAGAAAACGAGCAAGCAAGGGTCCATTGAACCCTTCACGGTGGCAACAAAGGCGCTTGCCAAAACCACTCCTCTTACGCAGGCTGTATCCGCTCAAGGCGACGGAGCAAATAACACAAGATGCGTAGTAGAGGCGCTGACGACCGGAACCATCGACACCAAGCGCCATTCGCCAGGGACTGTTGAAAGTCAAATAATAGAGCCTGTGGAAAGCGAAAAAACGATGTTCAGCAGCTACCAGACACTTCAACTCACACTTTATCGAAAGCCTCAACTAAGGACGAGCTGGCTACGATGATAGCCGTCGACCGAAGTGAGGATGAGCGGCTCACAAGAAATATCAAGTACTAAAGATAATGAGAAATGCGACTAACGTCCAGAAAAATGTCAGTAAGGACATTGAAACCGGATCGACGAACTGAAGGACTTTGTTGACAAAATCTGGCACTACCACCGCAAGTGGCTATGAGCAGAGAGCGAGTTGAAAGATCTCAAAAAAATGTCTGAAAGCAAACCCCCCTTCATTGAAAATATTACTCCTTGTGTGAAGGGCAAAAGAGCAGCATGTAGCCCACTAAAACCTGATCGCAGGAAAAGGGTAAAGGCCTCCTGGTGACAATCGATAGTCAAGGGGAGGAGAGAGATGATAAATTCCAAATAGTGCGCTCCTAATCGCAACAGAAGGCTGCGAAGAGGTCCCAAGGAAAGCAGGCAAATTATGGAACCAGAAAAAACTGTGTCTGCATACGAACGGTAAGAGGGAACAAAACAGGTGGCCTCCTCGTAGAAGTCGGGGTGGAATCCACCGACAAGGGCCTGTTTGAAAGTTCCAACTTATCGTCAAGGACGTATTTGGGGCTGAAGCTATTATCTCGACATTAAAGCCAACGCCCTCTTTGGAAATAAGACACATTGACTGTGTTGCCGATGCTGAAGAAGTAGAAGAGTCCATTAGACAAACTCTTCCTACGGCAGACTTCTTTAGGGTAAAGCTGACGCCTGGCAATCCCAGAGGGCAAAGAGTGGATAAACTGGACGTCGCAGTGCAAATCCTGTCCAAGGAGAAAATTAAAATCGGCTGGGTCGTGTGCAAAACATGCCAAAGGATAATTATAGTTCGATACTATAAGTGACTCAGTTATGGACACATTCTTTAGAACTGCAAGGGGCCAGATCGAAGCAACCTGTGCTACAAGTGTGGCATTCCTGGCAATAAGGCGAAAGGGTGCCCAAATAAAACTAGCTGCGTCTTGTGCAAAGCTAAGCTACTGAAACCTGAAGACCTGATACACATTCCAGGAAGTAGTTGGTGCCTGGAGTTCAAAGAGGCACTTAGCAAGAGAAAAGCGAAGACATGATCCATGTCTTGCAGATCAACCTACACCATAGCTTAACCGGACCAGATTCACTGAACCAAGTTGCAAGCGAGAAAAATATCGACCTGCTGCTGATATCTGAACAACACGACAACAAGGAGGAGACTGGATAGTATTGTGACCGATCCGGCACCGCCACCATATAGGTGGTTTTGTTCAAGTGGGGTTGGCTTTGTGTTGATTGGTTGTGCAATTTCATCCTTCTAGAGCAACGTCCAAGAACTGAAGGAAGCTGTCTCGAGCATGGAAGGCCGAATCCTTGTGGGTGGTGAGTTTAATACCAAGGCGGTAGAATGGGGAATGCCTCATTCAGATTCATGAGGTAAACGAATTCTAGAAATGGTGGCTAGGAGAAAACTGGTCATCATGAAGCTTGGGAGCATTCCAATCTTACAACGGCGAGGCCACTTGGAAACCATCCCGGACGTAACATTTGCTTCGTCGTCCTTAGTGCCTAGTATATACAAATGGAGGATACTTCAGGACTTGGATTTTTCTGCGAGCGATCACTAGTACATTGCTTTCGAAATTAGCGAGCGTGCTAACCCAACCTTCAACTATAGGCTGGAACATTGCTAAAATGGATGTTGACGCATTTGCCACTGTCCTAATGAGCGGTGAAACCATGACTGGGACGAGAGGAGTCTCAGCTGAAAGCATAGTGAACTTCGCCATGAGACTCATCAATTCTGCGGGCAACTGCCTAGGCGACGGCCACGACACCATAAGCCTGCCGTGTACTGTTGGTCAGCAGAAATCGCTGAAACGCGAAAAGAATGTCCCAGATTTCCACGCGAACCCCATCGTTCAAGGGATCGAGACGAGTCACATTTCCAAATGCTGGCATACATGTCGGCTAGAAAACTCCTCCGTAGGTCGATTACCGAGAGCAAGGCACGGGGCTGGCACAAGCTCGTAGAGGACATCAACAGGGACTCATGAAGCCTGGGTTACAAGCTTGTTATGCAAAAACTAGGAGCCACACGGAGGCCCTGTGTGCTTGAAGTGAAAATATGCACGAGGTTGTTTCACACACGTGAATCCCATGTATCGATTAGCATTAGAATATTATAATTATGATTGTGTAGTAACTTTTCTTAATATTAATGTTGTATCATATTTTCTAACTCGGAGTTTTATTTATAGAGTCCGCGGAACATCCCCCACAGATCTACTAAATAAGTTCACCAATAGTCAATTTGGAAAAACAGGACAAGTTCAAGCTTAGAGCAATAAAAGCAAGTAAAATAGCCAGACAGCATCCATCTTGGTGGTGGTGCCGATCGATAAAATACCTTGGCTTGATAATTAACGATGAATTTCTTAGAGCAGGTTCGAGTGTGCGGGAGTGTCAGCTCTCAGTCACCTTATGACCAACACGGGGGGACCAACCTGGAGTAAGAGACGGCTTCTTGTGAGTGCAACGGAGTCGGTGCTCTTGTTCGGCTCCAAAGTCTGGACCGGTGCTCTTAGCGAGGAGTCATACCGAAGGCGGTTCGCACAATTACAGAGGCAAAGAGCACTGCGGATTGAAGCTGCAAATCGCATTTCGTTGCACAATTCATGCAGTTTGGCGACAACAACTCCGCAAACAACATCTGTATTTTCGCCAAATGTGGCCGTGTCTCCTTAAATTTTTTGTCGAAGAGGTTCCATTGTTGAGTTATCGTTGTTCCATTTTCTAGAAAGTCCATGAAGATGATGTCGTTCATATCCACAAAAAATCGTGGCCATGATCTTTCCGGCCGGACCGTCTTCGACTGCTTTGGAGCATATTCTCACCGGGGGAAATCTATTGTTTTCATTGTTGCTTAGTTTCTGTTGTGCAATGATGAATCTAGGTTTCATCAACGGAATGATAATGAATCTGACTGTGGTCATAGATGGCGAAGTATCCCAATAAACAGCATACAACTTTGTTTGTATCTCCTCGCTTCTTTTATCATCCAAAAACAAAAAGCGAATTACCGGACGATACTCCTCTTTTTCCATCTTAGGTAAAATCACGAAACACGTCTTACTCGAATGGCCGCCAAATCCAAACTAACCTATCTAAGTCTGAATTTTACTGTCGTTTGATAGATGGCAGCGCTCGCCCTTAATACTGAATTACCTCAGAAACCCTGTCTTTCGTCCACACGGGTACTTATTGAACCCCCTCGTAAAACTTAAATACAACTAGAAATCTTTAATGCTTGTTGCACTTCCTTCTGACTAAATCCTTTAGAGAGTGTATCCGTTCTTTTATGTATAATAATCTCCGCGTTTTGGAATTTCGAAAGCCAAAATTTTTGTAAATGTTTGTAAATTTATGACGATAGCTTGTGAGGCATTTGCATCTCAGAACTGCACTGTCGAAATATATTAAATTTCAGGCTTCGAACTTCGCTCGATGCTTGCTTTTGGGTGAACTTTTGGGTACGCAGGGTTTGTCAAGAAACAAACAGAAATATTTTCTGACCTTACTTGAGCTTTCTTGCTCTCTTTAGATGTTGTGTGTTGTGTTTTCGGTCGACTTTTCAAAATAAGAAAAGTAACTGAATAAATGCAATCGCGTTTTTGTATCTTCGCACCATAAAACGACCAAAATAACCAAGCCATTGGAAAATGAACACAGTGGAAAATCCTGTGCTGGTTTTGAAGATTGGATTGCAAGGAGTGCAGAAGAGTTTGCTTCAGCGATTTTTCTTTATATTTCAACACTTAATTAAGATTTCGTCATGACAAGGTGATGGTGAAGAATGACTTATAGCCGAAAGACATGCAAGACAAGTCCTGAACTTACGAGTATGACACGTAAACTGAGTGCTTCCAGTAGCCACAGTGGATGGTTTCAAGATCATCGAGACAAAAAAAGAGGGACATGAAGTGATCTTTACTCCTTTCCTTGATTTCAATTAGAAAACTATGGTTCAACTGGGTTTTAACTTTAGAATATTGTCCTGAAATTTTCTTAAATTTTCCAAATTGTGGCAGCACTTCTGAGACAAAATTCTTCCGAGTAAACTACTTCGGGAGCTATAAGATTTCGACGCTCCAGGTTCCCAAGTGAGTTGAATCTCTGAATATTTCTAGAATACCACCCTTTTCCTTTCGGTACTGGAAAACACGTTAAAAGAAAAACATGTTTGGAACTTCGACCATACAGTTCAATGTGAGCTTTATTATCTCTGTCTAATGCCATTTTAATGTTTGGACTACGCAACAACTTCATAAAAAATTATGCAGGTAATTTTCATCCCAGAATATAGTTTTCTTCCTAACAACTAATGTGGCGACTCGAAAGTCTTTATGCTAATCTTCCCAGCTTGTCTATAGCCTCATGTTGAGCATAAGAATTACTCTCAGCAATCTCCCATCACTCTTGTGCCATGAGTAAACATCAATTAATCTAGTGATGTTATCCTCGGGCAATGTCCAAAAAGTTTTTGCTCGCAAAGTTTCATCTTGGCCTGGAATTTTGTTTGCAAAATTTTACTCCTCCTTTCATGTATTGTATTTTGCGAATAACATACAATCACTGTGGTAAGATGACATTCGCAACTTAAGCAACTACGGCATTGCTACGAACCGGTAATTTCTTCTTTATTCTAGGATAAAATACGAGTTGAAACTTTATATTTAAGTTGCAAAGAAACTGTGAGACTAAAATTTACGTTATTGATGCTCCAGGCGTTTACCAATTTCCGTACTTAGTGTCCTAATGCACTCTACAAGTTTTAAATAGTTTTGCGAACAATTTATGTATGAGGAAGTAAATTCAGGAAGAATCCGTTTGGGTACAATTATTTACTAAGTTTTATCTGATAAACTCTTTGGTTGGAGCTTAGAAAGACTAGGGACGAAAGGAGGAAGGAAGGAAGCGTAGCTAGAACAATTTTATTGCATGTTGAATCATTTAAGAATTCTACAAATCAATAAATCCCTATAAAACTTAGCCTGTACTCGAAATAGTAAGTTGGTTCCTAGTGGTATTGACTTAAAGTCAAATGCGATCCATATTTCCTTGATGATAAGCAAATACCTTTTAGATTTCGAGAAAACAAAACGCGGAAGCAAACAATCCAACACAATTAATTCGTTTATCTCCTTTACTTAGTTTGATAAAAAAAAACAAAGCGAAAACGGGAAAAATGTCAAAATTTTGATCCCAGTCAATTTAATATTTTGGAAAAATCTCTTTTCCAAATACCCATAATGCAATTCACCTCTAATTCACCTCTTATTGTCTTCACTTGTCCCCCAGAGGAATACTTTTCATAAGTAGGGTGGAAGTCAATGCTTTTTGGAGAGTACCACGCGCATGTACCCGCAGATTTAGACGATAACACGCAATATCAACCTGAACCGTATAACCCCCCTGGACATGACATTAGCGTGGGGAGCAATGGTGTTTTGACTTACTTTACTTGAAAACTGAATTTAGGCCTTAGAGTACATTTGAAATTCACATCATTGAATTGGTACCATTGGTTTCGTTGAAGCGAGCCATTCAGTGGAAGTGTGAGTTCCGCGAAGGAAGGAATGCAGAGATAACGACTAAGGATAATTCAAAAGGTGAGCATGACACTGCTGTTAAAAGAAACTGAAAGAATGTGAAAAATCAAAAAATTAACATTTTATCTACTATTGTCCCAAATTCATCAAGGAGTAGAAGAAGAAAGAGAAGAGGAAATTCTTCCTGTTTTGAATAAAGATTCAGATTGATATGATTAAGATATCAAATATTTAGACTGAATAAGATTAGTTTTTATTTTTTACATTTAATTCGTTGCTATGATCTGCAGTCTTGCATAACCATTTTAATTTTAATCATTATAAGTCGAAAACTGATATTTATTTTGTATGCCAATGATATATATATATATATAAAATGTATGTCTAATGTGCCAATGACCATACTTACACAATATTTTTTAAATTTGTCAAATATATTTTTAACGAAATGCACTATTACTGAACATGCTATTTTATTTGAAATGGAGTCTCTGCCAATCACCAATAATTGACATTCAGCCTTATACAGTTGATCAAAAACTTGTAAAGATTGTTTTATTAGGAATTTTCGCTTACGATGCCAATCATTGTATAGTTGACCCTATAACTTTATCAATAAGATAAAGGTTATTTGACGACATCTGCTGGGTGTTGGTTGAATCTTAAAACTTCTATCAAATAACACGAGATGCTTTTAACCGCTTAAGTTGAAATGACAAGTGTCGAAATATCATTTTCCCAAAATATCACAATTCGTATGAACCCTTGTATGTTACGAAAATTAAGAAAAAAGAAATATTGCGAGACGACTAATGGAACATGTTGTCAAAGGGTACGAATTTGTATGCAAAACAAGTTCGGGACAATTAGCAGCTTAATAAAAAGAATTAATCAAGGAGTGGTTCCCTGTAACTCCTGATAAGATAAGACGATTTTTCGCTCTTAGTGTAATTATTCCACAAGTGAAAAAGTCTGAAATACAATGGAACTGGCCTAAAAGATTTTATTTTTCGAAAACTGGTATCAATATTCGATTTTATATTTAAATTTAACGAAAAGCAGTACAAATTTCTATGGGGGCAGTAAGGTAATTTAGAATAAGGGAGTTGCTGCACTAAAGCTTACAAATAGAGAATTCCAAAGTCGCTTATCTCTTGGTTCACTATATTTGAGATGGTGCGATAAAAAATATGTCAATATCGAAGTATTGTAATGTCAATAAACAAACACGGGAGAAAAGAATTAATAAATATAGTGGTGTGAAGAATGTCGTAAAGCCTGAATGTGTCAATGTAAGCAATTAAGAAGTGGGAGACGTCGATAAACAAGACCAAGTATTGATTTCCTACCATGCGAAAGTTTACGAAGGGATATGAAAAGATACCAGGGCAATCCGATAAGTACTTAAAAAAATAAATTTGATTTCAATGCACGATTTTTCTTCCAAAAACAAGAGTCGAATCACCGACCGATATTGCTCCTTTTTCGTGTTTTTGAAATCAACGAACACGCTTGCTTTCACACGCTCTAAAAACAGGACTACAAGTCCGATCCGGCTGAAATTTAGTCAGTGCCCGTCTACAGGAAGGTACTACACTATAGTGTATTTATCTTCTCTTCTCTCTCTTGGTGGATGGTGGATGACACGCTTTATAATCCTCATGTTGTGCATTCAAACAGTCATGACGGAAAGCAAAACTTTACGAATTTTCGTCTTGATACTGCAGAACAATTATTGTCATAAATAGTCTTCCCCAATTATAATACTAGAAGACACTCTTCACATGGTGATACACTGTTACGATCACAAGCTGAAAATTGGAATCATTTTCCGGAGTACGATGCACAACTGGGAGAAAAATAAAATTCTTCAAAAAGGTGTCATGTATGTGGCGAACAAAACATATGCAGTGAGAAGTGCTTCGAACAATATCACACACTTGAAGAATATTAATTACCGATAATTATTTTAATTAAAAAAGTCATTTTCATATTTATTCATATTTCCAATTGTTGATCCGGGTGTTTGCAAAATTTTAAAAAAGTAAAAAAATTCTAATTATTTCCATTTTCAGTCTAAGGTTTTCTATTTTAGAACAGACAGCTGTTTCGAGGCTGACATGGTCCCTTCTTCAGTGTTATGTGTATTAAAGTAAAAGTGGCTTTTTTAACGTTCCACTGCACGTTACGCTGACATTCTACTATGTGTTTTGCGACAACCGACTTATATGCGTTGATTTTTTGGCGTTCCTTTCTAATTTCAGTTTCTCGCAGATGCTCCTGAACTCTCGTTTTGATCAGCCTCTTCGTTTGTCGTATATAGGTTTTTGACCAGTCTTTGCATACAATCTCATATATGCCGCTTCTTTCATTTTCCGTTTTTCTGTCCTTTGATGTTCCCAGTCTCGAACTCAGTGTTGTGCTGCTGCTTGTTGACGTATTGATATTTTGTACAATTTTTCTGTCCAACATTGTGTGCATGACAGCGAGCCAACTTTTCTCTCGCTGGTTGATTTCCCTGTTCTGTTTGAAGAACGTTGTTATGTGGTCCTTTGCAAATTACTTTTTCTTTTTCTTCATAATGCTTAGGACTTCCCTCTCCATGTTTTCCTTTCCAAACAGTTGTCTGTTCCGAAATAATAAACCTAAACATGATAATTGAAATAATAAGAATGGTTCTAATTTTATGTATATGTTTGTTTTATTCCTTATACTTTCTACTTTGTACAGGAATATTGTTTTAGTTTCATTGTTACTTGAAGAGAATAATTTTGAAGTTTTTGTTCATTTTCGCCATTTTTTTATAAATATTCCTTACTACAGATGAAATAAAATCCATATTTTTTTACATTTATTAAAATTAAAATATTTTAACTTTATGTTCTTTTAACACCAGTACAGAGTTGCAATAAAATTTATGCGTGCATTCCACACCTATGTTTCTTTGAAATTTCATCAACTCGTAAATAATTGTTTCGAATAAAGAGTAATACAGAGGGTTAAGCAACCCGGACTACACTTATTATTGAAAATGTTGACTGAACCATACATAAGTCTACCTTTTCATATTCGAACAGATTCTCATTCTCATCTAGAGTATGGAAAAGTTTATGTTTTCGGACCAGCAGAGCCTCTTGTTGTCAACTAAGCCCTTGTAGAGCGAAGATAGTCTTGACTTTTCTATCGCCGAGTGTAACGATGACATTTCCAAAAACTGCAACATTTGGAAGAAGTGGATAACGTGTTCACAAATTGCCACCCAGAAATCGGCTTATCACCTGACAGATATGCATCGCCTAACTCTAAGAATACATACATACAAGCTGTCATCTGGCCTTAAGCAATTACTTCACCGCTTAGCAAAAAAATCGAGCCACCAGCTTAATTTGGAATGATTGATGAATTGATTGATGAACCTAATGATTGATTACACTTAATTACCCTCAGTTCGCTGGTGATATAAATTCAAAGCCAACGATTCACGGACCAGATACTCCAGTCAAACATTTGGTTATACTTCTTTAATCATAATTTAATGTTCGATATAAAGCGTTGCTACATTGCCGATTATTCAGGAAAGATTCGAAAATCGTCAGTTCCTTAGCTTCAACAACAATTCGTTTCAAGTACCCTCAGGTCGTCCTGATCATGACCATCACCGCAAGCTAAGATCAACATTGGAGAGCCTGACAGAGAAATGTCTATCTTCGTTGACAAGTAATATGATCCACGAAGGCGGCTAACAGTCTCTGGCAATATCTTCCAAACAAACCACATAAATTATCTTACAGACTCCTGGTGCTGTGTGACGAGCAGGGATTTCAATACAATTTCGTGGTATACTCTCGAACCGAGAATAAGCCGGAACTGAGATACTCGAATGAACCTGATTTGGGTGCAAGTCACAGTACTGTAGTTAGTCTAACCAGTTCTTCTCCGGAATAACAGCAATTCAAAGTATATTTTGGCAATTACTATATTTTACCTAAATTAATTCCTTATCTCGCAAAACGAGGACTCAAGTAATTTGACACACTAAATAAAGGGCGCATTAGTAAAAATCTTAGAGTCCCATTACTGAATGGATTGAAAGGTTGTAAGGCCGAACGAGGCCATTCAGAAGAATTGGTTCCTGATGTGCAGAGGATAGAAGTCAATAGGGTAATTACCTTTTATTGGACGTCAACCACTTGAAAATGTAAAAAAAAGGAATTAGATTGCTTCGAAATAGGACGAGTCTACAATCAGCACATGGGACGAGCTGATTTATTAAACTCGTTTCTTGGCAAGTACAAAATAGGAATGAGGCTGAAAATGGCATCTCCGGTTATTTCAATATTCGACGTTACTGTCATGAATTGTTGGTTTTCATATAGAGGGGTGGAAAATAGCATACACCATCACTAACGAAACTTATAGGTTTCAAGTGTACTCGTATATATGATCTATTCAGACATAACATAAGAGGATGACCGTCAACTGCGGAAGCTAACATGATTGAGTTGAAGAAAAAAAAGTACAATGCCCCAATCGTGAAATGTAAGGCCGGATGGGTTTGATAATTTTCCTATGTGGCATCAGAATAGACAGTGGCAGTATCCCTCATGTACAGGGAAAAACTTTTAAATTTTGTTAAAAGTATCATTTCACGCTATACTTTCATAGGAAGAGAACTACATTAGTAGGAAAAGAACTACAATAATGACGGGTTCTATTGACAGTTTAGAAATTCAAACGTGTAATTAAATTTCAGTTTTATTTAAAAGCTGAATATTAGTATAAGTGCGTACTGTACGATATGTGGAACAGAAGTAGGAAAGGGTAATATCTACTCTTTTATTGGTATTTGATTTTTTAAACTATTTTTTCGGGTGTCTAGATAATATACAGAGGCACAAAAATCATTAACTGTAGGGTTAAGTTTGAAAAAGGTACTTCAACTGATTCTTTTGGGTTTTAGGAAAACCGTCCATTCTTTGACGGTAAGAAAGTTTCAACAAAATTTTGTTATTTCTTCTTTCTTATTAAAAGTCTTATTATCCAAAAGAAATCCCCACTTGCAAGTAGCACTTCACAGCTGTAACAATGTTTACAAATTGCAGATTTTCAGTGGGGTCACTCATAATAGACTCGGTTGTACTGAGCTCTCTGATATTGCGATCTGAGTTTTCCAGCCTCCAGTTAATTATTATAAGTCTGAGGATATTCTCATGGTTATAATGAACTCAGGTCTAATGAACTATACTGAACTATAATGTACCGAAATACCTTTGAAAAATAAACGTTCACCAGAAACGTCACTGAGTTTGTGATTCCACGTCAACAAAGGAACTGCAGAGATTATCACAACTTCTGGAAATTGTTTCCATGCATTCAGCAACTTATAGTAGCAAGCGTTGTCGGTTAAGTTGAAGGGTATTACGTAAAACCACAAAAAACCAGTTTTTATTGAGTTTCAACAAGTCTAAGTGACAGAAACGTCAACAAGAGGAGCCTAGAAGGCTGGATAAAAATTGAAAAATTATATTGAGGGTAGAAGCTGATGAATCTCAGGCAGAAGTTTGCCGTGGGGGATTGCGTAAATTAACAAATTCTAAGATTCGGGAAACCGTTAGAATATCACACAATGCTTTTAACCAGTTAAGTGTGTTTGATAGCTATATCCGTCATGAAGATGCGCCAAAATTTTGTGTCACGACGACTATATCCGTCATGCGTAAAATTTTGTTACAAATTGATATTTAAATGGTAATTTTGGCAGAAACTATATTTTCGATTTTTTCCGTTTCGTTTGTGCAAACATATGTTCATATTAAGTGACATTGTAAATATTACTAATAAAATTGTTCATTTTTTTACAATTTCTAAAACAAAGTCGTCTTTTTGACCCAATATTCCAACAGCGCCACTTACTCTGTGTTTGACGACTGTACTCGTCGCCGCTTGATTACCGCAGCAAACACTCGTGAGTTCTTTGCCTGAAAGTCGCCATACTTAACTGGTTATAGTAGTTTCAACAATAAGGGGTTTCATGTTGGCTTGCCAAATTGCTTTTGGGATAGTTTTTTGCTACGTAAGTGGAGAATATGTTTCAGTAGATTAGAATCTTGATGAAGATTGGATAGCAAAGGTCTGGACAAATCAATCTAACACCAGATAAAACATTTCGATTCAAAAACGAAAAATGCTCCGTTGTAAAGTTATGGAAAGAACGTGTTACTGTTGACTACAAATGAAAAGCATGGAATGGGAAGCAAATGGGATGCGGAATAACGAAAAGTAATCGAAAAATATTTCTATTAGTCGATGATAGTATAGTACATCGTAATGTAGCACTAAGGAACATCAAACTGGCTTTTTTTCTCTTACCACTATATACATCTTGCAGTGAATGGACTAAGGTATCATTCACGGTCTTAAAGTCACTTCTGCCTGAAATTTTATTTTATTTTGAGCCTGGAAAAGAAGAACAAAAATATTAACGTCGCTGTTCTACATGCATTAAATCTTTTGTGTTTTGACGACAGAAAAACTAAGAGTAAATGAAATAATTGGATTTCAAAAACCCCGAGATTGCATCTAAGGAAGACAGCGATCTTGTGTCAGAGGAACAATTGACACTGAAAGACGCATTTGAGTATTGAAGAAAATTAAACATATTTTTCCAATCTTACGAAATGAGGGAACATATTTATCCAAATCTCAATGACATAACTTTGATTTTAATGAGAATAATATTGAAAAAAAATTGTTCAAAAAATGTAAACTTTTTTTTATCCAAATCAATCTTAAATATGAATATGTATAATAGTCAAGACATTTATTTATTTAATTAACATCACCATGACAAAAGTTCTGCAGCGTAGTATCCTGAGTTGGGAACAGTGATTTTCAGGGGGAGAGCTGTGGACGTGGGGATGGTTCCGTGTGATTTCGAATTGATTTCGAAATGAATTCCGTGATTTTCGAATAGCATCTCTCTAAGCCAAGTTTAATGCTTTGGGAGACGCTGTCTTGAGTGCGAGTGGCCGCGAGTGCTCCTTAGGGAAGCTTCAACGATAAGGCAATCGAATGCGGCACTTCTTGAATAGACTCGCAGGGAAAACAAGTCTCGGAAATGCCGCGTACTATAGCGATTCTCGCCAATTTTCTATGGGGTGCGAAGAAACCATACCAAACGTGAGATTCATCTCGAAATTCTTTGTACGTAGGGTGCACAATTCATGTATTACAGACCACTCATCCTTTGACCATCAGTACATTAGCTTGAAATCTGTGATACTGTTTTGAAACGTACACACTCTCGACTTTCTGCAATCGGGTGGAACATTAAGAGGATGGACGTTGAGAGGTGTGCCGACATGTTCACGGCAGTTGACGTGCCGGTGCTATAGGATTCGCAGGGGATCGAAGAACTAGAAGCTCAAGAGCTGGTGAACTCAACTATGTCAAAACTCCCGACCTGTCCCGTCAAAACTCCGGCTCAACAAGCTCCCAGTCAGGGCATGTCAGCCCAGTGGCAGGATCTAATAGAAAATGTGAATAAAGATGCGTGGGATCTTGGCTACAAGCTAGTTATGGGGGTGCACTACGGAAAAGATGGAATTTATGGTGTGGGACCTTTTTCCCGCCCACCCAGTCCATGATGACGCTGTCTACGGTCAAACAGCAATCGACTGATCACAGAGTTGGAATTGGAAGATGCAGTCCTTATATTAAAAACGCGAAAGGCTGCTGACCCAAACGGTATTCCAGTTGAGATACTGCAGCTCATATATCATCATTGTCCTGATTTTCCGCTCAGTACATATAACGCCTGTTTACGGAAAGGTGTTTTCCCATAACGATGGAAAGTCAGTCAGTCAGTCCTTCTAAATGGAGCAGAAATATGGGACGAAGTTCTAAGTAAGAAGAAGTATCGAAGCGCCTGGCACTGGTGCAGAGAAGAGGAGCACTGTAGATTATATCGACATATCCGATAGGCTCCGATTCGGCAGGAAAGTTTTTGCAGGTGTGATGCTTATCGCCTTTTTGCTAGGGAGCGCCGAGGTATTTACCTGCTTTGAAGATTTGAGGGAGACAACTGCCCACCAGGAGAAACACAACTCTATCAATAATGGGCAATCAGAGGGTGAACTGAATGAAGGGAAGATGGACACGCAGGCTTATTCAGGGTCAAACGCCAAAGCTAAATCGAGAATATGTTGATATAAACGTACACCAGACACAGCTAGTGAGCAAGCATGGATATACACCGTTTTGCATGCATAAGATTCATAAAGCAATAAACCTTACAGTAGAGATTGCAAAGGAGAGAAGAAGGACTTTTACCACACATTTTGTCCTACAAAAGAGGGAGCGGGCTGCGGCTGGACCTATACAGGGAACCAGGAATTTTCACCCTTGAAAATCACTTGGATGCTTGGATCGAATGACAAATAAAACTATGTGACACATTTAGTTTGGGCGGTCTTCAAAAATAAAGTGGAGTCCCAATAGCCAAGAGCGTTTCTCTCTTTTCTTCAAAATGAGACGGAAATAAGGTGAAATGAGACCTAGCCTAAAGTTGTGTGCCAAACGGTTCTAAGGTAGGTTTTATGAAAGGTAGGACTATGAAAGCTCCGAACTCTTTTCTAAATGCATTCACCTCCCAACCCCGAAAAAAACATTGCTTAAAAGAAACCAGAAGCTACCAATTAGGAAGATTTTATTTTTGCTTTTCAATAGTACAATGTATGTTTTTACAATTTATAAAAACATGTACATATATTCCCTGAAGGGCTAGTTTTCACAACTCTTTGATTTGGGGGGATCTAATTAACCCTAAACAAAGTGAAATTATTACGTCAGCCCCATGAAATACACTACAATCGGATTAAACTATATATAGCATCAAAAACTTCCTCATTCTAATCGGGTTACCTCTACAAAATTGAAACAATTGAGGAACGTAAAATACAGGAGCGTGTTAATTTGGCTGGTACTCCTCCTTCGACATTTCATTTATATGACAGGAAAATTTCACGGAAAATTGACCATGGGTCTACGATCGCTATCGTCAAATTTCAATAAAATCTTAACTGCATATAAGTAGTTAAGTAATTTGCGCTAATAGTTTATTTTTGAAAAATTTGCTTCAAAAAACTTTTGAAACACATTTTGTAAACTTGCGGACGTATGTAGTTTTTGAAAAGCGTTAGTTGGTGTTGCATTCAAAAACTTGCATATATGTTTTAATTAACGTACATGTATCCAGAAAAATACTGCAAAAACATATACAACTTTTTGAATGCAAAACATTCCTACGTTTCTCAAAACTGCAAAAAGTCATATTCTCGCATTGCCGCAATTTTCAAAAACATTTCATTTTCGTAAGTTACGTCACCAGCATTTTTTGTTACCGAAACATTCCCCAATTAGAGGAAGGTGCATCCGAAAATTTTCCGAAAGTTGGGCGATTTTCCATGGAGTAATCACAATTGCAAAGTACTCCTAGCGTTAGAATGCTTTTACAATTTATCTTTATCAATAATTTCTCAAAAATTTTCTTAGCTTATATTTTTGACCAACAAGCATTAATTTAGAGTTATATAAAGATCTGGTCATACCAGGTTAACAAATACGTTAAATATTAATAACGGCGGTTGATAAATATCGATAGGCCACTTCAAATCAGTAAGGTTTCCGTAATGTATGAGTGCAACACCTTGATTCAACAGCTCAAGCACTCCAGTGTTGATGTGGAAATTTATAGAAAATTACCTGCGGTAGGGACGTGAAGGCTATTTACGCCCTGAGTGTCGGACTCCCAGTGGCACAATGGACCTACTGGACCACTGACTGAACATCTCTCCTGTCAACCGGAGCGCCTAGCCTTGAACCATTTAACACATTACTTCGGGCAATGCCTCCCAATTTTACGCCTTTTGGCGCCTTCGGGTTACAGGGATTTCTTCTCCAGTTGGGTGGAAAAGAGGAGGAGGATTGCTAGAGACGGGAACCCTCCAGCCTCGACGCCTCCAGCCGATCAAGTATACCTTTTGTCATGGCTAGAATTGTCCGAGCGTAATTGGCCTCATGATTCCATTTGTCAAATGATTTCAGCATCTCTTCGCTTAGACTTTCTGGATGGAGCTCTTTCACTTTATCAGCAAGATCGCCGCGGTGTTTGTCCCATCTTCAGAGAAATATACCAAAAGAAAGTATGACAGGCGTCATCTTTCATACCTATTCAGAATATGCAATCTGGAGCCCGTGGCTTACCAATTTTGAGCGGGTAAGACTGAAAACAACCTTGTCAGGTAGAAGTCAGAGCCACGATCTCAAATCGTTGATGAGGCGCGCAGTCCATCTTCCTTTTAGTTCACTTTCCCATGATTGTTGTCATTCGTTGAAATTGCATCGTCTTTCATCGCGAGCAACTTTTTCTTTATTACTCTCGTGCCTTCAAAGGTAGATTCTTGTACGCTCCCTAGCAAGAAGAGCGATTGGTATCACTCTTGCAATTACCGAGACCGCTGACTCAGAGACTGTACGCTATGCTGATGCAATCCACAGTAATCCTCTGCACCTGTGCCAGCCGTTTTCAGTGCAGTTCCTTGTTGAGAGCTTCACTCCATATTTCTGCTCCATATAGAGGCGTAGATTGCACAACACTCATCAGCAGCCACCTTTTTGTTGGACTTGGTCCCATATGATTGGCCATTAGTCGACTGATTGCCGAGGCCCCTGCTGCAGCCTTGTTTGTCGTTGCATAAGAGAACTCAGAGAACTCGAGAAACTCAGCTTAGAGTCGATCAGCAAGCCCAGGTACTTAACTGATAGTTTTGACTATACTAATTTGTGCCCGACTCGGACCATTCTTCCTCTGGGGATGCCCTTCTTGGTCAGGATGACCACTTCGGTGACACAAGACTCAAGTGTAGGAATGGTGTTCCGCAGTCCGAAAAGAATGAGCAGGCCGAACTCGCACATCGGCGGTACCGTAGAACAGTGTCACCGATAAAAATGTAAGCGCAGCGTCAGGGTAGGTAGTATTGACTCAATGATTCGTGAACGATCTAAAAATTCTTAATTTTGAGCAGAAATTTACGCCCTGGGATGTTTGATTGCGTTGATTGATGAAAAAGGAAGGAATTCGTTGTTGCCGAATATTTATCACAGATGAGAAATTGGCACACCACAATATGCCGGAGAATTAACGCGCTTCCGTGAAATGGAAATACGATGGACTCCAGTTAAAGCGAAGATCACGTCATTAGCTGGGAAGATGATTTATACCGTATTATTGGACATGAAAGGAGTAAGCTCGATTGATTTTCCCAATGAACAAACAACTGTAAAGGCACAGCATTGTAGTAGCCTTCTAGGAACGATCGTAAAGCATGCCTACATACCGAAAAGACGCTTTTCTGATCCGTAGTGCGATATTGCTGCAAGACAATGCTCACCTGCATACAGCTCAGCTTACAATAAGACCATTTATCGAATTGGAATGGGAAACATTGGAACACCTTCCATACAATCCAGACTTATCATTCTGTTGTTATTATTCATTTGGTCCATTGAGGGAGGCACTCGGCGAACAACGTTGCAAAAGCACTGATGAAGTGGAATCATTTGGAATCAGTGTGAGGGAGACTACCTAGAAAAACTGGGAAAAATTTTAGATCTGTAATTGAATAATTATGTATTACGTATAAATTATGTATTACGAAATTTTGGGTTATTGATATTGAGTTAGAGAAAAAGTTGTTAATTGCGTTTAGTTTGGATAATTAGACTCCCTCTTGTCTAACGATTCCAAATGTGCAACGTTGAAATAAAAGTGAGTTCGTTGCAGACGACATGTGGGGTATGTAATTCGAAGATTGTAAGACAGGTCCAAATCCAAATGTTGAGGTTCTGGATAAATAGCGTAGAAAAAATTGTGATTTAACCTTAGATGCATTCCCTTTAACCTTCAATTCGATAAAAAGTCAAAAGAAGACCGTTTAACTTTTCATAAATCTTCTGCTATGGCATCCTCTTATTTTTAATAGCTGAAGATTATTGCCACTTGCTGACATGCAATTATATTTTATTTTACCGAAACACTTTGATTGTCTCGGAAATGTTCCTATTTGACTTTATTCGAGCTGTGTTATTTGTTATTATCACTTTATGAAATAAACCGCAGACTAATATTCTCGCGCAATTTTTTCTGGCATTAAATATAATGTTTGATTTCTCACTTAACATTTTCATGAACGATCCGAAATTCGTGGTTTTAAAAGAACAATTTACTGGCGTTATAATATGCTTTTTGAATTGAGTGCAAGGGTATTTTTTTCCTCTTACAGAAAAAACTTTACAAAATTTGTGCATGCGATACTTTTCGTGTGCAATTGTTGAGTGAATTCCAGTAAACTTAACTCGTAACAATAAATTACACATGCAAGACGAAATCTTTTTAGTTGAGTTTCCTTCAACGTGTTGAATTTTCGCGAAAAACTCACGTTATCATCACCAATCATTTCGTCAGCAAAAAATGACATTAACAGTAGCTGAAAATAAAAGTGCCATGCTAAAGTGAAAGCTTTGCAATGATTACAACACATAACATGGGTCGTAAAAAAGTTTTAAAGAATCGAAACACGGAAAAAGGAAACGGAACAAAACGAACAGCAGCGGCAACAACATTAACGAAGGATCCCATAACAGTTACTGAAAATGATATACACGTACCAGAGGCAATGTCAAGCACTTGAAGGCTATGGGAATAGGAGAAGAGAAGTGGCAAGGATATCCCCGGATAAGTAAACAACAAGTAACATGAAATAAAGCACCCAAGAGACCGAAGATGCCCGCAGGTCGATTGCCAGACTTTTTCTCGTGCGTCCAAGGACTTTAACCAAAAAACCAGTAGCTTGGTTTTCCTCCAACTTATTTTATACTGTATAATAGTCGCATGGTACAGGCGTTGAATAACAAAATCACATTTTATTATGCTTTGAAAATTACTAAGTCTACTACCCGGGGATATATTCGCGAAAATTGTGCTCTTTATGATTTGTTGGGATGTCATATTTTCCATGTTGGTTTCGTGAATTAAAGTTGGTGCAACATACACATGTGATGGGAAATTGTGGGTGGTAAATATTAAGGGACATTTTCAAAGTGGAAGAATTAGGTATCTATGAAGAATCTTTTAACAGCGTCAAATATTGTGCAGTAAATGAGGATTTTCACTTCTTCTTCTTTTAAATTTAATGAATTAGTTTGACTCAACATATTGATGCAAAATTGAAAATTTTATCAAAACTATCTTAATAACATGCGTTTTAAGTCACTTTTGTACTTTAACACTATGCAATAATATCCTGCGTATGCATTTCAAAGTGTTGAATGCAGTAGATGCAAATATAAGCTACATTAATAAAAAAATATGTTTTTGGTAATGCATGCACGATCAAAATAAAGAAAAATTAACGTCGTTAGTAGTTTTTAAAGGGATTCAAATCTTGCCCAGACAAAAGCAACGGCTTTAAAAAACAGGACAGGGACCAGTTATGAGGAAAGCTAAGCGTCGAGGGCGGCCACATTCACAGCAGCTGGGCGATCATACGCCGATGCCTGAAAGGTAATCAGGAAGAACGTTAAACCTGAGGAACTTATCAAAGTACAATCATCAAGACATTCCGAGCCAAAAAAACATGTGGTGTGCTCTTTGAGTTTGAAGAAATAATGAATAGCTGAGTTTTCGTTAACAGAATCAAGGAGCTCCTCGAGTCTGCAGGGTATGATTTCAATGTTGCAGCCAATTATGTCATCTTTTTATGTCATCCTAGATGCAGAGGGTGCTAATGTAGAAGAGGCGATTAGATAAATTCGGAATGGTATGAGTAACTTTAGCATGATGCTAACACTAGTGGTCCCAGAGAACCAAAGGTGTGAACTCATTTTTTTCCGATGGAAAAGATCTATACTGGCTGGTTTTTTGCGGAATATACCACAGAGCCACCCCCACCAAATGCCTTGAATGCCTTGCTTTTGGGCAAAACAAAGCCACTCCCAAGAAAACTGAACGATGCAGACTATGCTACGAATGCCAACTCTTTGGCGGAGCTTGGAAGCTTACACTCAGAGCTGATGGCCTCAAGACGCAAATTTGATTGGAAAGTATAGTTCAGGTACAGACATAAGAAGTCTTTTGAATCGTTTTGGTGAATAACAAGAAAGTAGAGGAGGATACCAGGATACCTTCGAGGGAATGATAGAAGAGGGAGCGTATCACACTCCAAAGAGACAACGGAAACTCCTCCTGTGGCAAAGCAACTGGGCAAAGGAAACAGGTGCAGGGGGAGCAGGTGGACAGCGCGATTCACTTGCCATGTGAGAGCTAGTCGAGGACAGGGTCATGTAGTATACTACCTAACTTAGCTCAGTAGTCACGGATGTTATCTGTTTTCAAAGTTGGGAAAGATACGGACCCTTGACTGATTATTCTGATTGAAAAGCGTAAGCGACATCTGCAACACACTATCCAAGTGTAAATAGTGGGCGTACGAGCGACCTTTGCTATGCGAGCGAAAAGATTAATTCTGACCAGCCTCTTTTAAAAAAATTGGGATTAGTCATCAATCGACCCCATAACATCGTAAGAAAGTATCAGTTTGGATTGATGATCACTTGCTTTGATACTTGTCGATACGGAATGCGGCTATTTCTGATGGGGCTTGGGATTCAACACCACATTCATTTACCAATTGACAACACGATTCTCCCGTTTGGGCCGTATCCCAATATATTGGCCCATCCATTTTGATGCAGGCTTACCAGCCGCTTGTAGTATTGGAATATAACTTCATGTCTTAAATCGCAATCTTAGCAAACTCGGCCACTATGCTTGAAACTGAAAACCTACTTCTCGTGCTTTATTCAGCGGAAAGAATGGCAGGAACGCTACCTTCATTTGCTTCACTGGAATCAGATCCTAAACCTAGGTTCAGGAAGAAAATACCTTTGAACCAAATTAACTGGCTAAATCTGGCTGGTCTGATAATATCGTCTATTACCAAATAGAACATTTTACCCTAAGGTAGTTTACTTGGCTTAGGAAGAGCTCCTAAGCCGATCATTAACGCAGAGCAATGAGGAGTCATTTTTACAATAACGACTACTGGGCGTCATTCATTTAGTGCGTAAACATTTTTCATCTCGCATTGAAAAAATTTGAAGTCGCTTCTTGTCTTTCCTGAAGTATAAGGAAGTCCGATTCATTCATATGAATTTGAATACCACCATGATTTATCTCAGAGATTTAAAAAAAAAAACTACGGTGGGTTTTCTTAATATTTAGAATAGAATAAGTACAATCGTTTATTTTTGATAATTGCTTACCATGGTCCTGAACTCTCAAATTGTACTTCCATAGTGTCCTATATGTGGAATCCAATCAGGTCTCTAATAGTGAATATATGAAAAACAATTGTGTAGTAATTTCACCACTTGGTCTCCATTAAACTCTGTGTCTTTTTATTTGATTGATTTATGGAGCAGCGTACTTCTGGCATTGTTGGGGAGTCTGATTTGTACTTATTCTAAATCTTGGCGAAATGTTCATTGGTTCAAACTATTATCCTGTTCCTGTATGCTTTGTGTCGAACGTTTTTTGTTCTGATTTATCCATTATTAATCATGGTCTGATCATATTATTCAGATGGAATAATTTTCGTGGGATGCTAAAGTCAGGTATCCTTCGGAACAGTCTGTTAATTTATATAAATTTTCGATGATATCGTATAACAGCTTCAAGCGAACAAACATTTTGATTGCATTGACGATGAATTTCGACAATTCGTCCTGAGCTTTGTTGACCCTGAACAGGTCGATAATGATCAATATTTCACTTTCATGACCCCCTGAATACCCCGTGATGATTTCGGCGTAAAGCAGATGTGTTATATGCTCCTATAATTCTTTCGTGTCAGTTCACTTGTTTATTCTGTGTAGAGATTATAATGGTTTTTATAACTCCTACGATCTTTTGTCTAATTTCACATATTTTTTATCACTTCATGGATATTATTTTGAGCAAGTTCTCCACTATATTTTCTAAGTTTTGCAAGGTGTAAGTTTTGATTATTGCATGGGTAATATCTACAATATTTACCAAGTTTATTATTGTTTTCAACCTCATGCTTAGCCTATTGATTTTAACTAAGGGCTGTACCCAGAGTTAGGTCCTAATCTGCTTACCTTTTCTATAACTGTATCCTCCTGCTACTAAAATTTTTTGGGCCCGTCCTCCTCTTGTAGATTAATGCGCCTGCTAGCGATATGATGCTGCTAGAGATCAGACGACGTGTAATCCTGCCTTCTGTAATCCTGTCTCGTTATACGTGTAATTTAATGCTGCCCTATCAATCTTCACCTACTTGCTGGTCGCTAACTGCTTCCTGAGATGGAAGGCATAAAAAAATTGTTCTTCGAGCAGAATGAGCAGTAAAGGTGTTTTTCGTATCGTAAGTCTCCCAAAAATTTGTTCTTTGCTTTCTTCAAAGTGCACCACCTGCTTGTTTGACATGGCTCTAGTATCACAGTTGCTCTGCGTCTGCTTTCCTTGTTTTGACCAAATCCTTGAACATAATCAACTGGTTTTTCTTGGCATTATTTCTCATAACCCACGGTGGGTCGTAGCAAGTTGATGAGTCCAGGTACTTGCGGACACTCGTATTTGGAAAGCGGAGATTCTACTCAAATTATGACGCCAATAAATCTTTCACAATGCTTCCAGATTTAAGTTCATATGGGATACTCGGGATATCAATCCTGAATATATTAAAAATAAGAGGTCTAGGATATACCCCTGACCGACCATCTATTTCAAGGACCAAAGAGTTCAGAATTATCTCTATCAGATACCCTAAAGACACCAATTGCCCTCATAAAATTGTATAAAATTTTCAGAACTCTCACTGGAATGCCAACAACATCGATTTTTCAACATCAATGTCGTGGCACGCTATCGAGACCAATTTGGCCAATCAATATCTTTTAAGCAGGGTTGAGAAACAGCCAATGTGTCCACCGTTGAGTAACTCTTTTAAAGCCGAATTGTCTTTCCCGAAGAATTTCCGGTTCTTTAGAGAACAGTGGCACACTTTGAAGGATTACTCTTTCGAGTAATTTGCCCACATAAGACAACAAAGATATTGGATGAGTATCGAATAAATCTTTATAGATAGCAAAGGTTTTAGAGCATTTCAATTGCTGAGGCAAGTAGATAATGTTTGTGAAATAAGTAAAAACGGGCTGTGAGAAGAACATATTAAGTATGGGGAAGCTGTTATAGGGAAGAATTTTAATTCCCTAGTTGATTTTGTGAAATTTCGCTTTGATGCGAGTACAAACAGGGTACTGCCAATGAGAGTGTCTGATCGGTGAATATAGTCAAGTCAATAAGCTTTTAAATAAACAAAAAAAGTACAAAATTATAGTCAATGATCTATACGTTTCAAAAAATCACGGGTATTGCGCAGTTATTTGGGAAAAGCATTTTTAATTTGCCGTTGAAATATCTTTTCCTCAATGATTATATTTTTTTCATTCAAATATTTAATCCAGTATATTGTTTTAATATGCACTTTATGGAAAATGTCCCAAATTATATGCAACCACTCTCTTCTGACGACAAAAATACCCAATCCAGACACCTGTAACGTTTCTTTCCTTTTAAATAAATGCAGTTTAATGATTCATTCGACGCATTGTGCTTACCAAATGGCAGCTTTCTGCTGATGTGCTGTTTGAGTTGTATTTAATTCGAATGCAACAATGCTACTAGATGTCATTGACTGCCTGGCGAAACGGAGATAGAGTCGCTCTTTGGACACAGAGGAAGAAGGTCATAAACCGAAGAGTGCAACAATCAGTGCGAAGTGCAAAAACGGAATAAAAACAAAAAACGGAGGATTGCGAACTCCTCGTCCTCCTCTAACAACTCAGCTTGTTCAAACAATTCAGCTTCCTCTTCCGAAGGAGAAGTAGACGATAAAGAGATAGAAGAAGATGAGGAAGAAGTAGTTGAGGAAGAGATGAAAGATGGCGAGGAGTTCCCACCATTACCGGCCCCAAAATCCGCGGTACAACTCCCACAGCCAATAAAGATTTCCAAACCGAAAACCTTACCTCAGCCCATTCCCCATTCTAAATCCTCACTTAACACAACCGGAACAGGCGCCACCTCAAAAACTACCAAACAACGGGCAGTGCAAATCATCCTACGAGAGACGGACAAATGGACTCTACTGAAGAGACTAATTAGACAGAATAACATCAAAACTGTTTCAGCAAAAAGGGTTTATCTAGGTATCCAGATAATCCCTGAGACGACATATGACCACCGCAAAATTACAAAGATTTTGACCGAGAACAAGTGGCAATACTACACCTATTACCTCCCGGAGGAAAGAAACCTCAACATTGTAATCCGTAGCCTCCACGGCCTAGAACTTGATGACATAAAAATAGACCTAGAGTCCCAAGACTTCCACCCTCTAAAAATATTCTGGCCCAAAACCCAAACTGGCCCCTTTAAACTCCTTAAAGTTCTCCTTTCAAAGGAGGAAACAGCCATATACAATATAAAATCGGTATGCAATCATCTGCGAAGTTGAGGCCATTAAACCTCGAAACGGCCAGCCAATGTGCCACAACTGCCAACAGTTTGGACACTCTTCGGGCAATTGCCATGCCCAGGCTCGATGTGTGAAATGTGACGGGCTTACATCACTTCACACAGTGCAAGAAAAAAATAGAAGAAAAGCCAAAATGCGTGAACTACGGCGGAGAACACCCCGCAAGCTATGGGGGTTGCCCGAAAAACCCAAAAAATGTCAAGAAGACATTCGCACGGATCGCTGCACAAAACAAACAGCCTACACAAACACCGACGATCAGCACCTCACATGCACACAAAACCAACCAAACACAAAATCACACGCAAACAATAACACCGCCAGACATGCGACAATTTTTTGCCAGCATGCAATCTCAGTTTCAACTCATGATGAAAGGCATGATGGCAAAAATGGTCCAGGGCATGTTCGCGACACAACTCACCACATTTAAACACAAATGAAGCAGTTGAATCACGTCTCTATACTCAGGTGGAACTCTAGTTCCTTGCTTCAACGAACTGGAGAGTTTAGACAATTTATTCTCGATAATAAATTCAAAATTATCCTCATCCAGGAAACCATCTTGAAGCCAGGAATGAGTCTTCATTTTCCTAACTACAATCTGTACCGAAACGACAGATTAACAGGTAGGGGAGGAGGAACGGCCATTCTCGTGAGGAGAAGCGTGAGATATCAACTGATCCATACCCCACAGCTACACACAACAGAAGCAACAGCCATCAATTTTCAGACGAACAATTTTGAGTTTGTGGTCATTTCGGTGTACAACCCACCGAAAATAGGCACTTCGAACAAGACTTGAACACTTTATTCGAAATAGAACGGCCACTCTTGGTCATTGAAGACCTCAATGCCTACCATAGGCAATGGGGTGCTGTGAGAAGTAATCTAGCTGGGACTGAGCTTAACAGATTTATCACAAGCAACAACGCAAGCCTGCACGTACCCAATGAGCCTACGCATTTTGGTCGCACACGCGGAAATATCCTCGACTTTGGGATTTGCCGAGAATTCCAGGCTAATATACGAATAAACGTCCTCAACGAACTCTCCTCGGATCACCAACCAGTACACTTCTTTATAAAAGACGTCTATATAGATGAACCTATAAGAAGAAGGAAGAAAACTGACTGGCAAGCTTTCCACGAACATCTGGCTAACGAAAGTTTCACCCAAGAAATAAATACAACCAATGATGTCGAGAAAATTATAGAGATAATAACCAAAATTATCCTGCAGGCAAAAGAGAACAACACAGTCACAACTCCGATAAGGGAATACAATCCCTACGAACTCCCTCGCGATATCAAAATTAAAATAAGCAAGAGGAATCAACATCGGAGAAGAGCTAGGAGCACGGGTGATCCTAAGATAAGAACGAAAGCTAACCAGTTGACAAACGAAATTCGAGACCGCATCCACCAGTTTCGAAATGAGCAATGGGAGACTTTCATGCAGATCCTCGAGCCTGGCGAGAATGCCTTCTGGACGATTTCGAAATACTTCCGGACACGGAACAAGGTAGTTATGCCACCAGTACACGGCCCAAACGGAATAAAATACGACAAATCCGGTAAAACAGAAGCCTTTGCAGACACGCTATAGATCAAATTCCGCGAAAATACCTCCTTGGACGAATACCTTGACGAAGAGGACGCCATATTAATCAAAATCAGAAACCTTCTCAAAAATCCTCCACAAGCGAAAGAGGTGATACGGCCACTTGACACACAGGAAACAAAAGACTTTATACTAAAACTTGACAAACGGAAAGCACCAGGTCACGACGCACTTACGAACATAATGTTGAAGTGGCTCCCAGACAACTTTTTAAGCATTTTGACAGACACAATCAACACTATTTTCCGTTTGCATAAGTTTCCTACGACCTGGAAATCAGCTATCATAACAGTCATACCCAAACCTGGGAAAAACCATTCCTTCTCCCAAAATTGGAGACTGAACGAAGTGCTGAAAAACGCATAATTCCAGACTAACAATATGGATTCAGAGAAGCACATTCGACGGAACTCCAACTGATGAGAGTGACCCAGCACATCAGAAACGGATTCAACCGCAGGAAGTCAACAGGTCTAGTAATGTTTGACATAGCGAAAGCCTTTGACAAAGTCTGGCATGCAGGATTTGTCTTCAAAATGCATGAATTCTCTATCCCGCCACCGTACATTCAACCCATATACACCTTCCTAAAAGGCAGATCTTTCAGAGTTCGGGTCGAAGATCATCTCTCGAGCCTGCAAACGATCCAAGCTAGAGTTCCACAAGGATCACCCATTTCACCAATATGGTACAATCTGTACACCACAGATATCCCAACCCTTCCAAATAATGTTCAAGTATCATTATATGCGCACGACACCTGCATATACTATACCTCAAGACAAGCAGAAGTCATCACTTCAATGCTGCAACACTCGATTGAAATTATGCAAGAATATTTCCGCAAATGGAAAATTTCACCAATATGGTACAATCTGTACACCACAGATATCCCAACCCTTCCAAATAATGTTCAAGTATCATTATATGCGAACGACACCTGCATATACTATACCTCAAGACAAGCAGAAGTCATCACTTCAATGCTGCAACACTCGATTGAAATTATGCAAGAATATTTCCGCAAATGGAAAATCAAGACAAACAAAGAAAAGACCCAAGCAATATTCTTCACAAGACGCAGAGTACAACATCTAGCGACTCTACACGTAGACTCCGACACAATATCATGGAACAGGACAGCTAAATACTTAGGACTTACTTGATGACTTGGAAAATCCACATATATAAAAAAAGATCACACTGCATAGGTATCCTCTCCTCCTTACACCCACTCCTCGCATCCGGTCGGTTAAACTTAAAAAACAAAATCCTAATATACAAACAAATCATCAGACCAACACTACTATACGGCAGTACCGCTTTCTGTCAAACAGCAAAAACAAACAAAAAAGCGCTCCAGTCCCTACAAAATAGAGCCCTACGGTGGATTTGCCGAATTCCATGGTATGTTCGGAATGCTGACATACACAAAGACTTACGAATCGACACAGTCGAAAAATACATACGAGACAGAGCACTGAAACTATTTGACAGAATAGACGAGAATCCAAACAGAACCATGGAAATCCTCAAAATTCGAGACGAAGTAAGAAACGGCAAATACCCAAGCCTCAGATCAATAAACAACTAGTAAGCTAAATAATAGTGTGTTGTGTCAGGTTATGGTGAGTGTTTAACACTCACAGACAGGAATGGAGCAAGAGTGCTAAATCGTACTAGCTCCCCGCAACCCATACTCAAGTCGAAACGGAGATTCATAAATTCATAAGTGCTAGGGGTACACACAGAATTGGACTCACATTGGTTGAGGCACCGAAGAGCTAAGAAAATTGTTCGAAGCAGTTAGTCCAACGTATGAACTGCAGGGAGGAAGTATGTGTACCTCATTATTGCAATGAAGGAAAAGTAGTATGATCAGGAACAACATTGGAATTATAAAGTTCGCATGCCTGCTTTCAGGAGTAGCAGTCGAATTTTTGTACAGGATAGTAAAAGACAATAATAAATTGGAAACCTATGGCGATACAATCTCCAAAAGACAATGACTGGATAAGGATCAACGGCCGATACGAGAGCATGCATCCATGAAAAATGAGTTTTAAAGTCAGGTAAACCAGATTTTCAACGAATAATTTACCACGAGTTTTAGAAGTAAGTCTTAGATACGTTCAGTGATTGCAAAAGGTGGAAGAACAACTCAAAGTTGCAAACGTGATCAACAGCAAAAGTGACTCAAAACTACTTGAACTTGGATGGTCTGTTTTACCATACCTATCTCACTCCCCGGATCTTGCTTCAGCAGACTAGAAGATGATTCTTACTTCAGGTGTCGCTCAGGGCTCTTTTCTTGGCCCAGACTTGTGGAACATCTCCTACGATGGGCTGCTGTGGCTTGACCTGCCGGATGAGTCACGTTTGATCGGCTATGTGGACGATGTCACTGCACTGGTCGTCAGACGCACAGTAGACTATGCGCAACTCAGACTCCATATGTTAATGTTGAGGGTAATGGCCTGGATGACCGCTCACGGTGTCAAGTTGGCACTGGAAAAAACCGAAGTGGTTATCCTTTATTCGGAAATTCAGTATCGGGCAGTGCTGATACTGAAGAAAGCTTTATTGGAGCGCTGGGAGTCATCGGGGATGGGAGGATCTCTTTTCTAGCGCTTCCTTCCCGTTAGAGAACTAATTGCCATAATCTGAAGGTGCCTCTAGGCGAAGGAACACGAGGCCTTGCCCAAAGTTGTAAGTCATACGGTTTCAGGCTAGGTTTTCAGGCTGACAGGGGAGGTGTTCAGTAGGTAGTCCAGAAGCATTGCGAGCATTCTCAAGGAATAATCTACCACGAGTTTTAGAAGTAAAGCTTGGACAGGCTCAGCGATAGCAGAAGGTGGAAGAACAACTTAAAAAAGTCATTCTTTTGCACGACACTGCGGGACGACATACAGCAAAGGTGACCATCGAAAAACTACTTGAACTAGGATGGGCTGTTTTACAGATGGTCTATTGTGGTCTGTCTCCGGATCTTGCTTCAACACACTATCACCATTTCTGTTCTTTACAAAATTTTTGGAATGAAAAATGAGAGCAGAGCATTAGAAGCTTCAAAATAAATTACTAGAAAGATGGGGAAGTTCATAGATAACAGTCGTGTTTACACAAAAAATAATATGATTTGCCTATGCATTATGAGAGAAAAATAAATGCTGCCACAAGAGCGGAAGTAACTTATGACATGAACTTAAGTATATTGCAAGCGTTTTGTATGAAATTAATGATTTCATTGATAAGGTTGTTTGGATAGGAAAATAAAACTGTATAAAATAAACATGCCTATTATATTTGATTTGCAAAATAAGAGGAGAGTCTGTTCGTTATTTTTTAAAACCTTCAATTATAAGTTCAATATTGACAAACTGAAGCTTATAATCTAATGAACCTTTCATTTCTGAAGTGTTGTTTTAAATGCACATACTTTGGCTTCTCAATATGCTATAAAATAAAATTAACCCAAACCTTACCCAGTGGAAATACAAAGGAGCTTGATTTTTTTTTATTTATTTTAAAGTCTGGATTCGGCATCTTCCGTATAAGACATTAACAGAAAAAGAAACATTTTTTAGCAATAAGTCTACAAAATTTCTACCAAAATCTAAAAGAATACATATTTTGTTGTATATTTTTTCAGAATCTGCAATATTCATTGGACTTATCTTCTGAAAAGTTCCTTATTTTTTCTTCTTATTTCATTTATTAACCATACACGACTCACCCAAATTCCAGGGCATTATAAATATTAGTAGAAACATAATAAAAAAACGTTCCTTTAGTAGTTAAACTGTTAATGAGCATATAAAAAAAGATTTGTGAGGACCTGCCACTGTCAAAAAATATTGTGATTCCCATGATTGGAACGCGGTATTTAGTTAACGCATTAACTTTTTTGGGGTATCCCATTTCCTAGAATTTATTTGTCAAGTCAATTGTTTGTAAAAATAATTTCGTTCCTGATAGCCTTGCGTTACTACTTCTAAAGGAAGTATAATGAGAATTTCCAACAAAAATGAAACTACTTATATTCTTTACATAAAATGAATGTTTTTTTATGTCAAATTTAAACATGGTTAAAAGTTAAACATGTCGCGAAAACGATGAAACAGAACCGTTTTTTCCAAATTAATGTACACGATTAGTTCATGATGTAATCACAATCCAGACTAACCATAAAACGCTTGGCAGCGTAAACTTCTATATCGCCTTAAAATCGCCATTTATAAATCCATGTTCCATGAAGTAGTTTGTATCTCTTCGAGTAAATCTAATATATATTGTTCGTCTAGTATGAATAAAATATTGAATATGCTATGTCCTAATAAAGTTCAAAATATTTTTTGGTTTGTTGTTTTGACGAAGAAATAGTTGCATAAGGCGTTAACTGCGTATTCGGTTATATAAATCTGCTTAATGGCGTAAAAATCCAAATTCTGAAACGGATCGTACCATTTGGAATGTCATTAAAATAGAACAAGTAACCAAAAACTAAAACCTCGATCGACAAACATAGTGGAAGTTCGCATCTTGTATGCTGCCTTAAAGCTGTCGGAATATTGTCTTAACTCAAGCATACTGTAACTTATTGCATTGAGAGCAGTCTCTTGAGTCCCCTATGCTCTGAGTTTGAGTCCTGCCACCTGTTCGTAGTCAGCAAATAGGAGTAATTGGAAGTGATATCAAATCCAAAAACTAACTCAATTAGTTGACCTATTGATTGAGTTCAGAGCAGATGCAAACAATAAAGATACGTCCCAAGACGCAGCCAAAAGAACCCTCGTAGAAAAAGCAACTGTAGCTTCATACACACAGGAGTACGACCTATGACCAAATGAAAAAACCTCCGGATACAGGGAAGGATACGGTCTTTCAAGAAGCCCATACCAAGGCTAGGGTGCTTCTGTAATGGTTTGCATCATTAAAATTAATCTGTATCAAAGCGAAATCGCCCGAGATCTGCTTCGCTGCAGATGCTGCTGCTCAGCGAGCAACATCACACCAGAAACTCACCAGCGTGGTATCCTGACGAACTCAGTACAGCCGCCATTGTCGCCAATTGTTGTCACCCTTTCAACTGCAAGTTAGTGTTTTGGAGGATGCTGTTTTGAGCGCAGGGAACCATGTGCTCGTCGGAAGTGACTTCAACGCTAGAGGAATCGAATATTGTATACCTTGCTTCGAGTGCCTAGTACAATCAGTGTGCTAGAGGATTACTAGGTAAGCGATTTCCAGCACAAAACACGGGAGATGCACGGTGCCTTTTGCAAATCCACGCCGGTGAGCAATCGACCTGCGGCAAAAGATATGGTGAACTTAACCATGAGAATCATTACATCCACCGGCAGACTTTCGTGTCTCTACGAAGATCTCGGGACGGAATACTGTGTCACCAACTGCATACGGCTCGAAATGCATATGGCCGTATCTATCATACGGTGTATGATAGATACGACTCGAAAAGTTTTCAAAAACTAATCAGGCATTATTCGTGCTACTAGGGCCCTATCTTACTGGCAGAGCAGGTTGCTCCATCATCAGTGCAATCGGAGAAGTGGGATTATTCCTATGGCTGCATTGGATACCCGAAATGCATTTGCCTGCCTCAGATCGGGTGGATATATCAGATATACTGGTACTTGAAAATCGTTTTCAGTTAGCAGTATATCGGAAGCGGATCTTCAGCGGCAATATGAACGGCCGCAACCTACTCTACGACCCGAAGGAAGGCAACCGAAAGATGATATTTACTTCAGGTGAAAGAGTTCAAACAGCGCTAAATCCTCGACCTAAATCTGTGGAACACCAGGCTAGTGTCGGTTCAACTATAGGAAGAATCACTCTTGATCGGCCATATTGACGATGTCGCGGTTCTAGTCGCATCTGAACGTACTGACAGACTCTAGATAAGAAGCAGAGAGACAACGCTCTCCCCTAGACTGGTGGCTAGTCTAGGGGAGAGCGTTGTCTCTCTGCTTCTTATCTAGAGTCTGTCAGTACGTTCAGGTGCGACTCCCAGTCCCTGGAGCAACTGGTGGCTAGTCTAGGAGCATTGTGCGTCTATGACTGTCACGCTCAGGGTGTAACAGTCTTCACCCTCCTTAAAAAAAAGAAATAAATCATAACAAAACCTTAAGAATGAGCTAGAAATTGCTGAAAAATAAAGAAATATTTTACTTTATTTTTCAACGTTTCCATTGAATTTCGAGAAAAAAACAACTTCTGAATAAATTATATAGATTGAGGACATCTAAAGTCGATAGATGAATTTTTCGTTCGATATTTTCGAATTAGATAAAAAATCATAGAAAAAAATAACAGACTAGAGTCACTAAATCAACAATAAAGAAATTTGGTAAGAATGAGTTAGTCACAAGGTCAAGATTGCCACAAAAAATTAAAACGAAATCCAATTCTATTTAAAGTTCAAACAGTCCGTAGTATATACTGTAGTAAAGTTTTAATCACTATCATTCCGTTTGCGATATTTTTTATTTTGTCTCGAAACGTTAACGCCTTGGTTAATTCTAAGAAAGATTCTGATAGTTTTTAGTATTTAGAGCGCGGAAATTCTGAAAAATCATTGGCTTTCTGTTATGAAAATTTGCGACGATTTGTCATATTCTCGATTAATTTATGAGTCGCTTCATTTTCTTTGAGCTTCTGCCCCAGACATTAAGCTGAATGCCGTTTTGGAAGCTTATGTTATTGTGACTCAAAATTCTTTCGATATTCGCTAGTGAGGAATAACGTGTAGAAAGGCAATAGAAGACGGAGCAAGCAGCATATCCAGCATATATATGTGATTAGCTTATGATCATAAAAATCATATTGAATGAATATAAATAAAATAATTGCTAATCGCAAAGAATATAAAATATTGCATTAGAACATAAACATAAGCCTTAAGATACGTGTGAGCAATAACTCGCTGATTTTAACTTAGACTGATTAACTTTAGTCGAACCGAACCAAATATTGGTTCGAATTCAGTAGGATATCGAAATGAATATATTATTTTATTTTCTTCAACACATCAGCGATACGAGGTTCAAATGAAGAAAGCCAAAAGAGTTTGGCATTCAGCAACTCATACAGCTACTTTGTTCATGCCGCCAACTGAAATCAAATTAGAAGATAAAACAACATTTATACCCCAAGAAAAGAGGCGCACAGGACGAGAGATTATACTTACTATTTTGCAATTATCTGGAAGAACGCGCCGCCATCTACGAAAATAACTCCAGGGTGTACGTGAATAAATCTCCCTTGCGAGAAAATAAAATGAGCAGCACGACCGGAGAATTGAAAAAGAACCATTGCGTTGAAACTGAATGTGACTTTGCCGAATGAAAAGCGTCAGATGAATAAATTTCGATCTGACAAACATGAGTATCCTTTTAACGCAACATTGCCCTTGATCCCTAGTCATTCGCTTCCCTTCTAAATTTACTGAATTTGTCTAAAGCCATTTATCTCAGCTAGTTAAATGTATGTCTTTGCGTTTGGTCTTCAGTAACGTTAACAAATGGAAGGGACCAACAACGATGAGTTTAAATCCAGCGCACACTTAGAATAATCCATGAAGGATTAAATGTTCGAATGAGATATGCGTAAAGGCAATTTCTTTGGGTTTCCTTACTGTCAAAGCGTGCTTAGGCCAAAGACATTCCCCAGATGTAAATTTTTTCACTGCATAGCATTTCATGTTTTTTTTTATTTCCTGCATTTCAACCACAATGTTGCTAATTATTCGACCTAATTAGTAGTATGGAATTATTTCGAAACGAATAAGACTTGATTGCTGGTCACTGCGATACACTAAATTATCTTTCAGTTTGCTTTAGCTTTATGATAAAAAATCGGCGTTGATAGTACCCAAATGGACACTGAAAAGCCGTTTTTCAAATTGAAAGCTTCTAAAATTTAATGAACAAATCAATAAGTTTGTTAAGTTTGAACAGTTTCTTCATAGTTTCATTTAATCAACCAAGTGCTCCTCTCGCTTTTAAAAAGACAAGCAATTGAAAGGATCATTGCATTTTTTTGTAAAAAAAAAGTTCTATAAACAATTATATTTGTAACACACTGCTAAATATTTCGTATCGATACATTCCAACAAACACCAGTTTATTCAGAATTAGAGCTATACGTGGAATTTAGGCTTTTCCTTGCCGAATAGCATTGCTTTCTGGGTGAATAAGTAGTCATGTGATAACTTTTCTTCCTCCATATCAATAAGCTCTAGGCTAAATCAAATACTCAATAGTTTAGGCTTGTTGAAAAAATAGGCTTAACGTTGTATTTTTTATCGGTATAGCTAATTCATGAAGGAAGCACAAAAGAAATGTTCAACATTCTGTTTTCACTCTGCTGCAATGTATTTACCACAAGAGTTGTCCAATTCTCGTTTCGATTTACTTCTTATCAAGAGCATGATCCTGTTACAACACTAGTACTCTGATAAATCGATTAGCAATTTAAATTCAATCTTGTGATGTATCCTGTGGAGCATTAATTCATTGAGCCTAAGCCATGGGACGAAAGGATTCACTATTAAAAGGATTTCAATTAGAAGTTTGCCAGCTCTTAAGGATTAAGACGTCAAGGGTTGTAAGACTCAATGAATGGGTGGACGACTGATAAAACATGTACACTATTCCCTCGGACAAAAGACAAGATGAGCAAATGATAAAAGGGAGTGGAGGGTTTGCAGGTCACAAATGTCTACATGTGTAAATACACAGGACAACAAGGCACATTGAGCACAATCGTGTGAAGAAAAGGAGCGGAGTGACGTTAGTTGGGTAAAAGAAATGAGAGGATTTATTGGCATTAAGTAGGATGTCATTAACTTTGAGAGTTGCTATTACGGCCGGCTCTTGATGAGGTGCATGAGGGATAAGGGTCCGTGAAATTTTATCGTCTAATGGGACAATGATAAAATAGCATTCTGTGCATTTATATCTCCAAATTATATCGCTTGTATATATGAAGCTGTTGCTTACGAAAATTAGGTCAAGGACCAGTATGGTGGCTTATATTTTGCTGATACAGCTGACAAATTACATTTATCAATACGTTTATTGGGATCAATTCATAAATCTATGTTCAGGTAAATCTATGTTTCAGTATCAGGAAATCTATGTTCTTTTATTTTCTTATAATCAATTGGTTAAGCTGCACATTGTTATGAAAAAAGTTGTTGTCCCTATCCCTTTAATTGTCCCTTAAAGAAAAGCGGAAGATTCCACTCTTTTTTGTTTTCTTGTTTTTTTGAACTGACAAATTTTCATCTCTAAAATAATTGCAAGTATCTATAGAAGCCTTATATTGCTCCCTAAATCAATTTCCTTACATGTCAATTTTTCCTTATTAACATTTGTCTTCAGATATGTGATTTTGTACACCCAATTCATTCGAGATAATTGAACACTGAAGCAGTAAGCCGGACAGATAGTATGAGATATAGTACGAGAAAAAGCATAATGTTTATAGCACCATTGTTGACAAGCAATAAAACTAAGATCCCCAATATAATAGGAATTCGCCAATTTACTCTTATTACATAAAGTATTGAAGGTAAGGCAATTTACGCCCGGAGTATGGGACTCCTAGTAGCGCATGCTACCAGACTACCCACTAAACACCCCCCTGTCAAGAGACCCTAGCCTGGAACTGTTTGACACATTACTTCGGGCTAGGAATCTTTTTCTTCGTCCTTGGGCGCCACCAGCCTAGAGAAATCTCAGGGCAGGATGGAGGTCTGCTGGAAAGGAGACCCCCCTAGACCCCGCGCCTCAAGGCAATCAATGTTACCTTTTTTCGCTGTAAGTGTTGCCCGAGAGTAATGTGCCACACAGGTCCTTTTGTCAAAAATTTTCAGCATTTCTCCGACAGGGTTGCCTGGATATAGGCTTGCCATTACCTCCCACGAGTCTTGCCGCATCCTATTCCACCTTTCACAGTTGAAGAAGGCGTGACTTGCGTCGTCCCTTTTCCTTGGACATAAAATGCAGTCTGGGACTGTGATTTACCAATCTTGTACAGGTAAGATTGAAAATACCCATGCCCGCTAAGAAGCTGGGAAAGATAATAATCAGTCTCACCGTGCCTTCAATTGGGCCACGATCCAACGTCTCCTGTAAGGCGGGTAGTCCAACGGCCATTAGGGTCGCCTTCCTAGGACTGTTGCCACTCAATTATTCTGCCTCTCCTCTCGGCTAACAGCATATCTAGAACCATCCCCTTTTCTGTCGTAAGTTCTCCGTTGCTCTCAAGCAAGAAGGGCGATGGATATCACTCCTACGATTACCAACGCCGCTGAATCAGAGACAGTGTGGTATGCATACCCGCAAAGCTCCTCGTGTCTGTACCTACGCCAAACGCATTCGGTACAGCTCCTTACCGAGAGCTCCAGCCCGAACCTCAGACTGTACCGGCTGTACAGGACTCATGAGGAGTGGGCGTTTGCTCGGTGTGGGCCCACCGATGTTGCACATTAGTCGACTTAGAGCCGAAACACCTATCACGGCCTCGCGCGGCCGAAAAGCTCATTTTTGGAACATCTGCATAGGAATTACCTTAGGAATTCTCACTCCAGTGCCATACTGAACCCGCGGGTGGTCATCCACTCACTCACTCACTCGACAGATTAGCATTCCCAGTCAGCGCTGCTCATGTTTGAATGTGTGTTCATTGACCAGTGCTGCTGCATCATTTGCATAGCCGACCAAGCGTGACTCATCTGGCAATTCAAGCCTCAATGAGGCGTTCATCAAGTCATATGAGGCGTTCATCAAGTCTGGTCCCAGTATGGGGCCTTGTGCTAGACCAACCGTTATCTCCATACTTTGCCACCCATCTTGTGTGTTATAGAGCAGACTGCGGTCCTTGGAGTAATGCCTTAAAATCCGCATCAGATACCCTGGCAATCGGAAAGAATTTTCCAATGTGCCAATATTACCCGCCCATCTGGCGGAGTTGAAGGCATTCCTTACGTTAAGCGTTACTAGTAGAACATCTCGTTTGGAATCATTTTTGTGCGCTTTGGCTCAACGGACTACGTTCACCACTTCCATGATGGCATCGGACGTGGATTGCCTTGCTTTAACGCCAAAGTGCCGAGGAGATACGTCCCCTGCAGCACAAAATATGCCAGTGAGTCCTCCCTTGATGAAGTTTTTAGAACACTTTCCCGGCTGTGTCCAGCATACAAACCGGGCGGTATGCAGAAGGCAGCTCGGGGTTTCCTTTCCCTTTGCTAATCAATGCGAGACTCGCCACCTTCCAGCGAGATGGAAATACACCTTCTCTCACGCAAGCGTTGAATACATTGAGTAGCGAGTCAGGACAAACGTGGCTTTTTGAGCTTTCATAGAAAGCACTGCATCCTCCTGCTCATTCTTTGTGAACAATGAATATTCCACTGAATTGACCTTGTAGACAGCATCAAAACGGACGGGGTGAGTTGGGAATAGTGCCTGCACTATTCCGTCCACCTTGTCTGCTTGAAGTAAACAGAGCTTCCGTTGGGTACCGAGCTTGCGCCACACTACCTTATAGCCGAGCCCCCACGGATCCCTGTTCACGTTGTCTACAAGTTCTCGCCAGCAGTGTGCCTTACTCTAGTTGATGAGTCTTCGGAGTTCTTTCTTCACTGACCTGTATGCTGCTGTCCTATTGGGTGCTGACTCTTCGTGTCTCGAGCACTGAGCTGCACGTCGATGTCTGTGACACCTCGTCACCTGTCTCACCTCGTTCGTCTGCGATATCTTTTGATCACCAATGTACAGCACACCTGTCGTATCGAGGCCTCCTTGGAGGCATAGATGAACTACAGGCAGAAGTGATCAGGTAAATCGTTGATTCCACCATTCCCTCGACTGGAGCCCTTCCTCTCCCCGCTGTGCCATTCAGAATCACATCGGCACATTCAATCACATTCAGCATCACATCGCTGCGCCATTCAGAATCACATCGGACAAAGTCTCCACGTCCATTTTTCCAATGTTCCACCCGGGAGTGAAAGATCGTTGAGAAGAGCGAGGAGCAGTATCGCCGATCTCGAACGCGATGTATTGGTGGTCACTCGCTGAATAATCCTCAAGTACTCTCCAGTTCAGCGTCGTCGAAGCGAGGGACTCCAGGGCGAATGTCACATCTGCGATTGTTCCTTCGCAGCCCTAGCGCCAGAAGGTAGGTATATAACCGTTATTCAATACCACCAACCCGGTCCTCGACAACATGTCCAGAATGCGTTGCCCTCTGGAATCTGTTTGAGACATGCCCCACTCAACGGCTCTGGTGTTGAAGTCTCCTGCATCGAGTACTTTGCCCTCTGTATTCAGGAAAACATCCTCCAGCGCGTCCAGTCTAGTTTGAAAAGATGGCATTGGCTCATTCGGCGTCAGATATACGCTCAAAAACGTTATACCCGGGCACCGAATCCAGACAAAGGCATCTTGTCGGCGATGACCCTGAATCTGTTGTCGCATCCTGCCCCGAACCCAAACAGCAGCAGTATGGGAGTCATCGGAGAACAACACTGGTGAAATCATGTTTCGATATTGTTCGCTCAGCAGCAGCAGATCAGCCCTCTTTTCTCTGTGCACCTTTTTATCCTATGCCCAGACACTCCACACTTAAAGCCAAACATACTGCGGTCAAGGCTCTTGGAATTCGAAGTGGTGTGCCCGTATCCGCATCGAAATCGGATGGCTCAACACCGAACGGTCTCAAACAACGGTCATAAGTCTATGACTTGATTATTGCATATTTACCAAAGATAGATCCTCCTTCCATTTTGAAAGATACTTTCTTATTTTATACGACTGCATCCTTTTTTCTGCAGAGTTTCTAAGCTCGATGAAGGGTGTGTTTCAGCAATGTTCACATCCTTTGTTTAATAGTCCAAATAGTTTGCTTTTGTTATACTCGGGCTCATATTCTCCTGGTGATAAATTATTATAAACCATATCAAAACTTACTTCTTTACATACTTCATTCGCATGAATTAAATCTTCATCGCGAATTATATAATTTTCATTTAGAATTTCAAACGTGGAATCGTACAATATCTTGCCAATTGATCTTGCATCTTCAGGAATTATAGGTGAAGACTCCGATGCAATTAAATTATTTTCATAAAGAAGACCTTCATAATGCACTTATGCATTTTTAATAACAATTTCGATTTATCACTACATGAATATGATTCAGGACTTGTAGCTTCACTTATAGAGGGGCCAGGAAGTTCTTTGCTTTTCGACATTTTTCCAAAAAAACACCCTTGAATTACGTATCACACAAATAAGAAAATACGTCCGTTCTGAGCAGACTCCAAAAAAAACCAATGAACTGTACATTTAAAATAGAATAAGATGCACTTATGAAATCCAATAACACCGCAGGTATAGAAGGTCGAGAGACCCTTCTTTTAATGTGGAAATCTTTTTTATAGGGGCATAAATAAACGGTACAACGATCAGGTCAAACGAATGAACGTCGAATGGAGTGTTACGAATAGATGAATTTGCAACTTGTAAATTCTTCATATTATTTTTGATATATTAAATTTTATTTAATTCAACCACATGCGGATCAGAAATTTCCATGTATTTAACGTTAAAAAGTTATAAATTATTAAATTCGCCATTCAATAATGTATAAAAGTTCACAAGAAATTGATTGTAAGAATTTATTAAATTTTAATACAAAATCAAAAAAAAAATTTTCAAACTTGAGGAATTTTTTTCTCGGTGACGGCTAAGTAGTGCGCTCTAGGGTTTAAGTATATGAATACTCTTACTGAGTGCTAACTACACGCGGACCCTCCGTTCGATTTGAGGACCCCAAACCCTTGCCGTCTCCTTGTAAGATAGTTTGTTTTCTTCGCCTTTGTTTTTTTATTTACTGGCTTTTGCGGGTCTCGAGTCTTCATCCCTTACTTGGATAGATCTTCAAGGACTAGTCGTAAACTTTATTCATGAATTTCTTTTCGAACTCTTGCCATTTCTCCCCCGTTTTCGATTATTTGCATTTAGGATCCATGATCACTGAATTTTTCTAGATAATATCTCCTTTTGTTGCTGGCCGCCACCAATTTCGTATTTTTTGTCTCCCCGGGTTCCCCCAACGGTGAGAACCACCGGCCACTTCCACACCGGCAATCCCGAGATTCTCTTTGGATTTTTCGCTTTCCTTCCTTCCTGGTCGATTGCTTCGACAATAGAAGCCTATTACAATAAAAATGAACCCTACACTGTCGTGTTTTTTTTTTTCAAATTAATTTAATGTTTGAATATTTTTGAAAGAAGCAATTTAAAAACACGTCTATATGCAATGAACTGTAGACGTAAAATAGTGGCTTGACTCCAGTTATTAAGAAAATTTTCATTACCGTCGACATGCTGGTACAACAAAGTTCTAATAACATTAATATCTAGTTGTAATACCCGCATGGATATTAAGTAAAAACATCACAGGTTTTGTTTTTTGGCTACTTTTTCAATGTCTCCAAAGCTTTGTAACAATGCTTTCTCTTAATAAGGAGCATTTTTTGGTGAACTTGTACTATTGACTTCGGCAAAGGTTTTAACGAATCTGCAATAATATCTCGCCATTCTAAAAAAGCTTCGTAGCTGACAATCCTTGTTTTTTGTGTTTGTTACTTTACATATTTTTCTCGAGATCGGTTTCGGCTACTTTACTGATGAAGTGTGTCCTTCAGAAGTAGAGTTCGACCGTCGTAAACTTCAGCAAACCTATTTGATGCAAAACTTTGAGAAAACCTAGCTCAGCATAGTTCCCTGAGCATTCTCCCGATGACAATAATGTCGTCAAGGTATATAAAGATATAATGTATTTCTTTGGGTCAACGTAATGCAAAGCTGCTGGAATATTACGAAGCAAACTGGGCTACCTCCCAGTAATCACTCATCATTCCTCACTTTGAGCTTTTTATTGACGATGGAAAACGGATGCTCCCTTCATTCTTCATTCACCAGAACTGCTGGTGAAATGTACGGTTTAACGCACGGCGGAGGGCTCCTTGTTTTTCAATTCGCGAGATCATTGCGCTCCGCTCTTCTTGCTTGGCTAAAAGATATCATTTCTTAGTTTGTTGGTTGGGCTCGGCTCCTTGGGTTTCTATGACGTGAGTCAACATAATTCTCTGACTGTGATCAACTTACCCGATCGAGAACATATCCTGGTACTTGGTCTCCAATTTGTTTGAGCTTCGTCGATGGCAGATGAGTTGGCTTCAACAATCTCGAAACTAACTTCCGCACTTCTCTAGTTTCTTTGCATTTTGTTTTTGACGGTTTGCCAATCTGAAAATGATTTGATTATATTAAATGGTAAAAGCTTTGAGAAAGTGAAAAGTCATTACTTGACAAATTATGTTATCGAGTGTTCAAACTGAGTGAAAAATGTTCTTCAGGGTTAAAAATTTTTCAGCAAAGACCATCAAATTGTTTATCTTTGATTCATCCATAAAATGTTCAGTCTGTTATTAATGGTTTCGAGAGGTTCCGAGTGTTCACTCCAAAACGAAAAGAAAAATAGTGCGATAATGTTTAATTTCCTTCTTTAATTAAAATTTTACTTCACATCAGACAGTCTATTTAAATAATTCTGTTTGAGTCTTCAAACACAATTCTGCGCGACAAGATAAGCATCTTCTCCGTAACAATTTCATTAAAATGCTGAAAAAACAGTGAACGAATATCTAATGTTGATTTCTCCCAACAACAAATGCTTTGGCAATAGATCCTTGCAACAAAGAATTCCCTGCTCCTGTTTGAACACACAACTAAGTAAAGCATTCTTGCATACTCCTGTACGTACATTGTTTCCGTGAGTTGCATGCTATGTAAGTCCATTTACACAGTAACCTCGTCTCAATGGCCCAGGACTTCAACTCATGGTAAAACTGATGAATAATGGATTTGATATCATTAAGAAAATGTTTACTTGTACAAATTTCAATTATAGACTTGGCATTTCGTTCGACCTATTGCTATTGCTGTTGAGGTTGGTTTGCTGAGGAATAAGTTGAGGCTTTGAATTGAAATGGTTGAGTCAATTGCCAGAGTATACTGCAAAGTGACCTGCACAGTATGTAGTAAATCTGGATAGATTTCACCGATATGTGAAAAATGTGAATATGAGGTCATAAAGGAAACTAGCTCTTAATGCTCCTTGTTGCCTTGCAGCAAGTACTCCAAATTCAAGGAGCTATCATTTGGGTCATACTACCCTAAGAACAACCGATAATTGAAAAGATAATAAGACTTACGACCTGGGTTATACGATTGGAAAGTGCTCTATTGGGGCATAGAATAAAGTGACAGTAGGTCCTCCCTATAGACATTACGAAACTACAGCTTTCACGTTCTGAAATCGCTTCACTCACATTCAACGGTGAAGATTGTTCCGGAAAATTACGAAAATCAAGCCGGAATTGATTTATCAGCGTGATCTGTTTGCCAATGAAATTGCGTTTCAGCGAAGGAGCCCCGATAACGTAGGTCTACATATGCATGTTCATAGGTGCATATGCGACTATAGAACATAACACAAGGGAGTATGAGAAGCAAATTCATGTTTGCAAAGGTTCCAATAAGTTGAAATTAGTTAATTAATATCTGAAAACCATCAATCTCTAAATTTTCGATAATATTCAAAAACCGTAGTGGAATGTTACTTAGCTTACCAAATATAAAACCTACTGAAAAATATCAATTTTTCTCTGGGGGTGTACACTCAACCACGCACCGCAAGAGTAGATTCATGGGGTCTGGCAGTCCCCACCTTACTTTCAAGTTCAAATCAAATCGCCCGCTCACTGGCAATTGTATTTCTGGTAGCGTCTGTTAGTATTTTGTGACTCCCTCTACAAGTTATTACGGTAGTTCATCCCATAGTATTGTCTGGGAAACTCGGCTAACATGGGTGGGTGGTTGAGTGTCTACTTAACATACTCATCGGAACAGACCCAAGCCTGTGCTCACATACTTCAACTCACATACTGCCTGTACAACATACTCATCGGAACAAACCCAAGGGAGGGGGTAGCAATCCCACACAATACTGCATTTAAGGTATAATGTTGGACATTATATGAATGTTAGATGTCCAAAAAACTTGATTTTCTTTCGGTACTCATATCCTTGTAGGGCACAAATTATACCACTACCACTACGACACGATCACGCTACAAAGCAGGCTTCAGGATTTCTGTCACCGCAAAGGGAATACTAGTCGACAAGGATACTCTTGAAACCCAGCATTTTTTTGGAAGTGCCATCCCCTCAGCTAATTGAGGATATGGAGGTTGCCACTCTTACTGTGAAAACAATCGTGACTGAACCTGAACCACGCTTTAGATAAGGAATGGTAGAATTCATGCTTTGGGCTGGCGCATATGATGGTTTAGACCTAGTTGCTTTGCACGGTAGTGGAAGTTGCGGCGATTGGGTGCAGCAAAAAAATGATGCGCACGCCAGACCGGCCTTGAAAAGAAGACGGAATTCCGCAGGTCGTGACAAACATCCGCAACACTTACGAAAACAAAACGAAATGCCTATGAGAATGACTGCGATGACCGCGAGCGAAGCGAAGTGAAGGATGAAATAATGGCGAACCATCCTGAGGTCTTTGACCACGGCGAATGTAGAGAGTAGTGAGCATACATACGAATCCATACAAATACTAGCAAAAGTTAAGAACTGGCTCCTTGAACTAGACGAGCTCCTTGATCGGAGGAGTTGATTTACGGCTGAAGAGAACCAGAAGAGCATGCGCAGATTCTTCCGCATCCAAAAAAGGAAAGGAAGTTTCGTACACAAAAAACTATCGCCTGAACAGGCATTCGGTAGTACATGGAACTTTGAAAGTGACAATATGAATGTTAGGAACTGCATAATAGAGAATGTATTGGAGCATGCGTCATTGCATGCCTCATAATTTTTAAACTCCTCAAAGGTATTTTTCCACTGCAACCCATTAAAATGATGGGCAGTATGATATGTGGGAAATCATTTGATAGCAAATAACATCTGATAACAAAATGCGGTTTTCAGGCATTGAATGATCTACAGCAATGATCTGTAACTGCGCCAAAACTATTCTCAATTTTATTGTCTCTCTCATTAATTGTACTTGCTGATGACTTGATCGATGATTTATATGGCCGACAGAAAAGCTTCACTTCTCCAAAAACAACTTCACGGAGTGTTTAACGATATTCAGTTCTATACGAACAACTGGTGAATGGAAGGGAATACGCAGAAGTTTGAACCAAATTTCTTGCGTGCAATACTTCGTGTTGGTGGTCAAGCTCTAAAAAGAAATCTGAAAAATATCCGCATTATGGCGGGCGATGGTAGCTCTGAAAGGGTTCCGTATAAATCCAGTACGATACCTCAGTGTTCATCCAGATCAGTATCTGATTTCAATCGAAACGTGAAAAGCATTCCAGGTAAGACACGAATGGTTTTCATACCGCTTCGGAAACTACGCCATTTCAGAAAGGTAGACCAAAGGGAGAGATAATCTACTGCAAACCTCTGATTCGGTCAAGGCTACCATATGGGTTCCAGATCTATTATAACCAAATTTCTAACATTACTCTAGGTCTACAACTTTACCAAAGAAAATGTGTTCGTGCGAGCACTTGCCTTTAAATTTAAAATAAAATAATCATCAGAATTCCGTCTTAAATAATCATCAGAATTCATTGTTCTGACAGACAATTATGTCGGCCATAAAATTCAAGCATCGAGGTATGAGGTAGTCGGAGAGAGATGGGGAGTTAGAATCCTGGCTAGTGTGAGACATGAGGAGCCCGGAAGCTCCCTGGATCCTGCTTTTAATGGCGCGGCTCGCTGGAAGTATAAAAGCTCGCAGTTTTCGGCATTGGTTGGGGAGGTCATTTTGGTAGGTACGTTCATAGGGAATTCATGTGCAATGCGAAAGCTCACATGGCATCCAAAGAGGACGTGTGTACAGGGAAGACTAGTATGTTACCTGAGTATGAGATTGCTTGGAGAAGATGGGTGCTGACATGTGCTTGTGTAAGAGTTGTTGTGGCGGAAGAAATGGAAGGAGTGAGGGGTGAGAATTAGAGCAGGCGTTGGCAATTCGCACTAGGAGGAGCCTTTGCTCAAAAAGTTTGGATACAATACGCATCAATGGGGTACGGCAGTGAACTATTGGGAGATTGTATAAGAGACCTATGGCCAAAATGGAGTAAAACGTTTTTTCTGTGTAAATTGAGAAAGTCACTAATATTTTTCATCAATTTTTCTAAGATCTTAGAGCAAATATATTGCTTTATACTTATTTTGTCACAGTTTGCCTAATTTTTTCTTATGAAGAGTATAAATGTTAAATTTTTGAAATTGATCAAGTAGATGGGTAGTATTACCTGACTTGCGAAAAACCCTCGTTTGAAAAGCTAGAGGCTATGTTACTTGGTGAAGAATTTATAATGCAGCACTCTTGGTATCCTCTTAAGAATTCGTTTGTTCGAAGAGGATCTCTCCCTTTAAATGTGGGAGGAATTTAGGGAGTAAGCAGTAAGCTTCTTTCCTTTTGTTGTGAGGACTTTTTTTGAGATCATCAATGCCCCGTGAAGGCATTGATGACCTTGAATACATGATTGGAAGGCTGTACATTTATCAACATGTCCCTGAAAGGTTTATAATTTGAGTGTGCACACTTTCCCTTATGAGTGTCTCCAGATAGTTTAGTTGCCACTTTTGTGTGAGTTATTCCGGATTAATTCGATTAAAGCTTTTGTGGAAGATCTGCTTTAGGTGTTGCTGCCATCCAGCACTAGTTCGAATCAAGTTTATTGTGTGGAACGATATGTTACCATATTTGAAAATACGGTAGTCTTATTTGCTGCATATACGAGGTGCGGTTGAAAAGTTCACGGCCTAGTGTACTTAACGATGCGTTATTAGCTTGTTAATCATGTCACTAGTTGAGACACTCAGTAGTATTATAAAAGCAATCACTAATAAAGTTTGCACTCATAGTTCAATTATTTATCGAACAACAAGCATCACCATGTTAGCCGAATCTGGAAATTCTCGGAATTTTGAACACCGCGCCGTGATAAAACTCTTTGTAAAGAAGGGAAATACACCGAAAGACATTTTTGAAGAGATGTCATCGCTTCTTCAAGTTTCTGCGCCTTCATACACGATGGTGAAAAAATGGGCCTGATTATTTCAACAAGGACGAGAGATCTGTGAAGACGACCCTCGCCCGGGCCTCCTTGTTATGGTACTGACCAAAAAAACGATACTGAACGGAAAAAATTGTTCTGACTCACCGCTCACAAGCAACGTCGACTCGCAAGTTGCAAAGATTTTGGAGCTAGTGGGCGATAACAAGGAAGACATTTGGCAACGGATAGTCACCGTCAATGAAACATGGATACGCCAATATGATCCGGAGCCCATGGCATGCCTAAAGAAGGAGAAAGGCTGCCGAAGAAATTCATTGACTAAGGTTCGCGAGGCTATTGTACAGAAATAACGTGGGAAACTGACGGCCGGAATGCTCTTTCAGCAAGACAACGCGCTCGTTCACACCGCACCTGTTGCAAGGTAAGACCTGAATGACAGAACTAGCACCTAGCAATTTTTTCCTGTTTTGCAATTTGAAAAAGGACTTACATGGGCCGGAAATTTGTAGATGACAACAAAATGAAAGCTGCGGTTGATCTTTATTTTAAAGAGAAAGATACAGAATATTTTCTGGATGAAAGACATTGTATGCGAGATGTGAGAAAGGTTTTTCTCTTGAGGGAGATTATATTGAAAAATTAAAAAATAGAAACGAATTATTTTCTTTCATTAAGTATCTAGGCCGCGGATTTATCAGCCGTTCCTCGTATATTCATAAAGCTAGAGTGTTTGAATTAAATCATGAAAAATCTTGAGAAATTCGCATGCAGTCTAGAACGCAATCATTTTCGTGATTTTATATCCATGTGGGATTTATAATAGCGCCCACAGATTAGCTATTGAAGCCAAATGAAGAAATAAATTTATGCGAAGAAAAATATTAAAGAATGATTTAAAAAAAGATTGAAATTCGCGAAATTCGTTTTTAGATAAAAAAAACTGATGGAACCTGTGATTATCCGAGATGAGAATAAATTCAATATTTCAGGGTAGGGATCAGGGTATGGATAAAAAACAATGAGGAAAGCTGTTTATTCGATAAATTTGATCAAAACTTCCGAACCCATGAGTCTTCACTGAGTTAGCTTAGGAAGGGTATAAATCACTTACAATGTTGTAAGTGAAAATGGATAAATTGATCTATCAAAACTCCTAGAAATCAGGAAAAGTTAACAAAGAATTTGCGCAATACTGTTCACTTAATTTGGGTCGCAATTACCACTCTCAACAGGACAATGACGCAAAACATGCATTGGAAGTTTTTCGTATGCAAACCTTGTGATCACTTCACCACGAAAAACTTTTATAGCTTTAACCAAATAGGTGGATAAATAAGTAATTCATAGCAGGTAAATTAATCATAAAGTTACATCTAATCTCAATTGAAGTTAGTAGTATTCAAACAATGGGCGTAATAGAGTCGCATATTACTTGGAAGCAACATTTTTCGTTCCATAATAGGAGATCATTCCCCAAAATGAGTATCCTTAAAGAAATCAATACTTATAAAACCATGTGTCTACAACGAAGTTGATGAATAATTATTAAGCGAGTCCATAATTTTCTCCCCTGGAATTCAATTCAATTTTATTTTATTTCAGTTCGTCAAATTTCATTCTTGTAACATTTTCCTTTATTTAAAATTGCTGTAGTAACATTTCGAGTTAAAATTATAATAAACATAATAAAAGCTCACATTGTGTAAAAATTTTTAAGAACTTATTGCTTATCAGTCCAAATACGAAAAAATCAGAACTATGCTCACAATTATGCCCGGCACTATGTATTTCGTTCGCAAGCATTTGTTTCTTTCTTGAATCGTCTTTGCGTTGAAATCTTAACATTTTTTATAAGTTTTCATTTTATATTAGTGGTCAGAACAAGTCATCCTGAGGACGGTGACTACTTATTACAAGCTTCACAGAGTGAAACTTACCAAATTGAGAAATCGGAAGTCGAATCAAAACGAGAAGTAAATCAACTGGTCGTATGCATACGAAGACAATGATGTCAAGGAAGAACTCCAAGCTATCCTAGGGGAGGATGTTTTGGGAGCCAAAAGGTTCTCAACGGTGGCCTCAAGGAAGGAAAAGAAAACTCTTTCTTCCTTCCTTATTCAATTTAAGCCAGACTTTGACGTCAATAAGGCTACGAACGTAAAAACGCTCCTTCACCAAAAGGTACAATGGGAGCGTTTGACTAAATCAAATACCTCGCAGTGTTTCAATTGCCAACGATTTGGACACGTAGCTTCAAATTGCGGAATGGAACCTCGTTGCGTCAAGTGTGACAAACACCACCAGTCAAAAGACTGCTCTATTGAAAAGGAAGAGGGAAAAGATGCAATTTTCTGCGTAAATTGCAACAGCAAAGGCCACCCCGCGAGTTTCAGGGGCTGTCCCAAGGCCAAGGAGGCTGAGGAGAGAAGACGCAATCTCCAAACGAAAAAGGAGGAACGGAGGGACTTCGTCACTGCTTCCTTAAAAAACACTATTCGAAATGGTGTCTCATTCGCTAGTATTGCAAGGGGTGCAGCCAAGCCAGCTGCAACCCAGCCTGTACGGCAAGCTAAAGCGAATAATAGTCAACAGCAGCAAAAAGACAGAAATTCTGTCATGAATAACGACTGCCACAATTCTTTGGGTGTGACTTGTTCACTCTCATCGGCAAAGTGGACTCATTCATTCCACAATATAAAAAACTCACTAACATGAGTGAGAAAAAGGCGGCGTACTTAGACTTCGCCTTCAAAATCTGTTGTCGCGATGAGCTCCATTAAGCTCTCCATCGTCAACATTTGTTCGCTAGCTCCACGTTTCAAAAGGAACTCTATTCAAGAATACTTGGACATGCATAGACCAGATTTCTTGTTCATTTCAGAAACAAGACTGAAAAGTAAACACAAAGTTCACTTGGGGAAATATAAAGTCATAAGGGATGACGACCCAGATGGAATCCTTGGAGTAGCTATGGCCTTCAGGGAGCATCTCAAAATTCAAAGACACTGTCTTCCAAGTCTGAAGTGTGCAGATGTCATTATATTAAGCTCAGTTCTGGGAGGGTTCACCTTTGCATTTGTTGGAATATACGTGAAACACGGATATTCAGGAGGGGATCTCATTGAAGACTTGGAAACAGCCCTTACTTTGTGTGAAAAGTTTGATTTCTTTGCGATAGGGGGTGACTTCAATGCAAGACATCCTTCATGGGGAAATCACGTATCCAATGGATATGGAACGGCTCTGTTCAACTGGGTGCAAGCAAATATGGATCTCATTTTGATTGCGCCAAGCGAGCCGACCTTCCGAAGAAGCTCGTCAACTATTGATTTTTTCATTGTGTCTACCAACCTGGTAAATATCTCCCACAGCTGGAGGAACTTCGAATGTGGAGTAATCGACGCCGAGTCTGACCATCTTTTGGCAGAGCTGACCATAAGAGTGAAAAAGGGTGTAAAGCTGGAGGTAGCAGACCCTCAGCTCTTTATCCCATACAAGCGTATCGACTGGGAAGCAGTTAGTGCTGACTTGAGTGGAAAACTTGACGATATTTCAATCAACAGATCGAAAAATCTCACAACCACCAAAATCGAAGAGGGAATCGTTTGTTTAAATTCAACCCTTAATACGGTCATCTCAAAGATCTCCATAAAAAACTCCTCCAGGAATTACCTTTATAGAGATTTACCACAGGACATTTTGGAGCTTCATCGCAGACGTAGCACCCTCAGAAAACTCAGAATATACCACCGCAACTTGAATGTAGTTAACTGGGAGTATCAGCGGGTACACCTCCTTATACTCTCCCTTAATAGAGTGATCTCGAGAAGAACATCTGATTTTGCCAATGAGAGATTCGAACAGACCCTAGCAAACATCAGACCCGGTGCCTGTATGTTTCCTCAAATTAACAAAATAACTGGCCGTAAGCGCCTGCCAAGAGTTCTCACTTATAACGGTTCCATGCTCATGGATGACAAAGCCGTTGCTGACTCCATCGCAAACCATTTTGCGAAAGTTCTTCAAGGGGAGAAGGCAAGTGATAACTCTGCCTTCAATTCGTTGGTAAAAAGAACAATATCAACGTTCGACAGGGACCACAAAAACTTGTGCTTGACTAGATTTTCCGATTCGAATCCGTCGGACGCTCCTATTGGCAGTACTCTGTTTGTGAGCCCTGAGAGACTCAGGATGCTCGCACTAGAGCATAATTCCAAAAAATCGGCTGGGGCTGATGGAATTTCAAATTTCTTTATAAAAAAACTTCCCCATACTTATTTTGTTCTTCTCGCAATCCTTCTAAACAACTGCATAAACATTTGCTACTTCCCTCAGCAATGGAAATGCGCCAAAATATTTGTCATTCCGAAAGAGTCCAACAATACTGACGTAGTCAATACTCGTCCGATATCTCTTCTGTCCAACGTAGGGAAGTTACTGGAAAGAGTGATCCTACAAGGCATTACACAGTTCTCTGAAGAAGCAGGAACTGTACCGGAAAGACAATTCGGCTTTAAAAGAGCTCATTCAACGGTAGACGCGTTGGCTGTTTTTCAAGCCAGTATAAAAAGAAATTGGCAGGCCAGAAAGGTCGTATTAGCGTGCCTCATTGATGTAGAAAAAGCTTTTGATTCGGTTTGGATCGATGGACTTATCTACAAACTAATTCAATTTGGCTTCCCGGTGAGTGTTACAAAAATAGTAGGCAGTTTTATGAGGGGACGTACTGCCTTTGCGGTGTCTGGTGGAGCTAGTTCTGAACCCTTTGGTATCGATTCGGGGGTCCCTCAGGGGTCTATTCTAGGCCCTTTTCTCTTTAATATATTCACGTCTGACATTCCCGGTATCAGAGATGAATTTAAACCTGGAATCGAGGTGAATCTCTTTGCTGACGACTTATTGGCGTGGTCATCTGAGCACAATCTCCGCTTTGCGCGAACGAGACTCCAAAGGTACCTGGACTCGTTAACTGCGTACTACGGAAAGTGGGGGATGAGGGTTAACGCTAGGAAAAGCGAGCTGATTGTGTTCAAGGACCCACATCAAAAATATGGACGTCGAACAAAGAACATCTGTGATACCAGAGTAAAATTGAACGGGCAGGTGGTGCACTGCTCCAAACAAACGAAGTATTTGGGGGTGATTTTCGATACAAAAAACACCTTCAGTGCTCACGTAGATTCTGCTTGGAAGAAAGCCATTTATGCATACCATCTTCTTATGCCTCTTTTCAGGAAACAGTCAACGACCAGCAAGCGGGTCAAGATTATTGCTTACAAAAGCTCTAATCAGGCCCGTACTCCTGTACGCAGTGCTGATATGGCAGGCAGCACCAAAATGCAAATGGGGCAAGATAGGATTATTGGAACGTAAAATCCTTCGGGCTTGCACTGGAGTGTTCAAAAGGGAGGACGGACGGTCCTACCCCAACCGATATCTATACCAGGAGGCAGATGTGGAGCTGATTCACCGCTACGCAAACAGGTTGACCGAACGAGCTGCAAAGCGTATGGCGGAGCACGAGACCGTCACAATTAGTAACGCGGCAGATAGTCGAGCGATGGAGGCAGCCAACGGATAGATTAAGAAATTAATTTTAATAATAGTTATAAGTAAAATATTGTATTAGAAATTTAACAAAAAAAAAATTTAAAACAAAAATTTTATTAATAATTATTGTATATAAATTAAGATTTCAATTAAATAAATATAAAACGACCAAAAACAACAGAGGTCACATTTAGGGTGTAAATGTTAGTAATAATAATTTTCTTTTTTTTGATATATCAGTAATAATTTTTGATATTAAACAAATGTTAGTATAGAGTTCTGGGCACAGCCATTAGGCAAAGCCCGTAGGCTAAGTATTAGGTTAAGAAAATATTGTAAATAATGATTGTATATAGATTGAAAAAAAAATCACCCAATAAATAAATTCTAATTCTAATTCTAATTCTGGTCGTATGCATATACTCGAATACGATTTTGATTTCATTCCAAGCCACGGCCCGTTCAATGTTACTCATTTAGTAAATGGCCAAAATGATGAGGCCAACTGCATCAGGAAGATGACTTTTACGAGCGTTCTTCATTATTATGCTATTTCGCCGAATTTGGGGGTAACGCTGTGAATAAAACGTTACACTGAAAGTGGTTGGTACAGAGAAAAGAGCGTTGTAAATACAATGCGCATATCGAACAGTCTCCGGACCACTGTGTTGGTGATTACAGGGATAATACTCATCGCCCTCTTGGCTAGAGAGCACACAAAAATTTATCGGTGATGAAGAGAGAGACAACTGATCGACAACGGCTCCTTGAAGTCTTACGAAAATCTAGATGACTGCATTTCTTATCCCGGTGTCGATGCATTGCCTCAGTTGAGTCCATGTTGAAATCTACTTCTGTTTGCCCCAGCTATTGAATAGACATGGATGTTCACGGTCTTGCCTGCACAAAGTTGACACGTCGGGGTACCCCAATGGCATATTTATAAAGGGGTGGATGTATGGAACGTGTACTTTTTCCTTGTAAAAAATGAAGTTAACAGTATGGTGACCTCTTCAGCAAAATTGGAGAACTGTTCTAGAATCTGTTGTCGAAGAAAGGCTTTTAACAAATGACAAATTCACATGCAGATGACTCATTTCAAAAATACATTCAGAATCCACGTTAACGATTTTATGGAAGCTATTAAAATCCTAAATAAATAAGGATTAATGTATCGAACATTATTGACTGATAAAACAAGCACATCTTGATACCAATATTTTTTTTTAAATATCGCAAAGCACAATCCCATTACAAACTGTTATCAATTGTCCAACAAAATTTACCCACTATGTGGTTAAAGTTTAATAAAATTGAAATCAAAGTAGTAGCAAATGGAACGAATGTGTATTTTAAATGTATTGGATTGTGGAGCAAAATTGAATGGACTTAGAAGATTAAATTTCTAAAAGATAATGAATACCAGAGAACTTTGTCTGCATAGTTTCGGATCGGTTTTAGCTGAACATGAAGTTATCTGTGCTTGGTCAGCCTCAACATTCAATTGAATTTTATTTACAAAATTTCCCGCAATAGGATGCATTACACCCAACTCCCATGGTAAATTGATATATTGCCATTGATTTGGCGTTTTTAGCATAGTCGGCTCATCCTGAAGGAGTAAGATAGTAGTTGTTCAGGTGTTGCTGAAGTAAAAGTAAATTGTCCAAATATTTTCACAGGATTTTCAGTTTGAATAGGGAATTAATTCAGCAGAGTAGATAGCTGGAAATTAGCTCATATAAATACATTTGGTATGCGAAGGATATGGTACTGATAAGGAGATGTTAAATTGATTTTTCAAACTACTTTGTTTTATCACCCCTCTTTGCAAACAGCTCGTTTAGGCTGTCCTGAATAGACTGGTTAAGTTATTAGATTTAAGGTTAGACTTTTTAAATAAATTCCACCCCAAGCTGGCTTTATCTATTGCTGTAAGGAAGAAATCTCCTTTCAAATAAACCCTTTTTTATGTGGATTACTATTCTAAAAAATTTTCAAGAATGTCGTAAAATGGAAACCCATCTTACTGAGCAAATTGTTGCTAAGCAATATTTCCAACGGAAAAACAATTCAAGGCGCCACATAAGTGCCCATCTGTCCTAGTCACATTCTCAAGCTATAAAAAGTAACAACGTCGATAAGATTGTCAAAAGCAAATGCGTTCATCAAGTATCGTCAACAGGGAGGATCCAACAACAAGTAGGAATCATCTACAAGTTGCCAAAATCTCATTTTTGGATTTGAAAATTACTTTTCTGTCCGAAACTACTGAACGTTAGGGACACGAGGCAGTCATGTGTTCGTTTGTTCAGTCATTGAGGGAAGGGATTTTACGACCACGACTATTTGACCTTTCGCTTTTTCTAAATTCAACACAGCAACAAGACGAGCCTCAACATGATATTTTAGAAAATGTGTATCGTGTCCTTTCACGATTCATTTGAAACGCGAGTTTATATGTTTTTTGAATTGGACTGTAGGATTTTCAAACTTAGAATTTTAGCTTATAACTGGTGGTTGCTGTTTAGCGTTTAGGATAATTTGCTTATTACCATGCACACCCGCAAATCACTTATGCAAAATAAACCAGACACATTCGAAACATTCCTCGGAAAATCAAGTTTAATTTACCTAATCCTGACCAAACAGTTTGCAATCACATTGTTGCAACTTTTGAAGTTATTGAAGGGAATGCCTGCAGAAGTCATTATTAAGTATTTGCATTCAATTCAGCAATGACGATAGTAAAAAATAAGTTATTCGTGTCATTCCTTTGTAAAATTTAAAAGCAAATTTATGGTATCTTCTTGGATTTATGCAAATGTAATGCGAAACAACTAAATTTCGCTTGCCTGGATCCCTATTGCATTTTTAACAATAAACACAAACTTGAAGATAATAACGACGTATGTGGTATGCTTGGAGTAACTATAGCTTCCTGGGAACACCGAATTGTTGAAAGATCTCTACTTCCAGCCTAAAATGTATGAAATTCATAAAATAAAGCTCAGTTTTGGGAGAATAAACCTTTGCATTTGTTTTGACATACGTGAAACATGGACATTCGGGAGGAGATATGACAAAACGACTTAGACACAGTCAATACTTTGATTAAAAAGTGACTTCAGTGTAAGAAATTTTAATGGGAAAATCACGAATACAATGGATAATCTATGGCTCTGTTCAACTGGGTACATAGAAATATGGGTACGGATAAATATGGATTCATCGTCTCTAATTGCTGAAAGAATCCCGTGTTTGAATTTGTGAACACCACGTGTGACAATCTTTTGCTGGATTGAAAGCAAAAAAGGGCGTGAAATTGGAGGCAGCAGGCTTTCAGTTTTTTGTCGCATGCAAGTACTTCGATTGAAAAGAAGGCATCAATTATAATACCTGCATTTTCCCTCAAATAAATAGAATAACTGATCACATGTGGTTGCCAGGAGGAAATGAGGGCCTTGCTTTCAACTCAATGAACTATGAACCGCATCAGCGTTTGACACTGATGAAAAGAACATGCGCATGGTTAAATTTTCAATCAATATAAAAGTTTACTGAAAATCCTTCCCCATGCTTCTTTTGTTCTGCTGGCAACCATTCTAAACAGCTTCTTAAGCATTTGCCCCTGTGTACTAAACTATTAAGCATTCCAAAAGATTCTTAATATACAGAAGTAATCGATACCGGTTCGGTATTTCTTTCATCCAATATGAGTGTATTATTTGAAGGACAATCCTAAAAGGTGTCACAGAGTACTTTGAAGAAACCGTAATGGCTCTGGACGGAAAATTTTTAGAACAGTTCACTCAATGGCTGACGCGTTCGTTGTTTTCCGAGCCAGTTGAGGTTTTTTTCCTCATTAATTTTAGCATAAAACAACTTTTTATCTAGTTTGGAATGATTTATTTTGCCTTCAACGATAATCTTACAAACATGCTAGGCAATCTGATCAGGGGAATCACTATCTATGCAGTGCGTATTTCGCTAGTTCGAAACCCATTGGTATCGTTTAGGGGGCCGCTTATGGGTCAATTCTAAGCCCATTTCTCTTCAGCATATTCAGATTGAAAAGCCGAGATTCTCATAGTGGCCAAGAAGCGGATCCCTCGTGGTGTTTCCGTTCGGTTTGGAAAAAACAGTCATCAAGTTAATGAATCAATAAAATATCTTTGCATGATGACTGACTCGAAGATATACTTCCTTGAGTGTCACCTTATGGCCAACACCGGGGGAAAAACCCCACGCAAAAGGCGTCCATTCATGAATGCAATGTCATGATGAGCAATCAGTTGTCTTTCACGGCCCCGAAGTATTGGCAGACGCACTTAGCAAAGGGTGGTATTGAGAGCGCTTCGCATGGGTACAGAGGCAAGGAGATGTGTAAGGCAGCTGCATACCGCACTGGCTCGGAGCCGGCGTTGCTGCTTATCTTAAGAGTGATCCAAAAGTGTTACTTGCTGAAGAGGGAAGGTGAGACTACTTACACAAGGATGAGCCTGACAAAGAAATTATTCGACGAGAAATTATTAGGAAACGCGTGCGCTCTCCAGAAAACATAACGGGACATCTAAAGAGAATTGATTCGCTAACGGTTCGTTCCGTAGAAAATAGAGCATAAAAAACGAGGAGGCTAGCTGTTTTTGTTGCAGGAAAATGGTTCCAAACAGAGGGCTGAGAAGCATGTTAGGGCCACCTCATTTTGAGATAACCTAAAACACTTCCACAGCATAATTTCAAACATGGCCAATACTTGGCTAATACATGGCTAACAGTTTAAAGTGATTTAATCAAAATAAGTGGAATCATATTTGGATTTTTAAAACATTTAGCTAAATTTTCGTTGACGCATTACTGCATAAAGATTTTTCTACGGTAGATATTTGACTTTTTTGCAAAATAAAAGCCAATGGAGGGCATTCAAAGGATCCAATTAGAAAAACAGAGCTTGAATAAAAAGTTAAGATTTTACGACGTGCCCGATAAATCGGACGTTATGCCCAATGGAACCACTTCAGGACCAGTGTCTGTGATGGAAAAAAGCAGTCTATATGGCACTTAGAATGAAGTCTTGCATCAAATTTCAGGCACTTGAACTTCAATTTCCCTTCCCATTAATTTGTAGAGCCCCGGTCCATACTTATGGGAGAAATCCAATGTTCTTTGCCATGGTACCTTGCAGTGGATAAGGTTTAAGCTGAATTATGCCCTTAGTGTGGTGGGGTGCCATGTGTGAGAAGCAACCTATGGGCCATATACTTTCCGAGCGCAATCAACGGCTCAGTTTCTTTATTGCAGCTATATTTCCGGGCAAGTTACCAACCGTCAACTGCCAGCAAATCCAAAAAGTAGGCGAAAAATTGTCATCAACAATTCCGGCTTCGTATTCTACTACCAAGATTCGGAAGGGCTTGATCACAGTTATCAACTCTGTCCATATACTAGTTGTAGCTAGCAATCACAAAAAGCTGAGAGTAGAGATTTTCTCTTTTTCTCTTTTTTTGTGTTTTCATTGCACTGGTGAGTGACACTAGTTGAGTTCCAGTTTTCAAAGTTGGTTGCACCGTGACCATATTACTGTCTTCTCATCCACACGCTAACACATTTTCAGATGTTCTATAGTCACTAAATTCTTTAGGGAACAATTCTCGGCAGGCTTGGCGCGGATTGATCAGGTAAGAATCATACTTTGCCTTAGTTGAGAGTTCGATGTAGTGTTTTTTAAATTTTTGATACATTCCTTCAAAAAAAAATCGTTTTAATTATTAGTAATATTATTAGTAAGCTGCGATGTTTCACCAAATGTCAAATGGCAAGTATTTTGATGTGAATAATGTGTGAATAAACAAACAATATCCTGAACATCAACTGTCAGAGACATTGAAAGCTGAAATAGGCTCTCTGTCATGCAACGTCCTAATGATGTTTTTATCTAAATCGTCTGCATGCCTTGTGTTGTATGTTTTTTTTTTATTATTGAGGTAGGGAAATGAAGGCTATTTATGCTCTAAGTGTCAGATCCCAAGGGTCAAAAATTACAGGACTGCCAAGTTAACACCCCCCCTTCTCTACGTGTTATAGTGTCTTCAAGTCACAAGAATTCTGTCTGTAGTGGCAAAGACAAAGGGAGAATGAATGCAAGAGAAGGAGTTTCTCCCTCTTTGACGCCCCCAGTCGATCAAGCCTGCCTTTTTTTGTCGTTAGGATCACTCGAGTGTAATATACCACCGGTTCAATTTTTCAACCAATTTCAGCATTAAGGCCATCCAGAGAAATATTTTTACAAAAAATTACTTCATTTCACTTCATTCCACTACGAAATATAGAGATTACTTGGAAGTGTGTCCCATAGATGAAAAGAAAGTATAGGAGGCATAATCTTTTTCTTTGATGCAGTATACGCAATCTGGAGACCGTGACTTAGTAATTTTTTTTCAGGTAAGATTGTCAGAACGTTTCCGCTCAATAGCTGTACGCTCGTTTATTAGGTAAGCTAATAAAATTAGTCTCTCAATATTCTCTCCTACTTATTATAGCGTTTCATATCGATTCTCGGCTGATTTCGCAAGTGTCAACTATGCTTCCTGTGGTCGGACCCAGACATGTTGTTTGTTTATTTTTGTAATGACATATTTTTGTATTGGCGGTATGTCATCTTCGGTGTGTGATTTTGTCCTCCATATATGATGTCAAGTGCAGAACTAATTTCTGCGTGGGTCAGGAACTAAATGTATACAATTTGAAGAATCTAAGCGACTGAACCTTTTATTGCAAATTCAACGCAATCACTCGTAATCTACTCGTTCTAACCATTTGGTTCCCCTGCAAACTCAAGCTGAGTTGTACAGTTCCACAAACCGTCTGATACTCCAGGTAAAAGTTATAAAGCGTTACGGGGGAAAGCAAGTCATCAAGTGGACAGGGATCTTTATATCTTTAAAAAATTACATTCACGTATATTCACGCGGTATTTCCCGAATTACTGATTCTTCCGGTTGTTCTAAGCATGGTTTTCGTCTCTTTGACTTCTTTCCCGGATTATCACCCAGGACCTCAGTTATATATGGTTGAACTGAATTAATCATTTTCCTGATTGCTTTCACTTTGTTCTCTTAGATTTGCCATGAGTAAGGTCAGCAAAGATGATGGCTTTATCGCACGTTTTTCTGATATACTCCCAGTTCTTTAGCTTCATGTCAAAGATTGCACTGAAGTATTAGATTAACTTCGTAGTTTATAATGACTCCGTACCAAGTTTCAACAAGGTGTTTGTTGGTTTGGATTTTCAAGGCAGCACGACGGGAAGGGTTTCAAAACGATAGCGTACCCTGACGATATCGTTATACTGATAAGTGGAAGTTTTCCGGAAACCATGTTCTTTTCGAGTGGGCGAAGCTGAACGGACTGTGCATCAACGTCGACAAAACGAAGCTTGTGCTTTACACAAAGCGCCGTAAACTGGAGACATTTTCACCCTCGATCGTTGATGGATATCAGTTAACATATCAGTTTAGTAAACAAGGTATAATACTTAGGATTAGCCTTGGATAGTAAACGAACTTGGACTCCTCACGTAGGAGAAGTCAGACGGAGAGCTACAGCGGTGCTTTTCACAATGAAAAGACTTGTGGAAAAACCTAGGGAATAAAACCCGAAATTGCCCACTGGATTTGCACAACAATAGTGAGGCCAATAACCACTTACGGGGCATTGGTTTGGTGGCAGGCACTACAAAAAAGAACCTTGGAATCACAGGTTCCATTAGGAATAGGACAACTGCTGCAATGGAGATAATGCTTTATCTCATGCCACTCGACAAATTCATCTTCAGAGAGGCATCACTTGCAAGCATCAAATTAAAATCCACATATGAGTTATCTAACCACCCACAAACGGGGCATGGCTGCATTTTCGAAAAAATGGAGAGAGTGGCCCCGTCAAGTAAAAGAGAGCTGGATAGAATTCAAACAATATTAGACACAAAAATTCCATACAAAATCAGCATTCCGACCGAGAAGCGTGGAAAACGGTGCAGGATTTAACATCTGGAAGTGAGATTATAATCTACACCGATGTTTCCAAAACAGATGAGGGAAGCGGTCCCGGAATCTTTTTTCCAGATCACCTGCAACTCAACTAAAGTTATAAACTGAAGAGCCACACCACAGTTTTCCAGTCGGAAGTGTTTGCAATAAAAGCGGCTATAGAAGCGGCAACAAACAACCTTAATGGAAGAATACAAAAACTCTCAGACAGTAAGTCGGCACTACAGGCGCTTGCCTCTAACCCCGTAGTTTGACAACTGGTGCTGGATTGTAGGCAGGCTTTCAAACTTTGACAACCCGAGTAAATGTAACACTGACATGGGTCCCTGGACACAGATGTGTAGAGGGAAACGAAAGAATTGATGAGCTAGCGAGAGCTGGATCAGCCGACAAAAATGCCACTAGAATGTACACCATTAAAGTGCTACTAGGAAAGGTAAAAAGAGAACTAGACGAAATCCTGGGATGACAGGAAACACTTCAGGATAAGCCGAGGTCTTTGGCCTCACCCTAATCGCACGAGGACAAAACAACTCCTGGGGAAAAACAGAAATACCGTTAGAAAATTGGTGGCAGTATTAACGGGCCATAATCTTATAGGTCAACACGCCAAAAGAATAGGAATCCGAACGGATGATACTTGCTGAGCTTGTGGCGAGTTGGAGGGAAGTACAGAACACTTCCTCCTAGATTGCCCGAGCCTGCCTCACAAACACCTTTTTTGCTGAGGTGTACTGGCGTATCGGTAATTGGAATACGTGGCGACCACATAACTAGGAAAACTCCTTGGTTTCTGTAGGACGACAGGATGTACCATCTGTAAGCAATAGGACTACCCATTAGGATGAGGAGGACACTGGATTTCTGGAGCTTGTCCTACGATATTCTCGGTTTCCTGGATCTGTCGAAGAATGCAATATTATTAGCTTTATAAATTTTACTGTATTTTATCCTAAGAAACAAAGGCAATGTTCCTGCTGAGAAAGAAATTGTGTTTGTGATTAAAGCGTTCCACAGTTTCTAGCCTGGGTGCAGCAGTTTCTTTAAAGTTTTTAGAAGGTGACATGACGTTTATAGATTAGCATTTCGGTTAATTCAATTTATAATTTATTGAGTTTTTGGCGCAAGTAAGTATTAAGTTTCTTTATTCATTGAGCGTTATTAATTTTTGAGGGAAACGAGTTTTGATTATTTAAGCGATCTGCAGTGTGCTCAGATGTATTGATATTAGTGCAGAGTTCCACTTTTTTTCTTTGTTGATCTACGGTTGGAGCGTCTTCTAAGACTGCTTGTTTCGGAAGAAAATTGCTGGAATTTGATTTTTTCATTAACGGTCATTGCAAACATCTGCTTGATAAGTGCCACGTAAATGAAAATTAAGGAATCACTATTAATTATATGGTTGAGGTCATGCTGGTTCATAATGTGCATAAGACATGCAGTAATATCTGCTCTAAGTAAGTTAATAAGTTAAGTTGCTCTAATAAGTTCCTCTATTCCCAAGCTACGAATAGAGGAACCCGCCAAGGGACTTATTTTAGATGTTAATTTGAAGTATTATTTTAGAAAAATTCCCGAAGGACAGGCGCAATTTGGAAGTGAACTCGAAGAGAATTATAAAAACGAAAATAAGCGCGATTTAGAAGAAATTTGGAATAGTTTTATTAACACTGGCTCAGAAATCATTGATCATCACCGTCAACTTGTCGATGACGAGCAATTTAAAAACTTAGATCCCAAACACGTAACGCTTGAAAGTAAATGGTCCGGCTCTTCGTTGCTTAGCAAAAAAGGAAGTCGACAAAGGAAGCGAAACGTAATGGAACGACAATTGCCCCAACGAAAATACAATGCGAAAGTTTGTGGTGAAATTGATATTATTTCTTCGCAGTTTAACTCTCACCAATTTGGTGATACCCTGAATAGTGTTTTGCGAAACATTATGTCCAATTCGTTTCATACTTTGCTCCGAAAAGAGTCTGAAGATAACATCAAAGATCGTGAGCGAATGTCGGTGAGGAAGATTCTGAATCTATCAGCAAATGGGATAAATTTGAAAAACTGTAGAAGCGCTAGCAATTGCAGTAGCTTTCCGGCCACAAGTGGAGAATGCTTTGAAGCAGCTAATGCTTTGAAGCAGCTTTGAAGCAGCTAGAAGCAGCAGCTAAAAAATAAAATATTGATCTCTGGAATCTTCCTGACCTTCAGATCCCCAAGCCATTGGATAGTCCAAGTATGATTGGAAATCGTTACGGAGAGTGGTGTTGGATATGTCAAGTTTAGCTGTTCTCAGAGAAACAGGATTGCCAGACCTTATTAATACAGGAAAATACCCTAAATACACAATATAAGCCATATCATTTTGTATTCAACCTTGCATTGTGACAATTCCACTAAATAATGTGCACAAATGGCGAATCAACCCCCCTCTCTGTTTGTATCATTGCTCGGCGGTATGAGAAGGGTTAGAAACCCGAATAGTATTTCTGTCTTATTGATATATGATATTAAACAAATTCTCGATGAGTCGCCTGCCGGGAAAAGCATTTAACGCTTAATAACAATTGGTTCTTGGAGAATGTTTCAGATTAGCCATTTCTTATATGTGAAAAAAAAAATCATTTCTTCAAATACTTCTACCAATTGTACAAACATTTTTTTATTATCCGTAACAGCTGAAAGAATATCGAAAAACGTTTGTGAACGTACATAAACACTAAATCCCTGAAGTGTAATTCAAGCGTCCTGTTTGAGAATTCTCCGCATGCCAGTTGGTCATAAGTTCGATTCTTAAGTGAGGATGATAATACACCCAAAATTATTTGAATCTCTCAAGGGAGCAACTAAAGATATTTTCTTCAGCCACATGTGGGGTACGCAGAACACATGATTGTTACAAGTTCGTAAACATTTACTTTCATTGCAGAAACTGATGGAAAAATTAGTTTTGCTTACCTCAACCCAGCCAAAATAAAAAGTTTTTCAAAAACTCTAAAAACATGTATAGCATCGTTGCTGATGGATGGGATCTTGATAGAATCAATAAAGAAATGTTTAAGTTTAGGGTTAGCTTGAGCAAAAGTTTTAATAAAATTGAAATAACGTGTTTCCGTGTTCCTCAGCAAACATCCTCCTATATTTAGTGTACTTCCGCATTTCTATAACTTCATCTCATACCATCTTAGCCAGTCTGGTACTACTTACTTATGTAACAAATAGGAAATTAGCTTGGAAAACAGGTTTCCGATTAATAGGACATTGCAACTTTAGGAGGCGGAGGACGATGATGGTTCCAGCACAATTAAAAATTGACAAGCGTTGATAATTTATGGTCGTCCTGTGCTACTTCTCGCGAAATTTTAAATTAGAAAATTCTGTTATTGGGTCTCGTATCCCGAAAACAAGGCTCCCAACCAGAAAATAGCTTATTCGTGCTATCAGATATTTCGGGGTTGTTTCAATGGACGCTTGTTGAGGCGTTAGAAGGGAAATGTGAGCGTTGCTATCGTTTTTGCCCTAACGTAAAAAAGATGCAACGCAAGGGAAATTTTTCTAATTACACGAAAAATTTTCATGAAAAATTTCGTTCGGGGGATGCAAACAACCATTGAATGTGTTATTACATTCAAATCATTTATTTATTTTTTGTCGGTCATACGGAAATTTTTTGAAATTGCATGTTTGAAATTTTTTAATGTGCTCCATCGGTCTGAAAACTTAAGCTCAGTTTGCATAAATCTTCTAATTTATTTTCTTTAATAACATGTCGATCGAATAGATATGATAGATTTAATAGATTTAATAGATTTAATAGATTAGAATAGAAAATCTTATTTAGTTATTATGTATTATGATACACAGCCATATATTATTTCCTTTTTAAATAGACCTTAATCAATTTGGGATTTTTTAAGATCTCATATAATTTAAGTGGTAAAAAGTGTTTTGTTCCGTCAAAAAGACTTCGGGGTTGAAAATATGAGAACGGGCACAGAGCCAGCAAAAAGCAATCAAGATAAATTCATAGTAAGTATACTTTTATTATATTTTATAAATTTCTAATAAATACACAAAACGTCTTGTAAATTTTGTTTGCAAAAGCTAGTAGCTACTACAGTAACCTTTTATTCATTTCCCAGGACATTCTCTAAGCGCTTTCTACTTTATCCGAAGTGTGGTCCAGATTTTTACATTACTATTTTTTTTTTCAAGTTCTGTCTTGCCATTGACTCCAATAAAAGATCTGAAAATGGATGATCCAAATATCTTTAACTGCAAGTTAAAAGGGCTTTTAGTATGCGTATTTCATAAAAAAGCAACATTTTTTCCATGATTTTTCCTCATGAAAGGAAAAAAGATATCGATCTCAATTTTAGCAAAGATAGTTATTAACATTTTCGGTGTACATAGAAATGAATTTTTCAGAATTTTCGAAGGTGTTTTTTGGACTTTACGAATTTACGAAGATTCCCAAAATTGATAGCGACGTGCTTTCTCGAGTTTGGGATATATGAACATCAAAACGAAAATTAATCCTTGTTTAAGTGGTTGTCGCGTGAACAAGAGAATTGATTTCCGGTGAACATAATCCTAATGTGCGCGATGGCCAGACATGTCACCAACAACGTATTAAAAATTTAGAATGATCGGCTCAACAGTTTTTTTAATCGTGTCCGCCATCTCAAAATCCGTGGTTTTGAAACAAACGTTTAAAGTTCGGTTCCTTTGAGTTTACCTACTTTTTGCTGTAGAATATATATGTAGAATATGTAATACATAGTATGTAATCCAAATATGAATCGACGGATATGTTTTGAAACGAGTGGGGAGCCGAGAACGATGAAATACGCCAGAGGGTTGAAAAATACACTCTCTCCGTGTTTCGCCTTATGCGCGTACAACTAGTTTAAAAATTTTCCAAATCACTCTTAAACTTTTTTCATTGCATTTTTGATTGTATTCGAAACCAAAAATTGTAAAGTAAGTAAGTAAGTGTAAGTTTTCTATCGGGAAACCCCCTTCAGTTAATCTCTAGCCAATTATATGTCTAAAAGAGATATCAGGGTCGACGACATTTGGGTCCATTTTTTGTTTGAATTAGTAAAACGAGAAGCGAAACTAATACTACAGAAGTAAAACTTATGTTTGCATTTTGTTTTTATGCAAAAGTTTTTCATCCGTAATATTGTTTAGGATTTCAGGCAATAGCAGAAGATTATGAAGCAAAATACCCAGATTTCTCTGACTAGTGGGGTCAGTAGAAGAGAAATATAGAGGACTGTCCACAATAGACAGTCACCGCTTTGTACTCTAATCATTTGGCACAATATGTGGCTTAAAACTTGAAATCTGCCTCTGAGCTTATAAGACTCTGGTAAGGCATATTCATCTTCCTGAAAATAGCTTTTTCTCGGTGCTGAGATCACTGTAAAGTATGTGAATAAGTTAGAACCAATGAAAGACTGGTACTTTTGGGGATCACAGTAGGTAGCACGCCCTTGAAATTCTTAAATATAATCCTGGCATTATCTCTGTACACGAAACATGTTGCGAATAGATGCATGGTGAGGCTTTCCCGCCAAATGGAGATCAGCATCCATTCCAGGGAGCAAAATAACTACAGCTTTCCTTTGTTAGTTCATACTGACTGTTTATGTTCAATAAAAACGTACGATAGGAAATTGTCGGATACAAATTCAAATGTCATATGAAATGTTGACGATAGTTTAATGAAGGAAATTGAAATTTCTACATCAATGCACATGAATTGAGTTGATGAAGAATAAAAGAACACTAGTTTCAAAAAGCTTAGCAATTGGAACATCATCTAAGTGAAGACATTTATGAAATACAATAACAGCAAATGAAACCAATATTATCACTTATACACAGATGTACATTGTAAGCAGATTAAAAACTCGGATATATGACGATTAAGGCATATTCTTCTTTGATTTAATTATAATTAATTATAAATATTAAAAGTAATTGAATCATTTTTGTGGTAGGGAGGTGAAGGCTGTTTACGCCTTGTGTGTGTGACTCCCAGACGCACAATGCTTTTGGATTACCCATTAAACACCTCCCCTGTCAACCTGAGAACTAAGCCTGGAACCATTTGACTCATTACTGCGGGCTAGGCCTCGTGTTCCTTCGCCCAGAGGCGCCTTCGGATTAGGGGAATCTCTTCTCTTTGCGCAGGTAAGACTGAAAACAACCGTGCCTGCTTAAGAGCTGGGTCAAGTAAAAATCGGTCTCACCATGCACTCGACTGAGCCACGGACTCAGGTCAGGGATCATATGTGCAGTTCACTTTCCCTTGTTTCTTGCTCCCAGGACTGTTGCCAATCGCTGAGAGAGAGATGTCTCTCTTCCCGCGATTACCAGCACTGCCGCCCAGGAGACCGTTCGATATGCGCATGAGATTCGCAATGCTACTTATTTCTGCACCTGTGCTTATCGCTTCTGGTGTAACTCCTTGCTGAGAGCGTTACCACAAAGATCTGATCCGTATAGTAGAAGCGACTGCATAACGCACATTAAGAGTCGTCTACTTGATATAGTGGTCCCCCCTATGTTGGCCATAAATCGGGTAAGAGCCGTCACAAGAGCTGCCGCCTTGTCAACTGTTGACCTTTTTTGTTGGGTAAAACTCATTTTCGAGTCCATTAGTACGCCCAGATAACTTACTGCTGATTTCGATTCAACCAGCTCGTCCTTAACCCCGAATACCCTTACTCTAGCGATTCTCTTCTTTGTCAGGATGACCACTTCCGTTTATTCCAGTGCTAGTTTGAAACCGTGAGCGGTCATCCAGTCCATTACCCCGTATTAACATATTGAATCTGAGTTGCGCATGGTCTACTGTTTGTCCAGCGACCAGCGCCACGTCATCGTCCGCAAAGCCGATCAAGCGTGACTCTTCCAGCATTTCAAGCCGCAGCAGTCCATCGTAAGAAATTTTCTACAGGTCCGGGCCAAGGATAGAGCCCTGAGCGACACCTGGAGTGAAATTTGTACTTCGCCTACCTTCCTTCGAGTCGTAGAGTAGGCTGCGGTCCTTCAAATAGTTCCTGAGAATCCGCATCAGGTACACTGGTACTTGAAAACGCTTTCTTGCGCTTCCAGAATCTACCCATCCAACGCTGTTAAATGCGTTTCGGACTATGTAGGGTCTATCTAGGGACATTGAAGACCTGCAGGCGGATGTAATGATGACTTAACGACATCTATTGCCACATGTTCTCAGTTCTCCAGCGTTGCTTCCGACATCGGTGATCGTGCCATAAGCACTTCAACAAACTTCTCAATATCCGCTTTCTCAGTGTTCCTCCGGAGCGCAGAAGAACATACCCGTGGTCTTCGAGAAGCATCGTGATGGATATGCAGAATTATGTCCTGGTTATCGCTAGCTGAGTAATCCTCTAGCACTCTCCAATTTGTAACTGATTGTGCTAAGCACTCCGAAGCGAATGTCACATCAGGTATGGTTCCGACGCAACCCCATCGATGGGAAGTAGGCGCGTGGCCTGTGTTCAATACGACGAGTCCAGTTCGTGCTACCACGTCCAGGACCCGTTTTCCACGAGCATCTGATTGTGGCATGCCGCAAACGATTCCCCTCGCGTTGAAGTCACCTCCGACGAGCACATGGCCGCCACTCTTTGAAAACGCGTCCTCCAAAGCATTGAGGCTAAGTTGAAAGGACGACAACTATTTGTTCGCAGTTAGTTATACACTGAAAAGTGTAGTTCCCGAACACCAAACCCAAACGAAACCATCTCCTCGCCCCCAATCCTGCACTTGTAGGTGAGAACTGTTCCGAACCTAGATGGCGGCTGTACTAGATTCGTCAGGATACCACGTTGGTGAATTTCTGGTGTGAGGTTGCTCGCTTAACAATAGTAAGTTAGCTTACCTGTCTCTCGCAAACTGTTCGAGTAGGTCTTGGGCGATGATGCTTCGATGGAGATTGATTTGGAGGGTGTGAATCAAGCGCTTTAGCCTTGGTTAGGCTGCTTCAAAATCTGTTTTGCTTCCCTCTCTGTGAGGTCAACTTTGGCCATACCTTGACCCCTGTTGTTTGGTTTGGCTACCCTGACTTTTGCCTCATCTTTTTTAGCTGCCTTCTTGGCAGCTTTGGATAGCACCGTCTGAAAACCCTCCTCCATCGCGATTTGATCGTTCGGCGTCCTGTCTTCGTACTTCCTCCATTTATCCCGATCCCCTTTGATTGGGCTGCACGCCGACCTTTTGGTGACTGTAGAAATCTGGGCAACTATTGTGCTGTCAAATTAATTAGCCTGTTGCTCTTCCTCTGCTTTAGCTACCTGCGTCTATAGTGACCTATTCGGGGTAGGAGGTCTTCCAACTCTAGGACTCCGTTTTTAACCTTCTTGCTAAGGTTCGTTTGTGCATTGCATGTGGCAGTGATGCGTTTAATAATGATAATCGGAATGAATCCATGATAATCGAAGTGTATGTCTTCTGTGCAGGGATTTCTCTATTTGTGCCCCGTGCTTCAGTCACATTGTTGGTGATCGCAACAATCATAGATTTCTCAACCGTTTCGTCTTCCTCCACCGTGTGTTCGTCTCTTACAGTTTGCGAGAGTCTCTGTTCTTTTTTTGTTGGTCAGTCCGGTGTCCGCATGGTTTTCCTGCTGCGCCCGAATGCAGTTAGAATCTCGGGTTGTACCAGATTTTCTACTTTTCGTCCATCCGTTTTCTGTTTCTGTTCCGACATATTTTCTTTTGTATATAATTTGTTTGCTATCATTTCTTATGAATCCCCCCTCTGAGCCACTTTCTCCGCTCGTGTGTGTAGTCGCCTTAATGGTCCCATGGTTATCTTTGCCAAGCAGGGAGGCCATGTGAGGGTTGGCACCAGCCCTTATGGGGACAGGTGCTCAGTACCAGACCGGCAGTAACCGGGAGTTCGTCTCAACCAAACCTACAGCAAGAACTCAATGGTGCGAGCTTCGAACGTACTCCGAGGAATGCCAAGGTTATACCGGGACGGAGAAGGTATGATCGTTAGATTGGAGCCGTTCACACTCGAGTTTCACCTTGGTGCTACCGTGCGACGAAACTAGGTCCAATACATCATATCCTCCAGCCCAAGGCGCCAATTTCGGTTAATCAGTCGAATCGTAGTCCAAAATTTGTTCATGGTCATATTCCGTGAAGTCCTCCATTTCCTTGGGTACGTGCGTGTGGTACCCACGTACCACAAGCCAAGCTTTCAGGAAGACTCCTGGTAATCAGCAGTCCCCCTTCGACAAATAAAACCATTTTTTTTTCTTTTTTTTTTGTTTGGGAGGTGAAGGCTATTTACGCCCTGAGTGTCGGACTCCCCCGCTACCGGACTACCGACTAAACACCTTCCCTGTCACACCGAGAACCTAGCCTGGAACTGTTTGTCACATTACTTCGGACTAGGCCTCATTAATCATCGCTTAGCGATGTCTTCAGGTTAAGGGAAATCCCTCTTTCTGCACGGATGGATAGGAAGGAATTGCGATTACTAACTATAATATTGCGCTACAGAGATATTCCCTCCCTCGCCAAGCGATCCATTATGTCCTTCTTTATAATGAGTACTGTCCGTACGTAATGCGACACACAGTTCCAATTGTCCATTGTTTGGCTCATTTTTCCCGTTAAATTTTCTGGGGAAATTACGCCAATTTTCTCCGAGAGATGCAAAGGGAGTCTTGTGAATCTATAACACGTAATGAACGTATGGCAGGCGTCATCCGTCATCCCCGGGCAGAACACGCAAGTTGGGGATGGTGTCTTTCCCATCTTATACAGGTAAGACCGAAAATACCCGTGACCACTGAGTAGTTGGCCCCAAGTCACTTATCAGCCGTGCGGTCCACCTGCCTCGCGTTTCTTTTTCCCATGTTTGCTGCCACAAGGTTAGGGTTCTTCTCCGTTCCTCTCGGCTGACGGTTTCTCTCACCGACTCCCCTACGTAAGTATACACGTTCCCGTTCGTGTGCATGTAACTTCATACGAACCACCTTCGAGATTACCAGCACTACAGGTTCAGAGACAGTGCGGTACGCAGCCGCTATCCGCAAAGCTCCTTGCCTCTGCACCTGTGCCAGACGCCTTCAGTGCGTCTCTTTACAAAGAGAGTCAGCCCAAACCTCGGAGCCAGACAAGAGCACTGACTCCACTCATCAGTAGACGTCTTTTGCTCGAGGTTGGCCCCTGCGTGTTGGCAATAATGCGATTTAGCCCCCATACCCGCACAGAGGCCTTATCTGCTGACGCTCGAACCTGCTCGAAAAAACTCATCTTCGAGTCAATCATCAAGCCAAGGTATCTGATTGATTCTTTTGACTCGATGATCATTTCCCCCACACGAACCGGCATAACACGAGGGATTCGCTTCTTAGTGAGGACGACAACCTCGGTCTTTTCCAGCGCTAGGCTAAGCCCACGGTCTGTCATCCACTCGCTCACTCGGCGTATTACCGCATCCAGTTTGAGCTGCGTTTGTCCGACAGTATGTCCGGCAACTAGTACTGCTACGTCATCTGCGTAGCCAACCAGGCGCGACTCCCCCGGTAACTGCAGCCTCAAAAGCTCATCGTACGAGACATTCCAGAGGTCCGCGCCCAGAACGGAACCTTGCGCGACCCCTGATGTCAAATCAATTCTTTGCCGGCCTCCCAACGAGTCATAGATGAGTTTCCGATTTTTGAGGTAGTCTTTCAGTATCCGCATCAGATACCTCGGCACCCTGAAATATTCCAGAGCACCAAGAATATCTGTCCATCTAGCAGAGTTGAAGGCATTTCTCACATCTAGAGTTATGAGCAGTACTATTCGTCTCGAGTAATGATTGTGGGATTCTGCCTGCTGGACCGTGCTCACTACCTCTGCTATTGCACCAATTGTGGATCGACCAGCCCTGAAGCCGTACTGCCGAGGAGACAGATCCCCGGCAATTCGAATGGCTTCTCCAAGTCTTTTTCTAATGAGCCTCTCGAGTACCTTCCCAGCAGCATTCAGCATACATAGGGGCCGATATGTAGATGGTTGCTCCGCGTTTCCCTTCCCCTTGTGGATCAGCACGAGCCTTGCCTCTTTCCAGCAATTTGGAAACACGCCCTGCCGCAAACAGGCATTGAAAGTGGTAAACAGCTTTTCAGGACAAAGTTGATGTGCAAGCTGTATCACTCCCGCTGGTATACCGTCTGGCCGTGGGGCCTTTTTCGATTTTAAAGCTTTTACCTCATCATCCAGTTCAATGGCGGTAAAAAGTGGGTATTCTCCGAGACATTCAACATCTGCATCATCGGGACGAATAGGATGCATAGGGAAGAGCGCTCGAACAATCTGGTCCATTTTTTCCGTTTCAAGGACACAGGGCCTCCTTGCAGCTCCTAGTTTCCGCATGGCAAGCTTGTAACCCAGCCCCCACGGGTCTCTGTCGATGTCCGCAACTAGGTTGCGCCAGCAGCGAGCCTTGCTTTCGTTAATTAACCTACGGAGAACTTTTCTAGCCGACCTGTATGCCAGCGTTCGGGAGTGTGACTCGTCTCGATTTCTTAAACGTTGAGATTCGCGGCGGAGTTTGTGACATTCTCTCCGCTTTTCGGCGATTTCTGCCGACCACCAGTACACAGCAGGCTTGTTGTGTCGAGGCCGTCGCCTGGGCATAGAGCAGTCGCACGCATTCTTGATGAGCCTCATGGTGGAGTTCACCATGTTTTCAGCTGAGGCTCCTCCCGTTACCGTCATAGTTTCACCTCTCATAAGAGCTGCGGCGAAAGCGTCGACATCTATTTTAGATATATTCCAACCTACAATTGAGGGTTGGGTTGCTACGCGTCGAGTAGCACAGTCGCCAATCGCGAAAGCAATGTACTGATGATCGCTCGCCGAGTAGTCCTCCAGTACCCTCCATCTGTGTATCCTAGGCACTAAGGACTCCGAAGCAAATGTCACATCCGGTATAGTTCCCAAGCAGCCTCCCCGTCGAAAAGTTGGTGTGTTCCCAACGTTCATGATGACAAGTCTCCTAGCTGCCATTCCTAGGATTCTTTTTCCTCTCGAGTCTGGCAGAGGCATTCCCCATTCTATTGCCTTGGCGTTAAAGTCACCGCCAACAAGGATTCGCCGTTCCGTGCTCGAGACAGCTTCCTCCAGTTCATCGAGCCTGCTCTGAAAACATGAAATTGACTCATTTGGAGTGAAATAGACGCCTATGAATGTCAAATCGGCGCACCCAATGAGCACGAAGCCATTTCCGCTGGAGCAAGTCCAAGTTGTGGGTAGAACGCTGTCACGTACCCAGATGGCGGCGGTGCCGGATCGATCACAATATCATCCAGCCTCCTCCATCTTGTGGTGTTGCTCAGATATCAGCAACAAGTCAACTGTTTTCTCTCTTGCAACCTGGTCTAGTAAATCTTGTGCGGTTGAGCTACGGTGTAGGTTGATTTGCAGGACTTGGATCATGTCTTTGCTCTTTTCTTGCTTAGTGCCTCTTTGAACTCCTGGCACCTACCACTTCCTGGAATGTGAGTTAGATCTTCAGACTTCCATCCCTTATCTTTGCACAAGATACAGCTGGGTTCGTTTGGGCAGTCTTTCGCCTTATGACCGGAAGTGCCACACCTGTAGCACAGTTTGCTTCGATCTGGCCCCTTGCAGTTCAAGGAGATGTGTCCGAAGTTAAGGCACTTGTAGCATCGAGTTAGGGCTACCCTCCGACGTATCCTGCACACAATCCAGCCGATTTTAATTTTCTTCTTGGCCAGGAGTTGCACAGCGTCTTTCTCTGGGATGTCTATTATTGCCGCCCTTTGTCCTCTAGGGTTGGTAGGCGTTAGCCTTACCCTAAAGCTCTCTGCCGTAGGAAGAATTGACCTAATGGAATCTTCTACTTCTTTGGCATCCGCAATGCAGTCAAGGTCTCTTATTTCCAAAGACGCCATAGGCTGCAAAGTCGAGATAACAGCTTTAGAGCCCAGGTGGTCCTTGACAGCGCTCTCGAACCGTCCCTTGTCGGTGGATTCCGCTCCGAGTTCTACGAGGAGACCGCCTGTTCTGGTCGCTCTTACTGTTCGTATACAGACACCATTTTTTCGGGTTCCACATTTTGCCTGATTTGCTTGAGGACCTCGGCGTAAGTTCTCCCGTCTGCAGGTTTGATTAGTAAAGCATCCCTGCGCTGCTTGTTCCTGTTCTCTTTTGGCATTGCGCTGTGTTTCGTGCCTTCTTCCTTCCTTTTGCGTTTTTGGATCGCAAAATAAATTGATAAAATTTATGAAGAAATTGATAAAATTTATGAGGAAAGTACAATGACAGTTCTATGCAAAATTCGAAGAAAAGTTTATAACGAAAAATATGAAAATTTTCGGGCGGCGATTTTCCATACCATATTTCGTGAAAAACGCTTTTAAAGTTTGAAAATCAGTTTAAGGTAACAAGAAAATGAATATTACATATTTACCAATGAATGTTGCTAAGTACACACTTACAGATTTCCACAACTTCAGCTCCATCTGATAGATCTTTCGGTTTTATCTCCCGAATAATTTTTTCAAGCTTTCATTGTTATTTTATGTGAAATTTTACTGACGAATTTTTTCTACCTAAATCCTCATAAATAAGTTGTTTGTATTTTGGAACATATTTTTGTAGAGGCAGCTTATGCCTATAGCTATGTTATTCGTCTCCGAATTTGGATTATCGGTAAGCACACCCTGATTTTTCTTCTTCTAGGTAATAATTATGCTGTGGACTACAATCTGTGGAGAACTCGTAGTAAAATGTGGCAGAAATAGTTATATCATGGTCTCAACAGATTTGTTGCAGTGACCACGTAGGGTTGATTCGTAATATATTTTCAGTTTGGAAATTAAGCCAGTTAAATTATGACGTCCCCTGAGGCTTTGTCCTGCTTATTTCAATTTTCGAAGGTGTGTTCCTATGAATTTCTGAATATGGCCAATGCATTCCTTTTTCTCATTTGCACTATAAGATTAGCAGCTTTTTGTGTAAGAACTTATTGAATGTTTGTGAGTCACTATCGCCAATTTAGGTCCTATAAATATCTCCATATTTTTATAGTGATCTTTAGAATATTCCCTTGATAAAATAAACTTTTTTTGGCAGCTGACCCATGTTGAAGTGCAAGGCATATACTCTCAGCTTCTGCTTTCCATTCTTCGTATTCAGCACCATTTTTTCCGTTTCAAAGTTTTGCATGTTCTATTAGAACTAGATTTCAATAGGTCTTCTGTTGACTTCCGTTTTCCCGTCCAATTATTGAAGATCTTCTTGAACAATGTTCTTTTCTTCTTGCACACCTCGATTACATGAAGCTTTTTGCGTTACTAAAGAAGTTTGTCGTATGTTTTCAACATATAAATTGTATGTCGCTTGCGTAACAGGAGGAAGAGGACATTTTGTGTAGCTCAACAAAATTCCTTGCACCATAACTGGATATTGAACGCGGTCACTAATTTCAAAATTCTAAAATTTTTATCAGTATTTTCAGAAATATATGGGAGTTCTTTCATTATTATAGCCGATGCACTTGAAGTTTGTTTTCAATCATTTCAAGTGTATTGGGATCATATCTATATACGATCATATATTACTTCAAATTTTTAGATCGACGTGTTGTGCTCCTTTAGATCCATCCACTTTCAAATTCAAAATCATTTTAACTTTCTTTCCGTTTATTTCACTACCCTTTATGGATGTGCACAGTTTCACTTTGAAAACCATCGTAAATATATTAAAGTCATCCTGCATCCTGAAATTCACGTTCTTTTACGTTTACTTTTAGAGGATGCGCAGCCACATTTAAGTCAGTTCAGCCAAATGAAAATCGACCAACTTAAAACACAAATAAATAGAAGCCTTTTATGAGTAAGAGGCGATTTGAGTTTGATTCGATTGCATTGCTTTGGATTGCCACTGGAAAAAGTAATAAAAACTATTCTTGTGCCTAACTAGCTTAACGCAATGTATCGTCCTGAGAAGGAGGCTCTGTATATTCATTTTATTATCTAATCCATATATTCCTCAAATTACTTTTTGATTTACATCGTCGAATTTACCTCATTGGTTACAACTGATTTGTTGGGCTCAAAACCGCTAATGCATTGGCCCGTCAACCGATTCCTCGTTCAGGATTTCTTTGAGATGGGCTCCTGGGTATGAAAATACAATCGTTTTTTCAACCAATTTTTCGAAAGAGTCAAAGTGCCCGAAAAATATTGCCCACGCAATCAATTGGGACGTCGCTTGTTATCCAATTTATCACACATTAGAAAGATCGTATCCACATTCGATTTTCTCTTCAAGACCCTTCTTAGCTATGATGCTCCATTTACTCTTTTGAATACGCTGATAAATGGGCTCGATACTTTTCCTTCGAACTAGTTGTTTTTGAAAATCTTCCAGTCCATACGTCGAAAAGAGTACGTGGTAAGTTGTAGTTGGTGTACGCAACAAAAACGGATACGGTGTTCGAATCCGACTGATGGCATTAATATTTTAGTTTATGTTTCTGCTGTCAGAACGTCAAAGAATTGTCAAACTGTGGCAAGCCCACTTTTTCGTGTACCATTGAACTTGAAACGAGATGGCTTATTACGGCCCATGGACCATTTCTCCAGGAACATTCTGTAGCCCTAAAGTCTCAGGAGTAAATGACCATTTTCATCAACAATTTTTGATGAAAAACAGTAGCAAATAAAAGTACGATAAAAATTTTCGACGTTTTTAGTTATCGTCCAATTTTCACAATTTAATTCACTAATAACTTAAAATAATAAGTTTCATCAAAATCGGTCGAGCGGTTTGGTCACTAGAGAGCCTCAAAAATCGAAAAAAAAAATCGTGTTTTAAACTCCCACCATTTTGTAACCCACTGTTATATGACTACCAAACTTGCAACTTCATTATATCTTGATAACATCTAGCTAGTTTGGTTATAATCCAATAAAAATTGTGACTTTTATAGGCATTTAAAATTTGGAATTTTTTCCAGGCGCCATTTTGAAATTCGAGACCAGTTCTCAACATTTTTATTTAACTGCCTATATATCTTTTGTTTCTACCATACAACAAAGTTTCATCAACATCGATTAAGCGGTGTGGTCACAGCTATGAGAACTTTTTTTGCTCTTTGATCGGCCGCCGTTTTGAATTCGCATGTACGATTTGGGATTTTTTGTTGTCAGCTTCATTATACACCTAAGTAAGCCTTTATGTACAATTTCGTCCAAATCGGAGCTATATGTTTTGGTCAAACTAGAAACAACGAATTATGGTCTAAAATGGTCGAAATTTTGTTTATATTTACTTGATACACCTTTCCTGAAAATTTTGTGCCAATCAAACAAAAATCACGACCTCTATTGTGTTTACAAAGCTTATTACATCCCAGATATATGCAATATGCAATATAATTTGAGCTCCGCAATATGCAAATTTTTCTCGAGAAATTTACCTAATAAATTACTTTCCACCTGCACAATAGGTAAACATCAATAGTGAAATACACATTAAAAATTCAAATACTATCCATCATTATGTTGCCTTGACGGAAAGCCAATTCGCTATTTAACGTTCACTTATTTCGCTATTGGCCAATTCGCTATTTAACGTTCACTTATTTACCGAAGAATCGCATTCAAAAACGAAAAGAACGAGAACGACTGAAAGAACGAAAACGCTTACGCGAAGCGATGAAACTTCCAGGAACGTTATTCGTTGTCGTTCCAAGGCAACGCGTTCCATTTTCGTTTCGGAACGTAATGTATCGTTCCGGGAAAACAACGTTCCAAAATAACGTTACTTAAGGAACGTCTCATCTCTATCATATAGTCTTCGCGAATGACAAGTTCCCCCTATCTTCTTCACTACATACTAGCCCTTTTTAATTAGGGAGATAATTGTGAATACACGACTCGTCGCAGGTCACAATGCGTTGCAAGGAAATCTGCCCTTTATCTTGCAAGGAGCCTTAGGCAAATTTTAAATTTTGCATATTTGTGTTCTTGTGCAGACAGACGTGCAATCCACCTTGGTGAAATTTTCGGAATCCAAGGTGATCCTGAATGACGGTGTGTATACTTCCAACACTAATTCCCATTTCTTTATTGATTTTCGCTCGCGTCAATTTCTTTCAATAAGTTCTCGAACGGCTGCAACATTGTCAGGCGTAATGCTGGAACTGCAGCATCTTCGGTGGCTCACATTTTCCACGCCTTCACGACCATTGTTGAATTCGGCACACCAGGCTTTCATTCGTCGCTATCATAGTGCATTCTCTTCAAAATTTTGTTCAAAATTGATTCCAAATTCTAGCTGGTATTAGGCCTTTTTTGGCAAAAACTTTATTATGATACGTTGCACAACCAACTAAAGAACCGGATCGAGCCGTCGGCTTAGCCTCGCACCATCTGATGGTCCCCCCCTGCAAAACTTTCTGACGCTTCGTCTACTTGTACCAAGAGTTTAAAATACTCAGAAGCAAAAATCCTGTTTATATTTGAATACCCCTCGTACTTCTCCAATTACTAGGTTTCCAGAAATTTTCCTAATCTTCCGGGTACTTAATTCATATCTTTCTGATCATCTCTTTCTTATTTTATTTTAGTTATCTCTTCGTGTCTCTGCTCTGATTTTGCATTACTCCTGGATTCGACCCACATCAGAGTGGTTTTTTTCCCCAGATTTGCAGCAAACATTATGCGCTCCTTACTAGGTTAAAGCAAGTTATTTTGAGATCGTTTCACATCAGTTATAGGATAAAATGTTATCGCTGTGATAACTAGCGATTTATGTAAAGCTCATGCTCGATAAACGCCTAACCTGAATGCTTTCGTTTATCTTCAGGTGGTGTAGGTCTCTCAGGATGGGTAGGGAGAACAAAACTGCCTGGAAAGCTAATTATTTCACCAAAGTAGTCCAATTGTTCGATGAATTCCCCAAGTGCTTTATCGTGGGCGCTTACAATGTCGGATCTCGCCAAATGCAGCAAATCAGTACATCGTTGCGCGGCATGGGAATTGTTCTCATGGGCAAAAACACCATGATGCGCGAGGATATTCGAGGACATTTAGAGAATAACTCAGCACTTGAGAAGTTGTTGCCACACATCAAGGGAAACGTTGGTTTCGTGTTCACTAAAGGCGACCTGGCTGAAGCTCGTAACAAGTTATTGTAGAGTAAAGTTCGTGCTCCAGCTCGTGCAGGCGCTATTGCTCCATGTAATGTCATCATTCCAGCCTAAAATACCGGTCTTGGTCCTGGGAAGTCTTCCTTCTTCCTGGCTCTGTCCATCGCAATCAAGATTTTGAAGGGTACTATTGAAATCATCAACGACGTACCAATCTTGAAGCCCCGCGCCAAAAACGGTGCTTCCGAAGCTACGCTGCTTAACATGTTGAACATCTCTCCGTTCTCGTATGGTTTAGTCATCGAACAAGTATACGATTCTGGCTCAGTATTTTCTCCAGAAATCCTTGATATCATGCCCGAGGACTTGCGTGCCAAATTCCAAGCTGGTGTTGCAAACTTCTCCTCTGTGTGCTTGCAAATTGGATATCCAACAACCGTTCCGGCTCCACACAGCATCGCCAATGATTTCAAGAACTTGTTGGCCATTGCTGTCACCACCGAAGTCAAGTCCAAGGAAGCTGAAACTATTGAGGAGTTCATTAAGGATCCAAGCAAGTTCGCTGCCGTTGCAGCTGCAACTTCGGCACCCGCGGCAGCTGCTGCAGCACCTGCTGAAGCCAAAACGGAGGAATAGAAAGAAGACTCTGAAAGTGAAGACGATGAAATGGACTTCGGTCTTTTCGATTAAGCAATCGTCGTACATTCCAGAAGAATGGGCAACGATACTCGTCGGGTTAAGGCTGACCACGATAATCCAATGGCGATTTGTGTTTTCATTTCTTTGAACTAATAAAAGGTCTCAAAAATGTAAGGGTGGTGTACGTGAACCTGTACAGGTTTAAGCCACTGAATTCTACCATTATTAACCTCTATAAATAAACAAGTAAAAATTAAAATGACAAGCAATTCCAAGTAGTAAAATCCTGGTTTACTTATTCCGGAAGAGTTTGATTTGTTCTGGATGAATTTATTGGATAAATTTAAAACAAGGTTCTTTGGCCGATGCGTGAATACTATCATGGTAAAGCAAGCCCTGGTGAGCAAAATTACTCATGTCACTTGGCAAGCTTTCTATGAAACGAGTTCCGGAAAGTATTCTTTGTAAACCTTGATTCGGTGGATTTGACCCACGAATGCTATTGCATTAAATTTTTAAGGTTACATATTCGTCTCATTTAATTTTTATGCAGGATTTTACTTCACATATTTGCTTCAGTTACAGCATGAATAAATCAAAGGATCGATTAATAGAAGAATTTTCCAATTTTAATCTATAAATTGGTTATTCCACAAACACGAAATTCAAGCAAGCAAACTATTTATATTTTGTCCTTATCCGCGTTTGCCTCAAACCGTCATATCACACTGAATTGTATTGTTTTATCCACTATTGTAATAAGACTAAGATCTATATCAAATGCGCAATGTCTTGTAATTCTGATGTAGCCAACAACGAAAATAATAAGGCAATCCTCATAACAAGTAACATAATTTCCTTGCCATAAAGTACAATGTAGACAAACGTTCGGAGAACTCAGGAGGGGATGCAAACAAGGAGCTTGCCACATGAGATTCATGAGCCATGTTATAAACAATACGGTACGTTAAATGTGCTCAACTCGCGATACCATCTTTATCTTTGGTTTGAGCCACATTGTGCACAATTTTCCTAACTGGAATCGCGCGGCATGAGGAAACAGCCATTTGCATACCTTCAGACTGGTTCGTCATTTTTGAGAGCTTAGTTTTCTGAATTTCGTCGTGTGCTTGCCGCTTATAAGCGGCTTAACATTCAAGAAGTAAAATTGTATTGTGGCATTATGCATACCTTGGTACCGCGACAGAATATGCAAATCTCATCGGTGGTCTAATAAGAAAAGAAGGACTTCACCGTAGAAGAATAGAGTTTCCCGTCGTACCTCTGTCTAGTGAAATATATGTTACCTGTTACAGGCTCCATAATTTTGATCATGTATTTGGCGGGCATAAACATTGCATTAAATGCTATTTGATGTGAACTGTTGAGGTACTAATTTACACTTGAGACAAAAAATTAGACCATTGTTCAACATCTTCGTCCTATGATTAGTAAAGTTTTTTTTCGAACTATCACGATGATACATTGTGTTTGTTTGAATGCATTGAGCCTGCAATGAAAGGATTTGATGGGCAATGCTAACGTCGACCCAGGACAACATTTTCAACACGTAAATTTAAAAATGGTTCAATTACCATCGCTGCAAATTTCATCCCCATTCAATAAAGTTTTTTGTGTCGTTGTGGTCTGATGCAGGCTAGGTGGAGGTGAATTTTCCGTAGAGTTACTCCTTATTTCAATGCCTGCATCTTCAGGAAAGCATTTTCTGTATGGGTGATTACAAATTCCCCATAATGCGAAATGCAGGCACCCCTAACAGAATTTCCATGGCTTTTAAACAAAATACGGAATGGGAGTTTACCCACGTCGCGAAGGTGAAAGCCGTCTCTCGGCATTCCATTACATATTCCTCTTTAAGAGGTGGTAAGCGCTTACCATGTCCATACTTTACTTTTTAACGAATTATGCAATGATATTTAACTTTTCCTTACTTTCAGATGAACGTGAAGAATTTCTCCAGCTTAAAAGTAACATAAAATTATCATATTTCATCTGTTATATCTTATACATTCTGACACTTAGCTGTGACACTATTGTATTTAAAATTTAGGGGGAAACATCGACGCTTCACAATGCAAGACACAGCAGTGATGTACAACAGTATCTCCAATCTGGAGGACGCTTAGAATGTCAAAATTACTTTTGATATCCGTGATACTTCCAAGAGATATCCACTTCATGTTTCTACAGTTATTTCTAAACATCCTGCTCGATTGCATTGACAGGCTAGATTGCCGACTTTACCTACTCATATTAAAAATGAGAATCGTACGACAGTTCCAGCGATGATTCCATAAGTTGTTATATTGTAGGGCTCCTACTTCTAGTTTTCTTAAGAATTTCATCATCATTCTCTCGTTTCTCGCCCTTCAGCTTCCTATTTCCTTTTCATAGCTAATGGCCTTGTTCCACCAAGTTAAGTTGCTAAAGGCGAAAAAGTTTAATTCATGAATATGTGCATAACTTTTCAAGTCTGCCCTTTTTCATTTGCGACGCCATCCTTTCATCTCTTTTTTCTATTTTATCTACTTTAAGACGATGACTTTTCGAAATAGGAACGGAGTCTCTTTCATTTTTCGTTTTCTCTTGTGCAAGGACGACAGAAAATAATGTTTTGCGCTTAGGGCAAAACTTTTGAATTTTCTTTCATTTCAGTACACTTGACTAAAGGAGGCAGGGAGTACTTTCTAATTTTTTTATACATTTTCAATAACATGAGGCAAAACAAAGCAAAGGGCACAGTAAAGGTAATTTAATTCTGCAGTCAAGCATATGGGACGCAGGCAAAAAATACGCTTGACCGATGCAGGCAGGATTTACATGAGCAGGAGAAAACATGCATTTCAGAGAAAAAAGTAAGGAACTGGCGTTTTTCAGCAGTATGCATGTTCTTGAAAAGAAAAGGTTATGGCTCAATACTATACGATGGGATACAGCGGTGAAGTGAAGAAAGAACTTGACGCTGCTGCTGCATATATTAAAAGTCTCTGTTATGTGAAGTACTGAAGACACACATCACCAAAGCATTAAAATAAAGACACACAAGTTCAAAGCATTAAAATAAAAAATAAAAAATTAGAGTTAATGAAGAATTGACAACTCTACATTGAAGCCCTCGTCAGCTTGCATACTCTCATTACTGATTCCTGGAGTACTACACTAGAAACAATAACTCTACAAGTCCAGAAACCTAAGTAATGTGTTCAAATATAGACATGTAGCATTGGGGCGGTGTGAAGACTAAAGAAAAAGATGTACGTAAATGTTAGGGGCTCCGTAAACTGGTGACTAAGCATAAACTTGTTATTTTTTGAATGCTTTTGTTTTCAGGAACCACTAATTAAGTGCTGAAAAAAGCACTAAAATAAATAGTTAAACGGAAACTTGGTTGCATTGCGCTTCTAGAACTAGGGTCACTAGCAACATTTATAGTTCACTTGCAGTTGTGTGGTTTCCGGTGATCCCCCTCAAAGGAAACATTTAGAGAGCTTCTCGGATATTCTTTTGAGGAGCCGTTCTGGTCAATTGTATGCGTTGGAAACATGTGGTATAAAAATGGATTTAATTTGCTTCCTATAAAATCTGCAAAACAATAGGCATCCTTCTAAGGTCTCTTCTATCTTTTTGTCGTCATGAAGCCTGATGTGCTGTGAATTTGAGAAGTAAAGTCACAACCGATGTAAGGAATTTTGAGCTAATAGAGTAGACGTGCTAGGTAATAAAGCCCCAAAAACTGGCATGGCTTTGAAGCTTATATTGATACAACTGCATTGGTATTACAGTTCTTTTGCCTTTGACTAAGGACATTATCTACATTTTGTGACGTTTCATGTTCAAAATAGCGGTAAACTTCGTTGCGCATGTTTCCAAGTACAGTACACATCCTGCAATGCATAACTACTTTGCCACACAGTGCGCCAGTTACTGCCACTAACCAACAAAGGAATGGATATCTCATATTTAATACAAGAAGTAAATTTGATATAAAACATCGCATGTTAATTTATAATTGTTTGTTTTTATTGCTATACAGACATCATAGGGTGTTTGATAAAACAGGACACCAAGCAAACGGTCTCCCCAGCTTTGCCTGAGCATACGAGCTCTTTTATTGAAATTTTTTCCTTCAAACTTTGGTGGTCATTAGATGTCGCCTGGACCTCACACTAAAAAAAACTTCAAAGGCATCAAATCGTATGATCTGGCTGGCCAATTTACATCGCTAACGTGGGATATTGCACTAACTTGCTGAAACCATATATTTGGCACATCTACATCCTTGAATTTAGCTAAATGAAAAAAATTATCATCTCGCAACATCGAAAAGCAATGGGTGCCCCCCATGGGTGCTACCTTGTCGTGGTGGGGGGGCTTGACGAGGTTGCCCGTCATCCAGACGCGTGATCAAGTCACTAAAAGCACCCACCAAAAACAAAAATATATGATGAGTGACAACAAAAATAGTAAATTAGGGGTGGCGATATACACCCCGACGTGTGAGGGAGCCTCGACCTCATTCGGGCTTCTCTCTAGCATTCATGCTGGGGATAAGTCGCCAGGGCATTTTTCAGTGGTGGAACACTTGGCCACTGAAGAATCAAAAATTACAAGTGAAATAATCAACGACGCAAGCATGTTCGCCCGAAGGCCAAAACTCCTGCGAACTCCGCCTCAAAGAGTAGCCAAACCTAATCAAGGCAACGAGAAAACATCGTGCAAGCAAACCTCCATCGAACGCTTTGCAACAGCGAAAAAGGTGCTTGTCCAAAACATCTCTCCTACACAAGGCGATGGAGCGAACGATACCAGAAGCGTAGTGGAGGCTTCGGGCAGTGGAGTCATCGACCCGAAGTGCCATTCTCCAGGGGCCATTAAAAGTCATATACTGAACAACGTGGGAGGCGAAACCAATGATGCTCAACAACAACAAGACCCTCCTGCTGACAGTATATCGAGAACTTCACCTGAGGACGACCTGATAACGAAAATAGCCGCTGACAGAAGGGAAGAAGAGCGTCTAACAAGGAACATAAGCGCTATAATAAAAGTGATGAGAAATTCAACAAATGTCCAAAAAAATGTCAACAAGGGCATCAAAAATGGGATTGACGAATTGGAGGACCTCGTTGATAGGATCCAGCACTATCGCCGCAGGTGGCTACGGGCGGAGAGTGAATTGAAAGAGCTTAAGAAAGTTCCAGAAAATAAAACTCCCTTCACCGAAAATGCTACTCCTCTCGTAAAAGGCAAAAGGGCGGCATGTAGCCCACTTAAACCTGACCGTAGGAAAAGGGCGAAGGGACCGATAACAGTCGAGACAGGAGACAACAGTCAAGGGGAGGAGAAAAATGATGGCTTTCAATTGGTGCGCTCTAAATCGCAACAGAAGGCTGCGAAGAAGATACACCAAGCGATAACAAAAGATTCCAAACAGGCGCCCGAAAAGCAAGAAGGCACGAAACACAGCGCAATGCCAAAAAAGACCAGGAACAAGCAGCGCAGGGATGCTTTACTGATCAAACCTGCAGATGGGAGAACTTACGCCGAGGTCCTTAAGGAAATCAGGCAAAATGTGGAACCCGAAAAAAACGGTGTCTGTATACGAACAGTAAGAGCGACCAGAACAGGCGGTCTCCTCGTAGAACTCGGAGCGGAATCCACCGACAAGGGACGGTTCGAGAGCGCTGTCAAGGACCTCCTGGGCTCTAAAGCTGTTATCTCGACTTTGCAGCCAATGGCGTCCTTGGAAATAAGAGACCTTGACTGCATTGCGGAGGCCAAAGAAGTAGAAGATTCAATTAGGTCAATTCTTCCTACGGCAGAGAGCTTTAGGGTAAGGCTAACGCCTACCAACCCTAGAGGACAAAGGGCGGCAATAATAGACATCCCAGAGAAAGACGCTGTGCAACTCCTGACCAAGGAGAAAATTAAAATCGGCTGGGTTGTGTGCAGGATACGTCGGAGGGTAGCCCTAACTCGATGCTACAAGTGCCTTAACTTCGGACACATCTCCTTGAACTGCAAGGGGCCAGATCGAAGCAAACTGTGCTACAGGTGTGGCACTTCCGGTCATAAGGCGAAAGACTGCCCAAACGAACCCAGCTGTATCTTGTGCAAAGATAAGGGATGGAAGTCTGAAGATCTAACTCACATTCCAGGAAGTGGTAGGTGCCAGGAGTTCAAAGAGGCACTAAGCAAGAAAAGAGCAAAGACATGATCCAAGTCCTGCAAATCAACCTACACCGTAGCTCAACTGCACAAGATCTACTAGACCAGGTTGCAAGAGAGAAAAAAGTTGACTTGTTGCTGATATCTGAGCCACACCACAACAAAAAGGAAGCTGGATGGTATTGTGATCGATCCGGCACCGCCGCCATCTGGGTACGTGATAGGGCTCTACCTACAGCTCGGACTTGCACCAGTGGAAATGGCTTCGTGCTCATTGGGTGCGCCGATTTGACATTCATAGGCGTCTATTTCACTCCAAATGAGTCAATTTCATGTTTTCAGAGCAGGCTCGATGAACTGGAGGAAGCTGTCTCGAGCATAGAAGGCCGAATCCTTGTTGGCGGTGATTTTAACGTTAAAGCGATAGAATGGGGAATGCCTCTGCCAGACTCGAGAGGAAAAAGAATCCTAGAAATGGCGGCTAGGAGGCAACTTGTCATCATGAACGTTGGGAACACACCAACTTTTCGACGGGGAGGCTGCTTGGGAACTATACCGGATGTGACATTTGCTTCGGAGTCCTTAGTGCCTAGGATGCACAGATGGAGAGTACTGGAGGACTACTCGGCGAGCGATCATCAGTACATTGCTTTCGCAATTGGCGACTGTGCTACTCGACGCGTAGCAACCCAACCCTCAACTGTAGGTTGGAATATATCTAAAATAGATGTCGACGCGTTCGCCGCAGCTCTTACGAGAGGTGAAACTATGACGGTAACGGGAGGAGCCTCAGCTGAAAACATGGTGAACTCCACCATGAGGCTCATCAAGAATGCGTGCGACTGCTCTATGCCCAGGCGACGGCCTCGACACAACAAGCCTGCTGTGCACTGGTGGTCGGCAGAAATCGCCGAAAAGCGGAGAGAATGTCACAAACTCCGCCGCGAATCTCAACGTTTAAGAAATCGAGACGAGTCACACTCCCGAACGCTGGCATACAGGTCGGCTAGAAAAGTTCTCCGTAGGTTAATTAACGAAAGCAAGGCTCGCTGCTGGCGCAACCTAGTTGCGGACATCGACAGAGACCCGTGGGGGCTGGGTTACAAGCTTGCCATGCGGAAACTAGGAGCTGCAAGGAGGCCCTGTGTCCTTGAAACGGAAAAAATGGACCAGATTGTTAGAGCGCTCTTCCCTATGCATCCTATTCGTCCCGATGATGCAGATATTGAATGTCTCGGAGAATGCCCACTTTTTACTGCCATCGAACTGGATAATGCGGTAAAAGCTTTAAAATCGAAAAAAGCCCCGGGACCAGACGGTATACCAGCGGAAGTGATACAGCTTGCACATCAACTTTGTCCTGAAAAGCTGCTCACCACTTTCAATGCCTGTTTGCGGCAGGGCGTGTTTCCAAATTGCTGGAAAGAGGCGAGGCTCGTGCTGATCCACAAGGGGAAGGGGAACGCGGAGCAACCATCTGCATATCGGCCCCTATGTATGCTGAATGCCGGTGGGAAGGTACTCGAGAGGCTCATTCGAGAAAGACTTGGAGAAGCCATTCGAAATGCCGGGGATCTGTCTCCTCGGCAGTACGGCTTCAGGGCTGCTCGATCCACAATTGGTGCAATAGCAGAGGTAGTGAACGCGGTCCAGCAGGCAGAAGCCCACAATCATTACTCGAGACGAATAGTACTGCTCATAACTCTAGATGTGAGAAATGCCTTCAACTCTGCCAGATGGACAGATATTCTTGGTGCTCTGGAATATTTCAGGGTGCCGAGGTACCTGATGCAGATATTGAAAGACTACCTCAAAAATCGGAAACTCATCTATGATTCGTTGGGAGGTCGGCAAAGAATTGATTTGACATCAGGGGTCGCGCAAGGTTCCGTTCTGGGCCCGGACCTCTGGAATGTCTCGTACGATGAGCTTTTGAGACTGCAGTTACCGGAGGAGTCGCGCCTGGTTGGCTACGCAGATGACGTAGCAGTACTAGTTGCCGGACATACTGTCGGACACACGCAGCTCAAACTGGACGCGGTAATACGCCGAGTGAGCAAGTGGATGACAGACCGTGGGCTTAGCCTAGCGCTGGAAAAGACCGAGGTTGTCGTCCTCCCTAAGAAGCGAATCCCTCGTGTTATGCCGGTTCGTGTGGGGGAAATGATCATCGAGTCAAAAGAATCAATCAGATACCTTGGCTTGATGATTGACTCGAAGATGAGTTTTTTCGAGCAGGTTCGAGCGTCAGCAGATAAGGCCTCTGTGCGGGTATGGGGGCTAAATCGCATTATTGCCAACACGCAGGGGCCAACCTCGAGCAAAAGACGTCTACTGATGAGTGGAGTCAGTGCTCTTGTCTGGCTCCGAGGTTTGGGCTGACTCTCTTTGTAAAGAGACGCACTGAAGGCGCCTGGCACAGGTGCAGAGGCAAGGAGCTTTGCGGATAGCGGCTGCGTACCGCACTGTCTCTGAACCTGTAGTGCTGGTAATCTCGAAGGTGGTTCGTATGAAGTTACATGCACACGAACGGGAACGTGTATACTTACGTAGGGGAGTCGGTGAGAGAAACCGTCAGCCGAGAGGAACGGAGAAGAACCCTAACCTTGTGGCAGCAAACATGGGAAAAAGAAACGCGAGGCAGGTGGACCGCACGGCTGATAAGTGACTTGGGGCCAACTACTCAGTGGTCACGGGTATTTTCGGTCTTACCTGTATAAGATGGGAAAGACACCATCCCCAACTTGCGTGTTCTGCCCGGGGATGACGGATGACGCCTGCCATACGTTCATTACGTGTTATAGATTCACAAGACTCCCTTTGCATCTCTCGGAGAAAATTGGCGTAATTTCCCCAGAAAATTTAACGGGAAAAATGAGCCAAACAATGGACAATTGGAACTGTGTGTCGCATTACGTACGGACAGTACTCATTATAAAGAAGGACATAATGGATCGCTTGGCGAGGGAGGGAATATCTCTGTAACGCAATATTATAGTTAGTAATCGCAATTCCTTCCTATCCATCCGTGCAGAAAGAGGGATTTCCCTTAACCTGAAGACATCGCTAAGCGATGATTAATGAGGCCTAGTCCGAAGTAATGTGACAAACAGTTCCAGGCTAGGTTCTCGGTGTGACAGGGGAGGTGTTTAGTCGGTAGTCCGGTAGCGGGGGAGGCCGACATTCAGGGCGTAAATAGCCTTCACCTCCCAAACAAAAAAAAAAAAAAAAAAAAAAAACATCGAAAAGCAATAACAGTTATTTTATAACCAGCCGCGAAATTCACATCAATAAGTACTACTGTGTCCAAAAAATAAGGTGAAATTATTTATGAAATATTTGAAAATATGGAATGTGAAATATTTATTTTGAAAATTCTTTATCTATTCTTCCAAATCAATTTCATCCCCTTCAAAGTAATCCCCTCCAGATGCAATGCACTTATGCCAACGGATTTTCCAATCTTCGAAACACTGATTGTAGTTACTTTCCGGGATGGCCTTCAGTTCCGTCTTCGCTTCGGCGTGAATCTCCTCTATCGTATCAAAACGGTGTCCCCGTAGCGGTCTTTTGAGCTTGCTGAACAGCCAGAAGTCACACGGCGCCAGATCAGGTGAATACGGTGAAAATGCGGTAATACGGTGAAAATAAGAAAATAGTCAACATGACCTTGATTTTTGGGCGATTTTGGCGCAATTTTTTTGGTTTCGGCTCCCCTTTGGCACGATATTCGCTCGATTGATTGTTTCGGGGTCGTAAGCATAGATCCAAGTCTCGTTTCCAGTGATAATGCGTTCCATCTTGTCCTGATAATCAGAAAGCATCATTTCATACCCTTCAACGCGACGCCCTTTCCAAAAAATTCAATTTTTTCGGTACCAGTCGAAATTTGACGCGCTTGAGGACCAAAAAATTCTTTAAAATGGTATTGACCGTGCTTTTCGATATGCCAACCTCATCAGTAAGGTCTCTAATCGTTAATCGACGGTTTTTCTACACCATATCTTTGATTTGTTGGACGTGAGCTTCGTCGGTTGAGGTTGATGGTCGCCCAGGACGCTCTTCGTTTTCGACACGTTCACGGCCGGCTTGGAACTCACTATACACTCATTCTCACTTGTAAACATTTTTTTTAGACATAACCTCATCACTAAAGGCTTTCTGCACCATCCTCAACGTACCCACAGCAGAAAATTGATTCCGCAAACAAAATTTAATGCAAATTCTATGCTCAACAAATTTCGACATCGCAAAAAACGAAAAACTCACTTTAAGCAGCTCTCAAAACGACGCTAATGAATATTTTGACATGTAAATTTGACATAGATGTCACTGACACTACTGTCAACCTAACAAAAATGATTCTCCAAATACTTCGACGCGCGCAGTTTAAATTCAAATGTCACCTTATTTTTTGGACACAGTAGTAATACTTTGTGGATGTATATTTTCCCGCATCATAACCCGTGTAGTTTTCCAACGGAATTTTCAGATTAGAAAATTTTGCCGATTTACCAAAGCTTCAAAATGAAAATGAACTTCGTCACTGAAGATGATTTTACTTGAAAAATCAGCATCCACTTGTCGTTACTCGGTTATCCATTCAACAAACTCCCTTCGTTTTAATTCAATTCGGAGGCCACACAATGTTCCATTTTGATTAATCCCTCAGACCCAACCTTAAAATTCCTGCAACTCAATTATATGGTTGGTAAGACTTCGCTAGCATATCAGATACTCTTGCGCTTTATCAGTAATATTTTACTTGGTGGTAAGGAAGTGCACGTAATCTCCTAACGTTTTAAGTTTTGGACTCCCAGAAGCTAACATTTTTGAACTATCCAATAATGTCTTCTCCTGTTGGAGAACAAAGCTTGCAACCGTGGAACACTACATGCTTTTCTACCCGAAGAAGCGCCGTTAGTCAATAAGAATCATCCTAGATGAGTCTTGGTGCTGTATTTTTATTGTCAACTGTCCCGTTTGTCGGTTCTCAAGGTTCTAAGTATTTTTGCGATTATCTTTGTGATTATATTTTTCCGAGAGACCCACCTTATTCCATCGAAGAAGGCCACTCTACTTTCTCAATATTTCCTACGATAACAAATCGTCGCTCCTTAACCCTTTGTTTATAGAATTATTAAATTTTTCACGAACAGTGTGTTTTAATACCTTCTGCTAACTCGAGCGTGGCAGACGCAGATTCGAAGGAAAAAAATACTTTTGCTGTATCGGGATTTACGACATTTTTAAAAAGTGGTTTCAATTGAAACCACAAGGAAATAAAGGGCTTAAATTAAAAATAATTTTCTTATTTAAAAAGGTTTTTTTTATTTTTTATGATATGCCTCAAAACAATTTCGTTGGTCGTTTAGACACAATAGAATATCACACGTTGAACATAACCACCTCGTGCGATGCGGTTCATCTCGTGAGCTACAAAAGCCACAACGGCGTGAAGTTCCGTGTTCTGGCATGCGACTACATTCATCATATATCTTCTCTTGTCTTAAATTGTTTTGGTGGTATATTGCCCCTTGTTGTCGGTCTTCCCCTTTTAGACGGCAGTGTGCTTGTTCCTATTATACCTAAACATACTGGCACCCGAACCATTTTTAACGAAAGAGTCGATGTAGACAGCCTTGCATTGAATGACCTGCCAAGTCAAGTAAATGCCACAACAATAGATGCCACCATTTTTTGGAATTGCGATCTATTTCATAGAGCGATATGAACACATCTACTTTATCCACGTAACCCATAATCTTATTATAATAGACCACCATTTTCGGGCATATAATTTCACGATGACTTCCATCCCCTGCTCTTCTCAACACAGTATCATTTACTGAAGGATCATGGTAGTTGCTCAGCAGATAATTTTTAAAGATAAAAGGCCATCCTTACTAACACGCCAGTCAGACTCACCCCTCTGTAAATCTTTGTCATGTTTTAAATCCTTCGCCAAGTCCCTTTTACCTTTTCTTAAAGTTCCACATACATATATACCACGAGATTTCAAGTTTTTCATCAAACTCACTGAATTAAAATAGTTATTAAAGAAGACATTGTGATATTTACCACCTAAGCACCTTGTCAAGTCCTGCACCACATGTGAACCCTAATTTTTTCCGCAACTGCCAAGACCTTGCGTTTTTTATTTGGAATTGTGTGTTTATTTGGAATTGGCAGACATATCCTGACTGATCTGCCCCAATCCATATTTTTTATCATCGTTTTATGAGCTTCATCGGAATATACTGAGGGAAACTATTACGGCTTTTGAATTTCAGCATGAACTCGTTCACAGATTGATACTCGGAAGATTTCCACGATGTTTGAAACGTTTTTGATAATGCATCAATCAGCGGTCTTATTTTGTACAGTTTGTCGTACTGATTACTACTTCTCACAGCTTCTTTTGTTTGGTCGTTCAGATGAATATTGCGGAAGAGCCAAGAAAATCGGTCTCTAGGCATCAGAGCGCTTATGAAGTGGTCTCTTATTTCAGACATTGACGATGAATAATCCAAATCACTCGGCAGTTTCTTTACACCCATCAGCAAATTGATCGCCAAACAAATTTTCATTTCACGTGGATCACTTACTTGGACCAAATTGCTCCCACCACATTTTTGAACAGCACACAAATTCTTCCGGTGAATATGATATTTACCGGAAAACAAAAACCGGAAAATGGTAAATATGATTTACAAATTCTACCGGTAAATATGAAAAACATACATCCAGTGGTGTTTCTAGTTCTTCCGGGATGCTGGAACTAGTATCCTCCATAAATTTTTCTTTTTACATGTGCGCGAAAGTCGGCGTTTTTTGTCCAAACTGTGGGTCCACTTAAGGTTTTAAGCCTGACAAGGGGAACCTCATCCTCACTATCTCAGATAGATTCTTCGGTTTCAACACCCTCCTTGCCTTATCCAACGAAATGCCTTATCTAACGAATTTTCCTTTTTAACAAATTTGCTCATAAGGCAAGAATATACCTTCCCTGAAATCCATAAGTGGTTCGAAGAAATTATAGCCACCAAAGAAGAAAAAATGTTTTCTAAGTGGTTTAACATGAAAGCACGAGTCAACAAAGGGTTAAACAATCGCAGTCAAGTCAAGAGACCGAAATCTATCAATTTTCTGCTGTTTAAATCGAGCACATGAATTTTCGATCTACAATTTAGCCTATAGATTTATTTGTCTCACCGTACTTTTGATTAAACCTTGGCTTCTAGTCCAAGATTAGGTAGTTCATTTCCTCTTTCGCCACACTCTCTAGATTATCTTCAGCACCAGAATTCACAACCAGTCGTCGGGAATCAACAAAGCCACTTCCTAGCATCTCAATCTGTATCCTCGGGCGTTAAACATGGGTCTGCAACCGACTAGAGGGGGCGGTGTCTTTCTTATGCTTTTTCCATTTTACTGTTGCGTAAATTCTTTGTTTTATGTGCCATGTAATTTACACTTATGTGACTTACTTTATACAAACAGCCAGCTAATGCATTCTCCATAATTTCATTCATGCGCATACATGAGGAGCCTGAAGGGATGGAGACTTTAGCTGCCTGTTTGTGTCTGAAGACGTTAAGACCAATTTTTAAATCACTTGTTACAGTTTAAACTTCTATAGTTAAAACAATATTAGAAATGCTTTTAAAATTAGAATATAATTGATACTATAATTATTATCAGTGTTGTGTTCATAAGGTTCTTGTTATATAAAAAAAGAATTTTAAAAAAACATCAAAGCATAAAATTTGTCTAAGTCAAAGCAAATCCCACCATTTGGCCATGATCACCGCAAAGTGTACTGAATTATGCCCCCCTCTTCTTTTTTCCGGGCTTGGGACCGGCTCAGGCTCACTTAGTTGGGAACATGTTAATTCAATCATTATTCTTCTTCATGCCTTTGAAAGAGATCATTTTGTCAAATTGCTGTCTACAACCAATTTTGTGTGGAGCGTTTTTAGCAATCAAATATATCTGGTGTTAAGATATTTTGCACTTGTCAGTTTGGTCATGGAGCAGTAGTGCATGGATTTTTGCATGCGTCTTGAACTGCTTGAGAAGAAATTAGAATCACCAATAAAATGCCATTGGACTGTATTCAGAATTGAAGTAAATGTGTCTATATGTAGAATCCCTTTTAGCTCATCAGCTGGGCCCGTTTAATTTCTTGTTCTGTTATCTTACAAATGGTTAAAGTGCTTTCTGATGGAGACTTCAGTCTTCTTTAATTTTTGCAAGACATCAGAGACTTGGGATTTACTTCACCTTGAATGGATACGATACATTCACAGCATTTAAGTACCCAACAAAAACAAGCAATATATTCTACAACGTACTGTGTATACGAAGAAAGCGTAGTTGGGTCTGCGGCATAGCTGTGATCTTAGAGAAATTCATTGTCCGCAGCTTCCTCATCAAAAGCTGCTTCTTCTATCATGGAACATCGTTCCACGCTTGCTTGATGGCTTCAAATAGAGAAATTTTTTTGGCATTTAAGGGCAGGATATTCTCCAGTGGTATGCAATTGCCCATTTCCCCATCTTTAATATGCGTTCAGAAGAGGAGTTTCTTGTAACGCGATATAAATCGTCTCATGGTCGAATTGTTGTTATAGCCTGAGCTACCCCTTATTAAACCCAAAAATAACTCTATGTGATCTTGGCTTGGCTTGTACATTGGTGTAAACATAAGTTTGCCAGTCTCGATAAATCTTTTGTATAATATGGTCATATTTTGCATCCCAATAATAAGTCCAATAAGCCCAACATAACTTTTCGACTCATCTATTAGCATCCCGGAAGGCAGCCTTAGATCTTTTATGTACTTAACGTGACGAGTGCAAGATGCATTTAATATTTCTGTGTTTTCTGGCAGTGAGCTTGCTTCGATGCAGGAAACGCTGATAATTTTCTCGAATTCAGTATGTTCAAAGATTCATTGAAAATTCATATGAAGACTGATGTAGCACGGGCTCCAGCAAACTGTTTCAACTGCAAGCATTCTCTGCAAAAGTCTTAAGCGTCGACAACGGAATCGAGGCTGAAATACAAAAGCGCGAGACCGCGATACGAGAGCGAGACGACAGTATCGCAGCAAATGTCAAGCAGTTTTCGTAACATGCATTTGTATGCGACATCGTACAATGATTGCGATGCGTCGATGCGAGGCGAGAAATATTCGGGAAAACGAAAATTCATCGCAAGGCGGTGCATGACGTTTGTCAAATGCAATATTAATCAAATCAAATGTAATATTAATAAATGCAATAAAAGTCTTAATTAATTTTTAAGTACTATGGTTATTTCAAATGAATTTTGAATGAAAATTTCATGCATCCAAGTTAAGGCTTTTATTTGCTAGACGAAGGAACTATCCAAGTTCAAAACTTTAAAAAAATCAAAAACAATTTCATTTGAAACGTCACCTATTTTACATTTGTCATATGAACATTAGTGTTCCTCGCATCGCGTGCATTGTAAATTAAATGCGTTGCATGACAACGAGCGAAAATCTCGTCGCGCTCACTTATGGTCGTCTCGCGGTATTGTATTCCGGCCTTCACTCAAGTCGAAACGTCGAAAGCTCGTTGAAAGCTTCCCATGTGAAGCCTGGTACGCATTCCAATGTTTCGTCACAAAAGGTGCGTACGTATTTGTATGCTCTTGGAGAATAAAAATATGAATTCAACACAAAGGCCCTAACAGTTGGATCGAATTGCTTTTGTGGTTTAATACACTTCTTGACTTGAAAATAAAACAGTCAACTTCGTTAAAACTGGTATCCACATTTGATGTGTTTTTTTGATGGCTTCGCAATTCAGAATGCTTTCACAATGGAAACGGTTGCTCTATTTCTGAGCAATATCCATAAGTCCACCACCAGTATCACCACCATGAATTATCACCTGTAATAATCTTCTTGAGTACATTATTAACATGAGAAACCATTTCCAAAATTGCTGAGCCGTCAACACACGTTCCTTCATCTGCACAGAGCTCTAATGAAGATTGCTCTTTCTTCCACTTCGGCGTTTCGAACGGCATGTAGCCTACAAAATTGAACGATTTTGGCGAGCCGAGTGTAACTCCTCTTTGGGAGCTGCTTATTTAGTCACGCTCGTCCAACTCAATTGAAGGACCTAGTTCATAAGTTGTTTACTGTGTGTAGGCTGACTTATGTCCTGTGGTCTGCATATTTTATCATGAAACAAACTACTAAAATGATTAAGACCCTGTTTTTCGTTTGCTGTGATAAATAATTAAATTTCTTCGAAAAATTAAAATCCCTAAGGCATTATATCACGATCCAAATAGTCGTTTTTCTTCTTTTATAAAACAAATAGTAACTCACAGTAATATAAATCAACCCAATATTGATTAATTGGCGTTTTTTGGAAGGAAATTGGAGGCTAATTACGTACTGAGGTTCGGACTACCAGTGGCACGAACCTACGGGACTACGAACTAAAGATCTCCAATGCCAACCCGGCTTCCTACGAGCTACAGGAAATCCTTCTTCAGCAAGAGATCAACGAAGAGAAGGATTGCTATAGAGGGAAGGTCTGCATCCTTGACACCTCCAACCCAAGTATGCCGAACAAGCCTGGCTTATAACAAAGTGGCCTTTAAACAAAGTAGCCTTTTGGATTTGAACTTACTATGGATGCATTAATTCTAAAAAATGTAAAAAGATCCAAAAAAGTTAGCACTCATCCTGTTTTCAATTTGCTGAAAATAAATGATAAGAAAATGATTTTCTTATGCGCGATAATTAGCATAGGGATAAACGCTATCAGTATTACTTTTAATGGAATATCATATAAAGCTTTAGGATGTACTTTTACAAATTATCGATCAAAATTGTCTTTTCACATTGATACTTATGGTAAATCTTTGATTCGGTCGGGCTCATATGCTGAAACTTGTGAGAAAGACTTTGATTGAAATACGTAATTTTTCTGATGAAAACTATGACATTGAATTGAAGCCTCGGTATTAAATTCTGCAAAATAAGGATGCCTAAGATATAATAGTTATCTAGCTTGTGAAAAAGTTTTTCAATTCTTCAGTCCATGCAACTAAAAAACGAATCCTCTTTCGAAAATTCAGAAGAAACTGTTGGTGACATTCGATATATCATTCTTGATACTTCTAATTACGAACCTTACATTTAAATGACACCGAGATCCTGTTTACAAATGGGATAAAAGCTCTGAGTGCTTGTGTTAAACTAGCACATAACGACAGTATCCGCAAAGTCTACTGAAGCTCCGATGGTGTGTAGAATCATGATAGGTCAGTCCAGGGGCAAGACGGGAATGTCGCAGTCAATGTCTTCTATGAGGATGTGAGCAATCACAAAATCCTAGAAGGAAAGTTGGGCCTTGTACTTGATTGAGGGTAGGGTTTGACATCTGTTTCATCACAGCCGACCTAAAATTATTCCTACAGTAGACCTTGAGAAAAGATCTGGAGATCATGAGAAAATTTAACGCCTGATTCTTGATTTAGTGAAAGGAACAGACATCAAGGATCTTCCATAAAAGAATGGGAAATTATCTCCGAATCGGGCACAAATGCTAAATAAAACTAACAAAGATGTCCCCATTCATATATACACCGTTAGATCCCATAACGTCTGAATTCATCTTCCACTGAAATCTTGTGAGATGCTGAGTGACAACAAGGAATGCGCGTTGAATGCACCATGCACCTCATAAGAAAAAATTGTTTTGAGGTAGGGAGGTAGGGAAGCTGTTTACTCCTTGAGTGTTGGACTTCCAGACACGCAATGTTTCTGGACTGTCCATTAAACACTTTCCCTGTCCACTTGAGATCCTAGCTTGGACATATTACTTGACACATAACACATTGCTTGACGTTCGACACATTAGTTTAAGGTAGGCCTCGTGTTCCTGCACCTTCAGATTATGGGAATCTCTTCTCCAGCAAAAAGAAACGGAGAGAAAGAAAAGAGATAGAAAAGAGATTTCCCTATCTCCGACGCCTTTAAACACTCCAGTACAGCTTTTTTCAGTGTCAGCACTTCCCGAGCATAGCGTGCAATGTTATTTCATATATCAAACATTTTCAGCATTTCCCTGACCGTAGTTTCCGGACAGAGCTCTGCTAACTCACTGAATCGATTTCTGTCAACGAAATCCATTCCATCTTTTTCAAGAGTAAAAGAGTAAAAGATGAAAGAGAGTTTTTCAAGAGTAAAAGATGAAATAAGCAGCGGAATAAGAGTCAGAGCAGTTAAGAATTAAAAGCCGATGGAATGAGATTTACTCCTCTCCTGCGAAAATACACGCAGTTAGAAGACCGTGCCCTGACAATCTTGTGCAGGTAACACCGACAACAACCATGCCCGCTTAAGGGCTGGGTCAAGTAGAAATCGGTGTTAACCTTCCCCTTGTCACTTGTCCCACGACTGTTACCAAGCGCTGAGAGAGCGTTGTCTCACTTCACTGGAGACCTCTTCTGCTGTCTTCACTTCTGCGCAGGTAAATATATCTGCGTTTTCTATCAAGGAGGGCGGTGGGTATCACCCCTGCGATCGCCGGCACTGTCGTTCCGGTGACTGTTCAATAAGCGCATGCAATGGGTGTTCCCGCTTTCTCTACACCTGTGCCAAGCGCTTGCGGTGCAACTCCTTGCTGAGAGCGTCGCCTCAAAGCTCTGACCTATACAATAGAACCGACTTCACAGCGCTCATTAGAAGTCGTCTCCCCTGTATTGGCCATTAATTGGGTGAGTGGCATTACCCGCGCTGCAGCCTTGTCAGCTGTTGCCCTGATTTGTTGGGAAAGGCTCATTTTCGAACCAATCAGGACGTCCAGATATTTCATTGCTGATTTAGATCCAACCAGCGCGGCCTAAACACTGATAGGTCTTTGGGGTATCTCTTTTTTATCGGGGTGACCAATTCGGTTTTTCAAGTTCATAAGGCTGAATGCAATATGATGGTATACAGATGGTTGCAAGACATCCAGTGGAGTATGAGACTGGCAGCAACTGATGTATGCCAAGTATCTTTCTCGTTGAGGAACACGGTTATATTGTAAGCACACAGCTCAGTGTAGACAAAGGTTACAGAGGCCCACTTATAGCGACTCTATGCGATAACAATGCAATCTTAAAGAAACTAAAATCTGCAGTGGTTTCATCAAGAATTTTTCAACATTGCTGATTCAACAAGTTGAATGCGGACAATGTGTTTACCAAGTACTGGGTGCCGAGACACGCAGGCGTCCTGTCTAACGAGCAGAAGACAAAAACTTAAACTGTATTTATCGGACTTGAATTCTATAGCGCATCTGAAATTAATTTCATTTGCATATCACTAAAGGAAAATGCGGAAAAATGTCAATAGACTCTAGAAAAGACTTGCAAATCTTCAAATGTTGAAACTCTTTCTAGACTTTTTTCACGAGAAGTAGGATATTTGAACACGGTGGGTATCTGAGGAAATGGTGAGCGCAGATTCTGCAATCTTTCAAAAATGCCAGAAGTGTATCTGCTACATTGCGAAGAACTGTTCCGAACATGACAAGACTATCTAGGAAGCTACTTCCTTGTCAAAGAGAAATTGGAAAGCCTAGAGCCAAAGCAGATTATTACCTTTTTCAGCAAAGTTGATCAGTTTGAGGCGCCTTAGGTGCATTGGAAATAGTGACCCAAAAAGGCTTTAAAGGTTGACATTGGACATCTCAAAAATAACCAATCCAATCCAATTTATTGCATAGTCGTATGAAATTTTTAATTTAAGCACTATGCCACAGAGACTTGAGCAAGAGGATCTACTAACATGAATTTTCGCCAACATTTCCATTACCCAGCTTTATTTTATTTTTCAGATAGATTCAGATAGAAAGATTTTCTACATTGCGTAATATGTAGGTGGAATAATTCTTACCGAAATTAGCACTCAGGATGGTGAAGTAATTGCAGCACTTATTCTGTGTGCAACGGATGGTGGATGCGAGTCCGAGGGGTAAGAATGATATCTGGTTTTGTATTAGTAGTTCTGGGGTATCAGTTCACCTTGCTGTAATAGGCAATTTCGGGGTGATTATTAAAGACAAGTGTGATTTTGAACAGATCACCTCCTCGTTTACCTTTCATCTTGAAATGAGGTAACTTTAATACGCTTTACGGCTCAATAACATAATTTGTAACGTAAAAGGATGAACAGAAAATCGTGTGCTGCACATTGAAATCTAAGAAATTAAGGAACAGGATATTTGATGCTATTGTCCCACTTTAGTTGAACAATTGAATTGTGAAGGAATAAGTTAAAGCAATAGTTAGAAATAAAATCTAGAGTATAAATAAACGCGAACTATCATACTTGAACTAAGAGAGGTACATACTCTGCAATAACTGAATTCGTTTATAAATCCGCTCGAGTGAATAATCCAAATTTTCTCCAACATGCATTTCGACAAACTCGCTACGCTAGGATACTCAAAAACGTTACAAGTTTCTTTGAATACGTCAGCTTTCCATAGAATAACACTCAATGCCTTCTCTTATCAGGTATAATGCAGGGATAAGACGTCGTCATTCACTTATATTCTAAAGCCTTTTCACTTTGGTCGAATTCTGCTATACTTCCAAGCACGGACTTCTATTGAGAATTGCAGTATCCCTCTATTCACCTGAGATTTACTAAATCATGATTAAAGATACACTATACTAGCGAGAAAATATTGCTTTCAGAAGAAAGGAGAGGCAATAATAAGTGTACGGATCTCAAGTAGATAACGAGACATCATTCTGTTGAATTTCCAGTGCTTAAGATGGTCTTAGCGTCCATCCGAGACGCATCATTCTTCCGGTGAATCGGTTTGTATGACACCTGTCAGGTGTCATACAAATCGATTTACAGTTACGGTTCATTATACAGTGAAGTAGATAGTTGTACGTGACATATCCATACCGAAACAAGGATGCAATTGATAAGAACTTCGTGCTATCGCTTCATAGAAAGTTTGTCTATCGAATTAATGAAGTTACATTTTGGAGTTTCTGTAAAGCATTTTTAAGTACTGATTTGTTGTTATAGGATATCCTGTTTTTTGAGTGTTTGTTTTGTTTTACAGGAAGGATTTAATCTCAGAATTATATATTCCAATAGAAATAGGTTATCATTTCTTGAAAAGTTTGTTCAATTTCTCGAACAAAATAACAAATCTTGTGAAATTATTTCAAGCACACTGTATTGTTGTAAAATGTGGACTATTTTTCTATAACGCATGTCAAGTCATACAACTTCAAGCCTTTGAATTAATTTACTCTTATGTTTTGTGGTTGGGAGGCGAAGGCTATTTATGTCTTGAGTGTGAGACTCCTAGGCGCACAATTCGACTATCGACTAAACACCTTTCCTGTCAACCTGAGAACCGAACCTGAACTTGGCCCACGCCTAGAGGCGCCTTCGGATTATGGGAATCTCTTCTCTAAAAGGAAGGAAGGGAGAAGAAGGATGTGCTAGAAAAGAGATCCTTCCATCGACAAACCATATAAGTGATGATATAAGTTGATAAGTTTACATTTCATTGGTCAAGTCACAGACTAAAATTTCAGAATGGCCTGAACAGTTTTTTTAACAGGAAACGTCTGACGACAATCAAAAAATCGAAAACTTGGTTCACTAGTTAGTTGTATTATCAGCTGTATTATAATAATATTTGCTAATAAGATCATTCTGAATCATTTGGAGGAAGAGCGGTTTTACTGCCAAGCGGAAAATTTTTCGAAACTTATTATTGCAATCTGCGACGACTAATTTGCCACATCAAAAATTTATAAACGGAGTCCAGATGTGAGAAGACCTTCTAGCTCGAACAAACTACTACAGAGGACGATGACTGAATACAAGAGTATCGAAAGAATAGCCCTTAAACAGCAGAGTAGTCGTCCAGTTTCCACTACCAGCAGAAGGTTGCCTTATAGCTCAGTGGAAGGGGATCCGGAAAAGTGGAGGGATGAGGACAGCTATGGAAGGAGGAGGAGAAACTTGCATTGAAGGAATAGTTTCAAACGTGGATTCGTGCAACCACCGAGCCTTAGGATGAATAAACAGAAAAGGATACACAAATATTGCAGGTTCCCTTCACATTGAGATAGTTCAAGGTAACAACGGTTGATGCAGCTTTATTTATGAAGGGAAAAAAAGAGGCCCAATGCGACTCCAGCTGAGCTGACTTCAGATGATCTTTTCACTGTTGACTTGCTTCGCAGTACGCACAGTATATGAATAATCTCGAGGTATTGTCCGTTTGCTGGAATTTAAAGTGACTAATGCTGATCAGAGGTGAGAAGGGACTCCCGTCAATCTGTTACCGTAAACTGTAAATTCTAGAAATATCCATATAGCCAGGAATGTTTTCCCTTGGCTAAAAGTCAGCAGAGGAATTTGCGACACTAACGATGTCATCACAGAAGTAGTGATTGCGGATCAGCATGATATGGACAGAGCAGGTGACACTCCGAGCTGATGGTTACGCTGGAGGAATTATTTGAAACCACTCTTGACCAAAAGAAGCCAGTTCTTCTCTTAAGCTTCAACATCAATCCCTATTTTAACAAATACAATCATTATTCTTTCCTCAAATTCAGCTCCTTTTTCTCACATAATAAGAAACTCTAATATTCTGATTTTATCTAATCCTTCTAACTTTAATGTTATCTACCTATCTAATCCTCAACACAGAGTCTGTGCGGGGAATTGCCAGGTAAAATGTGCTCCTTTTAGAGGTATAGAACTTTATGATGGGAACAATTTTTAATGCGACGTATGGTGTGAAAGCTGTCATGCGTTTTATGTTTGGTTTGGTTTACCATTATATCATAAATCGTTTGACGACTAAGTAACCTCTGCAAATTGCGCAGATTTATTTTGAAAAAAAGAAAACCGGTTTGTTTGATAAACTCATCGCGCACTCCGTTTATTTTATAGCCAAAATAATCACTCATTAGCAAAATTTATTCGATGAACCATTGACGGTTTCCACAACACGTCTACTCTCACTGATAATAGACAACTATGAGTCTATTCAAAGGAATAGCTTATCAAATAAAGCTGTGCTCAAACACATTGTGGAAGATTTTACGAAGGAATGTTGGTTCGCGGGCTAACAAACTCCAAGTCGCGCAGGGATTAAAGAAGAAAGTTCACTGGGGACGGCGTAGATTCGCTATATGTGCCGACTAGCACATTGCTGCAGATCCCAAATTTTATAAGAACGTTGTTCAGTGATGAGGCTCATTTTTGTTTGAATGGTGGGATACAAAACTTCCGCATTAGGAGTCAAAGACAACCATAGGCCTTTTGTCAAAACACCGTTAGATCCGGAGAATGTCATTGTACTATGTGTTTTATGGACTGGTGAAGTCATTGGTCCATATGTCTTGAAAAATAGTGCTGGAAATAACATTACAGTCAATGGCGAGCGCTATTGAGCCACGATCAATTACTTTCTCGTTGAGGAATTGAAACGCCGTAATGCAGGGGACTTTTGGTTTCAACAGGATAGAGTGTCATACCATACATCTCATGAAAACATTAACTTATTGAAAAATGCTTTTAATGAGCACATACTTTCTCGTTTTTGACCAGTGAAATGGTTTGCAAGATCTTTTGGTTTAATACCACTGGACTATTTTTTGTGGAGATACGTGAAATCTCTATTACAAGCCGACAAACCAGAAACGCTTGTCCATTTCGAAGACAACATTCATCTTATCATTGGCATTATACAGCCCCAGTTATTGATTCGAGTGGTTCAGAGTGGTTCAGAGTCATACATCAGCATTAACATCTACTATTATAGAGCTTCTAGATCAACATGTTGCCTCGACATGTGAAAAGCAGATCGCTTTCACATGTCTGACTCAAGATATACTTTAATTTTCCAAAAACTCGGAAGCATATGCTCCAACGCCTTAAACATTTTCGATGTTGAACCTATAAAGCAAGCGGATCAAATTTTCACTTGAGATCAAAACCTACCATATAGTCTCCGTGAGTTATTCAACATAATTTTAAGTAGCAAGACCCTCGCAAAAGTTCTACCAACTTTGAAAGGATATAAGGGATCTTATTAAACTGTATTCTTAACTGTATATTTACCTGTATTCTCCATTAATTATAATAATGTCCACCTCGAAAACGAAAGAAGAAAATCTCCAAAATACCTTACACAGCAGGCTTTCTCACAGTCCCGATGGAATTCCAAAGAGAGTACTCAAGAAGTGAAGGAAGACTATCTCCTCCTTCATGACTACAATCACTCCATTTACAACGGAGATTTTCTCAATTCTTGAAAAATCAATATGCTTATTCTTATATGAAAACTACGGTAAGATAAAAATATCAATAATTTTCAGCCAATCTACCTTCTGCAATTCTTATTCTTTGAAAGCTGAATAAATTCATAAATTTTATCGTTTTTATCTCTGTGAAATCGGACTGAATTCACCTGAATACTGTTGCTCAATAGAATCACTCGTAATCTTCAATTTAAGCACACACATTGGCCTATGTCTCAACCCGAAAAAATTTTCAAATTCTGAGTCCTGCATAGTTCCTTTTCAAATAGAACTTTCCAAGCGAAATTGGGGAATCTCATTTCGAACCCAACGAAGTTCGGAACGCTGAGGTCACTGAAGCTCAATCCTTGGCCCGCGCTGTTCAACTTTTTCCTTCACGATATTCTACGATCGAACCACTGGAATACTCTTATGGCCATGTATGCAAACGATATCCTTCTCACTACCATCCAAAGTCTTCCTGCATCGGCTTACATTCAGCTACAGCGCTAGACCCACTATTTCACTCTATATCTTCATGATTGGAAACTTTTAATAAACGCGCGCAATTCAAAATTGACCTAATTTATAATTGCCTGCGGTGGAGCGCATCGCTTCATGGTATTTCAAAGTAGGGTGAACGTTCAATAGTACATCTTTACCACCCCATTCAGCTTGTTTAACCATATTTAAAGTTATGGTGCAGCCTCCCTTACATACTGACTCGTCATTGCTTTCCAGGTCTGCCTGTTGAGCATGCATGAGATGTGCCGGCTATTTTTTTTATACCATAGTCCCATCGAAACTTTGGGCGTTCTCTCGGTCGTTTGATTTCTCTTGGCTACCACTGCATTTTTCTTTTGGTCTATCTGCGGTCCGCCATTCTCGCCAAGTGACTGGCCGATCGCTATTACATGGATTTTGCTCTATGTATCACGTCTTTTAACTGGGGTCCTTTTTCGTATCCACGATAGTCTCTTGCGATCCCTTCGTGTAATGCCTAGTATGCACCTTTCCATGGTTCTTTGAGCAAGCTGTTGTTTCCTTTTTATTCCTGACGTCAGCGCCCATGTTTTACCACCGTATAACAGGACTGGTAGGTTACGTTGGTCAAAGGTTTTTTTTCAAGTCCATCTTCATTTCAGACTTGAATATAATCGAGTTCTTCCAGAAATCACTCCATGCCATTTTGATTCGTCGATTGATTTCTGGTAGTAGAGAACCGGATTTGTGTATTAGCTGACCAAGGCTATTCGACTATTCTAGTGTATTTTTGTTCACATTTGTATGTTGTTGAGTGCTTATATAATCGTTGAACATGATCTTGGTTTTTCTTACGTTCATTTTCAAGCCTCCTTTTACGCTAGCCGCGTTGAGTTCATTCAGCTGATTTCGTAGTTCCTCTCCTCTGATGGCTATCAGGATTATATGATCATCGGAAGTCAAGTGGTTGAGGTGCTCACCATCTATGTTGAATCCTTTATGCTTCCAATGTAGCGTTCGGTAGATGCTTTCTAATGTATCGTTGAAGAGCATTGGCAATATGGGGTCTCTCTCCTAATCCAATCCGTCTTTGCGTGGGAAACTCTGGAGTGTCTTCTAGTACTTTGCTAGTACTTTAGTACTTTGCTCTGGCATTGCGGTAGATGTTAGCTAGTGCTTCGACGTATAAGTATCGAGTACATATTGCATGTTAAAGTAATCCTCGCGAAGAAAATATCAAATACCTTCAATTTAATCGACTCAGGGATGAATAGACACGCCAGGAAAATCTCCAATAAAATTAAGGCAAAATGGATGTTTTAAAGTATATAACACTTATAAGGCCAATAAGAAGAAAGAAAATAAATCAGAAGTAAGGCAGAAACTCCGTCCTTAAGAAAGAGTACAGGGATGAATCCGATTCTCCACTACAAGTTGGCAAGCCCCAATGAGCCTGACGAAGAATGGTAGGAGCGCCCTCTTCAATGTTTTCACGCATTTTTCGAACCTTCCCCTGCGAAAAAAAGCCCTACTACCTTTTTCCTTTTGAAATCTTTGAAGAACACCATGATCCCAATAACTCTCAAGCCACCAAACAATAAACCGATATTTTAGAAAGATGGAAAGAGCTTAAGCTGGTTTCGAACACGCATCTGACACGCTTCTGAAATTGATAAAGCCAGACAAAAGGCAATTTGGAAAATAGGAGAAGTTCAAAGCTGTAGAGTAATATTCATAACTTGTAAATAACCAGTCGACATCCACCTAAGCTGGTAGTGCGAATCGATGCGTCCCGGCCTGTGAGTTGGCACCTGACGAGAAGCGGCAGGGATGCGTGTTCGAAATCAGCTTGAGCTCTTTCCATCTTTCTAAAATATTAATTCACTTTCGAGATATTCGACAAAATTTGATCAGAACTTCCGAACCCATGAGTCTTCGCTTAGTTAGCTTAGCAAGGGTATAAATTACATACAATGTTGTAAGTGAAAATGGAAAAATTGATCTACCAAAAACTTCTGAAATTAGTAAACCGATATTTGACGTTTCATCAAAACCAAACAACTATTAGGTTCATACACATACCAGTGAATTCTATATAAAATCACACCAGTAAATTCTGTTAGTACATGAGTTTTCATCAAACCGAATAGTATAAATCTAAATAATTAAAAAGTATCGCTCATAAATCTATAAATAGTATAAATCTAAATAATTAAAAGCTCATATTAGTTGTAGGAACAGTTTCAATTAATATAAGGACTAGATGATACTACAGTTTGAACGTTTCGATTTATCGAAATATTTAAGAAGTAACTCGCATGAGATCCAATAGCAAAGCCTGCATATACAAAGAATTATTTTATTCTAAACGTCAAAGTTCATATGACATCTATATACTGTCAAATGTCCCTTAGGTAATAAGTATAATCTATAATGTCCAGTTGTAACGATAAGTCTCGGTTGTTTATGGTGTGTTGGAACTGTCAAGTTGTTCAATTGGGTGATGACGCCTTACAGCGAGTGTCGTCGCTAAAGCGTGTAGCAACGGAAATTCATCAAAACTGCATTGTGACGAAGTGCTTAAATAAAACAGTGACAAGGTGCCACATTCGGTTACACCCATTGTAATAAGACAAAATAAGTTAAACAATATCCTTGACCTTGTAAGTGACTCATCTACGCCATCTTAGACGCTTGTTCTTCACAACTCGTAGTGCGAAGTGAAGTGAAGATAAAAACCGCAAATCTAGACCTTTTGTGAACCCCATGAGACATTGCAATGGCTACACATAATGCCAGATGCTCGCCCGAGCAAAAGAGAAAACGCACGGAAGCCGTGACAGTCAGTATGCCCTCCACAATGCTGACGGAGGAAGAAAAAAATAAACTACGGTATCTTGAGGACAGTGCCGAAGAAGACCCCATGCGAAATGTTATCAACCAGATCAACGTAGCAGCGGACGGATTCCAGAAGGTGGACCGGAAACATGCGGCAAAGACTAGAACCCGAGAAACTAACGAAGTTCCGAAAACAACAGCGACTAACAGATACGCTATCCTAAACAACGACAACTGAACTGGTCTACTATGCAATAAAAGAGTAAGCACTAACGAAAATATTAATGATGATACTATTGATAATACTAACAACAAAAAAACCTGGTGCCCACCCATCTTTATTAACAAACTGGGCACAAAAAATTTAATCGAAATTACAAAATAAAATTTGCCCTACTACAAAAATAAGAATTGACGCTCTATCCAGAACGAAGCATAAAGTTCGTGTGGACTCGCTGGATACCCACCAGAAGCTAATGCACTGCCTCAAGGAATCGAAAGCAGAAGCATTCACATTTACCCCTTCCCCTCTACGAAAGTAATCTCATGTACTAAGAGACCTGAGCGCTGATTTCTCGGCGGACGAAATTAGAGCCGATATTGTGGAAGAAGCTCCAGACGCAAAAGTTATTGCTGTCCACAATATACCCACAACCTGGTCGAGAAGAGAGGGAATAACACTCGACTTATTCAAAGTCACGGTAGAATCGGAAGACGACATAAAGAAACTGACAAACGTCAGATACATCCTTAACAACAAAGCGAAGTGGGAAAAACCGAGACAAAAGTGAGCATTAGTTCAATGGTACCGCTGCCAACGGTTTGGCCACGTTTCGTCCAACTGTGCGTATGACGCCCGCTGCGTTAAGTGCATTAAGTCTCACACAAGGGACGAAACGAGCACGTGGGGGATAGTCCCCCACCCTTCTTCGTTAATTGCGGGAAAAGGGGTCATCCAGCCAATTTCTCAGGATGTGAACTGCACATATTAAAGAAACAATAGCTCAACCAACCTAAGCTTAGAAAAATAACCCAAAGGACACCTAACCCTCCAATTACTGCCACAGCCCCCTCCTATATAAGAAAAAGTATGTCCTACGCAGCAATAGCACGTGGACCCTTGCCGCAGAACGTCCTGCTAATCCTGACCATATCAACCTCAGCTCGAACACCACCAGCACCATTGGTGGTATACTTAATCTATCATCAGAACTTTTCGGTAGTAGTTTCGATATACTATTCGAAAAAGCTACTACTTTCATGCAGTACTATAGCAACCTCAAAATACACCCTGAACGGGTTCACTCCTACCTGAACTTCGTATGTACTCTAACCTCTCATAATGCCCAACAACACTAAACTTCGCCTTCTAAATTTGAATATAAACTCTCTCGTCGATCACGATAAAAGGTTTTACTTAGAAAACCAAGTTAAGCACTCCAAGTCTATTCAATACCACAAAATACGTGATTTGAAATGACTCTGGGAGAGGAATGGCAATATTCCTTACAAGCACACTTAAATTCACTGTTGTCAAACATACTATGAAGTCTGTCCAAGCCACTCTAGCTTCAACCCCCTTCTATGACCACGCTAAGCGCCCTATGAAACTACTTTTCGGAGCACTGTACATCCCAACAAATACGGGGCATACCCTTCTTGACGACCTCAAGCAACTGGAGGAAATCGCTTCTGAATTCAACCACGTTATCCTTGGCGGAGATTTGAACGCAAGGCACAATCAATGGGGCGACTCACACTGCAACAAAAATGGCACCATGTTACACAACTGGATATGGCGCAATCCCCTTCCTGAGTTTCAAATCATTAATGCTGGAATGCCAACCTATCCTAGAGGATCATCTTTCCTCGATAATTATGTTATCTCCACAACCACACTTAGAAACACCGTTAACCTTCAATGTAGCACCCTACCCTCCATATCCGACCACTTTGCCTTACAACTAGAAATCAAAATACAAGATATGACCCTAAACCATAACATCCCTAACCAGGTACAAGCTTTCAACCTTGTAAACTGGGCCAATTTTAACGAAGAGATCTCAGAAAAGATGCAACACATAGCATTGCCTAACGACAGATTGCTAACCAACACGGAGAAAGACTGAGCCATCTCCAAACTAACTGCGGTCCTCATTACCACTGCTGAAAAACATGAAAAACTTGCGAACAGAAATACTTCAAATACGGTGTCCTGTCTCCTGCTACCCTCACGCTGGTAAGGCACCGTAACCGGTGCCACAAAAGCTCAAAAGATTTTATCATAATCAGCTCAACAGAACGAACCACCATTACCAGCACCTCAAATCTCAAATTTTAATTATGACAAATTTCATAAAGGCCCCAATTTCTACTGAAATAAACCAGAAATTCCAAAATACCCTCAAAAACTTAAGGCCAGGTCCACCGTTCTTCTCTCAGATAAACCGAATTTCAGGAAGGAAATACCAATCTCACAACATTGACTTGGTGAATCTCACTGACAACAACGCAACTTTTGCTGATCGTGACAGCAATTTCGAGGGCTGCTCCAATTACTACAGTGAAATATTTCGTGGCTCCACTACCAACATCCCTTCCTCCCTCGTTGCCGAAGTAAATTCACGTGTTCACGACTACATTTTAATTATGACGGGATCATTTCTCACAATTTTTTCAGAGAAGAACACATCTTCCAACCCTCAGAAAGGGCCCCACCTTCTCTTCTTCGCAAATTATGTCGACACTGTTGAAGCGATCGCATCACACCAAAATAAAAAACTACAGGGCCTGACAAATTATCCAACTTCCTCATCAAAAAAGTAACAACATCAATAGCACCTACACTAATAATAATATTCAATAATTGTATTAATAATGGTTATTTTCCCAACTCTTTGAAACTCGCGCGTCTAATTCCGATACCCATGAAGGGATTCCAAGGGGAAATACAATCACTGCGTCCCATATCCATATTGTCGCCACTGGGAAAAATTCTGGAAAAGATAAAAGCAAAACAATTCGACAAACACCTTGCGTTGCTACGACCTCAAATCCAATTTGGGTTCACACCAGGTCACTCAACAGAACATGCTGCCCTACTGCTTCAAAATCACATTATCGAAGGACTAAGGAAAAAAGAAGCAGCTGAAGCCTATGCGCTAGACCTTGAAAAATCTATTGACAGGGTTCGGACCAACGGTCTACTCTACAAGCTCATCTCAAGACAATGTCCTACACCTCTGACTCGAATCATGATCAACTGCTTAGCTGATAGAAAGCTTTTTGTCGCTATCGCAAACTCACTCTCAAGAACTGTTGAAATTCAAGCTGGAGTCCCTCAAGGTTCCATATTAGGGCCAAAACTATTTAATTACTTCATCCACGACATACCTTGGAACAGGCAAACGTTCACATCCACATACACATTAATGTTTACCGATGACACCATCGTCTTTGAATCGCCAGACAAACCACTCGATGCTCTAACAGCCGTGAAGGATCACCTAGAACCTATTTTAAATTACTTTAAGTCGTGGGGACTTAAAGTGAACCCAAGTAAGTCCAATCTTAACTGCTTCAGAAATGCTAGTGGCAAAGGCCACAGCTACACAGTACAAGAAAGCAAGAAAATCAGCATAAAAATAGATGCCACCTTTATCCCCCTGAAAAACTCGATTAAATATCTTGGAATAAATTTCCATCACTGACTCAGAGCTAACTCTCATGCTAAGATTGCGCTATCAAAGGCCATGATAGCATCACAAATTCTTAAGCCTCTCTTCAAATCTAATCATCTCTACGCAGACTCAAAAGTCCTAATGTATAAAGCCCTTATCCGTCCCATTATCACATATGGATTCGCAACCTGGATGCAAATGTCCCCAACAGTCGCTGAAAAATTCCAAATATTTGAGCGAAAAATACTTAGAGCATGCACCGGTAAATACAGAACTGCTGACATGAAGTACATTAAAAATACTGATCTCTACGAAGCAGCAAAAGTAGTTCCATTCTTAAACTACGTGTCCAAATTAACCAGCAAAAGGATACAAAAACTCACTGAGAACCCGAACCCTCTCATAAACAAAGCAGCCCGAGATAACAAAGCTATCTCCGCACTTAATTACTACTATGCCTCCCCAGTAGCACTTCTCTCTGATGAACACGCATCCTGGCTCGAACACTCACCTGAGGAACCCAACAAACCTCAACTCTATTGCCAGCCCCCAACAAATCTCTACATTGGGTAACAGATTAAAACGACTACCGTCCCGGGTAGCCTCAAGACGAGCAAAAACCTTAACATTTATTAATCAAATCACAGATTTATTAATCATTATTTTAACTTCTACACCTTTATGCGTATACCACTTTTACACTATTATGTCAAAATAAAAAAAATTAAACGAACAAAGGAACAGAATTATTATAATCAACAATCTGTAGTAGGAATAAGTCTCAAATGTATCGGCTTAAAAGAAATCACTGCCTAACTAATCGATAAATAAATTGTAATTTTTTTCTCCAATATACTAAGTTAATATTAAGCGATTTTGTATAACGCATGAGCAAGCGTCAAATAACTACACACGAATGTAATAACTAAATGTCACATAAGTAAAAAATAAACTACTATTGCGCTCAACAGACTTCTGACATAATAACTGACAGTCAGAAGCTCATACCATATGTATTCTAGCATAAGCACTCATGTTAAAAAAAAAAGTCTCAATAAAGCAATGTATGTATGTATGTATAACGATAAGTCTCAATAAAAACTTTATTTCATTTGTCAAGTTATGGGTAGACAATTACCGTTCAAGAGTTTAAAGCATTGTACATTTTAGCTAACATTATCATAGCGTAAGTACACACAGTGTAAATACTCCGAACAAACTTCCTAACGAATGATATTCGACCCATATAAGTGGAATTATATTTAGATTGGCGAATTGCTCCTCATTTTTTCGGGAACCAAGATTGCCCTCTCCGCGCTTTAACGAAAATCGTTGAAAAATACAAATCTACTTGTGTTTTTCTATCTTTGTGTGAAAGAAGTCGCCCGAGAGTATTAGCGCTGTATGTAGCTATGCTGTGACATAACTCTCACTCAGCACATCAATCTTTTTAGTACTTTTTGGTAGCTTTTTTTTCTATTCCCATGCAATGTTCATAGTTCCTTAAAAAACCTAAATACATAAAATCTTTTCAAATTAAATTTATTTTCATCCACCGGAAAAAGGCAAACTAACTTCATGTTTAAAATCAAGCTGCTTGCAAAACTATGATAAGTTTTTATATTGTGGCGAATTTGAGCAAACAATTCAACCGAGTGGAGAAAATTACTTGAACGTAATAATTCCAACACATAATCATCGACAAACTGCGAGAAATCCTGTCTGATAGGTTTCATCAAAAATTCCTCAGCTTTATTTGTCTCACAATACAGGAAACCTTTCTTGTTACTAAAGATACCTCTCGATGGAACTTTTATTTTGACGCTACAGGTAGTAGCGAGCATTTTGATGACATTGTGGTATAAAAGACGTGGTGTTGCCATGAGTTTCTAGAAATAATATGGGAAGGACATCCAGTTAATCAACTGAATTCCTGCAAATTTAGAACTTTATTCTGGATTTCTCTTAGTAAATGCATGAATTCCATTAACAATAATTTTCTTCTTTTTCGTCGCGTGAGAAGTTTGGTGGAGTTTTATGAAAAATTAAGGAATTTATTCTTCTGCTCTTGAAAGCTTTGGCAACTCGTTTGCCCCGACAGAAAACATAATTTTATACCCGTTGTTAAGTTTATTCTCTTACTCAGGACTTCGCCATTCCTTTTGCCTCATACACCTCCTTTACCTTATCTTTGTCACTGTCGTCATCGACGTTGAATTTATATATACGAAAGGTATTGCGTTCATGGAAATCCCTTCTTGGTATCTTTTAAGTTCCATTGATTGTGTACTGACATGGTCATTCTTGTTGAGTATTTCGGAACGTTAAGTGCTGGTTTTGATACCCAAGATTACGGAGATAGTTAAGACTTGAAGGGTTTCTTAAGAAAATTACCTTTAGGGGATTTTCGGGTGAAAGTTTTCTTTCCGATAGCAACGATAATGGGAATAACGATGGGTTGAAAACATGAAATTGGTGTATCATGATATCAATACCTGTTGATTATGTTCCTTAATACAAGTCGTTCAGGAAGTTTCCACACTGTTTTGATGGTGGTTAAACTTGGTGTATTGGAATTAGTACATTTTACTTTATAAGCTTCATTGATGTCAGGCACACAAACTATTTCAAGTAGAAAAATATGACGCTTTCTTGTTGATTTTTATTAAAGTATAAATTCCTTCAAACCTTTCAGATGTGTTTTATATTAATTGTCCGTTAAAAATTATGTATATAGTATTTGGTATACTTTAAATTTTCAGGAAAACCGAAATGTCGTGCAAATGAGAGAATTATCTTACGCAAACATTATTGTTTTTATTAACTGAGTCCTTAGCGAATATACGCTTTTGTAAAATTTTTAAAAATTTCGAATTCATAACGCTTTTAACAGTTTGAATTTAGTTTTCGCTTAGTTTAGAATATTAAAACTCTTATCATTCCTTCCCCAATTTCTCCCCTCAACGATCGATTACGCCACTTATATTAGGGAAACCAACGCATTGAGAAATAACAATACTTCAATGAATCTTTTGACGTGTATCTGCTATGATATTTGAAACAAACCCGAGCTTATACGACCGTCTCTTTAGCAAACAGACTCAAGATGGGCTTTAGCAATACACTTTTTAAAGTGTTTCGATCTGTTGAAAAAGGTTTGTTTAAACTGTTGCAAAGTCCACCTTATCGACTTCTTCAATGGCTAGCAAATCTGACAACAAACATAACCGAAAAACCAAAAAAGACCACGACGACATGATTTTCTTGTGAGCTCTTTGCGTCTACGATAAAGCCAAATGACAGGACCCAACTTCTACCCTTAGTTAGTCAAGGAATACAAAGTCAACAAAATGCGAACTGGAATCATACTACTGATACTCTTAAGATAGATCACAAAGACAAATACATGAGGAAGTAGTGGTGAATGGAATAAGAATATTCAGAAGACACCTTTTAACTGGGGCTGCACAAATAATTGCGCACAAAACTCGAATTTTGCAAGACAGACGGGAAAACGAGCGTTGCATGTCCCGGTTCTGTATATGATTTTTCCCTACCTTCACTACGCAATCAAATTTAGTGCTTTTGAGGAACTGGCGCTGACTTCAATTACCAGTACATAGAACCATTTCGCGTATATGTTAATTGCTCCATTTGCAGAACTTCGGGTGTTTCAGTACCGTCTTCCCAAAATTTGCGACCGGATCGGTGCAGATTCCTTTTTCCGCGTAAGTTTGGTGAGTTTGGTGCTTCGAGTATCGACTTCCAATCTTCTCCAATATTCCTGGCTTTTTTGGCTTAAATGCCTGTAGCAAGAGCCACAGATACCCCTTAGAACCCAGTTCACTGTGTCTGTGCCGTCTCATTTTCCTTGATTTCCTAGGCGATGTAGCAATACTGTCACCGATTTGCTTTTCCCAATCAATGGATGCTGGGGAGTGTAATTAATTCCACTGCCTTGTGGAGTTATATTCAAGGAGTGAGAAGCCGCTCATTTTCCACTTTTCTCATTGAGAGGTAACCTGTGAAGTAGACGGATGAGATCCGCTATATGTCCCAATTTTATAAATTGATGCATGGCCTTGGATCTGTTCTGTTGTCATAGAAGAATATGCATCTTGCAAAACCTTTCCGAGGGAAGATTTTTCCATACAGTTTTGTGCAATAAGTTCAAATTTGGGCTGTAGTAACGTTTTCCTGCATGCTCTAGTGAGTTAATAGTCCTCGTGCACTCCCTATGATCCTTATAAGGATCTGCAATTTCAATTTCACTCATTTCCTTGTGCAGTATTTCGGTCCAATCACTCTGCTCACAGAATATTTCATGCCGATCAATCACGTCCCATTTGAGAGCTGAAGTCTTTCTTACTTGTTGGACGAACTCTCGATAGTAGGACGAAAAATCATATTAGCACTCATTGACGTTGGTACATTTAAGAGTGTTTCGTGGCTAATCTTCTGGTGAAACATCTATTTTTCACCAGTAACGATGGAATGCTGTTTTCAAAAATATTAATAAAAATTAAGGAAGATACTAGTTACCGCTGTCGTCAAGCTCGTAATAATTACTTTACTCCTCTTTAGTCTGACTCACAGTTTCTCTTATCTTTCTTGATCTGATCAAGCTTTTCTTAACCTGCAAGCGGGCGTACGGTGTCGTACGTTTTTTAAAAGCTTGGGAGCCTTAAATAATAATAAAAGACAGAAATATTGTTGGAATGAATTTTTTTAACAATTATATTTTTTTATTATTATTTTTTAGTACTATAATCAGATAGATGAATTTTTGGCATTACTTTTTAAGTATGATATCCAGCGTATATCTACTGTGGCTACGTGTTATAAAGTCGATTCGATCAATCCAATTTTACACAACTTTTTCCAATAAACCTAGCCAATGACTTGAGTATTGGCTTCCAATGCTTCAGAAGTTGCTGATTTGTGGGCATAACCTAATGACAACATAGCCCCTTAAAAAGTAATTGAGCAGCGTAAAGGCGCCCGAATGAGGGATAGCTCCAATTGATAACTCCAATTCTAGAAATAAAGTTATCACCAAATTTATTTTGCAAAAACATGATGGTTAAACGCGATGTATGGCAATTCGCGCCGTCTTGTTGGATCCAAATGTCGAAAATGAAACAAAAATTTGCAAAATTAAGTTTTGGGTATAAAAACTCATTCAGCACGGCCCGATAGTGCTCACCATTCACCGATTATATTCTCTTCGCAATTTTCTCTTCGGTAGGTACATTTCTTTGTTTTGTTGATGGTTTTGAATTGAGAAGAGTAAAACTAGTGCGAAAACTATTAATAACTGGACGAATTGCTTACTAGGCTTATTATATTGACCGTGCTCTGTGAACTTCGCGAAAAGATTTATTTGTTTTAAAGAAAATTTAAACACTTTCGAAATATTATTCTGGAGTTGAACGATTCATGATGAATTGCCTGATCCTAATGAATAGATATGTCGATGCATTTGACATTTCCAACTGCTAAGTCATAGACAACAACCATCGAAACTTCTCATGCAGCTAAAATAACACCCTATACCTATTAATGGATTCTTATAAGCGCTATTGCTTCATATGCAACAAACCGACTGATACTGTAGAAATTCAAGCAGTTTTCGAATGCATGTACATAGCACGATCTCTGAAAATGTCATTCGCGATTTTAAAGGATCGGTATGTACTTGATGGGATCGGATATTTCGTCTATAATGGAGGTTTTAGAAATGTTTACACAAAACTGCCTCATCATAAGCTGTGGGGCAGTGTACTGTTACTGATGAGATTATGGCAAGTTTTCGACACTTAATAAAGTCAAAACCCGACAAATACGTATTTAAACTGAATCCTTTTGTAGACGGTGCTACGTTTTATGTCCTCAACATTAAATCTGCTGCCAGTAAATTTTTGGCACTGGACAAATCGTAACATTCAGCAATTGGTACTCCAAAATGCTTTAGGTGGTTCATCTCACCAAAAATCATAAGCTACCGGTTGTAGGTGCTATGTGTAAAAAATGAAAGATAAACCTTCTTGCTTTATAGATAAAAACAAAGCTGATTACTCAAGTCAATTTGGATTTTCTAATACAGCTTTGCTGGTATCTTACGTGTCATCCTACTAATGAAATTGATGAAACCGAGCATCGTTACATTTTACAACAAAACAAATGGTGGTGTCGATGAAGTCAATAAAAAAGTAAAAATTTATTCGATATCGAGGAAGCATAAATGATGGCCGCTGACATACTACCATTGTCTTTTGGATATTGATAGAATAAATGATGCAATCATAAGGAAAAATAAAATTATTTACGTACATTTTACGTACAATTGACAAAAGAGTACGTCTGAAGAAGAGCAACAATTGTAAGCCTTGCAAGAAATCGGAAATTTGACATAAGGGAGCATTTGAATATGGATACTGACGGTGCTGCTGGTAATGATGCAACATGTAGTTCCACCCAGTACATGCAGTGGAAGGTACTGAATATGCCCAGCGAAGAAAAGGAGGCAATCTAAGATACAGTGTACATCATGTCATAGGAATATCTGCAGAAACTTCTCTAGATTCATTTGCAATGAATCATCTTGACAAAGAAACTGATTCTGAAGGAAACTATATCTACGTCCAATCATGTATGTTATCTTCCTATTTTTGTCATTTTTAATTTCTTTAACTAGGTTAATAAACTAGTGTGATATATGGAAGAAGTTCTTGTTTTCCTGTTAAAAGAATATTTGAGTTGTTTTATTTGATTTGAGTTTCGGTTACTATTTTTCAACTATTTGAATTTAAGCACAATGGTAATGTTTCTATGTTGGTGGGTGGAAAGAAATCAGGGTGTTGCTCGTTAATCTTCTTCTTAATTGCATTCATATTGTCAAATTTATTCCACTAAGAAAATAAAGTATTTTTTCCATCATTTTCAAAATGAATAAATTAAAATAAAACCATGCAATTTTAGAAATAATTTTCGCTGTTGATAGGATATCATTCATTCATACTTCAAGCTTACAGTTAGTCCGCTACGCAAAAAGAAGTAAAAATCTACGAACACTAAATATTTAATGCATGAGTACATACGCAATGCGAATTGCTTGCAGTTTGTTTGAACTCAAATGATTCGGTGGAAGCAGGAGGTGAATAAATAAAATTGCTGTAAAAAGTAATAATTTGTCCGTACCTAGAATATATTGCCCCAGGATATATTCCCTTCTAACATATAATGGCATAAAACAAATGCACATAAAATACGACGAACGTTCAACGTAAGCATTCCATTATTGTCCTTAATGGCACATATCTTTTAAGACAAACACTTAGTCGTAAATTCAGCATGTAAGTATAACCTGTTGTTTTTCGCTATGAATTCATTTCCTTTTTATATCCTGACTTAAAACCTGATTATTCTCTTAAAAAACTTCTTCGTCACTGTCTGTATGTAGAAGTATTTACACTCTCCTCCTGCCCCGCCTTCTACGACCTCTTCAACGGACAGAAGAGAACTTGGCGATGAGGAAACATTTAAACGTACGTTAAAGTACGAACGTTCGAATATTATAGTAACGGACAAACATACATTCAAACATGCATAAAACGATTATGGGATACATCTCCGTATTCTCGGTGTATAGTACTATTTGGAGTTGTAAATTTTTTCCATAACGATGAAACGTTTTATGTCCCATAATCGCCGCTACAGAATGTTTATAGTGACACTCAGGATAAGTTGAGCTCCTTGCAACATGGTCTACACAAGAATTTGCATAATGTGCATGGAACCATTGGAATGAAGAGTGTTGGCACATAACCATTCCCGCATAAAGAGCTACCAAAGCTTTGCAAATGTTCAGGATCTGATGTCTGCTATAGGTGAACGTTGTACGTGCAATATGTGCAATAAAGCTTGTATGAAGTCGGTGGTGTAAATTTTAGCAAGCAACAAATAGAACAATAAACATCCTTGTATTTGCTTCGTGTCTATACTTGCCCGGGACCACCCACTCATGTTTGTCAAAAGCTTCGTTGTTAGCGGCGGTACGAAGTGTTGACGACGCCAAAACCAAAAGTTAGAGCAATCCAAACACCGGTGTCAAGTGTCCATAGTGTAGCAAGCAAAGTCAAATATGCAGATAGTTTTAAACGCTGAGAAGCTGTTAACACTCTTTTTAATTTAACATAGTTTTCTTTGGCCTTTTTTTTCATTATATTCTACCAGAAAGATAATTTCCAGCCGTCAAATTTCATAAACTTCTTCCTGCTGACCCTTGAAAATTGCTCACATTGAGTGTGGAGAACATTTTACACGCTTACTAATATTCTCGGTTTGTACCTTCCATTTTAAACATAATTCCCCTGAAAAAGGTTTCGCTTTTATTAGTCGTCAATTTTTATTTATGACTACACTTTGAAAATTTATAGCCGTGTGGAACAGGGTCTGCCGACACCGACATTGATCGCCATGAAATGAAAGGATAACGTTCTGCTTTTGCATCGTCTCGCATTGCCTTGTCATGGCACTTTATGGCAGCACCCTTAGAACTTTGCTCATTTTCTGCTCTTGTTGATCTATGGGTTATAGCTGCGAAAATTGTCCATCGCGAATTGACAGTTGATGGATGAATGGGCAATGATAGACAGAACAGCTTCATGTCCTGGTGATAAACGTTCGTTTCCAATTATTATGCTATGCAACTTGAAATTCACTGGTTCTCACTGTCAAAATAAATTGCACCAAGCGGATGCATCTCTATTTTGAATTAATTGGTCAATTGTTGACTGTGAATGACGTTATGTTAATTTATATGCTTCGAAGGTGGCCCGAATGCATCGCAATGTGATATCCGCGACAAGTTTCGTTTCAACTGCACAAAATTTAGCCCGCGTGAATGATTAACACATCAGACAAGAACCAAATTTTTGGAGAAATCGCGTTATAAGACTATAAAGTGAACAATACACTGACATTGAGTAAAACATTCCAACAATTTGTGCCACACATTTGGAATTTTATACGCTCGCAAATCACTTTGGACAATAATAAACAAAGTGGATCGAAAACTTAAAGCATTTTTCGTAATAACTAATATTAAAAAACAAACTACAATGAGCATTACATGCTCCGAGCAGGAGAATATAGTTCTTTTTGGCCGTTCTCCTTTTGGCTGCAGCAGTGAGTATAAACGAATTCAATCAAATCAAAATTTGGTTATACATCAAACAATTCTTGTGATGTTGTTGTTGTTGAGGTCTAACAATGGTAACAAAATGTACCTATCATTTCCTTTTAGTCGAGAGATGAAATCTAACTTCAACATATTGTCAATACCGAAACCGTAATAGTATATATTTTGAAAATTTAAGCAAAGACAGTTTAAAGTTTAAAGTAGAAACTCATACGTTTGACCAGCTCAAGATGGTTATTTGGCTTATAAATTTTAAGAAATCGATTTTTTTGTATTTTGCTTATTTCGATAATAAATACCCTCGAAAATATCATGTTACAATTTTTGGACGTCGATGAATTATTATTATAGTTATGCTCGTTCGATCGTAAGGATTCCATGTGCAAACTCTTCACTGTGAAACCCTAAGAGTGGGTTTTAAATGTACAAAAAATGGTTAAAAAAGCGTCAAATAGAAAAGTCACAGAGGAAAAGGTCGGGGAGAAACGCAAGCGCCTCATAAAACAAACAAGTTCCTGCTCTCGAAACCACTGCTTTGACGAATAAGTTGATGAAAGAATTGTCAACTTATTTTGACTTATCTATTTCACGTCATATAACTTCAGCAAAAGATATGCGTGATGCAATCTGAGTAATATATTATCATGAAATTTTGGCGAACTCAAAAAAACGGGATGCCAACTCCTCCACGGGTGCCGATTATTGATGCAAGTATCGAAAAGTGAAGCTTAAAATTCTTGCAAATATTAAAAGCATGCTCCTGCCCTCTCTGTAGGAGTCAAGAAGATTTAACTTACGACAACTTATTCAATGGTTAGGTGTCTCTCGCTAAATAATAATGAAATTTTACATTTGCGTGTGTCTGAGCGTATATTCAATGGCGGAAACATCGCTCAAATTGCAAAACAAATTGCAGGTTACCATTTTTACGAGGGGTTTGGAAAAACTTTGAAAATAATTGGGCATCCAGGTTGGTCCCATAATATTTGAAAACGCCCGCAATTAGGATACCTTTTGCATATACAAAACGAACTTTGACTCCTCTGAAGCTCCTAAGAACAGCATGGCGAAGCTGAGGGTTGATCAAATGCATGAGAATGAGCTTTTTGAAGAAAACAAAGCCGTGAATATCTTTTAATTATACTTTTCAAAAAACAAACGTTTAAATGCATTTGACTCAAAACTTTCATTCAAGCCGTGTTTATAATTTTCCCGAAAATGCTGAGCTGATCCCTCTCCAATGCTTACAACTTATTGCACACATGTAAAGTTATCGTGACTTATCCAAAATAGCTCGAATATAGCAAAAAAAACTCGAATTTAAAAAAATTGATTTTTTAAGCGTCCGCCATTTGTTTATTATTGTATATAACTCGACAATTTTCACAATCAGCAAACCACTGGTCTGTTGATTAAATGTTTTTAAAATTTATTTTTTAAGGTAATTCCTCCCAACAGATCCCAGTGACCGTTTAATGTGAATTTTTTTTTATCATTTTAAAACCTTTAGAAAAATCAAAAAATTCTTTCCATCCACGATAGTGTGTTTATTACACCCAAAAAGAATTACTTTCTATGTCTACTCTAAGGACCTTGTGATAAATTCTTAAAAATAAGTCAGATTTTGGGAGCATAAAGCATATAGCCCTATTACCCGCGACTATTTCTGTGAGACTGACCGCTGAGCACTCAGATGGGTGTATAATATAATCCATAATTCATCATAATCATTGTTTGATTGACTTAAAGAAAACAAACCAACAACCAGCTGACTGATACCTTTGCCACAAAAGCGTCAGTCAAAATTTGGAATCCTGACTGCTTATATTCCTGGAAATTAAGTGATAGTACATACTAGAATGAAACAGAGACATGTAAAGGGTTTGTGGAAGACATGCCAAATACCCTTTACATGTCCTTTACCTTGTCTTCATTTACGAATCAATTGTTGTTATTTTCAATTCTTAAGTTTCCGTCGCTTTATTCCTACTTCTACTGACGCCGTCTTTATAAAATCCCTTATTATTTCAAACTTTGTTTTTTTCAACGATCGCAGTCGCAACCAGACTACCGAAAATCAAATTAATCATCGCCTAGTGGCAGCTTCTGGTAAGGGAAATTCCATTGCACTCCATTGAAACTCCATTGCACTCATCAGTAGACGTCTTTTACTCGAGGTTGGCCCTCGTGTGTTGGTCATAAGGTAACTGAGACCCAATACTCCTGCCTTGTCCACTAACGCTCGAACCTGCTCGAAGAACCTTATCTTCGAGTCAATCATCAAGCCAAGGTATTTTATTGATTCCTTCGACTCGATTATCTTTTCTCCCACCCGAAAGGGAATAAGACGGGGGATCCGCTTCTTGGTCAGGATGATGACCTCGGACTTTTCTTGCGCAAGGCTAAGCCCATGGCCTCTCATCCACTCGCTCACTCGGAGTAGTACCGCACCCAATTTTAGTTGCGTCTGTTCGACAATACGTCCGGCGACTAGTACATCTATGTCATCTGCAAAGCCAATCAGACGCAACTCCTCCGGTAACTGCAACCTCAATCTCATCGTACAAGACATTCCATAGGTCCGGGCCAAGAATGGTACCCTGTGCCACGCCTGATGTCACATCCATTCGTCGCCGGCCTCCCTTTGTGTCATAGACGAGCCCCCGGTCTTTGAGATAATCCTTCAATATCCGCGCAAGATGCTTCGGAACCCTGAAATTTTCCATAGTACCAAGAATATCTGGCCATTTAGCAGAATTGAAGGCATTTCTCACATCGATTGATATGAGCAGAACTATTCGCCTCGAGTGGTGATTGGGGGCTTCTGCCCACTGGACCTCATTCACCACCTCTGTTATTGTACCGATCGTGGATTGGCCAGCCTTGAAGCCATACTGCTGAGGATATAGATCCCAAGCAGTTCGGATGGCTTCCCAAAGTCTCTCTCTAATGAGCCTCTCGAGCACTTTCCCAGTAGCGTTCAACATACATAGGGGCCAATATGAAGTTCATTCAACATACCTAGGAGCCGATATGAAGATGGTTGCTCCGGGTTCCCCATCCCCTTGCTGACCAGAAATCTCACCTGTATTGAACAAATTGAAAACACGCCCTGCTGCAGGCAGGCGTTGAAAGTAGTGAGCAGCTTGTCAGGGTAAGTTTGGTGTGCAAGCTGTACGACTTCCACTGGTATACCATGCGGTCCCGTGGCCTTTATCGTTTTTAAAATTTTCACAGCACCATCCAGCTCGATGGCACTAAGAAGTGGACATTCTCCTGGACATTCGCGGTCTGCTACTTCGGGTCGAACAGTATACATAGGGAATAGCTCTCGAAAAATATCGTCCATTTTCCCACTTCAAGCAAACAGGAGAAGAGTTGTCTAGCCAACTTGTATGCCAGCCCTCGAGAATGTGACTCGTCTCGATCTATTGAACTTTGGGCTTCGCGGGGAAAGTCTATGACCCGCCGACCACCAGTACACAGAAAGCTTATCGTGTCCAGGCCGTCGCCTCGGCATAGAGCAGTCGCACGCAGTATTGATGAGCCTCATGGTGGAATTCACTATGTTCTCAGCAGAAACTACCGTCGTCCCGTCTCAGTTACACTGCTCATAAAAATGAGCAGATGGCGAACTCGTCGACATCTATTTTAGAAATCTTTCAAACTACAATTGAAGGTTGGGTTGCTACGCGTCGAGTCGCACTTCTAAAGCAATGTATTGATGATCGCTTGCCGATTAGTCCTCCAGTACCCTCCATTTGTGTATCCTAGGCACTGAGGACTCCGAAGCAAATGTCACATCCGGAATAGTCCCCAATTAACCTCTCCGCCAAAAGGTTGGTGTATTCTCAACGTTCGCGATGACAAGTTCCCTCCTAGAAACCTAGCTCGTGGCTCTTAGCCTCCTAGGATATTCGTTTTTCTCTTGAATCTGGATGAGGCATTCCCCATTCTATCGCTTTGGCATTAAAGTCACCGTTCCCAATGATTTGTAGTAGAGCCCTATCACGTACCCAGATGGCGGCGGATCGGTCCCAATATCATCCAGCCTAACAATAAAATAATAAGTAAAAATAACCAGACGACATCCACCAAGCTGGCAGTGCCAATCGACGCGTCCCGGCCTGTGAGTTGGCACCTGATGAGAAGCGGCAGATACGCGTGTTCGAAACCAGCTTGAGTTCCTCCACCTTTGTTTTGATTTAATAAATGAAAAAAATAAACAAATTTCATTTAATCATCCTAATGAAACGAGAACCACCCATAAAGTTTGCGGACTTGGTTGCTTATATGTTCATATCAATGTTATTTTTAACAATACTCTTGCAACACTTGGACTTCATCTCTCGTACTAGATATGCAGTGACTTTGTTAAGCAGTGCGTTGTATGTATCTATTTGTTAAAGCTTCAAAAACAACACGAAACTATAAATTGGTGATTTAAAATTATGGCATGCGTGATTTCAATTATATGGCTTCGTCAAGCCATCTTGCTTCTTTTTACCTTGAAGCTATCTTCAAAAATCCTGAAAAGTAATTCTTCTCTGTAATTAAATATTGTCATTGACGTAACGAATTTTGTTAACATGGCGCGCTTTACACCTTATTTCAAATATTTTTCACAAATCTTATACTACTTTTGTATTCAGTGTAGCCTTATGTATCCCAATGAACCTTCGCTGCACAGAGTCTCAGAGCAAACTCATATGCTAAACAATTCATAATATGCGCTTTATCAGCTTTCAAGGATGTCTTACTACAAGGTTTTTCAAGGTTGTCTTACTACCTTTAAGACTGAAAAGCAAATGACATTTTGAAATGCAAATAAAATTTTGATAAAATGTATGAATTTAAATATTCTCAGAATTATAATTTATGTCTTAAAGTAATAATAAAGGATATTTATTAAAGGTATAGAACCTTAAGTTGGAAACGCTTTTTAATGCTACGTATGGTTTGACAGCTGTCATGCCTTTTATGGTTACTTTGGTTTGCCATTTCTTGATGCTTGACATAATATGATGAATAGCCTGACCAAAATCTGGAAAATGTACCAGCTTATTAAAAAAAAAAAAACATTAATTTTGGGGATACTCTTCTCGCACTCTGTCAATTTTATGGTCGACATTATCGTCCATCAGAACAAATAATTCAGTTATCCATGGATATCCATGGGCAGCTTAATCATCCTCCCCATAGCCCAGATTTAAATCCGATAGAGCATGTATGTGAGCGTCTTGAACGAAAAAATCGCAAGTACTCCCTTAAAAACAAGGATTCGCTGAAGGATGCACTACTGGCAGAATGGGAGAAAATCACGCCGGAGGAAACCAGTAATTTAGTCTCATCTGTGCCCCGAAGACTGCAAGCAGTACTTGATGCTCAAAGGGGCCCAAATAAATACTTAAGCAAATAATATTTAGAAAAATTATGCTAACATTTGTACAAACAAATTGTACGTAGACTTTTGTCACGTACATTTTTTCGTTTTTATGAATTTTTTCTTTTATGAATTTTCGATAATGAAAAAAACTGCATCAATGGTTTTTTGATTAAAGCTTCCCATCACTCAGAAACTAAGTATAAGGTCCTCTATGGAGACTTTTGGCCGCCACTGTGTACATCCATATTATTCTTTTTGTAGCCTTTACTAGAGAACAGCTCGGCGGACGATCAATTACCAAGCGTCGAATTAATTAATTCCCGAACTCACGTACCGAGAAACTAGATTAGTGTTGTGCCGGCTAGCAACCTCATTGAGAAGTGGAGTCAATCCGTAATAACGTTTTCTCTCATTTGTGATATGCATCCATCCAGATGTCGCACAGAACGTAATGGAGAAGTTTGTAAAAGCTCTAAAGCGTAGTATTAATGAAGATTCAAATGAGTCCATTCGTGAACGTGCTCAACAACTAAACCTATGCCCATGCACATCGTGGAAAACTGTACCAAAGAATTTTGGTGAATGAGCTTATAAAATCCAACTCGTGCGGCAATTAAGCCGAAAGCCCACAGACCCCGGCGCAAAGACGATCTTTAGGTCCGAGAACGAATTGCTGTAGATCCCAAAGTTCATAAAACAATTTTGTTCCGCGTAATTTCTGGATGAATGCCAATAAACAAAATTTCCGCATTCGAAGTGATGTGCATCAACAGGCGTTTGTCCACGCACCCAGGAAAACAGGTAATGGAAAACAGGAAAACTGATAATGAAAACAGGCCCGGGAATTGGGCTTGAACCGGCCCATTAGTGAAATTATACCGGCCTGATGAGTTATGGTCCACCGGGAACTCTTCCGAATTCCCTTATGGCCAGTCCGGCCTCATAAATGAAATGAAAGGGAAAAATATTGTGTAACCATTACAAACTAGATTTTTTTAATGGTAATATCTCTACTTAAGAATCTGTATCACATTCTCACGATCACAAACTGAATTCTTTTAATGGTAATATTTTCATACAAGATGAAAAAGTTATCACATTTTCACTGGAAGATTCACATATCGCATATCACCCGATTAGGAGTTTTTGGAGTATTGAGCTTTTTTCAGCTACCTTGTCAATGATTTCGTCGGGTGTTGTGCTTTCAGCAAGGTCTTTTACTACAGCCATGAGCATGAATGCATTAAGTTTTTCCTGGTTCATTGAATTCCTCAAACTATTTTCGATGAATTTAAGAAAACTGAAGCTCCTTTCGCAAGTCACTTGGGTGAACGATGACGTAAGTATATACTTTTAAGCCAAGCCAATAAGTGAGAACATGTTCAAGAGGAGCCTATCCCTATCCGGAACTCTGGGATTACAGATTGCACATATTTGACGAGGAAGATTTTTTGCGCTTGAATTGAATTCAGATTAAAAATTGAAGTTATCTTGCGATGCTTCTCCATTTAGAAACTTTACTTCGTCCAGAGGGGAGGAGGACAGGATTTCCCATTGTTTTCCATTCCCATTCAGCTAACTGAACTCAAGGGCAATAATTTCAAGCTTTGTGCCACAAATGCGGGATCACATAATCCATGATCTTTTATATTGCTAAAATATTTTTGATCCAACATGGTAACGTCAGAATGCGGTGAGCTTTCATAGGCATCCAAACGGCGACTCATTGCCTTATCTATGGTGACGTGAAAGGTTGTGACTTTATAACGGTCGATAGAGGATTGAATAGGCTGAACTTGGCTCAGTTCTCCAGGCAAGACTTTCTTCTTACGACATCGAGTTTCTTCTTTGACATCGGGAGGCTGCATTCAATTTCAGAGTCCGATTTCCCGGCCAATTCATAATTTACCCATTCAATAAATAGGTCTTTCTGTTCTTTGATTTTCTCGGAATTATGACTCAATTGCGCTAGCTTGTCCTCGCTCATTGATACCAAATTGATGGCTTTTTGGATATCTTATGAACTGAGCTGAAGAAAATTTACAACGGCATGCTTATCTCAAATATACTACGCAATAGGAAGGATATAAGTATTGCTTACGATTTCATCAAATTTTCTCTGTATGACCCGGCTGTTAATCGGACGTCAGGTTTTGATCGTAGATCGTTTTCAATTTTTTTTGAGAACCATTACAAACCTCAAGAAAAGTGATTGAAGAAGAAACGCATGAGATGCTACTGCTGACAGTGTCAGAAATGACGAGGTTCAAAATATGTGCCTAGCACCACACATGGACCAATTCTGTTGCTTCACCTACAAGTCACCAACCGAATGGAATGGAACATAACGGAACATCCAACATATTTTTAGACATCGATGTTATACTTTGCAGGTCTTTGAATCCGTGACCGCAAGAATTTTTAATATTTTAATATACCAATCAATCTCTCTTGGATTTGATTATTCCGAACATATCTGATAATTACCCAGCATTGTTTCTATCACGTGATATCCTGAGTGGTGCCAATTTGGATCGAGAACATCCCTGCTAATCTAACATCTCCCGATATTGTTCCTTTCATGAGCTCAGACATGGCATGCATCACGTGTTCCACAGTATTCTTGAGATAAGAATTACAAAGTTGCCACGAACTAGTAGCCCTTCCGATTTAGAGGCACGGCATGCACTACTCAGCGATACACATTCATCTATATGTTTCTTTAGATCCGTGTTATTATTACTGAGAGTGTACGCAGCTTTCTTCTTGTCACTCTGTAGCTTATGCCATGCTCTGTAGCTCATGTTATAAGTTTTCAAAAACATTTCCGGCTGTATTAAACATACACAGTGGGCGGTATGCAGCTGGCGACTCGAGATCCCCTTTGCTCTTAGCAATGAGCACACGTCTCGCCCCCTTTCAGCACTCTGGGAACAACCCTTCGCGTAGGCATCCGTTGAATATGCGGATAAGCAGGTGAGGGGAAAAGTGAAAGGCCATTTGTAGCATCTCAGCTGGAATCGCATCAGATTCTGGAGCCTTTCTGGCCTTCATAGACAATACTGCTTTCTCCAATTCCATCTTCGTGAAAAATGTGATTCCCATTCGTGTTTCATAGTGAACGTATTCAACGATGGCAGGATGATTAGGTAAGAGAGCCCGCACAACTTCATCCATCTTTTCTGCCTCGTATGAGTGAGCCAACCTTTGGACACTGAGCTTCCGCAAATTATTTTGTAGCCTAGGCCCCATGGATTCCTGTTTACGACGTCCACTAGGTTTTGCCAACGACTGACCTTGCTGCGCCTGAAGAGTCTGCGGGTGCATTTTTTAGATGACTTGTAAGCTGCTGATCGGATACATGCATCTTCCCGAGCTCGCTGTGCCTTCGTAGTAACTTGTGACACTGCCTTCGTTTTTCGGTAATTTCAGGTGACCACCAGTATATTGGTGACTTGCCATGCCGTGGGTAAAGATTCTCATCGTTGAGTTAACCACATCTCTTGCCGCAGGTCGTCCGGCCCTAGTTTTGCTTCCAGCAGCGGTGATCGTGTCATAAGCACGACAACAAACTTCTGAGTATCCCCTTTTTCAGTACTCTACCGGAGCGCAGAAGAACAAGCGCGTGGTCTTCCGGAAGCACCGTGATGGATATCCAAAACAATGTACTGGTGATCGTAGGCTGAGTAATCCTCTAGCACTCTCCAATTTTTAATTGATTGTACTAGGCACTCCGAAGCGAGTGTCATATCAGACCGATGAAAAGTAGGAGAGTGTTCTGTTCAACGAGCCCAGTTCTGGCTGCCATGTCCAGGATCCGTTTGCCCCGGGCGTTTGATTGAGGCATGCCCCAATCAATTCCTTTTGTATTGAAGTCACGTCCGACGAGCACATGATCCTCAATACTCGAAACAGCGTCCTTCAAAACACTGAGCCTAAGTTGAAGGGACTACAACGATTCTTTCGGAGTTAGCTATACACTAAAGAGTGTAGTTCCCGAACACCGAACCCAAACGAAACCATCTCCTCGGCCCCTACCGCGCACTTGGAGGTGAGCACTGTTTTGAACCCAGATGGCGGCTGTACCGGATTCGTCAGGATACCATGTTGGTGAGCTTCTGGTGTGATGTTAGTCGCTCATAGCTCAGTAGCAGTAAGTCAGCATGCCTGTCTCTTACAATCTGTTCGAGCATGGCCGGGCGATGATGCTTCGATGCCGATTGATTGGGAAATTCGCCGCACCCCTTGCGGTCTAATTATCGAGGCTGAACTGTACATAATTGCAAGTAACTGCTTACCTATAAGTTCGATTACATCGATTATGCAAGCAATAATTTTTCTATTTTTCATTATATCTTTGTGCATTTTCCTATTTAGCTTCGGATCGAAATTTTCAACGGTCAGATTTTGCTTGTATGCATGCAAAAAATGCCTCTATGTTTCTTCTTTTTCGACAAGCACTTTTTTCATATTCCTCAATACTAAGGTAAACGTGCTTTCGATTGAAAAATTCTTTGGTAAAACAATTTTCAGATCGGTCTGAAAAGGCCAAGCAAACTGGAAGAAAGTTTGGTGCTTTTATAATCAAGCGTGAGTCACGCTTGATTAGGCCCATCTTTTTCAGCAAATTTGAAAAATACTCTCAAGTTATGAGCTCCTGATTTTCCGATGTTTCTTCTTGTGACTTGTTTTGTTTTTCAGTATTTGCGATCTCAATCACAGGTGCAGGGGTTGGTGGTTTACCCAAAAATTATATTTTCAGGTCAAACGTGCTTCAACGAAAAAACTTTTGATAAAGAAGCAAAAACAATCGATGACACACGAGAAGTTACCAGTGATGTCACTAACGGGTTCGTGAAAATCACTATCATCAACGTCATCATTATCAAATAATTTTTTTCTTTAACCAGTGTCTTCTGACTGGTTTTAGTGGACAAGTCCCAAGCAGAACGCGATGAGGGAAACTGGTCAACCGCTTTCTCTGCGATTTTTTTGCGCTATTATCAAAAGCCTCCTTCAGAAATAATTTTTTCAGTTTGCAGCAACCAATTTTCGCATCTATTAAAAGCTTTGTTTTTCTCTCTCTCGCTCTTTGGGCACCAACTTTACTTTTAGCTTTCACTATTTTCGACATTTTGAAGCCACAAGCTCAGTTTAAACCATAATTTCAATGACACAAGGCGGTAAGCGGTCCATTGAAATTACAAAACTTGAAACGAAGCGAAGAAAATGACCGACGTTAATAGTAAACAAAGGCTTTCTTTTTACCGCAAACTAGGTGTGTGACTAAGCGTGACAGAATTATCGCAAACTACGTCAACTGTTCCTGGCAGATATCTCTACTTTGCTATACTGACCAGTTGCTATCCGACGTCTTAACCGGCCCTGCAGTGGCGCGGCCCACCGGGAACTCGAACTTACTATTTGTTCTCAGGTGGAACTTGTCCTGTTTTTTCAAATTCGCTTTCGGTGAGCTTATCAATTATAGAAACTTGTTTGGCAGATCAACTTGATATAGTCCTCCTTTGTTGGGTTAATCACTTACGGTTTCAAGAATTATGACATGTACTGTAAAATGCGCAATTAAAATGCCACTTAAATATTATTCGACTGCTTTACACCATTGGCATTTTCAATTTGTATGGCAGGTACTGGACAGGATAATCTTTGGAAAATTTTGCAACATAATATGTCGCTTCTAGTCCAAGCATGAGATTTAAGGATGTCATTTCTAAGCGAACTGGCAAAGACACAAAAAAAAAAATAAAAAGAATCCCGAGTTTGCTTTCAGGGAAATTCAAGGATAAAGGTATCCTTAGATAGCTTCCGAATCTTTTTTTAAGTCAAATTCCCCTTTTGATATTATTAAATGTTATTTTGAACCCTTTTTTTGAAAATGAGATAAATGTATATCATTGGGTTGAGACTAAATTGTAATTTCAGCGTGTTTTTAAAGGTACACATTTTACAAAACTTCAAAAATTTGAGACCTTTCAATTTCCAAACGATGACTTACTGAGTAATATTAGGCGGGTGTACTTCATGCATACAGAATTTGAACGAAATCAGCGGAGGTCGGTTCCCACATCTTGGCCAAAATTCCGTCGAATTACCATGATATTTGGAAAATACCATGCCACGAAAATGCTGCTGAAATTGGATCAAGGACTAATGATTTATGGGGAAAAGTTTATGCTCACACCGGATATATATTGCAAACTCGCTTTAGGAATTCAGAAATTATGAATTTCATGATATATGATGCTTATAATCATTCACGAATAAAATAGAAATGCAAACATGAAATATTTACAAACTATCTACGACAAAATTTAATAAATTGAATAAGGGTGAAAGTGATTTCAATCCAGCTCACATACGAAACGGTAGCTTTTGCGAAATAAACTGTCCTTTTCTATATAATATGCATGCTGTCCAAAATTCTTCTGCACTTTTACTTTATTAATGCAGTTGTTACTTTTTTCAAAAATTCCATCTCGGCATTTTTCCTATTCCAAGATTTGTTTTGTCTCGTTCAGCTGAGAAGGTGATACTTTGTTGAATGTGTGCATTGAATACAGGATGAAGTCGTTTGCACATTCAGCATATGTACACTTGGCCATTTTCATTCAATCATTTGGCCCATAAAAGATCAGTGACCATAAAACTCGTAAATTCCACAAGGAGCAAACATTTCAAGTTGAAACGAAGGATGTTTGCTCGAAAACGTGCAAAACGTCTCCCTGTTCGTTCAGGTGATACTAAGGGTGTTTGCTCAAGCTCGGATTTCGTGGAAATAAAAATGGGAAAAATCATTCAAAAGGGCAAAGGATTGTGTGAGAAGAGTGAAAACATGCAATAGGTGCCATCGAAGACATTCGATAGCTGGCCCGTTGCGCTATTTCTGTGCAAGCTCATGATACGCGTTCCTTATGCACTTCCGGAAGTAAACAAACTTGAGCAAATCTTAGAGAAAGGATAAAGAACTATCCTCTTTTGCTTGTGTGCATTCTTTGCGCAAACTACTCGAGCAGTTTCCCGATTTGCTTCCCAGAAGACCGGGTGGACTCTTTCAGAATTCGAGAAGCTCGAATTAATTTAAATGCCCAGTGCAGAGTAAACAAATTAAAACACAATACACAGTCAGTTGAGCAAACAATTGAAGAATTCTCATTCTCTGTATTGGCTGTATTAAGAATCCACCTTCGAGACTGCTGCGGATTTATCTGTGCATTTTCAACTCCTTTCAGAGTTCTTCGGTGTGTTTTTGCGAGAGTACAGTATGCGTCTCTGATTTTACTGCAAAAGCCTTGATTCATACTAAGCGTACTGAAATTCAACTTTCTTCAATAGATTTCCACTACTGCCACTGATAAACAAATGACCGAGCATTGTTGCATTGCGAAGGACATAAAAAAGAGCCGATTATCGATTCGAGTTTGGAAGCAAAATCTCGAGTCGAATTTAATTATTTCATTTTCCGATTCCTACTTTTTTAGTGCTTGCACTACCACACGGTGTCGAGTGCCTGCGGGAATCCTTCACATTGTTTACTGTGACAGGTTGAAGATGGGTGCTGATAACTGTTAGCTCACTGCTAGCTACCCTATTATGCTTGCATGTGCAATCGAGATGCGACCTTTATCAGATTGCCGCTTGTCGTAGACCATGGATGGTAACAAGTGAATGCTTCGAAAAGAGAAATACTTCCACTTGAACTATTTTTCCAATAAGTGCAGAAAAAGGGGACTTAATGAAAAAATTGTCTATTTCCAGTAAGCGGTGCTATATAGCTCGACTCTTGGACGAGGCATACAAGAATCCTTCCTAGAAATCCTATCTACGTGAAAGAATGCTTTGGGCATAATGTATGCCAGGGGTTTTACACCTCGTTTGAATTTCATGCCATTAAACATTGATATAAAGTAGAAATACATTTGCAAATATTTCAGAATAGAAAAGTAACACTTGTCAATTGGTATAGTCGCTGCATTTTTCGTTATTTTAACTGCTGTTGATGGCGTTGTTGTAATTACTTCGCTCATGATTTTGTAACGTATAATGTATGGCATCTCTGCATTAAAGTGTTTCGTGGAATAAAGTGCATAACTAATATAAGGAAAGTGTAGAAAAGCATACGTAGTAGTCCAGCATTGAGAGTCGAAGCTTATTCTGCAACAGTAGACTCCAATGATGAGGATGCTGACACGGCGCTATTACTTCCTGATGGCTACCAAAACCGTATGTGGTGGTAGCCTTTAATCGTGTCAGATGCCTTTTCTATAGACTCTTGGAAAGTGTTCAATTGACTTGTGGTCACTTTTAGCCGATGAGAGCATGCTTTTGATTTGATTTCTATGATTTCTATTTTATAAGGAACGACGTTTCAGCGATTTGGGATTTATATCTATATAAATATTTTTGAACAAGAACTAAATCTGTTTTAGGTAGGTAGGTGCAGCAAATGAAAATAAATCATAAATACAAACAAACCCGTTTTAAGGATTTTCAAGCTGAATGATACAGTTCATCTAGTTGCTGCCTCTGGCGGAAATTCGTCAGTCAAGCAGACTAGAACAATAAATGAAGAATTTGGTTTCCTAAACGTTTTTCATGTGCTGAAAATGCCCATTGATTGTAGTTACAATTATATTATTAAAAATGGATATTGCTTCAACGGCACATTTTAGCAAAATACTTCGAAAGATCATATTTGCAACTGAAAATGATAAAATTTGTGATGAAACCCTTTCGAAAATGCGTTACTTTAGCACTGAGTATTTCAAACGATTAACCCACTTTTTAAGTAATATTTATTAATTAAGTTGATAGTTAGCATATTAAAATTATTCAAATGCACAAACAATTACTATCATATTAGTCTCGTTATTTCCTCCTCAAATTCACTGGACTTTGAAACATATTGCATAATTTTTTGTGAGTCCTTCTTATGATATATGAGTGACCAAAAAGTGGCATACACTTATCTGAGCATCCTTCCTTCGTACCAACCGACATTGTAACCGCCTTTGCTTTTAATTCCCAACAACACTCGAATTTCGTTGCCCTTTTGACGTTTCGCTCATGACCACGTGCGACAAAGAAACAAAACCTTAAACATTTACTTTTCCAGCAAATATCGCCCTTGTTCTTTGAGACTATTTGGTTTGCCAATGTTAAATTTGAACTTTTCACAGGACATTTAACCTTTGTGAACTATGTGAGGCTTAATAGATCCATACCATACACATCCAGATTATATACAACTCGGGGTAACTCTTTGGAATTCCGCGCTTCGTTTTTGATGGTTTCAGTAGCTGGAGTTGTGACGTTGCAACACCATTTGATGACAGTGCTTTAGTAATCACGTCACCTATGTAGCAGACAGAGGTGCGCAAAGTGTATTGGGGTCTTGCAAAACCCATCTGGTTCGCGATGTCGTCTTAAGAAATAGTTATTTTGTTGTAAAAGGCAATATTTGCATTCATGTCGACTTGTTGAATATTTCAACGGACAATGATTATAATTGCTGGTCCCCTGTATGAACATGAAATATTCGCAATATTTTTGAAAGAAAATGATTACAGTATAGTTGAGACCTTTTCCTGCAAGAGAGGGTGAAGATGATTATTTGAGTCGCTAATCGGAACATGTAAGTGAGAAGGAAGTTGAAAAATACTTCGTAAGGTTAGTCTTCGAATTCTCAACCTTTTTACATGGAAAAGAAGTGAAAAATTCAATACATACTTGCCAGGACTAGGAAAGGAATCCGTCTGCAATGTTTCGATCAGTTATTGATGATTGCATTTGCAATTCAAAAAATTCATTCATCTAGCCCGCCGGTATCAAATAACCAACACATAAATTCGTTACACTCAGAAATAACTAAATCTGAAATGAAATCAGTTTTGGGACAGCTTATTTAGCTCAATTATTTGTTTCTAGCAAATAAATTATCAGTGATATGTGGGATAATGATGATATTGGCATAGAAGTATTTTGTTTTAAGAAACAGGAACCTTGTCAAGAAATCAATTTTAATTTTTGATCAAATATTTGAAAAATTTATGATGTTGCTACCAGCGATGAAAATGGAAAATGTGATCGTTTGGCACATTTTGAAGTGTCAAAATGCAAATGTATAGGTTGGTTGAAAAGTACTGAAAGCGACACCTATTAAGCAGCAGAGGAATCAAAATTCATACGCCATTTTGATATGAACATACTAAAATCACATGCACATACTAAAAATTTTATTTCCATCTGTCAATTCATTCATTGTTTACAACCCATTTGAGTTCGACACGTGTCGGTATATTTTTTAACAATAGAAAAAAGCTGAGTATCGTGCAGTAATAAAATTTTTTGTTTTGGAGGTTTATCAGCAACAGAAATTCACACAAAAATAGTGCGCCTGTTGAAAGAATCTGCTCCTTCATTTCCTACTGTACATCGATGGGTTGTAGAGTTTGAACGTGGTCGTACAAGCGGTGAAGATGAACCACGTAGTGGAAGACCAAAAACTGCAACAACACCATAAATGATTGAGCAAGTACATAATATTTTTAGTTGAGAGCCAAGTTTGACTAAGCGTGCAATTGCTGATACCATAGGCATTTCATACGAACATGAAGAAATTTTGCATGAAGAATTACGTATGAAAAAGCTGTTTGGAAAGTTAGTGCCGCATTCGTTAACAAACCAACAAAACTTCACACGAAAGCAAATTTCTCAGCATTATTTGAATCTTTTTAATAAGAATAAAACCGATTTGGTGCGTCGTTTTGTAACTATGGATGAAACCTGGATCTACCACCATGATCCTAACAGTTTACAGTTTTGACGATTACAGTGGACTCAGGCTGGTTGTTCAGCTCCAAAACAGGTGAAATCAGAACGACCGGCAAAAAAGGTTATGGCATCAGTTTTTTGGGATGCAAAAGGAATTTTATTTATTGATTATCTTGACATAGGTAAAACAATTAACTCTGATATTATTGTAACTTTTTGGATCAATTGAACGAAAATATTCGTGAAAAGAGACCTAGTTTAGCGAAGAAGCAAATCATTTTCATCAAGATAAAGCACGTGTTCACACAAGTGCTCCGACGATGACTAAATTGAACGAATTAAAGTACGAATTGCTTGACAGCCACCGTATTCACCAGATTTGGCTCCTAGCGACTACTGCCTCTTCAGAAACTTGAAACAATTCCTTCGTGGAAAGCATTTTTCATGGAATGTAGAAGCTTTTTCAGTCATGGAACAGTATTTTCCTCCAGCAGATTCCAGAACAGCTTCCAGAAAATCATTACAGAGATGGTATAAAATTATTGCAGGATCATTGGAATAAATGTATTGAAGTTGAGGGAGATTGTATTTAATAAAAAAACTAATTTCATTTAAAGTTCACATTCTTTCATTTTTGCTTTCAATACTTTTCAACCAATCTGTATTTCGAGAGAGTTGTAGGCTTCAACAATATATTCTATGAGAAAGTGCTATGTATGGATCAAAATTTACACTCTTGTAGACGCAAAGACATTTTACGACATGCACCTAAAGATTTGTAATCCACTTCTCATCTGTAGCAGTCCCAGCAAAATTGCACACTTGAGAGATTAAGGACGATTGCAAAATTGTAAATTTTGTGTTCCAAATGGGCTTCTCTGCGTGTGATGGTTAGGTCCATGTACTTGAGTTCTCTGTGTGACTCTTTCTCCATTGTGAACTTTATGTTGAATGTTGTGAATTCCAGCGACTACACCGACGAGTTGAACAATATATATAAGATAGCCGACAATAACAGATACAGGAAACGTGATATAAACAAACTGATTGCACAGCAAAAGACGAAAAAACGCCAGCCGTCAGACGAACCGAAGGAAGCACACAAATGGACCACATTGACGTACGTAAGCAAGGAGACATACCAGCTAGCAAGCTTCTTTAAAAAATACAAAATACATACCGCGTTCAAAACCAACAGCAACATCGGAAACAAACTAACACCGAAGCCCAACAGTACACCAACATACAACAACAGCGGCATATACAAACTAACATGCAGGGACTGCGACATGGTATACATAGGAGAAACGACACGGAAACTAACAACTAGATATAAGGAGATCATACGCTCGTTTACACATAACAAAGCAGACTCCAACTACGCAACACACCTACAGAATCACACACGAACCCGATACCATGGCAAACTCAATGACGCTGCTACACAAACAAAAGACTTGACGTACTAGAGAAATTAGAGATCTACAAACACAAAAAAACCCACGGAAATATAATCAACGAACAAATAATGACCAACTCCGACACAATATTTTCAGTCCTCGACCCAATCCTTGTCAAAAAAAGAAAACGCGACGAACCCGACAACGATAATGCCACGATCCTGAAAGGACCCAAACTTAATGACCCTCGTTAACACCTAATTAACCAGATCTACCCCTCCGAAAAAAGTTTCACATATAAAAAGATGGACACCGCGACAAACACATCAGAACGAGCTGAAGATGGCTGTATGCAGCCAAAACGCGTCCTCGAGACCCACGAAGCAAGGCCCGGCGGACCCAAGCTACCCAGAGTTAAAGAAAGAAAACTGAATAGTAAGATAACCTTAATTTACAAGAAACAAGAATTAAATAAAGCAAAAGGAAAAAAATCGGATTCTTGCCGTGAGTACAACTGGAATAATTTTTATCATACTGATTAGCGGATGACTGAAAATTGAATACGAGTTTTTCGGAACTTTAATGGTATCTGTTGGTCGGATTATCGAAGTATCTTGACTGCACTAGAAGACACATGGATGAATATGACTTTGCGAGCTGTAATTTGCAGATTAAAGTACGAGTTCGTTTCTAGCGGATACAAAGTTAAGCATAAGAAGACACTCAATTGATGTCCCGAAATTGGATGAGGTAAAAACTCGCGCTGGATGCAGCATAGGTTAGAATCAACGCAGCAGGACTAATTCATGTAAATTGGTTATTTTTTAATATATATTTGTTATGCATGTTTATATTTGTATGAAGCAGTAAGATTTTCTGTGTGAGTACGATATGCAAAGATCAGGGCTTTCATAATATCCTATAACTCCCCACGCCCAAGTGGTAAGCTAGTCGGTTAAAAATAACTTCATTTTTTGAAAATCTCTTTTCGCCTCTCTCAGAGAGAACGCCAAAGCATACTCCAACATCAAACATAATACAAAAAAATCGACATGGTTTCTCTCAATTTTTGTATTTTAGCTATGATGATGAAAACTTTCATGTTACGAATCCATACAAAAAATACAGTTATTCTGTATTTTTTTATTCGACTGGACGTCAAAAAACTTTAGATTAAAATGGATGACGTTGCCACCCATAAGAAACTGCTTGAGACGATACGCAATTCAAATGCACAAGGCTACTCCTTCCCCCAAAAGGAGAGTAGAATATACAATGCTATCCTCAGAGGAGTAGACTCCGCCTGCGGAGAAAAGGAGGTAAAAAAGGATATCGGGGATCAATGCCACTGCATAAAAGCGTGCATCGTTTCGCCATTGACCACCGGTCGGTCCAACGCAAACGGTGTGAGCGTAGAGCTCTATAGAGTGACCGTTGAACAGGAATATGGTCTACATCGTCTTCTGCAGGTATGGTACATTTTCAATCGAGAAGCAATCGGGGAAAGAACCAGAAGAAATGAAAGGGCCAAATATTTCAGACACCAGAGGTTTGGCCACGTATCGGCAAACTGTGCCTTTCATTCAATGTATGTAGCATGTGGAGAACGACATAACAACGAGGTGTCTCAAGGACACAAAAAGATAAGCAAGATGAGTACCCCTTTGTGTTCTTTGAAAAGAAAAGGCCATCCTGCAAACTACGGTGGCTGCCCCGAAAGAAAAAGCCTGAGAAATAAACAGCCTCTGTTAAAACCAAACAAGGAAATCTCGTTATCCCACCCCTCGTTTACAGATGCTACACCAACAAAAGTCCAATGAAGCGTATCTTTCGCTAAAATCTCGAAAGGACTGTATGTAGATACGCCACGGAACGTATTTGCACAAGGTAACCTCTTTCAAAGCCTTTCAAACGGAAAAGGAATGTCAAAAGGCGACCTCCTGAAAAAATCGCCGAGTTTTGGTAAAAATACGATTATATACTCACAAGATAAACCAATTGCGCTGTTGGAACTATACTTCAATATATATGGGGGCAAAAAGTTGCTATTAATTTGGCTTAATACAAATTTCCTAGTTTCCCAAGAAAAAAGAATGATTCGGGCAGATGAACCTCAATTCTTTACCGCGATCATCTTCGCGATCACACCGATATTTCTTGTACGCTAGCCAAACTTAATACGAAGAGAATCAACGGAAACATTAGGGAAATTCTCATTGGTAAAGAATATGTTCCAGAGAGTAGGGGAAACCGTACTCTCACATTTCTGCCCCGAAATTCAATCTCCTATAACTGTTGGGAGGCTGAGCCATTATAGCCGTTATCGGATCAATATCCGATCACTATGGCCTACGCCTGCTTTATATAAAAAATATGGCGACACCTTATTATGTCCGAGAAAATTCCGCTCCTATGCCCACGAAGACTGGACAGAGTCTACAAAAGATCTCGAGGATTTCTTTCCCCCATCCTCCCTGCAATTAGAATATTATCCAACAAAGAAATAGGTGTCTACGTCAATAACACCTCTGAGTCGATAGTAGGTATTCATCATGCCCCTAAAAAACACCGAAGCAAATCCTGTTCAGGTGCGTGACAGAGGATACACTAACCCTTATTACTGAAGCAAAAGGAAGCTCCAGATGCAAAAATATATTTTTCATAGGCATTATAACCGAGTATGTGAAGAACATTTATATTAAAGCGGAAATTAATGCCACATCTAATAAAATAAGGGAGCGATTGACTAAGTAGCCTAAAGCCATCTTTGAGGGTCTTTAAAGAAAATAACATCTTAACAGGATGACAGGAACAAAATTGCAGTACCGATGGAGATCCCGTGAAAAGTTTGGCGCAGTCTTTTTCTACAAGTGATGAAAAAGTCCTTGTAATTTCTTCTTTTTAACGGAGCCTATACCGAGAATGGAACCCGGTAAACGTGAAAACAAATGAGATAATTTCCTTCGTAAAATCCTGAAACATCGTCATCCTCTTCAGCACTAACAAGACAGTGCCACCAAGATATGATATCTTTGGTGACTTTTTCACTCGTGAAGCCGAAGTTGAAGAGATCCTAGTCAGCATGAGTAGCAAGCCCTCCGCTGGCCTGGATGGCATACCCAACGAAGTTCTGAGGAAGTGTATAGCAGTTGCCGGGAAAATTTTGATGATCGTCTTAACAACTGCATCAATAATGGTTACTTTCCTCAAGCCTGAAAATGGGGCAAGCTTGTACTCATTCTAAAGACACACTGCGATGGTTATATTAAAAATTTCAGACCTATTTCGCTACTATCTAACATATGTAAAGTCCTGAAAAGAATCATCCCACGTAGCTTTAACGTGTTTTCTCAAAACCTGATTCCTGAGTTTCAGTTTGGATTCAAATATAGGCAGTTTACAGAACAAGCAATAATGGTGGTGAACTATATGATCACTAACGATTCGTACAAGAAACAATGCATGATTGCTTGCGGACTGGATCTGTGGAACGCCTTTGAAACCGTTTGCACTCACGGTCTCAAATTCAACCTCATCTCTTCAAGTTACTCTCTCGACTTTACAAGGGTCATAGATAACTTCCAACGAAGCAGAACCTTAATTTATAAAATCATTCATGGAACTTCAACACCTATACCCATCCTGTAAGGATTGCTGCAGGGATCCATACTCGAGCCCTACCTTTTTAATTTTTTCCCTCATGATGTGCCGAACCCATCCAACTTCGTTCACGATGTTCCGAACCTCACCAATTGCGTTCACAATGTTCCTAACCCCACCATGCCTGTATTAAAGGTTAATCCGGCCCATCATCACTTACTTTCTCCCAGTTTTGATCACTAATTCACCGACAGCGGCAGAAGGATACTTCAAAATTGTGTTTCAAAATACTTACACCTCAAATGCCAAACACATACATAGACGGGATTTTTACTATATAGCAGCAGACAATACCTTTAGGTGTAAAATGAATTCATTCCTAAACTAGAAGTTTCTTCTAGGTTCCTCTTCATATTCTGGAGATCAGGTTGGCTGAAATATTTTCCCTCTTAAGAAAGTTGGTTTGTTTCAACGATGAGTTGCGAGCATACGGCCAGCCAGAACAAAGGAGAAAGTTAATCCGTAAATAAATATAAGTACATAATCAAAACTGACATTTTTAATCAAAACTGACATTTTTCTACAGAGTCAATGTCACATCAATTGTAAATAAATGTACTTGGTTAAGACATACATGTAAACAAAATTCTCAATAAAGTAAAAAAAGTTTAGAAATAGAAGCACGTTCATCAGAAATGATTATCACCCTGACAAACCTTCGAGTGCAATAATATCGGAAAAATTTAAGCGTGTTCAATTTGCGATTATCGGTTAACTATACGCGAACTAGAAAGTGATCTTGATATACCAAATACTACTGTTTGTAAAAATTCGGGTACTATTTTCGTCTTAGCTTCGAAATTGCTAATCACAACTTGGAAATGGTTTTTAATGACGAAAGTATACTCAAAAAGATTATTACTGCTGATAAATGATGGGCTTAAAGCTTTGATTCAAAAGCAAATCATAGTCGCCAAGACCAAAAAATCCCAACAAAAAAGATTAAGACGACCGTTTTACTATATAAGTATTGTGCAATGAATACACTCCGAGATGTCAACCGATTACTAAAAAAGCATTGAAAAGATTGGACGATGCGGTAAGAATTGACATATTTTTGGACCAGCGATGATTGACTGTTTTAGTACAAGAATCTGCCAGTAGCAATACTTAATATTGCGCATCAAGGCATACAGTATCGTCAGCCGCTGTGCAGTTCCAAAATAGCTCCTTGGCTCTTTTTTACATAAAAAATGCTGCCAACGTAAAAGTAATTGTTTTCTACCTTAAAGAGAAGCTTGAAACTAATGGAACTAATACACTGAAGACTAACCGGGAAACAAACTTCCAGGATTACTTCAGAAAGTGTAAATTTCGCTGGGAACGTGTTATTTAACAAAATGGGGAGTACTTTGAACGATGTCACTCAACCAATGAAAGCGAATTACAACCTTGCGGGCTTAGGAACGTAGAATCGATACTCCTCGCATAGCCATCTGCATCTGTAATGATGAGCTTGTATCAATTGTGGAAATATTAGCCTCTGTGGGTATGAGCATTGGGCATCGTCTTTATAGCATATGCTCCAAAAAACGTAAAGCGACTGCGGAGAGACCCTTGTCAGACGCTGAAAGAAAGTTGAAAATTTTATAATCAGTTGGAAATGAAAAAAAAGAATGAGATTGTAATTAAAATTAACAATTAAATGGAACAATTGAGCTCTGATGTACACTTACAATTTTAAATTTCCGAGGTGCTTTTCTTGAAATGTTATTTTTCAAATTGACAGGAAATTTTTTTCAAATTGTTTTAACCTTTTTTTCGAAAGAAAGCTTGATTTCGTACATGTCTACCAAGACGATATTTTGGTGTTCTCTGCCAGTCACAATCAGCACCAAAATTACCTTGATCAGCATCTCGCCGGGTTGCAAGTCGTAAAGCTCCAAGCAAAACAGAATGAAACATATGTCAAATTGGCTTGCCCGAGGTTGTTTTTGCTGGCTATCAAGTAAAGAAAACAGGATTCCGACCAGCAGCTCCAAACACGCAGTCTATCACAGATTTTCCCAAGTCGACTGACTTCTCGCAGCTGAGAACCTTCCTTGGGATACTTAGTTTCTATCGCCGCAGCACAACCACATGCAGCTTAGCTACAAGCACGGCGTTCAGAAAGGCTGAAAAGGTGCAACACCAAGAAAACACCACTTACTTTGACGCTCAAACAAGGCATCACCGAAGCAACTACCTCAACCTTTCTCACGACTTCACATCCTTTGGCTCTCCGCACTGACACTGCACCATCAGTGCAGCTTTGGATCAGCAGCAAAGTGACGGAACTTGGATGCCCTGTGGTTTTTCTCGAGCAAGTTTTCCGAAACAGAACTGCACTGCCTGACATCAACCACGAGCTTCTAGCGATTTTCACTTCCATCAGTTTTTTTCAACGCATCCTGTGAGGGGCACTGTCATCTACAGCGACGCTCACTTTTACCCTGTCGCAAAGTCTGGTCAAAGCCTCACCTGCTCAAGTGACAACAACATCGTTGTTGACGCAGTTCAACGCATAGAAACTATTAGAATACCCGCAACGATCAGTGAATCCCAAGCTCTTATCAACCCACCGACTCAATCTGCATCAAGTGGAATTGGATGACAACCCCACACACTAAGTTGAATTCATCGGGGCTCTCACGCCCTACTTGCTACTCACGCTCCAGCAATAAGCCTTCGACACAGTCCACCAGCTTTCACACCCCAGTCGCCGTGCAACACGGAAAGTGCTTAAATTTCTTTGGCCAAGCCTTTGGAAGGATGTATTTCGGTGGGCAAAACAATGTGTACCGTGCCAGCTCTCGAAGGTGCATCGCCAGAATCACGCAGATTTTGGCAGTTTCAAGACGTCGGATGGGCGTTTCAATCACATCCACGTCGATCTCATTAAGCTTCCCCACTATGAGCGGTTCGAAAACAGCCTCACCATCATCGATCGCTACAAGCGCTGACATCAAGCCATACCAGTGCGCGACAACAAGGCAAGTACCGTAGCCAGAGTTTTGTTCGACCATTGAGTCAGCATATTAGACACACCAAAGAGATCACGTCAATTTCCGAAACGCCGTGCCCGCAAGTACTTCCGGCCACCTCCTGCGCACAACGTTTAAGGAAGATCTGCAGCCTCCCCTGCTGAGATAGCTTTCCGCACGTCCCTACGAATCCGTGGCGAATTTTTCGTTCTTCAATTTCCGGCAGTCCTCAGGAATTCGTGAGAGGCCTCCGTGGCCTGTTTGAAGCCATTCGCACCGTCTGCGCTGCAACATACACCACACACCGTCCTTTTGTCTTCAAGGACATGGCTACGAGTATGTTTGCCGCCACATAGACTTCGTTTAATAGTCGCTCAACCAGCTCTACTCCGGATCACACTGAGTCATCGAAAGGGTAAGCGACTGCACTTATGTCGTAGACGTGAACGGAGGCGCCAAAACTCTCTCCACCGATCATACCAAGGCGGCACATCATGAACGATCCGACATCTTATACGAATCAACACCCCCTCCAGCCACAATCGCTCCAGTCTTACCAACCGCCTTTACAGTCGCTTGCGCCGCTACCCCTGTCACCCTTTTAAGTTATTTCTGCGCTCTCGTTGCAGCAGTCCGGAGCAACAGCACCCAACACCTATTAGCATCAACAAGAGATCCACATTTTCACTGCCTTCGATACTGCGAAGGTCATTGGGGAGGGAGTGACTGTGGCGACTCGAAACATTCCTACGAATTTTTCGCGTCGAAAGCAAAAGTTAATGCGGCAGCAAGTTTTCACTTCTCAACCAAAATTAAGGCAAGCTTTCTAAAATTCCCATTAACTGTTTTTCTCCCTTCTCACGAAGGAATATAGCGGGTATATTTTATTTTGATTCTCATCTTCTTCTTCAGGGGCGAGTTGCCGAGAGAAACCGTCAGCCGAGAGGAACGGAGAAGGACCCTAACCTAGCTGATTAGTGACTTGGGGCCGTAGTATTACAGAATGCATGGTGAGACTAAATATTACCTTACGCAACTACTCAGTGGTCACGGGTATTTTCAGTCATACCTGTATTAGATGGGAAAGACACCGCATACACACTTAGATGGAAAAGACACCATCCCCTACTTGCGTGTTCTGCCCGGGGTTGACGGATGACGCCTGCCATACGTTTTTTACGTTTAATAGGTTCACAAGACTCCGTTCACATCTCTCGGAGAAAATTGGCGTAATTTCCCCAGAAAATGTAACGGGAAAAATGATGCAATCAAAGGACAATTGGAACTGTGTGTCGAATTACGTACGGAGAGTACTTATTATAAACAAGGGCATGATGGATCGCTTGGCGAGGGAAGGGGAATTTCTGTAACGCAATTCTCTAATAATCGCAATTCTTTCTAATCACAATTCCTTCCTATCCATCCGTGCAGAAAGAGGGATTTCCCTTAACCTGAAGGCACCGCTAAGCGATGATTAATGAGGCCTAGTCCGAAGTAATGTGACAAACAGTTCCAGGCTAGGTTCCCGGTGTGACAGGGGAGGTGTTTAGTCGGTAGTCCGGTAGCGGGAGTCCGACACTCAGGGCGTAAATAGCCTTCACCTCCCAAACAAAAAAAGAACATAGATGGGCTGAAATTTCGCAACCCAAAATGTGCTCTCGAATTTGCTCCGGCGGATTATCAATTGTTTTGATCCCTCGACAACAACTTGCAGGGAAGTTCAACACTGACAAGTCTCTTCCATCAAACAAACTTTTTCGAGAGCAACAATCACTTCTAGATCGTTGGATCAAGTCATTGGATATAATGTTGATAATATATCAGATAAAGCTTAGCAAAATATGTACTTTAAAAATTATGATTCGAAATCAAAAAATACTTCCGCGCATATCCAAAAGTTTTTACATGAAACAAAATTTCTTTGGTTCATGAACTTGAAAATAGTAGGCGAAAGCATGACCGCTGTGGTGTGTTAAAAAAAGCTTCAATGGGCATATACACCTAAGTCACCATTTTATTTGAAAGAGCTCTAACGAAATTACATTAACATTGCTAACATGTATAAAAGATATTACCTCGAAAATGCGTCACCGTATTAATGGAACATTGTGCAGCAAAACTTGAAGCATCAAGTCGTGCTTTAAAGACTTCGTTAAGAAGTTGTAACACCGCTAAGAGCGTGTCTTTTAATTCTTTGTAGCATGTCACTCACTTGGTTGTAAAAAATAACAAAAAAAATATCAAAAAAAATATTTTAAAATATGTTAAAAAAAATATCTTCAAAAACACACTTACAACATTTAAGTTGAAAGTATTTTTTGGTAATCTGAGTGATTTTTTATTCAAAATATTATTGTTGCTTATATAATTATTAGTATTTAAAATTAAATATCGTATTTGTCTTAAAAAATCATTTTGAGTGTTGAAATCTTAAACAAAAAAGTAGTCTTTCTGATTCATTGGACTCAATAAGGGCAATATTTTGAAAAATTCAAGACTTCTGCGATACTTGAGTGGATCAAATATCCTACACAAGCGAACCCAAAGAGTGAACATTAATTTCATACTACTGTATAGTTAGTAAGGTTTGCAAAATTGTCTTTCAAAAGCAACCAGGATTCATCTGATTGTTGTTTTGTCGTCTGCCTGATTGTAATACTGCTGATGTAGGAAAAGGCACAAGATTTGTTGTTTGCTTATGCTTAAGCTTTTCCATTTGCTCTTCTTGCTTCAACAACCCTCGTCCTTTAGCCTTGAGGCCATAAATATGTTTGAACAGCCTCCTAAATGTCATTTTGGCCCCATTTAACTATCTACCAAGGAAACATTCATTCTCTTGTTGATGTGCATGTATTAAAACATATCCTTTTACGCTCGCTGCTCAATACCACCCCCCTTTATTCTGTTTATTTAGACATATATGTAGGCTTGTCTTTTTTCCCAACTATGAATATGAGAATAGAATCAAGTAAATCCTTCTCTCGAGCCAAACGACTTACGATAAGACTAGAAGACATCAGAAAAGTTGATCTGATGTAGTTTACGGAATAGTATAATCTTTTGAATTGGTTCAATATCACCACCAAATCATGACGCACTTGACTTGGCAATATATCAGGGGACTGATACATGTTCGAATTGTTAAATATATTAAATCATTTCAGTTAGGTGGTACTCATACGAAATAGATGTTAAAAATGATTGGAAATAGAATTACTCACTACGTTTAACCTGCATTTCTATTTGTTAAAATAATTGAAGATACTCGATAATGCTACCTTCGAAACAAATAAAAACTTGTATCACGATTTTTTCCGTCCATGTATTCCCGAATTATCCTTACACGCTGTTGATTTCCTTGCAAACGTTATTCGCATCAATGTGACGAGAAGGGGTCGAATATATCTTGTTTTTCTCTAATATCTTGTCTATACTTTCCACGCCTGCTACGATGGGATGATTATTTGACTCTTCTCAAATACTTAGGCATACATATTCGCGCCAATGCATGTATACATACATGTATCCACACAAACATACATACATCCTCATATTTTTTCCGGGAACTCACTGTGTGTTCCACTGAACGTTGAAAGCAAAAGTCAAATAAACATTTCGTAGTGCTGTGACAGTTTTCGGGCGACTTAAAAGTACTGTAGGGTGGCTTTAGGCTACGCTAAACATAAGCTGGGAAATCATGTTGTTGCGATATCAAACGATAAAAACGAAAAAATTTAAATAAGATCATAAAAACTTATGACATGTGAAAAAATATTATCAAATTTTCGAAATTGCTCTATTTATTTACTTCCTTTCTAGTAACTTCCCAGCCGGCAAGTTATCCATTAGGGTGAGTTTGAATATAGTTGTTTTCCTTTGGTATTTCAAGCCGATGAAGTTGGTCAGTTAGAGATAAGTTATGGAAGGCTCTTAATAAAATTAGTTGGGAAATAATTTCAATCGAGATTCAGAAGTATGAATAAATGAAAAAGTATCGAATTATGTTATTTTTTCAATGACACATTCGGCAATATTTGGGTTCGTATTAAGTTTTTAACTAGTTTCCTTAATGCATTAGTCCTAGCGACACTATTTGGTCCTTTAACCTACTTAAATTCAAACATGTTATAGTATATCATGAATATATTATTATATTAAATATATATTACATATTATTACATAATATATTACATATATTTATATTTTTTTAAGGAAAAACATAAATAAATTTCAAACATTTTCGAAAATTCGAAAAAAAGTATCGGCTCCTTTAGTAAATTCGATTTAAATATCACAATTAAACATTTAACATTGTTTAAGGGAGTGTTTATTGTATTCAAGCAGCGCGTAATTTTTTTTAACTTTAATAATAGTATAAATAACGAATTATTGCAATTAAATATATTTTAAACAAACTCTCTGAGAGTGGTAAGGTTTTACACAGACTGGTTTTTACGGCAGTGAAAAGCCAAATCTCTCTTAATGCATATGGAGTAGAGAGGACTTCTACCTGACCATGACTGGGTCGAGGCCCAGCAACACAAACTTATTCCTTCTGTATATGTCGGCGTGAACATAAATTCTGACAGTTTCGGTAAAGAAGACATTGTTGGTTGCAGTAGGCTGACACACCTATCCATATGTGTAGTGGGAAACATGCATCATCCACAGCGTACACGCATACTTATGACTTCGAATCACTTAGATCTGTGTCTCCAACCAAGCACTGAAAACCGTTTAACTCTGAAACCATCCTTTCTAGATCGGGAGCAATGTTTAATTTCAAAACATGCCCGATATGACTATCAGTAAATCTTGATCTTATCGGAAATTTACTTCCTTTTATAAGAAGAAATAACTTTTCGCATCGATAAGTACTTCTAAACATGGACATAAGAGGGTGTACGAGGAAAGGAGGGGTAAATCATAATTAATTGTAATTCCAGAGTAATAGCGCCTTCAATAACTCAATATCAGTACAAAAAGCAAGTTGTATTTTAGTCAGGTGAGTAATTCTTTAACTATCGTCTACGAACAAGCTCAATGTGGAAGTAAATGTGAATCATGTTAAAAGTCAAATACGTAGACGTGATTAACTTCCTTACCAAGCAAAGAAAGTCAGATGAAAACATAATGAAAAAGATCGCGTTTGTTTCTATAAATTGTTATAGCTTCTTTAAACAACACAGGAACTCACTTGAAGGCGACTACTCCGGAACGTGACTACTCTGGAAATGATTCAAAAATCCAAAAATTAATATTGGAAGATTCTACAATAGAAGAAAAAATAGCCTGCAGAAATGGTGTAAGTATCATATACGCCCACTGAAAATTCTTCATGATCATCAAGGACAGCGCTGGATGGGTGTGTGTAATGCCATTATGTCGGTAATGTCGGTAATGGTGCGGACAAGACAAAGGTGGACAATTGAAGCGGATCGTTACTTGAGATAAAACAAGGGTTCATCATTACGAACCGGAATCCATACAGAACTCTATGCAGAGGCATAAAAAAGGCACAGCACGACTCTGAAGTTTGAGGTGTCATAGTCGGCTGGTAAAATTATGGTGATAGTCTTTTAGGACTCAGAAGGGCTCTTGTTGACACATTAAAAATATAAAGGCATTCCGATATGCGGAAGATCAGGAACGTCTCAAAGGAAAAAGAAGACAAAAATTTACCAAAGGTGTATTCCTTCTACACAACAAGGCACCTGTTCGCATGTTCCATGTTTCGTTGGCTAGCCTGCACAAGATGAGCTTCGATATATTGATCAACCACTCCACAGTGGTGCTCTGTGAGTGCTCTGAAAGCTTAAAAAAGAAATTCGTGTGAAGAAGTTTTTAAGCGATGAAGAAGTGATGGACGCAGTTTAGGCTTATTTTCAGACGATTTTTGGCAGATTTTCAGATATTTTATTTTCTGTAATTTTATTCTCGCCTCTTACCTTTCATTCTTCGAGCAATTCCCAATTTGACTAGCAAACATTTTTAAAATTCATTAAAACAATGAATTTCTCCATCAAGTCAAAACCGCACTGGATATCGATAACTTCCATTTGAATATTTTTAGGTACTGGTTCTATATTTGTTAAGAAAATTGAAGAAATCAAAGAAAACTTGTCTTCCAGCGATAAAATTAGCAAACCTTCTTTTAATCCTTCAAGTTTTTTCCGTGTGTTTTTCATATGATGCAGTTTAATAGGTTGTATGCCTGAAAATGCATTGAATTTGCTTTTTCCAAATGCTTTTCCCAAAAAACTAGCTTACACTTGTATGGATTATTTTGATCTCAAATGCTGGCAATGGTCTAATACTTTTTGTGCAATTTATAATATAAATCGGATCAGCGTTTCGTTATAGCAACAATGAAGTATTTATCTTGAAATCACACCGATTTAGAATACAATGGGATGCCTCGGTTCATGGATTTAAAAAACTGAGATTTTTTTTCTTTCTTCTTAATTTAGGAAGAATCTGAGAGAACTTTTGCCAATTGATGCCTTTTATGAAATTGACAAATTTTTTTTTATAGGCTTCAGCACATTTTCTATCATTTTCTAACTACTTTCGGACATTATAATAATATTTCAATTACTGGTTTTGTGTACGAATGTTACTTGAATAATGTTACTTGAATGGAATAGAGACACAGAGATTAATCTTAGTCTTTAATCACACTTTCAAACAATTTCTGCAACATTCGTTATACATTCTTTGATGAAATCACCTTCGGTAAGAGGTTCAAGTATTCAGCTATAAACGGCGACAAAAGATAACTCACATGCACCGTCGCATCGCGTTCTTGTGGTACTATGATAAACATGAACTGTTATTTTTTCTGTCCCAACTTAAAATTTTTTCTCTTTTCTTGACGCATTAATCCTTCGTAATTATTATACTTTGGAAATGTTGGTCATAGTAACGTTCAACGTTATCTGACTGCAATACACAGATCTCACTTTAACTTAGCAAGCAAATGATTCAATCATTTACTTCAGAGCAAAAATACTCCAAGTCCTAGTTTTCTTTGAAATTTCGATGTTCGTCAGCAATTTTTTATTTGGTTTTACTGCAACTTGATATAGATGCAATCATATCTGTACAAAGAATTCAAAACTCAAGAGCTGGAAGCCGGAGGTGTCAGGCTCTGTATGTAGTCAAATGAGATTGAAAATGATTCATTTTTTAGACAATTTTCCTGACCTCCTTTTCACTTTAGCATAAAACTTAGATTAACCCTTTTTTATGGCCAAGAGGCTCGACGGAAAGGGAAAGACAACAATCTGTGGTCTTCCAAATGACAAGCTAAAATTTTCTGGGAAATATTTTTGAAATTCGTGCAGTCAGGAAGGCACCAAGTAGTGTAGAAGAAAGTTACATAACCCTAATTGGGAGTCCAAGTAGAGTTATGTATTCCTTTTTTAGGAAGTTGTCAATTGTTAGGTTAACATCTCCTAAAACAACCTTACTTTTGTAGCGCAACGTAGATCCAGACTGTACGATACCACCAATTTCAACGCGAACGGTACGGCAATGTCAAGTGACGATGGGGGCAGCTTTCTTTCTTCTCATACTAAGACTCTGCGAGGACGCATCACAAGTTAATGGATCTTTTTGACATTTAATAAAGTTTCACATAGTTCTTTTGGCCGAGTTTTAATCATTTACTAGCGGTGTGTGAATCAACTCGCACAATTGGTGATCCCCAAAAGTAAATTAATTATATTCATCGGATGGCTGAAGTTGAATTCCAAGACGCGGACAGCGACGTTATTATTAGGTTACTTTCTGGTTCGAGTATGATGCTGGAGCCTTCCGAAATCAAAACCGTTGCGATGAAGTGTCGTTGCTTTCTGCAAAAAGACTGATAAGTGCCACAGACACATGTTCACGGTTGCCGATCTGCATGCCCTTTTCGTATAACGGCTGCGGGAAACAAAATGAACCACTAGGGTCGCAAGCAAAAGCTATCGATCCCGCAGAAAATCAGTTATAAGTGATTTATGAATGTGGTTTCCGTATTTTTGCCTATGATTGGATATAACATTTTGAATATTAAGTTTATGCGCTTCTAGTCACGCGGTTGAAATTTGAACATTGAAATTTCGATAAAATCTCGAACATCATGTTGGATGTCACACGAATGGCAGGAACCGATAGATCCGAACATTTGAACAGCTGATGAGGAGACAAAAAGATAAGTTTCAAACATCGGACATTCCCGTACGCCCATGGATAGGGCCACTCTATATCTTATACCTCTATGTGTTATGATGAAGACTACGATCATGACCCCATATCCACTGTAAAACGCGAGACCGCGTACCTCTGAAAAAATCCCCGACTTTAATGAACCCCACTGGCATAACGAAAGCTGCCAATCATGGCCTGTAGTAGAGCGGTTCCTGGTGGCCGTGAAAAGATCGTCGAGGCTTCAACTCCATCACAGTTCCATATTCTCAACATTATGTAATAATAATATAATAAATATTCCAGCTGAAACATCCAGGACTTAACCATTGACATAGCCTGCAAACGGGTGTTTAAAAAAATGCATTGTTCAAAGCTTACCACCAAATTCCTGTGGAAGAGAGAGACGTAAACGCTAAACGCTAAAACGCCTATTCGAGTTCACGGTCGTGTCTTTTGGCTTACGCGACGTAATGCAGTTGTTCTAAAGTTTTATGGACAACGTACTATTTGACCTCGATTTCTGCGAATAAAGACGACATCTTGGTCGCCTTTTTTGAATCCAAAGTGCAACATGTTAAGCATCTCCGTAGGAAAATGTCCTCTTGGATCGTATCCTCTTATTTTTCCCGAAAGTTTTTGAATGGTACGGGGTCTTTTTCGGTTGTTGTGTTGTAGTTTTGGCTCTTGTTGTGGGAGTGATGTTGCAGAGGTGTGTTTGTGTTCGGGATATGTATAACTGTAGCTGTTCGTATTAGGATGTGTTCTATCAAGTTTATTTTTCATGAGTTGTTGAAGGTGTAACTGCTTTCCAATGTCTCTAACTGCCAGGTACTCTGTTGTTTCTTTAGTGTATAATACTAACCTTAAGGAAAGTCCTAAACAGCTTTTCTCGGTCTTGGATTTCATATTGTCTATATTTTTTGAAGAAATGTTTTGGGGCTTGTACTTCCATATTTTTGTAGATGTCTAACGATTATCTTGCAGAGGTAAACTTTCTACTGGTGTGGTGGTGTCAATTAGACGCCGCCAACATATTAACAAAGTTTTTCTCAGAAATCGCTTGCAGCACACAGTGACGCGTCTTAGTAATTGCCTAAAGGTCAGTTTCACGGCGACTGCAGTTCTTGACGTTATTTTGTCGTGCCCTCACCAATAGTGCGTTTGTGTTTTCGACGACTTTAATCACTTATTTTTGTTAAAAAGTACGTGAACGATCCAGATTTTAATTGTTTTATTTTGGATCAATTAGAAAATGAGAATAGTGATGCAAATGATGTAGAGAATAAAAATTTGTATTTTCTTAGAGAAACGGTTACTAATACTATAAATGGTATTGCCATTTGACAATCCTAACACCAGAGAAGAGAGAAAGAAGATGAATCCAGCTGCTGCTAGATAAGAGTTGTATGATATTTTTATACCAAATTCTCAAAAACGTTTAACTCCAGGCTCTGATATATGCATTAATGAAATGCTGATAAAGTGTCGTTGCCGGTGTGCCAAGAAAACCAGGAAAATATGAGTTGAAACTCATTTGTCTGACTTAAAATTCGGGTTATTATTTCTGTAACCGTTTTATAAATTGTGGAAAAGAGGCTGATGGGCAAGCTCAGACAAATGTTACGAAGGAATTATCAAAACCGACACAAAGTTTTATATGGCTGATAAAACATATTTACTATTCAAACCGCAATGTGACCGGAGATAATTGGTTCACACCAATTGAAGCAGTGAAACTTTTGAATGAAAAAAAGGTCACTTATTTTGGCACCATAAATAAAGCAAAAACTGAAATTCCACCTGAATCGGAGCTAACCAGAGAATTCCCGAGACGTTCGCACTTCCGTCAAACGAATTTTGAAGGCAAAAATGAAAAACCTGAATCTTCAGCATCTCTTTAACTTGCGAAACGAGGTACACGTAAAACATGCCTAGCAAAAAAACCCGCAGGAAAGTTGCTTGCTATGATTGTTCCCGGATTTAATCACTTATTATTTTTGTGTTCCAAACCAGAAAGAAAATATATTTTTATTTATTTCATGTTCCATATACACAAAAAAGCTATTGATTTTACGTTATAAATACGAAAAACTACAATTTAATTTTTTTAATAGGAAAAAAATGAATAAAGCTCCTCTTTATCTTAGGGACGTCTAAGAATTTCGTCAGCTCTCCAATAATGTGGTGATATTCACCTAACCAGTTGAAGGGTCAGGACTAGTCATTGTGTTTCTGGGGTTGTTGTGCATATATTTGTATTTTTTTTCTTCTTTTTTAGCGCATTCCTGTTTATGCATTTTCCTATGTATTTGATGCTGTTTTGCATGCTATTGTTGATGTTGATGATTCTTACTTACAACGCTGTTTTTGTCCTTTTGAAAAGGTTATGTCTCGTATCTTCTTTGGGTTGATTTGGAGTTTTAGGTGAAAGAGTTGAAATTTCCTGTTTGGCTATGGTGGTGGATACATCATATGTGAATACACATATGGATACATTCTTTACTTCTTATAGTATAAAGAAATCAATAGCATGTTGGAATACTCTGGTTTTTCTCTCAGATGCTATGCGATTTCCTGGTATATTAGTAAAAATGTGTAGGTCTCAAAACCCTATTTCGTAGGCCCTATTTCATACAAGGTTGTGATATATTTTGAGTAGCAGTATGGTATTCTAATTCCGTCAACATCTTTTCCAGCGTACTCAGGTCATTTCTATCATATGCATAGATAATTAATATTACCCCAACAATTTTTAAGTGATTTTATTTTTTTATACGTGATTTTGTCATAGAGAGTGTTAAGGCAGGTAATGTTTGATTTGTTTTGTCTGCACGCACAGCAGAATTTGTCAGAAATTTCTTTTCTTGGATGTAGTTGTTAGGTCTGTTTTTTATTATGCTATTCACTATTCTAATGAGTGCACTGACCAAAATTGTTGATGTTCAATGGATCTTTACAAGGTTTGAAATTGGAGCTATTCTGATTAGCACAATTTTTCAGCGAACCTTATATTGCTTCATGTAATGTGTCTTGACTACCTCGGTAGAGGCTTGTTATTATTTCGTTGTGTATTTAATCAGATTCAGGTGATCTCTGTTTATTTTTCTTCCCCTTTTTTTCTTAGCACTACAGCCGCTTTCGGGCCTTCGCTTCCAACAACAAACGCTTCAAATTTTCTCTGTCCATTGACGCCGTCCTCCTTTTTTAAAATTTGAGCAGTGATGAACTGTCTTCGTCAACAGAGGCAGACCAACGTTTTCTCGGTTCCCCAACTGGTCTCCGCCCTTCATTACTCCCAACGAATACCTTTTTCGGTATCCGTCGTTCGTCCATACAATTCGTATTGCAGCTTCCGCAGTCGCACAATCGCCGAGACCTCCGGCTCATCAAAAATTTCAAACACCTCATGGTTGTATCGAATTCGTCGTTAGTCCCTATTTAGCTTTCATCGAAATTATCCGCTTCGGACCATTCGCTCAAAATAGTTCAATATATTTGCGGGCACATACATAGGCACAGGCATACATGGGCACATGCATAGCACAGGCATAGCGTAACAACAAACAGCGCTAACACTCCGAATAAGCGACCGATCTAACGGTATTCAAAAAATTCGGGAGAATTGCATCGGTGTTCGTAAAAATGTTTATTTTTCTCTATTTTGTCTATCTGTTTACATTGTGCTTGTAAACAAAACGAGCAAAAAATAAATATTTTTACTAACACTAATACAATTCTGTAAAATCTGTTCTGGATTTTTCTGGATCGGTCGTTTGTTCGGAGTGTTATCGCTGTTTGTTGTTACGCTATGGCACAGGTCTAGTCAGAGATTTATATAGATTGAGCTTTGTTTTCCTGTGTATGCAACTGATGCTCTAATCGTCAAAACTGAATAAAACATTTTATTTGCTAGCTGTAATGGCGTATATCGTCTCTTTGATTAGCGTTTTTTGTTATTTTAGCGCCAATATATACAAATTCAGCCTTATTTCCGACTTTTGTTAAAAGTTTTCACCGTTATCGATAGACGGCGATGTTTTGTATATGTAAGGTATTTTTACTCCGCTGTGTCATGAGCTCTGTTTTCTTATCAATGAATTGTAGCCCTACTAGTTTTGCTTCGCGGTCAAGATTCATCAAAAGTTCTTTGGTGTTTTTTTGCGACCATGACAAAATGTTGATGCCATCCGCGTTGGCTAACACTTGGATTGATATGTATACTAGTGCGTCGCTCGTATCGTCAGGTAGCTTTCTTCAAATATATTCTAGAGCCAGATTGAATAGCGTGATCCTTACGCTATCCCCGCTTTATGTTGGGTTTTGTGTCAAATGCGTCAGTAAGTTGGTTATTGATGCATGAGGTTGTTGACGTCATTTTTTGCTAAGACAGACTGTTTTGATTGGGATATGAAATGAATTGAAACTTTATTGCCTACAGCACGTTACTACCAATATTGTCTGACGCTTTCTCAAAGTTAACGAAAATCTGGCAAACGTCTATGCTGAACTCCCTACATTTCTCGAGTACCTGCTGAGCTGGTGCTGATTTTATTTTCTATTTTCTTTATTTCCTCTACAGTTTTCCCACAGTCGATAAGGAATATAATTGATTGGATACATTCGTTCAACACAAGTGTTTGTTGCCACACGTGATGGATGATTTTGTGGATGGCACTCTGACCACTACTGAACTATTACTGTAATGCCATATTTATTATTGACGCCCGCCGCTTTATTATTCTTTTGGGCTTTTGAGGCGGAAGAGACTCCACCCAGGGGCCAATGAAAGTTCTTCAGGAATATTTATATCTGTAGACTTCAATGTTCTGAAGCTTTAAGGAGGATTAAGGAGTTTCTTGAAATATGAAGCCCATCTTTCCTTAATCCAGTTTTCATCAGCGATGATGTTGCCGAGATCATCATGGCAGGGAGTGATCTTGGGCTGATAATCTCACGTCAAGGTTTTCAATGCTTTGTTTGCTTGCCTGAGTTTGTTGCTCACTGAAAGGACATCGATGTTTCCCAATCGTTTTCGTAAAACGATTCTTTTTTTTCGTAATGCTAATTACCTTCTTCACGCTCTTGTCTCTTCAGCCTGGTTTTCCTTCCTAAATATATTTTAGATGCCTGATTCTTTTTATCTAACGCATCTTGGCATTCATCATCGAACAAATTATTTCTTTAGCGCCGGGTTCGATGTCAGATCATCTGCTTTGCCGAGATCTTAATTGCTGGTTTCACTTCTACCCATATTTCGTTGCTTGTTTTCAAGAAGTTTGCTGGTTGTCGAGAGACTCCGTGAAATTTTTGGCCAATGACGCCATTTCGAGTCTTTCGATATCGAATTTTCTCGAGGGCTGTTATTCGTTGAAAATGCCTTTGACAATTGATATGGATATGTTAGTTTTATCAAATAGTTATCTGAGTTATAATTGACTAGTCGGTATATGCGAACGTTAAGTGTGCTATAGGTTCAAAGTTGTTGGATCAGAACATGGTAGATCTGATTTTGTGTTTTATCATCCGGCGAAAGCCACGTCATTTCATGTATGCGTCAATGTGGGAAACAAGTCGAACGCATGACTAGATTTCTGATACATGCAAAGTCAATCAGGTGTTGGCCGATGTCGTTTATTTCATCGTGAGACCATATCCTTCAGTCGTTGAGATAAAAAATACCATTGCCAGCTTTAGCCTTGAAACCACTCAGAATTATTTTTGTGGCGCTGGTAGTCAATGAGTCCAATGAGACACTGGCTGGTGATTGTAGACGCTTTTCTTCATATCCTATTTTCGTCTATTTCTTTGGTCGGGGCGTGTATGTTTCTCAGTCAAATGAAATTCAAATCAAATTCAAATTATTTTTATCGAGTGATTTTTAACAGTATTTACAATAACTATTTACAAAGTTTTCTTTTCTTAATACTTGTACATAATCTTATGTACAGTAATTTGTTATTTACAGTTAGACAATTTTTTGCTTATAACTATTAATAAAAACATAAAATATAATTACTTATCCTAACCGTTGGCTACCTCCAACGCTCGACTATCTACCGCGTTCCTAATTGTGACGGTCTCGTGCTCCGCCATACGTTTGGTCGCTCGCTCGATCAACCTCTTAGCATAGAGATTAATCGGTTCCACTGCTGCATCCCGGTACAGTAGTCGGTTGGGGTAGGGCCGTCCGTCCTCCTTTTTGTACAGGCCAGTGCAAGCCCGTAGTATTTTTCGCTCCAGTAACCCTATCTTGCTCCACTTGTACGCTGCTGTTGCTTGCCAGATGAGTACCGCATACATAAGTATAGGCCTGATCAGTGTTTTGTAGGCAAGCATCTTGACCCGTTTGTTTGTTGATGACTGTTTCCTGAAAAGAAGCATAATAACATGGTATGCATGAATAGTTTTCTTCCAAACAGAGCCCACGTGGGCACTGAAAGTGTTTTTCGTAACGAAAATCACCCCCAGATACTTCGCTTTCTTGGAGCAGTGCACCACCTGTCCGTTTAACTTTACCCTGGTATCACACATCTTCTTCGTTCAACGTCCATATTTTTGATGTGGATCCTTGAACACAATCAACTCACTTTTCGTAGCGTTAACCCTCATCCCCCACTTTCTATAGTATGCAGTTAACGAGTCCAGGTATCTTTGGAGTCTCGTTCGCGCAAAGCGGAGGTTGTGCTCAGATGACCACGCCAATAAGTCGTCAGCGAAGAGATTCACCTCGGTATCAGTCAAATTTTGAAGAATTTCACTTTGATACGGGCCGCACACATGCACACACTTATTTCCGGGGCTTATGATATTTCCAATTTTTTTTAGCACTATTCGCCGTTTCTCACTTCCGGTTAGTTTTTGTCGTCGACTAGATCTTCTGGGGTTATCGCCTCTAGACATACAGACAATATTTTTAATAATTGTTCTAACTGACTTGTCGTAATTTTCACTTATTTGTTTGAATGTACCTCCTAGTTTAGAGAAATTTTTCACAATTTTCGCTTTATTGCGGTTGTTTCGCGGTGTTTTCATCGGAAATTAAAGTTTGTCAATTAATAATAAACAAACAACACTTGAAATCTATCGCTTTAAAATGTGACACAGACTAAACTTAAATGCGGATTGATTACGTATCAAAAAAGTAAAGTACCGTTATCTGGTAATATTTCAAGAGATAACTCAAAGAGATGAATATACTTTTGGTGTGTAATAATGAGGTCTATTTTATGCTTTGTTTTTTCTTTATAACGATGGAGTGATTTGCTTATCTTTAATATTATTTCTAAAGAAGAAGTACTACAGGAAAATTGAAGATAGGAACTAAATACTGTACGTTTTATATAGTTATAAAAATTTTTACGTATTCAAGGAAAAATTCAGCAGACGAATACATTTTGGACACGCTTTATACGTGACTAACTTGTACTACTATTCAATTTTCAGCATTTCACGTAATTATTGCAGCCAATTGAATAAAATGCTTTCACTTTAAATAGAACTTTCGAGGAATTCCATATAACCCCTCAATGCTACATAAAATTATTAACATTAAGTATTGTATATGAAAGTTGTCGCTAAAAATTTTTCGAAGTTCTCTTTGATTGGCTTCCAACCAACCTACACTTCAATACGAGTATCAAAACATCTAGCAGCCAGCAAAGGAAATTTTCATGATTTACTTTACCTACCCTGCCCCATACTAACAAAGCTAAGTCCTTAATAAGTTTCTCCAAACATGAAGAACAAATAAATTGTACTTTAAATGTACTACATTCTATTTTAATCGAAAATTAGGTGCAGTTGCCAATAGACGAAACTAGATTGAACACACCAATCTTCCTCCCGAGAAAAATGAAGAAATCAGCAAAATTTTTTATGGTATCTTTTTTATGACCATCATATAACGCTATTCAGCGTTAACCATGTGCCGCGTCGTAATATCTCCTACTACAAATTACTTCTCGCTGACCAATCGAAAAATGATGGGCGACTTGCTGCTATGTCGATGGGTAGTAAACATTATAACAAAATAACACAAACAACCATGCCAACAACAACATCATAAAAGTATCAATAGAGCATTATAAGTCATCTGGCGTTTGAAGGCATGAAGCAGGGCAGCAGGATAAACGATTATTCCTCTTTTTGGCAGCTTACTCTTCGGAACAACTTCATGTTCTAGGATTTTCAACCGTGATTTGCTCAGTTTCACTTTAATTCCAGCTGGCATTCAGGCAAAACTGCACGTTTGCTGTTGCTAACACTTTTTGACGAATGAATTGACAGGATATAATGTGGAGCAAGGCACAGAAAGGTACCATCGCAACATGAAAATAAAAAATTAAAAGCAATCAAATAATTTACCTCTCCTTCAATTCAATGCTACTCCGTACAATGTTACTTTACTGTTCAGTTCCTTTTGCGAGGGTTACATGACTCAACAGTGTTGGTCTATTTGACGGTTGTCCGACTTCTGACACTGCTCTTCTACTTTGGCTTCCATCGTACGCATTTACCACCCAGAACCCAAAAATACCCATACGATTTCGCACAATAGTCTACATGCTGCACGATACCTTTTATCATCACATTTGGCTTCACCCTGTTCCAAAACGGTTCTATTCACATCCTTGCACCTAACCGCCCTGCAACTGTTCAGACAGTGAGTTTATATCTTTTCATTACACTTTAATATATTGTTACGGATATTATCGGACATTATATTTCAGCTTTAGTGGATTTTTATCCCCGAACGGGCTTCTTCAAGGATACTTTATATGGGGCCGTTAATTTCTCACAATGACTTTGTTGTTCACAATTTAAGCACACAAAAGTCAATTGGATCGCAACGGTAATGATTTTTACGGATGGCGTTGCCTGGAAGTTTGGTGGTGGGCGTCTGAAACGTGTTTCAAACGAATCATTCAGGGTTAGTGATTAAGTGAGATCATTAAGGACGACTTTGTAATAGTTGCTGATAATTAATAGAAAATAAGTCACATATTCTATTTGGTGGTGCATGTAATGTGAAGCAACTTTTGAATGAATCTCATTCGGATAATTTCGAAATTAGTTGCTGGTTATATATAAAATCACGTTATATGAAAATTATTGGAAGCGAGTGCATCCTTTAGAATGTTGCTTTAACCTTGGAAAGATAATCATATTAGTTGTACGGAAAAGATAATCATGGGTAAATTTCACGCATAAGTTTCACTTGTCTGCTGTGTACGATTTTCTTTGCTGATGTGAACAAACTAATTGAGTTCTTATATTTGAATAGAAATCAAATAAAACCCATGAAAATTAGTGAATATATTTTTATTTATTGACAAACAAAACACGAAATTTCGAAAATCTTCCAAAAAGTAACAAAACTTAACTCTAGCTTAACATTTCATTAAAAAATCATTTTTCTTATTCTAAATATCCCACTTTTTGACTTTAATACTTAACATTGAAAGTATCTCAAGAACATATATCGGTATAAAAATTATCTACACACAGTTTTGACACACATCAATGTTGTGTTTGCGACATATCACATTTCGACACTTATTGCAGAATTTGTCATTGATTCCATCTTCGCAATATATATTTAACCTAAAAAATAAAATTCTCCTTTCAATTTTGCGTTTTGTTTTAATTTTCGAAGTCAGCTTTCGACCGTAATCACTGAAGAAGACCGAACGATTTGATAAGCGCCTTATTTGATAAGGACAATACGTACAGAAATACCCTTTTTTTGGTTCAAGATCCTCTACAATATCTCTCGATGAACCGGGAGTATCTTTTGACAAAGTTAGGCATACATTTTTGCGTGCTTAGCTTCTTTATAAAAGTTCATCGATTTAAGGGCTTCTCACCTTTGCTGCTTACGTTATGGCTGTGTATAATATAAGCATTTACGCAAGCAACATTGATAATTCCGTAAAAGACAGCCATTGGCCATCTATTAGTCTTCCTATTGCAAAACATAAGTGCGCACATTTCATCTAGTGTGTCAACTCCACCCATAGTTTGATTATAATACATAATCATCTCAGGTTTTCGAGAAACTTCGTTAATGGAAGCATCTTCATCCCAAGATGATAGCAAGAAGACCATTTTATTTGCCTTATGTTTATAGGACGCCAGAGTAAGGGGCCCATCAAAACAAAACGTTGATGTTCCCACTAGTCTAGAGCGGCTGTTTTTCATTTCTTCAGGTATCTCGGGCTTATTCGACCGCTATTTCCCACCATTGTCAACTTATATGGCTCCTGAAGCATTTTTTTGCCAACGAAATCGAGGTAAACCAGTTGTCACATGTACTACTACGACGACTGCCATGTAGGGGCCTCGACATCTCTTTGACAAAGTATTCTCCGAGAGGTACGCCGCTTGCCTGAGTTCCTCTTCCCAAATAAAGTATTGCATTAACCATTTTTTTTGTGCCACTATCACACAACATGAAGATTTTAATGCCATACTTACTTGGCTAGCTGGGTATATATCTTTTGAATGTAATCGACGTCGAAATCCAAGCAACTACTACTGTTACGTGAGTTCCCGAAGTATAAATGCTTACACATTGGTAAATGAAAAGATCCCATATTTTGCGGATAGGACTGAAGATATCAGTAGCTCGATGTGTGGAGCGTATGCGTTTGTCATCCATCCAAAGACATCTTATTACAATATCAAAACGATCGCGACTCATCACCGAAACATAAATCATTGATGATGATTGGTCGAAAAGCTCATCCGTACTCTAGTGATTATCTTTTCTCATAGCTGTCATTGCCAGGATTCCATAAAGTGCGCGTATTTCATGTCTACTCGTATCCCGAAATGTAGCATCAGTCAAAGACCCCTTTCGCTTCAATAATATCTCAGCATTCGTCCATCTAAAGATTTCACTGACTATTTCTTCAGTGAAAAAAAAAATTGAAGCATGAAACAGGATCACATTGATTACGGTACATGCATGTTGGACCTCTTTGAGCTGTAACAATGTTCAATGCAGAAACTCGGCAGCTGCGCCTATCAGGCTTCGAAGTCGAGCAGCCGGCGATGTGTTTGTAATCCGACGCGGCGATTTGTTTTCGATGTGCCGCAGTACTTCAGATCGCTGTTGAATTATTCGAAATGGCGATACAAATTCACATCGTCGGCAATCGTTTTGTTTGCTGTATGTTCTGAAATAAAAGTTTTCGAGTTTATTTCCTGAAAGTTAATATTGCCTGCAAAAAAAAAATAAAGTCGCATTTAATACAATCTTATTTTTAATTCTACTATCGACATCACTTTGAACGGTAAAAATATAAGTTGAAGGGACTTAAATATATATAATTTAGTCCCTACAACTTATATCTTTTAAAACTTCTATATGTATATATGAAACGTTAAAGTACGTAATGTCGGCATAACTATTACGGAATGTTGAATCGGAAGGAGTTTAAGGAGTGGACCTGTAGTCAATCGCCAAATAATTCATAATATTTCAGGCTTTTCGCGACATTGTCATCAAAACGATCTGGCTTCTGTGGTGGAATTGTACCTGAACTAAATAAGAAATAATTTTTGATTTGAACACATTTTAGAGTAAAATAATTGACTACACATAATTATTATCGTCTCGAACTTTCACAAGTACTAGATTAGAATATTTTTATTTAAAAGCAATCTATAAGATTTTTACAGAGTCCACGTTAAAAAAATAGAAACACAAACAGGCTGTAAAGTAAGACTTTTTTTCATGAAAGAAATTGAATTGTAGAGTTAATTCGGTTTATATAAAGTCACAGGGAATCTGTAAACCATCAAAACATGGAGAACACAATCAAGCTTATGGAAGAAAAATAATGTCTTGTACGTTTAAATAAAAACAAGAAAAGGAAAACTGACGAGCCCTAAAAATCTGCGGTTCATCAATAAAATTGGGAGACAGTCAAGTTCGGATAATTCTACTAGTTTGGCGACCTGCTTATCCGTCAATACGGATTCCTTTTGTTTTTTCAGTAACTGCGGATGCTCCAATCTTGAAATACTGTAAACAAGTCAAAAGAGATGACTTCTTGTAAGTAGGATATAAATCAGACGAGTACACAGCCCAACGTTTCTGTCAGAGGCACTTTGATGGTATGTGGTCCACCAATGGATAGCGCCAACGTTACGCCACTTTAAACGGTCGCCATTTCTTGCGGTGCTGCCAATACTAGTGAATGTATGAGATCTCAATGATATATATGTCAAACAACAAAACCAGCTGTAATGCTTATTATTTATTTATTTAGTATCCTAATCAGCATAACAGCTGTTCCTTTTGTTGTCCAATGTGCACTTCATTAGATGCACCTACAGGAGAGCACCGAGAATCCATGTATCCATATTGTGATTGATTTTGCAATTGATATCAGCGGCTTTCACATGTGCAAAGTTCATACATTCTACATGCAAAAATCGTTAATATCGGATTATATAAAGAAATATTTATTTATTTGAATGAAATTCACTTAGGATCACACTATCTAAAATGTTAATGCAATAAGATAAAAAAACACTTAACTAATCAATTTGCTGTAAAATATTGTACAGAAAAGCTTCGGAATTTAAAAAGTATATTGTTTTAAGTTTACCTGGCGTTTCAAAAGTTGGTCGAGAATCCGTGAATAGAGAAATGCTCATAACGATTCAGAATTCAAAGAGTGGTAAAGTACCATTCTTTCGAAACCTTAACCTGAATTGTTTTTTTTTTTAAACATACCACACAATCAACAAATAACTCGCGCAGTCGGAAAACAAATCAAGAAGCCGAAAGGGATACACCTTGGTTGCGTATAAAAATAATCAAAAAAAACACACAAACGATTACTTTTGATCGCGTAACTAATATATTGTGAAAATGCTGCGCAAGGTAATTCGTGATCGAGAAAATAATCGCAAATTTCACGATACAAATTAGTAATTTAAAACGAGAGTATGAGTCCGAAAACGGATAACCAAAAATGTCACTCAGAACTAACGAACAAATGATGAACAAAAATGTCACTTAGAAGACTGATAAGAGCAAACTGATCAAAAACCCATAAAAATAAAATTGGATCCAGAAAAAACGAATAAGAAATGTTTCCTTGTTTGCTCTGTCCATAGCTTTACGCGCCCCATATGTTATTTTCCGGCTTTCGTTCGCTCTGGCGAAGAAAAGACGATTTTTCCATAGCTTTACTTGCCGTATATGCTATTTTCCGACTTTTAATCGCTCTGGCGAAGAATGGGCGATCCGAATTTAGTTCTCCTAATAGTACAGTAAATATAGCACGAAAAAATACGGTCCGTCCGAAAAATGACCTACTCGGATTTGACTTGATAAATCGATAGGGGGGCATAAAATAAAGTTAATGTCCGATTTCCGAAGTGATCCCCCCCCCCTGTTTTTGAGAAAATCCAAAAACATTTTGAAACGCGTTTTTCTCGGAATCTATGGGTCTTAGAGAAAAGTTTATTTAACAAAAAATGTTTTGTCACTTCGGAAATCTGACATTAACTTTTTTTTTATGCCCCCCTATCGATTTATCAAGTCAAATCCGAGTAGGTCATTTTTCGGACGGTAAATGCTATATTTACTGTACTATAAGCGAAATTTCGACAAGATGTTTGCTGGATGATCATCACTCTAGCCTGTATACAGGATCTTCGTAAAATCTTTGAGATGCCGACCACCTCAGAATGCAATTAAAAAAGGAAAAAGGACATGTAGCGAAACAGTGAAATTCCAACGCAATTAATAAGTGTTATAACATGTAATGAGTATGAAAATGAAAGGTAATAAAGAAAGGATACAGTTTAAAAGATTTGAATAGACTAGAGGTTGTAATATCAGGCTCTGATATAACTACAATTCGTCCACAATTATTTCAGATGTAAATAACCGCACAAATATTTAGTCCAGTGGAAATCCCAAAAATCACTTTAAAGATAATCATGCGTAATTTTTTAGCAAATGATCACTATATCCCGAAAATGCCGACACTGTGCTGAACGGAGCATTCATCCCACGAAGAGTACAATGTAGAAATGAGATCTCAGGAAAAACTAGCAATGAAAAACATCAATGCACACTTATCATATCCTTCCGCATAGTAAAAGTGTGCAGTGTAAGGAAAAGTAAAGGACATAATAGAGATGGAAGATGGCAAAAATAGACCAATAGACTCGGAGGAGCCCCATACCCTGGAGAGAACCACAAGTTCGTAGAAAAGAAAATTCAAAGGATTAACAAATATCATTAAAAGTAAAGCTTATGTTTCTAAAACTAACACTTAAAGCTAAACCAGAAAAAGTTACACAATAAGGAACCGGAAAGCACAATGAACACCACAACCAACACAAATTTTGAGAACCCCATAAAAGGCACGAATCCCCAAATCGCTTGGGTATCGAATATCCAAAAAACGCAACGAAAGCAAACTATTCCAGTTTAATTGGATGCATGGAAACCTCAAACGTAGGATAAAGCATTTTACTATACAGATGTGGAGTTGATAATGGAAGAATTCATTGAAGCTTAATAAAAGAGGAGCATTAAAATATCATTGAGACGCTTGTAGGTGGACAACAAAAGATAAATCAGATCCTACAAGGTACATATCAACAAATATCAGTAAGGTGGAATACTTCAAATTCAGACCTTTCCAATGCTTAAACTGCGGAAAACTTGGAAACTCTGTGGTTCTTTGTAAAGAACATGTCCAAATACGCAGGCAGAAAAACTTGAAAGTTACTGGCAGGAAATCGCACTGATTACATTAACGCCAGGTGCATACCTGATCACTGGAATAGTGCTAATCTGAAACTGATTCACAACAAAGGCAGCAAAGAAATCATGAGGAACAACAGACCAATAAGTCTACTATCGGTCTTTTACCAAGTATTCTCGGAGCTCATTAATAACCGACTACAAGCAGCCCTAGATACCGAACAACAACGGGAGCAGGCTGGTTTCAGAAGTAGATAAAGCACTCTGGACCGTACCCACATATACCGGTAAGTCTTGAGTAGAGTATGAGCAACCCTAGAACCCAGCCTTGGGATTAGATCCTACGTTCTACCTCATGACGGTCCCACGTCCGTGTAAATGGAGAGGGGAGGGGAGGTGTCAGTGGAGTTGTGTGTCAGATGAGGTTGATACGAAGCCGAGTAGAGATGCCGAAAGGTGGAGTTGACGCTGAAGAAGACGTTGTCCAGATGTATATCGAGAAGTTGTGAAATTTATGAAAAATTGTTGACTGACAGACCTGAATTGAACTCTGAATGTTGTATACGTCTTGCGGAACTTGAAGAAATTGATGAATCGGAAGAAGAGCTGCGAAGTAAGGAGTTGCATTTTTGGAAGGATGCAGCGAAGTAAGTCCCGAAGACGTCACTGCAGGCTATTTTAGCTCTTGCGGCCGAGGTGAATGAGGGAAAACTAGTTGAACCTTACCGATGTGCGTCGATTGCTGGAAGCGTGCTGGGTGTAGTGCAGTACTGGAGACTTTATGACCCCGGAGTTACAAACGTAATGCTGTAATGCAGAAATGCTGTACAGTTGGACTGCTGTACTGATGACTAGTTGACAAGTGAAATCATTAGGATAATAGATGCATGACGATCCAGGTAGACATGATCGAAGTTGGGAATGCTCGACCAAAACGAGTACCTATGACGTCGCCAAGGTGGGTTTATAGAGGAAAGAGTCTTCGGGAGCGGTACCGATGGAGAAAGATTTACTGAGAGTACTCGATGTATTGAAGCTATAATGATGAAGACTGAACTGATAAACTGATTGACTGACTTGTGTAAGCTGTTTTGCTATGAATTGAAAATAAAACATTGATCTATATGCTGATAAGTAGATGATCGAGAAGAAGAAGATATGTTTGTCGAAGAATTAAAAGCAAAGTTATGTACCAAGTTGATAATGGACAGGATTTTGTTCGCATCTCTTTGAGAAAATAAGCGTGCTCTCTCCAGAAAAAAAAAATGATGAAATCAAAAGACAATTGGAACTGTTTGTCGTATTACGTACAGACAGTTCTTCTTATAAAGAAGGGCATGATGGATCACTTGGCGAGGGAGGGGGTACCTCTCTGACAGCAATCTTCTTCCTTCCTATCCATTCGTGCAGAAAGAGGGATTTTCGTTAACGTGAAAGCGTCGCTAGGCGATGATTAATGAGGCCTAGTCCGAAGTAATGTGACAAAAAGGGAGGTGTTTAGTCGGTAGTCCGGTTGTGGGAGTCCGACACTCAGGGCTTAAACGGCGTTCACCTCCCAACGAAAAAAAAACGCAACATGCGGTCTTGCATTATTGTCATAGAAAACAACGCCACCTTAATTTGCCAACCTTGGCCAATTTTCTGAGATCTTGTGGCATATTATGCTCGGATAATACGATTTATTAAAAATTGATATTGCTTTACAGCAAATGAAGGATGCCCCAACTTGCAATTCCGCTTTCCGATTTCTTTCCTATTGGAGCAGAGAACACTGTAGCATTATGACATTATGACTTACGACGGCATAGTAAAACATTCAAGACATTCAATCATAATAGCTACAAGGATGTGTATTTGGATAGTGCAGTGCTGCTGAAAATCTTATTCTGAAATGCTGAGGGCGTAAAAAATCTTTGAAGTATCTGGCCAGAGAGGCCATGCAGCCAGTATTAAGACCAGGTTACTTTACAGATCAACTAGCAACATTTTCAGCCTTTGAAAAAGCTACAAGAGCAGTATTTTCTAATTGACTATAACTAACTATACGAGGTAGTTGATTAACCATGTATCCTCGTCATATATATAGACGGTAGTATGATCTCTGAATATTCAATCGATTGAAAAAGTTAATTTCGACTTGTCGAGCGGAAACGTACGCAAAAGAGATGAACGATTCTGTTTACCAGTATGTTTCATTGCTCAAGTTTTGGAATTGCAAGATATAGTAACTGGTTGAATTCTTCAAATGAATTGCAGATAAGCAGAATCTGCAAGAAATTAAGGACGAGGAGGGCTTTAGGGAATCAATTTAGGTTGTAATAACTGAATGCATATTGCTCTATTTTAATATCTTTGATAAGCTCAGCCTTCATCATACATTTTGTTTACGTCGATTCGATTTAAATTCATACTAAAAAAAATTATAAAGTAAAATAACATGATGTGCAATACGGTGCCAAATCATTATAGTATTAATCGTGGTATAAATACAAATGTTACTTCTAAATTCCAAGCGGAAACTCTCGGATACAAGCTTTAAATGATATTATTTCTTAAGTGGTGACCACTCGTCGGACAGTCAATGAGGAATCTGATTCCAATCAGAGAACCCATTCAAATAGTTCTGCGACTTAAGCTCGTTAAAGTGGCTATCGATGTTTCAATTCAAATGGAAATCACTTTGTTTAACGCCTTTTAAATCCATTAACCCTTCTTCGGCTGGCAACAGACGATTTTTCCAATGGTTACATGGTTGATTTCTTTTCTTTTCAACTTGTTGTTCAAAAGCATTTTGTAAAATACAGAAATCACCATTTTAAGGGGATCTTATTTTAAGATAAGCTGAAGTATCAACTGTTGACCTTGACATGAAAGTAATTAAAAAAAACTATAGAAACTTGTCAAATTTCATTTTCATAGTAACTAAATGTATAATTTTCAAAAAACTCAAAACAACTTTTATTGCAAAAATTAGTGCTTGTTTTGTTATGCACATAGATTTTAAAAATGTTCAACGCAATCACCCCTTTAAATTTGCCAAGATGATGGTGATGGACAATAAGTCCCACTTTTGAGATATCTTTCAAGAAAAAACCCATTACGTTCTATCGTTTCACTTTTGTTCATCAACGGCTAAGATGGAATCTTATCGAGAAAGCAATCAAACAAAAGCGAATTTTGTTTCTTTCCTTCATTTTTTTCTTTCTCGAAATGACTTCTTTTTCATTTCGAATCCATTACCCAAAGATGTGAATCGAATCCGGGACAGGGACACAAGACCGGACCAAGCGACCGGATTCAGAAACAATCCAAGTCTCACCATCTTTCACATCCCCCACATGAGCTAACCATAACACCCTCTTGATAATCCAAACATCAATTTGCCGAAGGACGACGAAATGGAAAAACTATATAACGGCCGAAATTCGATCAGTGGCGTAAATGGTTTATTTTTCTCGTTTTTTTTTCTCTTCTACAATTGTGTTGGATATTTTTACCATTGAAGGCGATAGGAGGCAGCAGGGGGTGGTGGGTGTTAATAGCGATGCGATGAAGCTAGCCCCAACTTTTCTTCGACTACAATTCATTTCTTCAGCAGAACAGAGCAAACGTTCAATTTATACCTCGATTTCTGGTCTTTGGTCCCAAGGACAGCTATTCCTTAGTACGCGCCTACTTCTATGCCGGCGTTGAATTTCTTGTTCCACGATAAGGCTATCATAAGGTTATTTTTTTCTCGAAATCCAAAAACGATTCCATAGTCATCTAGTATATTGTTCCTATGGGGCCATGTTGCGTTTGAATGTTTATAATGCAAGAAAGAGTGGGATGAGCACAAGCAAGCTCGAAGTCAAAGTCCACGCGAAAGTATATTTTTGATTGATGTTCACATCGTTGATCCTATTGTACAAAAGGTTTGAGTAAACTGTCATAGATTCTAAAATAATCGATTTCTGGTATAGCATTTGAAGATCAACATGTGATTGTGAAACTTTCATTACATTTTCATTCACACAATGATTTCTTTGCATTTAGCGTCAATTAAACAACTCTGTTTTGAAAAGCAGTACCTTGCTTGCTATCCTTAACTTTTTCCAGCTTTGGTTGGGATTCCATAGCCATGTTCTTCTCAAATTCTTCTTGCACCATCATTATCCTTTGCAAAATATACTCCAGAGAATACAGTAACCCTAAGTATCTTATGCAAATTAGTTGATAATAATAATTTTTCAATTTAATAGCACACATTCTCAAACTATTATCTGGCTTAAAGATAATGAGTGGTCAGAAAAGGTGTAGTTATAATTTCTTTTCACATGTCACCATTTATAGGATAGACGAGACCAGTTCAACCACAAATCTCATTTACACAGGCCTACATTTTTTTTCATGAAAAAGTGTTTCAAGTTTAATAGGTGTCCTATAGTAAATGGGGTGTGCTGATCACGAGTCTGTGCTTAGTTTTTTTCCAGCACGTCAGTTTTTCATGAAAAGTGTGTTTGAAATTTTTCATAGAAACTGCCGAAAATACTGAGATAATATTAATTGAAACCATATTTAATAGAAAATTATACTGCAAGAAGTGTGTTGTTCATAAAAAAACAATGCAGTATTCATTACGTTAGACAATCGTTTTTGTTTTTTTTTTTTGAATAAAATCGTCCTCCTTTTCTTTTTGTAGATTTTAGTATGCGAGTCCCTCTTCAAGGTCCAGCAGTAATCAGTCATCATTATAATATCCCATCTTCCTTGGTAACGTCTCTCCACCTCCTTTATGTTTTGGTGGAACCTCTCTCCTTGTTCCTCGCTGTCAGCTCCAAGAGTTTCGGGAAAAGAGTCAACGTGGGAATTCAGAAAATGAAGCTTGTCGCTCATCTTGCATCCCAGTTTTTTATAATTTTCGACCCTGTTGGCTACAAATTCTTTGTAGTTTGGATGCTTGTTATTTCCGAAAAAACCTACGAAAGAACTCCATGCTTCAGATTCATCCTGGGTCATTGTATTCTGGAACAATCTGTCCGATTTTAAGGTTCGGATTCGAGGGATTCCTGCTTTAAGTTTAGCTTCAGAAAGTGCAGGGAATTTGTCGCACAGGTATTTAAAGCAGTCGCCTTGTTTATTTAAAGCTTTGACAAGCTGCTTCAACAATCCTAATTGCATGTGAAGGGGAGGCAAAGGAACTCTGGATGACCATTCTTTCTTAACGTAATGTAAATTTCATGCTCGACTGTCCCACTCGCACAAAAAACATGGATACTTTGCAAATCCACACTGCTGACCCAAAAGCATGGATATTATTTTGAGGTCTCCACAGAGTTGCCAACAATATTCGCTATACTATTTTTCATTTAATAACAGTTTAAGCTTTTCATACGTTCTTTTTAGATGCACGAAGTGATCAACAAGAACTTTGAAGAAGTATAAGTAATACTTTTGTGTAGACACTCTTAAGACTTCTCTTAGGACAATCAAAAACAATCTCTTTGATGCGGAATCGTAATTGTCAACTTCCAGTTTCATGACTACATGAGGAATGTTATTATAACACACCAATGAACCCTCTACAGAGATAAACCTCACGATATCTATGTCCATGAGGTACAGGTCATTTAGCAGACGGCCAATCAGGATACTGAACAGTATGTTTGTTTTTCGAATTGAAACCCTTGACATCGCTGGAACAAAAGTGACAGTCGTCTCCATGTTTTTTTGGTTCACTCCATACCATAGGAATGGCAAAGGGTAAGGCGCTACATGTAACTTTTGTCCATTTTCTCAGTAGCGCGACACACTCAAAGAACAAGTTTGTGGAGCCCAACGTTTGTGTTGATCACCTAGCTTCACACCGAAGTGAGCGTGATAAATTCTTTCTTGATAAATTCTATTATGTTTCGATAATGCTTTGCTATTGCTAAATCACCACACACGTAACAAACTATATCAGGACTGTTGTTACACTTTTTTGATGACTTTATGACGAGCTAAACATTCAGAAAAAAAACAGAACTCGATGCTACAAACAACTGCCGTTAACTAACTATTTCGTAAAAAACTGCCAAGGCCGGCATGCAATTGCCATTGAAATGAAATATTCATAATATTACACTAAAATATTTTCTGTAACTGTATCAAGTATTTTTTAAAAATAATTTTAATGCAATTTAGGAAATATCAATAAGTTACCTCTTTGCTTTAGTACACAATATCCCTCAAGGTTATTTAATTTTGTGAAAAATCTCAACGTGATGGGCTGAAACCGAATTCTTATTCAGAATTAGCTATTAGGTATTAGCTTTTATTAGGTATTAGGACACTTTTTAAATTCAAAACAACAAAAATCATATCGGCCTGTGTTATCGATGAACAAACTTACATAACTCGCTCAATAAGACGTTGATGCATGCATTATTCAACTATCAAGAAATAGATAAGGATTCCCTTTGATAGATTGGAATAACATAAGAACGCTAATGCTTTCGGTGGCATATTTAAGAAAGAGAAAGAGGAATCTTTATTAGATTTATAGTTGTATTGGTCAAAGGTTTTGAGGGTTTCATTTTTAATCAAAAAAAAAAAAAAATATGAGAATGGCATGTGAAACGCTCTACTAATACAATTAAAATTCTAACAATCTCAGTTGAATCCGATTACATTGGATGTTTATTTCGGGCGTTATCTGTATTTTGTTTAGTTTTTTGATAACCCTTGTGGAAGCAACCGAGGCCGTGTATTTACAAACTATCGCTACGTGAACCTAAGCCTTCGGGGCAGGGAGTAAACTTCTACCGCACTGTTTTATTCTTAATAAATGATTAATCAAGCATACTTAAGTATAAACTTTCAAGCAGAAAGATAATTTCTCACAAAAGCTTACTGACGGACATGTCGAAAAGTTAGTTGAGTCTAACAATTGCTAATTGCAAAATGGAAACGTCCATTTTAACTGACCATCAACGTGAGTAAATCATAGTTACATTGTACGTTTGGAAATATTCCAATTCTTGATGTCTTGTACATTAATACTTTGGAAACATTACTTCAAAATACTTAACGTGCCAAAACTTAAAAAGATTTTTCATAAAACCAGATGAATAAATTTTGCTTCAGGAAGGTAAATATTACGAAAAAATCACAAAAAGAAATCATTCTGCTATTTCCTACCAAAGACGTTCAAAGTGTAACATTGAAACTTTTAAATAAACGTTGAATTGGATTCTTTCTGGTGGAAGGTGCCCGAAAAGGAAATATATCAATTCGATTTGCTATGGCAGCGTTCATATTTCACATAAAATGATGATGGTTGATGGTCGACTGAAAGAACTCTCAATTGATTCGATTTTTGTGTTTCTTTTTCCATTGAAGTAGAGAAAAAACAATGAGTTTAAATCCTGGGGACATTTATCTGATAAATGGTTTAAATTTATAGAAAATAACTTGCCATTTACAATGAAATTGAGACATATATCTAATTCATGACTTTTTTGAAGGGCAAACAGAAGATGCATTTTTTTCGTGTCATCTATATTTTATGAATTATTTCATGGGAACTTTGACGTTATTTTTAACTTAAAGTTCAAAATATTTCCAATTATTAAGGACGAAGGCAAAAGGTTGAATGTGTTTTCGAAAATCAGACGACATATCAAAAATTTAATATGTTTGTGCTAAGCTTAACGCCATGTATATTAATATACTTTTCAACATTCTCAGTAGAGTAAAGGATATAAAATTTTAGAGTTAACAATATATAAATACGATGCATAAGGTTACCTGCCTTTTGTGACTATATTGTGTGCTTATAAAGTGCTCCAAGATGCATCTTACTAATGAGAAACTCTGATAAGAGGCTGTTTCAGATACGGTTGAAAAATATACCTAACGCCGTTAGATTTATCATTCATTTTTGAAGCTGGTTCAACATGATTGCTACTGACGCCAGAATTGGTTCACTATAGAAAGCTCGAGCAGAAACTACAAACGTCCTCTGAGAACTCACCCTCGAAATAAGTCTAAAAGGGTTCAGATAGAAATTTCGAAGAGCTTAAGTTGCCATTTCTGCCGATTCTTATCAGATGCCAACTCCTTGGCCAGGATGCATCGATTAGCAATAATAGCTCGAGCCTTGGAGGCATTTTGGTTATTTTTATTGATCGCAGCTTGAAATGGTCCTTTTAAATGATCATTCATTCTTGATACATTCTTGCTTAGAATTTAGTGTTGAAAATATTCTAACTAACATAAACTCTTTCACCTTTCTTTCCAATATGGATTTTGATTTCGAGTGACTTAGTCAAAAAGTCCGATCAATCTTCCACACCTGTGAGTTTTAAGTCAGTTCACTTCCAATTTTTAAATTAGAATGAAAAACTTCATATGAAATGGTATACATATGAAATGGTGAAGTTTCATATTTCATATGAAACTTCATATGAAATGGTTTCACAACTACATCGTAGTCATTGAATTCTTGTGAATACACAGGGTAACTGGAATTCGCGCAGAGCCTTTTAATAGAGGAATGTCAGTACCTTGACGAAAATCTCACTGATCAAACCTTAAACTTGAACGTAGCAAGGATTGAGTGAATTTGATTAACCAAAACATTCAAACAGCAGCTTAATGAGGCAGACTTGGTGGTCCTGATCAAATGGAAAAAAACACCAGTGCAGCGCAATGCAATTTTAGAACGAAGCATAACTGCGAATGCGCCGAAGAAGGCATTCGAGATAGGACCTGCAATCACTAGTATCAAAGCTGCGGAAAGATTTTGAAGCTTCCACTCTGTTTAACGTTGGAAGTCAGAAGGGATTAACAATTGGACACCAAGTATAATTGGCGATATATAAGCATTCCACATACTCCATGCTATGGTAGCCTCTCGGATGACCCGGGGAAACAATTATAGTGACGCTTACAAAACTCTTAAGGTGTTGCTAAAATATTATACTACAGCATCACTCGATTATCATTCCAACAAAATTCAATCTATTTGAACGAATTAATTTAAACGAACATCCAGCTTGTGGCTGGCATACCTAAAATCAAGTCCTTAGAAGTGCATCCTGCTCGCTCAAGAAGAAAAAATTTTGAAATTCTTAGGATCGTTTTTGAAATATTTTTGTATCGTAAAAAGGTAGCCAAAACCAAACAACACATACTGATAACGAAGTTTTCTTAAACGAATGCTCTATTGTTTCAGATTCGCCAGTAACTTCACAAACAAACGTTAGAAAACCATAGGCTAGAAAGAATGTTTGCAGTTGAGAACAATGTGCCCATCATGGGATTGTAGAAATTCTCAAGCAAGTTGACAGTAAGGAAAAAAATTAATCAATTCTATATATAATAATAATATATCAAATTTATTACATGATTTTGATTGATATTGAAGTAACAGAACTAATCTATAAGAACAGACGTTCATAATTGAAACTTGTAGTGTTTCGCTTGGTTTCTTAGATGGATTGAAGGATTATAGTTAGGCATCTATGAAAAAGTTCGTGAAAAGTTGGTCACATGGGAATGATGACGATTGATGCGCAGTGCATTGTCATGTTTGCCGATAAATCGAGGAAAAAGAGCAAACGCGGATACACAAGATATAGCAAATAACAGAAAATCACAGTGGCCCAGCTCAATGATAAAGATAGTCCACTTTTGTATAGACATCAAAAAATATCCTAGATGCCGATCAATGAAGTCCTAATGAATAGGTAGTAAACCCAGTCCACACGCGAACGTCTACAGTGGTGTAGAAACATTAGATGGTAAATCATTTAGAATACGATATATGTATGTATTACTTCTCGGTTTCCCCGATTACTTCATTCAGTGGCTGGGAAGGTTTCTTATGGTAACCAAAAAAAAATGCACTGCAACCAAACGCCTGATGTAAGTTCCATTATCAACACAATGGTTCATTCTTCCAGGAATCACTCTTCTTTGGGTCCACTCTGTTTGAAGATGGATCTCCCGGTACTGCTCGTACTGCTCAGCGAAAATAAGGACACGTTGCTCGAAATAATGTTACAAGTAGTTCCAGGCTAGGTCCTCGGTGTTATAAGAGAGGTGTTTAACCAGTAGTCCAATAGTTTTGTACGACTTGGAGCCCAACCTGATGCTTAGATCTTGAAGCCTGAAAAGACCAAAAGTGTTATTATGATTAAAAAATGAATCTATTCCAAGAAAGGATAAAAGAAGCACCCTAACTTTAGATCGAGGCAAATGAGTAAACAAAGCGCACGACACATTATTCCCAGGAACCTTTGTTTGATAAGAGGGTGCTGGGAGTGACTACGAACTCACACAAATCTCAAAAGACAAGGGTTCTTTCCCCAAGTGTACTTATTTTGCATACCTTGATTTCAATTGCCTGACCATCTTCGCATGCGCGAGATGGTGTAGGCACCAACCGAATATTCTCGAAAAACGGAACCGAACCGACCGAAGAGCTCTTTTCAGAGAATTTGATGACTATGGTGTTGGAATCTAAAGACAAACTGAACTGCTTTTCATCTTGTAGAAAGATTATTTTTGTAAGAAGGGCATTGCAGCAGTTTGTTTGCTCTCTTTATCTTATCAATGAAAATCGAACCCGGAAAAGAATAATGGGCTATGCGATTGCAACTAGTAATGTCATGTCACTTAATAAACCTGGTGCTGTTGAATGGGAACTCAAAAAGGCTAGTCGATGCAAACATGATATACTGCTAATCCGGAAACAGAGTCGGAACGGAAGCGTAACTTACGACATGTTTCACACATTATTTGAAAATGAGAGACCAGCGCTCACTTTCTCAGTACAGCTTACTCAGTACAGTATGGTCGAATAACTGATACCCAAAAAGTATTCTTTGCGAAAAATGAAGGTTGGAGACCAGTGTAGAATCCGAGGATACTGTTACATTTTTGTTGTCGCCTACACAACATAAAGAACACACATAAAGAGAAGAAAAACAAAAAGTGGAAGTAAATATAAAGACAAAAAAAAATAAACTTGAAAAAGGTAAAGTTCAAAAAGGGTGAAGTTCAAAAAGAAAAAAGTTGAAAAAAAGAATTAAGTCGAAGAATAATAATATAACATCATTTTCTCGTACTGGGAATTGATTGTGAACGATTTTTAAATGGGAACGAATAAAGTTAAACAACAAGTTGAAGTATTTAAAATATAAAAATTTCCTGCCAGTTCGCACGACGTTCCCTGTGTATATTGTTGTAGAGTTCTATGACTGAACTGATCTTCGAGTCGGACGACGATGGGCTGTCGGGCGATCCTCTATGAATTTCCGCCGGTTCATAGTAATTCGTGTTGTTAATACAGTGGTGCCCAGGCTTCTCGACAGCTTAGCCGTTTGATCTGGAGGTAATCATTCAAAATTTCGATCCAGTGAAAAAAAAGTTCCAAGTGCCAAGTGAAAAAGTGGAAATTAAGTTTCCAATACATAGGAAAAACTTATTCGCGTGATATAAAGGGCGGACGGGAGACTGCATCGAGTGCGACCGAGTAGCGCAACATGGATGTGTTTTTGGATTTTGGATTCCCGGTTAAGAATGCATGCACCGGGTGGAGTGCAAGCACATGTAGAAAAGTCATCATCCATAGAGTCGCAACAGTAGAAGACGTTTGACGTGTAAAATTACAATTGAGTCGCTTCTCTGGACCTGAGCGACAAATGGGCCGTATAAGTTTTCTCATCACAGTCGTCTTGTGTCCTGTAGTGAATACGTTGGTTACATCCCTAAATTGCAGCCTATAACAGCAATACAAAACTTAGAAATGAGAAAAAGTAAATTGAATTTTGTTTCTTTCGATATTTGCTTATGGCCATTATGCGGCCATCGTATTTTCAAAAATAAAAAATAACGTTGTCCCTTCCTTGCTGCAGGTGTGACCTATCGGCTACCCCAATAATTATTATTCATTTATTTATTATAACATATATCTATATATATATATTATAATTTATAAAATACACAACAATACACTGGTGTGGTTCTGTTGACGAAGTCAGTTCATCGCTGCTCGGATTTAAACATTGAAGGACGCTTTCTGCAGGAAAAGAAAGCCCGAGTAGGATTGTAGTGCTACGAGTGTAGTGCTAATCAAGCAGGGGTAGTCCAGAATAAAGTGGCCTTCATTTTGTTCCTCTTTGCAATCATGGTATGCGTCATCCGTTGCCCAATAATTTTTCGTGTTTCTTCAGAAGGTTCTAAAGTGCTGGCAATCCAGCTAGGTCTCCTACGGAATATTCGTTCTCCCCGAGAAGTTTCTAGGTCTTCATTTTTTGTTTTTGTTTGAGACAAAGAACTCGACTTTTCCTGTGGAATTTGAACTCATTTGAAGCCTGTGAAAAACCAGAGGTTTCCTTTCAACTCTCTTTTTTCTCTTACCAAAAGTACTTTAATTGAAACCACCCTTACTGCGTTTTGACTAATTGATCAACTCTTATCAATTCGTCTAATCTTCTGGTTCTCTTTACACGTCTGTGCTAGTTTTGTTTTCAAGGTAGGCAGTCACAGATTTCATAAATGGCTCCAGTCATATATTCCAGCGCCATCATTTTTCAGATTCAGATATTAGTAACGAAGCTGAACATCGACAATATTCCTATTTTGAAGGTGGACTGCATCAAATCAATGCTCCTGAGAATTTCGCACTTGCCAGTATGAATTCGTCGGTTGCATGAGTAATCGTTGTGAAAACACAACAGTACCAAGCTTTAGTACCAATGCAAAGGCGACAGTAAGTCAAACTGTATTGCACCCATATTTACACATGGGCTTCAGGACAAACACCCTTTCTTCTGCTATGACTAGTAGTTAGAAGCTTGAATATTTGGAAACATCGGCCAATGCCATTGTTCAGAACGACTGTTTATTGAAAATTTCATTGATGGCATCACTCGGTTTAGTGCCATATTTCTTGAGCGTCCTGAAAGTTGTATGCCTATCATCTAGCTGCTGTTTATATTCCCATTTACTCTGTTGACCTTTCAAGGTTTTTCTAGAAGAGACATTCGGCTGATTCGTCTCAGTTCGCACTTGTAGTTTTCTTGTCTTAAGCATAAAAACTCTTCTTGTTGGTCCTGATTTAGGAGATTTAAACCTTTAGTATTGACTTTCAGTATATTTAAACGATGACACATATTTTAGTAAAATCGAATTTTTATCTTATGTCAAATTTGTATTATTGGTTCAGTTTTGAACTTTGCCGATCCAAACAACCCTTCCTTGCTTTCGATATTCTTAGGAGGAAACCAACGCTCAGGATTCGTTTGCTTTTCGACTTCCTAATAGTTTAAGCTCCACACGTTCAATCACCGTTTTGCAGAATCATGTTAAGACACGGTTTCCTTTACAAAGCCCGACTACACTGGCAGATTCTCCATTTTACTCCTCCCCTATTGAAGCAAAAGAAACTGCAGTTTTTCACTTTTTTATTTCTTATGGACGAATTCTAGATCTTCTAGTTTGCCTTCTGTACTGAATTGTTCCACAATTGTTCCATTGTTCAGCTTACACTGCGCATCTGATAGTCAAGTTTTTATGGTTTTTGGATGAAATTTTTGGCAACAAATAACACGTCCTTGTCGATATCCGTGGGGCATTGCTATGTACCTGGCGTATGAGTACATATGCCTGGTACCATCCTAAACTTGAGTTGTGTCAGTAAATCAGTTTCAATCCGCTTTCTTTGAATAACGATGAACCAGTGAGGACTTTTTCACTCTTTCCACTTCAAAGGTGTTACATTAGTAGTCTGACAGATTTTTCTGACACTATCCAATCCTGTAGATCATCCAGCGCCATTTTTGTGAGTAGAATTACATAAAAATATCAGCCTTAATCTTGTTAATGTGGTTGATGTTTCGCCTTTGTTAGATATTTTAACGTAACAACGTAACAATTTCAGGGGTAGTCACTTGTTCACCTCTGCCATAGCAACGGTTCCCATTTAAGTTTTCGTAACGCCGTTGTCTTCGCTACCAATGTGTGTTTACTCCTTCCGTATAGATTCCATAAGTTGACGGAGTTTGATAGAAGGCATCACTGGTTGCCTATTAGAGGAGATACCCACTGGTAAAAATAAAAAACTCATTCTCCCTCCTATGCCCCTCTCCATTTTGATTTGGTTTGGTGGTTTTCATATCTTCGTATGCTCTTCGATGAACAAAAGTTGTTTATCGAGTAGGATACTAAGAAGAAAGTAGTATATTTGATGTCAACGTTTTTGGAACTTCAGCTGTTATGCACGTTAAGGCGAATTTTGCGTCTTTTTTTTTTAGTATGTTTGATAACGCCCGTCTTCAGATGTGCCAAAGACTGCTTATAATTTCGCTTCTCACACACCCAACGGCGCAATGTTGGTCTCTCCCTCGTTATCCGGGAAAGGAAGATTTTCAAAAACATTCTTTTTAGTAGGTGATCATGCGAATCCACCTCGACCTTACAGATTAAACTGTCATGACTTGTAAGTTGGTAGGTCACATTAACTTGGTGAGGCATCATATCTTGTGCTTCGAGCTCTGCGCTAAGGTTCCGATCTCTTTATTAGAGTTCCGTTCACTGTCATTCCCATGCATTGTTATCGGCCAAATTTGAATCCTGTTTGTAACTGTTAATTGCACAGCTCCTTTTGCTGTGCATCTTTACTTTTAGCAAAGTTGTCACTTTAACATTAACTTTAGCTAAACCAGCCTTGTGGTCAGAGCCTAGGTTCTACCACATGACGGTCCCAAGCCCGTGTAAATGGGGAGGGTAGGTGTTGTGGTGTTAGTCCTTTGTTGAGTGCAATTGTTGATATAATGAAGTGACGACAGACGAACGAAATGGCTGTATATGTTGTAAACGTCTTGCTGAAATCGAAGTTTAAAGTTGTATGGGCGGATGGATGTGCAGTTGACAAGGTCTGACTATAATTAGTACCGAAGACGTCACTTACGGGTAGCGTGGGCCCGTAAGTGTACCGAGGGAAAGTTATAGCAGCCTTGCCTCTGTTGCTGTAACGTTGTATGGGCGGATGGATGTGCAATTGGCAGGGTCTGACTATAATGAGTACCGAGGAAAAGTTATAGCAGCCTTGCCTCTGTTGCTGAACTGTTGACTGGTGTACTGAAGGACATGAAGAAAGTTGTAACTGATGATTGACTCCTCGAATTGATGATTTGACTCTTGACTGAAGGCTGAAGGTAGAAGCGACGAAATCGACGAACTGTATGTTACTGTTGTGCAAATGTCTGATTGAGTGATGAAGTGAAAAAGTTAGTGAAAAAGTAGAAAAGAGAAGTAGAAGTCGTAAAAGTTTTTCTTGCTGCATTGCAGAAAAAGCTTGTGAAGGAAGTAAGGCAGTGAGTAGAAGAAGAGAAGAAGAAGAGTAGAAGAAGAAGAGGATGAAATGAAGTAAAGTTCATAGAAGTATGGAGTAAAGAAGATGTTGAAGATGTAAAATGAAGAAGAAAGTTTTTCTTGCGTAATGCAGAAAAAGCTGGTGGAGGAAGGAAGTAAGCAGAAGAGTAGAAGAAGAAGAGGACGAAGTAGAAGTAAAGTTGATAGAAGTATGAAGTAAAGAAGATGTTGAAGATGTAATATGAAGAAGAAAGTTTTTCTTGCTTAATGGCAGAAAAAGCTGGTTGAGGAAGTGATTAGAAGAAGAGAAGAAGAATAGCAGGAAGAAGAATAGGATGAAAAGATGATGAAGATGATGAATGTTGTACGAATCAGAAGTTTGTTGGAATAGATGCTGTTGTTGAAAGTGTTATATGTTAATTGACAGAATGACGACTTATGAACTGAATGTAACGGACTGACTGTCGTGTAAACGAAGTTTGAAAGTGTTGTTAGCAGGTGGAACAACTCTCATTACTACATCAACTATGTTGATGTTGTCTATGAGAGACTAGTACACCTGCTAAAGTTGTGAACTTGATAATGTGAGTACTGTTGATGTGAACGTTTATATATATTGTTGTTAAATGTGTTAACCCGGATCCTGTAGGCTAGTGCTATAGGTATCCGGGTGAACGCAGGGGGACTCATGGTTTAGGTTTCGGCCTGTTCCATTCAGTCTTTGGGGAGTGCCGTCCCCACGTACCCGAGGTGTGAGGAAGGGTTATCAGTCCCTTGTGCCTGGAACAAAAACTGAGAGTTTTTCTCAGTCTGTAGAGAAGCGCAACCTGATCAGAGGTTATCTGAACCACGGGTTAGGGGGAGCCCATGACAGGTTACTGTCATCCCCCTACACGGTTGAGGAGCCTATTCTTGGCTGAAACGTGGTGGTTGTGGTTTCGAAGGCTAGAGAGTGGCGATGAGCACACACCAGTTGTGTTCGGGAATCTAGGTAGCTTAAATAAATTGGGACCTAGGACTGGGACTTGTCTCAGATTCTAGGGCTGGTGGTTGACACATTGTTTCAACCCCGTCTATGGAGACCGTGGAATTAAGCCGACAAGGCAGGTGTCCACGTTAAACACTTCGACTTCATTAACTTTAGCTGCTATGGATAGGTGGTTTTCTTCTGGTAATCTAGTGCTTAGCTCATCTAAGTAGCTGTCCTGATAAATGAAAATTTCCCTCCGGTTTTTCTGCGTTACGAGGGTCAATTTATAATTGTTTTATCGGTTACCATAAAGCTTCACTGTTCTACAGTGGCGTAGCAAAAGGGGGGCGGCGGGGGAGGGCCGCACCGGGTGTCACCTTTTTTGGGATGACACCCACCCGGTCTCTCAACTTTAAGAACAATGTACAAACAAAAAATAAATAAACCGCTAGCACAAAAATTTCTTTTTCGGGGATTCCTCGACTAGCACTAGCTCAGCTCTATGTATAATTCGGAGATTCCCGCAGAAAAGCCTGACGCTGTCGTGGGGGATTCCCCGTCCCATACTCGCGATCTTTGACGTCTCAGTTCAGTTGTACCATTTCTCATTTGTTTCGTGAAGGAAGTGTGTTATGTTTGGTTGGCGTGAATTGTTAAACGTGTATTATTCTATAGTGATAGATAATAAAAAGAAAAAAACAATATTTTAGAAACATAAATGCTGTTTTGTGAAGATTAAAAAGATTGATTGATTCATATCGAATATTTTACAGGTAAGATAATTTTATAATTACATTAATTTCCTAGTACTTCTATGGACGAAACTTATAGGGTTATGCAAAAATGGCTAATGTCATATCAGTCATTTTTGCGTGAGTACGTATGGACTGGCACTATAAAGTCAACCCGGTGGGCTAGCATGCTAATTTTTACGTCGGATTATGTGGTCACACAACTGTCAGTTCCCATACGTTTTTGACGTTTGTGTTACTATAAAACCGTGGATAAAATAAGCATGCTAGCTACACTGGGCTAATACGTCATTATACTTTTAACGGAATTTTTATCTGATTATAACATACATAATATATTTCCTTATAAACTAATATTATTATAATTTAAGTCAGGAGATTTTATCTACTTTCATATTTTAACATCATTTTATGTTGTAAATCGCACGTTTTGCAAAATAATAAATTGAAATTTACACTTCGACAAGTACACGACTATGAATGATTTCGTTATTCGAATGAAACCGAATTTACTAATAACTTTATTTGAATTCGAAATTAGTAATTTACAAATCTTGTTATTCGAATAATTTTACTAAGTAGTCTTATTAATTAATTTCAATTTTTTTTAATAAAGGTTTTAGTAAATTTGTTTCATTTTGCTTAACTAGTTTATGAGAAAATACTCTCACATTATAGACCATAACAACTGGGTTTTTGTTTTAGTGTAAGAAACAAACATTAAGTGAAAAATGACCCGGGGAGTGCATACATCCAAAAGAAAAAGTGGATTTCATCAAAGGAAAGCCAAACAGGCTAGATTAGATGTAGCTCAGAGTATATCTGGATCAATTTTTAAGTATGTTACAAAAACTGATGACAGCCCAAGTTCATCAAAAGAAACTGATTTTCACCTTGATGCAAATGCAAGAGATGATTTAGATAATATCAACTCATCTTCAGGAAGCAACATTGACAGTACAGAATTAATTAACACAAACGAAGGAATTACTGAAAATAATAGTAGCAGTACTATTATTGCTACCAATGAACCATTGCCTCAATTGAATGATGTGTCAGAATGGAGTATTCCTGTTCCTGACAATGTTCGCATTGAAATAATAAAAAAAGGAAGTGAATATTTCCAAAACAAAGAAGGACCATTTGCCACTGTTTCTAGACACGGAACCAAAATAAAAGGTGACGCTCGTCATCTCTCAAAAGATTGGTTGTGTAAAATTATGCCTAATGGTGAAAAAATTCTACGGTCATGGATGGTTTATGCCCTCACCTCTAAAAACCTGTACTGTTTCTGCTGTCGTTTATTTGCTATGGCCAATAATACCAATGCGGGATACGACTGGATTTCAAAAGTGGTGGAAATTAAATCCGAAATGAACATCTAGAAAATCTTGAGAAATGGAAAACTTTAGAAATGAGACTAAAATTGAATAAAACAATAGATGATGCAGCTTTGCAATTGATGGATACAGAAAAACAGAAGTGGAAGCATCTTTTGACTAGATTACTGGATATAACTTTATTTCTGGCTAAACAAAACTTGGCGTTTCGTGGACATGATGAAGGACAAGACTCTTAAAATAAAGGCATTTTTTTGGAATTAGTAAATCTATTGTCAAAGTATGATGTAGTGTTGAAAGAACACATGATGAAATTGGAGGAAGATAAAACTTCCAAAGTATCATATTTGTCGCCAGATATACAGAATGAATTCATTAATGTTCTATCAAACCATGTGAAAACTAAGCTTGTCAACGAAATTAAATCAGCGAAATATTTTGGTATTATGTTTGATAGCACACCTGACATTTCACATATTGACCAAATGTCTGAAGTGATACGTTATGTGAAAATAGAAAATAGGAAAGTGGAAGTCAAAGAAGCATTCTTTCGATTTTTTCCTTTGCAAGGAAAAAAAGCTGCTGATCTAAGCGATGAAATTCTTGACAAGCTTAAGACAGACGATTTAGATATTATGATGTGTCGTTCCCACGGCTATGACAATGCTGCTGTTATGAGCGGTGTGCACGGAGGAGTACAGTCCATTATTAAAACAAAAAACAATAAAGCAATTTTTATTGGTTGTATTGATCACTCGATTAATTTGTGTGGTCAACATTCATTTGCCCAAAATGTATCATACGTTACATTTTTTGGAACGGTAGAAAGTGGGAAAGTGGGAAGTGCTTATGAAACACAGCAAATTATCTGTTAAAAGACTCTCAACAACGCGTTGGAGTGCTCATTACCGTGCAGAAAAAGCACTTGCAGAGAATTTTGAAGGACTTGTAGACGCAATTGAGGAGTTGTGTGATGGACGAGAAAATGTAGACACCAGAGGTGCTGCACAAAACCTCATGCCTGCTGTGTGCAATTACACTTTTCTATGTTATCTTTTCTTCTGGTATGATGTTCTTCGGTTAACAAATGATGCACAGATTGCATTGCAAAGAAAAGGCTTGACTGTTGACGAAACTGCTACAAAAATAGAGGCACTTCGTTTTTATATCGAAGAAAAATGTGATCACATTGTGGAAGAGACAATAGACATTGCAACCAAAAAATCAGAAGAAAACGATATTCCAACAGAAAGACGACTTCGGCGTAAAAAACGGATGGTTGGTTAGATGGCCAGCGATGCAGGACTCACACTGAAAGAGGAACTTCAAAAATATATGTTGGAATGTCTTGACCGATTCAGAGTTGAACTCCAAACAAGATCGAAGTCTCTTCAAGATGTAGCTTCTTTGTTCGAGATCGTACAAACTAATGCTTTGCTTTTGGCGAATACTGAAGAACAGAAATTAGCTACATCTAAATTTACTGATTTTTTTCATGAGGTCTCAGAAACTGAATTACTTTTGGAGATACCAAGACTGCGAAGACACTAAAAAGCCGCTAATGTTACGGTTACTGATTGGGTGTCTCTAGATTTTTTAAAGTTTATTGTAGAATGGGATTTTACAGAATCTCTTCAAAATCTTATGATTGCACTGAAATTGTTCATGACGGTTTTTGTGTCCGTAGCTTCATGTGAGAGGAGTTTCAGTAAATTAAAATTAATAAAAAACTATTTGCGGACAACAATGATCGAATCTCGGCTTAGAAATCTTGATATATTAGCCATCGAACACGAGGCAATACAAAATATAAATTTCGATGAAGTTATTGCTGAGTTTGCAGCTGTCAAAGCTAGAAAGAAGAAATTTTAATTGTATAACAATTCCTTTTCTGTCTTAGTTATTATTGTGTTTTGTTATTTCTTCAATATTATAAATAATAAATGATCCATGACCTTTATCATATAAAATTTATTGCTTTTTACTTTCGATGGGGTGACACCACCAACTTCCGTACCGGGTGTCACCCAAGGTAGCTACGCCACTGCTGTTCTACCTTTGGCCGTTACAAAGTTTAGTCCGTAGAGCCCGCTTAGGTGAACACTTACAGAAAACCTGCCGGATTTTTTTCGATAATGAGGGAATCATTCAAAATTCAGTCATTCATCATGCACTAGTTGTGAAAAAACCCCAAAAACTGAATAAATGCATTCTAAAGATGATTCCTTACACGCACAAAAGCAGCGAAATGGGAAATAAATCAATAGCAAGTAGCGTAGATGCACGAGGGGTACCGGTTTTTCTACGCGTTTCAGGTCTTCGAAATCGAAAAGTGTTTCAGTGGCAATAAGTTGGCCGTGTGGAGTAGAAGAATGATCAGCAGATACCTTAAAAGTTATTCGTAGGAATTCGTAAAGTAAAGCTGACAGTATATAGTCAATCGTTACTCGGGGTTTTCAGAGGTACAACGTGTTCGATGGAAAGGAACCATTTGACGATTGTTGGATACGGATTGTTCTATTCACCTTAAAGAGGTTAAAATTTTTCTGAACCAAATGTAAGAAATCGAACTGTGAAAGCCAGTAGTCGTGGCTCTTCTGTAGATCTAAGAACACAACCTCGAACTGTTTCACACCCTACTTATAAATAGGTCGCCTATTTCCCATACGTCAAGGATATCATGTCTCTTAGGTCATGATTTAAATGTCAAAATCATTGCTAAGCGGATTCAGGAAGACTAAAGTAATATACTATTAAGCTACTATTATTAATTAGCTCCATTAAACCTGGTGTATCACACTTATCCGTCACTGAAAATTAGATAAATAATGTAAGTAGCCATTATAAATTCAGCATGGAAATAAAATAGAAAGTTGTAAAAATTGAATTGAATTGAAAAATTGAAATATTATATTTTGTTCGTGCGTAAACAATAGTTATTGACAATTGCAGGACGCTAACCCTCGTCTTCGTAGAAACCACACCTCAATTAGTTGAATAAGAGCACATGGGCAGTGAAAGTGGAGAAGGAGATTCTGTGGGAAAATGACGTTTCAAAAAAAAAAAAACATAATAATATATTTCTCAAGAAGTTGAGACTGAATGTCTTGAATCTCAAAGTCACGTGTGTTGCAGTCAATTTTGGAGATGAAGTAGGTACGATGTTGCTGGACCAAATGAAACGCCAAATTCAGTCATAATATTATTTATTAAATGTATTATTTCTGGCAATTGAATATGCCATGTAATGATTGTGACTCCCAATTGAGTTGTTGGGTTGTAGATCATCCTGTTTTGACGATACTTCCAAATTATAATGCCAGATGTCATCACTTTAGTCAGACTTAGTTCTTCCGATCCCATTGGATGGTCAATGGTGCTGAAATGTTGACTTTTTGCACCTCAGAACTGGAATGAAAAACCAACCATCGGGTGTAGCTGATTTCTCACATTATGTTGCACTTTTTTTGCTCGGATCAGTGAGAACAAAGGCCAGTGAATTAAGTCTCTTAGTAGCACCCTATCTCTTATTTTGGGCATGCAAGCAACATCATTCAAAGTCCAATTTTCAACTACTCTAACTAATCTCCGGGGCCGTGTTACGCCCAACAATGTAGCGAATGTTGTCTTCCAAATTATCAAGCGTCTCGAGCTTGTCGGCATAGACGTGTGGTTTTATGTATCTCTAGAAGAAATAGTCCAGCGGTGTCGAATCTAAAGATCATGAAGGCCAGTTCAATTATGATCTCATTAAATGTTTCTTTCTTTGAGGGCTGCACGAGCGTTATGGCATATCACACCATTCTGTTAAAAGCAAATGTCCTCCACATTACGGCTAGTCAATTCTGGAACAGAAATGTCTTGATCATGGTTCTATAGCGGTTTACATTTGGACAATCACATGTGGTTGCTCATTGGTCAAAATGCGACAGTTTCGTTTATGGACGTAGTCACGCGACCAGAAAAGAACCTGATCAGGAAACCGAATTTCTTAAAAAAATTCTTGATCCGCAACTATTTGTTCTTGGGCCAATGCACCGAATCTACGGGATGCCTGGTGCTCTTTCGGCTTCGACTCCTACTCGAGTGGGCGTTTTGAATATTGCAAAAGTTGGATGGGCACAGGTTTAATTGTTGATCACGACGTCGAAAGTACTCACTTGGGTCCTCATCGATACAACGCTCTATAGCTGCTATGGTTTCATCATTACTCACTCAACGACGTCCAGATGGATACGTTTTATTATTGAGAGTAAACTTGTTGCGGGTACGATCCATGGTTAATCGAATTAATTATTCTGACAGACGTTCATATCGGCCACAAAATTAACTAAGTTAATTACTACTATTCCAATTACTTCAACATCAAGAGAACCTTTTTCTTGAAATGTGGATCTATGAAACTCTGCAGATTGAACTGGTATCCAGCGAATTGCTTTCCATAACGACGAGTTGGTAGCCAACGAGGACAATAGAAATGGCGTGGTAGTGAAGGATTTGCACAAACAAGAGAAGAGAGTTCCGATGGAGACCAAGGCTGTGAGAACGCGACAAAGAAGGCACATTCGGTCAAAAAAACTTTACAGACAAGTAAGGAAGGAAATTATTTAAAGTAAGCCTTGCCATCAGAAGCAGAAGGAGAACACACAATGTTATGTTGGACACAATGAAAATGCATGTTTCTCAAATGAATGCTGGAATAATATTTCCTGAGGACGTAGTACACTTTATGGTACACAAGAGAAAGGGATGCGAAACCAACTGATTTAACAGACTCTGGCAGTTTTATTGGCATGCTTTACTTGACTACAATAAAAAGTCAATGGAAGAATTATGAAGAGAAAATGGAATTCACGTACAATTTATTCACTCGAGAAGGAAATTGCAAAGATTCAAATTTTTTGTAAAGTATACTCGTTTGAATGACATGAAAACACTAGACGAAACAACAAAACGCAACAAGCTAATAGCAGTTCACGTATTTTTTGTCTTGTTTGTAAAGAATTTCAAAACAATCATTCACCTGGTCAAGGTGTTACTTCAGATGAAAAACTGCACGGATTTCGGAGAAGATGCTCATTCATACAGTAAATTCCATCAAAACCAAACAAATAGGCCAAAACGTTTTACAAACACAATTTAAAATAAGTGAATTTTGCAGTTTGCTACTTCCAAATAAGCAATAAGCCGCAGGACGTGTTCATGCGATTCATTCGACCGAAGAGATCAAGACGAAAAATAATTCATGACAAAATATTCAACTACGAATTATGAAGCTCTTCTTGCTAAACTACCTGAACCTTGGAACATTTCGAAAGAAACACGCACCAGCTCTCTTCTGAATTTTTGAACCTATGATCTAGAGCTTTAAAAAGTTATAGTATTTGTTTCAGCACAGCTCATTAACCCCGAAGAAAGGGTGAAATGTGCGTCCACAGTGATGAAGTCATACGATAACAAATGATTTCGGATTATAACGTCACAAATAATATTAAAATGGGAATTTCGGATAATTGAGTGCTCATTTTTCCCATCTGTATTTCAACCAACTTACTGAAAAGAATAGGAAGCGAACACTGAATTCAAACTTTAGCAATATTGAGCTATATTTTCATCTGCAATCGGGTTTTAAGTTTGAAAATACAATCTTCAAAAAAAATTTGTTTTTCAAATGCAGTTTGAATCGTTTAATTTTCCACCATATTTACAATTTTTACCAATACAAAAACTTACTCGTGTCGTTCCAATAAGTTTGCTTCAACTTTAAATCCAGATGGCAACTTATTTACTCGGCATTACCTTTTCTGGATTGGGAAAATATAAAAAAAAAATCGGTTCGCGGCTTTTCAATTCTTTTACGTTTTCACGTTTGTGATAAATTGGAAAATGTTCTTTTAGCCTCTAGCCATCTGTTTGAGGAAAATTTTCATTAAAGCGGCAATCGGATATTTATTTCATCATGATATTTTGAGGCCATCAGACTGACGAAGTTACAAGGATGAGCATTTAACAAAGTTCCACGAATTCGTTCGCACAAATGTTGATGTTTACCAGACTACTTGGTAGGCGAACTGCTGGTGCTTTTTTTTCACTGCACTAACATGATGCAATGCTGGGAATCCTTGTACTTATTCACTGAAATATCGAATATGAACTTGGTTTGAGCTTTTCTGCTTTTTCGTATATAAAACAAGAATGTAATTTCATATTTTTCTATTACTCTTGCTGTTTTTCCTTTCCTCTAACTCCTATAAATTATGCCTTCAATACATTCAAGGAAATACAGAGCAATTGCAAGATTTCTCTTATTCAGCTGAATCCATTAGTTAAACATATTTTTGGTGGTCGTATGGTTTGAATCAGCAGTTGATTTTTTTTCCTACACTGCAGTGCTGTTTGATGAGCTCACTGGGTATTGAAGATTTTCAGGACTAAATATTTCAACATCGCAAAGAAAAAGGGCGTATATACTTCTGTTAAATTTTGTCAGGGGGGATGATTGTCCGGTTAACTCAAATCTGAATGGAAATTTTTCCTTAAAAGCGGTTCTAGTTGAAGGAAATTTATGAGCTTATGATCTTTGTAAATTATTCTGAAGCTGAGCTGCATGCTTCACTTAGAGCAATTATGAAAATAATCGATTCTATGCCCTTAAATTTTTATTTTTCATTCTATTTTAACCCTAAATGAAAGATATGGCTAACCGGTCATTATTAACAGTTTATTAGATTCAAACTTTTAAAACTTGCCTAAATAAAATTTTAAATATGGATTTCATTACAGTGGGTAAAAAAGTATATTGCGGAAAGTGTTACTGTGCTAGGCTCCCATATAAAATAATCAAATTAAAGTACTTCAAACCAAATAGCAGAAGAATTTTGCGGCTGCATACCAGATTGTCTCTGAGTCGACGGTGTTGGTAATCGCAGGAGTGATACCCTTCGCCCTCCTTGCTAGGGAGAGACGGAGAATTAATGACAGAAAAGTGGAGAGCTCAAGATACGTTGTCAACCGAGAGGAGAGGCAGCGCACAATACTCGAGTGGCAACAGTCCTGGGAAGGCGACTCCAATGGCCGCTGGACTGCCCGCATTATAGGGGACGTGGGATCGTGGCTAAATTGAAGGCACGGTGAGACTGATTATTACCTTACTCAGCTTCTTAGCGGGCTTGGGTATTTTCAGTCTTACCGGCACAAGATTGGTAAGTTACGGTCCCCTACCTGCATTTTCTGCCCAGTGGAAAGGAACGACGCATGTCACACCTTTTTCAACTATAGAAGGTGGATTAGGATGCGGCAGGACTTGTGGGAGGTGATGCGAAAGTTTTCTCCAGACAATCTGGTCGGAGAAATGCTTAAAACTTCTGACAAATGGACCTGTGTGTCACATTATTCTCGGGCAATACTTACAGCGAAACTGTAGTCGTGTTTAGAGAAAAGTCGTGAGCAGGTTTACAACTACAAATACATCGATAATTCTCGAAAGCGTAAACATAAACACGTTGCATGCATTGAGTACAACAAATCCCGGTGCAAGCAACTCAGCACTGGGTTGATTGGTAGTTGTATAAAAGCAACTATGGCGAGCGACGAGCAGAGTCTTTTGAATGAAACGATCAGCAATAGTGCGGTCAAGTAATTAAATAACAAGTAATAGTGATGACGTTTGATAAGTGCTTATGAAAGTGATTGAGTAATTAATTTAAAGATGGTCTTATAAATGTGAAGTAGTGATTCAGTTAAGTAATTGTAAAGTGTACAGTGATTTATCAGATTAAAATTTTAAGAAACTAATTTTAAAGTATCCGAGTGTGTTTTATTCACTCTTGCAAATATTTGCGAAGAGCAAGCAGGTCGCGCATCTTGCCAAAGCGCAACAGTATCATGGATTGCCTTAGGGCGCGGGGTCTAGGGGGTTCTCCTATCCAGTAGTCCTCCTCCTAGGGCGTCCTAGGGGCGTCCTAGGGGCGTGCTCCTTTGCCATAGGGCGAAGAAAAAAGATTCCTAGCCCGATATATTGTGTGAAACAGTTCCAGGCTAGGGTCTCTTGACAGGGGGGTGTTTAGTGGGTAGTCTGGTAGCATGTGCTACTAGGAGTCCAACACTCCGGGCGTAAATTGCCTTCACCCCCTTACCAAAGAAAATCGATTTCCTTAATCTAAAGTTAAAGTAAAAATTTTGTTTTATTTTTAAATTTTATTGGTAACCTTTGAACTTTACCTGACCATTTCGTTTTTTCTGAATGTTGTGAGCTCCCCGAAAAGGGCGTTAAATTATTCATAGCATTTTTTTGACTACTGTTTCAATCGCTCGCATCGCCACCATTTTGCATTGAAAATTTATTTAAAAAATTTACTCAAGTGCTTTGAGCAGACGCCTTATGGATTTCAAATTGAAAATTTTCTAAATATAGAGTTTTAAATGAATCTTAATTAATCCTTTTCAATTTAACATGTATTCCCGCCATTAACACCAATTGAATAAGCTGATCTCACAACTTTCGTCCAATATTTCTGTCGAAAGTACAGGATTGGTTGGTTTTTGGAGATTTAATGCAGGGTGACATTGTGTTTATGCAAAACGGACCAACCAAAATATAACTTCAAGGTATTTAAGGCTTACAATGAGATTATAATGGCATAAAATTTGCAAAATGCACTGACAGAATCAGAGGCATTTAGTTAAATATCAAAAGAGAATGTTAGGAGCCTATTTCAGCCGGTTAAAAATTCCACAAAAACCATTTCTCTTATTTTTGTTTTTTTACTAGCAGAGTAGAATTTCTATGTAATGACGACTAATTAGCACTTTTGTTTTTCTGCCAATGCTTACCATTTAAATTGTTCAAAATGAAGCAATTTGTATGCCTAATTCATAAAATCCAAATATTTTTTATGTTGTTGGTACATAACGCAACTATGTCATAAGTTAGATGTTGCTAAATTATGGAAAAAGAGCGAGTAACCACTTCTCCTGCAAATTGCAACACAAAATACCTGGTATCAATCCTAAATATTCGCGCAGAGCCAATCTGCTCAAAAAGTTGAAAACTTTTCTCATCCCTCAATATTGGGTTGATCTACAATTTATGTAGTTTTTGTGGTTTGCAAAGTAAATGTATTTATAGTAACAACATACATCCATCATTGATATACTGACCATTTTTCAGCATGACGTTTCGCTAAGTTGAAAAATTCCACATACGAAGAAACATTGTTTCCTAGAAATAAACAACTGGCTCAACACATTCTTAACAGCCTGATCAGAATGAAAATTTATTTTTATGGTTTTGAATGCGAAGTGAAATGCGAAGCAAATGAAAGCCGAATGATGCTAAATTAGGGCTATATACTGGATGTGGCATCAGTTCCTAATTGAGATCTATTAATTTTTGACAGGTTATTAAGAAGTATGGGGTCTGGCGTTATCATGATGGAACAACACCTCCTTACTTTCTGTTCAGTGCGGTTTAGCTTGATTTCTTCATTCAATTTCAATAGTTGACAGCCGTAAAAATTTGAGTCAATAGTTTTGTTTTTTTCGAACTGGTTTCTTAGACTGTATCCTTGTAATCCCAGCATCCAGAAAGCATAATTTTCGTTTGGTTCATATTGAATTTGGATGTCTAATGTCATCTTGCTTAGTCCATGATCATTTTCGAACGAAGTTATCGTAGACAATCCATTTTTCATCAACCGCTATGATTCTTTTCAGAAACGGGTCATATTTTTAAGAATCAGCATATAGTCGCATATAAGTGTAGTTTGTTTATGTACTGTTGTAAGCCGTTGTAACTGCAAGTTAACCGTTGAATTGGTTCTGTCGAGCTTCTATGCTATCTCCCGAGTACGCCTATTAGTTTCGATTAACGCCTTTATTTTGTCGTCATCACTAGTGGAAGGACAACTAGTATATGATGCATCTTGCACCTTAAAATTTCCAGAACGAAAGCGGAAGAACCAATAATAACTCTGGCCTTCAGTAAGGTAGTCATCACCATAAACTTCAAACAATTTGTTCTAATCTTGCTCAGCATTTTTGCCCTTTCGAAGGTGAAATAATGATATGGGCCGATAATATTCTCTGATTGTCAATTTTCAAGTTTATTTTGAACCAACATGTTGTTTACTAATGACGCTCAGTTTTGAATCAGGTTGTCCATTATAGTCGTAAAAATTTCTTATCCTTATATGAACGCACCCTTAAACTTTTTTAATGAACTGCCAATGTCTAGAAGTTGAAATCAACATTTTCATCATGGTAAAGTTTAAAAGGTTAAGGTAAAGAGCAACGTTTGGAAATTATTAAAAATTACTACCGAAGTCCTGAATCGGCTGCCGCAACTTTCAGAGTATTTACTCCAATTTTTGGCCGTTATAATCGTCCCACCCAACGGGCTGTGCGTGCTATAGTGGATTATTTCGTGCCCAAATTTTCCCTTTTCCACGTTCCTCAAAATGTGGCAAATCGTTCGACTATAGGTCGTTCTTAAGAATTGTGCATCACTCAAAAGACACTGTGTCATATTCTGCGAAAAAATTTTGGCCTACATGTTTACAAAATCAAAGTGACTAAAGGAATAAAGCCACTTGATAATTTGAAATGCTGAAACTTCTCCAGTTGGGCTTTAGCAAAGAGTGAAGGAAATGATGGGTTCCATCGAACAATCACCTTCAGCAATGATGCTTGTTTCTGGCTCAATGGCTTTGTTTGTAAGCATTATATAAGCATAATAAGCATAATTATATAATATAATTGGTCATTGCTTCTTGAAATAACGTTGCATCCGTAAAAAATTAATGTTTGGTTTGGCTTGCATGCCGGAGGCGCGATTGGGTCGTACTTTTTCGTGGATGCAAAGACCGTCATATTACCGTCAAGGGAGAGCGCTATCGTTTTATGTCCGAAAATTATTTGTGGATTAACTTGACATCAACAATATGTGGTTTCAACAAGACGCTGCCACTAGCCACACAGCATGGCAATCGATTTATTGAAAGGCAAATTAGGCGAACATGTTATCGCAAGTAAAGATCCGGTCGTATGGGCGCTTCTTACATGCGCTCTACGCCCATAGGATTTCTTGTCATGAAGCGATGTCATGTCACTAGTGTATGCCAACAAACCAGCAAATTTAGACGAACTCAAAGACAACATCTAACGCAAAATTGCCAACGTTCCGGTCGAAATGTGTGCCAGGATGGGGAAAATTGGGCCCAAAGAATCGACCGTAGTAAACAGGTTTGTAGTGGTCATATGACCATATATTCATTCATATATTCATTCATAAAATGTAATGCTCGTACTACACCCACAATAAATTCGAACTCAAAATTTTGAAATTTGTTATGTCTTTAATTGAAAACCATTAATAATAAAACCCAAGCAATCACTTCTACATAAAATATGCAGTTCACATTATCTTTGAGAAAAAAACGATATGAATTATAGAATACACTCATAAAATAAAATTTGTGCAACAAAGCCCATTATCATGTATCCTCCCCCAGGGACCCGTCTAGGTTCACAAGCGTTTAAAAAGTTAAAATCAAGGAAAAATGTTATTTGATATAAAATTTATTCAGAAAAATGTAAGAAATCTAGGAAGAAGAAGAAGAAATCTCGAAAATCTAAAAAAACAAGGAACAATAGAGAAGAAATATAGATGTACAACTATCTAAGCAAGCGCGACTATAAGGGAAGCAACTCCTGGAAGAGCATAAATTGAAAATTTTTGATTATTACACTTGATTGCCTGATGTCATTAAGAAAATCTTTTGTTTGTGCTGATGACGTTAAAGCCGGTTTTCAATATGAAAATGAAAAGATTATAACTGTTTATACTTTACTTGAGGACTGATTTTCTTTTGTTTTAAGAAGGCCCCAAAGCAACGAAATGAATATGATAGCGATGTATCAACAAAGAGTGTAGAATATATAAAACAGCTGAGGCCTAAACATCGTTTCAGTGGCTGATTTCTGTTTCACTGAGACGAACGGGAAAATAGCAAAAAAGCAGTGCGCCATAGCAGCAATAAAGACACCAAGCTAATAAATAAAAAACCGCTTCACTGCTTCCGCTGATTATGCTTTAAAAGTTGAACGGGAGAGGAAAACCATCAACTTGAATGCTGAGTCCTGGTATGAATTTATGAATTCCACTGGACCTACTGGTGTGCTTCCCCATTCGTACCTGTTTTCAATTGGAAGCCATGGCAAGAATAACGTGAAATTCTGTTTGCTTCCCACACACCCTGCAATCAGGACACAAGTGAAGGGCGGGCGATTAACAGAAAACGGATCAGATTCTGTTTTGTTCCCGGTCAGTGCTTTCAATTCCGGTTTGTCATGTTTCCGTTCGGCCCCAGAACATAAACCGCAAGCTAACACGCTCTCGTCAAAGGACGAGATATATTCGCACATATACAAAAATTCCCAATCGGCACAAAACACTAGGCAATGCAACGCGATGCGACTATGCAAATAAAATTCGAAAACGCTTTTGCACTATGTGCCGGAGAAACTGGAAGTAAAATCGTACGAAACAGGATTCATGGCCGAAGGATTTACAATATGCCTGAACAGCAATAGTTGAGCTTTGATGCAAGTATACACTTTCAGCTGTTGAAGACCTAATAGAAAATACCCAATTGGAGTTGAGATGCCCAACGGGTGGTATAAAAAATAACGAACTCTTCATATCAGAGAAATGGTATCCAAGAGGAATAACAGATGGCTTGGCTAAGGCAAGCCGGGATTTTCACTAGTCGGGATTTTCAGTTGATGAACGGAAAACTAGTGACATCACTGCAAATGCTCAGTGTGTTACATTGACACACCAGAGCGTGTAATTTCTATGTAGTCATTTTTAATCCCATTTTGAGCGTGTTATTATGAAAACACGCCATTGGGTGTGTTATTTTAACCATTTGTTTCTTTCGAAACGTGTTATTTGACACGCTTTGCAGGGTGGACTTCGTAACACCCTACAAAGCGTGTAGTTTTATGAAATCTGTAGACTATGTTCTGGTAGAAGATTAAAAATTATTATTGATCCATTATCAAAAATACAAAAATATTCCATATTATAGTATAAGGTGAAGTTTTCACTGTGATATTATAGAAATTACATAGAATTTATATAAGTAACTCCAAAGCAAGTAACTAATAATGAAAATTATTATTGAAAAATTATGTAAAAGAACTTACTTAATTCAAATTATATATATTGTATAATATGATTTGCAATGTGATGAAGTTTTGAATATCATTGTCAGAAAATCGAAGAAAATTATTATGATAAAATTTAACACAAATAATTAGAAAAAGTGACAAAATGATTTATGCAAACTAATTGTAATTTAATTTAATTTGTCTGAATTTTTCAAAGCATGAAGAAATTTCACCAATGTTGCATTTTTTTTATTGACTGGTGTACCTAATACCTCGTGTTCAATATATTGAAGCATATTTGAATATGCTGCCGGATAAAATCGATTCCAAACAAAGTAAGATGCAAAAAGAATTGTAACTATTTTCGCTGCACATGGATTTTCTATTTCAATTTTAATTTCTTCATCTGCAACAATGTAAGCATGGGATATGGTATTTTGGGCTGTGTATATTACGACACGGGGTGCTTCAGACTCTTTCGTAAGTAGACAACCAGCAGCAGTCATTACCTGTATATACAAGAAAAGAATAATTTTTTATTCAAAAACTTCCTATAAGTTTATCATATTTTTCAACAAATAATACCTCTTTTATTAGTATAATTGGTGTGATTTTCTTCGACGAATATTTTTTGTTCTGTAAGTGTTCACATAATTTTTTAATAGCCTGTATTTTTGTAAATTCACTATCATCATATTCTATAGAAAAAACGTCCATCAGTTTTTGAATCATACATTCAATTTTATTTAACAATACTTTTTCATCTAAATTTTTTAGATTTAGAAACTCGAATAAGATCTGAAATACAATAAAGTAAAAAATAGTAATTAAAAGCAAAAATATTTTGTACAATATTTATGGAAAAACGAGTACCATTTCACTATCTCCAAGTGATGGAAATTTTTGAACTATGTCAATTATTCGATGAGCCTCATTTTCAATCCAAGGCCTGCGATCATTGAGTGTCATTTTCAGTAAATTTTTGACATGTGATACATTTTTTCCTTTAACGAATTTTTTTTCGAGTTCTTTTAATTTGTACTCAGCATCTGTTTTATTTTCTTCACTACTAGAAATAAAAATAATAATGATAAGAAAAAAAAAGAAATATCGAACAAATTAAGAATTATATTTACCACCTGAAGGGTGTCAAAAGCATTTTAAAACATTAAAGATTTTTAAAATTTTTGGTATTAGATTGGTAATGATAAAAATTAAGTTGAAATTTTAGAGCAGCTATAGATAAACTTAATTAGGAATAATTCAAAATCCACTCATCTTTTAAATCTGGAGGAAAAGTAAATTTTTAATTAACAATTCTCAAAAAGCGAATAAACGATTTTTTTACAACTTTAATAGAATCATTTCATCATAAGGAATGAATTTAACATTAAAATATTGAAGAACTCTATATTTTTGAAAATATTCTTAATTCATGATTAAGTTCTAAAATAGCTACTTACGAGTTAGACAAAACAAGTGCTGCATTTTCTACAGGTAACGTGGCTTCTTGTTTTCGCTTTCGCTTCACTCCTTGATTTTTAGATGCAGTGTTAATATTTCTACGATGATTGCGAATCCAAGTACTTAATAAAAGCTGAACTAAATTCTGTTTATTTTAAATAAAAGATTATTTAATACAATCTATCTTAATTGATGATAACATACACAAATTATATACTTACACATCCGTCATCACCTGCTTTAAGACTGGGATAGGTTTGTATGATGCTTTGAGTCAAATTACTGTAATCTCTGCTTTTAGGGTTTGAATTTGTCATGTTCCATAAATAGGAACCCCAGTGTGCAATAAAATATTTTCGATTTTTGGGAGTTATTCCTTCTTCTTCAATTTTTTTTTGTAAATCAATCGTAAGTGGTGGTAATGATACATTTAAAGGAATAGAACATTTTGTTTCAGCTGATGACATCTTCTTAGTGACTACAGGTTCGGTATTATTACTATCACTCGTACTTGGGCCTGCCTGCTGTAACTCTGATATTGTTGAATGATGATTATCTTCTTGGACAACCGGCATGAAATCCTAAAAAGAATGCAAGCATTTGATAATTTTATCACTTACTAACCAAATACATCAAATTATTGAATAATTATTGCATAATACAATTATTTAATCGATATTATTAAAATCAAATTTTGATAAATTTGTTTGAAAATAGTTTAGGTTCTGTGCAAACATAAAAAATATAGTTCATTATATAACATACCTTTTCAGCAGTTGAAACTTCAGCTATGCTATTTATGAAAATAACCTCAGCATTCATTAAATTGCTGTTATTCTGATCCAAATTCTCAGTTTCTTCACCATCATACATGTTGGATATGTTATTAGAACTCGATGGATTTGAAGGCATGTCATTTGAAAACGTAGATTCGTTGATTGAAAGTAAAACCACGTTCACATCACTTTTATTTTCGACACTTTCATCATCTTCAATATCACGAAGTTGATTATTTCTATCACTATCTTTTTTTTGTAAAATGACATATTTATTACGCATCATCATGTTTAATATCGGATCTGTTGTACACGCTTCATCCAAACAACGACGAATCATTTTTACGTCAGATACTTGTTCGTTCACTGTATATTTAATACACTTACATCTTTCACCAATCACACAATATATTTTCTTTTCCATTGTTGACCTCTATTATGATTGTCGTTTTTTGAGTTGCTTTGACAAGTGAAAAATTTTCACGAAATTAACACTGGCTTCCACTGTCTATGACTACACTCAGCTTGTTGATTCTCGAACGTTCCTTTGTCTGAAGTATCACGTGCTAACGAGCAGAATGGCGCTAGTGTAGCTTTCGTTTGTCAGAGAGAGTAGGGTATATAGCAACGTACAAAACGCGGGTATGAGATTTGTTTTCTAATATAATATACTTATCATCGAATGTATACACTATATTTAAAAATAACGAATCTTTGAAAATAATTAAATATACTTTCTGAATGCAAGTATTGTACTACTATTTATTTAGTATCAACAACAATTCGTAATAAATATTTAAAATGAATCGACATGAAGAAAATTTTTTCTCGTGTTCAATGTGCTATTACTTATGTGCTTCTAATAATCAGCTAATGATTCATGTCGTTCGTCATCATAAGAACGATCCAAAATTCAAAATTCAATGTACTCAACGAGGATGTGGATCAACATATACAAAATGGAAATCGTTCCGTCAACATTTGTATAGAAACCACCAATTGAATGTTGAAGATCATAGAAATGAACTTACTAATACTGAAGATGAAGATTATAATAATGTACCACTGGAAGAAAATAATGATATTTTGGATAATGATATTGAAGGTGTAGTATGGAAAGAATTTATTGGAAAAAATACATTCGTTCCTTATGTTTAAAATAAATTATTATTTTAGAGATGATAAAAAACTGATTCGTCCCAAGTTAATATTTGACACTGAAATAAATTTGAACTCTTTTATGTGATTTTCTAGTTTATCTTTATTTCCACTTATAGAACTATATCGTTATAAAATTTATGTTGCATTTCATGAAAAATTATTATAAAAAATGCTAATCCAAATTATTATTTTATCAATATTAGATGATATGGAAATAGATGAAGATGTAGATATTGTCGTGGATAGGAAAGAATGTCTAGAATGGTATGCAGCACAGTTCATCATTAACATCAGAGAAAATTGTAATATCTCTAGCAATGCAATAGAGAAAATTATTGATGGTGTTACAAACTTGGTCGATGTGTATACATCTATATTATTAGTAAGTATTGCTTAATTTTTTCAAAATCAAAGTAATAAATTCAGTAATTTTCTGAAAAATTATTGTACTAGTTAGATAATATTTGAATATAATCCATTTAAATAATATGATTAATCTATACACGGTTGATAAGTTTCTCTATTTACAATGTAATTTATCGTTGCACATTTTTTTTCATAGAAACGAATTGAAGAAAAACAGAACGTAATTACCAATGATGTAAAATTTGAAGACATTTCATCTATATTTAAAGAAGAATATCCTCCGAATGCAATATTTTTATCTGTTCAAACAAAGGATAAGTTGGATCGAGTTCTCATTGAGAAGTTTAAGATGGTTCCTTCAGTGGATGTTGTTGTTGGTAAAGGCCTTAAATGGAAAAAGAAAAAAAACGCACGACCAAGAATATGTGATATAACATATGATGCTCAAGTTATATCTGTATTAGATAATTTGAAAAATTTATTGATGAATAAGGAAGTACGGAGTAATTTAAGTCGAAGATCTAATCATGATCAAGTTATGCGAACAGTTTTAGATGGATCTTATTATCGACAAAATCCATATTTCTTAAATAATACAGATGCTCTAGCAATAATATTGTATTATGATGATGTGGGTATGGCCAATCCCCTCGGTGGAAACTCGAAAATTCACAAACAATCAATGTTTTATTGGACGTTAGCTAATCTAGATCCAAAAGTTCGTTCATCATTGGACACAATTCAACTATATGCTATTGTCAAAACTGAATATTTGAAAAAACCAGGTGCTTTAGATAAACTTCTTAAACCATTCATCAATGATATTAAAATCTTACAGACAGAAGGAATTGAGATTGACATAGGCAGAGGAAGATCAAAAACTTATAAAGGATCATTATTGTTTTGTGCTGGAGATACTCCTGCACTGGCAGTACTAGGTGGATTTAAAGAATCTACTGCGGCATATCGGCTTTGTAGATCTTGTACAGCAACCCATGAATCTTGGAAATCACAATTTCAAGATCAATATTTTGTTCAACGAAATATCACAAGTCATCAAGATATTGTAAATACTATCAACGATGAAACAATAACACCAGCAGCTAAAGCATTTTGGCAAAAGTATTATGGCGTTAATAATAGAAGTCCATTAATGGACATTGAATACTTTGACATAACAACTTGTTTTCCTCAAGATGCAATGCATGTTTTAATTGAAGGACCATTAGAAATTGTAATCAGAGTTTATTTAAGATATTGCATCAAGATTCGACAACTGTTTACATTAGACGTACTAAACGAAAAATTATCCAATTTTAATTATAAACATTTTAAGAAGGATAAACCTGCTCCTATAGAATCTCATCATTTAGAATTGACGGGCACTCTGCGTCAGAGTGCAGCTCAGTTATTGACACTAGCACATACTTTGCCATTTATACTTAGTGAATGGATTATACCATCAGATGACCCTGATTTGAATGAACGTAATTGTTGCTATATTCGAATACTACAAATAGTAAATTTATGCCTCGCATATGAAATCCATGTAATTTCTATTGACTTGCTTACTCTGATGATTGAATCCTTCATTTTAATTTTAAAAGATTTATATCCAGACTGTATAGTGCCTAAGTTTCACTATTTAATACACATTCCTAGATATATTAAATTATTTGGACCTGCTAGGCAACAATGGTGCTTTCGTTTCGAAGGCACTCATGCTTATTTTAAAAGTCTAATGTCAGTTGTACGTAGTTTTAAAAATGTACCTATTACACTAGCTTATAGACATCAAGCTCGTTTGTGTTCTAAACTAAGTTCATTTCCTGGTATGCCCTGTAAAAAATTTTTGTACCAAGGTGATACTGTGACTCCAGGAAAGACAGTGCCACTTGTAAATATTCTACATGCAGATCTTTTTAACAATTTTGTCATCGAAACTGAACGACCTACATGTTTATTGCTACAAACTTCAAAAATTATAGTTTATGGAACTACATATGCACTAAAAAGTATTGTATTATTAGATTGTTCTGATGATAGTATGCCAGTCTTTGGGGTAATTGATGGAATTTTTATCTGGAATGATAAAAAATTACTTTTGCTTTCATTATTATCTACACAAATGTACGAAGCAAAATTAAACGCATATCATGTTATTAAGTCAGTAAATAATCAGAAATCTGTCATTGATATTGCAGATTTAATTTTTCCACATGATTTATCTCTATTTCATGTAATGAACAAAGCCTATGTTTCTTTAGTTTATCATGAACGTGTTGAATTTTATGGTTAAAAATTATAATAAATTTATACATGTAAATATCACAATTGTTATTATTATATGTATATTAGTGATTATTATATTGGCATTAATACTTTATTCATGTTTTCATATTTTCACCGAAATTATTTTTTGTATTTTTTTACACACCAACGAGTGTGTTATACTTTCAGTATATATTCCTTTAAAGTGTGTTAATTATTCTTCAATGTGTCACTGCTACACACTGAAGTGTGTCATTAGTTTTTGTAATCATGATTTACAGATGTTTTTTACACACCAAAGAACGTGTTATAATTCTAACACGATGAAGTGTGTTAATTTCAAAGGTCGAACGTGTTGTGTAACACACTTAATCTTAATTACACACTTGTGTGTATCAAATGACGCATTTATGTGTGTTTTATAACACTTTTCTGTGTGTTGTTTAACACGCTAGCATTTGCAGTGATGTGGTTGATAAATGGATGCATAGTGGTGTATTAATAGCGACAAAATGAAACTTCAAGATGATTCCTATATATTTCAATTCATATGCTAACCATCATTATCACTACCACTATTTTGTGTCATAATAGCGTTTCTCTAGTTTCCGTCGATGTATTGCAATCAATAAAGTTGAGTCAATCTTTGGGAGTATTCAACGCTAGATTATAAAAACGTATAGAATATATAAAAGTCGATTTATCCGCATAGTTTGTCGGTTTGTTTCTGCTATTATTCCTAATGAAACGGGACCAAAAGCCAACCAATGAAAAAACCAAAAAATAGTTCAAATAAGTCGACTTGAATAACACAAATGCAAGAGAATACTATTCCATCATTAATTCTGTTTCCTGGTAATTAAATCTGCTATAAAATAAACAAAATTATATGTACATAAACTAATTGAAATTAAAACTAATTGTTCGAGATCGCCCTACGACCCCGCCGATTAATAATAAATTAAATGTACGGGTTTGTGAATTCAATATTTAAAATGTTTTTAAATCGCATGCATTGCATCTCATACATAAATACATCTCACTTTATCTCATACTTGTGTTATAAAGTAACATATCTATAGATCCGTCTCCGTCTCCTTTCGCCCAACACTGAATTCATTGTGACTCTACATCGACGTGACAATTTCCTGAAATTCGTCACCAAGCAGAAGCCTGCCATCATGATTCTCGCTGAAGTCCGACTTAATTCATGGCATTCAAGGATTCTAAATCCGTAAGAAACGATTTAGTAAACTTTATCAGGGAAGGGAACGTTGTATTTGTTAGAAGACCCTATTTTTGTCCAAAACATCGATAAAATTCGGTTCAAGAACTTTGACTATCTTAATTCTACATACATAAAGTGAGTCAAAATGACTCACATGTGAAACGTTCTATCTGTCTCTTTCCTAACACTCTATGCATCCCGCTTTCTGTCCTAGCCAATTCACTTCATCGTCAGAGGTGTCGAATGGTGCACGCTCGTTATGAGATTTGTAGCATTTAAGTATTTTAAACATGTTTCGAAAATTTATATTTGCTTTACGTTTGAAAGTTGATTATATTTCAGATGGGAGAATTTTCGGAGCAAGATCCAGAAACTATCGATGTACCATATGTAGTGAAGAAGATGATAATTTAAGTGTAGATGACGTCCAAAGCGACTACGAGGATGATTTAGTAGATGACGTTACTTCCGAAAACGATGCAGAGGTAAGCGGAAATTCTCCGAATATAGCAACACAGCGTCCTTCAACTTCGATGTGAGGTCGGATAATCGTTTTAATGCAAAGATCCATAAAAAATAAAAAACGTCTACTGCTGTTCTACAGTAAAGGGGCAAAATCAGTCAAGAACTTCCGTCATAAATATTTTACGAACATCAAGACGGCCAACAAGAATTTTTAGGAATCTATCGGAACCACTGTTTCTAAGGACATTTTAACGTGGACTAATTTTGCGATCAGAAACGAAATAATGATTTATCTGCTTAGACACTAATTTTGACAAAATCATAGCATTTATTGGAATTTTAACATTGACAGCTACAATGAACGACAATCACCTCACGACTGTTGAATTGTTTTACGTTTCATTTTTTGGAACACGCAACGTTTTATTATGGGTACAGGTATACTCGTGTTTCTCTTAGCATTGCTGCGATTTGCTGGCAAATCCCTACGTCGCACTAATCGTCATGAAGATTTTTTTGTTTGCAGAAATAAAGTTAATACAAACCCATAAATTTATTGATTTCATTTCTTCGGCAAGCCTTAAAATATGAATTTATAAGCTAAATTAAATTATACAATAACAAAAGTGCAATTGGGTCGAAATCAGGTGTACTTACACCTGATTTCGACCTGAATTGACCTAGTTATGCTCTCAGGAGCATCAAAGAACGTTATGTATCTAGGGTTAAAATTCCTGTTACCAATATTTCACCGTAAGATGGGGATAACTTCTTCGATAGCTCAGCCTACGTAATTGGGCGGAAGCTTCTCAAATTCAACGAACCTTGTTTAAAATACTCGAGTTGAACAGACTACATAATTATTAGATTCTAGACATAAAAAGAATCCTGAATTGTGTATTCCTGAAATTGTGGATGACAATAAGCCAAATTTAATGCAGGTGGAATTCATATGGATCGGAGTTACCAACATACCCTAGGAAACTTTCACATTTGGACCCCAGCATTGTCCATCCAGACATGAATTGACCGTTGGATCAATTTCAAAGAAACGTCTACAGAGTTATGTTTCAATGGAAATTTCAATGGCGAATCTTGCCCAATGGCTCTATTTCTTGCCCAAAACATTGGGGCCTCTATTGGGCAAATGACCCAAAACATGAATCTAAGAAGATGGAATAGATTTTTTGTTGAAGTTGGAGAAGTTGACATCGAAAACGATTAAAAAGCAGATCAACATTAAACAAAGAAACACTATAGAAGAATATGAAACATCAAGCTTTTCTGGTTTGTGAAGATTGAAAAGCCTTCTTACACGCGTCAACAATATATAGGCTAATTTCTTCATTAATATTTACGGCAATTGTTGAAACTATGATTCAATAGAGATGATTTTAGACAAAGGCCGCAACATGACAGTGCTTGTGGCAAGAATGCTGAAGCCATGGCTGTTGCGCAAATCACGCAGCTGTTAGTTGCACAAATCAGCCATCAAGCAAGTGCAGACAGCAATAAACCTTGAATCAAACTCCCGAGTGTTTTGAGTAGAGTTGTTGTTGTGCAAGTTGCGTACGATCCGTATAAAACGAAACTCTTCAAAATTTGGCGGATAAACGTATACGCTCAGACCGCAGAAAAGGACGAAGAAACGAAGAAAACGTTTTACAATCACCTTAAAGACTAGTCAACTCAATGCCTACAAAGGACACATAAATAATTCTGGGTGACTTCAAGGTTAAAGTTGGCAATGAACTATCTCATTGGGAACAACTTCACGGCATCGTAGAGGATTAAGCCTCCACGACAAAACAGGTAGGAAACCTCACCAGGTAGCAACATACAAACTCAGATAAACCATTTTCTGATCCGATAACGTTGGGCCTCGTGCAAACTTAATCTTGACACACACCGAGAAGCCACTTGTCACTCGGGTAACTATATGATTTAACTAAAATATCGATGTCGCATGTCAAAGGCGTTTTCGGAGAAGACCAGCCCTCTACCGAAATTTGACATTGAAAGGCAGCAAATGGCGTCTGTTGCCAAAATTATAGTAGACTCCTCACTGAAAACCAGCAACGAACTATGGGTGGAAGTGAAAGCTGCAATTAAAACGGTGGCAGAACAGATGACATCAAGCCCCACGTAATTGAAATGATCGGTTCGATGACGAATGACAGTATACGTTAGATAAAAAGTCTGGCTACAAAAATATTTGCGTAGGAAATTCAGGACAAAGAGAGAAAAATATAAAAATATAATAAAAAAATCTCAGAAGAGTAGCGAATAAAATAGTTTTAATTAAGAAAACAAACTAATGTGGCAATAAATTTGGCAGTACAGATGAAAAATTGAAAGGCTTAAAGCGATATTATCAGCTCAAGACTACGATCTGCTATGATGATATCGGCAACATCATCGCTGATAAAAGCAAGACTTTAAGCAATGAAACGACAGTATTGAAAGTAATGCTTCGCTTTGGTAACCCAGCTAAATTAGTCCGTCTTACCAAAATGACAATATCGTCGACAATCAAGTCCGTATCAATAACTGAATCAGACTATTACACAAGTCCGGTCAAGTGATAGCATATGCCGATGACATTAAAATTTTGTCATGGGCACTCATCACCAGTACTTATAACAATGAGCATAAGACAAAGCTCATGACGCAGTCGAAAAAAATAACTCACATACCTTAATATCGCAACTAAATATCACATATTGAAGGCATCCCAAATATATTGAATACGAACCCTAAGGCAGCTAAGTGAACCGAAGCTGGACGGGGTTCAATGGCGTAACCGATATAACCGTAGGCTGTAAGATATTTTTGACAAGCCGGAGGTCTCAAATATTATAAGGCTGCGGAAGCTGTAATGGGCTGCCCATATGAAAAAATTGGACATTTTAGACTTCAAAATTGGACAACGTGCTTGCTGCACTAGGCGAAAGCTCGACTGAGGCTATAATGGTGCAAAGAAGAAGAAAAACATACAAATATGAACTCACTTGCACAATATTGTTATCTTAGAGATGTCGGAGAAAAGAACAGTCGCGCTGCATTTACCTATTCTAGGGTATTCACAAACATGCGCTACGACTCCGCTTAGACTTCCAACCTAACGGTATTTGACACCATTTTTCTAGATGCATTAATATTTGTAAGCAGGACAAACTGGGGATAGGACATAAGGACGAGGGTGCGATGAGATAAGGGTTCACAATTTCTTAAATTTCGTGTTCATCGATAGTACGTCAAATACACTATTAAGCCAGAAAAATAATTTAACATACAATTAAGCGTAGGGTAATTCATAAAAAGTGCTCAGAGTCTAAAGGACCATCGAAAAAATGGTATAAAAGTACCCCTAGTCGCAAATAAAGCGAGTTTTAGAAAATACAGAGCTTGTATATGTGATAGCATGTATATGATGTATATGATAGCTTGTATATGTGATGTGAGATCGTGAAAGTTAGTTTTCTGAACTTCTATGTGCCTGAAAACATTTTTTTTCCTATTCCAAATTATATATATTCCTATATATAATTTTTTTACCTTTAGAAGCAATATATATGAGTCATTGAGTATGAATACAAAATTTGAGAGAATTCATTTCTTAGCATTCGAATCACTGATATACATTCATGGTATGCATGGGAATGCTATGCATGGGCTTAGCGGAAGAAAAAAACGAGAAAACTCCTAGAGAACTACGCAGACAGAAACGGATAGGACATAGGTAGATTTATATTTGTATTTAGTTTTAATACAAAAGCTTTGAAAGGGGTTTTCTTGTTGTAATGAGAGAAAATTTATCAATACCTATGAAATTCCCTCTACTTTGGTTGAACACCGTTTGGTTGGGAATTTTTTGAATTGTTTTCTCGGTTGTCTGCTGCTTTTTGTCTGCTTTACTATGAGCATGAAAATTGACTACAACTTTCAGGACGTGTGCTGCAAAGACCTCGGAAGTCGTTTAGCGATTTCTGATAATATGGCATTGCTTTCCATTCCAAAATGTAGTGTTTTTTATTTTGTCAGATATATATTCCGGGGGTAAGTTGCTCCCTTCTTTAGTGTCAATTCTACTTTCTATTTTCTACTTCTTGAGCATCGCAATGACGATTTATCAAGAAGCTTACAACTCTTTCACGCATTAGGGACAATCGGGACCACGGTATTGGAGCTGGCCGCGTTTTGTTATTTGATTTTATTACTCAAGATGATTGAAAGCATCTCTATGAAAGCATCTCTATGAAAGTCTCATTTCCGCTGATAACGACGTGGCAGTTACAGGATTGATCGTCACACCGATTGTTTTGAACATATCTGTGATTTCTGCCAATTCAGGCGGATGAAATCAGTCACTGTCTCTATTACCTTTGATTGCACCACACTAATAAATATAGTCAAGTATAGCAATCAGATTCAGTAAAAACTTCACATATCCCACTTGATTGATAACTTTGATTTAGTTTTGCGGCATAGCAGTCCAATGCATTGATACTTTTGAGTTTGCAAAGAACCAAGCCCTAAGTAAGTTTAAAATGTTGTAACCTTACTTTCAAGAATGACGCGTCAAATCAACAGAGGTATAACCACTACTACTACTGCTTAATCTTAAATGCTTAATCTATAGCATGCCATATAACGTTATTTTCAAGGGTAATTACTGAAGCTACAAAAAATTACAAATAGTATTCTATATTCTCCAAAAGATTTCAAAAAGATATTATTTTACTATTTGGAATAACAATGACCTACAGTTTTTTTCATCCTGGTTCATCAGCGTTTCCTTTTCGCGGCTCAACAGAAGGCTTCCCATGACATCGAATTCACGAGTATCTCAAGTTAACTTGATGATTGTTGCATCCCCCATCTTTATCTCGTGTCCTTTCTTATTGATGTGTTTCGCTACGGCTGACTTGAATTTGAAGTTCTTCCCTTCTTCTTTTCTTGCAGTTGAAGCTTCGCCCAGATGCTCCTAAATCCTGGTACCAATGAGTCTCCAAGCAACCTTTGTCCTAGGTACATTTCCTAGCAAGTAGAACGTTCGATTTTAAAACCCCCTTTTCTCTTGTATGACACGTTCTTGTTCAATTATTCAAAAAACTTTTTGCAGTGAAGCAAAGTGAAGTATAAGTTGGTACAGGACGTGACGGTAAACTTCACGCTAAAGTTCACAAAATAAGGTTTACGTCCATATTGAGCTCCCAGCATTTCTCTAATTCCTGCTTGACTGTATTAATAATTGGTTCTAAATTGATCTTTCTCTTCTGAAGCCACCTTGAAACTCCCCAATGACAATTTTCTAAAAATTTTATTGGCGCTGCAAAGTAGTGATATGTATCTTTTGATTTCGTAATTTAGCCTGTTACTTAGAGAGTATAGTTGATGAGCTGGATAGCTTTATGCGATTTGAATGCCACTGAGCTGATGAGCTGAACTGGTATCTTATTAATTCGCTGGGTTAGTTATAAATGACGGAACGTACTTCATTCAGAGTTGGTGATGCCAATATCATTCTTTCAAGGATATGTTTGGTACAGTGATTTGGAGCTTTCCGAAAAATTTAAGAAAAACTTCAAATATGCTGCCAACCTATCCTGAATCTTATTTTCATCAGCAATTATGTTTTTGATATCATCACAGAAGATCGTGGTCTTGGGCCGATATACTCATGTTTAATTTTTGACTACTTTGTGGTCTTGTCTTGTACTATTCTATCTAGACTTACATCAATAATCAGCATGTTCGTCATAGTAGTTTTATTTTCTTTATTCTCATAATCTTATTCGCTACTCTTCTAAGTTTCTTATAATTTTTCCTCTACGCTGGGGTTTTCCTACCGACAAAATGTCTGGATGTTTTATTTTTTTTCTCTAACGCATTTGACATATATCATCAAATCAGTCTTTCCTTTTGTAACGGCCTGGAGTCCAACAGTCGACTCTGCCACGTGGCTGATTGCATCGTTCACTTCCAACCACAGCTCATTTCGTGTTTTCAGCAATATGTCTGAGAGGTTGGAGACCAACTGCTCTTCGTGGGTGTCCATGAAGGTTTTAAGTTATGATGCCTATGTGATCCTTTCGATGTTAAATTTTGGTAGGCAACTTGTTTTTTGTTGAGTAAACCATCAAAAAAGGACATACATAGGTTTATTTGATCAAGCAATGAACCAGGTTACAATCGGTTCATCGCTACGTTCTGGCGTCAAGTATGCTTGAACCTCATCTTTGTTCGATCAAAAAAAGGGTTATCTGGTTGTCGCCATTCAGTGATGCCCATCTTATGAATGGGTTGGTGAAAGAATCAGACTGAGCGTATAGATTCCCGCTGTAAGACACTAAATTTTTTGGTAGTTCGCTCAGAAGAATAATGATAATCAGGCTTTGGCCGTAATCACTAGTTTTGTCACGGAGGCTATGCGTTCCAGTGGAATCCCAATGAGACTGCTCATTGCTGACTTTAGCATTAAAATTACTAAGAATTATTTTTGAAGAGCCTTTCCTGGTGAGTTTGAAATGCTTTTTGCGTTAAGTCCTTATCTTCCTCTTCTATCATTTAAAGAATTCTTCTCTTATGCGAATTGAACACAAGTATTCATTTCCTTCCTTGAAAATAATGACACGTGATTTGAACTCCTTACCCAAAATAAAGGTCGCTGTTCTTGTCTTTCAGCAGTATTAGAACTGGCATTGCAGGATCTAAAGCTATAGTTCACTTTTCGTTTGCGAAGTCATTGCAACAAATTTGCTCGTCTGAGGATTTGGTTAAGCCATCGCCATGAACATTTTTTTCCGTAGGTTTGGCAAATGCTTAAAGATATAAGCAAAAAATTAGAATCCGTCAATTAGAATGCTTGGTATGTGTTGTTATGTTTTCTGTTGTGTACGCGGCTTGAAGAAAAGAGCGCATGGACGATTATTTGATATAACTAAGTTTTGTTTAAAATATTAATATTTTAGGTAAAAAGATGAGCATACAAAATACAATAGAATTAGGGCTAGAATGAAAATGAAAGTCTTTGTAATTAGATTTAGATATTTAGTAATATTTCCTGAAATTATAGTAGAAAAAAGTCTCAGCAAATATAAGAAAAAAAAAGTCTCAGTAAAAAACGTCTCAGTAAAAAAAGTCTCGGTAAAAAAGGTTATTTTGTAATTTGTAATTACATTTAGATATTTAGTAATATTTCCTGTAATTATATTAGAAAAAAGTCTCAGCAAATATAAGAAAAAAAAAGTCTCAGTAAAAAAAGTGTCGGTAAAAAATATCTCCATTAAATTCTCGAAACGCTTGCTACAAATCAATCAACATAACTAGCTATAAGAAGAAAAGAAAGGAAAAAAATTTTGCACTAGCTATGCGAAGGTGAAAATGTAAAAGTAAATTAACAAAAAAGAAAACTGAGAAGTAAGAGAATGTCAATATCGAAGCATGAAAAGTGTACAAAATATAAACTAAAATATCGAAGAAAAATGTAAGGTACAGTGTCAGGAAAGGAATTAAAGAAAAAGAGAAGAGGAAAAAAAGAGGGAAAGTGAATAAAGAAAGAAAACTAAGATAAGAAGAATTGAATTGAAAAGAAAATTGAATAAAGTATAAGGACAAGTAAAAATAAAAGGAAGAAAAACGGACCCTTGCCGTGAGTACAACTGCAATAATTTTTATCATACTGATCAACGGATGACAGAAAATTGAATACGACCTTTTCGCCCCGTGTATGGTTTCTGTTGGTGTTGAATGAATTAATGAAGCATCTTGACTGCACTAGAAGACACTTGGATGAATATAAATTTGCGCGCTGTAATTTACATATTAAAGGATGGGATCGTTTCAAGCGGATACGAAGTAGGGGAGGTTGGACTGGAAAAAACTCATGTTGTGCATTTGTATTTTTTTTGCATAAAATTTGTCTAATATGAAATAGTAAGCTTTCTGTGTGTGTGTGTGACATGGAAGGAAAGCTTTCATTATGTCTTATAACCCCCCACGCCCGCGGTTTGAACTAGTCATTTAAAAGTAACTTCCCCCGGCTGTCATTATGCGGCCTTTGTATTTTCAAATGACCCTGTCTGGCTTACCTTTCTTCTTCGCTGCGAGTGCGGCCTATCGGTTGCCCCAATAATTGCTATTATTTATTTATTTTTTTTATAATTATATTTTCTTGTTGTTATTTTGACAAAAACATTACATGGCGCCCATGTATGTCATGCCTTTCAATAATTTTTTTCACAGTTACATTTTTACTACATTACATCATTATTTTTTATTATTTTTTTTTTGAAATACATAACATTGTAAATGCTTTCTTCATTCTCTAGATTACATTAACAAAGTATATAACTGCACGTGAGAAAATCAAAGTTGATGGATGTTTATAGCATGCGAAATATGTTTAGAGCGAAAGGATAACAGCAAGTTAGTTTGGACCGGACAACGGGCAAGGAATCGAGCAAGTCGTCCATGGGGGTACGTATTTGATGTGTAGGGTAACTCAAGAATTATCCTTTTAAGAAAACTTCAGACTTTAAAGGAGCGAATCATTCAATTTAATGTACTTGTCTTGTAACAATTGCAGAGTAAGGAAAAAAGAAACCACATATTTCTAAAGTAAATATAAAAATCGCATGCAAATTGCAAAAAACATACAAAAATAATGGTATTACTGGTAATATATTGGTTATCGGATAATTTTTTGCTATGGAATATGATTAAGTATAAAATAAAACAATAATTTACCTGTGTCCATAGAGTGTCGAACCATATTGTGGGTTCGTCCTCAGTGGTTACTACAAAAAAAATTTCTGCAACACCTTATATATATATTACTACTTATATATATTTCTACGGCAATTAGGATAATAGGAGAAGTTCAAAGCTGTAGAGCAATATTCATAACTAGTAAATAACCAGTCGACATCCACCTGCCAATCGAAACGTCCCGGCCTGTGAGTTGGCACCTGACGAGAAGCGGCAGGGATGCGTGTTCGAAATCAGCTTGAGCTCTTTCCATTTTTCTAAAATATGTATAAGATGTTGCAGAAAAAATATTGTAGTAACCACTTAGATAGAACCCACAATAGGGTTCGAAATACGTATTTGGAAAATAATAAAATACTATATGGGCACAGGAAAAATTATTACTATATTTTATAATTAAGTATTGGTAATGTTTTTTCAGTAATGATTGAATACGGGAAGTGATTACGAAAAAAGAAGAAAAGAATGGAGGTAAAAGTAAAAAAAGATCGAATCACAATATTTTACACAATATTCAACAGTCTAAAATGAGGAAGGTGCGGTGATAATTTGGGGATGAATTGCACTATCAGAAGAAAGGATTGTTGTTTTTAATATCCCACAATGGAAAATGAACTGGTGTTTAAAACTCTTAAAGCGAAATATGACTACTAGTGTCGGTTATTTGGAACTATAAAGGTAATGGATTTTCCAACAAAATCTTCTCACCAAAAGCATCTCCTAAATTGTACGAAAATCGCTGATTTATCACTCTCTCTGATCGATACAAAAGGTTACCCTCCTACATATCGTATCACAATCCTATTTATCACTTATTGGATCCTTTGGGCAGACAGATTGGAAAAAAAAAATATTACTTCAGTGCAATACCTTAAAGATACTTTTACCAGCGAATTTGCTAAAATTTCTGATACCATCACTAAAAATGTGTTGAATCGACGCTTTGAATGATAGAAACAATTCCTAAAGTCCGGGAAAGAAAACGAATTGTTAATTACCTTTTATTTGAATAATTCATTTAAAAAATATACATAATTTGCATATAATTAAACACATGTCGTCTTCCTTGCAATTATTAAAATGAAACAGAATTAATTGTTAGCCGTGGTTTTCGTTTTTATAAATTTTTAAATGATTTTAACTTTCTTTTTAATTAATGCTTTGCAAATTGCATTTGCATGTTCATTGCTTATGGTAAGGTTTACTTAGGTAAAAATGATATATTGACTTCAACGTTTTGCAACGTGGCGAATCTCAACCTCACTCTTTACTAATAGAAAGAACTGAGCAAAAGTCTATAAAAAAAGAATTGGCATTATGTTATTTGCTTTCATTTTCTTTTCTATTTGTGATTGAACACATGTACCAGATTGCAGTTATTTTACGTCGAGACAAAGCATGCTGTGTCAGCAAGCAACATTCATTTTAAGTTTTCCTCGAGTATAAATATTTTCTTTACAAATCTCCCCTCATTCAATTTCGGCCTCCTGTTGCAGTATACCTTCACCCATTTATTGTTTGCGTTTTTTTTCTTTTTCTTTTTTTTGTTGAAACTCTTTCACTATTTGTCTATCGTTCACTCAACCTATTCTCAGCGTTCTTCTTCACTTGAACATAACTTTGATAGTAGTGGTAGCAATCAAGGAACCTGAAGAATTGCAGAACCAAATCGTTTTATCTGCAAGTCACGTGATTGTTATTCTCGGCGTGGCGTGGTGTAAATTTGTATTCAGAAAACAAATTTGGCGAAGTTGATGCTTCCCCCGTTACGATTTTCGCTCGCCCCTTGCCATCTCGATGTCTGAAACGTCAGGACATGCCGAGGCTCATCTTTATCTACAAGATGAACGGTCCCTCGCTCATACAATAACACCTCCGTCATTTCCACTTTCGCACTGTTTCATTCTCCCTTTTATTTGCAACCAAATTGCTGCAGTTTCAGGGGAAGCGATCCGGAATGTACACCTCCTTATCATGGCCAACTTTTAAATTGCTCCCCAGATGAAAATGTGCCGCTTCTACCATTGTCTCAGGAGGGTATGTGAAGGTGCAATGCTGTTGAAAACTATTCCCTTTTTATTGGGCTAGTACTTTTGGTAGATGGTAGATAACAATTTATGGGTTGCACTGCTTAGGGGAGTCATATACAATTTTGATTTGCAAACAATTCGTAGACACAGTTTTAAGGAATAATTATTGTGTCGGCTTGATCGTTTTCCATTAAGACAATTTTCCCTTCATTTATCATATCGTGTACGATTTAAGAGAACTAAAAGGATATTTTACCGAACTGAATACCTTGTTGAATTAATATTCCAGCGGGAGTAAAATTAACATAAATGTAGTTCCATGAAATTCATGCCAGACGATTTTTTAGGTAACGGAGAATAGATCAAATTTAACGCAAGGCCTCTAACCCATCCAACCAATCTTTCTGCATTTCCGTGGGATCCATAACTAACCAAAGACTGGCGACAATTATCCCTAATTAATGTCTATCCCTTTGCAATAATTATCCAATTCAAATTCACTCTTACATAAAAGTCAGCTATTTGGCTATGCAGTTCGCAAATTGCAACAAAATTAACCGACACAAATCATCCCAACTTCTCGTTCAAATCCGTGGAGAGAAAAATTTAATAAAACAATTAATTGATTGGCTACCGGACGAGAGCTCAATAATCAAATCCAATTTGAATACTTAATAGTACTGCATAGACCAACTTTTAATTTCATATTCTTCGTTGATATGATCGAGTCGCATTGATTCGAGTCAAGGCGAAGCAAGAAAAGTTCCTTGTCGATGTCTTTCGTGCTGGAATGTCGTTGTCTTCCCGGGCCGTTGTCGAGGACGATGCAAATTATTCAGACTGTCGAACACTTTACCGATTATCTGCAGACCTTCTTCATCTGAGCCACTCCAAAAATCTCTGTACAATATATCCCTGGAGCATTAGAGTGGCACTAATAGGATAGGAGAATGTAGCCTTTAAGAAGCGACGTCTGATTTTTCGACAATGAAGGATCTGGATAAATTGTTTAAGAATCAACATTTCTAACTTTATTGCTAATGATTCTCTGATTTCCATTTTACATTATTTTCCATGCAGTTTAAGGCCGAATTGCTGATGCCAGCGAATCACTACTTCGTTACTTGCAGATAGTGCTAATTTTCGCCTTTCACCGGCCGCGATGGCAAGAAGGCAATTCTTCTCTTTTTCTTTATATTATACCGCGAACCTTTGTCTGCGACAAAATTTCATACATGAACTTTTTGAAAAGAAAAGATCTTTTCCATGCTTGTCGACGAGAATTGTCTTTATGGAAGTTAAATCGATACTTTCGTGAACATTTTCATTCCAATATTTTCAGGGATTGAAAACATATAAAATTAGAAATTCAAAATAAAAATTTTTCAAAAAAATTTTACGAATCAAGTTTTAATGCTGCTGCTGTAAATTTTTATATATAAGGCTGCATGATAGCCGTAGCTAAAGACATGCACCCTAAACTTAAGCAAATTGTTGGGGTAACCAATCATAAGCATTTGTCCCGCTGAAAGCTCGGAGTTAAAGATGTTCATATGATATCCTTAAACTAAGGTTAGTTCTGGTTTGAAGTATACAAGTAAAATCAAAACTCATGCGGTTTTGTGTTCAGTTTTTGTTAATATTCATAGCTGGTGTTCAGCAAATTTCCTTTCCACAAATATTTGTCAGTTGAATGTTGATCTAGGCTTTTAAATAATTTCATAAATTAGTAGAGAAAGTCAGTTTGAGTTTCATTGTAAGCGTTTTGATTTCAGACCAGTGAGTTGAAAGCCAGTCTAGACTTCCTTCATGTCGTGGGACGTACTATGAGACTGTTCTCTCCAGGGAACTGGATGGAGCAGTTATCCGATTCCAGCTGAGGTTCAGCATATGACCTTTTCCTCAGCACATTCAACGCACGTGGGCGGGAAGGGATGTTCCCATAATCCTGGAAGTTGGCGCCACTCATATTGATCACCAAGGGAAAAAGTGTCTCGAACCGCCATCTGCATACCGTTCACTATGAATGCTGAACATGATCGGAAATATTTACAAAAAAACTTATCAGGAGAAAACTGGCCTATTGGGCAATGACCTGAGAATTAAGAAGAATACTGTAGCGACTCGAAGCATTATCTATTAGCGCCTCCCTTTTCGATCATCTCCGTCATTCTTGCCAAGAAAGGAATTCTCTGTATGTATATGAATACGATTATTTGCACGAAGCAATTTGTCAAACGCATAGAGGAAGTAGATATAGACAGGCCCTACGCTCTCATTCATGTCTTTCAACAAAAACGCACCAATACTTACTTAAAAATAATCAGAGGTAGTATAAATGAATGGTCAACAATTTCACGATCTGAAACATGGTCGCAAACATCACCATATTTGCGTGCTATAATTCAAGCAAATATTTTTTTTTCATACGTATTTTATCATCCGAATACTCATAAACAATATTTATTTATTATTCTTAAATTAATAAAATTACGAAATAATATTATCACATTAAGTGCCCCATCATAAACAAATTTGTAATGCCCATGGACACAACAGAATCGACTTAACGGAAATGTTAACTCCGCACGAATTTCATACAATTTTCTAATTGACTTCGGATTTAATTTGCTCGAGCCGATTAAACATGGCGAAACTGCAATCTGAAACTGGTCTGAAGGCTACACTTAGCTAATCAAATGTGTTTAAATCTTTAATTCCGTTGTGAATGTTACTAATGGACATATCTATATGCTCGATATGCTAAATGAGAACTAAAAATGCTCAATATAAGCGTTTGCGCATTTTCAATTGTCGTTGACTGACTAAAGTGCATGCTTCAGCGACCGATTTGATATTTTCCAGATGCAAGTGGTATATGTGACTATTGATTTACAGAATTTGTTTTTCTAACTGTAATGTTAACTCACTGTCAAATTTAAAACCGAAGGTAGCCGAAGATTTTCAACAAAGTAAATATTCACTCTGGGTAGCTTGGGTCCGCCGGGCCTTGCTTTGTGGGTCTCGAGGACGCGTTTCGGCTGCATACAGCCATCTTCAGCTCGTTCTCAAATATTGTATTATTTTTACATTTAATGAATGAAAACGCTTTTGATTTGCTATTTAAATGCTGTAATTGGTAAGTTAACTTTTATGTGAAATTTTCAGCAGTAATTTTGATTTATAATTTTCAGTTACAAGGCAGATATATACTTTTCAACAAAACACTTAACAGTTGGGCATTTCTCAGCTGTTATTAGTGATTTATGAATTTAGTTTTCGTATTTTTGCCTATGAGTGGATAATACATTGCGAATGCTAAGTAAATTTATAAAATGTGCGTAAATAGACTTCGCCTTCTAAAACACTAAAAAATATATGAGATCTGATCTGTTTTTGTATATGAAATTTGAACCCACGGTGGTTATAACAATTTCATGGTTTTATAAAAAGATTACGTTGAAAAAAATCCATTTATTTTATTGAAAAGTTAACATGTTTAAGTTTTAAGATTCTTATGACACTTGTCTCGCAGCTTGGCAAAGAAAACTTGAAAGCGAAACAGGCAACTGCGATAACTAACCGTACATTTGGTTGGACGTGAAGCAAAAAATAGGAAAAAAAATTTTACAAGAGCTTCCAATTAAGTTTTTGTGTGAAAATGTTTTGAAATTGAGCCAGTCAGTGGCCTCGTATACACAAAACAGACAAAACAAATAAAAAATTATAAAAACTTAGACAAAATTTTTAAAAGATTTCGTTAGTGATCACTTTTCTTTAATTTAATTGATTTTTTAAATTTTCGTTGATTTTTCAAATAAATGGAAACATATTGATGAATATCAACGTATTGATTCAAGAATATTTATTATTTTCAGGAAAGCTATATGCTCCGAAGTCATATTTATAAGAACAAAACTAGGTTCCTTTTTGACTATAAATTTTATTATTATTGAGTAGATCCGTATTTCGGTGGTAACATACCACCTTCTTTAGTACAACTAACTTATTAGTACAAAGTTTTTGCCTATTTATACACAAAAATTCTACAAATATATATAACATCAATTTCAGAAGTTTTGGTAGATCAATTTTTCCATTTTCACTTAGAACTTATAAGTGATTTATACCCTTGCTAAGCTAACTCAGCGAAGACTCATGGGTGCGGAAGTTCTGATCAAATGTTTCGAGTACCTCGATAGTGAATTTAATATTTTATAAAGAAAGGTGGAAGTTCTAAGTGAAAATGGAAAAATTGATCTACCAAAACTTCTGAAATTGATAAAAGCCAGACCAAAGGCAATTTAGAATGTAGGAGAAGTTCAAAGCTGTAGAGCAATATTCATAACTAGTAAATAACCAGTCGACATCCACCTAAGCTGGTAGTGCCAATCGACGCGTCCCAGCCTGTGAGTTGGCACCTGATGAGAAGCGGCAGGGACGCGTGTTCGAAACCAGCTTGAGCTCTTTCCACCTTTCTTTATAAAATATATAACATATTTTTTTGAAACTCATACACAACCACCTTGTCCAGGCCTTCTTCCAACTAAAAATTCCCAAGCATGTTCTTTTGTTTGCGTTTCTATCTGCAGCTTATCCGCTCTGCTACTTCGATTTTTATCGCCACTCGTGCATAATGATGAGCATTCAGCCCTGAACTTATTCGAATTGCTAGCATTGAAGCCATTAGAGCAAAATTGTTTTTATTAAATGCAGATAGGGACTTAAAAGCAACACTTACAATTTTGAAGTTCTACTGAACATTTTCGGCGTTGTTTTTCAAATAAATTGGCTTAAAGCCTGTTTACTGGTTTGAGTGAAACCTCCAGCACATCGCTCTAATGGTGTACCAATGTTCAAGTCCGCATCATCCATCACTGTGTTTGCAGGACCCCTGTTTGTTCTTGGTTGTAACCTTTTGTCAAGGTTTGGCCTTTCTGCCGAAACTGATAGCGTATATCCAGAAAACAGTTAAATGACCTCTTCCCTGCATGACACGGCAACAACTTATAAAAAGCCAAGAGGAACAGTGGATACCCAACGGATACCCAAAAATGTATTCATTGAGAGAACTGAAGGGCGGAGACTAGGATGGAAACCGAGGAAACGCCGGTCTGACTGTTGACGAAGACAGTTCATCGCTATTCAAATTTCTGAATTGGAGGACGCACTAAATGAACCGAGACAGTTGAAGGTGATTGTTCCAGGATGCGAAGGCCCGAAAGGGAATGTCGTGCTAAGAAGAAGAGGAACGGAGTTAAAATGGAGTTAACCGCATGATAAAGGAAATCGCGTTGTACTGTCGTGTTCACCATTACGACATCTTGGTCTAACTCGTTATGGCAGCACTGCCATAGCGGCCCTGCTGCTCGGAGCTGAAATATCACCATTTTTGGTGCTACCCCAGATTACTTAAAAGGAAGTCGCCGTTGACGCCCTCCTGGGCGCGTACTGCGATTAGAAGCCACTTGCAATAATATATATATGCAATATATGCAATGATTTTTTCCTGAACTCACTCGAATTTATTTTTATACAGACACTATATATGTTCAGGATTGTTCTCTTTCTCAAGCGAATAGATTACATCTGATCTCAGAATTACCTTTAAACTTATTGGTTGGAAGAGTTGATTTCAAGGAACTATTTCCAGGAATCAATATTGGTTTCATTAACGCGATAGTTCTAACAACATATGAAATTCAAATTACCTTCACTAAAGTGGAAACCTTTGGACAATTATCGAGAACGTGATATCTTACTGGCATAGAAATACTGCCTAGCTTTCATATGTGTTCCCTGCCACCATTTTCTGCCTTTCCATTATTTATTAATTGCTATTAAGCAGCAATAAAACATTTTTACTTTTCCAATTAGCAAGTAAATCCCATACATTGGCATAGTATATAGAGAGAACATTGAACTTTTATCACACAATCTCTAAAGGATGGGCACGAATCTCTAAAGGATGTGCGCATTCAAATACAACGAGCTTTTTCCAAAAATTAATTTATTTAACATTCAAGCAGAATACATACACTTTATAGTTATTTTTCGATATAGTTCCCTGCCTTAGTAACGCATTTTTCACATCAAACAGGTAGGTTTTTCATGACGTTGTCGAAGAATGGCTTCGAGCGCGCCCCCCTTGAGTGGCGCAAACACATGAAAATGTCATAGTGAAGGTAACGTGCTATAAGGAGGGTGTTCAAGCGCAGTCCATTGCATTTCAGTCACTTCTTGGGTTGTTAGGGCTGCAGACGTCTCCGATGAGCTCGGACCTAGTCAAGAATGCCATTATAGTTAGCAAAGTTTATTGAGCGACGAATGTAAAGAACTCCTTGGAAGTCTCAAAAAACGCCGACATAACCTTTCCGGCTAACAAAATTGTTTGGCTTTTGATAGTCCTGACTCCCCAGTTCTTGCCCACCCCATGCTAGCCCTTTTCGATTTGCGAATGTAGTGATAAACCTACTTTTCATCATACGTTACAGTTCGTTGCAAGGAAGAAAAGATGTTTCTGCATCTTGAATACGAGCAAGAAGCCTCTGACAAACTTAAACTCTCGCATATTTGTGTTCGTGGATAAGCAGACGTGGCATCCACCTCGCCGAAATTTTTCGAAATTTAAGATAGTTTTGAGCGATCGTGTGGTCATTTCCAATAATGATTCCAATTTTAAGTTTCGCTACGTATTTTAATAGTGCCGCGATTTCTTTCAATAAGTTCATGAACAGCTGACAATTTGTCAGGTGTAATGCTGGAGCTGGAACGTATTTGGAGACTCACATTTTCCACTTTTTAACGCCCTACTCTGAATTAGCCTCAAGAGGATTTCAATGGCCATGAAAGTTCACTCTCGCCAAACAGTGATCGTAAGTGATCCTGAATTCCAGCTAGCTTAACGCCTTCCTTCATTGTGCAACTCTAGGATGAACTTCTTGATAGCTCTTTTTGAAGACAACTAAAGAAATTGCTGGAGCCGTCGGTTTGGCCTCAAGTCATCTATTAGGAAACCTCCCAGCCCTTTGTGACACTTCGTCTACCTTCACCATGCTTTATAACCTCTCAGAAGCAAAACACTCGCTTATATACGAATACCACTCGTACAATCAACTCCAATATTATGGTCTCAATAATTTCAATTTCTGGCCATTATGACCGTTTTGCATAGGTAAAGCAAAAATTTCGGTGATATGTTGGAGATTTGATTTGGGAAAACAAACAATATTGATGAATGTTACAAACTAAAGAAATTGGAGAGATCAGAGAGAGAAAAGCCAATACCTGAAAAACAATAATACTGAAATCGACATGCTGACAAAAATTTCATTTTGATAATTCTATTCTCTCAAGTATAAAAATTAGCATCTTTTCCTTGCATAAAAGTCCTCAAACACGCACGAATTACGGAATCACCCACGCCATCCTGAACACATGCCAGGTGCAAACGCCTTACCAACATATGGAGCCGTTTATACAAGCTGGTGAACCCCATCATTCTTAGAATTACAATAAGAACTTAATGTACAGTAACATGATCACTCTAAGAACTGTCATAAGCACATTTTGTGTATTGAACTTGATCATTTGCATTATTGAGATTTTGCCCACAATAAAGGACGCAGTAAGCACTTTTAGTATTTAAAATCTCTGAACAAATACTGTGCAGTCGAGTAGTAGTTTAGCTTCTGAAATATGAAGATCGCCTCAGCAAAGTTCTGAACATTAAACCCTTGGTTTTTTTCTAAAAGTGACACGCAGTAACTTTAACTCACGTCACCATTTATGAAATATTTTTCAAACTTTAAATAAATTATAGGTACGTCTCAACTGATCCGATAGAGAGTCGTATTGCGGACGTCGAGCGATTAACATCGAGCAACGTCGAGGATAAGACGATAAAGACGATAACCGTTGGTGAACACTTCAGTCTCAGTCAATTGATGGAGGCCAACATCAGTGAGCGAACCGAGGCCTAAGCTTTTAATTCCTTGCCAAGGATGGCAAGGAGCTGCAAACACTAGTAAAAATTTTTTTTACAGTATCCAAAAGCGGCAAATGGAGTATGGACAGGCGGCCGGCGCAAGTGAACTTGCGTCGGAGTATGCGAAGATCAAGCGACTGGAGCTCTTGATCATCCAGTTGCAGGAACGGCTTGATGCGGACGAAAAAAGCGTAAACGAAAAAAAAGAAGAAAAGAACACAATCGTTGGAAATTGCAGCGGCATCGGTGAACCCATATGATCTGCTGCAGATTGATATGGACGACGAAGATGAAGATGTCAACGACAACGGAAAAAAGGATACTCGAGCAGAACCACCCAAGGATACAGAAGACCAAACAAAAGTGAGTGGAAAGAATGTCAAAACGGACGCAACTACAAACATAGAGCAGCACACAACTGTAGATACGTTTAACTTCTTGCAACGTAAGCCAAAGGTAAGTGTTGCTTCAAAAACTAAATTTGGTGTAGTGGTGAATGGTGCAGTCAGTGTCCCCAAAAGTGCTAGTCCCCAAACTTCCTCATCGGTTGAAAAACAAGAAAAGGTTCCACCTATTACGTGCTATGGAGCTAATATCTCCAATCTCATAAAGGATCTTTCAAGGGAGGGATTGTGTGTAAACGTAAAAAATACGAGCAGTGATAAATCGCTAGTGTTTTATGCATCCGTTAAAGATCACGGAAAAACGTTTGACTTAATTCGAAGCACCGGGATTCATGCCTCGACCACTGACCGGCGTCAGTATTAGACCAAATACACTTTTGATTAGAGGGCAGCACCGAAGTACTCAGCCCCGTGATATCTTAGATGAGCTATCAGAAGTGAGCTCAATAGAAGTCAAATCCGTTTCGCATTTTCTTCCACCAAGAGAAAGAAAATTGCTCCGCGAAAGTGATGAGAACGCAAAAGTCACTCAATCCAATCTTTTCATGGTTCATTTCGGACCAGGACAGGACATGGAACATGTCCACAAAAGTAAATATATCCTGAGGCAACGGATTCAGTGGGAAAGGATTCGTAATAGAGAAAAGGTGCAGTGCTTTAACTGTAAAAATTTTGGCCATGTTGCAGAAAATTGCACCATCATCCACTAGTGTGTTAAATGCACCTCCTCTCATGATAGGGGCAAATGTCCAAAGCCTCAAACCGAAGCACCTGTGTGCTGCAACTGCGGGCAAGAAGGATACCCTGCTAATTACCGCGGGTGTGCAGCATATTAGGAAATGCAGGCTCGCCAAAATAAACCGGTCCATGCCACTACAACAGCACCAAGGCACCCAGCTTGGCAGCCAGCTCAACACGTGCTTAAACCGGGTGTAAGCTTCGCAGCAATTGCAAGAGGGTTCGATGCTGAAACGGTGAATCCGAACCAACAGCCTAATCTGAATCCACCTTCTGTTCGTAGAAATAATGTTAGCGAACTTATTAAGGCAGTGATTGCTTTGAATACGTCTGCGGAGGACAAGCTAACGTCGATTAAATTGATTTTGTCGCTCCAGTAATGGAACTCAAGGTGTTGGCTTTCAACGCTCGCTCATTAGTCTCACACGACCAGAGAGCAGCGGCACAAAAAATCTTAGATTCCCACGAGGCAACCTTTTGTTGCATCTCGGAGACAAGATTGAGAAAGCAACACATATTAAGATTTACAGGGTATAACATACTTAGGGATGACGCACACAGTGGTACAGCTCTTTTAATAAAAAATCACTTGGCCCTTGAAGAAGTTCCAATTGATGGCCTCACCTGTTGCTCTGCTTTTGCGGCTTTGGTTAAAACAGAGGATGCCAGGTCAATCCTGATCATCTCTGTTTACATACCTGCTTCTGTCTCTGCAGGAAATCTGAAACTCGATCTTGCAGTGCTCCAAAACCTTACTTTAGTGTATCAAAATATAATCATTGCCGGAGATCTCAACTGCAGGCACACCGAGTGGAGAGACTCGGTAGTAAACCCCAAAGGTAGAATCCTGCATAACTGGCTCCATTTAAGCAACCAACTAGCTGGATTTGAACTTATCGTTCCGAACTCACCTACAAGACCCAGTAGTTCTTCAACTCTCGATTAGTTTTTGATGTCGGAAAATTTCTTTTATTCTGTACCGAATGCTACTTGCACTACGCATACGGGTATGTCCGATCATTTTGCAATCCAGTTGACCATCAAACTCTTATCCTTTGCGAAGCTTTTACAATCCACCCCAACCAGCTTTCTATCATTCAAGCATACGAATTGGTCTAAATTACAGGAACACATCAGGTTGAAGCTTAAACGTATCATCTTTCCCAAAGACAGAAATCTGAGCAACAGAGAAATTGACAGTCTTGTTAATATTTCTGCAATTGTTATACAGCTATCAATTGACAGAAACTCCAAAATCGTCCACCCATCTAAATTCAGACACAATGCTCTCCCGGAAGACATTGTAATACACTTAAAAGCTAGGCATCAATGGAGAGAACAATTAAAAAGAATATACCATAGGTATGGGAACAGGACAAATGCTACTTATAAGAATATACTTTCGAGGATTAACGGCCTCAGCTCTGTGATTAGAGAAATGACACATAATTATCGCAGCAAACAACTCATAGAACGCCTACAAAACCAGAACCCAGCTCTACTCACTCGAAAACTGTTCTGGTGTCAGTTTCCCAGTACAAGCAAGGCAATCCCTCTTCTCTCACTGTATTCTCCACAGATAACCCGGCAGACCACCCACGAGATCAATCACAATTCATTAGTTCAGAACAGTTGACGCAGTTAATTCCAACACTGAATTCTAAAAAGTCCAGTGGGCCTGACAATATACCAAATATTGTTCTAAAACACCTTCCACCCTCCATGCTTAAACTCTTAACCATAATTTGCAACAATTGCATAAACAATGGCTACTTTCCTGATCAGTGGAAAATTACAAAAATCATTCCAATACACAAGGTTGGCAAAGATTTCTCTCCTTCAAATTTTCGACCCATTTCCATGCTCTCTAACTTAGGAAAAATCTTTGAAAAAGTATGGATCCAGATGTTAACAGGACACTGTGAACAAGAACGATTAATTCCAGAGCACCAATTCGGATTTAAGCCAAAACACGGCACATTAAATGCAATTTCTTGCCTTCATGAGGATATCGTGTCAAATCTCAATTCTAGGAACGTTCCCACAGCTGCTCGTGCTCTCGACTTAGAAAAAGCTTTCGATAGTGTTTGGCATGATGGGCTAATCTTTAAATTGATTCAACTAGGGTTCCCTGATAAAGCGATTGGAATTGCCATTAGCTTCTTCTGTAAGCGGACCTTCTATGTCTCCGTTCAGGAAAAAAAATCACTGAAACAATATGTTTCATCTGGTGTACCGCAAGGTTCAGTGACAGGTCCTGTATTGTATAATATATACACAGCAGATATTCCAATTCCGTCAGTAGAAGAAAACACCAAAATCATCCAATTTGCTGACGATACCTTGGTTTACTCGTCCCAAATTAACCCAGTAAAAGCCGTTCAATCAATTGAAAATTACTTAGTGAAGTTACAAAAGTACTTCGTTGAATGGGGTATAAAGATAAATGCTGAAAAAACCCAATTGACTATATTCAAAAATCCTCACAAGCACTTTGGGCACAAATTCATAAAACAAAAGTGCAAGAAATCCGCTTTAAAAGTAGGTGAAGCAACCATTTTTCCTTCTCCCAATCTAAAGTATCTTCGGGTAACTCTTAATGAAAAGATCAGATTTGACCCTCACCTTCGAAATAGCACCAAAAAAGCCTACAGTGCATTCTCCCGCATTCGGTTTCTTCTCCATAAGCAAGCAGGGCTTTCCACCTATGCAAAGTCAACCCTATACAAAACACTGATTAGACCCATTATCACCTATACTGCACCAATTTGGTTGACATGTTCCAAAACAGCAATGGGAGACGCCGCAAAGTTGGAGCGAAAAGTACTACGAGCTTGTACTGGACTCTACTTCGACCCTCGGACGAAACGCCGATATCGCAGAGAAAAATTATACGAGGAAGCTAAGCTCGAGCAACTCCCCAGTAGAATAAAACACTTGGCGTTTCGGTACTACAACAGCCTTAGTGAACATCCAAACGAACGGATGAAGAAAATATTCAACCACGCAGCAACACTACAACACGGGAAATTCATCAGGCCAAGCAGTATCATCAACCGAGAAGCAGATAAAATATTTGAAGAATTGTACACCTACAAAGGTCATCCTGAACTTCATTCAGGATTCTCATACATGCAAAAATGTAAAAGGATAATAAGCAAATCCTTTAGTGTGTATATAGTAGGTTAAGTATTTATTTAGGTTTAAGATTCGTAGGCTAAGTATTTATTTAGGTTAAGACTAAATGAAGACATGACAGCGCGTGATGCAAGCGCATGTGTAAAATTAAAGAAACTTTTCAACAGATAAATGCGATCGATAAATATTATGTATAATTAGATAAGAAAAAGTAGACCTAACTAGCATAGTCACATAGAAAACAAACTGTGTAGAATTGACTAAGAATGACATGTATTAATACTGGAAGGCATTAATAAATGTATTGTATTGTATTGTCTAACTGATCCTTTTTTATTCATTCTCACTTGAAAATTATAAGCGAATTAAACTTATGTGTTAAGCCAACTTAACCAAGATTCATAGGTACGAAATTTGATACAGTGTTGAGAATTAGCTCTAAAGACACGTAAACAAACGTGGAAACCACAACCAACTCATGTTCTTTTCGTGCGTTCAAATTAATTTAAGTCTAATTTAATTAGTACTTTTATTTATTTATATTATTTAAATTTAATTCAAATTGCTTATATTTATGTAATTTATATTTAATTTAAGTTTTTTTCGTCCGCCGGGCATTTCTAATCCTCGAGTAAAGACCCACTTCAGTCTTCTCTTCACTCCACCAACATTTTCTGGATCATGATTTATGCACATGAAATAATTTAAATTATTTTCTGATGTTACAAGGCCTTTTATTATACTTAGTTAACATATCTTAGATAATTAGGACTACGTGTTACCTTAGTATAAATATCCCTAAAAGGCCATGTATCATCGGAAAATATTATAATTGAACTGAAGAATGGAGCAACTTACTACGGAAATATATATCTGTCAAAATTAAAACCAAATCATAGCATTTTGAAATGAAAAATCAAAAAATAAACGACAAAGGATCTTATTAAACTCTCTCTTTCTCTTTTACTCTATTCATATGAAAAATGTTGCATTACATGTTCTAAGATCTGAAACTCCACTTTGAAATTCAAATCAAACGTGTTTTTTTTTCAGGGACGAAGCACGTTTTATATAGAAATGAAAGATAGTTTTTAAATAAAAGATTGAAATTGGTACGAAACAAACTTTATACATATTTTATTTATCACATCACAACCCAATCGCAATTAATTTGGGGTTATTGCAATTATTACCATACGCGATACTTCTCCGACTTTCGGACTGAAATATTTTCGAACGTACGATAGAAATGCAAAGGAGAGTGGTTCAACTGATTTCAAAAAGCAATCAATACCATCGCTATGAAACGATTGTTTATTTCTAAGTATTTTCAAATGCCTGTCGATACGAAAAATATATATGTGTGTAATTCTTAAAAGTGGGAGCTATTTTGCTCTCAGATTCCTAGTGAATCCCTGATGGTCAAGGGTCTTAATGAAAATTCTTCGACACTGAAACATTATTTCCATTTCTGAGTAATAACATGTGATGAATATGGTATATTGTGATTAATAGAAAACAATTAAGTGGAGAAGAAAGTCTGCCTATTTGTAATTCGACCACAAAATGAACTTTTAATCAGATTCAGAATCATTTAGTTTCCATGAACATTTTTTTCGAATGTAAAAATAGGATTAACTCAATGAAAAAAAAAATATTTCTCGCATAGAAGAGTCAGAAATGTTACCATACAGTTTATTTAAATTTAAATACAATTCATTCTCTTGGAAAATTAAAGAATCATTCAACTCGCATTATTTACTTCGATATTATTACAGAGCACTTTATAAAAGTAACTCTGGATATCAAATCTTGCCATCTACAAAATTGTAGTCAAATTGGTTTTCGATTAGAAAGTTAAAGTTATTTTCCAAGGGCCAGTTTTGTTTGTCATTGCAAACATTTCCTATTATCATTTTAGTGCTTGAACTCGTTGAAAAAATTCGGGGGAATAATTCAATATTCATCTAACGACATAGATACTGAAAAGTTTTCTGTTGAATCCTATTCAATTCCAACAGTAGCTGGCGTTTGTTAGCCAATACCTGTGGTTAACTTTCACAATGGTTAAATTTATTGATTGCTTTCGTATAATATATATTGGGAATAAGTACTAATCTCTAACAAAAGCATTTTTGAGAATACTTTTTAATTTAATTTATTAGTATTATTTAAGCATTATTATTAAAAAAATTATTATTAAAATATTTAAAAATAAACAATTTTAATATATATACTCATAAAATCGAAACTCTATTTAATTTATTCAGTACAGAGATACCAGCTTTCGCAAAAGCCTTCTACTGGCAACAACGAAAAAACCCAACAGGATGTGATTTTCACGGAAATGTTTTATCTTCAGAAACTTGAGGAGTTTTCGCAAAAAAGCCGGGCTAGGTTACGGATTTTTCAGCAATAGGGAACACTTTTTAGTTTAGTTTCCTTACTGAACCATTTGTGTTATTTCGAGGTAGGCTTTCTTTCCACTACAGTAGTTAGCTACTAAATCATTGACAAACTAAAAACCGCAAATATGATGGGAAATAGGATTGACACAGCGACTGTCTTTGTTTTTGATGAACTTCTATAAACTTCTAATGCAAACATTTAAAAATTGAAAAATAGTACAAACACGCTGAAATCCAATTTTGACTATTTCACTAGGTTACTTTTTCCGGTGATTTTTGAATGGTCTTCCTTCAAACTATCAAATAACTGAGCTCGTTCAAAAAATAATGAACTTAATCTTGTGTTGAATGACCACCAAGAAGACGCAAAAAACAACACCAACTTTTGAAGGACGAATACTTTAAGATATTCTATAATAAAATATTATGTAAAAAAGGGACGAAACAATTAGCTGCCTCTAAAGCTGCCTCTCAAGATTGTAATACGGAAGGTTGGCCAATCCCGCGCAGCATGTGTTCTTGAACCTGAGAAGATGAAAGCCATCGTTTAAAAACTAATCCTGGCCTATCCTCTCCAATATGGTTTACCATCCGACGGTACCGTGCTTGCAAAAACAAAATTTTACAAGACAGGATCAAATTCTAGCTGAGGTATTGCAACTGGACCACCATCGTTCCCCGAACTTTGCTACAACATTTAACGCCTGTTTGGGGAAAAATATTTTCAGAAACTAAGCTGATGTTACTAGATACCCTGACCTACAATTGTCTTACCACCAGCTATGCATGCTGAATGTAGCTGGGAAAGTACTTGAGAAGGTTGTCAAGAATCTCCACATTGATACTGTTTCTGGGTTGGGAGATTTTGGTGGATTACCTGACTAATCACAAGTTGCTCAAACTTGTCATGACACTTTCATTAGAGGGTTGATAAGATTCTTTTTTGGTCCCAGACTTGAAACGCTTCATATCATGAGCTTTTTAGGCTGCGAAAACGCCAGCCAGAAAAGATGGAGCTAAGTCAAAGACACGAAGAAAATATTTTACATCTGACCCAACTCCTCTATGGACATTGGCATTTCCTGTCTTACTTGGACAAGATGGAAAAGACATGTTCTCTGATCTGCCCAAGGAATGTGATCGCGCTTTTTTCAAGATCCGATAATGAGCAAACGAGCTAAATCTGCTTTCCGAAGATTATACAAATTCTCACGGGTAGAAGCGGTTATACTATCAATTTACAATTGGAGCTTTGTTGCAGATTATACTCGGCCTCTCGAACCATTGGTTGACACAGAGGGAAGACGGGTCACTTTTATAGTACCCGCGGGCGAGGATAATACTTCCGACTGAAGAACAAACTCTTCTAACTGAAGGAGAAGAACCAGTGGCTCAGCTCGATGTGATATGACGAACATGTCCTGCCTGGGTTCTCATGGAGATGTAGAATGTGTTTGGATCTCGTAAATGTTAAATACCTCTTAAAATATTTTTTTAAAGATCTATAAGTCTTAATGAATTTATGCAGTAATAACACGAGCTTCGTGTTCCTTACATCTGCTTAGAACAGTGGTCCACATAGTAAGGCTCCAGAACCGCATGTGGCTCTTTGGCTCCTTAAGTGCGGCTCTGGCACAAATATCCACGGAAGGCGCAATAATATTTTCATTTAAAATAAAACTTGATAAGAAAATAATTATATCTTATTTTGATAAATTAAAATTCTTCTATAAATCGAGAACATGTATAATTTTTTGTTGAAGTTAAAAGCTAGATAGGTAATTAAAATTTTTAATTGTAACGAACATCGAGTCTAATTTTATTAGTTTTCGTAAACGTAAACACACACCATGTACAAGCTACCGGCTGAAATTCTTCGTATGTTTTCGGGGTACTTCGGTGTGATAAAAAGGTACCACAAGCATGCGCACGCATACTTTTTCTATCTAAAGTAGTGGGGTACAAATTGGCATCACAGACCAGCAGTTGCAGTGTGAACAGATTTGTCTAATCTACCGTGTCTGCCGTTGTCCTTATTAAAAAGTCTTCTTAAAAAGTCTTATTAAAAAGTTGTTATATCTTTTAATCTAGCTGCACATCTTACAGGTATTTTTGAACGATTTTATTACACCTGCTATGTATTCCTGTGGTTCCTGTACAAAATTTGTAATCGATTTTTCGATAATTTCTATTTGTCCAAATGTTGGAAGTTTTCTTCCATTTTTGGTCATATTAAAAATTTTGTTATTCTGATGATTAATAAATAATAAAATAATTATAATTTTAATATTGAAATATTAAAATTTATGACTATACCAAATGCTTTAACACTTAAATTTAAGATGTTTCAAAAAATTAATTAAATTAATTAATAAAATTGTATTTTTTAAAAAGATTTTTTTTTAAATTTTTGTTTCCATCAATTTAAGAATCATAATAATTTTGTACTGGTGACTTTACAAAAAAATATATTTGGAATATTTTTCTAGGCACCCCAATTAACATGGCTACTAAAAAAAGCAAAGAAAAACGGAAGATGAAAACCGCGAATTTAAAGTTGAGTTGAATTCAAAACTTGAATGGACTTAAGACATGTCTTATTTGTAAGCGTAAGTTCGCGCATAACAAGAAGTCACATTTAGAGAGACACTTTACAAGAAAGCACGCGTCATTTAGCACTAAATATCCTCCCGGTGATGCAAGGAGGAAAGCAGTTGAGAAACTTCAGAAGAGCCAAGAATGTCAACTTCTGTGTTTAATCACTGGATGCAACCTTCCAGCAATATTAATATCGCAAGTGTGTTTTTAACCAAGAGATTGCTAAGAGACTCAGAGCGTACACAGACGGCGGATACATAAAAAAATGTTTTATAAATGCATCCGAAGAGCTATTTTGGAAGTTTAAGATTAAAGACTTACCATTGTCTGCCAAAATCATTAAAGATATAACAGTAAAAATGTGTTCGAATGTAAGATTTGAAATTGGTTTCGGCTCTCTCAATAGCAGTTGACGAGTCTTGTGACATAAATGATACAGGGCAAGATTCATTTTTGTAAGATTTATGTCTCATTCAGGCCCTAAAGAAGAACTTTTAGGATTATTGCCAGTCAAAGTCAGACGCGTGGAGATATTCCCCTCAATAAAATTGTGTCGATTTTAACAGAGGGGGCCAACATTTTGACCAGCGTAAGAAAAGGGTTTGTTGCTATTTCGAAAGAAAAAAATTATCATGAGATACTTGTTTACCATTGTATCATTCACCAAGAAGCGCTTTGTGCGCAACCATTTCCGGATGAAATTTGTATGATTATGGAATTTTCGATTACCATTATCAACTCCATTTCAGCTACAACTCATAATCTTCCCAATTCAAAGAATTTTTATTTCAAATGGAGAGTGAGGATACTGATCTTCTGCTTCACAACACGGTAAGTTGGTTATCAAGAGGGAACGTTTTAAACAGTTTACGTCCCTTTTTCTGGAAATTAAAGCATTTCTCCTTGAGAAGGACGTTCACTATCCAGAACTAACAGACTCTTATTTCATGGTAGACGTTACTCATCTAAATCAGCTTCATCGTAAACTACAAGGGAAAGGAAACTTAATTTCTTCGATGTTAGAAGAAGTAATAACATACGAAAACAAATTATCAATTTTCGCTCAGGATTTTGAAAGGGAAACATTGTTTCACATTCCGAGCTTGCTGAAGCATCACCAAGAAAATAATCTCTCTATTGATAAACACCAGTTTAAAACAATAATTTTTAATATGAGGGAAGCATTTATCAGCAGGTTTCAGGAATTTAAAAACAGCAGAGCAACTTTAGCATTTGCCAAAAATCCTCTTAAAACTACGATTACCGAGTTGAAATTTTCTCCTTGTGAAATTGGCATTGGTAGCTTTGAAATACAATTGCTGGATTTAAAAAACAAAGAGATATGGCGCTCTACATTCAAATGTCTTAGTGTTGAGTTGGAAATATTGGAAATGAAAAAATGTGATCTTAGTTCACAACAAAAGTGGTCTGCTTTGAATGACCTGGAGAAGGAAGACATGATCATTTTCAAAATGGAATAGTATTCCTGATCAGCTGAAAAAGCTTGTGTTTTCTGTTCTTTCCCTTTTTGGTTCTACGTATATATGCGAACAATCTGTTTCAAGTATGAACATTATCAAGAGTAAACTGAGAAGTCATCTCATTGATGAGAACTTGGAATCAAGCTTTAAATTAAATACAACAACATACAAACCTAACTTACTTAAACTTTCCAAGGAGATTCAAGCACAATTCTCGCATTAATAAATATTTATTAAGTAGGAAATTAAGTTTTATTTAGTGTACTACTAATTTAGTGCAATAAAAGTTTACTAAACAAGCAGATTCTGCTTCCAATTTTTTTTTTAAATTTTTGTAATGTTAATATCTGGCTCTTTGGCTAATAAGTTTGCCGACCACTGGCTTAGACAAAAGGAGTGTTGATCCAGATAGCTGCCAAATGATTTTCTTGAGACAGTTAATTATGTCCTTCCAAGCGGAGGATGTAATAAAAATAAAATCCCAAGCAATTCTACGGGGAAACTCGTTAGAATGAAAGACTAGTTAATATTTATTTTAACTTGAATATAATATTTCATGAAACTGAATACTTATATTGAGAAAGAAAGGTGGAAAGAGCTCAAGCTGGTTTCAAACACGCGTCCCTGGCGCTTTTCGTCAGGTGCGAACTCGCATCACTCACAAATCACTTACAAAATTGTAAGTGAAAATGGATAAATAGATCTACCAAAACTTCTAGAATTGAGTACTTATCTCTAGTAAGAGATACGCGCAACTCGCCGGCTAGCTTGTATTTTTCGATTCTAATGATTTTCGATTGCTGACGATGTGTCTGGCGTTTTGTTACTTTTCACAAAAGTTTGCCAGACAGTGTAAGTTTTCGTGATTCTGAAATTTCTGCACCTAACGGTCAAGATGCAAACGTTTGTGAATTAATTTTATCTTCCCGCGCGTGTGCTTAGTATACATAACTCGCTCTCAGCTTAATTACTCCAATGAAAAAAAATGCAAATAGCATAATTTATATTCTGCAGAAAAATAGTAATTTTTAGTTTAAATGATAATCTTAAATGATAATTTATAATAATCTATAAATGATAATTTTCTTTTGGAAAGTAATTACGCCCTCAGCATTTTCGTTATACAATAAATAATTTTCGGCATTTTAGTTACATGATACTGAAAACTTACAACATTGCAATAAAGAAATTATGACAAATATAGGCAGCTAATCTTAATCATATTCTCTTTAAAAATGATCTAAGTGTCCACATTCCAAAATGAACGGAAATCACTATCTAGTTGGTTATAATCCGATTGATAGTGGAATTTTTATGATAAACCATAGCGTTACTACTAAAGAGCCCGCGTCTTTTGGAGAGGCATCACTACGAAAGAGATAAAAATATTCCATGTAGCGAATAAAGTAAACTATGCAAGATAGAAAGCTTGTAAGTTAAACGACGTGGGTGCATGGAAAGATTGTCGTGGCCTCCATTTCAAGCTGAAATGTGTAGATGAGTCATTGTGTATGATAACTAAGTTTAAGAGAATGTCAATGCGCATTTCACAGCACATTTGTCATCATGTCCAATCTTAAACAAGTTTCGTTTATGAAAAGCAACGTATCTGGAAAGTTGGTTTTAAATAAAGTTAGATTGAGAGTTTTTTCGCTGTTTAAGGGCTTGTTTGTGGTTAATCCATGTTATAGACGACATGTAAAACGATGGTTCTAGCTCAAACAGAGTCGTCTTTTTATTATCGACAGTCGCGTGTGAGAAGTGGTCGCGTGCGTAACAGTGTTGAACGGATCACATCTCCGGGTGAGAACCAGAACTACCCAGAAAAAAACATAACAATAATCTTTTTCCAAGATCAGCTTGCAAGTCAGTTCAAGTTCAGCAAGTCATAGAACAAATTCTCAAAGAACTCAAGTTCACGCGACAACAGTTGCAAAGCACGCAACTGCAACTAAAGAAACCCCACAAAGGAATTCGTGAGCAAAGAAAGAAAAATGAGGAGCTGTTGCAAATCAATATTTCCTTAAACAAGCTCCCAAAGTCAAATAAAAAGCGAAAAATAGTAAACTCTCTTTCACCCCCAAGGAAGTCAGTCTCCTCCACGTGTGATGAAAAAGAGGAAAACATAAACTCTGAAGAAGAAATTCAGGAAGAAGATGGAACACAGAAAGAGGAGAAGCAGGAAGAGGAAGAGAAGCCCGTGATGAAGGAGAGTTCCCACCACTCCCACCTACTAAACCAGCTGTATGCTTCACAGAAATGAAGATACAGCCAAAACTTCCATATTCAACACAACCGCTGTCTACCACATAGTATGTCAAATTGAGGCCCTGAAACCTCGGAATTGGTTGACGATGTGCCGCAACTGTCAGCAATTTGCACACTCCTCAGACAACTGCCATGCACAATCGACACGCGTAAAGTATGATGGGCTCCAGCTTCATAAAGAATGTAAGAAGCCAAAAGAGCAAGCTGCAACTTCTCTGTGAACGAAGAACCCGGAGAACTTTAAGAAGACTTTGAACAAATAGCTGTCCAAAATAACACAAGCACACAAGCAAACACGCCACCCACCACTAAACACCTAAACAAGCCAGAACCAAAATCCAACCCTATACACAAAACACCAGATATGGGGCAATTCTTCACATCTATATAGAATCAGTGTCGACTGATGATGCAAGATATGATGACGCAGATTTTAATGATGACAGCCACAAGATGCAAGATATGATGACAGCCACAAACACTTACACAAACATCCACAAACTCTAATGGATCTGGTGAACCTCATTTCCACACTCACGTGGAATGCAAATTCCTTTTATCAAAAGACTAGAGAATTTAAACAATTTATACTGGATTATAAATTTGACATTACTCTACTCGAAGAAACCTTCCTGAAACCAGGAATTCGTCTCCATTCCCCTAACGACACTCCGAGAAGTAACCAAGCCGTGGCTGAGCTAAACAGGTCCATCACTAGCACACAAGGCAGATTAAAAATTTCAGACGAGCCCACACACCATGTACGAGACTCAGCAAATGCCATAGATTTCGCAACCCTCAGAGAATCCCACCACAACGTAAAAATCAGAGTCCTTAACGAGCTCTCCTCTGATCATCAACCGGTCCTTTTTTTTGAAGGACGGCTTTTTTGTACCGCTTAAAGCAAAGAAGGTAAATTGGAAGGCTTTCAGACACACGCTAACGAATGAAAGTTTCACACAAGAGTTAAAAACAACTAAGGATCTCAAAAAAACACTAAATGAAATAACAAAGAAAAACCAACACGCAAAGGAGAGCCTCACAGCCACAACTCCGGCCAGGGAATATAGTCCCTACGAACTCCCTCACGACTTAAAATTCTGATAAGTAGAAAGAACCAAGTCCGGAGAAGAGCTAGGAGTACGGGTGATTCTAGACTGAAAACGAAAGCTTGGTTGGCTAACGAATTCCGAGAACAAATAGTGAATTTCCGAAATTCTCGATTGGTAGGATTCCTACAAAGCCTAGAGCCTGGCGATAATGCCTTTTGGAGAATATCCAAATATTTCTGAACTTAAAACAAGACAGATGTGACACTGTGCGGAGCCGTTCGTGAAAAATAATAATAAATGATAAAATAATATTATCTTCACGGCAACATGAGGAGTACGTAATACGGCCAATGGACTTCCACGAGGCAATGAACATTAGACTGTGACTCAACAAACAAAAGACGAACAATTTGGTTTCCGTACCGAACATTCCACTTAGCTGCAGCTCATAAAGATGGTCCACTATATCCGCAACGAGTTGAATCGCACCAATCGACTGACCTTGTTATGTTTGACATAGCAAAAGCCTTCGATAAAGTCTGGCATGCGTGACTTATTTTCACAATGCATGAACTTCATATCCCACTCCCAGTGATGCAAATTATTCACTCGTTTCTCAAACGCAGAACCTTTTGGGTCAGAATTGACAACTTCCTCTCAAACATGCGATCATTGAAGCTGGAGTTCCACAAGGATCACCCATCTCACCAATTCTCTATAGTCTGCACATTGCAGTATTGCCTAATCTGCCAAACGTACGAATATCTCTATACGCAAATTATACGAATATATAGAATAGATCAAAAACAGATCGACAAACAGAAGTCATCACGTCAAAACTGCAAAGCTCCATCGATATTCTCATGGAATACTTCCACAAATGGAAAATAAAACTTAATAAGGACAAAACCCAGGCACTGTTCGTCAACAGAAAGAAACAGAAGCACCCTTGCTTGCTACAAGTCGATGACTAGCAGATAACATGGAAGAAGACAGCAAAATTCTTAGGACTAACAATTGACCATCGCCTCACACGGAATGACTGCATACGACAAAAACCACTACACTGTATCCAAATCCCCGTATCCTTACAACCAATCCACAAATCCGGCCATTTGAAAATTAAAAACAAAAGACTAATATACTCAAAAATAATACGACCAACGTTGCTCTACGGCAGCATTGTATTTTACCAAACTACGAAGACAAATAAAAAAGCACTCCAGACAATACAGAATTAGGCTCTGAGATGGATCGGATCAATTCGATGGTGTATTACACAAGGACTGGACATACACAAGGACTTCAGACTTGACACATATGAAAAATGCATACGCGACAGGGCACTAAAACTTTTCGACAAAATGAACAGACACCGTAACATAACCATGGAATTCCTGAAGATCCCTGAAAAAAGCAGAAAAACTTATCCCACCATCAGATCAATTACTGACAGAAATTAGTACAACAACTTAGGTTATAGTGACAGACAAGAAAGAAAGAAAGAAAGAAAGAAACTTAGTTTACAGTGCGCAAACGCTCACAGACAAGATTTGAGCAAGGGTGCTAAATCGCACTGGCTCGAAGGGACTAGCTACTCTATCAGAGTCGTCTTTTAAGTCAGTAAATTAGCTCTCTTTTCGTCGTGAATAAACTTTTGCAAAATCTCTTCTGTGTCTATGGGCATCATTTGCGCAAATAAATATGAGGGTCTAAACTTTACAGTGTGTTGTCCTTATAAAACAAGGATTTCCTTGCAACTCACCCCACAACAGGATAGAATTCAACCGTTATTAAATTCACAGTAAATACATGATTTCACGCGGAATTAGCATACCAACCAGAGTAAAGTGGCAAATGGTGCAGGATCCGAGATAAACCGCAACTTCACCGAAAGTCCAGCTGGAAGTATTTGCAATAGCAAACCGATCGCCGAAAAAAATAGCAATCTATATGCAAGAATGCGAATACTTTTGTCTACAAGTCAGCATGGCAAGTATATATTTCTAACCGCGTAATCTCGCAACTATTGCAGGATTGTAGAAAGGCCTTCAAAGCCTTAACAAGCCAAGTAAATGTGAATTTAACATAGGTTTGTGGACTCATAGTTCGAGAGACCAATTAAAAACTGGAAGAACTCGCAAGAGGTTGCTCAGCTGACCCAGCAGACCAAAATGCAACTAGAAAAGACAAAATCAAAGTGTGACATGTATCTTTCAAAGTGAGACCTAGATGAAATACTCTGGAAAGAGATAGAGACAGTTTCGATTGACAGAACAGGATAAACTAGGGGATAAGGTGAGAATAAGCCAATTTCTTTAGCTTCGCTGTAAAACAGTTAAGGGCATAAGTATGTTATTGGGAATATAAGTGGATTGCAATCTTCTAGGCTAATTCACCAAATTGTTGATTCCAAACGGCCGGAATGTACAGAACACTTCTTTCTCCATGAAATGGATCATCTGGTCTTTGCATCCAAATCTTAAGTTCATTTTTAATCCCCAGTGAAAAATCGAAACAAAAATTTTTCCGAGATAGCCAGATAAATTTCAGGCTGATTCCTGTAAATGTAAAGTCGCGTTTTCCCATTCTCTTCGGTAAGCAATTCCGGCATTCTCCCTCAGAAACATTTCTATGGTGGAGGAGATCTCATTGAGCTGAGCCAAATGAAAATTTTTTGTTCGGCCAAAACTGTCCCTTTATTTTGCGATATTATTTTGGATGAAGGATGTTAATGGGTGGCTTCAGTAACGCTCATCTTTCGTAGATGTTCTGACAAAGTCTAACTTCTTGGCCCAATGTGTAGCCCCAGAAGAGCTATAAATGGAAAAAAACTTATATAAGAAAACACTCGTTGTGAGTGAGTACCTACTAACGATGTGTGTATATCTTTAATTGGTATTTGTTTTGAATTAAGTTAACAATTGCCGTTCCAGCATCGTTTTTCTCAATTTGATCGTATCACTTTGCCTGTTGTTATTGAACGTAATTCAGGTCCTAAAAGACGTTTGATATGGTGACTTATTTTAAAATTTTATGTTTTTATGTTGACCTTATGTAATATTTTCAAAATATAAGCTGAATAATTTTTCATTGCACTACCAACATGCGATCATCATTTTTGTAGATCATTCCTCATGTCTTATTACACTTTTCAACAATTTAAGGATTTTGTCGTCAGATGAGTACACTAGTGTAGTCTTTATGCTACTATAGAGCTATGAACTCTCATTCATTATTATTATATATTTTATTAAGAGTAAAAGGACAAGGGAGAGTTGGACGGTTCGTTGACTGCTTAGGAATGAAAGTGTTGAATAGTTAGTCGAAGAAGTTATATTTATCCATCAAAGCATATTTCTGAAATTACCTTGAACTAAAACTATTACTTACCGTCTTCTACACGTCAAAAACACTCACTTGAAATTTGAATATGTTTTAAACCTTTGATTTGATTTTATGCTCCATTCATAAACTGTTTACAGCACCACCTCTTCACGATTTAAATATTAGATGAACTCTTCGAAATCACCCCTTCTAAGACTAAATAAAATCGAGCGAAATATATTGCTGTACAAGATATAGTTAAGATTTAAGATATAATACCGTTTACAGTAAATCCCTACGGAGAAAGTCGACTTAAGGTCAGGGAACTGTTTGCTTTTCAACCTAACTTCTGGTCGGTTTCCTGGAAACCCGACAGCATTATTCTCAGAAAAGCCTTTTCTGAAAATACTTCACGACTGTTTGTGTGTCCACCATATCTTCAGCCACCTAATAGCACCCACCCTTCATTTTACAACGAACATTGCGTATGTTTACTCTACCAATACAACAGTCGTATCACATAATCTTTGACCTCGCTGCTCGTTTTTTAATGCTGTCGATTTATCAGATATAGGAAAAGCATATTAAAAGAACATCCAGGAATCACAAGGATTTATGAATAGCACTTTTGGTTTCCGCTGTTGCAAGCTTTGAATAGTTGAAATTTTTGTTTTGAAATCAATTAACGTATTTTTGAAACAAAGGAATTGCAGCAAAGGTTTTCTCCAAGAATAAGAGAAAAATTCATATGTCAATATATTGATATGAGAAGACGACCTTTTTTAATAACAAATAATAACTCCATAACCAAGAATGAATCAACAGTTCGGAAGCACCCATCGCAACTATACAACATAACACACGGCAACCAGAATCCCCGTAAGCATCACCGCAGGCCATTCTTCCCATTCTTGCAATCGACTTGCCAGTTATGCTGCTACTATTGCTACTATTGCTGCTCTTGCTCTATATCCTTACATGATCGTTTTGTATATATTTGGGGTAAACCTGTTGCTGCTTAAAATTCCACAGATGTATTCCTCGAGCTGAACAGCAAAGGCAAAAGGGAAACTAGACCAGATAACTTTAGAATTAGAGGGAGTTTGAGAGGAATTCCTCCACCATCCAGGAATAGAATGGACTGGCAACAGAACGCTTTGCAAGGACACGGAGTTTCTGTGGCTCTGATAAACGAAGACAAAACCGTCATAACGAGCTATTTTTGTTAGAGAATAAAAAAAAAATGATGAAAGAAAAGAATGAAAAGTAAAAATCCGATTTTTTGTCTATTTCATGGATTTTATATAGCTTTATGTTGTCTTCAGTGGATGAATCCAATACAATACCGTAATGTATGTATATTTTAAAAAACTGGGACACGTTTTCAGCTTATTGGATTGAGTCAGCCGAAAACGCGAAATCACGATGTCTGGGGGAAAATTGAAAAAGGCCGTTTCTGTTTGCATGTTCAAGTATTGATGATTTTCTTTTGAATGCTAATCTATTGTCCGAAAACGGAAACAGTTTAGGTTGTTTCGAGGTTATGACAAACCGTGGGCTTGAATAAAATAATAAACTCAGTTGAAACATTTTCCCCAAGAACATTTCATCGATTACCCTTGGGGGGAAGAATTTTCCACTTTTAAGAAGGAAAATGTGAAAAGAATAACTCGTATATTCAACTTTTTATACGCACAGTACGTTCATATTTGAAACTCATAACTTCCCATTTATCGTATAAATGGTATAAATAATTATAAAATAAACAATAATTTTCCCTCTGTCCATAGAGTATTTTATTATTTTCCAAATACGATTTTCGAACCCTAGTGTGGGTTCTTCCTCACCCTATTGTGGAACCCACAAAAGGGTTCGAAATACGTTTTTGGAATTAATTATATTCCATAGCAAAAAATCATCCGATAATCAACACTTAAAGTATAAGTTTAATGTTGGGTAAGGTGAACAAATACCAAGCACTTAAGCAGTATCCGATTTTCTTATTAATTCGCGAACTTACGGGTTTGTTATTTTTAAAACTTTTTAAAAGTCTCCGTTGATGACGATCTACTGTTGGGCTGTTACCAATAATCTGAAATGAACACAGCCTTGCTTCTAAAATGTACTGAAAAAAAACATTTTATTTTCACTATATATATTCTTCATTTATTATATTTTAACCAAAATTAACGAAAACATTTTATTTTACAGTAGGGCAAACAAATTATCAACTATTTATATTTTGACTATCAAAATTACGGATCAAGTTGCCTAAGCACTTTACGTTTACTTTCACAACAATCGCATAAATAGGTCGCAGGGGAATCAGCACTACTGCACTCTTCAAGAGACTTTTGTTCACAACTTTGACATCTATACCATTCCCCCTTTTTGCTTTATTCATTACAGACTGAACATTTGTTTTTAATTGTTGGAGAAACGTCAATTGTTTTCAATTGAACAAGAATACGAAATCATCGACATATTTCATCATCCGAAGATGAAAAATCTTCAGTTGGCTTTGATTTCGTGTTCTCACACTGCCTTGATTTCATCTTTAACTACTGTGGGGACGTATCAGGCCTTGAAAAAGTTAAATTGTTGAATTACTCCCCTCCGCCGCGCACACAGTCGTGACGTCGTGGTTAGATCGTGAAGACTCTAGCGGTTCGGAGGATGAAGATATTCATGACATCTTTATACCGGAGCTTCACGAGCATGACTCAGATACGATAAGTGAGTCGGAACCCGAAGAACAGTTTGATAATGCTGATAATGTTGCCGAAGAATAGACGTCCTCTAATAGTGACTATGTTCTTCTGTCATCAATTCGATCCTTCAATGGGAAAAATCGGGAAGAAAGGTTTTATAATGTCAGTGAAAATGCCACTGTGGATGAGATGTTGGTACCTTTTTGAGGGCGCACGCAACTTATGATTTATATGCTCATGAAACTCGTCAAGTAGGGGATGAAATTAATGTGCCTGTGTTATGTAAAGATGGCTATTTTTATAACTGTTACATTTATACCGAACATGAATCAGATCGTGAGGGTTTGACAGATGAGGAAAGAAGTTTACGGTTCCAACACAATCTGTGACCCATTTAGCATGACCGTTATCCGAAAGTAACAGAAATATAACCTGTGATAATTGGTTTACATCAATAGAGCTTATAGAATATTTGAAGAAAAAGGGCCTTACATGTGTTGGTTCCATGAAAAAATAAGCGAAAAATACGAAAAGAGTTTCTACCCTCAACACACAGATATATGGGATCACGCTTTAGGGTTTTACTGATGAAAATACTCTTTTGTCAAATGTACTGAAAAAAAACAAAGCAGTCATCATTCTATCTTCAATGCACCACGCAGAAGCTATTGATGAATCTACTGGGAAACCTAAAATAATAGGGTTTTATAAGAAAACCAAAGGAGGTGTGGATAAAATTGAAATTAAAATCAATTCGTAGGGCCCATCGTTGGCCAAGATTCTTACCGCATGTTGAAACTTATTACTGTCAATAGTCACTTGCTATATGACATTTATCATGACAAGACTACTGAAAGGATAATTTTCGTGACAGACTTTGTCAGAGTCTGTGTAATTTGCAATAATTGACGTCGATAATCTTGTATCCCCATTTTATTTTACTATGAAGACTATTTAAAATTAAGATTGTAAGTTAATTTGTTGATTTTTTAAATAATTTCAGTTTAAAATTTGTGATTTATAATCTTATGTGATTTTTGCCAAAAATTGCTAAGTATTGAAAGTATGAAATCATAGTTTGTTATAAACAAATAAATTCGACAAAAATAACATTCTTTTAATGTAAATATATCCAATAAAGCTAATTATTAAACACTAAACCCTAAAAAACTTAGAGATTTTTAAATATAAGCACATATATATACGGGACTCTGGGGCCCCCACGTCAGTTTTAATGTAAAATTAAATCCACTCTAGTAGCTAAAGGTTAATGGTGATGATTAATAGTTGGTAAACATAAGAAAATTGGAAAACCCACAAACAAACTCCTGATCTAACCAGGATCAACTGAGATTATCAAAACTTTATTTGTTTTTGTAAATATTTTCTCATTCCGTTCTTATATTTGGCTGTGTAGAAATAGCACCCTCAAAGACCAATGAGTAAAACGCAACACTACCATAATCCTAGTATTATTTGACATATCTCTTCCTGCCAGAAGTCGCCCGAGCTAGCCCGAGCGTTTTTTGCTAACAATATGGTTCCAATTTCAATACGTTGCTCTTACTCTGTTTGCTTTAAATAGATTGATGCTTGAAATTCATTACTGAAATATATTTGCACCACTGATCTCGCGAACGTATATTGTTGCATAGTTTTTTATCAAGTTCATAGTTACGAAAGCTGGTAATGGCAATTCCACTGTCATTATCGAAAAAGCCCAATTTAGACAAAAAATCTTTGATTTTATAGAGGAAGAAAATGTTACCATCTTCACAAAGGACCCCACAAATAAAATTCAAACTGCCTTGAAAGATATTCTCAAAATCACCAAGCACATTTTTCCCGAAAACGAGAAATTGATCATACTGACAAGTATGAACTAATATGATAGTCTTTAAAGAAACCACTAACTTCAATGCATATAACAACATAAAAAACTCTACAGACCTGGTTTTTGTTGTTGGTCAATCTTAATATTCCAAATAATTGCTCTCTTATCTCATTTGATGTTACACACATGTTTTCCAATATTCCATATAAAGATTCTCTTGATATAGCCAAGAATCTTTTGGCCTCCGAAAACATCGACCCAGTTTTAGAAACGGAAATTAGAACTTTTCTGTCTTAGGGAAAACTATTTGCAGTTTTAAAACACTTTCTATAGGCAGCAAAAAGGACTAGCTATGGGTTATGGCAGACCTTTTTATGGATAATATTGAGGCAGCTGTTTTACAATCTGAATTCGCAAACCATATTATCTTTTGGTATAGATACGTTGATGACATCTTCATTGGCTTTACAGGAAACAATTACCAACTCTCCCAGCTTCTTAATTTCTGCAACAATATACATTCCTCCATCTCCTTCACAGTTGAACAGGAAAATAATCGGAAAATTAATTTTCTGGATCTGACCATCGCCAGGAATCTTTTTAACAGCCTAGAATTTAACATTTTTAGAAAGCCCACCTTCTCGGATGCAACTATTCCAGCCTATTCATGCCACCCTTTTGACCCACAAGATTTCGGCTTATAGATCGATGGTTGACTGTGCGTTTTCCTTACCTCTTTCTAAGGAACTTTTGAATACCGAAATTTCAACCATCAAAGAAATAGCAAATAATAACGGTTTTTTGAATCAGCTAATTGATCATCTTATTAATAAAAAACATAACGAAGAAACAATTTATAAAATTTATCCGAAGATAGAAGAAACAATCCACAGAAAATTTGTACTCTTTGTATATTTTGGTCCAATATCCGATTATACTTTTCAAATTTTAGCTAATGATAATATTCACATTGCCTTCAAGCATAGCTCAAAAATTTCCACAATTTTCCACAATGCCAAACAATCAACGAGCAAATTTAATAAATCAGGAGTCTATAAAATTACATGTGGAGAATGTAATTGTGGATATATTGGCCAAACAAGTAGATCCTCTAAAGCCAGATTTAATGAGCATTTCAAATCCTACATTCACCAAAAATCCAATGCTAACGTAGCAAACCACTTCCTTGAAACCAACCATGAATTCTCTTCAATTGAAAATTTAAAGTTCCTACATAATTTATCTAAGTCTCATAAACTCAATATTTTAGAAGCACTAGAAATTCATAAGCACCTTGAAATTAATGATTTTACTGTCCTTAATTACCAAACCAACATATTTAAATCTTCCCTAGTAACCATTGATTACTTCCGAGCAAACAATATAATCATTATATAAGGCTTAATTCGATGTCGTTTATTCATTAGTGTATAAGACCCATCACTTGTAAGGGAAAACTTTACCTTATTTTATCCCTGATTTTAACATGGTTCATGTCATTGGCATTCAGGTATACAGCATTTATCATTATATATACCTTAGATGAGGCATAAATAATGATATAATAGAATTGGTGATTGCATTACGCAAAATGGTTTTACCCAAGAATTACCCCTCACTCGAGACAGTGAGCGATAATTTCAGCTATCTTTTAGTCATCACACTCTTCACATTCAACCACCCCCATCCCCCCCTCCTCTCTACAACTCCCTGACTGATAAACCTTGGTCGCACCTACACGCACATTCCTGTTGACACATTAACACTTACTCTAAATCTGTTTGCGCATGTCCGATCTTCTCAACTTCACAACTTGAAACCGACATGAAACTGAAATATTTCATGGAAATCCCAATAAAGACAGAATATTTGAAAAGAACAGTTCAAATAACGGGTTAAATATCAGACTTTTTGTCTGATGATTTTATGTCATTTGCAGTAGTCACGAAATAGGCTATTCAATTTGAGTGTTCCAAATAAATAATTGTGATTCGTGTTGAATTAAAGAACATTTCTCTAACTGACATCTTAACGTCACTCCACATCATGGCTGATACGATTATTTCAAACAAATTCGAGACATTTTAACTTCTGTGAAGTTTGAAATTGAGGAGGGTTTTGATCAGCAAAAAACAATCTAACGCGCTATTCGAATTTTGTTAAAAATAAAAATAGACTCATGCTTGGGAAAAGCAAGTTATTTTGGAATATGTTGGATACGTCTCGACGATGCTCCACATAATTTACTTTGAAATCACGTTCCTTTAACTTTTTGCATAGAGGTTAAAGTTTCTGGATAGTGATTACTAGTGCTCATATTAAAAACATTAATTTTAACAGTATCTATGGTTTGCATATTGTATCGTGGGATGAAAATGCAGATCCTAATTCACAAGAGAAATTTAGAAGTTACATTGGCTGCATCTAAGCCGATTTTCATCTGATATGTAATGTTCTGACTACATTTATTTACAGAACTTTTGTATCACTGTCGAAGGTTACACATATTTTGTTTTCTGCGACCGCTGCCAACCCATAACTCTTAAATTCAATTTAACTAATAATCTAAAATAATCCTGGTCGTGGCGTTACAGCCCTCCTCGGTACTTGCCTCCAACAATCAATCACATTCTAACATCCAAGGAGTGATTTCCTGTTCTCGTCAATCGAGCTCATCCACCACAGAATTTTTCCGCTGGTATTCGTCCCTGATCTTCACGTGACAATGCTTTCTTTCTTGCTCCTGATTTATCCGCCTGCATGCGAAAAACCATTGCAGGTTAGGAACATTTTTAATCCGAGCCGTCAAAATTTTCGTTAAGCTTGTGGTTGCACCTTTTTCAGCATTGACTTCCATCGCCTGTTTCTGTTACAACCCGTCTTACAACCAAACCATTTAAAAGCATTTTTACTTGCAAACGTTGTATTTGGACTGGCATCTCAGGATCCCAGTAATTTGAAACTCTATTCTCCTATTTACCCAGTTGGTATTAATAAATTGCAGGAACAATAAAAAAAACGTCTTACATGCGGGCTGTAATCTGTTCTAGACTTCAATTGTTTAACATTACATAAAATCACTATCATGTGGTTTTCTTTTTAAATCATATACTTTGATTTGATCTCAACAATTTTTTGGTGGCAGGTGGTTCTACCTGCTTCGCGCCTTGGTGCACGGTAAACAGCAATTCTCCAGTACATGCTGAAAACCGTGACTTATGTTAATATCATCTCCATTGATTAGAATCTCGTTCGATTCAAATAGCAGTATAATTTTTCTATCAATCAATGGTTTCAATCACATTTTCTCGAGCCGGGTAAAAACGACTTATTCAGCTCGGTTGGATCTGATCTATGCTGTTGTATGCTTGAGAGCTCCAATTTCAGACTACTCTAACCAATCATTGGGGCTGTATCTCGCAAAACGCGCCGCATGTTGTCTTCCGAATTTTCAAACATCTTGCACTCGATTTGACGTACGCCTACAAGAAATAATCCACAGTTTAAAAACACAATATCTTGAAGGCCAGTTCACACGTCCAAAATGAGAAATTATGCGCTCTGCAAATGCTTCTGTCAATAAGCCGATGGTTGCACGAACTCTATGGCATGTCCTGCATCGTGTTGAAATCAGGGGTCCTCAGCATTATGGCGAGTCAATTCCAAAACGAGAAAGTTACTGATCATGGGTCAAGAGTGGTTGACTGTGATGTTATTCTCAGCAACCTCTTTGGAGACTTAGGTATGAACCGATTATTAAGCCTATTAAGCACGCAGTTGCTTTCTCCGAATGTAACGCTGTTCGGACAAACGTTGTTTTGTTCATCACTCCGAATACTGAACTTTTGTTTATTCACGTAGCCATTCAACCAGAAATGAGTCTTATCGCTAAACAAAATATTTTTATGAAATTCTCTGGATTGGCAGAGAGCAATCCAGCAATTTGTTCTGGACCCACACACTGAGCTGCGCCCGTTGGTCGTCCGTCTTCAATTGCTACATGAGTTGAATTTTTAAGACCTTAAAGATAGATACTTCTGTAAAATCTTTCATATGGACGGACACAGGTTTAATTGTTGAGTACCATGTCTCATGGACCCTCTTGGGCCTTCATCGATACTATGCTCTACAGCTGATACGATAACTTCATTGCGCCCATTTTATTTGCATTAGAGGACCGATCGTTAATCGATTTAATTGTTCTGGTGGTGACATAAAATTTCGACCATAAATTTCCATAGCGCGCGATATGTTTCTTCAAATAAACTGTTTTTTTTTCTGAAACAAATCAGCACAATTTTCACACGTTACTCAGGAGTCAAATTATTGATAAAATTATGTTAAATGTTATCAATATGATAAAATGACAGACCGAGGTGACTATAAACGTATGACAGGTGTCACACCATACGTGGCATCCACAGTACTGCCAACTTATAGTTATATATCCCTGGAAAAACACGCTATATACACAGTGCTTATACGTTGGACAACCTCCTGATTTAACGGTATTTCACAAAAACGAGTGGATTCATATGCACGAGATTGTCCAGGGATTTTGCCATGTGCATCTCGTTTGTTCCAATGCTTCATATGAGGAATCTTCTTGTGTATACCCGCTTTTTAATACCATGGATCTGGATAAAGCGGTGCAAGGTTTAGAAATTAAATTACCACGTAACCAGGCGGCATCCTAGTGAAAGTGGTATGGTACATGCAACGGCTCCCGACAGAGAGTGTGTTCACAAAATTTTAGATGGAGCTGACATTTGCGCTGATCAACAAGAGAATGGAGATCCGGAGCAACCATCTTTCGTCCATCTTCAGTCCTGCGAGCAGAAACCCACAATCGCCACTCGAGGCGGATAGTAGTGTTAATTACACTCTATGTGAGGACAGCCTTCAATTCTGCTGAGTGTGTAGATAACCTCGCTGCCCTGGAATATTTAAGGGTGCCGAAATATATGAGGTAAGTATCAAGCGACATCATCAAAGAATGGAAGCTTGTTTATGATACATTTGGGCGGCTCCGGCGAAAAATGGATGTGGGGTCAGGAGTGTCTCTTCTAGGGTGAGACTTATGGTCCAGTGACTGGAGGCGCCACGTCTGATCGGCTACGCTGATGACGTAGCAGAACTTGTCGCCGAAGTTAGCATGAAAGTGGTGCACCTCAAACTGGGTATGATACTGTGCCAAATGAGCGAGTAGAAGAACGGCAGTGACTTTAGTCTAGCGTGATATAAACTTAGGTCATCATACATCTTCGTGTTATTCCCGTTTGGGTTGGAGAGATGATCATCCAATCGAAAGGAACAATCAAATAAATTGTCTTGATGATTCACTCAAGGATGAGCTTTGTTGATCAAGTCCGAGCGGGAGCAAATAAGGCTGCTGCGGTTGTGTTGGCTTTAAGTCCCCTTATACCTCTCAGAGCTTATAGCTCTGAAGTCTGGGCTGACACTCTTAGTAAAGACTCGCATGGAGGGCGTTTTGCACAGATGCAGAGGGAAGGAAGCTTTGCGAATAGCAGCTTCATTCCACAATGTCCCTGCGCCGGCAGTGCTGTTTACCGCGCGGTGGTGTTCTAGAAGAAGGATCTTGGTTACGCAATTGGCATGGAGGTCGGACCGCGCAACACATCACTGAATTGGATGTTTTGAAGAAAGCATGGTGAGACTGGTTATTGTAGACACAATTACTCAACTCACACTTGTATTTTCGGTCTTACCCGCATACAATGGGAAAGTCATCGTCCCCTAACTGCTTGTTTTGACCGCAAATGACATCGGCAAAATTTTCTTCGCATGCGTCAGATTGTTCAAGCTCGGTTTGCATCTTTCGGAGATAATAGGAATGCCTTCAGACAATATTACGGAAATGATGTTGACGTCTAAAAACAATTAGAACCGCGAGATGCAAAGAGTGCGGATGATTCTTCCTATATAGAAGGGTATCTAGGATTGCGTCACCGCGCAGAGAGAAAGAGGGTCATTCTGTCAATAATCCCTGTCAGTTCCATCCATACTCATTTTATAAATTATAAAGCAAGAAAGAAGGGTGCAACAATTCCTAGTATATAATAGAATTCCTGCCCCTAATAGAATTAATAATATAAATTTATGATTGAGATAAAATAATGTAGTATCAAAGCGTAGCAACATACAGCGATAACACTCCGAATAGACCGATCTAACGGTATTCAACGAATTCTGCAGAATTGCATTGGTGTTAGTAAAAATGTTTATTTTTCTCTATTTTCTCTATCTATTTGCATTTAGCTTGTAAACAAAACGATCAAAATACGAGCAAAAAATAAATTTTTTTACTAACACCAATGCAATTCTGCAGAATTCGTTAGATCGGTCGATGGTCGGAGTGTTATCGCTGTATGTTATTACGCTATGGTAGTATGTATTTGCTTTTCTATTGCACGATTCTAACTTGCTCTCTCCTCCTAACATTTATCTGATGAGTTTATATGTTTGATATTTTGACGATTCATAAACTAATCTTTTCATATGCTAGTAAATTTCATACCTAACTGCTCTCAAATTATTTTCAACTTAATAAATAAATATTAGTGCTTGTGTATGTGGTACCATTTCAAGTGCGCCACGCGGCAGCCAAAGGGTCAAAATATTTGCACTCGAAATGATTCGACAAAGTAATTTCCACTCACAATCCCACTCATAAATGATAAACGCACTCAATTCGCTAAGCAGCTGAGCGCAGTCGTACAAAATGGCACTCGTTTAGTCAGCTGTCAGATGCATTGACATACGGGCTGTGATATAAACAAACTATTGTTACCGTGTTGCAACATATTTTGCGCGCTATTTGATTTCTTTTTGGTAGTTTTTTTAGTTGACAATTGACAGTATGAACGCGAAAGATATTCTAATAAAGGCCGTCGAATATGACATGTCAGGACGACGTCTTGAAGCTCTCAAGCTTTACGAGGATGGAATCGAGGAATTGCTGCAAAGCAGTAGAAGTAAGTTTTTGCTCGGCACATCGGAGATAGTTGATATTCTGGTCGGTTTGCTTTAAGAGCATAATGATCCCCAAACTCGCTTGCACTTCCGTAAAAGGATTGAAGAGTACATGGGGCGTGCTGAAAAAATCAAAAAGGAAATTCTCAGATGCTCAACGCTTGGAGAAATCGTCGATCGGATGCACATTATGGAAGGACTAACTGGGTACGACTACGAAAGGATATTTGGGAAATATTTGAATCAGCAAGTTCATGAAATTGAAATTGAAGAGCCGTACACGAGGGAAAATTATCAGGTTAAAATCGAGTGGAGAGTTAGAAATGTACTAATTTCAATATCTACAGCTTCTGAATGTGGTAAAATTCCTCGAACTGGCAGTAAAAAAGAGTTTCCACCTGAAATACGTAAAGCTGACAACAATAAAGGACGAACGACCTGGCAGCGAGCAGCAGAAAGCGTTCGCTTCCCTTATCGGAGACTTGAATAATCGACAAATTTCCATGGTTATCGATTATCGGACGAGTATGCACGATCGACAAATTATGTACGCCGACAACAGTCTTCCCACGCATCAAAAATTAATGCAAATCTTTTTGTTTTCCCTGCAGATTAAGTAATGGCTACATAGTGAAGATCGGTCGGGGCCTTCACTTCTTCAAGCCAACGAGCGGACGATACATGATCGGTTTTATGGACTATCACTTTAGGCAGTGTCTGGAAACAAATGTCGATATATTCAAATGTCAACAAAACATTTAACATTGCTTATTAAAGTATTTTTTATAAATGTGCTTATAATAAAAATTTTATTCACTGTACGCGATGCATTATTTGCGGTGGAAAATATCGATTGACGAATGTTTATTGCCGCTGGAATTCATTTGCACTGGACTTAATCATTTTGTCCGCATTTTTACACATTTGTCCGCACATTTACATAGGCAAGGGTTCGTGCATTTTACCGGCAATTTTTTTATGATAAACTTAGTGTCAATTCCATGGAGCTATGCAGGCACGCAAATATAAGCAAAATCTGGTAACAAGACACCTTGCAACACATTTTTACGTGTTCTACCTTGATCTGAGATTCTTTCCGTGGAAAACCGACGTTCGAATCGCTGGGTCGGTCTGTTAACATTTCTACATCCAGGGTCAAAATTGACTGAACACCCGCATGTTAAAAGTTTTTAGATAAATGCAAATAGAATGGATGTGGCAAAGGTAACTCTAGTCAAGTGGAATATATGTCTACAATGTTTAATTTCTAATAAGATATTTATCTGAAAAAAAATTATGATAGCAAAAAGTACAAAATTAATTCAATTTCTTGTACCAGAATGCGAATAAGACAAATCAAAGTGAGTTTACACTTGCAGACCTTTTTTCTGTAGAAATGACATTGATATATATTTTTATTGGAAACATGATTTACGACACATGGTGACACAGATTTGTTAGACCAAGCAGTGTAATACCGTATTTTATTTGTTAATAACGTATTTTTTTAATTTGAAAGGGTTTAAATGATGACAACCGAAGCATCGAGCAGTATAAGCAAAGTAGTACTGAATTTAAGGGTACACAAAAGTAATTAGGATGATGCAAAAAGAAGACTTCCACCTGGAATATATCGTTTTATAGTAGTAGCTATCTTCCTGCATAATTTTCCACAAAGTCTTGTTCCTTAGATCATTGTTGCGTCAGTTGCGGGTAGTAGTCCTTTTCCAGTATAATGGCTTTTATAACGTAATCAAAAACTCCACTATCAAAATCGTAAAGTTCCACTCTCTTATAAGGCCATCAGCCAAACTATCTGCCTTGTAAGATCAAATGAAGTCTCGTGGATTAACGTGGACACCTGCCTTGGCGGCTTAATCCCACGGTCTCCATAGACGGGGTGGGAACAATGTGTCAACCATCACCCCTAGGATCTGAAACAAAATTTATTCCTAGGTCCCACTTTATTTAAGCTACCTGGATTCCCGAACGCAACTGGTGAGTGCTTTCCTCCACTCTCTAGCCTTTTCGACCTGCTATCAACATTTAAACTCACTTCGTCTACATAACACTCAGGCCGTTACATTCAGTTTCTCAAAGTCGTCAGTCAGTCCAGCAGACACACATCAATTATCAACAATCACATCATGTCCGACAATTAAAGCGTTCCATCAGTTTCTTCAATTCCATCTCTTCCGTCAATTCCATCTACACACTTTTCCGACATTCAACTATTTCACCAATCCATCCTTTACATCTTTATCTTCTTCCACTACATCCCTTCTACAATAACATCACTCCCATCTTCTGGCAAATCCAACAATTTCCTTCAGAACATCAAACACTTGCACTTCAGTCAATATCCAGTCCGTTAATTTTAGTACACTTCTTACTTTCATCTAGAGTCAGGTCTATTCGTCAATGATCATAGTCATCAATTCATCTCAGCAATAACATTCATCGATTCAGCTTCACTTAACTTTCGCATAGTACACCCCGGATTCCCAACATCTGAAACCCCTATTTGGTGACGTCGCTGGTACTCGTTAGATCAACCTCTCCTCAGCAATATAGACAACCTCAAATCATCGTTTTTCGTCGGATACATCAAGTCCACGTTTCATCTGTACAACAGTTTCAACAACAACGGGGTATGTTGCTATACTTTCCCTCCACACACTACGGGCTGGCAAATCACGTAAGCGACGTCTTCGGTACTAGCATCCGACTGCCTTCATCCCCTCATACAGCGTTTCTAACATTTTCATCTTCCAACTTTTACAAACATAGATCGTTCTTTCGTACGGCTGTCGTCACTTCTTATTTCCCACGAACAAAAGACCAACGCCACTGACATCTCCCCTCCCCATTTACACGGGCTTGGGACCGTCATGAGGTAGAACCGAAGTTCTAACCCCAAGGCATAGCGTAAGAACAAACAGCGATAACACTCCGACCATCGACCAATCTAACGGATTTTGCAGAATTGTATGAGTGTTAGTAAAAATATTTATTTTTTGCTCGTTTCGTTTACAAGCACAATGTAAACAGATAGACAAAATAGAGAAAAATAAACATTTTTACGAACACCAATGCAATTCTCCAGAATTTTTTTAATACCGTTAGATCGGTCGTTTGTTCGGAGTGTTAGCGCTGTTTGTTGTTACGCTATGCCCAAGGCTGGGTTTGTCAGATCAAATGTTAAAACATCTTGCTTGATTCTCATAACTGGCTTGGCATCATTGTGGTAAGTGTCTGCTATTGCTTGTACAATTTTAGATGATTCCAATTCAACTAGACTTGCAAGACTGTCTGCATTTACTTAGTAATGAATTCGCTTCATATTGTCGCCAAAACAAGTTGAATGCTCTGGTTTCATTATTTAGTAGGATCTTTAGTGTCCAGCTCAAGTTATCCTCTAGCATTCAAGAATTTTCATCTATCATCATCATTTTCATCAAGTCATTCACATTTTCTTGTAAAACTTTCTTTCTCAAAGAATATTTGATTAATTTTTCTGCAAACTTTCGAGAATTTCCATTTTACAATTCTTCTAGATTTTAAAGAGATTCATCCAACTTATGTTCCAGGGAATACAAATTTTAATTTAATTGGGCCATCATTATTTCGAGCATTGGTGTAATGTTTACTTCCTCTGAACTTTAGATCAATGTCACGACCTTCCGATTTTGCTCTTGTGTTCCTTTTTCAAATTCATCATCAGAAAAATTAACTCATAGCATCAAATACCGTATGCAATCGTTGTAAGTTCTGCTTTCGTTACTCTCATAGAGGTTTAAGATAAAGAGGCCCTACCATAGAGGTGTAAACTATAGAGAGAGGCCTTCTCCGTGTAGTAAGCGTACGTGAGCGTGCTGTTTTAAACCTTTTTCCCTAATCAGTTGTTCAAATGTTCGGATCTATTCGTTCCTGCCATTCCGGGTCATATGCATCATGATCCGAAATTTTATCGAAATTTCAACGTTTTTCGCACAATTAGAAGTATATACGGCTAATATTCACAATGTTCTATCCAATTATTAGCAAAATACGAAAACTACATTCAGTAGTCACTAATAACAGCTAAACAATGCATTAGTTGTACATGTTTTGTTGGAGGGCATATATCTGTCTTGAAATTCGAAATTATTCATCAATATCATTACTGAAAATTTCTTATTAAAGTTAGCTAACTATTCATAACACATAATTTGCCAATCGAAAAAATTTTTAATCGTGAAATGTAAAAGTAATATAAATATTTACATTTTAAATAATCTTCGATTTTAAATTTGACAGTGAGTGAACAATACAGTTAGAAAAGCATTATCGGCAAAGGCTCATTAAGCTCATAATTCTCATTAAGCATAAAAATATGCTCATGAACGACATTAACAACTTGGCTTGATTTGTATAATAGTGTGCCCCTTGTATCGACAGGTAGCTTTCTTACAACAGATTCCAAAGCCAGATTGAATCGCAAAGGAGCCAGCCTATCTTCTTGATTTAGTTCGGTATTTGTGTCAAAGGCGTCGCTGAGTTGGTTATTTATACGGACTAGGAAGATTGTCGAAGTCATTGTCATTTTGGTAAGGCGGACTAATTTGGCTGTGATATCAAAGCGAAGCATTATTTGGTACAGTACATTTCAATCAATACTGTTGTATGCTTGCTTATAGTCAACGAAAATGTGGTAAAAGTCTATGTTGAATTCCCAGGGTTACTTGAGTACCTACTTGACAGTAAACAACTGGTCTATTGTCTAGCTAACAGCTTTGAAGCCACCTTGATACTTTCCAATAATAGTGTTGGCTTGTGATCTGATTTGATTTTATAAGTTGTTCAAAGTAGTGTACAAAATAGTACAAAGTAGAAGCAGTACAAAGTAGTGTTATGCCTCAATAGTGTTCGCACTGTTGCTTGTCACTTTTTTTGTGGATAGAAAATATAATAGATTGGCTTCGCTCGTTTGCTGTATGTTCTTATTGCCAGATTTGCTGGGTGATTTTGTGGATGGCTTTCGAAAGTCTACTGCCACCATATTTAATGAGCTCCACTGGAATTCTATGAATGAATGATAAAGCATTCATGTGATCCTTATTGAAATTTTTTAGCTACATTGTCGTAGATGCTATTGCATTCATTGTACAGGGTGGGCCATCTAGCGTTTTAAATTTGAACTATCTATATTTCGACATTGGAAACGTCGAATACCATTCGGAAAGTGACAGATATTCAGTAAAAAGTACACAATTCACGAAATGGGTCGCTATTCGTTAGAAAAAAACTGGGAAATATTGAAAACTTTTTTCCAAAGTGGTGAGTCTTCAACCCGAACTGTGAGAAATTTGTCAAAAAAATGGACAGACAAAAAGTTCCATCAGTTCAATTTGTACAACAATTTGTCAAGCGTGTGGATGAAACTGGCTCGTTGGTGGATAAAGCAAAACGTCAACGTTTATTTCCCGCGCGTTCAACCGAAAATATTGCGACTGTGGCTGAAAGTGTTAGTGAGAATCCATCCACCTTAACTCGCCGTCTATCGCAAGAATTGAACATTCCACGAACAACTTTGCGACGAATTTTGCAACTAGATCTCGCTATGAAGCCATATAAAGTTCAATTCGTGCAGCAGCTGAACCCACTTGACCATCTGAGCCGTCTACAAGTTGCAGATTAGGCGGAAGATCGTTTGACCGACGATAGTCAATTTTACTGAAAAATCATCTTTTCAGACGAGGCTCATTTCCACCTCGGTGGTTACATTAACAAGCAGAATTGTAGCATTTGGAGCACAGAAAACCCGGACGTAATTGTCGAGAAGCCAATGCACCCAGCACGAGTCACTGTATGGTGCGGATTTTGATCTGGTGGAATCATCGGCCCATTTTTCTTCGAAAACGAAGAAGGAGCCGCCGTAACCATCAATGGTGAGCGATATAGCGCGATATTATCCGGATTTTTCTTGAAGCAAATTGAAGAGGAAGACTTGGACAACATTTGATTCCAGTAGAACGGCGCTATGTGCCATACAGCAAACGCTATACTCAATCTTTTGCGCCCTATCTTCGAAAATCGCATAGTCAGCAAAAGAGGTGATATGAATTGGTCTCCTAAAAGCTGCGGTTTAATGCCGTTGGACTATTTTCTTTGGGGAACTGTTAAAGATAAATGTTACGCCAACCATCCAAAAACAATTCAAGATCTAAAGTACGAGATTCAAGCTGCTATTGCTGCCATAAGGCCTGAAACCATCGAGAAAGTACTCCAAAATTGGGTGGATCGGATGAGCTACTGTAAACTCACCCGTGGTGGTCATTTGTCCGAAATTGTTTTAAACAAATAAATTTCATTAAATAACCTTTCAAATAAATGTTCAACCTTTGAAAGATATCAAGCCGTTTTTTTTATTGACTTTTTAAATTTAACATTTTATATGGCCCACCCTGTTTATAACGGTTAAAATATGATATTCTGACTAGTGTTGCCTGTCATTTTTTGCAACTCACTGAAATTTTTCCTGCCCGTGAACGGGTCAATTTATGAATTTAAGAGTTATAGTTATTGGTTGCGACAGTTTGCGAGGAAACTTCTAGTATTTATTGTAAATATATGAATTATAAAAGACCGTTGGAATTACTATAATTTCTTTCCTTTTTGTATTAGACATTATTTGCATACTAGACATTATTTGATGTCCTGCTCTTCTTCGGATATAATATTTTCCTACAGAAAAACTACACCAATAACAATAGTCGTTCTCATAAACTACGCACCGAAGAGCAAAACTTGAAATAACAAAATAACTTCATAGTGTTATGAACGTTGTAATTTTAAAAATATCACCAGAAAACTACGCTGATAGACTTCCTCAAACCCTTCGGTTGTAATAAGCCTGGAAACAATGTCTTTCTTTCTTTCTTCACTCTTGACAGGCCCAGAGAAAATAAATGATTACTGAAGCACTAAAATCAAATCACCACCCATAGAGATGAAATAAATGAATGCTAGTCGGTAGGCATCGCAGTAGCATAGAGTCACAGTCAAAGGAAATGGATGTGTTATCGGGAGCCTGAGGAATAGTAACTATTCCAGCCCAGCAGCTTCCGCTGCTCTGGAGGACGATGGCAACAGTGGTGAGGAGCCGGCTACCATCGGCTGACTAGCTACTGTGTGTATGCCTTCAAGCACGAAAAATTGATTTCATTATGTGGAAGCAAAGATAACGTAAAATTAATGAGACGACCGAATCAATTGTATGTCCTCCATTTTCTTTATATCTCGCTTGGTCCATTAACTCATCTCTGCACACGCTTCGTCATTAGTAGGGTTTTCTTCACGCTTTCGTCCTCCAGCAATGGCGAACTCTGTTTCTCAATAAATTCGTTTTCCAAGTGTGACAGGGAGCAGCAGCGAGGAAAGCATCATCACTACATCGATTTGTTCCTAAGGGAAGACCAAGTATAACCAGCATTTCCAATTTTCTAAACTCCACCAGTTGACTATATTTCAAGCTGATATCTCCCTACATTTCCCATTGCTTTTGTATATGCATTTAAAGGACTCATATACAATGTCCGAATCGCTAAGGGATGAGGATAGAGTGAGCGAGCGGGATTCACTACCTAATCGTTTGTGGAAAAATAGGTTCATTAATACCTGCCATCAGACCGAAATCGCTTAATCTTTCAATCAATGATGGCATCGAATCAATCCCAGATTCTCATTCAAGGAAATAGAAAGTTTCGTTCGATATGTATGAATAAATAGGACTGCAAAGATATATGTTAAATTGTGGAATTTCTATTCGAGGGGTGACACGTCAGCTAACGGATTCCGTTTGTAACAGATGTAACATGGTCGGAAATAATATTTTGCACGTTTTGAATGAAAATGTCGGCAGGATGACACATCACCTGCTAAAGTTCTTACAAGTTTTGAACGTGATTTGATGTAGTTATGTCGTCATGATTGATTTGGTTCGTGAGCCAATTCTAGTCCTTGGGTTAAAAGTTACAGTTAGTAGTCGAAGGAATCATCCATATGAGCTTATCCTTAGAAGCAAGGAGAAGAGTTTTCCGAAGACAAATTGATATGAAATAGTAAATTTTTTTAATTAACAAAAACACAACACAATAAAAATGCACTGGTAATTTTGGAAACTTTGGAAACAAAAATTACACGTTTGTGAACACAAATAACTAAAATGTCACTTTGTCCTTCAACTCATCATCAACTCGATCTTCTTCACAAGCTCGACAGTACCAAGAAGGTTGTGCAGATGTACAGCCAGTAACTGACGCTGATTTTGGTATCTTTGTGTTAATCTTTATCATGGAAGAAGTACCAGGAACATATACTACTCTTGACGATGGTACAGTAATCTGTGATGTGGAATTCGTAGCATTGTCACCAAACAGTTCTTTTGTTACCTCTTTAGCCCTGTAATTCAGAGACTTCTTGCGTGGAGCAGTTGCTGCAACCAATCAACCACGCTCACACGTGGTTGATAGATTGTCTATCTTATGTGGAGTTACAGCAATCGGATTGTTTTTTGAGAGCAAGGACAGTGGCAAATTCTCAGTATCTGTGCCTGAACCATCTGAATCTTCCACATTTGCAGTTGAAATCTCTTGTTCCCCCGATTTATCAGATAAGACAGCAATATTCTCACTGTTTGTAAGATTTGGAAGTTCTGACAACGCAGAGGTTGCAAACGTCTCTTCAGGAATAGCATCTGGGTTATATGGATATAACCCTGTAGCGCGAAACCCATTCGCGATATTGGTCATGTTCATACGTTTCGGCCATACTTGTGGGAGAATAACATTGAAGCTTGTCTTATTAAGGGTTTGTTCGGGATGCTGACTGACATATTTGATCAACTCTTGGTCCCAATGGGGCTCAAAAGAACGATCAACAGATTTATCCATGGGCGAGTTACAGTCCACGTGGTATTTGACGAAAGACAATATAAAGTAATGCCACATTTCGCAGCTTCCTCGACAAGAGTAAAGTCCAGGAGGCATTTCGCACATTCAAATATGAGGAGACATGGCTCCGATGTTCTGTATTTATGCAAATGATCAATAAACTCTATGAAACTTCCTGTCGCCATACTTCCTTTTGGCGTCATCTTCACCAAAGAGCCTGGAGGTAAATGATCTTGGAATTCTGGCTTTAGTCTCTTGCCTTTGAAGAATATCGTTAGCGGAATAGCTGATCCTATAGCATTTCCGCAGTCTACTACAGTCACACTTTCAGCATACTCATTCGCTATTTGATGGACTCTTTTCTCTCTTTGGTTGTCAGAACTTCCTGCTGATGGTGCAAAGACATGCGACAATTTTTTTCATCGCAGTTGTAAATTCTTTCAGGCTCTTTCATGCTAATTCAGGGTGCATTTGAAATATAGCCTAAACCATTTCCTCCCCCCGACGTTTTTGGCATCATTGAACGTGTTTGGAATTTTTTTAATTTTACAATATGAAAAAGCCTGTACGCGCAACATCTTTGAAATCATCGGCACTCTAAAATCAGCCAAACGTATTCTCTTCTTTGTTCTTCTTTGGATGTTGTATCTGACTGCAGCAGCTTATGTAGATAATATTCCCCTATCTACCATTTTAACAGCGTTTTCCATCTGTTGCGATGTCTATTGTGCCTTTTTTTACTTGTGGTAAAAGCTGGTGATCAGTTTTCCATGATGTTACTGAAAACAAGGATGTACTATTTTACTGGGATACTTTTTAAATAAAAAAATTTAAAATATTGCCCTAATAAGGCCTGTACCTGTGCCGCTATAAGGCCTATACATTTTTTATAGGCTTTATTAGGGCATGGCACAGTGGTAAACAAAACAAAAATTTTATAGAATACACCGATATAACAGCTTTTTCATTTATTCGAGGTGATGACTAAACGTATAATAATTTCATAGACAAAACACAGCACACCGTGTACTAATTTTATAAAAATAAGCGTGCGCACCTCGTCGTGGTTGTTTTTGACTGCAAGTTCCAACACGCTCGCGGGACGGGCCACTTGCTGTGCTTGTGTGCGTTATTTAATGTACACGCACGCTTTGTGAAATCGTGAGAACAGGAAATTTAAAAAAATAGGCCTTGTTAGGACATAGGCTTTATTTGGATCGCCCACCTTATAGGGTGGTCATTATTTTTAAGTGCTTACACTTTATTACACTTTATTCTTACGTTATTACTTGCACAATTTATTTCCATGCTCCTTCCATCACACAAAATGATAATTTAATGGTCACACGGGATCACGCAACAAAATAGTTCATTTGTGTTATATGTTATGTATTGACTTGAATTTTGTACCAAACTATGATTAAACTTTTTTCCGAATAATCCAGAAGATTTTTTTAATGATTTCATGAAAAAGTGAAAGATATTTAAAGTTTCTTTTACGAAGAAAAGTCACAGAAATTTTAATGCTAAAACATTGGAAAAAAATCCAACATGGGAAGAGAAGGGGAAGGGATATTTTAAGGGATAAACAGATATTTATTCAAGTCTGAAAAAATTATATTATATTTCTCGGAACTAAACGAATTTCGACTTATCCCTTTAAATGGAAATGATACATTGAAACAGGAAAAAAAGGAAATTTTCCATCAAGTGAAATATGAATATTTGGGTTCCGTACGATTTGAAAGAAGTTTGTTATGTTATCTGCTGTGTGAAGAAATGAAAAAAATAAATAAATAAGTAAATAAAAGAAAGCATGTACGATTTTTAGTTATAATTAAGTTTTTGTTTAATATTTTAGTTTGCAATCATATTTATATGAGTTAAATAAGTATATGGTTAAACAGTTAAAGAATATTTATATAAGTTAAAAGAAAATCATGCGAAATAAAATAGATCTAAGACTAGAATTAAAATTAAAGCCTTTGTAATTAGGTCTAGATATTTAGTAATATTTTTTAAATAATATGAGAATAAAAGTCTGAGCAAAAATAAGAAAAAAGTCTCAGTTTAAAAAAATGTCTCAGTAAAAAAGTCTCAAGAAAATTTCCCTGAAATTCTCGAAATGCTTGCCACACATTTTCAATCAATAGAACTTACTTCTTTGTTGTCATCAACTAGCTATAAGAAGGTGAAAATGTAAAAGTAAATGGACAAGAAAGAAAACTGAGAATTAAGGGAACGAAAATATGGAAGTAAGAAAAGTGAGTAAGGTATAAACTAAAATATAGAAGAGAGAAAATGTATGATAAAGTTTAATAAAAGCAATTCAAGAAATATAGAAGAAGAAAATATAAGAAAAATGAATAAAGAAAGAATACTGAATGGTAAGATAATGTAAATTAAGAAAAAAAGAAATTAAGAAAAAAAATTAAATTAAATTAAAAAATTAATTATTAATAATTAAATTAACAAAAAAAGAAAAGTGAAGGAAACAGGACATATATAAGGACAAGAAAAAGTAAAAGGAAGAAAAACGGACCCTTGTTGTAAGTACAACTGCAATAATTTTTATCGGTTTCGTGAACGTGAATGGTGTCTGTTGGTGTTTGACGGAATATCGACGTATTTTGACAGCACTAGAAGACGCTTGGATGAATCTAAATTTGTGCGGTGTAATTTGCACATCAAAGGACGAAACATTTCTCACATACAGAGTTATCTTTAACTTTGTTAAGTTATCCTTAACGTGAAAGAGGAGGCTCAGGTGAAGTCCCGAAATCGAGCTGAGATAAAAACTCGTATTGGAGGTATCAACGGTGGTCGGAATCCACAGAACAGGACTATTTCATGTAAATTGGCTATTTTTTTTATATACTTTATATTTGATTAAATTTGATCCGTTTTTAAAACAAATCATCACTGAAGACGAAAAGTAAATTGTGTAGAATTATGTCAATATAAAATGATCATGGTGCATTACAATTTCATTAAACTACATTCGAAGAAAACAATATTTCATATTTCATTGAACAAATCGGCAATTGTTTGGTTGTCAACCCAATGCATTCGGTGTTCGTTACACATGTGCCGTTCGCTAGCAGGGCATTGTATTTTTTATGAGTCAGCAAAGTCTGCACCTTTTTTTATTTGGCAGCAAAACTCTTCTATCGTTGCACTGGTTGTATGTTGATTTTTTGCCAAGAATTGTAACCGATTCGCAGCGATACCGATTAACAAACTTTTACAAACCACGTCATGATTGTATCGACGTTCTAAGAAAGGCTTCTTGGAACAAAACATAATTTTTCTAGGCATTCTTTTTATGCTAAGACTAGTTTTTGTTGAGGTAGGAGAATAAAAACTTACAGTTAAACAGTTTTCTTAATATTCAGTCATCATACTGGTACTACATTTTCAGGTTGTTTTTACTTTATTTTTTCTTCATTTCGCCTTCCAAAAACTTAAATATCATTGTTATTTTGAAGTAGATACCTCCACAGAAGAGCCTTAAAGGTATACAATACTAAACAATAGAGAGAGAGACTAAACTGGAAAGGAAATGGTGAATATATTGGTTTACACTATTGAAAGGTTTCGTGCCACGTCAAATTTTAAAGGTTTTCCATTCAGGCCGCGTGAGCTATATACGACCCATACTTTAAAGATTAAAAAGAAACTAAGGACTTACGTGTTTCGATACTACAAGGCCATAATTAATGGGAAAAAGATGTAAATTTTTATATGCCTTAGACATCAAAGCAATTAATACAATTTTTAAGGAATTATTTAAATAAACATAGGGATGATCGTTTACTCTACCAGACGAGTTACAAGCTTTAGTAAATAAGCTATTTTAAAAAATCCAAATGCATAAAAAGTGAACCATTTCATTCCAAATAAGTTTAATATTATTACTAACAAAACTATTTACAATTGCATATTGCGGTGAGCCTTCTTGAACAACGGAAAATATAAATGAGACTTATCGGGGCTAGTATGACAATACCTGTATGTTACAAGGTTTATGCTACAATTTTTTGCAAATTTTTGAGCATTACTTTCATAGCAAATTTTTCAGTGTTTTCTAACTGGATCAAATTTGCCCTCCCTTTCTCTCATTTCATGGCGAACTCTTTTTGGTACTATGGTCAAAGAATTGTTTCCTTTGCGGTACATTATTTGCATAGCTAACTGTTTTCTAAACTCAATGCTGATATTTTGTTGTTTGTTTGATTATTATTAAAGAAATTCTACTAGAAAGTTCTGTCCAACAATGCCATTGCAAGTTTCAATCTATATGCACATGTTGGTTTGAGTCATATATTGCTATCCCCCTTTATCACTGCATTGACACACATGTACACCCTTAAAAATGAAACAACGATGTCTCATATCTGTCTCATATTAAGTAAGACGCGATTGTAAAAACATGGGTACTGATAAAGTTCATTTACGCCACTGTATTTTATACGAATTCCAACAAGGAAGAAATGCTACAGAAGTATGTCGAAATGTAGTGTATATTTCTGGTGCAAATGCAGTTTGTGATTGAATGTTCTGAAGATTGTTTGAAAAATTCGAAGCAAATGATTTCGATAAGTCACGTTCAAGACAGCCATTTTTGATCGATGATGACGTTATCAAGCTTATGATAGAGCAAGATCCCTTTTTGACAACATCGGAGATTGTAGAGAAGCTGAGTTCAACTCGGCAAAACATTTCGAACCATATTCGGAAGCTAAGATTGGTCTATAAATATTCTACATTGGTGCCTCATCAGTCAAGCGAGAAAAATTGGAATGATCGAGTCGTTGATGAATATCTCTGGTTGCTCGTTACAAAAATTAGCCTTTCTTGGGCTGGATGATAACAGGTGATGAGGCCTGTCGCCTCCACTTCTGACCCGAGCTTGAACCTGAAGAAAAGAATGTTGTGTATATGGTGGGACATCAAAGGACCAATACATACGACCTTTTTAAATCTGATGCAAAGCTAAATTTGGAGCGATACTGTAAGCAAATGGATGATTTAAATAAAGCAACAAGAGAAAAGAGGAGAGCGATGTTCAATAGGTATCACGGTTTAGTGCATCATGATAATTCCTGATCAGCTGCAGTGCTAGGCTGTGAAACTCCGTCATATCCGCCATACTCGTCAGACCTCGCACCCTCCGATTATTATTTCGGTCTCCCTTTGCAGAATTTTTTACAGGAAAAAACTTCAAAACTCAAGCCGATATCAACCAAGCTCTAGTAAAATTCTTCGCCTCTGAAAATTGATAATTAAAAAAAATGGTATTCGCAAGTTGTCATGACGCTTGCATCGTCACTTGCTTGCTTGCATCGTCACTTGCTTGCTTGCATCGTGATCGAGAAAATAATCGTAAATTTCGCGATGCAAATTAGTGATTTAAAACGAGAGTATGGGTCCGAAAACGAATAACAAAAAATGTCACTTAGTACTCTTAGCTGCATTTGACAAGAGCAAACAGAACAACAACCCATAAAAATAAAATTGGATGCATAAAAAAGGAAAAAGAAATGTTTTCTTGTTCGCTCTGTCCATAGTTTTACGTGCAGTATATGCTATTTTCCGACTTTTATTCGTTCTAGCGAAGAATAGGCGATTCTAATTTAGTTCACCTAAGCGAAATTCCGACAAAATGTTTGCTGGGGAGCCTGAGCGGTTCACAAATGTTATTGTTCAATTGCTCTAGTACTGCCCCCATTGCCGTATCAGATGCGTCACATTTGATTGCAAATATAGCATTTTCGATAGGAGGTCGTAATAATGCTGCATTGGAGATTTGCTGTTTAGACTCCTCAAAAAATACTCCCTCTCGTGGATACCATGATATTACTCGTTTGTCCTTTTTCTTGGCAACGACGAAGAATTCATGACATGGTGGTTGAATAGAAGCTGCATTTCTCATCGATTTTCGGTAAAAATTGATTGCGCCTAAACAGCTTCTCAGCGCCATTATATTTGACGGCTTTTTAAAATTTAAAATTGTTTCTACTCGCTCGAGGAGAGGTCTGATGCATTGCTTCTCGATCAAGTAGCCCAAGTATTGTATGGTGGATTTACTAAACTAACATTTGTTCATGTTGATTGACACTCCGTATTGTAATAGTATGTTCGACACGAACTTCAAATGCTCACTGTGTTCATAAGCTGACTTTGAAACAATGAGTATGTGGGCGATATATGTCGGCGATATATACTACTCGATGGTTGATAGATTCGGTGGGCGATATATACTACTCGATGGTTGACAGATGCCTGGTTGAAGCATACAATCCAATTCGGCTTTTTAATCGAAAAATTTTTCCAGCGTCAAGCGTCCAGCATTTGCAACGACTGTTGATCCTTTCGTTAGAATATGGTACTAAATACCATGAGACGTAACCTTTTTGAAGTCGGAAGGAGCTTTTAGATCACCTAATCATGATAATGATAGATATCATGATAATTTATGGTTTCAATGATGATTGCTATTCTCGAACTGGATGCGTCTGTATATTTTGTGTTTGCAGCCTATTTCGTTTCACCATCCATTAATTTCCTGTGATGCAGATCGACTATCAGGCCAAAATGTGTAAGTGAATAGATTCCTATTATCGATTGCCGTACGTCTGCTACTGCATTTTTCCAAATAGAGGGTCTCCGCAACCCAAACTTAATGACATAATTTTGAATCCGTTTGTCTTGATCGGCATGTTATTTGCAGCATTTGCAGGACAGAAATGTCCACAAGGAATCGAGTTCCGCTTTTTTAGTCATGGATAAAAAGTCAGCGATTGTTGTGTGGGAGTTGGTCGACCACAACCGCCGGAATTCATGACGACGAACCTTGTTTCCCGCGTTGCTTTTTCTTTCGGTTTTCCACGGTTGATGGCAATTCCGACCTCACTCTCCGAAGCACTTATGGAGAAAACAGAATGGACTTACCAATCCCGGTTGTGAACGCTTCCTTCTCTCCATCTCCGATGTTGAACGTGACCACATACGAAGCTCCAAGCGATCAATGCGGTTCAATATTTGCATCAAAACATCACAGTTCGTATTTTCCTTTGGTGCAATACTTGATGATTGTTGAAACTCCATCATGAGATCCGCCATCTTTTCTATGTTGGACTCGCTGAAAATCGCTAAAACTACCGGGATATTCTTTGATAGTTGCTCCAAAAGAAGCGATCGCAGCGTAGCAGCATTCCGCAGATGCTGCAGGTAATGTGATGGTTTCCTTCCGTCCGGGTTTTGTCCTGTGAACAGGCGTATCAGCCTTGACTCGCTGGATTCCGCAAATGCAGTTAATACGCGGTTTTTAATGGCACCATATTTATTTTCTCGCATCCTGGCTACCGAGATGAGATGCGGCAATACCTCCCACTAGGCATATTGAATCACATGTTTGAATTTTGACTCTTCATGCATTATGTTGTATGTGTGGAAGGTAATCTTCCACTTCTTCAAATGCAAACTCTGGATCGAGTTTTAAAATGCTGGAAATTTTCACCTTCTTGACGCTGCCACGTACATGTTTGCGGATGACGAAGGTTTCGCTGTGTTCGGTGGTAACCCACTTGGAATTTTAGTTATTTTTGGGGTGTCTATAACATTATCGGACCCAGTAGCCATTTTCAAACGTTCTTTGGCGTTACTTCGCGAATTGGTAGTACCGGAATATAAACGTTTTGAATAACAAGGGGATTAACTTTCATATGGGGATCACGTCGACGTCACCACTGTGGGAATAAATTCGGTTTGTTTCCATAAAATAGAACACAATAACAACAATGAAAAATATTTATTAATGTCAGCATAATAACTTACCCGTATCCCATGGCGGCTAAAAGTAGAAGAAGAATTTTTTTGACAGATTGAACATAGACATTTTATATTGGAGTCGCTGTCGGTTTTTCTAGCGTGTTGTTTGGAGGCTGAATCGCTACAATGTTTCATTTAGTGATGCCATCTTTAGGTCTTACATATTTTCATACACCCAAATCAATTCGTTTTGACTTAGTTGAATTTACAGTGAGTTTCCATTTTTTTAAATATTGCTGTACCACTTTCAGAAACATGTTGTCTCCGGATAAATATTTTGATAGTAAGACCGGCAGAGTACAATAGTGTGTCATCAGCATACAGAATCAACTTTATACACATCACTCATTGGAAAATCTGATACATAGATTTCGAAGAAGATCGGACCTAAAACCGATCATTGCGGGAGATCTTGATAGTATTTTTAAAGTATCGGGTAAACGATTGTTGAGTTTCACAATAATCTTTCTGAGCAATGTCTTTTCAAGGGTATGCTGGGAATATGAATTGACTGACATTGCAAAGAAGACCTTTGATTCACATTGTATTGTAAGATTTTGAAAATTTAAATCAACGCCATCCCATATTTGGCAAAATCTGGCCATCCCAGAAGTGAAAATTCACTTCCTCTCGTACCCTTTCAAAAAAGTGACAGCGACTGTTCATGGCAAATACCAGTCTGTCAGTGCCACTTTTGCTGGAAATGTTGAATGAGCCTTACTGGATGCTGGTTAAAAATAAGCCTGACATACCCAATGATATGAAAGTTGCGTCAAAAGTGGCACCTAATGCATGACTTTCCATAGTACTGAGCGGAAGTTTGGAGCACCAATGGGTAATCCTCTGTCACAGTTTCAAGTGAGATTTTTTTCCCCTGGATCGAAGAAAAAATTGAATAAGAAGGCATAATGCCCAAATTTGGGTTCGATACGTCGACGATATTTTCGCCATAGTAAACGAAAAAGATATACACAATTTGCTTCCGAAATTAAACAACATCAACAAAAACATCAAGTGTACAATTGAGGGAGAAAGCAACAATGAACTATCTTTACTCTATTGAAAATTCATGAGGGAAATTTAGAAATAACTGAAATTCAGAATTGGACATATGCCGAAATAATATAAGCACTCAAAGGACCCTACTGAGGACATCAAATCATGCGTATTCACAAAAAATTGCATTTTTCCGATAATGGATACATAGGTTGAAATCAGTATACTTTAAAAACAAAGAGAATAACGAAGGGGAGTGGTCGTACACTCAGATCTTATAGGAGCCTTAAGCAGATTCTTTAAAGGGTTCAACATACAACTGATCACAAATAGTGTCCAGTTTTAACTAAAGAGTAGGTTCACAAACACAAAAGACAGCAACAAGAAAGAAGAGAAGTGCAGCATCTACAAAATCAAATGCAAACACTGTGATAAAGCATACATTGGACAAACAAGACGACATGAAGTCGACGTGATTTACGTGGGTGCCCGCCTCGAGAAGGCCCAACCTCACGGTCACTATGACAGGTTTGAAACAATGTGTCAACCACCACTCCTAAGATCTGAAACAAGTTTCAGTCCTAGGTCCCAATTTATCAAAAGCTTCCTGGATACCCGAACACAACTGGTGTGTGCTTCCTCTACTCTCCAGTCTTCGAAACCACAATCACCACGTTTCAGCCAGGATAGGCTTCTCACCGTTTGGGGGGCTGACAGTAATCTGTCATGGGCGTCCCCCCAACTCGTGGCTCAGATAACCTCTGATCAGGTTGCGCTTCTCTACCCCTCGAGAAAAACTCTCAGTTTTTGCTACAGGCGCACGGGATTGATTGCCTTTTCTCACACCTCGTGGGGTCGGTATTTCCCAAAGGCTGGAGTGAACAAACTGAAGCCTATACCATCAGCCCCAATGCGTCACCCGGAGTCCTATAAGTTCTATTGCAATTATTGTCCTATATACAATTCTATAGGGTTCGGGTTAACTACAGTCAAAACATGTATGCAATCAACATTTAATCAGCGTTTAACAACATTTAAACTTTAATCTTCAGCAGAGTGCTAGTCTCACATCCACCTCATCAACAAGTTGATGTGGCAATGTGAGCTTTTCCAACTGCTAATACAATGAACACCACTCGGTCTACATCGAACATACCTTCCAGTTCGTAACATTCAGTCAAAGTCATCTGTCATTCTTTCACGGTACACCACGATATCAGCTTAGTACATAACTTCACTTGAAATTCATCGACACACATCTTCATCTTCTTCTTCTTCATCAATATCATTTACTTCAATTAGCATTTAGATCATCATATTCTTCAATTCATTTCAATCAGCATATTCTACAATTCACAAGCACAACAGTTTACACAAAGTCCGTCAATCAGTTCACCACTTCAGTCATCCAATCATCATAACTTCAATGCATCGAGTACTCTCAGCAGATCTCTATCCATTGTTCTTCGGGAGCTGAACAATGGATAGGCTCTTTCCCACCTTGGAGACATCATAGGTACTCGTTTCCGCTGAGCATTCCCAATTTCAATCAAGTCTCCTCGATCGTCATGCCTCTATCATGAGTTCTTTGTCAGCAAGTAATCGGTCATCAGTACAACAGTTCGACTGTTCGGCATATCAGTGTAACAGCGTGTCGTCAGTTACTCCTAGGTCACCAAGTCACCAGCCAGGGTCTCAAATCTCCAATCCATCGACACGTCTTTCATCAAATCAACTTTTCAGCGATTTTTCAACAGTCTGCGGACATCATTAAGGTTCCACTAGCTTTCGCTCATTCACACAGAACGCAAGAGCCCAAATAGCCTGTAATGACGTCTTCGGTACTTACATCGCTTCATCCTTCTAATAATGCAAACTGCTTCAGATCCAAGCTCTTCATCTCAGGTACATCAGGCAGCAAGACGTGTACAACATTAACAGTTCGGCAGTCCGTCAGTTTCCAATTTTTAACAACTTCACAATCTCTCAACACTCATCAAAACAACGTTTTCTTCAGCGTCAAGTCCTCCTTTCAGTTTCCCTACTCGGCTTTCTATCAACTTCATCAGACAAACAACTTCACACCCTTCTTCCCTCTCCATTTTCACGGGCTTGGGACCGTCATGAGGTAGAATCGAGGTTCTAACTCCAAGGCTGGGTTAAACAAGACGACAGTTAAAATAAGATTTGAGAAGCACGCAAAGGAGGCACAATTAACAATAAGGCGAGGAAACGTGAGTAACGTCAAATCTTCAGTAGCGGAACACATTTGCGAAGGGTGCCAAATAGAATGGAACGATCTCACGGTATTAAAGAAAGTAAGAAACATGCGAAAACTTTACGTGTACTAATCATTGTGCATAATGAGGAAATGCATACTCTGGCCTCCTGAATATGGTGAAATAGCGCTTATGTTTGTTTACCTTTTTTTATTTATTTAAAAAAAAGTATCAAAAAATAATCAAAATAATTAGATAGATAGATTTGTACACAGGTAATAAAACCGCATTGTAATTAGACCTTAAGTAAGAATAAGTAAATGAAAGATAAGTACGCAGACTTTAAAATCGAACGACAACTACCTTTAGAAATTAGACCTTAGGTGATGAGGACTTTGTGTAAACTTAGTATAAATATCCCTATATAGGCCTTTTAATATCAGAAAATAATTAACACCGAAGAAGGGATCAACTTACTCCCGAAATATATATTTGTCAAAATTAAAAACATAGCATTTTGGAAAGGAAAATCCAAAAATAAAACCTAACTCACGTTTGTGTGTTACATTCCAAAAAACACAAAATAGATGCCAATTTTGGTCAAAAAATTAGTCAGCGATTGTATTATATTACAATGAAAGGAAACGAGGTACAGGGTTTTTCATAAGCTATCTCATATGTACACAAATACCGGAGCCAAAAATCGTTCGCTTATGCGTTTTTCTTTTTTCATGGTCAATCAAGCGCAAGAAAATGCAAGTATTTTGTATTTATGTATAAACATTCAAGCTAACAGTCGCAAGAATTGCCTGCTACGACTGCTATAAAGCAGCTTGTAATGCATTTGGTTAATCCGTACCTACAAGAGAAGTTGAAAAATCCAACCTGGCGCATTGAAAAACGTGGGAGCATAGAAGTGATTCTAGATGAGAATTACAGCAAATTCGAAAGGTAGTCCTCAATTTGCAAATAGAGAGCGAGATAATCAGTTTGCCCTTACAAGAAAGATATCGCTTTTATATGTGCAAAGACTGGGCTAGAGATTCGTTAAATTATAATTTTATAAAATAGAATATTTAATTGAAATATTTAATAAACACATCTATTTTCCACTTTTTGTAAAAATCGCAGAATTTTGTTGATCGAAAAAACTCATTCCATCGCCTTGCGAAAGAATTACGTTCTTTTGAATGATTCCTATTTATTTAAATATACCTTCCTATTTATTTAAATATACCTAATTGCTATTCAGGAAGCTAATTATAAATTTTTATATTATAATTTAAATTTTTCTCTTCGATGCGCTGTAAAATTGCCTGTTACTCGACGCTTGCCTAGTAGAAACGAGAGAAACCTGAAGATGAAACTTCAGGCAGAAACAACAGGATGCTCTGGAAATTTTGGTTAATTTTGAATGAATGACAGAAACTTCAGGCAGAAACAACAGGATGCTCTGGAAATTTTGGTTAATTTTGAATGAATGACAGAAACTTCAGGCAGAAACAACAGGATGCTCTGGAAATTTTGGTTAATTTTGAATGAATGATCCTGTATGAGTATAACAGGAAAAGATCAATGTATAAAGTCTTTTTCGAAGTCGGTGACGCTCTAACTCAAAATCTATTCATCTGATCCTAAACTTATCATGCAAATTTATTCTGTACCTAAATCACGAGAGTAAACACTGCGAGATTTTTTTTAACGATTATAATTAGTTTTATGAAAACGTATTTGTCGATTAATTTAGTAAAAAAATTAAAAAATTCCTCCATTTTTACTCAGACTTGATACCAAAAATTAAAAAATCGTTACAAAAATATATCTCGATGTAGTTACATTGGCGAATTAATAAACTAACTAAATATTGTTGCTTTTTGTCACTGATTATCGAGTGATAAGTTATGCTGTACACCGCAAAATCAGTTTTTTAAGGTATCGACGAAAATTGACTGTCAGTGGGTCAATAATTAATTTTTTGGACGAAAATTTCAGAGAATATAATGTGTCTATCCCGTGTTTAGCACTTCCAAACTACCCTTCATTTTTTGATTTTCCATTCCAAAATGCTATGTTCTGTTTTTTTTGACAGACTTATACTTCGGGAGTGAGTTGCTCCCTTCGTCAGTGTCAATTGTTTTCTGGAGAATAGTATTCAGTAACTATATAATTCTGTAGGTTGTCAGGAATAAATTTATAATTACAGTATCCTGAAAAAAATTTCTTAAAAATTTGTTTAAAATATGTAAAATTAACTTATAACACTTATACCTCTTAACTTATAACATGAAATTAAACGTAATTACCAAAGAAAATTACTGAAGCTATGAAAATGATGCTATGACAAAAAGTGTTAGATTTTCTGAAAAATATTTTAAAATGATATGTCTTAATTAGTGGGAATAACTATGACCTGCAGTTTCCTTCACCTTAGTTTATAAGCTTTTTCTTCTCCCGGCTTATTGCGAGGTTTTCCATGACATCTTATTGATGAGTAACTCTAGTTTCCTTTATGATCGTTGCAGCCCCCATTGTTGTCTCGTGTGCATTTATGCTGATATGTTCTGCTACGGCCGACTTCAAGTTTAAAGAACTTCCTTTCTTTCTTGCAGTTGATGCTTCGTTTAGACACTCCTGGATTCTCGTGTCAATGAGTCTCCTCGTTTGTCCTACTTCTTCGCTAGTAGAGCATTCGATGCATAAATGACAGAATTTACTTGTGTTTCACGTTTGCCCCTCATTAATCCGAGAATATTTTGCAGCTGGTTCTTGCTACTTAATTCGGTCAGTTGCACAGAATGATGCCGATTGATTTCCTTTTTTTATCCAGTTTAAAGGTTTTTGATACCTTTAAAGGTGAGTATCGGCATTTGCTGACATTGATCGCTCCTATCGCTGTCTGTTTTTTGGGCCTACTGTTCCATTCTCTTATTTGTCGTATGCTTGAATTCATTTAATCGGACTGTTTCGATGCTATTCTTTTTCTTTAGCTGCTGCTGCTGAATTGGTATTGATGAAACATGGACTCTCTGCGTGAGAGTCACTTACTTCACTTACTTACTGACTTTCACTTCATGCATTGTGAACATTATGTGCTGATGGGCTTGATTCAGGTCGGCAAGTACCTTCTCCAACTCACTCTTCCTCACGTATACAAAAATATCATCCACATTTCTAACTTAGCATCTCGGTAATAGGTTTTTGTCCTGTAATCCCTCTTCTAATGGTGTCATGAATACGTTGCCGAAGAATTTCAAAAGAGAATTTCCCACCGCTACTCCTCCGTGGGTCTTGTAAAATTTCCACCTAAAGGTGAAACAATTTTCCCTAATACAAATCTTTGCGAGCTGTATGTACTGTCTTGTTTTTAACTCCCAAGGTGGTGATCCTTCTTTTTGGTGCAAGATCCACGCTTAGGAACACAGATTTCAAATCGAAGGAGATCATAATTTCGTCTAGTGCTCGTATACCAAAGTCTAGTAGCTTCTCGGAGAACTCCTTGAAAGAATTGCTGCTCATTGGTTGCATTGCCTTGAACTCGTTCACAACCACGTAGCCAGTTTTTTCACGGCTGATATTATGCATTCACGGCTGATATTATTTCACTCATTTTGTTTCCTTTTTTAAAAAATTGTTGTTACACACCTTATGCTTGGTAATGTGGGGCTGCTTACTCTCACATGAGTTAACTCTCCAATCACCGACTAATAAGTTTTTATGGTTCTTTCGAATCTTTTAATGGATTCTCTCAATGGGTTCTGACGCAGCACGAAGATTACTACTGCTTAGCTGTTGTATTGCTGGGTCATTATACTGGCTTTTGTCCCTCACTATCACTGTATTTCCTGTATCCGCTTTGATGGAGTAAGGTGCTTTTTGCTCCAACCCAGTAACTATGCTCCCCTCTTTGCCGTGTGTTATACCTCTTCCCATCCTCTTATTGCTTCACCTGTAATATCCTTTGCGATCATTTTCTGTGCATTTGTTAGTCTACATATCGCTGCTTCCGTTTCTACGATAAAGTCTTCTGTAGAAATTTCGGAAGGTTTTATGGCGTATCTCAATCCCGTATTGGGTAATCGCATAACCATCGCATTCATTGAAAAATACACTAGTTTGTAGACCACTAGTCAAGGAATCTATTTCTACCACTTCGATGATTGGTTGGGCCGGTTCCTGCAATCTTGCCTGCAATTTTGCCAATTTTTAAAGGTGTGTTTCTCCTTTTTTTTCAGTAGAACCAGATCCTTTTCGCAAGTCTTCAGAGTGGCATCGTTCAATTTTTTGTTTTTTAAATTTAATACACTGCACAAATATGTAAATTTCGTTCATTTTGAATATCGTTTCGGAGAAGACAAAGCAATTACGGTCGAAAATGGATTTCGAAAATAAAAAAATCATAAAATTAAAAGGAGGCATTTTATCTCCTTGCTAAGATTGAGCATTTCGTGAAATTAAACTATTACAAATATGATAGATAAAAGTTGATGCAGGGTCAAATGGTCCCAGAGTAACCTCCTTCATCGCAAAAATAGATGTGGTCTATGAGTGTTAATATACTAATAAATTTTTAACAGAGTTATTGAGCATTTTTGCAAAATATTCAATGAAAATTTCCTCACTACGTTTTCAAAGCATTACAGTTTAACAATTTGTTATAAAATTCATGACGACCAGTTTTTAGGACTAGATCGGTATCCTTGTGTTTAATAAGAAGATGTCTCTATCAATAACACTTAAAAGATGGATGAAGGAACAAGAAAATTGCCAAATGCGTGTTTGACATAAAAATCTGTACACCAAACTATTTCGTCACCTATCCTTCTGTCTAGACCTAATTCCTGCGGTTCTTTTAATTTCCAAAGGTTAAGTAATAGCTGCGTAGCAAAAACATGGCCGATGAAGATGAATTCAAATTGGCATTTTGGTCCGCTATTACAAACATGCTAATAATTTCTCCGAAATATTTGCAAACAACAAGGCAAGTATGAAAAGTATAATAAAAATATATTTCAAAGGACAATTAGTTTAGTATTTAATATAAACACTCTTTGATATTAGCGCATGAGGTTTCAAATCAATTTGAGCTGGATTGATCAAAAATGCTAACTATTTCGAATTTGTAAACAATCTGCATATACCCGTCCTGTGTCTAAGATCTCTCCGTAAGATTCATGTTTCCTCCTGGAATTGAACACAACAATTCATATCGTAAGAGTTGTGAGAATCAATAAAGCTGGGGTGTAAGCTATACTGGAATTTTACTGAGAATAAGATCTTGATGATGTGGAAGTAAGTGAATGTAATAACAAACGACTTATGAAAATTAACATATAAGTATTTTTGCGAGGTGCTAGAAAATTATGGAATTAGTGGAAAATTTCAAGCTTGCATCAAACACCGAAAATCACCAAACCCCAAAATGATGAGCAAAACTAGAAACTTGAATATTCTTATTCAATTTTTTGCTTGAGTTACTTTTCAAATACTTGGATGTCATCAAATGCAACAGCTCAGTGAAACAACAAGCTTTCCGCAAAATTGTGAAACAGCAATTCAGACAATGCCGGTATACGCGGCCTTCCACGAGAAATATATTAGTCCTTAAAAAACCAAGCTTATAACCTATGCAATCAAATGGAGTTTAGCTTCAAAAATGAATACATTAAAATCAAGCATGCAAGACTAATATTCAAAACGCATGGATACGGTATCCTCTTTTCAAAAGTGCAAGTAATCCTCTTTCTATGTTTTTATCAGCAATAATCTTAAAGGCATGATTTGACACGATTAACTCCGTATATCAAATCGTTTCTTTATAAGAGATTTACGTAAATCCTTGTGAGAAAAACAATGACTCCCTATCACAACACTTTATGATTAATGCATATGCACGTTTCGGGAGCCACTATGTTAGTGATTTTGCTCCTCAGGAGGCGTTGACTATCGGCCACATTTATGATCTCCAAACTTTCCCATGTATTAACCTTTCAGAATCTTGTAGTCTGCTTCAATACTTCTACGTTGTCCTATTCGATATTATGTCCTTGCTCGCTGATATTAGCCGCAATCTATGACTGCATTGCGGAATTCTCCTTTTTGTTTTTTAAGCTTCTCTTATATGCTCCTTGAATTTCGTCTTTAATAATTCCTAGGCACTCTACCCAATATATGCTACTTTTATTGTCCTTTTTCAGTGTATCCTTGCTCCTTCTTAGTTGAATTTGAGAGGAAGGAGTTATAGTTAGTTCCAACAACTTCTATTGAACATAATTTTTCAAAAAGAACTAAAACTGGTTTCGAACACACGTCCCTGCCGCTTCTCGTCAGGTGCCAACTCACAGGCTGGGACGCATCGATTGGCACAGTTAAGTCTAATACTATCTAATATCATAATATATAAGTCTAATATCTCCTACTCCCATACATCCAAATCACCACCTAAACTACCCACTGTGCATCCCATATTTGTATAAACTAAACGTAACTTATTTTAAACTTTCAAATAACACATACAGTCTGTTTGACAAGAGCGTGTACGGCAAAGCTCTGGAATGAATTGGGATAAAAAGTAGAAAAAAAATACACTCATTATACATGATATAGACAATGATGCTTTATTATTAATAACTTGTCCAGTCACCTCCATTATCAATAATTGACTGGAGTCTTCGAGGCATACTATCTACTAATTTTATTGCATAATCCAGGTACAAAGACCTCCAAATAAGTTTAATTTCACGAACTAATCGTTTTAAAGTCCAGATCTGCTTTTCTCGAAGCTTCAACTTCATGAGTCCCCAAACATTTTCTATTGGATTTGCATCCAGCGACTGTGATAGCCAATCTAGTACTTCAACGTCATTTTCTCGTTTCCACACTGTACAAAGATGACTCCGATGTTTCGGTTCATTGTCTTCTTGCAGTAGCCAATATATGTTTTTCCTTCTAAACCACTTTTGAGCAGATGGTAATAAAGCCCTTTGATATATTTTGACCATTTTAGCTGCATTTAAATTACCTGTAAATATGTGCAAGGTACCAAATCCCTGTTTTGAAAAACAACCCCAAACGTGCACCTTAACCGGATGTTTGACGGTCCGCTGGATGAATTTATTGGCGTGGGTACACCAGGTATGAGTGACAGAAGAACGTGCTCAAAAAGAAGCTTCGTCCGAAAAAATTACATTGTCCCAATCCCGGTCCAAATTTCCCTGCGCCCAAGTGAGTCTCTTTTTAACATGATTTTCCGACAGTAGCGGTTTCTTTATTATGCTACGAAATTTTACATCATGAGTCAGTAAACGTCTTCTTATAGTATCACATGACACATTAAGGCCCTTTTTAAGCAAAACCGCTTGGCCACCACGTAACGATAGGCGAGAATTCTTCTCGAATACCCGTAAAATCATTTTGTCCTCCTTTTTCGTTGTTTTTTGCGTAGAGCCACGATTAGGCAGATCGTCGACATTTTTTACTTCAGAATAGCGTTTCACCCACTTACTAACAAATGTCTTTGACTTTTTCATGTATTTTGCAGCGGCTGCGTATGACATTTTGGGTCCTTTTGGATGCAAGCACAAGAATACTGCTTCATAACGTGATGCGTACGTAACGCTCATGACGAAATGCGTCCTTCTCTGACAAAGATCGAACGTCAACTGAGACTCTATACACAAAGCATCTGAAAGGAAGGGGCTAGCAACATGCCCAATTCTCAACCAAGCTTCTAGCGGTACCTAAAAAAAAGTTTTGCCGTACACGCTCTTGTCAAACAGACTGTACTTATCTCTTTAATGCCTCTTTACCCTAACAATCCAAATTGTAACCACATGTCCCATAATTCATCGTCCAAAAGAAATGCCGAATATGCACAAGTGCATGATAATAGAGATTGAACGCTTGAATTCATATTCTTTGGTTTGTCATATAAACAAAAATTGTAATATGGTTCCCATTTCATTTTTTATTATGAAATACTTTCCTTATCAAGATTGTTTTGATATTGTATTGCTTCATAAACGTTTTTGAAGAATCAACTTGTGATTCTTGAAGACTCTTTTAAGTTAGTTCAATTTTGTAACTCAGAGTGGTAAAATGGGAATAAATACGTTTTAATAGTAGGCGTGTTTCTTGTTCTTTGGTCATTCAAGTCCTCCTAACATCACTGGCGCAGTCGGAAGTCCTCCTAACATTACTGCATTACCAGCTAGGTTGATGCCGACTGGTTATTATTTTTAGGTGTTATGATTGTTACTCTCAGCTTAAACTTGTCCTATTTTCCAAATTGCCTTTGGTAAGCTTTATCAATTCTAGAAGTTTCAAAACTTTAAATCACTTATAAGTTCTAAGTGAAAATGAATAAATTGATCTACCAAAAAACTTATAGAATAGTTTTTGAGCCTAGGAAACTTAGTTGACATTGGAAGGCTCACACATGATGAAAAATCAAACGCGTTGAATAGAAAAGGATGGCTTAATACTTGAAAGGAAAGCTTAGCAGCCGAGTACCCTGGGTAGACCATGTGTGCAACAAATCAGTAGCAGTAAAGAAACTAAACCCGAAAATTATCCTCTCTTGAAGAAGTTTTATTTGATTTTGTCTCAATTATTTTTGAATTTAATAAGAAAATAAAAAGGTGACCTCTTTGTATGAAAAAATACCATCTTTGCAAACTAAACGATATGGTTTTTAGCCTCGGATGAACGATGAATAGCTTGCGTCGATTCAAAATTTACTAGGACCACCAGGACAACTAATGTTTTTCCAAAACTCATTTTTTTGGATTTGAAATGTGGATTCCTAGACAGCCTATTAATGTTTTTTTGAAAATGCTAAACATGTAGACTCGTTGCCAAATGTATTAAACAAAAAATGTTTGAATGAAAACAAAATGAGTCTAAGCAATAATCTGGCACAATATTTACGCTTTTCAGTCTCTCTAGCAGATGAATAAATTCCATCTTTAACGGCATTGAATATTCTTATCCAATATGTGTATTTGCGTATATAGTTAAGAAATCGCGACTGTATATCGAAACATTTCAACTAGATATTTCTTCATAAAATCAATGGAAACCATCCGATGACATTTCAGATATCGATGATTGACAGGCACTTAGCCAAACATTATTTGGTCTGTAGTGAGCTGATTCGCGAATGAATCACGATTCACGCTAATAGAGAAGTAACAACCCTACAAGGACCGCTCCATTAACCTTTACATAATCGTTCCACTTAATCGGAAGACATTTTCATTTCAATAGTGGATTTTCCTCTATTTCTTGCCAGGGATGATTTGCCATTTGCAACTAAATGTAGCGATGATGAGCCGGAATAAGTATGTTTGTATGTGAAATTTGAAGAAATCTGGAAAAATTATATTTCCTGTGTTAAAAAACTTATGTTCGGATTTATGGAAGTAACAAGAAATAAATAATGATAGCGAAGTTTTACCAAAACAGAAAAAAAATCTTTGGGAAGTTAGAGACATTATTTGTTTATCTCTGAATTGGAATACGAAAATATTAGTTGAACTTAAAAATAACCAAATTTCTCTAATATTCGCTTTAGAAGGATTTCATTATTAGCGATGGTTAATTTTAAGAGGATTGAATATAGTTTACTTTACAACATCACAAGTACATTACAATGAAAGAATCACATCGAGATTCCGGAAGAGCAACTTACTATAATCCCATAATTAACGAGACTTTCATTGGTTAATTGTAGTTTAAGTTCTTTGACTGTATTCCAACAAACTTGTTTTGAGCCAAAACAAGTTTGTTTTTTAGATTTCAAAAACAACTGATTTTGAATAGATAATTGCATAAACTGACTTTTTGCCATCATTTCTTCCTTGGTCTTTATTGGAGGATATAGGATATTGGTTTCCCCTCTTTTTTCAATCTTTATCATATTGACGTTCATTTGATTTGTGACTCTCAGAATCCCGATTCCCTATATAGGGTGTTTTTTGAATGTTCAGTGAAGACCAGCAGCATTTCGTACCATTTTTTTCGGTAGTGATTGCCAATAATCATCACTCGTGTTCACCATTGCCAGTGAGTTAGATTTGCGGTTAGGTATTCAGGTAATGGGAAATATAATTTTCCTATAGTTATCGAATGACTAGAGAACAACAGACAACCCGTCCCGGTCTCTAATCGAATGCACCTGCGCGCTTATTTCATCGCTTCAACTGCACGTATCTTATGCGTTTCCTAAGTGTGATAGTATCTGATAAAAGGTAAAATATTTTCGTGACTACTGACTTCTTTTAAAATATTGTTATAGATATGGATCAAGGAGATAAGAATGCATATTGTTAGAGTATTATGCTGTATTTTTTTTTTGATTGGATATTGTTATTTGACGTTTGAAAATATAGTTTAAAATTCTTAAAATTTCCAACCCAATTGTATTAAATCATACTGCAAAAATATTACTGACGTATCTGAAGGATGTTCTACCTGATCTAAAACCAGATGAATCTGACTCATTAGAGCAGTTTTGCAAGTGGGGCTGTGATGGATCACAGCAGACACAATTCAAACGAAAGATGGAAAGTGACCCTACAGATAGTACCATTTTTTAAAGTAGCAAAATCCAACCATATCCTCACCGCGATATTGTCGTCCTATTAGAATCAGATACGTTAAAAAATGTTTAGAATAACCCAAGAAGAAATTGAGTATGTGGAATATGTCATCAACGCCCTACAAAAAACAACATTTTTACTAGAGAGAAAGTCAAATTCTGTAAAACATACTATGATGCTTACAATGGTAGACGCAAAAGTATGTAATGCTGCCACACAGATTATGTCAGTAATGATTTGCTACATTTGTGGAGCACCATCGAAAGAACTCAACGATGCAACTATCAAAAGAGATGTTGATGCAGACGCACTTTTATTTTTTTCCAATTCTGACTTGGCTGTAAATATAATTGGAGTTCATTACAATTTCATGTACCGACTCAAAGTCATCCTTGAAGTCATCACAAAGTGAAGTTGTCACATCCTTGAAGTGGTATCAAAGTCCATTTGGAAAAGTTTGCAGATTATTGCATAGACACTGCGAAACTTATATAAGTTTGTATCCGTGGCATCCTATGACAACTACGATGCACAAGATCTTTGTGCATGATGTTACTGTCATAGACAAGGCATTGTTGCCAATTGGATTGCTTTCGGAAGAAGCCGCTGAGGCACGGAATAAACATTTCCGTCTATACAGGCAGAATTTCGCGAAAAAAATTTTAAGGGTCAAGTGTAACACTGATATTATAAATAGATTATTACTCTTTTCTGACCTACTGATTACTGGAATGTGACCAACCCCCAAAAAAGAACGTTGCCATTCACGAAAGAAGCAATTACTTTGATGATTTCTGCTGTACCTGACTCTGAAAGAGACTCATATCCTGATTCGGAGGACGTTTCTGGAGGCACTGAAAGTGATGAGGATGATGTAGAAACATGAGGCTCATCATCATTATAGTTACATAAATTTTGTAACATTTTATTTAAGAAAATAATGAATATCAAAGTTATAAATTACTAAAGTATATTTAAATTATATTTTTGTCAAATATTTTAAGTCATTATTCATTAAAACGGAAAATATGGCTTATAGTTAACCAGAGCAAGTCCCTGGCGTAAAAAACTAAATAAATAATTTCGACCGGCTAGATCAGCAAAATACCCCTTTGTGCAAAGTCACAAATACACAGACGTACAACCTAGTTTTTTGAATTTACTAGGCCTCACAGCTGTTCTTAGCCATCTTCAGCAGCATACATGCTTGACATCATAATTTTTCTCAGTAGCCTGAAGACCAACCTGGACGTTTTGAAAAAGATATTAGTCGAGCGGTGACCGCGTTTATAGCTAAACGAGCACATAAGTAAAAGTAGTAAATATAACTTATCCTAACAATAAGCGTCGAAATTTCGCACCATATCTTCGTATGAGTTTTTGTTACTCGATTGCGATTTTTTGTCTTTATATACATATTTTCTTATGTTTTTATGCTCATGGTTCTTGTATCTTTTTGTCTTTGCTTCACAGCCATTAGAAACATGGATTCAAAGCACTAACGAATTTTATGAATTTTTGAGGAATCTATAACGCGGGTGTGGATAAAAAGGATCAAGTATGTGTTTGTAGCCAGGAAAGCGATGCAGAAAAATGTAACATGTTGGAACTTAAAGTTTTTGTTGGCATGGTATGGTCGAAGACAGAGTTAGATGGACCCATGGACGTCTGGTCCCAAAGCAGCAAAGCAATCAGATGCAAAGCAGCCTGTTCTTTGATGAGGAGGCTTATTATAATCAAAGGAGGCCATTGACTACTTAAAATCAATCAGAGAACTCTTCAACAAATGTTTTGAAATTTCTGAAACTGTGCACATCCCCAAGAATTGTCTTACTTTTGATGAAATGCGAATAACTTTTCGAGGCCGGTGCCTATTTCGCCTATATATACCCGCAGAAACTGCAAAGTATGGCGTCAAGATAAAAGACTGGTGGATTCTAAAATCACTGAATTTTGAATATTGAAAATGTCGGCATACAAATCCATCGGTCATTGTGCTACCCATTTCAAAATCAAATCAGTAAAATATTCTGGTTATAATTGGTTTGCCAGTTACAAAAAAGTCCAGTATCTGGTCAAAGAAGAAAGGCTAACTTCAGTGGGATTCACTATAACTCATAACCATGAAGTCTTTTCGTCTCGATTTGGTTTTCAAGAAGATATTTCTCTTAAGCCTCATATTCCTGAGATAAATAAAGTAGTTTTGCTAATGTCAATATTGACGATTCTAATGAAGTAACACGAAAAACAGAAATTAGCAGCAACTCAGCCAAATGTCTCTAAAGTTAGTGCTATATATGACATGAGCCATAATACGTAGATATGGTCTTATAGTATACCGGATAAACAACAATAAGCTAATGGAAAAAATGGCGTCGTTTTTTGAAAAGATTATTTCTTGTGCTGGTAAACGATCATTTTAAAAACCGTCGGAGTTTGAATCGTTTGCCACGAGAAATGCGTTAGGGAATCAGAGTGTACAGGTGTTTCAGCTGAAATACCTCATTCCTTGATGGATGCTAAGAGATCTTAAAAGATCCCTTATATTTGTCCTGAGCATATCATATCTTTCTGTAGAGGTTGTGTATACAGTTTCGTCAAACTTTTCAAAGATAGTAGGTTAGTTAGCTAGATTCGTATAACTTGAGATACTCATGAAAGAGAGCGTGGAAATTAAACAAGAGTAGACGAGAGCGAGAAAGGGCTTGTTTTGTAGATTTAAATCAATTTTTATGCGGGCATTGCAATGTCATTATCTATAAATTTTGACAGTGTTTTCGGGTATTTACCGTATGCTTGTTTCACATACCTCTTCAATCTGGTTTATTTTCACTGGTTTATTTATTTTCAAATGAAATTGATGTAAAAAGGTCTGAGCGACATCTTAATGGACTGAGAATTAGTTCAAAATTTCATCCCAGTCTTATTGTGACGGTCACACCAAGATTAATACCGGCTTTAACCTATTTGTTAAAGATCATTCAGATGGGATTAGGCGATTGTACGATGATTTTGTCATTCAATAAATAATCATTAAATACTTTCTTTCTGTAACTTGCTTTGGCACCGTCTCGGAGTTGCGTACAATAAAAAAAATTTATAAGATCACTGAAGTGATCATGAAGAAAATCGAGTATGGTATTGTTGCGATTCACGCTGGTTGGGTCAGAGAGCAGATGCGGAGGTTTTTCATTGAAATAGAATCATCACGCTCAAGTATCTCCGTAGCCTAGTAGATCAGAGGTGGAATGTGGATCCCAGGGTGCAGGGTTCAAATCCAGTACTGGTGTTAACTTTTTTACTGTTTATAGTTAATGCAAACATCCTCATAGTGATAAATATTCGTATGTAAAATCAAATGCATTTTACTATGAGGATGATTGCTTTGACCCAAAGGGTGAATGGTTAACATCCGCGGGTCGAAGAGCTCTGTTACCGTCAACGGAATTTGGCGATAGCGGAGCTTACGGTGGAGTTTTTTTTTGGGATTGATGGTGGGTGGTCGAGAGTGCTGAGGTGGAGAAAAAGATTGAAAAGAGGTGTGGATGAAAGGTGTCGTGAACTTGGGGTTTTTTTCGGACGAAATTTGAAAAAAGTCGTTGGTTTTTTTTTTTGAAGAGCTAGTTTTGCGACCAGGACGAAAAATTTACCGGAAATCTGAGCACGGATTCGAGTATTCAAATTTGGATTGTGTGATAAAGAAATTTGGAGTTCGGCAGTTTTTGGTGGAAGCGTTGAGATTGAGTGGTTGATTGGACGGAGATTGAGAAAATTTTTGAAAACCAAATGTGTCGACGGGATCAAAATTACCGGAAATCTTATCACGGTTTGGATTATTCGAAATGAATTGTGTGGTAAGGAGTTTATGAGTCGACGTTGGTCCAAAGAAGATGTGAGACGACAAACGATGTATTGGAACACAGTTTAACGGAGAGTTGACGTTTTTTTTTGTTCGGGATAGATAGTTTTAGAAAAGTTCTAATTGTTTAAAATTGGTCATCAACTTTTACGTGACAGTGGAATTGGCCCCGTGTAATTAGATGATACACCGTGTTGCGAAATAAAAAGAAAAGTAAATAGTGGGGGCTACGTTGCGAGTATAAGCTTGCCGGAAAATCGGAAAAACTCAGCATATTTGCAGGCGAAGTGCTCTAGCCAGTCATTAGTGGAAGAGACTCGCGATAGTTTGCGTGCCGTGCACGAGTTATTCCCGTTTGCACAGTGGCAGCGTTCTATCGATTGGTTGAAATTGTCGACTTTCTCATTTTTCTGTACGAATTCACTGCGCCCGGAGGGGACCGAGATTTTATATGACTTTTGACGGAATCAGCGGAACGCCCGTACTCCACCGGAAAGAAGGAAGTTAGCTAACCAGTTATTTGCAACAAAACAAAGCACCGTATTGTAGAATAAAATTAATTGTGGAAAAAAAGTAAACTTTCGAAAAATCAAAATCACTGATGGACGTTTAAGAAAAAAAAAAGGAGTGCAAGTTTAGTATATGAGTGTATGTAAACCGTACCCGATCGGGTTTGGTGGTGGTTTTTTTATTGGTATAGGATTTTTTTTGAATTTTTCTTTATTTTGTTCTTTCTTATTTTTTTTTTATAGATTTAAATTTAAAAATTCTATTTAAGTTTCCTTTTTTTCATTATATTTTTTTTCTCTTCTTTTTTCTTTTTTTGTTTGTTATTTTAATAAATATGAAGTAAAGTAAATAATTTTTCATTTCTCCAAGCAATCTCTCCTTCGTCCTTATCCCTTATTCCCCCTCCAATTGGTAATGTTGTGTTTTTGAATTAGGTGGCCCAGCACGGGCAGTGATCTTCCCCGAACGACCCCGACCAGCTGAGCCTAGCCGGCCTCAGTATGCCACCTGGGGGAACATGAGGTCACTGCCATATAAATGTCTGCGACCGCGGCAGTGTGATCGCAACAGTATCCTCTCAACTAAAGTCTTGTATCAAAGCTCCGATTCCAAGTGTAAAATCTATGTAGTAAAAATTAATTAGGAAGCAAGTAATGGAGCCTAGCTTAATCATTAAAATCTTTAATATTGTTAAGGATCTATCCCGCATTCCAAATCATGACTTCAACATTTTCGATCTTTCATTGCTTACTAAAATTACTAAATTAGCCTTTCATGCTAATTTGAGGGTTCCTCATTGTCTTTCATCCTTTTTGTTATTAGATAGCCATTGCTAGGCTACATGTAATTAAGTCATTGAACCTCATTATATTGCAGAATTCTGTTGTGGATTATTTCATACAATTCATATTTCAATCTGATTCAGTATTGATCTTAATTACCTTAGGATTTGTAGTTTCGGCGGGGATGGTTGTGCAAGTTGTTGTTGATGACATTTACGCAGGCTTTTAGACTAGATTTCTAGAGCATCGTGCCCCTGTTGTCAAGAAACTTTCTAACGCCTTTCCCATACCATATAAGGCAAAAAAGAGAAAGTCTGTGCTCCTGATTGAGTACGATACTCACTTGGAAAGCTTCTGTAAGCTTGTGGTAAATTGTAACTTGCAAAATTCTTCAATTCTTTAAGTCAAGAAAATTTCAATAAGATTCCAAGTTTGAACAAAACTGGGCACAAAAAATTTCACTTTGTATCCTTGTTAGAAATCAACTAATATTTCAGGGATGTCTTTGTTGTACTCCTCGCATTGTTTCCAATACCATCTTGGCAGTAAAAAGTTGGTTAATTGTTGATAGCCTAGTTCTGGATTATTATTGGTAGTTATCAAACGTCATGTCCCCAAGAATGTATTTTGTCGGTTAGAATCCCCCATTTTTCAATGCAAATTAAAAACGGTTATTCGATCACCCTCTGTAATAGGATTCTTGCACACGTTCATACATTTTCAATCCTTACTTTCGAATTCCTTAGCAGGAATAATATTTACAGTTTTTGTATGATATTTTTCCCCTTTATTTTTTTACTTTTTCTAGTCTTCTCATCATTATTTTCATAATTTTTGGATCGAAAATTAGTAACGAAGTCAGTCAACTTAACTTCGAAATTCTAATCGGCTTCTAAGTTTGTAGCAATCTTGAATCAATATTGCTTAAACTGCTTTTCTAGTACCACTTATCAATTCGTCTTATTTTTCTAATATTCGTGGGTATTATTTCTGACAGAAAAAAACTTCCAATGTTCCTGCGAAAAATTTTGTAGCTCAATTTCAAACCGAATTCACATATCGTCTTTCTAAAAGTCATGCCTGCTCAAAGTAAATGTCACTATAGAACTCATTGTATAATCTGCTTTATTGACAATTGTATTTAAATAATGCTCACACTACAATCTATTAGAATCACACACCAAACATTCGGACTTCGAAAGAAAATTAAACGAAACAGAGGATTAATACCGCTATCTTGGAATTTAAATTTGTAACATTATCTTCCTTAATGTGATGTTGTTATCTTCTTAATGTTGACAAGGCAGCGTACGTCAGTGAGAAGCAGAAGAGCTTGAAATTTAAAGGGATCAGCAAGAGAGTGTAGTTATAAATTTCTTTTAAATAATATTTAAAAGGAAAGCATTGCGACATAAAAAGAGTTTATTATAGAAGCATTCAATTTAACCATATGCAGACTACATAAGGCTCTCAAAGCAAACTTAATAAGAAAAGACTAGCGTGGAAAAACGAAAGGATCTTGCAGAATAAGTGATAAGAAACTGATTTGATCTTAACACTTTCATGTCCGGTGATACCAACGTGTTGTCAAGTGAAAACCAAACGGTAGCTGCCGCTGACAACACGTTGGTGCCATACGCAAGCCATGCAGTAACACCCAGTGACAACACGTAGATATCTTGGAGTATGCGGTACTTGGAGCTAGTGCGATTTAGCACTCTTGCTCCATTTCTATCTGTGAGTGTCGATCACTCACCATACTTAACGCAAAACTCTATTATGTCCTGTCAGTTATTATTGAACGTAGGCTCGGGTAGGTGTTGTGTGTTTCCGCGAGCGCGATTTTCAGGAATTCCATGGTACTGTTTGGAATTTGGTCTATTTTGTCGAACAGTTTTAGTGCTTTGTCGCGTATGTATTTCTCTATTGTGTCGAGTCGTAGGTCTTTGTGTATGTCCGTGTTCCTGATGTACCATGGAATTCGGAATATCCACCGTAGTGCCTTATTTTGCAGGGATTGGAGCGCTTTTTTGTGCGTCTTGGCTGTCTGGCAGAAAGCGGTACTACAGTATAGTAAAGTCGGTCTGATTATTTGCTTGAAGAGCAGCAGTTTGTTTTTGGTATTAAGTTTGCCCAACTTAAGGAGCGGATTGAGGGAGCAGAGTATACCCAAGCAATGTGCACGTTTTGATCGTATGTGGTCTTTCCATGTCAGTCTGTGGTCAATTGTTAATCCTAAGTACTTAACAGTTCTGGTCCAGGGTATTGTGTCTGTGTCAATGTGAAGTTGTGTTGGTTGTTGTCCTCTACATCTAGTAATGATCATGGCTTGTGTCTTGTCTTTGTTTATTGCAATCTTCCATTTACGGAAGTATTCTAACATTGTGTCAATTGAGTGTTGCAGTTTTGAGGAGATGACTTCTGCTTGTCTTGAAGTATAGTATATGCAGGTATCGTCTGTATATAATGATACTTGCACGTTGTTCGGTAAGAGGGGAATGTCTGCAGTATACAGGTTGTATAGTGTTGGTGAGATGGGTGATCCCTGTGGAACTTCAGCTTGAATCGTTCGCAGGCTTGAGAGGTGATCTTCTATTCTGACTTTAAAAGATCGGCCTTTTAAAAAGGCGTAAGTGAGTTGTATGTATGGAAGGGGGATAGAGAACTCATGCATTTTGAAAATAAGTCCTGCATGCCAGACTTTGTCAAAGGCTTTGGCTATGTCAAACATAACTAAGCCTGTTGACTTCCTGCGATTCATGCCATTTCTGATATGTTGGATCACCCTTGTAAGTTGAAGTTCCGTGGAGTGTGCTTCTCTGAAACCAAATTGTTGATCGGGGAGAATGTGTTTTTCGGCTATCACTTCGTTTAACCTAATCAGCAGTGCCTTTTCTGCCATTTTGGAGATGGACGAGAGAAGACTTATTGGTCTCCAGTTTTGTGGGAAGGCATGGTTTTTATTGGGCTTAGGTATAACCGTTATGATAGCCGACTTCCAAACTATAGGGAATCTACGTAAACGGAAAATTGCGTTAATTATGTCCGTCAAGTTGTTTAGAAAGTTGTCAGGGAGCCATTTCAGCATGGTGTTTGTAATTGTGTCTGGTCCGGGTTCCTTCCGTTTCTTAAGTCGCAGTATTAAGTCCTTAGTTTCATGTGCATCTAGTGGACGTATCACATCTTCTACCTCTACCTCTTTTCTCATGAGCTCGCTTACTTTTCTCAGGACGTGGTCCTCCTCGTCAAGGTCCTGCTCTCAGGAGTTGTTGTCTTGGAACTGCAGCTCCAACGTGTCTGCAAAGGCTTCCGCTTTTCCGGCTTTATCAAATTGTATTCCGTTTGGGCCGTGTATGGGTGGCACAACTGCTTTGTTTTGTTTGCGAAAGTATTTGGACATTCTCCAAAAGGCATTCTCGCCAGGCTCAAGACTATGCAGGAAGCTCTCCCACTGCTCGTTACGGAACAGGAATATTTGGTCCCGAATTTTATTCGTCAACCGGTTTGCTTTCGTTTGTAGTCTAGGATCACCCGTGGTCCTAGCTCTTCTCCGATATTTATTCTTCCTCCTTATCATGACCTTAATTACGCGAGGAAGTTCATAGGGGTTGTATTCCCTTGCCGGAGTTATGACTGTGTTGTCCTCTGTTGCATGCATGATCATGCTTGTTAATTTTCCAATCATTATTTCGACATCATCGGCTGTGTTTAAATCTTGGGTGAAACTTTCGTTAGCCAGATGGTCATGGAAAGCTTGCCAGTTTATTTTCTTCCTAACTTTTGGAGGATCGTCAATGAAGACGTTCTCAATTAGGAAGTGGACCGGTTGATGATCCGAGGAGAGCTCATTGAGGACACTTATTTTTAAGCTAGCATCGAAGTCGAGGATATTTCCTCGTGTTCGCTCGAAATGTGTTGGTTCATTGGGTAGGTGCAATCTTGCATTCGTGCTTGTGATGAATCTTTTCAGCTCAGTCCCAGCTTGATTACTTCTCACAGCGCCCCAATGCCTGTGGTAGGCATTGAAGTCTCCAATGATTAGAAGCGGTCCTTCTATCTGAAATAGGCTGTGGAGGTCTTGTTCGATTTGCCTATTTGATGGTGGGTTGTACACCGGAATAACCACAAACTCAAAGGAGTCTGTTCGCACTTTGATGGCTGTCGCTTCTGCTTTTGTGATGTGTGGTGTATGAATCAGGTCGTGATTGATATTTCTTCTCACTAGAATGGCCGTTCCTCCTCCCCTACCAGTTAATCTATCGTTTCTGTATAGATTATAGTTAGGGAATTGGAGACGCGTTCCGGGCTTCAAGAAAGTTTCCAGGAGGAGAATAATCTCAAATTTATTATCCAGAATAAATTGTTTAAGCTCTCCGGTTCGTTGAAGCAGGGAATTTGCATTCCATGTGAGAATAGAAAGGTGATCACGCTGATTCATTTGTGTAGTGTCATGGCTTGTGCTGTAAATATGCCTTGGACCATTTTCGCCATCATGTCTTGCATCATCAGTTGAAACTGAGACTGCATGGTGGCGAAGAATTGTCCCATGTCCGGTGGTGTGAATGTTTGTGTATGATTAATTGGTTGTGTATTTTTGTTTGTTTGGGGTGTGGTAGTGTTTTTGGTGGTGCGAGTTGGTGCTTGTGTTTGTGTGGGGCTAGTGTTTTGAGCAGCTATCTGTGCGAACGACTTCTTAATGTTTTTGGGGTTTTTCGGGCAGCCTCCGTAGCTTGCGGGATGTTTTCCACCGCAGTTGACACATTTCGGCTTCTCCTCTTGCTTCTTCTTGCATTGCGTGAAATGGTGTAAGCCATCGCATTTCACGCACCGAGCTTGAGCGTGACAATTGCCCGAAGAATGTCCAAACTGCTGGCAGTTGTGACACGTTGGCTGTCCGTTTCGTGGTTTAATGGCTTCCACCTTGCAGATAAGCTGGCATACTGCAGTTATGTTAAAAATTTCTGTTTCCTCTTTTGGGAGAAGGACCTTTATAAGTTTTGAGGGACCTGACTGCATTTTTATAAGGAAGATTTCTAATGGGTGGAAGCCTTGAGATTCAAGGTCTTCCTTAATGTCCTCCAGAGCAAGCCCATGAAGGCCGCGGATGACCACGTTCAAATTGCGTTCTTCAGGGAGGTAGTAGGTGTGGTATTGCCACTTTTTCTCCGTCAGTATCTTCGTTATCTGTCGGTGGTCATTTACGGTCTCCGGGACTATTTGGATTCCAAAATAAACCCTTTAAGCACTGATCGTCTTTATTTTATTTTGTCTAATTAATTTGTTAAGTGCTGTCCATTTGTCCGTTTCACGCAGTATTATTGGTACGGTTCGTTTTTGTTCGTTAGTAGCTTGGGTGTTGTCAGTAGTCTTGGGTGCGGATGGGGCTGATTGTGTGGGTGGTTTGGGGGTGATTTTCATGTCGTGGAAGGTGGTAGATGGTTTTGGGGCCGGGAGGGGTGGGAACTCCTCGTCTTCCTGTAACTCTTCTTCCATCTCCTCTTTTATGAATTCTTCTTCTTCTTCAACTACTTCATCTTCTGCCTCTTCTTCTGAGGAAGTGACAGTTTTGTTGGAGGATGACGAGGAGTTCGCAATCCTTCGTTTCTTGTTTTTATTACGATTGGATTTTTTCGGACTTTTTGGTTTTTGGAGGCCTAAAATCTGCTGTTTCAGCTCGTAATTTTCGCGACGTTGGTCGGCAAGCTCATCGAGTGCCTTTTGGAGCTGTTCTTGACTCACACGCAGTTGCTCGCGCATAGATTTTAATTCTATTAACACTTGGCTAAGAAAAGTGTTATTTTTCTCTAACTCGGTGGGCTGGTCGACCAATGACGCATCTGTCTTTGTTTTGTCCCGTTCCTTGTCCCCAATCCTACTATCAGCACTACGGCCCTGAACTCCGAAATTTATATAAATATTTGTTTTTTTTTATTAATTCAGTCCTAAGTTGTTGTCCGTTATAGAGTTCAAACGCTAATTAAGGATAGTAACTCCACTCACCCAGAAATATTTTGGCTGCTTTCGCCGCTCCGCAAGAACTTTATCCAGTGTTCTATTCTTTTTTTTTGTCACTACCACAACAGGCCACTATTATTATTATTCTTTTTTTTTCCACTTTCACAAATTTATTTCGAATGTGTATGGGCCACTTTATAATTTATTTAATTTTCACGCCAGTTTTTTTTTATATTTTATGGGTCACCTTATTGTTTTTGCTTACACTTTGTTTTTACAATAATTTTTTTCCCCCCAATTTCTGCACTGTGTGGGTTATTGTTATTATACACCTTTTTGTTTATCACCAATTATACACCTTATTGTTTATCACCAAAAGAATTAATTCACTTCCGGCGCATAACCGATAGCAAATTCGCTCGAACACGCACGCGCGATATCTCTGTGATCTGATCCACATAGATATCCTGCGTTGCAACCTGTTTAGCGATAATCAAACTCGTAAGCCGCCACCTATACCACAACAAATTAAGTTATAGAGCTCGCCACCACAGCGCAGACGACTCAAGATAGATTTTGCAACTTTCTTCTTTCGACGAGAGTCATCGAATTTACCTTAAGCCGCTATTACCTTAAGAAATATTGTTTTGAAGTTTATTTGAAATATAGTAGTTGTATTAATTTGTGTTTTATGAGTTCATATTTCCACAGCAAGTTAATACCTACACCTGATATTCATGTGACATTTTTTCAAGGGACAATAGAGTATATATAGAGCGATATTGGAGATATAATATTTAATCAATTCGACTAATAAACTGGTGCGCGTTTTGTTTTTAAATTTTTTAACATATCCCTTGATAATGGCAGACGAAAGAGATGATACTTTTATAGATGAATGCGTAGATAATTTATCTGATATTCTTCTTGACAGTGATCACTCAATAATTTTAGAAGATAATCCAGATTTTGCAGAATATTCTAGTGGTTAAGAAATAGAAGTGCGAAGCAGTCATCGAACGCTACCATTGCCAAGTGATTCAGAAGACAGCGATCAAGATACGGAGGATGTCTGGTCGGATTTTTATCCACTTAAAAATAATGACGATTTCGAAGGTTTATTTGGGCCAAATGTATTTCCATAAAATACAGATAAGATAGAAGGTTTCACCAACATGTTCATTGGAGATGATTTGTTTAAATACATTACTACGGAAACAAACAAATATCACGCACGAAATTCCCATAAGTTCAAATTTTACAAAAAAACTGCTAAATGGGTTGATTTCACTATACTCAAACTCAAAAAGTGGTTTGCTCTAGTAATTTCGATGGGCCTGACAAAAAAATCAAGGATAAACGACTATTGGTCCAAAAATCCTTTGATTGATACTCCAATATTTTCTTAAACCATGACCAATATTAGATTTAAACAAATATTAGCATTTATACATTTTTCTGATAATAATAATGTTCCTGGCAATGCTAGCCGACTTTTCAAAATTCAACACATAGTAAACTTTTTAAAAAAAAAAAATTCCAAGAAACTTGCAAACCTGGGAAAAATATTTCCATTGATGAGGGCATGATACCATGGCCTGGAAGACTGAATTTCAGAGTTTATAGCCCTTCGAAAATCACAAAGTATAGTATCCTTATCCGGATGCTATGCGATTTTAATACAGGTTATATTTCTAGTTTTAAATTATATTCTGATGCAGGGCAAAGTTTAAATACTACAATCTTAGAATTATCGGTACATTCATTGGGAAAGTGGCATCATTTATGTATGGACAACTTCTACAACAGTGTAGAACGCTCAAAGATTTTACTTCTAAATAAAATCAGAGTTTGTGGAACGATTCGACGCAACCGAGGATTGTCGGACTCTTTGAAAAAGACAAAGCTGAAAGTTTTTGAAACTGCATTTGAACGAAACGGAGTAATACTTTTACAATTATGACAAACAACGAAAAGTAAAGATATAAGAATGGTTTCTACTATTCATTATGCCGAAATAGTTGATACCGGAAAAATTTGCAAAAAAACCAATCGTCCAATACAAAAACCAAAATGTATAATTGACTACAATCATCATATGAAATGAGTGGATCGAGCTGATCAATATCTCAGCTATTCTCCTTTATATAGAAAAACGATAAAATGGTCAAAAAAAGTAGTATTATACCTTTTCAATTGTGCTTTATTTAATGCATTCAGAGTTAACGAACATTCAAATGTGTATTCTACTAAAACATTGAAGTTTCATGATTTCTTACTACAGATATCTGAAGCTTGGATTCAGGGTAATTTGAAGAAAATTTGACTCGAAAATTGGACAACTCAGAGGCTATCTATCGTGACAATTAAAACAGCACCAATTAGATTTAATTTCTGAAACCAATAAACGTCTAAGAAGAAGGTATCTTGTATGCTATGCAAATAAAACACGAAAAACCACCAATCTTATGTGTAAAAGTTGTAAAGTTCCTTTGCATTTAAAAGATTGCTTTGCTTCATATCATTTGAAGAAGAACTATTGAATGAATATTCTATGCATATGCACTGTAACTTCACTTTTAAAAAACCTTGTAACTTAAATGAAATGTAATGTGAGCTCAATGTAAACTTCTATTTAGGAATGGGCTATTTCAATAAAATATTTATGGTATATATATGAGACTATTTTAATTACAGATTTTAATTTTCATGGTTTTCTGATTGGTTAATTCATTTATTTTAAATAAAATGTAGTGTAAGCTTCATGTAAACATGTGTTTATTTTTCGCCGATTACACTCAGAATCAACTACCTTCTGCAGATTTACATCAAAGTCTTAAATATAAAATTCTCTTTATTACAAAACTTTGAGAAAGTAGAATATTTCAAAATTGAAAAATTGTAATATTTGAAAAATAAATTTTTCTAGTCAATATATCACTATCGTTTATTTTTTGAAATCTTTTGTACTCTAGGAGCTATGTCAAAGCTCGATTTTAGAATTTTGACTTCGGGTTTTTACCGGCTACTTAGGTGGTTGTAATAAAAAATGTTACATGGTAAACATATCACTAAATATATGCGGACCGCATAGTGTTAAGAAAGATGTACGACTTTTAATTTGCAAACTTCGAAGAGAATAATACAAAATTTCTTAACGAGCCATATATAGAAAAAGTTCTAAGAATAATTTTAATTTAAGGTTTCATCAACCACAAAAAGATACGTGTTAAAAGTGCGACTTCCGAGAATGAAATGCAAAGCTACCTTAGTCCTCACTAAAACATGCATTCTCTTAGAACAGCATAGCATGCATTAACCCAATTCAGAATTAACTAGAAAAGCCTTAGCATCAACGAACACAGATAAATATTTTACATTTTCCTTTGATCTTCAAATACCCTTTCATACCCCAAACTATCAGTTTCTGCTGCATACTATAAGCGAAATATGTATGTACTTAATTCATAATTTTGATGATTACAGAATTCATCTGTATGTATGGGAGGAAACTGTAGCATCTATAGGTGCCAAAGAAATCGCATCTTGCTGTCTCAGGCGTATTCATGATTTCATAACTAAGGATCACATTACAGCATACTTTGGAGTTCTGTAAACAGCATAAAAAAGGGATCAATTATATACTCCTGAAGACTATGATAATGCAATGAGAACTTGCTGTAAAAAATAGCTTGGTTTTGTATGAAATGAAGGAAGAAGATTTCTAAACAAAATCGAAAAAAACTTTAGAAGAATGTTAACAAATAAAAAATATGGATGGAGAAATTGTATGGTGACTAAAAATATGTTGGATGAGGTTTAAAAGAGATCAGCCGCAAATTGTTTTTGTAAAACTAGTATGAAAGAAAATGCTCCATTTAAAGCATTTTTTTTATTTATTTATTTGGAAAACAAAGAAGAGCTAAGAACCTCGATATAATTACTATGTTTCCTCTTAAAGGCAATGGGGACTTCGGGGTGCTGTATAGGTATTTCGAGACCAATTACAAGAAAGAAATACATATCACATACCAACTATTTACCACAAATTCTTCACTAGACTAACTGTGATGAAGAAATAAGTTTAGTAAATAATTTTCTCAATTTTATGTTATTTTGACAAAGGAATTTTCATGTTAATATATAGTCTGTTTAATATGCCTGAAAACAATCATGTATAAACTTTGTGTTTAAATGTGTTCATTTTAGCTATAAATTTTGAAAAAAATAAATACATTGAAATGAAGCTAATGTCCTTACAAATAAGGACTTGCATTTCCTTTTGCTTTTATATCTTATAATATCTTTTAAAATAATAAAAGATGATAAGTTTGTTAAGTCCTGGAAAATCGTTTATTTTTAAAGAAAAATATTTTCAATGATTATTTCGTATGAAAACTCTTAACATTAAAGTACACGCAAATTACGTATTTTGTGGTGTACCACGTTAAAAAAAATAAAACAATTTTCTTTCCGCGGTAAAATGTTAAACTTTATTTCCGAAGTATCTTCTATGCTAGCGTTACAACAACTTATCATCGAATGAATGAATAGTAGGTTTTATTCACAATCTTATTAGAATTAGACTACAAATACCTACAAACTATTTGAAATTAACTTAAAACTAACTTAACCTATGAGCTGTGCCTTTGAGGCCATGTTGCTCAAGTTCGTCTTGATATATAGAAAGGAAAATTTCATGAATCAATTTCAGTTTAAGAAAAAAAATTTCAGATTAAAAACTAGTGCTGATACGTTTCTGGGCTTCCGGCCTGGCCGGTTAATGCATTGCTTAATGTTCGGTGCATTGTATTGTTGATTGTTGATATTCGATGCGTGTTGATTGTAGCATTCGTGGTGATTCGTTGAGACCAGTTGTGTCGGATATCACGCTGTGTTCACTGCCGTCATTTGTTTTTGTTATTAAATATTATGGACACGTTCGGATTACCGTGATTTCTTCCTCGTTTGATGGCTGCATCGCGGAGTTTCCCAATATGCTGTGCGAGGGGCTGAAGTTTAGCTGCTTCATACAGTGTTGAGTTGGGGTAGAAGTAATCATTTTCTCTTCGGTGGAGATTAGTGGCTGTTCGGAGAATTCTCCTCTCGAATTTCGCCAACCTTTCGATTTGGTACGCTCCGACCGATGACCAAATCAGAATGGCGTAAGTAAGGATGGGCCTTATGAGCTGCTTGTAGATAGTGGACTTTACTCTGTTATTCACGGGAGAGTTGGCTTTAAAGAGGCAGCTGAGTCTATGGTAAGCGAAAGTTGCAGATTGGAGAGGGGACTTAGCTTGAGCAGAGATCTTTCTGAAAGGGTCGAAAATCATACCCAGATATTTAACTGATTTAGAAGGCATGATACGTGTGCCATTTATAGTGACGCTAGCTTGCTGTAGATCTTTGGAAGGGCGCTTGTAACTATCATTATTGCCCCTAAAGAAAATAAGCTCACTTTTATTTGGGTTGACGGAAAGGCCCCATTTGGAATAGTAGCTGGTTAGCTCTGACAGATATCGCTGCAGCTGTATTGCTGCGTATCTAGGGTTGTGCTGTGAGCTCCAAACTAGCAGATCATCCGTATAAAGATTTACCTTGAGGGTAGAGGCTCCTTCGTTAACTATATTTGGGATATCATTTGGAGACATTAAATAGTATGGGTCCCAAAATAGATCCTTGTGGAACACCACGCTCGATTTTGAAGACTTTAGAAGAGGCACCGTTTAGGCCTACGAAAGCGCATCTGTTTTGCAGAAAGCTCTCAATGAGACGAATAAAATGTACAGGGATACCAACGTTGATCAACTTGAAGATTAGGCCATCGATCCAAACAGAATCGAAAGCCTTCTTCACATCAATCAAGCAGGCTCCGAGGACCTTGTTTTCACTCACAGCAGTCTCAATAGCATCCTTAAATACGGAAAGTGCGTCAACCGTTGAATGTTTGGCTTTGAAACCGAATTGTCTGAGTGGAATGATGTTGCGTTCATTGATCTCTTCTGATAATTCGGATAGAATTACTTTTTCAAATAGCTTTCCTGCATTGGAGAGCATGGACATGGGACGAGATTTTCTTAGTTCACACGTGCCAGAAATTTTTGGTAACGGGTATATTTTTGCCCTCTTCCATGCATTCGGGAAGTAGCCTATATTGAGACAGTTATTAAAGATAATTGTGAGATGGTGGAAGTAGAGAGTTGGGAGTTTCTTCAGGAGGAAATTTGAGACACTGTCTTCACCTGAAGATTTTTTTCGGGGCAAGGTGTTGACTAGGCCTTCTAGGGTGCCGGGAGTGATCAAGAGAGAGATTCCAGAAGGGGAGAGAGCAGTGTTTTTATGGCTGAAGGTTGCCAGACAGAAGCCTTTGTTATTACGACGGAAAGTCGACACCACTTCTTTTAATTCGTTGGTGAATAGTGAATCAGAGCTTTCGTTACTTTCACTGAAAATCGCCGAGTAAGCTTCGGCTGCAGCATTGACAATACTATGATCGTCGCAAAGGGAAATACCATCGGATGTGAAGTTGCCGTTCACTCTTTTGCGGCCGGTGATTCGGTTGATTTCTCTGTACATATCATGGTCAGGGGAAATATTTTTCAGGCGTTTTTCAAACTTGTTGTTCATGTGTGTTGCTGTTTTAATCATGATCAAGAAGTTTAAGTTTTTAATTAGGAAGCTGGTTTGCCGATACTCAGGGGTTACTTTATTAAGATGTATGTACGGGTAAGGCGTCTTTTTAGGCTCCAACGTTTGTTGTGGTGGTCAATAATGTCCTGGGGGAGGTCTCTAAAGGCATAATTTGGGGATCTTTTGGGAATAGACACATTTTCTATGGCTGAGTTAAGAACACTATTGAGTTAGTTGATGTAGACGTCGATCTCTTCTGGCGAAAGATTTCGCCTATCATCCAGGTCTAGGTATTTCAGTTTTTCTTCTAATTCTCTGGAGAAATTTTTCCAGTTAACTCTATTGTACGGAATATACAGCTCTGGTTCTGAGGCCAAGAAACCGAGCCCATTTTTTCTTAGCAAGCTTAGTTTCACGAGTTGATAGTCAGATTCTGCGTCGAAGACGTCACACAATCAAGAGCCAAACTGAGGTAGAATGTTAATGAGACTGGGAGATACAAGGAAGAAGTCGATTACGCTCGACGACCTGCGAAATGTGGACTCTGAAGGAGCAACGACCATTAAATTAAGAGGATTGTTAGAAAGCCATGCCTGTAAACTGGTTCCATACGTATTCGCATGCTGGTTACCCCAAGCTGGGTGTCGAGAGTTGAAGTCTCCTCCAATTATTACCATACCGATCTGAGAAGCAGCAGCGTAAATTTTTTCTAGGTCAGTAATGACCTCAGAGTGGTGGAAACCATGATGAACGTAAACGCCCACGACCACGATCGTATCGCCACTAAGTTGCGCACTAACTCAAATGGCTTCTATGGCATTAAGATCAGGGATTAAGTGACGTTGAGTCCTTATCCACTCTTTTATCCTTGCTGATTTGATCCTGCCGGCGTTGCTTCTGCAACTTGTTGGCAAGTCTTCTTTCTTCTAGGCGTTTGGCCACCGGGCACCCGCGAAAACTGGCGGGGTGTCCAATGGACTTGCAGTTTACACAGTAAACTTTATCCTTACCAGAGTCCTTGGGAAGAGTACACTCTTGCGTACCGTGGCATTTATCACACTTCACGCAGCGTGTTGGGAGAGCACAGTTCGAAGCAATGTGGCCAAAGTTTTGGTAATTAAAGCATTGCGTTATATTCTTTTTGCGCAAACTTTCCCATTGAATTTTGTGGTAAAGAAGGTACTTTACCTGAAGAACGACTTGTTGGTCGGTGCCAGGAGTAAGTTGGACCAAAAATAGTCCCAGATTAATTCCATCCGCTCTAGATTTGGCTGTGGTGAATCGCTTGACTTGGGCAACCTGGTCACCTAGAACTTTCTTCAATTCCTCAAAGACTTCTTCGTCATCGTAAGACGAATGGACGCCCTTCAAAAGAACAGTTGCACGTTTGAGTGCCGCGGGAGTGAAAGTAAAACATGGTACCTCAGAAGCTTTAAGGTGCTCAAATAAGTCCCCATGGGACTCTAAAGTGTCCGGAAGTAGTGTGACACGGGAGGTGCTGTTGATTTTTACATCAAATTTCGGGATCTGAGAGGTTCTCCCTCGATAAGCTTCTTCAAGGGATTTCCTGAAAGCTTTTACGTCTAGTTCATAGCAGACAATTTGAGGGATTTTAGATTTCCTTGATTGTTGAGGAGCAGTAGGAGAAGCCTTAGTGACGGCTAGGCGCCGTGGAGAGGGTTTGCGTGGTGGCGGCGCATTTATACACGCGTTCCTCACGACTTGATTTAGCTTTGAGTAGTCTGCATTACCTGAAATCTGAGTGGCATTGAAGGGCTTTTTAGCGGGTTGGAGGGATGGGGGATTTGGCCGCCTCCTGTAATTAATGGTGCTAAACTCACTTGAGCCCAACTGTTGGGTCCTCCTCTCGATGCAGATGCTCCGCTTTCCTTAGGGTTGATACTGCTGTTTGTTCAACTTCGGAGTCTGAAGATGATTTGCCGCAGTCATCTGTCTGCTCAATACCAGTACGACATGAATTCGGCTGCTTGTCGGCATGATTAATGGAATCCATTAATTCCTCTTCCTCGTCAAGCGCATCCGCTGATGTTCCCATTACTTGGACCTTGCATTGGCCAAGTAGCTCCGTCAAAAAGTCTTCTTTTAGGTCGGTGCCGAACTTCTTGCACAGCCTGCTAAGCTTTTTCTTCGTTTTGAGAACGAAAATACGCCGCTCCTCCAGCAACGTATCGTCCTACTCGCCGTCAGACACCATCGACATTGTTTTTCAAAGTATTGTGGGTTTCCTTTTTTTTCCTATTTCGTTTTAATAACACAAGTTTTTGTTTTTTTTCTAACGCTTATACACTCCGATTTGTACTCGCGCACTAGAGCACTATATACGTCTTCACTCAATCACGTCTCACCGTCGCTTCACAACTGATCATCGATCAGTCAATTGCTCTTTTATTGATTCATCATTATTTCTGGTGTCATCCATTTTACCTGACCCAGTTAAAGTACAATTGTTATGGTGAAAGAGCAATTCGCTGCTAACAGCATTTTTCGCATATGGTGCAATGTTAGGTTCTGACCTAGTTACAATGTTATATAAAGCGTTGGTCAATTGTTTGTCCTAAGCATTTTGCTGTCTTGTTCCATTTTATCTGTTCGTCGTCTACTTGTAGTAAGTGATAGCGTTGCTGTTTCTTTCAAGTGCCGAACAGTCCCTGGATTTTGTTCTTGAAAGGTTTCATTTTCCATTCGCGGAGGGAATTCCAAGAGGGTATTGATAGCGCTTTACAATTTCGGCGTAATTACTTCTGCTTGTCGATCTGTGTAGAATATTCACGTATCATCTACGTATATGGATAAGCGCACGTTTTTTGCTATACTAGGCATCCGCAGTATATTGACTAGAGAAAATTGGTGAGATAGGTGATAATTTCGGAACTCCAGCTTTTATAGATCACGTGCTTGAGAGATTATTGACAATTCTGACACGAAAAGTTCTGCCTTTAAGAAATGAATGAATAATTTGTATCACTGGGAGTGGAATATGAAGTTCACGTTCAAGTTCTAATTTTGAAAATTAGTCCTGCTTGCCAGACTTTATCGAAGGCTTATGCTATGCCAAACATAACGAAGCCTTTCGATTTGGTGCGGTTCATCCCGTTGCGTATATGTTTAACCACCCTGATGAGCTGGAATTCAGTAGAATGTTCGGTACGGAAGCCGAATTATTCGTCGGAGATGATGTTTTTCCTATCGACCGCCTTTTGCAGCCTATAAAGAATAGCCCTTTCAACAGTTTCGGAAATGAAGGAGAGGAGACTAAGAGGTCTCCAATTTTGTGGAAATCTGTTATCTTTGCCTGGTTTGGGGATGACGATTTTTGTAGCTAGTTTCCACGTTTGTGGGTACTTCCGCGATTGAAAAACGTTGTTTTTGATATTCGTGATTGTCGTTAACATTTTGTCAGGGAAACATTTAAGCATTTTGTTCGTCCTTCCTATTATGTCTGGCCCAGGCGTCTTTCCTTTGTTCTGTCGTTTGGAGGTCCCTTGGTCGTACAACGTACTCCTCCTGTGACGGTGAAAATACTATTTTCCTAGCTTTATTTAACAAAGCTTCCTCTCCCCCGGGAAATTGTTTTCGCGAAATTGTTATTTGAGAGTGTCGGCAATAGCTTCCGCGATACCTAACGTGTCGTATTTGAGTCAGTTTTGTCATTGGATAGGTGGCACAACTTGTTGCTAGTTCGGAGATATTTGCATGTCGTCCACCAGGCTCCAAGCTTTGTAGGAATCTTTCCCATTGTTGTTTTCGGAACTAAAGTATTAGTTTTCAGGCTTTGCTAGTCAACCGGCAGGCTTTCATTTTTAGTCTAGGGTCACCCGTGCTTCTGGCTTTCCTTCGGGCTTGATTCTTTCTTCTTTATAAGATTTTTGAGATCCTGAGGGATTTTGTAGGGACTATGTTAACTGCCGGAGTTGCGGCTGTGTTGCTCTTCTTCCTCTGTAACTTCTTGAATTATATCGTCGAAATCTCTAGCTGTTCTTAATTCTTGAGTGTAACTATCATTTGCTAGTTTCTCGGAAAGCTCTCCAATTTGTTGTTTTCTTTACTTTTAGTGGTACATATATGAGAACTTCCTCTAAAAGAAAATGGACTGGATTATGTTCAGAGCAGGACGCAATGAGGACTGATTCTTATGTTGTAGTGGGATTCTCGTGAGATTCTAAAGTCCAAAATGGTTGCTGAGTTTCTTGCGTAGTGTTTTGCCTCATTATGGGTTATGTAAGTTGCCTTGTGCGCTAGCGATGAACCTATTTAGCTCAGCCCCGGCTTGATTACTTCTAAGAGCCCCCCAATCGCGGTGATATGCGTTGAAGTCACCTATGATTAGTATTTCTTTGATTCGAATTCCTTATTGTTTGGGGGGTTGTAAAGAGAGATCACGGAGAAAGAAGCTCGTTTGAACGTTGATAGCAGTGGCTTCTGTTTTTGTCAACGGGGGTGTAATGACTTGCGCTGTACTGAAATTTACAAAAGAATATTAAGAAGCCTTTAAATTCAGCAAGAAATACTGTATGCTGTGCGCTAAGCAAGTGTCATTTGGCCTGAAATTAATAAAAATGAAATCCGTGTGGAAGTGTCAGTGAATATGCCACACTACTTGTCAAACAATGGATTAATTGAAACCAATGTTCCCGGAAGAATGATTTCAAGCGATGGTGATTATGAACAACCAGCTCTGTTGTACTGGCATTGTATGAAAGTTGTGGTTAACTTGTGCATAACTTAAGCCAAATATAGACTTAGAAAGTGCACAAATTCTCAGTTGCATGGAGAATGTTTTACTTCACAGAAATCAACTTGGAAGCATCATCAACCATTGTTGTGAAGATGATATGATGCGCACTAATATATCAGAATTATTAACTTTAATTATCAAAGTCGGACGAAGTTGAATACCCAATGGCGGAACCGGCCGCCGATAAGAAAATAATGAAAAAAAGTGGACTTCATTGCCCACTATGGTGGACATGGATCGTGTTGAAGTTTCAAATGTCATATGGACAAACTAATGAAGCACAACAAGCTCATAATATTCGCATCATCTTTTGTACATTATTGTGTAGAGATAATACATAAGATAATAAGATAATCTACATAAAAGATGCCTCGACACTGTTTTCATTCTTCTGAAGAGCTCAATTGTAACATGGGGGGCGTAGATATTGATAGAAATTATAAAAAGAAGGTGTAAAATATTGATGGTAATAAAAAGATCCTGGATTTTCTATTGTTTGCTAAGCCTGAACATGGCGAATTTTCGACTGTAGTACCTTGGGATAAAAGCATCCCAATGGCAACGATGGATCTCAGCAGATTGTCCTATTGAGATAGTTGAAACCTTATGTAAGATTGACACGAAGGTCAATATAAAAGATATAAAATCTATAAGTCGGTCTAAAAATTATATTCAAGCCTAAACACATTGGGACCTTGCGCAACATGTTCCTCCATTAGGAGTCAGACAGGATCAGATCAGCCGCTGTTCTTTTTGAGTAGAACTATGAATAATATGCAAGTTTTCTTATTGTATAGTTAAAATCGAAATGCGGAGTAGCATTACGTTGAAATAAGCAAAATCATTGCTTTAATCCTGACATACCACATAAGTGTTATTATAAATTTCTACTCAATGGAACAAAATTGATTTAAACTTAAAAATCAGACATAAGCCTCTGAAATTTCAGAGAAACAAGGGTTCTTTTATATTCCTAATCGGACATTAGAAAGTATCTAGATCATGCAACCGGGAAGCGAATTTTGTCACGATTGCTGTGTAAAAGACTCAAAAAATGTGTGTTGAACAGAATTTCAATCTTGTTACACTGTAACTTGTTACTCACACTGTGAAAGGTGAAAGAATAAAGTTTCATCTGTGTCTAATCATTGATATTGTGACAATTTCGGATTATGTTACGCGTCACTGTAGTCGTCTAAAGAGAAAATTTGTAAACAAGTATCAATAACCAATACACCGATCATTTTCGAAGAGGAAATAGGCATAACGTTAACACATTGCGTGCATTGAGTACGACAATACATGTGCAAATAAATCAGCGCATAAACTTGAGAATGATCCACATGGAAGATTCCGGATTGGTTGATCCATGTATAAAAGCGACTACAGCAAGCGGCGAAAAGAAGTCTTGTTGATTAATCAACAGTGCGCGTTCATACGAATGTGATAGCAAAATAGTGAGTCCAATCGTACGCGGATTAAAATGCGAGTGAAAGTAATTGTTATAAGTAATTAATTCATTAAAGTAAAAGTGAGAACTAATAAAAGTGAATAAGTAAGATTGAAATTCATGAAAATAATTAAGTGTGAAGTGTTATTGAAATTTATTGGAAGAACAAATTATCAGACAATTAATTTTAATTTAGTTCGTGTGAGTTTGATTCACTTTTGCGAACATTTGCGAAACAAACTGGTCGCGCACCTGAAAGAGCGCAACAATATTAATAGCATAACTTATTCCGAAAATCAATATTTTTCGTTTTGAGGAAATTCGATATTTGAGTCACGTTGAGGAACAGAGTATTGCATTTTTAAATTGGCCACCGTATAATCCCGACTTGAATACGATATAAGCTTTTTTGTCATTTTTTGATTGAATATTTCTTTTATTTAAAATGGATTTGATTTTAGTACATATTGTCTATTATTATCTATGACCTGTTGCCGTTTTTGGGTAGAGCCATTACTCCATCTGTGTAGAACTTCTGTGGTTTATCGGCGAGCAACTTGCATTTTATTATCATTTCGCAAATGGAAATTCGGTCGATCAAATTTTTTTGTGTTGATTCATGCGGCGCCCAAACGTCGAGCTTCTTTGTGTATCCAACCTTACGGAAATGGTTCAAAACTGTTTGGTAATGGATATTCAGTTCCTTAGCAACGTCACGGCTGCTTATGTGTCGGTCTTCTTCAATTTTTTGTAAGATTTCATCGACTTTTTCAGTGATTGGTCGACCTGAGCTAAGTGCATCATTGACATCAAAATTTCCTGAACAAAAGTGAGCGAACCATCTCTTAGCTGTGGCTTTTGATGAAGTATATTGACCGTAGATACCACAAGTTTTTTTCACGAGCCTGCGTTGCATCCTCACCTTGATCGTAGAGATATTTTGAAAATAACGATTTTTTTTCAGAAATTTCATTCATTTTTAAGTGACTACAACATTTGACACGAATACATATGAAAATTGTAGACTGGAATGTATCCTTTCAAACGCATATCAGTTTGACTCAATTTGATTCGTATTACCCGATATACAGGGTGGGCCATCTAACGTTTGCATTTTGAACTACTGTTTATTTAGAGAATGACAGCTCAAATGTCATTCAATTTGTGTTCATAAGCCAATGCACCCACAAAGAGTTACGGTTTGGTGTGGGTTTTGGTCCGGCGGCATCATTGGGCCATTTTTCTTTGAAAATGAGCAAGGAGCCGCCGTTACGGTCAATGGCGAGCGTTACCGTGCCATGCTCAACGAATTTTTGTTTTCAAAAGTTGAAGAGTATGACATGGACGACATTTGGTTTCAACAAGATGGCGCAACATGCCACACAGCCAACATGACAGTCGAACTTTTGAACACCGTTTTCGAAAATCGAATAATCAGCCGAAATTCTGAAGTCAATTGGCCGCCTCGGAGTTGCGATTTAACCCCGTTGGACTATTTTTTGTGGGAAGCTGTCAAGGACAAATGTTACGCTAATCATCCAGAGACGATTGATGCCTTGAAACACGAAATCGAAGTTGCCATTAATGAAATTCGAGCCGAAACAATCGAAAAAGTGCTTGAAAATTGGGTTGACCGAATGGCGTACTGTAAAGCCAGTCGTGGCAGTCATATGAACGATATCGTTTTTCATTCATAAATAACAAAGTTCAAGCTTTCCAATGAAAAAAAAAGTTTGGAAGAATAACCATTAGTCTTTTTTTTTAAAGCCGATTCAAAATGCAAGCGTTATATGGCCCACCCTATATGACAAGGAACACCAGCTAGTGACAAAAAAAGCTCACTTTTAAGACTATCCAATATGTGAGTTATCACGTCAGAAAGCACTTAGACTCAATTCAGGCGTTGCAAACATAAAAAACCTGCAATACACACCAAGCATCAATTACGAAAACAACATCAGGAAAATTATAAAATTCGATGAACTGAAGATGTGTGGACGCCATTTTTTAAACTGCATAGTTTGTTGGGCCACCTCTGGTAATAGGTACTTAAAACTAGTACTAGGATCTAACAGACAAGAACGTCTTTTTTACGTGTTCATTAACATATGCCTCGAAACCACTTGTACTATTTTATTCCCGAAAATTTTCTTGATATTGGTTCAAGTGTGGCAATGGATCAATTATAAAATAATATTTGGCAACTACTAACATTAACAGTCTTTAATGGCGGCAAAAGGACAAGCAACTTTTCAACAACCTCAAGTTGCATATCTTCAAATCAATAAATTATTTTTCATATCTGGTTAGGTGGTTGCTGGTCGCGTTTCTTTAGGGAACATTTCAAATAGGAAATTAAAAGCGTTTGCAAAAACCTGCTGGGGCTATAATTGTACATTACTTTAAATGCAGCTGTCAGGATTAAATAATTTAGTTTTTCGCCTTGATTTTCCAATTACTAACTGGTCTGAAATTAAATTTTCTTCTAATTTCTTATTTAATGCAATTGATTGTACTGGACAGTAATTAAAATCACTCAAACGCCCTAATCGTTCGAAAGAAGCGCTCAGAAAATCATGTGCACTCCCTTACATTCATCTTTGCCCCAATAATATTGCTATGATTTTTCGCATTATTGTGTCAATTTTATGAATTATTACATTATAATACCTTTTTTCGAGGCGAAGTACATAATAGGCATATCAATGGAATTCATTTTTTCCCTAACCAAACCTAAGTTTTCCGCAACTCCCATCTGATATCAGATTTGTTACGGTGAATCTATTCCAATTTCCGATTTTCTCTCTTTTAACAATCTTATGAATGTTGTCCGTAAAATTGCTGGAGTGGACGAACGCATATTGGAGTTGGGAGCGCTTGCTTTGGACTGAGGCCAAGGCGGTTTTTACATAAAAATACATTTAAGGATCTAGGACATGGTTGGGGTTGCGTCTTGCTTTGCTGGCATGTCGATGGGTCGGTTGGGCTCTGCTCTATATGCGCCATATCGACAAACATAATTTATAATGCTATCATAATAAATGGTCAGTCTTAAGCCATGCATCAAAATATAATTTTGTTCATGTTTGATTTGTGTAGGGAGTGCTGGCGAACGGCGGCATGTATGCATGAGGAAGGATCGGTCCACAGCTATTGCATGGGTGAGGACAAGACATTCAACGCTATGTTGTCCAAAATTTATATATCGCACGCACGAATTGGGTGGCCGATAATAATTGCTTTTTGGTGATAGTGTTTGGTTGAGAATGTGCATTTATGGAGCTTGATGAGCCTCACACTTGAATTATGTTTTCACTAAGTATTTACTGCGTAATCTGTAAAGATTCAGCCATAAATTGCAAGCTATAAATTGTTGCAAGTATCTGATGCACTTTGCATTGTAAACTACTGCACACCTTACACACCTTGATATATTGTTTTAATATCCAGGATTTTTGAGTTGCATCACGCTACAAAGCTGACAATGCCCACGTTGAAAGAAGTAAAAGATTGCACTCGTGTTATACTTTGTAAGAACTTTCACATTTGCAAAACAAACTCTGTAGCTCCTCATGCAGTTTGTTCTCGTTCTACTTATTTTGAACCACACATATTCGTTCCGACTGCAATTGTAATGCCATATGAAAGCATAGATATTGCAAATTTCATATTAACAGATAACATTGTAGCGCTACCTTTGTACGTTATTTCAAGCCCATTTCAGCACTCGTTAGAATTTAATGGTTTATGTTCTGATTTTGGCCTTAAACGTAACCCCAGTGATTTATGAGGCTCTTATCAGTTAACCATTGCAACGAAAACAGATTATTTCATTCCACAGCATACCATGACTTTCCAAATTTATGACGTGTTTAAAATGTTTTTAGGCCAACTTGCTGAAATTCCGCATTACTACCACCTGCACGTGCCAAAAATTCACTATGGGATATTGATAACACCATAGGAACGTTCACTTGTAGTGGCATAATAAAAGCTTAAAAGAAAATTTTGACATGCAAGAGATATGCACAAAATCCGTAGTTTGTGTGATTCCTCTGATATTCATAACATTGTTCATGGTTGCACTTTCAACCTCACCAGCTCATTTGAATTTAGCATTTCTCATGAACCAATAGTAGGATGAATTACTTTATGGTTACTCTTTCAAATTAAACGAATAAATAGTATCCGAAACACATTCTATTTCTTACGTTCGTTACATCTTAATTCCTAAAGATACTGCAGTGGCTATAATAAGGCAGAATTCGAAAATGAACTTTTTTGAAATACTTGCAAAGACAGTTTCGACGTACGACGTAAAAAAAAATCAGCATCTCTCAGTACATTAACGTAGATGACTCCAGGAAAAGCTCATTGAATCATGGTTATATGAGTAACTTATAATAAGATATTCTGCAATCTGAAATCCGAAAAGAGTTCGTTAACTTAACAGTTGCGATAATATAGAGGTTACATAGTCACATATTCTTTTGTATGAGTTTTTATGGTTTTAATATACAATTTTGATATAGAAAAAAACAAACTCATTGTTGGTTAATTGTGCTTCGGAATATTAAAATATGTTATTTTAAAATAAAAATAAAATTCGCAAAATATCTCAAAAAGGTAACTTTGAAAAATGTGCATAAAAAGAATGCACAAAATTTAGAGAAAATCGGGAACTGCAGAATGTTCGACTGATACAAAAGTCCTAAGTCACAGAAAACGTGTTTAAAATTTGATTTAACAAAGCGTTGCTGTTTTTTTATGCTCATGAATACCATCGACACCAACTTAGTAAGTTAGAGAACATTCCAGCATGGCCTTCTTTGTTCACAGCTCCTGATTTCCGCTAATGCAAACTGACTTTTTTGAGGAAGGTATTTCATATTTCAACTGATCAAAACACAATGTCTAAGCAGTACACGCATACGAAATTTAGACAATGTAGGACAGTGATCGCAGATTCTTAGTTTTTTTCATTTTCATTGAAGTCTTCGGTCTGTCTTCATGTATTATACATATAAATAGGGTGTTTTTCAGATTTTAATGTAGCACAATGCGGATAAATCGTCTTGATTGCCATGATATTTGTTTCATTGGAAAAATATTTGCCATTTCGAGCTCGTGAGTGACAGATGGAGTCCGAGCAAGAGGCCCAATTTTCGATTTCTCTAACCAAAAATAGGAATCGTATCTCGATAATAACATTAGAATGTTGCCTTCCAAATGGTCAACCGTCTCAGTCTTGCCGGCACAGACGAGTGATGTGACGTGGACGATGGTTACTGACATAACCTTTAACCAACAATAAACCTATTCGCTAAACATTCCGGTTCTGCAACAAATTAGTCCTTGGGCCCGTACACCGAATCTAAACCACGAGATGGATTTTGGAAATATATAAATTTTTTTGAATTTCTAATAATGGTCAAGGGGCCAAGGAAATTGTTTCTTGCACCGTCTGATTCTAGTATGTATACTATCAGTTGGTTTCGTTTTGAATAAAGTTTTTTAAGCGGAGGAGGGGGGCTGCTGTCTAACGCCGGAGGTTGCTGTCAAACTTCAAATGCGAACTTCAAATTCAAACTTTAACGCTGTCATTCAACCAGGAACGAGCTTCATTGCTAATCAAAATTTTCTTATGAAATCCGGAATCTGTTGCAATCTACGCCGTGTCCGGTGGTTGTTCACCTTCAATTACACTGCTCCAGAAAAAGTTTTTTGTTGTTCCTTTAGTCAATTCTTACTAATTTAGGGATGAGAAAAACGAATATGACAAAAAAAATTTATTAGCTCTAGTTTTTATGATACACAATAGATATATATATACTCATTTATTATATGAAATTGAAAAAAAAACTACAATTTTTACATATTATTTCAACAATATTTAAGGTTTATTTGTTTTTTATGGTCAGTTACATTATAAAAATCTTAAATTAAGGAAAAAATACTGAGCACTTTATTAAGACTGAAAGTTTATGTGTTGATTTCATGAGATCGATTTCTTTTGGCTTACGTCCTGAAACTTAGTTCAGGAGCATCTCTGCGAACAAACCAGCAGTAAGCCTACAAGCAAACAAGCATACCTTCATTCCAACTGTCCTGGTATATTCGTTCCATTTAAGAAATATCCTGATGGAATCTCACTCTCTCGTCACTCACAGCTCCACAACTAGGAGGAAAAAAGCCCAGATGGGAATGGAGGAAATGTATTTTCAGAGACATGTTGCATTCGAGTTTTTGATATGTTTGCAGAAGTACTTTTACAAGGTTTCTATAGTTATTTACTTCTCTTTTTGCTTAATGCCTTCCTTATTTTCTTTAATATTCCTTAATATTAACTTCCTAACTTATTAAAATTCCTTCATAACTCCCTTAAGAGCATCTCACGCTTTCTTTTCTTTCTCTTCCAAAACTCTGTCAAACTCAGGATTCATCACTGTAATATTGAGCCTAGAAGCTTTCTAGGACAAATAAAGGTCTCCAAAGGGATCACTTAATTCCAATTGTGTCAGTCTGTTCGGCTTATCGTCGTTTATCTCAAAATCAGCGTCATGCGATGTGGAAGGCGTGGCACGTTCTTCCTTTTTCGCTCTATATCCATTTACTAGTTTTTCCTCATTTTCTAGTTCCGATTCATAATTTTGAGGTGATGTTGGAACTGGTAGAGTGTCCGAATGTGGGATGGGTCTAACAGTGAAGGGAAGATTAAGGTATTTAACTCTTCTTATTTTCTTCAATGACAACCCAGGTGGATTCAAGCAAAAGTAACAATAGTCAGTGTGAGTCTTAGGCTCCTGCCATACCACAGGAACAGCGAAAGCCATACATAGTTTTTTGTTTCTTAGCCATTCTCTTAGAGTAACTGAGCAAGAATTACGACATATATGTTGAGCCCATGACTTGTCCTGGTCTTCTACCTTCACACCAAAATAACGCTGATAGGCCGTTCAAACAAGAGGTGTGAAGTTGCGTTCTGTGATGAAAATGTTATTTCGTCGGAAATGTAACAAAAATTGTTCACTGAATTTACACACTTTCGTGGCATATTGATTTAACAAGTTCAAAACTTTCAAAAAATTAAAAAATAGTTTTAAAAAAATACTTTTAGAACGCCAAGAAATCCAAATATCAGCACTAACTTCAACATAATCTATGAGCAAGAACAGCAACAATGAACAGCTTGATGTTTATAAACTAAAAACAGCTGATGAGTTAGCACTTGACAGGTATGCCAACTCCTAAGAACAAAATTTACTGGAAACTTAAAATTCATCCTTTAGAAAATAATGTAAATTTTTTTTTATGCATATAGGGAAATAATACTCGCCTAACACTGTAAGAATATTATTACACTAGCGACTTGTTTTACCAGGACGCTCACTGTGAATATTTTCAAAAATTAATTGAAACATCGAATTTCGCATTGAAATTTATATTTATTTATACGTCGCGGGTTAGTGGCAGAGTTAATGTTTTGTTTTTCTCAGTTAATACGTAACCTCGGTTGTGGTGGTGGTAGTACCTGACCGGCCTTCGGGTCACTCAAGTTCCTCGAAATGGTTTTATTGCATCTTATAAACAATTTTAACAAAGAAATATATAAGTGGTTTTTTTTGTTGTCCCTAATAAATATTGAATGTAAGCTAAAGGTCTAGGTCTCTTTTGGCGACTTAAATGATGTGTCATAAAAGGAACAATTAAAGAGAATTCTAAAATTTTCTAAAACAATTTAAGAAATTTGAGAATTGAGAAATGTTTAAAAATATACATACGAGTGTGTGGGAAAATATGTGTCATAAATCTAAGGAAAATAAATATAATTTAGGTGAATATTTATGGTTAAAAGCACAATGTTGATAACGTCATTCAGAGCTCCTTCCCGCTTATGTTTACTGATTCTTAACAAATAACATGTCAATTTATCTCATTTTTATTGTTATTTTTGGACTCAGCATGTGAAAATACATAAGAATTAGCTATTTTTGAACCCGAAACATTGCACAAGGTGGGAGTGTCATTGGACAAGGATTGAATTTCGTAACCTCGCAAAACCAGATCCTTCTGTAAAATCTCTCATAATGTGAATAGTCACAGAGTCAATTGTTCAGTACGATGTCGAATGGACTCACCTAGGTTTCCACGTTCTATATCATCTATTGTTTCTGCAATATACACTGTACGGCGTCTGGATGGGTGCGTATTATCAATGGTAAACATGGTGGAATAAATACTATGGAACAGAACGATCCATGGTTAATGGAATTAAATGTTATGGTGGACGGTTACGTCATTATTATGACATTATCATTTTTTTATTATGTAAAATTGACAGAGTGTGCGAAGAGTTTCTCCAACAAAATTGTTTATTTTTCGAAATAAATCTGCATGATTTGCGAACGTTGCTCATTCGTCAAAATATATATTAATGTATGAACACGTCCCTGTTATATACATAGGCGAAAACACTTGTTGAACATTTACTTTTATTAATCTTTTAATTCTTCAAAAAACGGATATAGCCGGAGCAAGTCAACAGACTAGGTTATGTTTCACGTATTTGAAGTTTTTGACTAAATCTTGCATACTGGATTCATCTACAAAAGAAGAATTCTCTATCTCCCTATCCCAAATTCAACTCATAAAAAAGTTCATTAAAGGTTAAACGTTAAGAGTTAAAAGAATCATTTTTTCTAGAGCCTGCTAAACGTTCAAGTTCAAACAATCTGCAAGTACCACTATATATCACGACACTTGCATTAACTATACTTCAAGACAAGCAGCAGTTATTAAAGAAATACTGCCATAAATTGGCAATGATGATTAATAATGGCAAGATATAAGCCATTTTATCACCAAACATCAAGGACAACCACCAAGATAAAGAAAGCGACACAATACTATGGAACAGAACAGCTAAATAGCTAGGAATAATACTCGATCACCGACCTATCTGCAAAAACCATATTCGACAAGAACACGCTTACGGCCTGGGAACTGTAGAGAAATTCATACAGAAAACTGAAATTATTGATAAGGTAGACAAGATTGACAAGAGAAATCGTCAAATGCTCATATACAGTAAGATGAAGACTACTTGAAGGGAAGCGATTCGTCATTATTGAACTAAACAACAATTTCGTAAGCAAACTCCTGTTTTTTTTTGTTCTCCGCCGCAATGGTCTTTTTATATTATGTAAAGTGATGCAAATCAACACATTTCACACTTTAGCCTATGCATGGCTATTGTACGGCTATTGCCCAAGGAGTTTCCAAACTCCTGTCAGTCGTAACACATCGTCTCCTAATTGCAGGATTTCATGGTTTCGACCATGCAGATCGCATTATATGAAATTATTTATTGATGTTTCTTTCCTTAGAAGGAACAACTCGACGTGTTTTTAGGGGCCGGTCAGCCTAAAAATTTTCATGGGATGAATCCCTGGGATACCAGAACCTATGAGTCCATGCGTCCATGAAGTCCATGTATTATTACATTCAGGTTTCTTTGTTCAGATAGGCAGTAGTTGTGATACTGTCAATAGTTCCTTTATTCGTATGTGGTCCTTTGATGTCTCTGGAATGATTTGAATCCTCAGATGAATCTGTTTTGCTGATACTGTCTTTATTTTTCAATGTGTCAGTATTCCGTTTGTTAATGTCCATTTGTCCGTCTCGCGTCAGACGATGGGTACTGTTTGTTATTCTGTTGTATTTGTGTTTGATTACTGACTGTGGTGGGAGACGTTTTTGATGAGTATGGGGTAGGGTTTGGATTTTTTTTGAGGGATTTGTAAGTTTTGTGATGACCACGGATAGGAGTGGGAAAGGGGGAAAAATTGGGACTCCTCGTTTTCTATAAAATTTTTCTTCAATTTTTCTTCTGACATTTGGGGCAAGGTTGGCTTCGCGTGACCTTACGTCGCCCAAATGTCAGTTTCAAGTAGTTCAAAACAGAGAAAAATTTAAGCATTGTCTTAATTGCTTGGTTACAACCTGGGCTAACGCTATTTGAGTATTAACTTAAACTTTTAAACGTCATTAAACGCTCTATCTGTAGAATATGCTTTAATAGATGCCACTGTAATGCTTTTTGAGAAAACCAGATTAGATTTCGAAGATGGCCCGGTTAATTTGTTTTCATGTGTCATTTATGTAATCGCTGCTTAACACAAAATTCTTCACATACACTCTATACAAATGTAGTGCAAGCACTCAAGTATAGATTGCAATAATCTTTTTACTTTATTTGTCCGAGGTTACCCAACTTTCAATAAAAAATGCAAAACAAAACTTATGGTACCAAGTTAAATTGTGAATTAATATGATAAATGGTACCTAAAAATTATGGAAAACGAAATTGAATAAGAATCACTGAAACATTTCATTGATTAATCGTGGATGATTCCAAATTGTGCATGATTCAGGAGCATGACGGATTTTCGGGTTGGTAACGAGAATTACTTCACTAAACAGGCGGGAAAATGATCGCAGTTACATTGACTTATTGCATGGTAATTTAACAAAACATGTTTGCAATAATTAATTGGCCACGCTTGTTACTTCTTAACTGCCTTTGGTCTTAACTGAATACTCTTTTATTGAATTTTTGATGACTTGAATTTGCGTATTGAACTTAAGATAAATAAACCACAAATAAAACAAATGATTGATATTTATATTTTATTTATTATATTATATTTAGATTTATATTGAGTTTACCAACTATTGGACGAAGATACATGGTTTAAGCATCCTCTTCGTCAACTTTAAACAAATATAATTAACGTTGTCTAGTCTCAATAATTCTTTACTTATACGACTGCCAAAAACCATAGTTGCCTCTCAATGACAAAATGCATACCATAATGACTATCATTGCTTGCGAAATTACTTCTACAAATGGACACATTATACTTCTGTTATTTGCACTTCGCAATATGTCGGAATTTTTATCGAGAAACAATCCTGTATTTATTTCATATCGCCTTAATTTAGACATATACGAGTAATTGCTCTCGAAGTTTTAATTTGTACATTATTTATAGACTGAAAACATGATTTTATTAGATTGCAATAAATTCTCATTTTTATCCCAACATTATTATTGCCAGAGCTCTAGTTTCAGCTTTTACGGCGGCAACATGCAGTTGTTTATATCCAACATCCTTATTTGCTAACTCTACTCCCTACAAACGAGCCAGCTAGTAGTGCTCCGTGGAAGAAAAGCAAGCAAGGATTCGAACAACAGCTGCATCCTGCTCTTGCATAACCGACAGTTAAAGTTCATTTAATGCTTCAAAGTTTTTATGGCTACGACTGGAATAAAACGAGATATGACTAGCGTATGAATAAAACGATCAAAATGTCTTAGCCTTGCTGCATCAGCTTGTTGATGTGCATACTTAGTTGGCGTAGTCTTATTTATGTCCTTGCTACGAACTTATTGCTTGGAGCATTAAACTGCAATAGGTGTTTGGGTTTATCGATGGTGTTGCTTGGCAATCAAAGATTTTACTATCCTGTTGATAACAAACAGTAAATTTGTATGCTTTATTTATAATCTCTGATTTTTTCAAATGTTTTTTAACGGAATCAATCAAATAATCTTTTATCCTATTCTACTAGTCTTCAATAATCGTTTATTTTAGCAACTGAACTGGGCGAAGTGCTACTTCATAAACAATTTGTAATTTTCAGTTTTATGCTTACAACGGATCATATAGTATCAATATAGTTTTGGTTGGCTCGTTCATAGACTACATGATAATATTAAAACAAATTCGTCTGCAGTTATTAGTCCCCATATTTGCGTTTAAGTACTATGACAAAAAAGAAATTAATTATCTTAGGAATTTTGGAAGTCTAAAACGGAGGTGAGGATTGGACCAATTTCCTTTTATTTCACATGTTCCAGTTTTGCTGCACCACTCATGGCATTGAACCTCAAAGTTTTTACTCTGATGTCAGAATAATAATTTAAAGAGCAGCGACGACTGTTTTTATATAAGACAAAGGACATACGTGAATAAATGTGATCCTCTCAAAACGCATATGATGATAAGCCTGCTATTACGAAGCAAATCCTGAGATTTCAGCAAGCGCGAAACTAAAAATGGAGAAATCCTACGTGATGTTTTGTATGCGCTTCAGTTTTCTCCGTATTCATTCAAGTCCGTTGAAAGACTTCTCCTCATGAAAATTAAGCCAGTACTAAATATAAAGGTTTCATCTCAAACCACTAATAAAGACTCAGAAAAAACCTAGACAAAATCGGTCAGCGCTGGAAAACAGAGAATGCTGCAGGGTTGTTCTTCTAGACATTTCCCAAGCTTTAACAAAGTATCGAATAATGATTTCAAATGCAAAATGAAATTCCCTCCCACCAATGAATTTCAGAAGATGGTTATACATTTTCTTTATGTACGTACCTTCAATTTCAAACTTACATTAAGTAGCACTCAAACTTAAGAGGATGAAATTCCCCAGGGAAGTGTGCTAGTCCCCATATAGTTTCATCTACAGATTACGACCTCTCCACAAAGAACATTATCCTCATTACAACGTTTGACGTTTTCGGGTTTTTCAAGTTCAAAAAGTAACAAAAGCAAATTATGGGTATCAAAGAATAGGTTCGCTTGTGAAAGGGAAAAACATTTTTTTACCGGTAAACTTCAATTTGATGGTCATCTCAGAGACTTGATTTCCGCAAATCGCTATGAAAGTCATTCATCAGATTTCGCGGTTTTGATTTTTCGTCATATTAGGTGCCTCTGAAGCCAGTTTTAGTGTTATGTGAGGAGTTCGCCTATATTTGGTTATTAGTAATTTTTTTATGTTGTAAGTTATTAAATCATGCTTTAGCAGGACTCCACCAAAAACATTCCTCGAATAGTTGAAAGAGCGAGAGTCCAGTAAAAGCAATTTAGAAGATCTTTTGAAGAAAGAAAGCAACTCAGAAAACAGTGGAATTGATAGGAACAACCTCGTTGGATCAAAGGATGACAGAGGTGGTATGAGGAACAATGCCAACCAGTAGTTGATACTCTTGAATCTCTTGAGCGATCTGTTTTAAAGTTGATGATAACGGCACCAGAACCAGGTATTAGACGGAGCAAAAACTTTGTTTGCAATTCAACTTCGAGTTCCGTTCAAAGAATTTCGCAAAGAATATCTGCTGTAAACGTGATTCACATTATAGATGATCCAACAAGCATTGTCAAAGATATAATACAAATGCGGTTGAAAATTTCACCGATGACAAATTCGACATTATGCATCTGTCAAATGATAAAGATATTTGAATCGATTCGAAATTCGAAAAGTAAAAGTACAAAATGCCATAGTAAGAACAGCCGGAACAAATTAGCTCGAAATTCTTCTTAGTATTCTTGTATTGAGCGAGGATAAAAAATGAACACCCGCGTACCTAAGAGTTATTCGATAGAACTCTTTTTGGATCTAAATATATTGAAGCAATGAGCAATGGTCGTTTTGGCTTCCTTGTGATATGTCTAAACTTTGATGAGCGTAGCGTTCGTTAAGATACAAAGGAATCGGATACATTTGCCTCAGTAAAATATATTTGGGATTTATTTTTTATGTAGTGCAGGAAAATATACAAACATGGATCTTACGATACGATAGACATACAGATACTTTCGTTTCGTGTCCACCGTCCATTTAAAATACACATTCGTAACAAATCCGCTGAATATAGAGTAAGAATTTTGTCAATAGGAGACCTTAAAAAACAAAATTCATGTTCGATGTAGCAACCAACCTTGGAAAAAACAGTCAAGTTGCTACTAGCGAACCTGTGCGTAGTTACTACTAACGAAGACAATTCTTGGAACCAATCGAAACTTGACATCTGACAAGATATTTGCTCCTGTGCCTTCGGTCAAAGAACTACTTGGGGACCGATCCAAATTGACTATGATTGGCATAATGAGAAGTAACAAAATGAAATTCCTGTGGAGTTCAAGCATATTTCATCACGTCTGATTGGAACATACATATTTCGAATGGTTTTTATGAAAAACTTACTTTGGTCAGGTATAAGCCAAAATTTCATAAGACGGTTCATTTATCTACAATGCACAAAGAGCGTTCCGTTCGTCAAGTCTCCAAGAAAAGATAATAATTAAAGCGTGCAATGAGAGAGGGTGGCGAACACTTTTGATGATATTGGTTTGCTACGGTAGCAGTTGCAAAAGCAGGCGCAGGCCCGTTCGTATGTTTTTTCGTATTTTCAACATACCAATTTTAAATTGTTATGTACTGTACACCTCCAATTGCGCTACTTCTAGTAACTCCTACTCCTAAAAGATTTACATAAGTAAATGCGTCGTGTTTGGTGCCCTTAACCAAACTTACATGTCCTGAAGATTCATAACATGCTTGAAAAATGAGCGGTAATAGGAAAAATGCCGAAAGGTTTTCTCTAAATTTCTCTGTTCAAATACTAGTTTTAAAATTCAAAAAATCATTAACAAACCTACGAAAAAATGCAATCAAAAAGTGAATTATTATGTTCATAATTATATTTTTAATAATTATTCCCATGAAAAAGAGTCTGAAATTTTCGATAGTTGAAATTAAATTTATAGTTTAGTAATATTTAAACAGTATTTTGTAGATTTGATTAGTTGCGGTGGAAAAAGAAAGTTCCAGTGTAATTTATTGATAGTTTTGGCAAAGTTGGCTCACAGGCAAACGTTAGTATTAACGTCTTTAATATTACATCTAAATGTGTGAAACATGTGTGAAAATCGGAAACCGTAGAAAGTCGCATTTTTCAGTAATGACATTTTATGATGGACATTTCAAGGGCGCTGTCATTTTGTCTCACGTGCAGTATATGTATGCCTCACTAACAAGTCCTTATTATGTGCGACCCAAGCTTTTACGAAGAAGCTTTGGGGGAGGAGAATTCCTGTTTCGATAAAAAATTCTTGTTTAATGCTTAAAAGAGAGGGAGTTTACCAACCGAAATTAAACTCGGCTTTTTTGTCGAAAACCCGTTAGGTCGGGAGTTTGTTCGAAGTCTCATCACTGGAAGTAGCTAGAGTTTGATTTATCCTTACTATTCGTGGTTGTTATAATTATAATTGAGCTAGAGATTTATTAAGGCAGATGCTGTAATAAATAAGTTCCAAATTCAAATAGTTCCAGAGGTTTATATGCAACATATTTTGGGTATATTTCTTTTTTAAAAGCAAAAAACTTAAAAATTCAAAATAAAAAAACCAAGTCAGCGGCAAAAATACTCCGAAAGCCTCGCAATAGGCGTGTGTGTTGTTGTTTTTTCTGTTTTTGGGCATTTTAGTTTTGCAGTATCTGAAAATGACCTTCTAGTTTATCGAAAAAGATGTTCTATTGTCATAAACTCATTTTTAAAGCAAATGTAGCTTGGAATTTTAAATGATGTAATCGTTTACTATCCACTATAAGGTGATCCCAAATGTATGCTTATCTTGTTTGAAAATGACTTAGATCTTTCAGTAATTTCGGATCTTCCGAAATCACTTTTATGCTTGCAACAACGCAATCTTCTTTTCCTGCTTCAAATTACATGAAGTATTCCTATCAACCTGTCTAAGTGAAAAATTTTCCCAAGCAACTCCTTCTTCCATGATTTTTGAGACTTTAAATTATCTTCCTATCATTTTTTATATAATGCTTCAAGAATTAATAACCACGTCAAGGGCTTGCAAAATAGGAAAATAGGACGTGTGCAAGGTGAGACCAATAATGGCAACTAAAATAAATAAGCATCTATCCAAACTGGTAGTGTCAATTGATACGTTTTGGCCGAGGGGCTAGCACCTGATGTGAGTCGGCAGAGACAAATTTTCAAAGCAAACTAGAATTCTTGCGGCTTTTTTATTATTTATTCCGTGCTGAACGAGTGGAAATATTCTTTTTAGATGCAAAACACTTACCAACCAATCAAAATACGAGTATACAAGCCGTTGTGCCCGAGATGTCTCGCCTATGTCCACTACTTTTTAACATATATGGGTAATTCTCATCAAATTTCGAAATTTGATTCCCGAGCCATTAGTGCCGAGTGATATGCATTAACTACATAAGTCTTTTTTTCATTTGAATGTACGCTGTCTATACCGCTATTGTTTAAAAAGAAAACGTCTTTCCTCTAAAGAAAAAAAAGATATAGCTCCTTTGTTACCGTGCAAATCATTCCCTCACCTTGTCCCTTAGTTCAAAAATATTACTAAAATGCCTTTTTATCTGAAATATATCAATATTCTTAATAATAAAATTATGCAAATATATTAGATAGATGTTTGTTATTGTCTATAAAAGCTTCCATCTTACAACAACGAATTTATAAAAACAATAATTCGATTTTAAATATGTCCCGCCAAATAAAATCATTCCCTCATCCTATTACGAATATTCGATTTCTGAACGTGTCAAACGATACTTAGGAACGCAACCTTAAGTTTTTAGTACCTGTCAACACTCTCAAATGATTTAAGATGGCGATTTCTTCTTAACCGCAGGTGAGTTCGTGTAAAAAAATATTTTGTGAAAAATTGTTAAAAGTTAAATTTATGACGATCATTACCTCACGTTATATGAATGTATTAAGCATTTTAATATCTATCATTAAAATTTGTTGGTTTTATGCGTTTTGGGAGTAAAATACATATTCGAAATGTAACAAGCAAATTGAGGTTATGTGTCGGTTTTGTTGTAGCTTAAGTTAAAATTCGTCATTCCCTCACTGTCATTCCCCCACTGCATTTAGGAGTGAGGAATGAGTGAGGGAATGACGGCCGTGTGAGGGAATGATTTATCCAGTATTTTGCGGTTTTTTTGATTTTTTATTTATTTCTTGCAACTTGTATTTCACGGTATTTAATTTAAAACAGGTGCATGTATGTGGAAGCAAAATGGCACGACAAAAGAAGTTGAGTGATGCAGAAAAAGAAATAAAAAAGAAAGAGTATGATAGAAAAAGGCGAGAAAAAATGAAAAATAATACTGAATCTTTAGAAAAACTGCGGGAAAAAGAAAGATTAAAATATTTAAAGAAAAAAGAGAAAGGTCAAGGTAAACCAGTTATTAATATGAATGCTAGAGAACTTAGACGAAAGCGAAAACAATGGAAAGAAAATAGTAAAGTGTATGGGATTAATAAAGCCATAGCACACCAAAATTTACAAAGAATAATTGATGATACACCTCCGCCAAGTCCAGTATCAGTTGTGCAGCAAATTAGAGAAGATGTAGCTGCTCGAAATAGACGACAGATGCGAAGGCGACGAGCTATTTTGTATGCAAAGATTGCAAATTTGGAAAAAAATTTGAAGAATGCAGTGAAGTTAAGCGAAAAATATAAGAAGAGATATTTGAGAATGAAAACAAAAAAAACTGACCCCGAATCGCCTGGAACTAAAGTAGATGCGCTTCTAAAGAATGTAAACGTTTGTGAGAGTGTGAAGAAGAAATTACTTTTTGGAGAAGCGTTAACAAGAGATCTAGAGACTAGTTACAAAGATCTTGGAAAGAAACATGAAAAAAAGAAAAAATATTACGAAATGTTGAAATTGAAATCATTGCAGAAATATAAGTTACTTCATGCATCGAAACCTTTTTTTAAACATGATACTTTAAAAAGACAAAAGCCTCGAAAAATAAGCGATAAAATGATGAAGGTAAAGGACGATGTAATTAAATTTTTGGAGAAAGATGAAAACTCAAGGATGTGCCCGGGGAAAAAAGACTATCTTAAATCAAAAAATGGTAAAACTAAACAAAAGCGTGTTTTATATGATACACTTCAAAATTTACACAAAAAGTTTTTAAGCACTTACGTATATATACGTAAGATATACTTCCGTATAATCTTTTCCAACTATATGCAATTGCTGATGATTTTTTTTTTCGTTTACTGTGTGTTTAGCAACTAGAGAGATTATTAAGGCCTTGGTAAAATCTAACGAAAACTTCTTTGAACCGAAATTCAAAACTAACATCCATGAAAGACGGGCGATCTTCTTCACAAGAATATAGGGAACATAACTTGTCACCTGCTCGAATGGAGAATTATTTCGAGTATAGAATATCCTGATCCAACGAAATGGTTCATGTTAAACTAACTCTAGAAGAAAAATCAACTTTGGAAATTAGATCAAAGCAATATGCATCAAAGTCTTCAATACATTTTAACCATTATAACTTTGGTATAAAAGACAACATTTAAATGGTAACCCTCCTTGTAACATTCTAAAGACTCCTGCTTGGAAGCAATCAAGTAATTTTGGAAGATCAAAACTCCTAGAGGAGTAAAACAGGTGCTTAAAAATTGTTCTCAACAAACGTTTTATTCTCGACTATTAACCTCCATTAGAACGCAGAATGCATTTCAAAATCCTTCCAGAAGCGAAGGGATATAATGATGCCCGAGGCTAGAACAGCAACTGACCCATTAATAACCAGTCTAATAAAGTTAAAAAAAAACCAAAAAAAACCAATGAGATTAGTTTTAGTCAAGCTTACGAGCTTATTTTTTAGATATTCTAAAGAAGATTAAGATAGAATTAAGCTTGAATAAAGTTCTTTTGTAAGTGAAAATGGAAAAATTGATCTACCAAAAACTTCTGAAGTTGAAACTAAACTTTAGTAATTTAAAATAAACTTAAAATATCTTCTTATGAACGCTAAATTACACACGGCACAAAGTACTATTTTCTCTAAAAAATTTATATTATCTTGTGTTATCAACTTATTTACAATTCAAATTCACTCAACTTATAGAAAACATCGCATTTAAAGGAACCCTTATCAACCGAAAAGAAAATTATCTTCATAGCTTCCTTATTAAATCATTTCCTACTCAAACATTAAATTTCCTGACGATTTACTGTACAAAAATTATTTCTTATTAAGTCTCACAAAAAAGTCCTTTTGGGTTCAGTCAAGCTTGGCGGTTGGTGTGGTATTCGGAGATACGAATGATATCATTTGCTTTCTGGCATATTTGGTTGGTTACACTTCCACAAATCCATACCTTCGCTGAAAAATGAAGTTCGTCGACATTAGGACGAGGAAAAAACATTTTTCTTCAAGGTAGAGAACCGGAAGTCCGGCCGCGTGATAATTCAGTAAAAAAGAGCCCAAAACTTCTCCATTATCATTACATCAAATTAAATTTTATCCATCACGGTGACGAACACAACTTTTTCCCTGACAAAAAGCGAAGCAGCTATGACGAAACCTTAAGAGGTGCATTCACAAGGACCTTTAAGGTGCAGATACATAGAAGAAATATAAAATAAATGTGTCTGTCGTAAAAGTGATTGCTTCATGATGGATTGGCGGAGGGAATTGAGAAAAGGCGGGCGGCAATGTCTATATTAGTTTAATCATCAACAAATTCTACTCCAATTTAATAACAACACCATGCAAGCTTCAATGTTCATAGTTTCTGATATTCCAATATTTGCAGGATGTATGAACTACATTTCGGTTGGCGCAAATCCACAAACCTTTCACAAAGATCCTGTTGCTTATGATTTCTTACGCTTTCTCCGGGAAAGAAAATTTCGAAGGAAGTTCTAACACCAAGGTATTAAATGGTTGTTCGTGTGTAGCATATCCTCGTTTCGGGAACTTGAATTCAACTCTCATCACGTCTCCAATTATGTCCCTTTCCTTGTTAATTCGCATCATTTTCTTTTTCCGTCGAGGATTTTCGCATCCGCTTCTACCAGTTGCCTCCGACCTTTCTGCCGTCTAGCACCACTTTCCGTACGGCGAGTTTCACGCGTTTGCCCCCTTCCCGCTTGCAGCTTCACTTGCTCTATTAAGTTCATCTTCTTGGTATTATGTCACATTTTGTTTGAATTACACGGTAAAAGTGTCGAGGGACTTCTTCGTTTTTGTTATGTTGACTGTCTTCTTAAATCTTTGGCGGACTCGGTCAGCCTCGGTGAGAAGCAACAAGGGACATTTCAAGGACTAGGACAAAAGCATATTAAGATCGATGATAATATACCATCAGGATTTTAAGGAATGTCGTTTGGAGTTGGGTAGAGTCTAAGTAGATTGCGTTGTTGTTCTAAGTCAGTGTAATATACTCAATGTGATGATGATGACAGCGGCGGTGAGAAAATTGGGTAAACAGAAAACAACGAAAAATGATTGAGCAGTAAGCATTGTCGTGGTTAGCTTGATGCAATTAAGTTCTTTAAATCAATTAACTAATATGACATAAGAAGAACACGTTTGCACATTAGTCCTAATGAATGGAAGAATTCTTTTCGAGCATTTGTCAGCTATTTGTCATTAGATAATTGCTTGCGGATAGGCTCTGTTAGATGAACTACTTTTTGTTCAAACCCTCATCTTCACAATTGCCCAAAACTGTTCTGAAATCTGAGGGCTGTTTACGGGAGTTATTACTTTGAATTAAATTAGCAAAAGTAATAGACTAATGTCTTGTGGTCTTGTAAATCTTTGGGGAAAAAAGCAAATACACAACCCAAATTTAGAAAAAAGCAAGTAGAAGTCTTGTGAATTTATGAAACGATTTCAAATAGTTTGCTTTTTTCAGTGATCAAAAAAGGGGGATTTTCTCTAAGAACATCTGCCTTAAATCCAAGAAAATCAAAGGGCTTGGATTGTTAAATCGAAGCCAAGATTTTTGAATGCAAATAAAATAAGTAGCGCACCTTGGAAAGCATGGAAATAATATCCTGGCTATTGTATGCTTATTTTTCTTAAAAACGTAGACAAATCGCTAATTTATTCTTTTCAAATGCTTCCTAACTTACTGCATTAAAACATATATTCTTAGTACGCTACGACATAAGCCTAATGGTTGGATAACGGTGCGTCTACTCCGTTTCAGCCTTTCTATATACCACTGTTTACGCGCTAAGACAGTAAAGAGCGTGTAGCTAGTGTAGCTAGTAAAGAGCGATTACACTATTGAGGTATAGACAGGAGGCTGTCAGATCTCATTTCCCATGAAAACCGATGAAGCCGCTTATTAAATCCAACAACATCTTGTACGGATACGATAATCTTTGAAAGCTTTTATGCATTAGAACTTATAGCATTTTATTTAAGCATAAGAGCTTTCTTTTCGCTCCCTCAATTCTCCACTGGAAATGAATTCACCTACAACAGTCGAGCAATCAGCTGGCGAGCGAATTTAATTTCAAGTTTCTAGGCAATTTGTAAACAAATTCAGCTTAAAACTTTAAAATTTTGGGGGTTCGTGTTAGACATGCTGTGCTAAAATGCCGTTACGGTATCTGTTATGTAAGCATTATAAAAATCGAAGAAAACAATCTTCTTGGCTGAACTATCAATATATTGTGAATTTTGTTTTTGTGAAAAAAGAAAAGCCACATTCGGGACCGCCGACCACCGTTATTGATGCGAAAAAATCGTTTTTGTTTTACTTTGACCTTTTCGTTACAATTTTTGCAGCGAATTCTTTATTATAGGACATGGTGCAAATCTGAGTGCTTTTTTGATAAAAAATAAGAATTTTCTCAGAAAATTCTTATTTTTTATCAAAAAAGCAAGTTACATTTGACCTTTTCGTTACAATTTTTGCAGCGAATTCATTATTATAGGACATGGTGCAAATCTGAGTGCTTTTTTGATAAAAAATAAGAATTTTCTCAGAAAATTAGTCCTATTTACGTGATTTTTTCATTTGAGTTTTTCGATTTGTTTGTTGGCGTTACTGTTACAGTCTATTATATCTTGGTTATATCTTGAACTTGAATGTTATTCAAATGAGAAGATTTATGTCAAATTTCAATTAAAAATGTTAAAAAAGGGTGTCTTTGTGAATTTGGACCGAAAAAGTGCCCCTTGAAGTTTTGAGGCCACTTGGACTAACTTCGAAAATTGGTTAAAAAATTAGAAATTTTGGTTAAAAATTTAGAAGTTCCTGGTTTTTGATTTTTTGTACTTCTTTCTTTCGTTTGTTTTGGAGATTTTAAAAACATAATTAAGAAAGTTCTTTGTTACATGTAACAGATAGTTGGATCATATATAGGAAGTTAAGAGGCACATTTTCACTGAAATAGGTCTAGTTTAAGATGAAACCCCTGAAATAGTTAATCAAAGAATCGTGGTTTAATGTTCAAAAGAAAAATTGAAGTAGCACTTCGCAAACAAATTCTCCCTCATGGTTATCCGCCTTAACGTGGCGAGGGGGCCCACTAACTCCAATAAACCCAGCGGCTACACTGCAATAGACCTTCGGATCCAACCTAGCAGGTAGGCAAAGAGCGAGAAGTGAAGCGAAGAGGTAACCAAATTCACAAAATATGGAAGTACGAAAAGAAGAAGTTCCATCAGTACCCGGCATACGAGGGGGAGAAATCTCTGGGGACCGGACAACTGGCGTGACGGCACCAAGCACCAGTTGCCCAGAGCTATACTTCTACTAGAAATCTACGCTGAGGGAGCAGGGCGTGCATTTGACGAGTGACTGTAACAAAACAAGCGCAATGGCAGCTATCACACCCACTGGGAAGACGGGAGCATCAGCCAGAACGCTAAGAAGAAATGCGCAAAGGAAACTGAATCGTCAAAACACAATCGGGGAGAAGAGCTCCCCAACGAACCCTGGCACCAGCCAAAAAGCGGCAGCCAACCAAGGGAAACCTAGGAAATTGGCTGCTGCTGCCAAGGCCGCTGTACCACCAACCGCAAAGAAAAAGGGTAAAACTGGACCTAAGCGGATGAAATCGGACGACAGCAACCAAGGCACTGGTAAAAGGGAACGGAGGGTAAGCCCAAACCCCAAACTCTGGCGAGGAAGCCCTATCGGGAAGCCGCAACCGATGCACTAACAGCAGTGGTGATAGACTACCTCAACGAGACTGGTAAGATTCAAGAGGATCAACTCGCGAAGCTGCAAACCGCCCTGAAGAAGGATTTCTTCGAGCACCTACGCAGCAAACTAGAAAAAATCCCAACATTCAGAGGAATCAAACCAACAGCAGGCCATCTGACTGTAACCTGTAGCAACGAGCAGTCTCTAGAATATCTAAAGACTGCAGTTGCAAAGGCAAGCACCACCCTTAACGAGGAGTTTGGAGTCGTCCCCATAAAGGAAGTACCGCGGTTATGCACCGTCAAGGTATTTATACCCGAAACGGAGCAGCCATCGCAGGAAGCCTTCGAGACGTTTAAACTGCAAAATACAGGGTATGAAACCGAAAGGTGGCATCTCTTTACGGAGAAAGAAGTCGCCAACTAGGGCATGGTCCTGGTACTGGGCATGCGAAAAGAAGACGTCAACACTCTATGGGACAAAAACGGACGACTCAGTTTTGGCTTCACCCAGGGGACTGCCAAAGCTAAGGCGACCGAGCCCTTGGAGAAAAAGCGAATAACCAATGCGGGTGACCCAAGCAAGTCTGTACCACAGCAGGGCGACAACAGCTAACCGGCTTAAACACCTAGCAGATGGGAACACCGACAAAGCACTGGTACAAGAGCCTTACCAACTTAATGGAAAGCTACTTGGAATCAGTGCAAAACAATTCAAAATCTTTGCCACAAGCGGGGTAAATAAAATCCGTAGCTGCATTATGTCGGAAGGAAATTCTACCGCAGTTCAGCAACATGGACCTTACATCAGCGGTGTTCGACGGAAGGGACGGGTAGGTAACGTTGGCATCAGCATACCTACCGTTTGACGCTCCGATGCCGACCACCGAATTCCGCACCCTATCGGAGCATAAACGGGGAAGCGAGCCATCATCGGATGCGATGCGTATGCGCAACACGAACTCTGGGGAAGCACCAAGTGCAACGAAAGAGGTGAGCAGTTACTCAATTACTTAATAACTACTAACCTCAACTTTGCAAGTAAGGGTAACACACCGACCTTTATAACGAAAAATAGAGCGGAAGTGATCGACGTCACTCTAATCACAACTGAGGCATTGGTGGATCTGCACGGCTTGAGAATATGTGACTCACCTAGCCTGTCGGGCCACCAATGGATCACCTTTCAAGTGAGAAGAGGCGAAAAGACCCCATTTGTCTACTGCAATCCTAGAAAAGCGGATTGGGACGGCTACACCAATGCTACTAAAAGATATAGGTTCACTCCAGGCGAATCCATTGTGAAGTCGAAAGGACATCAGCAATGAAGTGAGATACATCACAAGTATACTGGTCGATAGTTCCAGTGAAATGTGTCCAACCAGTACCATCAAAAAAAAAGTTAAGCTGGTGGAACAAAGAACTGGAAGAGATCAGGAAAAATACTCAAAGACTATTCAGAGCAGCTCGCCCCACAAACCGAGGTGCGGATTCGGAGGACAATTAGCGAAATCTGAAAATTTTTTAAACAGTTGTAAGAAGAGAGAAAAAAAACCTGGAACCTTTTTTGTAGCAATATTGCGGGAGGAAACGAGACATCTAGGCTAAGCTCTGAAAAGAGCCGGACGCACGGATCGTGGACAACAAATAGCATAGAACGTCTCAAGCTCCTACTAAGCCAATACTTTCCGGGCTCAACGGAAGCGGAGACAGAACAAGTAAACAACGTGACTCCTTACCGTCGCCCCCCCTAAAAGAAATAGTAAGCGAAGAAAAGGTCCTTTGGGCCATTAATACCTTCGAACCTTACAAATCACCAGACAAAGTGTATCCGATCATGCTCATGAAAGCGGATATCACAATAATACGGATTTTGGTGAGAATATAGAGAGCCTCTATATCGAAAGGCTATATTCCTCTGGACTGGAGAGAACCAAAAGTAGTTTTCATACCCAAGCCGGCAAAAGCTAGTCACTACATAGCAACGGATTACCGACCTATCAGCTTAACGTCTTTCGTGCTGAAAACCCTGGAAATATAAAAACCCTGGCTATAAAAAAAGCCGTGAACGTAACGGAGCTTTGCCCCAACCAACACGCATACCTCCCAGAGCGCTCAACAGAGACGGCACTACATGAAGTCGTAAGCAGAATAGATAGGATCCTTGCCATCAAAGATTACACTTTGGCGGCCTTCATTGATATCAAGGGAGCCTTCAACAATGTAAAAACTGAGAGCATAGTAGCAGCAATCAAAATATATGCAATAGACCCATATCTTACCAAATGGATGACGGAACTACTAGCTAAAAGGAAGATTACAGCCGACGAAAACGGCGTAACCTTGAATAAATGGACAAACAGGGGTACACCACAAGGCGGCATAGTATCACCACTTGCCTGGGTACTCACAGTTAACCAAATAGTGGAAGACCTCAACGGGAAGGGTTTCAAAACGATAGCGTACGTGACGATATCGTTATACTGATAAGTGGAAAGTTCCCGGTAACCATGTCGGAATTGATACAAACCGCACTCTCACATCTTTTTGAGTGGGCGAAGTTAAACGGACTGCGCATCAATGCCGATAAAACGCAGCTTATGCTTTACACAAAGCGCCGTAAACCCGCGACATTTTCACCCCCGACCATTGACGGAAAACATATCAGTTTAGTAAACAAGGCAAAATACTTAGGAGTAACCTGGGATATTAAGCTAACTTAAACTCCACACATAGGAGCAGCCAGACGGAGAGCTACAGCAGTGCTCTTCACAATGAAAAGACTAGTGGGGAAAACTTGGGGAATAAAACCCAAAATTCCCCACTGAATCTACACAACAGTAGTGAGGCCTACAATCACCTACGGGGCGGTTTGGTGGCAGGCATTACAAAAGAAAACAATTGCAAAAGAGCTAGAGAAGATCCAGCGAATGGCCTGCCTTGGCATCACAGGTGCCATTAGGACTACGCCAACTGCTGCAATGGAGATAATGCTTAATCTCATGCCACTCGACAAATTCATCTTCAGAGAGGCATCACTTGCAAGCTGGATAGAATTCAACCAATATTGGACGCAACAATTCCATACAAGATCAGCATTCCGACCAGAGAAGCGTGGAAAACGGTGCAGGATTTCACATCTGGAAGTGGGATCATGATCTACACCGATGGTCCCAAAACGGATGAGGGAAGTGGCTCCGGAATCTTTTTTCCAGATCACCCGCGACTCAACCGAAGTTATAAACTGGAGAGCCATAGCACAGTTTTCCAGTCGGAAGTGTTTGCAATAAAAGCGGCTATAGAAGCGGCAACAAACAACCTTAATGGAAGTATACAAATACTCTCGGACAGTAAGTCGGCACTGCAGGCGCTTGCCTCTAACCACGTAGTTTCACAATTGGTGCAGGATTGTAGGCAGGCTCTCAAAACCGCAACAACCCGAGTAAATGTAAAACTGACATGGGTCCCTGGACACAGCGGTGTAGAGGGAAACGAAAGAGCGGATGAACTAGCGAGAGCTGGATCAGCCAACCAAAATGCCACTAGAATAGACACAATTAAAGTGCCACTAGCAACTGTAAAAAGGGAACTAGACGAAATCCTCTGGAAAGAGGCAAATACGGCTTAGAATGACAGGAGTGACTGCAGGATAAGCCAAGTTCTTTGGCCTCATCTAATCAAATGAGGACAAAACAACTCCTAGGGTAAAGCAGAAATAGCGTTAGAACATTGGTGGTAGTGTTAACGGGCCATAATCTTCTAGGTCAACACGCCAAACGAATAGGAATCCAAACGGATGACCCCTGCCGAGCTTACGGCGAGGAGAAAGAAAGAACAGAACACTTCCTCCTAGATTGCCCGAGTCTGGCCAACAAACGCCTTACTTGGCTGAGGTGTACTGGCGTAACAGAATTGGAACACTTGGCGACCACTGAACTGGGGGAACTGCTTGGTTTCTGTAGGAAGACAGGATGGACCATCTGTAAACAATAGTACTACACATGGGGAGCTAAGGGCGGATTTCTGGCCTATGCTAATTTCCAGCAAGTGGACCCCAGTACAATAATAATAATAACAATAGTAAACAAATTTAGAAAACACAGAAATTTGACAGTCCATGCAAGGTACCGTTGAACTCATTAGAAATATGAATGACGTCCTTATTTTGACGCATATTCAATTTTCGTAGCATGTTTTACATAGCGTTAAGTGTAAAACAAGATTTATTCCTTATAAATTTCTTTTGTTTACTTGCATATGTGGCAAAAATCTAACAACTGGAGTATCTTGGAAATGTAAACGTAATCAGAATACATTTTTTTTTTGTTTGGGAGGTGAAGGCTATTTACGCCCTGAGTGTCGAACTCCCCCGCTACCGGACTACCGACTAAACACCTCCCCTGTTACACCGAGAACCTAGCCTGGAACTGTTTGTCACATTACTTCGGACTAGGCCTCATTAATCATCGCTTAGTGATGTCTTCAGGCTAAGGGAAATCTCTCTTCACGGATGGATAGGAAGGAATTGCGATTAGTAACTATAATATTGCGTTACTGAGATGTTCCCTCCCTCGCCAAGCGATCCATTATGCCCTTCTTTATAATGAGTACTGTCCGTACGTAATGCAACACACAGTTCCAATTGTCCTTTGATTTCATCATTTTTCCCGTTAAATTAATCAGAATACATTAGAGACATCCTTTTCTTAGATTCGATCTCGTCTGCGTTTTGAAAAGCAAGGAAGTCTTTTTTATTGTATTCTGGGTGAAAGTTTAAAATGTTAAAATTTGAAGTTTTGTTGACTTTTTCAGCATAACTAAGAGATTATGGTTCAACAAGAAGTAATTGATACACATCAATAAAAACTGTTACACATAGGGTAAGCAAATGATAGTCTACGGATAGTTTCCTCTAGTTTTACGGTGAACTCTTTTTTCGAAACAAATTAGATTTTAACTTTTGAGCCTTCAAGTCATTGACGTACTTGAAACTCAAGTCATATTCAATCATTTTTTAAACGCTCAATTGAAATCAACCAGAAATACACAAAAAAAACGCACAATGTAAATAAAAATGAATTCATTTCTGTAGGAATACATGCTTATATATTTGAGTCTTATATAGTTCAGTGAAGGAAAATTTTATACCTACATATATTTTATACCTACATACATATACACTAAGCCTGGGAAAGCTAGAAAATCGCGCTCCTTCCACTCACCTGCATCATTGATTTTGTAGACTCACTATCCTCATATTCTCACTGCATTTGCTACATGGGGTATTCATATCTCTTTCTTTGTGATGCTCTTCCGAACTGTTAGCACTTTTAATGGTTAAATACTGACATCTTCTTTCGTAAGCTTTTTCATTCTGTTTTAACCAAATGGATATCACTCGATTGACATCTATCCGCACGTTTATTTTAATGTCCTATTAGAACTATTTTTGCTTACGAATATCAATGAATCTGGTGAAGTCGTAAAGCAGAAATCGAACACCGTAAGATTAGGAGTTTTTTCGAAGTGGAGGCGCTTGTTTGTACTAACGCTATGGTTTGAACTGTCAGCACTGTATGTACTTACGCTATGACATTGAATCCAAGATTTTTGAAGAAAAACAGTTTTTTCAGGCCATATTCTCCGCGCTTTTTCGAGCGCTGTCTCCACGTGTTGTGTGCAGTGTAGATATTGGTCCACATGAACAAAGATATTGTGTTCGTTTATGATTCATCCGTTGAATGCTTCTTTTCTGCATATTCCTATGTTTAGGAGCACGCTAAAAGCCCGTCCTTTATGATTTACATAAGGAAATTCCACTGTTTATTCCATGTGTGAGTTGGTATACATTTGCTGTCAATAATGTGGCTCTCAAAGTTGGATTCAGTTGTTGCGTCTGGCCTTCGTATTCATTTGTTTTAGTCCCTTACATGTTCACGAAATCTGGTTCTTACTTTACATCTGGTTGACCAATGTAGCCACATTAGCACGTATAGGTTAATTTATACACACCCTGCTTGTCCAGTGGGTCCTCTTTGATTGGGATTGTGCATAGTATTTGTGCAAAACTGTTTAGCTTAAATGAAGGCTGCTTCTCCGCAGGGAAGGTTGCCTCTTTTATGGAAACACTTTATTAGGCGTAACTAGGCAAAATATCTTCGCAGACAGATAAACACAAGAGGGGAGCACCGTTTGCACAACCCCGTCCAGGACATGAACATAGACCCGGAATTAGTTTCGTTTCTTAAGTGGAAATTCAGTGTCCTACAGGTACCCTGAAATGGTTGGACGAGATGGTAGAGAGTCTATCTTTGCCATAACGTCTTTCCGCGATGAAGCTGCCAAACCAATAAGCTGTCCACTCTTCACGAGAAAAGAACTATAATTAGCAGTTTTTTCCAAGAAGTCGAAGTCTACAGAGTCAGACGGTGTTTCGGTTGAGGTATTGAAATTAGTCTATCACTTTTGCCCTGACGCACTGCTCAGTAACTTCAATATTTACTTGCGTTCCCAGCACAATGGAAGATGACAAGACTCGTGTTTATGAGCAGGGGCAGGATAATGCCGAGTCGCTGTCAGCAGGCTCGTCCTCTATTGTAGAAACGACCAAGAAAGTGCTCGAAAACTTAGGAAGAGAACACTGACTGACGGTCCCCAAGCCGCTCTGGACCTATCTCCACGGTAATACCGTTTAAGAAGTTCGCTAAGGATGTACTTTTGAAGGCGCTCCAACAGATGGAGGCACGCCGGCATTCAGTATAAACGGCAGGTAATCCTCTAAATAACGCTGGACATCAACGCTGGAAAGCTCATTCGAAGTCCCAGAATATCTGATTGAATAGTTTGGAATTACCGGAAGGATCGCAGTTTGAGATACTACAAAGTGTAAGGTCAACGAAGGGTGCTAGTCGGATCAGGTGTATCCCAAAGACCTATCCTCGGCCCAGGCCCCCATCTCCTGTGTCGGGCTGGTCAGAGAAATACTGCCGGATGCGGTGCGACCAATTGAATGTAAAAAAAGTAAAGTAAAAGCTAACTGAGCTGTTGTACCTGATAGCGGTGACGCGCGATGACCATTTGCGGAGTTAAGCTAGTGTTATAGAAAACTAAGTTGTAATCCTGACAAAGAGGAAATTCGCCGGAGTAAGAACGATCAGTGTCGGGGATACATTAGCGACAACGAAAATATCAAGGTTTGCTGATTGAGTGTATGCTGAGTTGCTCGGCTGACTAGACCGCGGCCTGAGTATTGGGAACAGTCGACTAATGTCCAATTTTCTGGACCTAGTCCAACAAAAATGGGATCTTGATAAGGGTCGTAGAGTCTTTACTTTTATATTTAGTAGAATTTGCATGAACAAGCTGCGTTGAATATGGCTGGCGCAGAATCAGAGACGACAAATACTGCGGATAACATCAGCATACTGGACTGATTCTGAGTCAGCGGTGTTGCTAATCACAGGAACAATGCTCATCACCCTCATTTCTAAAGGGTATCGACGCGTATTGTATGGCACCACTCGCCGGAAATTAAAGGCAACGCATTGTTGACGCAATATTGAGTCCACAGGAAAATGCAGCTCATCAACAAATATAAATAGTGGCTCAGTCAAAAGCATGATGACACTGATTCCTACCTAACCCAGCTATTGATGAGATATCATGAGATTCATTGCTTCTCGTTCGAAAGATGATCTTAGCGAAAAAGTGGGAGAGCTCCGATAGGATAGCCTCATCGAAGATATGCTAAAATCAGCTGACAAATGCACCTTTGCCGGTAACTACGCCCGGGTAATCCTACTTACTAAAAAGCGTACTCCATTGACCGGAGACTTCAACGGTGGAGGGACCTTTTCTCTAACCCACCTCCTCTCTCTCGTTTCACAAGAGAAACGAACTTCCTGTAAACCGAAGGCACCATGAAGGGTAAAATAGGGTGGCATTGCCGAAGTAGTGTATCGAATGGTTACAGGGTTGGGTGTTTCAATCGGATAGTAGGGTTAGTACAACTTAGACAGTACAAGTTGACACTGAACTTTAAATATTGAGTGGTTGCATTGAAAGTGTCGGCTTAAGGATGACTCATCTGTATACCTCTTTTTATCAGAACGAAAGGGTTATTTTCCCGGAATCCGTATACCTACCTCAAAAGGAATGTCGGTGGCTATTATGAAAAGTCGAGCGTGAGTCAAATATATTAAGTCTTTCGGAAAATATTGAAGTGTAGAAAGTAAGGTGTGCTCTCTACTACGAGTTCAAATAATGGACAAATGCAGCAGCGGCTACCCGCATGACAGCCTTGAAGACGACGAACATCCTGGAGCGATGTTTCGGCAAAATGACGAGGAGCTTCATGCGGACATAGAGGACAATCCCCGCCAAATTTTGCACGGATTCAGCGTAAAGTTTGACGTTGACAAAAGCACCATTCATCGCCATCTTCGACGTCTGGGAAAAAATCAACTGTTTGATCAGTGGGTTCCTCACCAACTTGCCGACAACAACAAAAGGTAGCGTATAGGGATCTGTACTTCGATGTTGTTGCGCAACGAACGGGAGCATTTTTGAATCGTGTGATTACGTGCGATGAAAATAGACTATGTATGACAATAGCCGAAGCACATATCAGTGGTTATTACCATACGACCCTCCTTGAACTATCCCAAGGCCAAGGCTTCATCAGCAGAAGACTTTGTTGTGTGTATGGTGGCATCACACAGGCATCCTGTAGTACCAACTGTTGGAACCTGGCCAAAGCATTACAGCTGATGTGTACAGTCAGCAACTAAGAGAAATTCATCAGGATTGTACGTACGCATGCAGCGCTCGTGAATAGGAGGGGAGTTTTGTTCCTCCAGGATAACTCACACCACATACAGTGGCAGGCACCAGAAACACCATAAAGTATAATTGGCTGGGAAACTTTACCACATCCACCATATTCTCCCGACATTTCGTCATGAGGTTTTCACCTTTTCTGGGCAATGGATAGCTTCATGCGAGGACGACAATTCACCAACCGAGAGGACTAACAAATAGCATTACAAAATTTCTTCGATGGGCGAGACAGAGGCTTTTATCAAATGGGAATATATTGCTTACCAGCACGTTGGCAACGAGTCATAAATGTCAATGGTAACTATTTTCAAGATTAAATATATTACCTTTTATTTAAAAAATTTACATATTTTACTATGTCCAAAATCGACAATTTCAATGCAACCACCCAATATAACTTAGCAAACTTTTATTTCTTAGCAAACTTTGATAGACCTTGATATCATATACCATCCCGAGGTTTCAAAAAAATTTACTGGGTAGGAACGAGTATTCTTCAGGGGGCTTCAAAATTATTTATTATAGGGAACCTTTACTTACAACTTTATTTATTTACACGGGAATACCATACTTTATTTGTGTTTATGTATGTAATGTTGATACTTATTATTATTTCAAGAATTTTCAGTTGCACGATTTTTCGTGCACATAATGTACACAATTTCAATAATTTTCATTTAATAAACAACCGGTTGCTTTTTGCCAAGCAAATAGAAAACGTTTTAAGCATATAAGATAAATTAAACAAAATATGGCCAAATTTATGTTACGAATCCAATATGGGAGTAAAGTGTAAAGCTAAATTATTTTAAACATTAATTGAAGGCTGCAAAAAGACCTGTCAATTAATGTCAATAATCAGTTTAATTAATGCACGTTTGGCAAAGAATTTCCTCTTCGTGATTTGCATGAGAATAATATGTTACTGAGCAAAAACTATTAGTAAGTAAAACCTGAGACTGAACGCTTCAAAGAGAAGTGTCTGCGTGATAATACTTCAATTCCGAAACCCTTTGAAAAAAAGGATTTCTTTGTAAACTACACTCCCGCTAATGAGGTACTCTTTTAGATGTCGCCAACAATATGTCTTGGATTTAATTTCATTACTTTAAAACTTTCTTAAAACGAAGGTTGGTTTTAGTAGAAGATGAGTAATGAGAATTTTCACACATATCTAAATGAAAAAATGTCATAAATTAAAAAGATAAGGATTCAACAGCAAGAAGTATTTCACTTGCTCCGCAGAAAGTCAATTCATTTCACACCGTCACTTATTTCGGAGAAACTTGAATGTAACATTCAAAAGGTTTGACTTTTTCACGCATTGCTACTTTCACTATTGAAAATTTCACTTCGCAACTAATCCTCCGAGCTAGTTCAAATGTTTTCAAATGAATACGTCGCACAGCGAATATAATGCCAATATACTATTTAAGTAACAATTAAATAGGGCAGGATATAATTGAGACTTAACTGTGTTTGATTTCACTAAGACCTTTGAACAATTTATTCAAGCAACTTAAAGTGCATACTTGACGTCTTCATTGTCTTCAAACGAATTTTGAAGACTTATTTAAACTTTTGATACCTATACAAACAAATACCCAATCTAATCCAGGTTAAAATTCAAGCTGGCCTGATGCATTTGATAAGAATATAAAAACTTGAGTCTGTAGATAATTTGCGCGTTTCTAGATTTGAAGAATAATTCGCGCCACTACTGCAGCCCTGGATACTCTTGTTGACAAGACATGGAATGAACGCAGAAACAGAAGAAGATAGAGAACAAAAGATTACTTCAAAAATCCAACAATATCAGATATTTTAATCACAAAACGTTTGAAGAAATATGAATGTTAAGAAAAATTGGTGATAATTAGGCAACGATCAGGAAATCATAAGCATAAAGTAGTACTTAAAAGTATATGTTTGAGGCTCAAAAACAACTGTTTTTAAAACTAAAGATGCAGGATTAATAGCGAAGGATGCAGCTCTACTGGAGCAGAGTTGCTCTTATTGCAGAGAATTGCAATATCTTATTGCAATGAACAATTGGTGTTGAATCTTATTGCAGCTAATCTTATAAAATCCAGAGGCTTCGAAACGGACCAAAAACTAGAACCAACAAAGTTACCACCGGGCTGATATGAAAATGGTATTTTCCTTATAAAGAGAAAAAGAAGATGAGAGAAAACTATATTTATGTATTATTACGTTTTACGTCCTACGAACTATTGACAAAAATATTGGAGCCTAAGGTTTACAAATACAAAGTCACGCATGACAGCAAGCTTATCAATTTCTTGTCTCTGAGGCTGATCATGGATATCATCAAATCATACAGACCGTATTAGGAAATGAAATTGATTTATAGACATTGTGAGATAAACCAGCTCAAAGCCCATTCCAATAGAGTTTTCCTAAAAGTCCTTATTTTTAGATTTTAACGTCCTGATATATTGACACCGGTGACAATGAGTAGCCCGAAAAACGCTCTCATTTCAGTTAGAGTCGTAGGCTTCGCATCGCATTCTCTTTGTTATTTATTCTTTATAGTATCAATATATATATATTTGTACACTTTACCATGGATTCGAAGACACCAGGGTCGAAAAATAACTCGAAACATTGAAGGGGTGTACTGGCATTAGAAGCTGTACCTTTTGGTCCTAAAAGTCTTTTTATAATATTATGATAATGTACCCTTGGTGTATGAAATGGTCGTTTACTCTATTCCGTGACTTATAAGTGGCTAATTCTGCGAGTGACATACTGTTGTCCAAATCACTGTTGTTTGTTTAGCATTTTCACCATTTTCATCAGTCTGATCTTCTTACTCAGTAGCAGTGTCGTGCGGAGAATGAGCTATATTTTCTTCTTTTCTCAAAACCTCTTGCTGTTTGCTTTCAATCAAATCATCCTGATCTAACTCCTCTTCTAGCCATCTTAACACGTTTTCTTCCATATGACGATTCATATTTAGCAATCTGTTAATAAAATATCAACAAACAGTTAGTTTACAGTACATAATTATAATATAATAAAAAAATTAATAAGAAAAAATAAATACTTATATCAATTTAAAAAATATTCCGCTCCTAAGAAGTTCCGCCAGTGCACGCATGGGCTACATACGTAGCCCAATAACTTTAAATCGTTATTTTTCGCACGTGCACCAGCGTCGATCGTTCACGCCACACTGAATGCGTCGAGCAACAACCAATCGAAGCTTAGCTAGAGACTCAAAGATAAAAAAAACGCCATTTCACGAAGTTATGAACAAAAACAATACCCTGGGCTACATATGTAGCCCACGCGAGTAACATATAGTAAAGTTCATTCACCCAACATTAATAATGTTCATTCAATACTAGTACATTCGCTGGACCAAGGAATTATTGCTAATTTTATAACGTACTAGATAAAGCGTTCATTTCAGTAGGTCCTTGGCATATTAGACCATAATGACGATTCAGTTATTGATGTGTGAACTTTTTCGTTTATTGACTGCATAAATAAAGTTGGATTTGCGTTAGTTGAAATAAAGCCATCAACTTTAAACTCATATTTCAAATATGATCTTGTCATTCTTGATAACACTGCTATACCTAACACTACAACGCTGGACAAATGTTAGATTCGATGATCTAACATTTGTCTATATGGAGGAATTATCAGTTGACAAAAGCTTGAAAGGAAAGGAATTGCGAGAGCTCACCCTTAATCCTCATCACAGTGACAGAAAACAAAGTGATAGTCACGAAAAGGAACCTCCTATATTAATAGCAATTCGAATTGAAGTAGTTCTTGATCTTATCTGGACATGTAATAATCATGTTGAAAAACATGATTCTGATGAGGAAAGAGCTGCGAAATTTCCTTAATTTAGCTCGAAATTAATTGTAATCTTCAAGGATTGATTTCGTTCTAAAAACTTCTGACTTACAACACAGAACACTTATGATTAAAACCCAGAAATAATTTTTATAAAATGAACAAAATTCGTATTTTGATTGTCAATGTTTAAAATTTTTTTACGTTTATGTTATTTTGTCACTTTTTATGCTAACGGTTTTGGGATATTTCCTTCTTTTTTTCAAAATATAGTTTAATAATTGAAAATATATAGAATCAATTAAAATGTGTGAGCATGTAATAAATTCTTAAGTCAACTCTAACATGAATTTTTTTGGATTTTCTATGCACCTCCTTGAGAAGCCATAATGTGATACTTGTTAGATTGTAATTGACGTGACGTTTAGAATCAAATTATCCTTCTGGTTATCTATGATATGAAACAAATAATAAGGGAACATTATTTTGTAATTACCATGGTATACGGAATTTAAATGAAGTGTGCAATCGAAGTCTTAGTGTTGTCACGTGTATCCATGTGGCCTTTTAAGAGGTCGCAAAAAATTGTTGTGAATCAGTTTCTATTATACAACTTCACAAAAAAGGAATCTTTCGCTCTAAAACAGTGAACTAGAACATTTATGATTTAAATTTTTACAAAATAGGACTTCCAATTACTTACAAAATTATTGATTATTGAGTGTATGCAAAAGTTTTTGTGGTTTTCTTGAATAGATTTTCTTTTATCTATAAGTCATAAATCCTTGATCTCATTTCGGCAGCTAGCATTTTAGATTTTTCTTCCTACTGAATGCTACTGTAAGCCTTTTTTTCATTTTTGGTTTAAATATAAGCTGTCGAGCGTTCGAGAATACTATTTTCCATATTTTCATCGTCTTACGGTTTGAGTTAATACTCAGCTATGTTTTTTTGCTTTAAGAATTAAACAGAACAAAACCTTCAACTGTCGTCCGTATTAGCAATTCACAGCCGTTTTTCGTTTGCTTTTGGCTCATTTTCTTAATCACTTACACGCAGATGAAACCAATTTAGACACTACTCTTCCAAGGATGTTTTGGAATTGTTTATACGTTTGTGATGTTGAGAGTCAGTTATTTCCTGCGCACTTTCAATTTAAAAATTCACTTGATTTTTTTTTTGAATGAAACCTTTCCCTTCCCTTTTTTTCGAAGACATATAGGTTATAACCATCGGAATGACAGGTTGTGTTTGCTAGGAAAGTCATAGGTTTAGCTAGGAAATTATTATCAGTGGTCAAACCGAGGCATAAGCCCTTAAATTCTTGCTGATGCTGGCAAGTTGCCGAACATAATTAACTATCAATTAAGTTGTCTGGAAGGAGTCCTTTTTAATTTAACCACGCATCCAAGCCGATGGAGACGGCCCAGGAAGATCATTCGCATCGGAAAAGACCAATTGTGTCTCCAACCCCAGAGCCCAATTTTAAGCGTTCAGTAAGCCTGATTGCAAAGAGCTTTCCCGGACTACACGCTGCCGTTTCCAAGGCTTCGGCAAGTGTAAGAAAAGACAAAATTCCATACGCCCCAGTGTGCTGATATCTGTTGGAGCTAAGAAAAGTCCGCCCAGCGTAGCAGCAACAAGGAAGTAAAGGATTCCTACTTTTGTATGTTACAGGCAGAATCTTAAGCCTTTCAGGGAAAGAATTGAACGAACATGTCAGAAAAACGAGCTCGAGCTCCTATACACTACCAACAGAAAAAAAGCTGACCCTGTTACTAAAGGGTGTGCACTCTTCCTACAAAGACAATGATGTCAAGTAAGAACTCCAAGCCATCCTAGGGGAAGATGTTTTGGGAGCCAAAAGGTTCTCAACAGTGGCGCCAAGGAAGGAAAAGAAAACTCTTTCGTCCTTCCTTATTCAATTTAAGGCAGACTTTGATGTCAAAAAGGCTATGAACGTAAAAACGCTCCTACACCAAAAGGTAGACTGGGAACGGTTTGCTAAATCAAACACCTCGCAGTGCTTCAATTGCCAACGATTTGGTCATAAAGCTTCAAATTGCGGCATGGAACCTCGTTGTGTCAAGTGTGACAAACACCATCTGTCGAAAGACTGTCCGATTTAAAAGCAGGAGGGTAAAGATGCCGTTTTTTGCGTTAATTGCAATAGCAAAGGCCACACCGCGAGTTTCAGAGGCTGTCCTAAGGCCAAGGAGGCTGAGGAGAGGAGACGTAATCTCCTAAAGAAAAATGAGGAATGGAGGAATTTTGTCACTGCTTCCTAGAAAAACACCATCCGAAATGGTGTCTCATTCGCTAATATAGCAAGCGGTGCAGCCAAGCCAGCTGCAGCTCAGCCTGTACGGCAAGCTAAAGCGAATAGTAGTCAACAGCAGAAAAAAGACAGAAATTCTGTCATGGATAACGACTGCAATCAATTCTTCGTATGTGACTTGTTCACTCTCATACGCAAAGTGGGTTCGTTCATTCCACAATACAAAAAGCTCACTAATCTGAGTGAGAAAAAGGCGCCGGACTTAGAGATCATTTCCAAAATCTGTTGTCACGATGAGCTCCATTAAGCTCTCTATCGTTATCATTTGTTCGCTAGGTCCACGTTTCAAAAGGAACTCTGTCCAAGAATACTTGGTTGCATATGGACAAGATTTCTTGTTCATTTTAGAAACAAGAATGAAAAATAAACACAAAGTTCATTTGGGGAAATATAAGGTCATAAGGGATGACGACCCAGATGGAATCCTTGGAGTAGCTTTGGCTTTCAAAGAGTATTTAAAAAATTCAAAGACACTGTCTTCCAAGTCTGAAGTGCACTTATGTCATCATTTTAAGCTCCGTTCTGGGAGCGTACACATTTGCACAATATACGTTAAACACCGATATTCGGGAGGGGATCTCACTGAAGACTTGGAAACAGTATCCACTTTGTGTGAAAAATTTGATTATTTTGCGATAGGGAATGATTTAAACACAAGACATCCTTCCTGAGATATTTACGTTTTTAATGGATATGGAACGGCTCTGTTCAACTGAGTGCAAGCAAATATGGATCTTATTTTGATTGCGCCGAACGAGCCCACCTTTCGAAGAAGCTCGCTAACGATAGATTTTTTCATCGTGTCTGCCAACCTGGTAAATACCGCCCACAGGTGGAGGAATTTGAATGTGGAGTCATCGACGCCGAGTCTGACCATCTTTTGGTAGAGCTGACCATAAGAATGAAGAATGGTGTAAAGCTGGAAGTAGCAGAACCTTAATTCTTCATCCCATACAAGAGTATTGACTGGAAAGCAGTTAGTGCTGACTTGAGTGGAAAACTTGACGATATTTCAATCAGCAAATCGAAAAATCAAAGAGGGAGTCGCTTGCTTAAATTCAACCCTTAATATGGTCATCTCAATGATCGCCACATAAATCTCCTCCAGGAATTATCTTTATGGAGATTCACCACAGGACATTTTAGAGCTTCATCGCAAACGTAGCACCCAAACTACTCTCAAGAATATGCCACCGCAACTTGAGTGTAGTTAACTAGGAGTAGCAGAGGATTCTAGGAGTACCAGAGGGTACACCTTCTCATACTCTCCCTCGATGGAATGATTTCGAGAAGAACATCTGATTTTGCCAATGAAAGATTCGAACAGACCATATCAAACATCAGATCCGATGCCTGTTTGTTTCCCCAAGTAAACAAAATAACTGGCCGTAAGCGCCTGCCAGGAGTTCTCACTTCTAGTGGATCCATGCTCATGGATGTCAAAGCCGTTGCTGACTCCATCACAAATCACTTTGAGACAGAACTTCAAGGGGAGAAGGCAAGTGAGAACTCTGCTCTCAATTCGCTGGTTAAAAGAACTATATCAACGTTTGACACGGACCATAAGAACCTGTGCTTGACTGGATTCTGAATTCTCAAATCGGCTGGGGCTGATTGAATTCCAAATTTTTTTATAAAAACACTTCCCAATGCTTATTTTGTTGTTCTCGCAATCCTTCTTAACAATTGCATAAACATTTGCTACTTCCCTCAGCAATGGAAATGTGCCAAAATATTTGTCATTCCCAAAATGTCGCCCGATATCTCTTCTGTCCAACGTATGGAAGTTAGTGGAAGGAGTAATCCTTCAAGGCATCACACAGTTCTCAGAAGAAGCAGAAACTGTACCGGAAAGACAATTTGGCTTTAAAAGAGCTCACTCAACAGTAGACACGTTCACTGTTTTTCAAGACAGTATAAAAAGAAACTGGCAGGAAAGAAAGGCCGTCGTAGCGTGCCTCATTGATTTAGAATAAGCCCTTGATTCGGTTTGGATGGATGGAATTATTTACAAACTCATTTAATTTGGCTTCCCGGTGAGTGTTATAAAAATAGTAGGCAGTTTCACTACGTACTGCCTTTGCAGTGTCTGGTGGAGCTAGTTCCGAACCCTTTGGTATCGATTCAGGGTTCCCTCAGATGTCTTTTCTAGTCCCCTTTCTCTTTAATATATTCACGTCTGACATTCCCGGTATCAGAGATGAATTCCAACCTAGAATCGAGGTGAATCTCTTCGCTGACGACTTATTGGCGTCATCATCTGAGCACAATCTCCGGTTTGCGCGAACGAGACTCCAAACATACCTGGACTCGTTAACTGCATATTATGGAAAGTGGGGGATGATGGTTAACGCTAGGAAAAGCGAACTGATTGTGTTCAAGGACCCACATCTAAAATATGGACGCTGAATGAAGAACATAAGTGATAACAGGGTAAAGTTAAACGGACAGGTGGTGCACTGCTCCAAGCAAGCGAAGTATCTGAGGGTGATTTTAGTAGACTCCGTTTGGAAGAAAACAATTTATCCATACCATCTTCTTATGCCTCTTTTCAGGAAACAGTCAGTGACCAACAAACGGATCAAGATACTTGGCTACAAGGCACTCATCAGGCCTATACTCAAGCAACAGCAGATACTGATCTGGCAAGCAACAGCAGCGTACAAGTGGAGCAAGATAGGGTTATTGGAGCGAAAAATCCTTCGGGCTTGCACTGGCTTGTACAAAAGGGAGGACGGACGGCCCTTCCCCAACGGACTACTGTACCGGGATGCAGCAGTGGAACCGATCAATCTCTATGCTAAGAGATTGATCGAGCGAGCGACCAAACGTATGGCGGAGCACGAGACCCCCACAATTAGGAACGCGGCAGATAGTCGAGCGTCGAGGGCAGCCAACGGTTAGGATAAGGAATTATATTTAATATTTAATATTTTTAATAATAGTTATAAGCAAAAGCTGTATAACTGTAAATAACGATTACTGTACATAAATTAATATCTCTTAAATACATTAAATAAAAAAAAAAACATAAAAATAACTGAGATCACACTTAGGGTGTAAGTGTTAGCATTAATAATTTTAAACTGTAATATAAAGTTACTTCTATTTAATACATCTGTCATCACAGTTCTGGGCACAGCCATTAGGCAAAGCCCGTAGGCTAGGTCTTAGGGTAAGAAAATTTTGTAAATAGTGGTTGTAAATACTATTGAAAACAAAATAGCCCAATAAAAATAATTTGAGCTTGAATTTGCATTTTTTCGAAGACAAAAAAAAATATTCAGGCGACCACTTTACACGTTCACAAGCTCAATCCGTTTCAGACAACAGTTCTCGCCTGTTCACGGGTATTTACCCTTTTATCCTCCGATCAGAGTTAATGTACTCAGAGTATGTTGAATACGACAGAAATCAATGTGAAGAATATGACGCGAAGAAAAATATTGAGCCATTTCTTATGGTGGATTTGAAACCAGCATATAGGGGTCACAGACTGCCGCCAACGTACTGTGCGACGGAGCTGATTGAGATGAGTTATTCTACAACAAATGTCAAGTTTCTAGAGGTCATTACATTTAATTGTAGCGGGATTTGCTGTTGGTAGTGTTCAAAGCATTTGAATTATACGGAATCGATACACACTGGATCGCCTACCAGCTATTTGAGCTGGATGTTTGGAGAAGGGGTATGGGAAAAAAGGTGAAAAGCAAAGGACAGGTGAAGGGAATAGGTGAGAAATGGGATTAATCATATTTCACTTCATTCGACAGTCCTGCATTCGACAATGCAGGACCGCACACAACTGCAGTAAACCGGCGAAAATCAACAGGGCAGAGAATTCAATGCTGAAGAGGTTTTTCGGACAGGACTAGCGAACTTTTCCGAGACGAAGAGCGGTATACAACAACTTACAGAACGTTGGAGACAATTCGCAGCATAATTCGATTAATCTTTAAAAAATAAGTAATTTAAAAAATTAATAACTTAATTCAAAACCGAAAAATCTTTTGCAGTCTCCTCATATCTACACCACTTTGTAGGCGTTATGATACTGTACCATTCAATTTTTCCATGGTTTCGTCTCCTCTTTTTTATGTACCTTTTACAAAGAACTTTCTTAAGCTTGTGGTAGATCGTTTTAAATATAAAGAACAAATAATAAAAGCGGATTCTAATCGAAACAAATTCTGATATGATTTGTAGTGATTTTTAAGAATAATCACTTCAATTATCTCATTTTTCCGATCCGATACTCTTCTAGATTAACTGTTGACTTTGAGTCTAAAATTTTCGCTCTAAAAAACACACACTTAAAATTATTTCCTTGAATCGAGCTGTTACCGATTCCTAGTTAACGCAGCTTAAGATTAGTCTCAAAACTTTGTCCCAAATGTATTCAGTAACAAACAACTCACCAAGGTCTAAATGTTGAGCTTCCTTCAATGTATTAAGTTTTAACTTCTGAGACTGTTTATTACGGGTTCCTTAGAAAGCCTGAATTACGTTGGAACGAAAATGTTTCAAATTTAACAAAATTTACTTGTCCCGTCTTTATCTACAGTAGTGTCATAACATCACAATAAAATGTGACTGTTCAATTTCAATTCGTCCTTAATCAGTAACTGTAAGCTGCGGAAAAAACCACTTACAATTTTTGATTCAGTCATCATTAATAATATCCCTGTATACATAGGTCCGACCGTGAACCCTTTCATATATCCTTATCTCGTTTCGCCGACGTGTCAGACCCAAGGTATCAATAACACCCTTTGTAAAATCATCCCCATGAATATATGAATCCGATTATCACATGTTGTAGAATTTCTTAGTGAATGGACATCCGAGATTTCGTCAGAGCACTCAACTTTTATTCGAATAAAGTTGGTGGTCATATGCGATACGATTCCGAAAATGATGATTTCTGCAACAATAAAGAAAAGGATATGTGTGATTGGCAGTTCAACGGAATTACAAGGAAAGTGACTGAGCAATTGTATAAATATTATTGCTTCGGAAAATATATTTGTACCCTGCGTGTGCTGTTCAGATTTATATAAACTGCTAATAGAATTCATTTGAGTTTATGATTATCCGATTTGAATTGATGCGCCTATGGATTTGAAATGTTTATTAGAAAGGAGGTAAATTTGCAAATTTCAACATAAAATTCACATATCATTTAAATAAAGTCTAAGAAAGGATTTCTTGTATAAATTCTATTTTATTAAAAACATTCCTAATATATTGATGTGAGATGATTCGGCAGTGATTACTCTTTTTAAAAAGGAGAACAAATGAGATTGGTTTTCCAAACAGATTTCACTTCAAAGCAATATCATTCAATGCAGAAATCCTTAAACAAGTTTGAATGTAGAAGCTGCACTACAGCTTCAAGTGACATTAATAATTTAATAAATCATGCAGTTGAATAAAATATAATTTGCTCTTTTCGCAATGCTCACATGTTCGCCGGAAATGGCGCTATACTATTAAAAATCTTGAGAAGTCGCCAAGCTGGGGACGAAACAAAATCAATTTCCTAAATGCATTCAGAAAAATTTGTCGATGGTGGCCTTTTGCTCGAGATAAAGGTAGCATGTATACTCGTATTTTCATCCTTCTGCCAAAAACACAAATTTTTGGCGTCGACGGCAAGGAAAGTTCTCGTATCGAAACTGATAAAAAAAATCAAATGAGAGATTGAAACTTATAAATAATTTATGTGTTCCAAGTAAAGTGCTAGCACTTAGCTGCGAGGTGTGTCCACAATTCTGGTCGAACATATTTCACACTCCATGCAGTCTCATGTACTAGATCCTTGCATGTTCAGCACAACAAACGTACATTACAACATGTTATGGTCAGACATGGATTGTTATAGCAGTGAAATTTTTTTGTTGAGAGTTCTCGAGTGTCACTGAAATTAATATCTATACCTTAAAGATATGAAATGAAAAGAATTGAAATTCCATATGAACCGGACTTTATTATTTCGCTTTTTTAGAGCAATAAGTATTGGCCAATCTGTTAAACCAGGAGCCAGATGAAGAGTTTGGCTTTCAACGAAACCGCAAGTGAAACATGGTAAATGAAGGAGTAGGTATTTTCCGAATACTTAGAACGATTATGCGTTGATCCGCTATTTCACAATAGTTTAATAGAATGCCTTAAAATTCAAGAAAATTGTTAGGTGTATCTTGAGCCTTCTCTTAATGGTGCACTCTTGATGAGGCCTGAATTTGGACAATGTACATTTGAAGTTACGATGCATTGGGCCAAGCGAAATTTAGACGAAGTCGAGCTTTTTACTTATAAAGGTATCGTATTTGTCCGTCTCAGTAAAACGGTGGTAAAAAAAGAGCCTATCACAATTGAGTTGTTGGTGTAAGAAAACTTAAGTTAAACTCTGAATTCGCTCTAGTTTAGCACCGGATTCCTGAATGTAAAATGGCTCACCCTCACATAGTCTCATACCTCTGTATAAAAAACCATTATTTGACAGCAACCATATCAAAAATTATAGAAACGGACAAACAATCAAACTCCGACGAAAAACGGACGTATAAGTAAAATAGTATTTGTAATAGTATCTTTTCAAACCAGAAAATGACAGAAATCTAACAACTAATCTAAAAACTAACAAAAAATCCCTGGAGAAGTATTTGGTGAAAAAAACTGTTGACAAGATCCAAGATATGACATGATAATTCGCAATGCTCCTACAGATGAAATGTGATACCCAAATTTCATAGATTTCAGCGCAAACACAAAGCTTATCTCTAAAGGAGGGGCTAGATAATTGATGGAAAAGTTGGTAAGAAGAAAGGTTCAATAAAATGCAGGATCAAAAAACAAATTCCCGAATAAAGTTTAACGGTGCAAAAGGAATGGAGAGAAAAAGGGAAAAATTGAAGCAGTAAGCAAAGAGGCTGCGGCCGTCAATGGTTACGACTTGATATTATTATTATTAACTTAGTAAAATCCGCATTTCATATTTATACACCTAAAGTATGAAATGCGGATTTTACTAACAGATGGCATAACCATTACATATGGTTTGTGTCGGGGATAACTAATATGGCATTTGGGAGGGTAAACATCTGTCAACAAATTCTAGTATGTCATAGGTTTTGATTGTCGAATTACGTGCCAGAATAAGAGGTTTTGCTTGGAAGTCTAATAACCTTCTTTCATTTCACAAGAAAACGGCAGAAGAAACTTATCGATTGTTAGTGGAAACATATGGTGAACATGCCCCAAGCCAAGACACTTGTGACCGATGGATTAAAAAATTTTAAAGTAGCGATTTCGATGTCAGCAACAAATACCGTGGAAAACTACCAAAAAAATTCGAAGATATAGATTTCCAAACATTATTGGATGAAGAAAAGACACAAACTGAAAAACAGTTGGAAGAAGCGTTGGAAGTTACTCAGGCAACCATTTCACAACGTTTAAAGTCCATGGATCCAAGATCCAAAAAGCTGGAAAATAGGTATCGTATCAATTGAAAGCAAGAGACATCGAAAGGCAAAAAACCATTTGTGAAATTTTCCTTGCCAGAAAAAAAGGTTTTTTTTTGCATCGGATTGTTACTGGCGATGAAAAGTGGATTTACTTCGACAATCCAAGCGGGAAAAATCATGGGTAGACCCAAGCCAGCCATCAGCATCACAACCAGTCGTAAATATTCATGGAAAGAAGAATTTGTTGTGTATTTGGAAGGATAGTAAGGGACCTTTGTATTACGAACTGCTGAAACCTGGTGAGACTATTATTGGCGAACATCACCGACTAGAATTTCACCAAAGACATAATAAAGTCATTTTTCAACATGACAATGCTCGGCCGCATGTTGCAATACCTGTCCAGAATTACTTGGGAAACATTAATTGGGAATTACGGAAGTTTTTGGTAGATCAATTTTTCCATTTTCACTTACAACATTGTAAGTGATTTATACCCTTGCTAAGCTAACTAAGCGAAGACTCATGGTTGCGGAAGTTCTGATCAAATTTGTCGAATATCTCGAAAGTGAATTAATATTTAGAAAGATGGAAAGAGCTCGACATGCACCTAAGCTGGTAGTGCCAATCGATGCGTCCCGGCCTGTGAGTTGGCACCTGACGAGAAGCGACAGGGATGCGTGTTCGATACCAGCTTGAGCTCTTTCCATCTTTCTAAATATTAATTGGGAAGTTCTACCCCCCCCCCCACCGTTTTCACCAGACTTGGCTCCTTCTGAATACTACTTGTTTCGATCGATGCAGCAGGGAGTTTCGGAACAGCACTTCCATTCTTACGAAGAAGTTAAAAATTGGCTTGATGAGTTGTTAGCCTCAAAAAATGAGAAGTGGTACTGGGACGGAATTCATCAATTGACAGAAAGATGGGAACAATTCGTAGCTAACGATGGCCAATACTTTGACTATTGAATTCATTCGTTCCTTTATTCAAATAAATGCATACTTGAAGCAGAAAAAATCCGCATTTCATATTTATACACCTATTATGAATCCAAACACCCACCAAATATCCGGCCCCCAAAACCTCTTGCCTGAGCCTTTGCCTCAGATGACACAGAAAATATCGCTTTATTTGATTTGAACCTCAGTAAAACCAGAAATAATAGCAAATTGAATGAAAAAGAAACATACAGTTTTTTAAGCAAGATTCATACGTCATTATAAGGATGATTGGCCTAGAGTATAACGCAAAGAGCAGTCCCTCTCTGATGTTTCAAATGTCTACTAAGGTAATTTTCAATGAAAACTCATAAATCTAAGCAAAGATGAATTTATTCTCTAACATAACTAAGCCACTACATTTTATACAACTTTTACTTAGCTTTCGAAGTAATTCCAAAAGGAATTATTTCGATAAAACTCGAAAAATACTGTTTAACATCTGCATTCGGTTCGTACTACCCGAACTTCCCTTCAACAATTTTTTTCAAATAATTATTGAAAAATAATTAAATATAAATAAGTGCACAGGCAGGTCATGGGTCTTCAACAATAGCGTACCAAAGCAATAATACAATGAACAGTGTACATGGCGATGAACTTATATCAAAGGATAAGGTTCACGCCTGCTTGAAACATTTTGTAGGGAAATCGGCGCTGCTCTACCGATGTTTCAGTTGTTTGCTTCATCTGATGTCTTCAGGGATGTGGTTACTGTTATGATTAAATATTTTTAAGTGGTGGTCAACATTTAGGACTTTCTCTCAACTATAAACGGTAGCGTTCCAGTTGGATAACTCGTAATACGGGCGTAATAAGTAGTAATAAGTCCAAAGATTTGAAGGAAATGAGTCCTTGGAATGACAGCGAGAGCAAGACATTGATCGTAATTGAAAATTCCTACTAACGAAAAATAGAATTCCCATTTTCGGACGCATCCGTTACAACGAGTTGTGCTGCAAGGGGTGGAATAGAGAGGCCTTTCTCGAATTAACTTCCAAAATTTTGTCTAAGATCAATTGGTTCCAGTCTTGATTCTCTGATTGATAGGTAGGTCTTCAGTAAATATTCCAATAGATTTTTGGGGCTGACACAGTTTGATTCGATAAAAATGTAGGAACAATGATGGGTCGAACATTCTTATTTATCTAGAATGCTAAGTCCGTCACAATTCATTTACAACCTAGCAATGATAATGAGAAATTATCTTGAAGATGATTAATGTAATCAAAATATATTTAGTAATTGACACCAATAAACTTATTGGTTGGGAATTGATAAATATGTTTATGGTAAAAGAAACAAACATAAATGAGATTACATGACTTAAAACTCAACTTTTAAAACACGCAACCAAGAGTGAAGATGATTCGTGATAAAATAGGAGTAGGAATAGGTGATAGGAAATTAAACTTAGACCATCGCTGGGGTTAGTTTCGATTTACGGATGAACAATGAAGTTAGATCATAAAGTTTAAAAATTTATATTATAATTAGCATTCCCAGCACTATCCTTACCACACATGCGGGTATTGTTTTCATTGAAACAAGCAACGAGCTTTCAGTATGCGCAAAAAACGATTCCACTGCTGGTTTTCTTAAAGTCGTTGGAAGTAATAAACAAAAAAATGAACTTAAAAATACCATTCGGGGGTGGTAGATAAGGGAACACCAAATTCAGTAGCAGCTTCAAGCCCATGAAGCTCAATGAGGTAGCTTATAACCTGATAGTAATCAGGCATCAGAGTATAGAAGTTCCGCACCGTCCGTGAAATTAGTCTAAACTCTCTAATGGGAGATATCAAGATCAAAACCACCAACCTCCTAAACCTCAATTGGAACATATATCGTAGCAGCCTTGATTTCGACCGAAACGTTTGACCAAAATACTTAAGCAAAAGCAACACAATCTTCCATATGCTCGAAAAGACGTATGCAGATGTATGCAGATTCATTTTTGTTAAGATAAAGCAGAGTTTGCTGCACGAAGTATTGCAATATCATCAATACAATGACAAATAATATTGCAGAAATAATGACAGCTAACATACTGCACCTATCCCGAAAATTTACTCGTATCTTCCAAAGTTCTCTTTCCAAAAACAAATCAAGATACTTAGTTTATTCTTGTAAAACTTTTTGGGAGGCTTATACTGAAAACTTTGATAACGTGAAAAATAATAAAATGCACCCTATTGTCGGATCAGCTTGAGGCATGCCTGGTTACTCAAACGAGCACCAGCGACTATGAGTCTCTAAAGTCACTAAAAGTACTACACACACAAAACCGTTAAGACCGTGTTACATGTTGGTCTGTGTCATAAGCACAAAGAGTTTAGTGCAACAGCGCCTTCGCACAAACTGATTTGGCCCTTTCTGAGAGATACTACCAGAGCATACAATTTTAAGGTCTAATGGTCGACAGACACTGCGAAAACTACTCCTGCTGATGTTCTCTGCACTCAATATTCGTGTCTTAATCCAACACTTTGCATTGTGTACTTCTTATGCTTTAACAAGCTAAATGCTTGAAAAAGCATTTACCCTGATATAGAGATGGTGCCACAAAATCAAAATCAATGTGCTTTTTGTAGTCCAGATATTTATTTTACTGATTTTCAAGTCACAGCTTTGAAAATAACGCAACTCTTGCATTTTTGTAAGCAATGGAAATTAGTGTATTGCGGTTTTTGATAAAACCTTGTTTTCAACGCGAAAAATATGGTGAAAACAAAAACATGGCTTGATAAATGTTATAATACATCTGCCCCATCATATTCAACCATTCGATATTGGTTTACTGAATTTCGTCATTACCATTTTTCCCCGCGATCGGTTAGGGCGAATAAGGCAGCCATTTCAATAAACATATGAATAGTCACGGATCTTATGTGAACGATCTCTATATTAAATCAAGTGAAATAGGTCACATCATAGGTCCCCGAAAGTAACGCATTGGACACACTCTTTTGAAGGTTCATTTGACGCTCACTGGACGAGTTTTCAAACTGTGACCACTAGCCAAACGTATTCGCTTTCAAAGCAACATTTGAATCCATTTCGCCAGAATACATAGGAGATTTTTGAGACCATTCGTAACAATGGACTTAACATGGACTCATCACTTTACGTCTCATCCTGTCGAGGGAAAGGTTATTGCATAGTGAATGTCGTAGGTAGCGCCCGACAAAACTATCAGCTATCAAGTTCAAGCCAGTCTTATGTATGAGCCATACTGTATAATGCCCATAGACTATCTACAAGCTGGCAAAACAATCAACAGACAATATTACTGTGCACTATTGCATCGAATGGACGCAAAATCAACTCCAAACTGTATCATGTAGAAAGAAAACACATATTGATCAAGCCAACGCTCCAGCACATTCTGCTTGCGATACAACCGATAAATTGATGGAATTACGTTACGAAGTGGTTGAAAACCCACAGTACTCCCCTGTTTTAGCCCCTGGCGACTACACTCTGTTCACCGGGAAGTGATTTTAATCAAATTAGGAGCCTGTTTGGAATCATTTGACGCGAACCACTATAACACAGGCTTCAAAATTATGGAAGACCGTTTGCACTAAGTGCATTGCACTAGGGAGAGATTATGTTGAATAATCAAATCATTTTTGCAATAAATCATTTTTGGCTCATGTAGTACACTTTTGACATTCCTTTACAAATCAACTTGAGCATGCTGCAGGCCTCCGAGTCTGTACTCACAACTTAATTCGAAACCCCCATGAATCTTATAAATAGAAATGGACACAATAAAAATAGAGTGGTTATCCTTAAAAGTAAGTACCCAACTTCTGCAAAGCCACTACCTGAAAGAATTGCGCTAAATATCTTAAAGGGAAGCTACAATCTATCGAAAATCGCTATTCCATGAAAATGGTAGCACACATATTATATCACTTTTCCTGCAGTTTGCTACACAAACTTGTTTATGTCAGCCCTATAGACTTATCTGCAATTTCCTTACAATAGAGGAAAAAAAACTACTCGAATCACTTAAAAAACCGCTGAATGCCATGTAAAGTTTATAAGAATGTTGTTCATGTTTCCTCATCCATGGATCTTTCTACGTTAATTACTTTTTAAAGTAGATCACAGTTAAAATAAAGAAAACCTAGCAGAGGTTTTTGCTAAAATTTTCTCGCAATGCAATTCATAATATTTAACATAAGCCTAAGAAAATTCATTATGAATAAAAAAAGAATTTCATGAAGAAGTCATTCTTCAGAGGTTTCCTGAAAACTATTTGTTCGTTACTAAAGGGTGAAATTTTCCGTCTCCTTATCTAGAACAATTTTCAATACTGTTAACAATTCGTGAATGAACCGTTCGTAAATTCTCCAAGACATGCATATTTGATACAGATGCTCCTAATCATTTCCAAATTTCGGACCATACGCTGATGACAGGACTATTTTTTCTGTAAATCAATCCCTTTTCCTTAACCTCTAGAATGTTGTGGGAGGAAAAAGCAATCCGTCTTATTTGACTAAACTTTGAATTACCAGCAAAAATGTATTCGTTAAACTAAGGTATCCTAAAAAATAAAAGAAACACCATCCTTTTAATTTTGCATATAAAATTATCAAACCTACAAAGGATCAAATGTTTCCTCAAGAGTCACAAGTAGGGATATGAGATGCGAAAATCATATCAGCTGTGAACGCTCCAACACAAAACTAGCAAAGTGGGTACTGGAAGAATCCTTATATATGAGGCCGGTACGAAGCAACTCTGTCAAAAATATCAAAGGATCCTCGAAAAAGCGACCTTCGTGACTTCGTGGTGTGAGTTGCGTATAGTACCAACAGTCTTTCATTGGTAATTTAATACTGTAAATTCGTTTTCCCTGGATTTTATGTTGCCATTAAGTTCTCTTTACGATCAATTTTTAACAGGTTAACAGGTTAACTGGAAGAATCCTTATATATGAGGCCGGTACGAAGCAACTCTGTCAAAAATATCAAAGGATCCTCGAAAAAGCGACCTTCGTGACTTCGTGGTGTGAGTTGCGGATAGTACCAACAGTCTTTCATTGGTAATTTAATACTGTAAATTCGTTTTCCCTGGATTTTATGTTGCCATTAAGTTCTCTTTACGATCAATTTTTAACAGGTTAACAGTTAAATACACGACAGAACATATATGGTCAGTGAACTCTATACCGATAGAGCTCTATACCGGTTGGCCATCGATATAAAACCTGTTCGCCCGTACGGTTTCTAAGCTGTCTGAGACTGTGGACGCATGGCGAAGGTCTCATATTTGATAGATACTTGGCAGCATATATACGAGGGAGCATTTTCATGGTTATGGAATGGAAGGTAAGAAGTAACATGAGAAAAGAATAAAAATGCAAAATTATTTTTCTTTCATTCAAATCACCTGCTACTCGACTAAATTTTTAGATCTTGAAATAAGCTTATGTATACCTTCTGAATAAAAGTTTTGAAAAAATGTGCGTCCTGCATTTTTGGATATAACTTCTTCGTGCGAAGAAGTTCTTTTTTATGTTTTAGGAACAGGTAATAAGTACTAAGAGCCAAGTCAGGACTGTACGGTGGGTGTTCCAAATGATTGAACCCGACCTTGTGCAGGGCAGTCAACGATACACGACAACGCTCCTGTTTCTTGTCAACTGGCGCGTTGGGTAGAGGGACAACACCTTTGATCAGCTGTCTTTTTCCTTTGATACACGAATTGATTTATTCAGACGCCTTTTTCTTTGTAATCCCTAAACAGGATCCCTTCTGAGTCCCAACAGTCTTTTGGCATGATTTGAGCAGCCGACTGTGACACCTTAAACTCCTTGGTGATGATGCTCCTTTTATACCACTACCAAGAGTTCTGTTAGTTTCAAAATAATGAAACCAAGTTTCGTCTCCACTAGCAATTCGATTTAATAGTCCATCCTTGTCTTAACTGCACAGATTCAAAAAAGTGCGAGGAAAACTCTACCCGGTGATATTTCTGAGGTGGCGTGAGCATTGTCGACATCCATTTAGCGATGACCTTTGTCATGTCCGGATATTTGTACAGAATTAAAAAAATTGTCGTTACCAATACGTCAACCATTTCTACAAGTTGTTTTTTTTTAGTCTAGCATCTTGCACAATTAATTTTATGACTTTTTGAATCATTTCCGGAGAAGTCACTTCGTTTGGGCATGGGTCGATTTCAAATGAGTCCCTGCCCTTGATTAGACAGGCTGTGCGACACGTAAATCGTGATCGTAAATTTTTGATAAAACTTGCTATTTATACTGATAATAAGCTACTAACTTACTCTTCCATCTAGCGAACTTAAAAAAGCACCCTTGTAATAAAAATTCGAAAAAACGCTGCGATGTAGGCACATACACGGCTCATACACATATTGGGTATGAAAGACAAAATGGTCAAATCTGGAATTTCAATCTTTCTCAAGTTCTTAATTGTTTTATTACTTAGTATTTGTTAGCTAAATATTGGTTAAATAATAAAAACACAACGATATTATGGAAAAAGCATTTACTATTGAAAAACGTTACACATGTACTTTTTGAAAGTATTGCAAACAATAAGGTTTTTATACGAATACTACAAGCAAGCGAGACTCTTCTTACTTTATTGACAGCCTGTGCTGTGTATCGGCTTGCCTGCCAATCTATGTCGTTCGTGACAACTTGTACCCCTTCACCTTTAAAGTTTACCGCCTTCCATGTGCAGCTGTTGAATGGAATCCTGCGATCACGATGACGAAATGTCTTGACTTGTCGATCAACCTGCAGTTGAACTGACCAAAGAGTTGAAATGCAAAGCAAGGCGCTGAAATAGACCAAACGACTAAACGGCCAAGAATCGATTTCTAAAAATAAATCACATAGTGAAAACGAAACATTTTAACTCTAAAATCAGTTTGAGCTTTTTGTGAAATGAAGACTGTTACAAATACGCCAGTTGAAGTTTGCTGTGGTATAGTTAGAGACAGAGCAGTTAACCGTGCTACCTTTTCAAGTTTTCTCACGATATATGTTTGTGATTGCAGAGTGAACGTCTGCTTTGAGGATTCAGTTTTTTGTGAGTGTACAGCGCACTGCGGCTGCTCGGAAAATCACATTCAAAGCAACATTCTTGTACCATGTAAGACATTTGAGAATTGGAGAAAAATAGCTGGTCAACTCATTACAAAGATCGATGCCTCTTTTTTATGTTTTTATATTCAGAAATTATATTTGGCTTTAGTCGTTTATCATTCCCAGTAGTCATAGTCTGCTCATCATTGTGGCAAGTTAAGATCATGAGAACATTTATTTTGCCTTCCATTTGAAACCTGTTACATTATTCCTCTGAGCCGCGATTTGCTCTCCTTGTTTTTACCAATAGTTGTTGTTTTACCAGTTGGCGATTTTTTTCGCAGTGCCACAAGGTAGGTTTGGAGGAAGCAGCTATTAAGTTAATGGCGCACTTGTGTACTGGTTCTTTGCGATTACTTTCTTGGTCCAAAAGTTCGTCAAACAGCTCAACGACAACACTTCCGGGCTTATCCAGGTTTGATATTTCCGAATTCAGATCAGTATACACTTTACATTTTCAAACGCTATACCCCCTGGAAATCTTTAGGCCGTGCATGGAAGTTTTGTTTGGATTTTATTGGCGGATTAGCAGTTGTCCTTGAAAAGACACCATCGACTTATCCACGTCAACGCAGTCTTTGGGTGTAATCTCTATGACATAATAATGTCTACAATGGATTTGACCTTATAGAAGCTATCTTTACGTCTCTTTCTAAAAATTTTCTAAAAAATGCGAGCAACGCAATCTTGAAACGAAAGGATTCTCTGAAATTTTTATCTTGTGCATCAGCGGATGGTATGAAACATTGCCTCGTTTCCAGAGCATTCTAATGATGGCAATTTAATGCCAGTGATCAAGCAATTTCCCATAAATTTCCCTTCCTTCTCCTTAGTAACTGTTTTCCTACGAGTCAACCGTTCGGTAGGATTTGATTTAAATATATTTTTCAGTGTACAAGTTTGTCTGTTGGACTATCAAGTCTATGACTTCGTCATCAACCAATACGGGCAAAACTTTGACAATGTCAGGAAAACTCCATTAGGAAGTTCTCCTAGTAAAATAAAAAACATGGTGCGATCGCTAGACGTCGTAGTTCCAAACTTGATTCCCGCCATGATGTCTCTGATAATTTGTAGTTGGTCTTGAAGCAGAGTTTACTGTTGCTTGAACAGTTGTGTTACCTTGTAGGGGAACTTTAATATATACACGGCCTTCATCGAAAAGATCATTCATGATTATCTGGATGTTCGGCAATCCGGTGACTTCCGAAGAAAACATATCAATTTTACTTGGCACGAAATCAGGATCTGACACGCTGTCGTCATGGTACAATAAAACCACATCAAGAATGACCACTAAAGAATTTGTTTCCTCTTCATAGCCACTTTCGTTTACGACTCATTGTGTACACAAAAAAAAAAGAGAAAATCGTAACAAGCAACAATTTCGCAAAATCCAATGAGTAAACTTGTTAATGATTTGAACTTCACATCCTTATATTAATGACATCACGTCAAATAGTATAATCTGTCAATGTTACTTGATATTTTTTATTTCCAATGGATAATGAAAAAACGAAATAAAGAGGAAAGTATACACAGGTCACATACGGTCTGTAGACTCATGAGGAAGAAAGTATTTTAGAGTACTTTTCCTGAGAAAAAACAAAACGTATTATTTTCTCGTTTACTCACAATCAATGGATCTAACTTTTCAAGGAAATGATCCACATTTACTGCAGTGTCTAAACAAATAATTTACAGTATCGGAAAAAATTAAGAAAACGTTGCTCGCACCATCAGAGCTCGCATAAAACTGACAAAGCTGACTGAATCCCAGCAGAACATGGATTTTGCCGGACACCCAGTTGCTTCTTTGTCAGTTTGCCGTTTTTGGAGCTACATCAGAGCATATCTGAGCTAGCTGACACAAGCCGTTGAGGGTCCGAATGTACAAAAATGTTATGGAATATTTGATCTTTTACCGATGCATTTCGTATATATTGACGATCAATGAGCAAAGTTGACATTCTCTAATTTCGGTCTTTCACAGTAAGATATAAACGCTAACTGGTCAATTCCCTTGACGTGGTACCCCCGACCGGTAAATGCCAAACTTTTCATTGGGAATAAAAAAATGAATTTTGAAGAGTATGAAAATCGCACGTGATCAGGAAGTAGCGTGATAACCGTTTGAACGTATGAAACGCTTCGAACTTTCATTTACGTGACTTGTTGAGTTTCTGTAAATAACATAGGACCATCCATCAGGACAAAATCTCTCGCATGCACGAGAAATATTCTCCATCGTCTTTAATTCACGTTTCTTTAGCACAGAGTTATTAGCATCACTTGAATCCAACACTCTAAGTAATTTTCTTTTTGCAACTTCTTTTCACCTGTTCATTGCTGTAGCATTTCACTTTTTCCATCACCAGTTTTCCTGTCTTTTTGTTTTGTGTCCGTAAAAGTTTATGTGAATGGCTTTTCCGTCAAAGAAAAGCGGAAAATAATTGAGAAAGCGCCATGCACCTACTATTTGCGTTCTCTGCTGCAAACGACGACGATTCCTTAACGTGAAAGTGTTACGAAATTATCAAAATTGCCGAAAGCTTTTTGATATAAGCTCAAAAGGTGACAATTTTTGATGACAATTACGACTTTTCCGGAGTAACTTTTATCAAGTAATACAAGACGTTGACGGCGTTCGTTTACTATTTGAATGGAATGAATTGAATAGCACAAGAAGTGCTCAAGTATTTAAGGAATTACGTCAACGGAAATTATTAAAGAAATTGTAATGTTCTTAAATATGACGGGAATAATTTTGTCAGTAAAAGGTGAAACTGCAGAAAGTTTCTAAGCGAAATATGATGAATCATTAAAGCAAGGACTATTTAAGGAATGCTAGAAATTTTAGTTCAACACAAAGAAAGTTTTCTTGCATTGAGTTATTTATTTCCGATATTGGTGATGCTTCCAATTATTTCCGAAATTGATCGAACAATTCCAATTCCTTCCAGCTGATTTTGCAAACAATTCTTCGTGGTTAAGGATGACACTGGATTTCAGATATTATAAACTCAAACGTATATTTCTTAGTTCAATTTATCTGGACGTTTACTATACATATGAGCCATATTACATTGTTATAATATAATGAAATGTGTATTTAAACGGATTTTTACAGTATTACAAAACACTTAGTATATATGCATGCATTATTTATTTGGTTTTAGTTATTCAGTTTGAAAAATTTGAGCTGAAAGTGTTTGGAAAATTAAACAATGAAAATAAAACTTCTACCTTCTCTGTATTAAAAAGTCTGTCGTTCTAGTCTAAAACCACCCTGGCAAGAATTGATTATAGGACATAAATGCGATGGCATAAGTTCAAACGTTTTCAGAGTTTTTCCTTTTTGATGCAAACTTAAATTTCAAATTAATTATTTTTTGGGTTTTCTGAATTACAATCAATTTGCTAAAGTTCTTTCGGAAACTTAACGAAGTTGACAACGGTTTACTCATATACATGATTTCCTTGAGCAACATTGCAGTCATTGCAGCAATCATAGGTAACGAAATTTGTCAGAACTATTTTGAGTCCAGTAAGAAATGAAATTTGAAACAAATACAGTGAAACCTGATTAACTGGGATCTTAAGGGATCTAAAATTATTCATCACTTATAGATGTTTTTCATTTATCCAATTTCTAAAAAAGGCAGGTTAACGTGACAGTTGTCTTAAACTTGTCTCACTATGAGTGGTCGAAATGTATATTTATCATATAAAGGGATTAAAATTTTAATAGATATTCATGTCTATGTTAAAAAAAGCATGTTTTGAGCTATGTATTTTTTATTTTAAAAAGAACAAAATTTATGGCTTAAAAACTCGTTGATATAAGTTTACATTAGGTTGCAAGTTGCTCTTTGGTGTTTCGCTGCAGTATAAATTTCATCAAACATGTCAACGCTATCAATATTTGACGTCTAGAAATAAACATGTGAGGTTTAAAGGTTTTTTTTTGCATCATCCTTTGATACTCTCTCTAGAGTATTTTCAAAAGTTTCATGGCTCTTTTCTCCTTCTTCTGGACTCAGCTGATTTGAATACTACTGGTGATATTACTCACACAAAAAAAATCTTTTCTCACAAATTTCATAGCCTGAAGAATGTTGGTTTCTGTATTTGTTATCCCTTTTATAGATTCGAGAAGGATTTCTTTTCTGAAGTAAACTTTAATATTGTTGATAAAAGTTTGATCTATTGGCTGTTATTTATTTGTAGTCTAAGCAGAAAAAAAACACAATTTAACGCAGTCTAACAAACAATTATCCCTTTTCGAACCCTTACGGACATCTGGCATTTATCGAAATGCATGATGGCTTGGTACATGGCGCGTAGTTCTCTGTCAAAAGTTGTTGCTTTCCCCTTGTGTGTGCTTTTTGAAAAGATAGTTAGTGCTTCCCAAGCGTCTTTCGCTCTTTGTTGTTGGGCTGCTCTCCCCTAGTAATATGAAAAATCATTACTAGTGATTTTTCGTATTACTATATTACTATTACTCAACACTGGGCTGTGGATGAGAGAGCAAGGTTTTTTCGCCAAGTTTTGTTTCGCCTCTCCAAACGAAATATTTGTCATGCAGATTCTGTAGAAGTTGATCATAGCCAGATACTATTCTGAAGTTCAATGATAGCAAGGCAATAGAAAGTCTATGATTGCTTGTATCAGTTCCTGTGATGGCTCAGTTCCTTTGCTAGACAGAATATAACACCACTTTGACGCCACGGGTACTTTTCTTCACGTTGTTGACTGTATCATGATCTGCAAAAAGCTTAAAGAGCTGCTGCAAGTGATCTTGCTGTTGTTGACAGGATTCTCAGTAGCGAGGACAAGTCACAAATAAACGAATCTCAATCCTCACAATACTTCGTCCAAAAAACAAACGTGTAATGGAATTTACTTCGCAATCGTCACGGTGACGATTACAGGGACTACGTTGGTGGCTACTAGCGGACTAACTCAGTATGGCCAGTTATGCGGACGTGGGTCGGACCCGAGTAGGGTCGGGACCCGAATTCCAACTCTGGTTCCATTAATGAACCAGCCACCGTAAAGCCCAATTTCCCGAACACGACATTTCAAATATGACTTTATTCTACGTGCAACATTTTCCACAAAGAGAACACCACCGATCGTGCCTCCGCTTACCGGAAAACCGAAAGACCACGGTGTTCGAAAACAAACAAACAAAAGGAATCAAATTGTTACGGAAATACCAAAATTACGGACCGAAATACAAACTACGGCACTGCGGAACCCGAACCGACGGAACACTTGTTGGCGTACATCACCAGCCGATTAACCTTTGCACCATCACTTTCCTCCTGAAACAGACCGACTGATGTTCTTGTTTACCCATTTTTTTTTATTTCGTTTGTGTATATATGCTATAGTTAATTATAGTTATAGTTATTTTTGAATTTTTAAGTAATTAATTACGTAATTCATTAATTAAACTTTTTTTTCTTCTTCCCTCAAACCTGAAAAGTTCACAATTTCTCTTGTAAAGGACGCGCGAAAAATATTTAGGGGTTAGTTTCAAGTTTTTTTAATCGACGAGTATCGGGAGTAACTATTAGGGAGTCTATCGCCTTATACAAAAACAGAGAAAAACCCACAGGAGCTCGCTGAACGTGTTTACGTTGCAATCGTAGTACTTACACTGGAGCTACTGCGAACATTCTGTTGGCGCCGGCGGTACCTCTTTCGTCCCGTAAACATTGTCATGCCACTTCTAAAACATGCCAAATCTTGGGCGCCTGATGATAGAAATACTTTTTACACTATGTTCCTTTGCTCTATCTTCGTGACGGCGGGCGGGACTGACGGCAGCTTGGCAAAATCTTTCAAAAGGACTATGCGGGATCAGGCGAAAGTCATTCAAGTCATGGTGGTTTGTGGTTTGTCAGTGGTTTGCGGACGAGCGATCAAAGTGTCACTGGGGGTATTCTATTTGAGTGCCAAACAGGAGCCCGCTATGGCAACGATGGGTAGGCCAAGATGGTTCGCCAAGAGCATTTTTATCAAACCTGATTCGGAGGAGTCCATTCAGCCTCCAAGAGTGCATCGCCATAAACGGACAGAGCCTTTTTTTCACACAAAACGTAAATACCGCAAGGACTCAAAAGTGTGCAAACAAATATAAATCACATTGGCCCCGTGTTTTTTGATAAATTTTTTTGCCGTTTACACGAATTTTCCGATAAAACACGATCAATTGAGATCGCAACACAAAACTTCCTCACACAATTGGTACATCTTCCATTTTCTTACTTTCGTTTTTTTTATCCCACGACGTGCCCACTTCCAAAAAAAACAACCGCTCTCCTTACGGGATCCTCCGCGTGTCCCCTTGTGGTCGTTATTTTCTCCCGCAAGTATGTTACCCTGATGGCATTGTCGCAGTTGCCAGGTAAATCTTCATAAATTCATCACTCCAAAGTATGTCATATTGGTGGAATTGCCACACTCGAGAGGCGAATTACATCAACATCCATGCGGTCTAAATTTTGTGGTATTTTCGATAAGTTGTCAGTCCTGTTTTTTGACGAGTATTCGGTAAGAAACCAGGAAAACTACTTCAATTATTAGTTTCGTAACGTCGACTGTAACGAATATGCGCGAAAAGGACGTTGTAGACCAAGGCCGAGTGTTAAAGTAAATATAATATAGTAAATATAATATAGTAAAAAAGTTGATCCATTGATTGGGATATATAGATAGTAGTTGCGACAAGATCGTACTTAGTCGTTTTTAGTGGACCGTGCATAATTGACTATTTAAAATGCATAAATTGGCGCCCCCGTGATCTAGAAAATACTTGTGGGATACTCAGTACGTGGTGAATCGACGGTCTATTATTAGTTGAAATCACTGGCCATCGGTAGCGACTACCGTTCATGTTTCCCGAAAATGGGCATGGCTACATACAGTTTCTAGTGTTTGGTCCTAATTTTTGATGGAACCAGCATACATCTTCATTTGAGCATCTTTTCTCTGGAATAACTGCTCAAGCGAGATCTGGTATGCTTAAAATCAAGGAATGAAGGATGTCCTGGGGCTGTAGGCTGTTAACAATGCGATCCATCATGTTATTTGCGTGCTCAGTAAGGCGATTTCCAATGCTAAGCTGTAGCATCAAGCGACTCACCCCTTTATGCAACCATGTTTGGTCGCATTTGCTGTGATAGCTCGCTGCTCTATATCTTACACAGTACATCATCGCTGAACCTTTTCCCAACAAGGCAATGCAAGTTCTTTTAAAAATAAAAAGGTCTCCCGATTATCGAAAAGTTCATAAGTCCTTTCATCCTGCGGGACGCTGGACCGCTTATCAGGGTCATCCTTGTGTTAACTTTACGACAAGTCCTCTGGTGGGTTCATGACGATGTTCTTCACCTTGAAGGTGTACCCGGGATCAAGAGCGGATATCACATGTGTGAATTTCATGGTCCTACTCTCCTTTGTTCTTGCAGCAAGTTTCCCTCCAAATCACTACTCTGGTTTCGTTCGCATAAACGGAGGAAGTGGAACAAGCTTACAGTTGTTGAACTGCTCTGGCCCATCAATCGGCATTGCCGGGTTGACTGCGCTGCTTGAACCACATCAAATTAGCTCAGGTCAAATCACGTGGGGGGTTCGAATTATATATATATATATATATATATATATATATATATTATATAGAATTATATATATATATTTAGGTATTGCAATCAATATTTACGATTTTATTGCTCCTAATTACTTATTTGATTTATATTTACAATTAACATTTAAAATTTAATATTTAACAGTGATAAGTTATTAATTAATCAAGCTCTCAATACCTACTAACTATTTTTAATCATTTTTAATTCATATTAAAAACTATTTTTTAAATAGGTTACTCCTTTAAAATTTTTAATAACGATAAGTGATTTTCGATATTAATGCTCCTTTCAAAATCCGACCTTAAAGTGCTTTCGAAATTAATGCTCTGTACCAAATCGCGCATAAAAAATATGAGTTCTGAAAAACATTTCAAAACGAACACCATACACTCCCCCAACAGCAAGTCGTCAGACTGCGTAAAAAGACTTGGCCTCTACAGCTCGAATCTCACGCGTCGAGTTTTGGTTGAATTATTATTAACTGCAGAAAATTTATTTAGTTCTGATGTGAAATTGATAACAAAAGCAAGTTTGATTCTGTCCACAGATACCTTAATTAATTTATCCTTACATTTACTGTAAACATTTTGTCAGTGCGGTGAACTACTTGGTAGGGACCGCTATATGGTTGAGAGAGTGAATTTTGAATTGGTGGTTTTTTAAGAAAAAAACGTGAGAACATGTCTTGAGATCTTTGAATATAAATACTTTATATTTATAAAGAATAGTGGAAAGAGCTCAAGCTGGTTTCGAACACGCGTCCCTGCCGCTTCTCATCAGGTGCCAACTCACAGGCTGGGACGCGTTGATTGGCACTACCAGCTTAGGTGGATGTCGACTGGTTATTTACTAGTGATGAATATTGCTCTACAGCTTTGAACTTTTTCCTATATTCCAAATTGCCTTTGGTCTGGCTTTATCAATTTCAGAAGTTTTTGGTAGATCAATTTTTCCATTTTCACTTACAACTTATAAGTGATTTATACCCTTGCTAAGCTAACTCAGCGAAGACTCATGGGTGCGGAAGTTCTGATCAAATGACGCGTGTTCAAAACCAGCTTGAGCTCTTTCCACAATTCTTTATAAATATTAAATTCACTATCGAGGTACTCGAAACATTCCTGACAGAGTAGAGCTTCTTTAAATGTTCTGTGCCATCTTTCAAGCGGACCATTTGTTTGGGGATGATAAGGGGAAGATCTTTACGTTTAAACCCCAGTCGGGTTGCTAATTCCTTGAAGAGTTTTGATTTGAACTGAGCTCCTTGGTCTGTGATAATTGTCTTTGGAATGCCGAATCGGGCTACCCAATTATTTATGAAGGCATGTGCCACTGACTGTGTAGTAGAATCTATCATAGGAATGGCTTCCGTCCATTTTGATATGCGATCAATAATGGTCAGACAATATTTATAACTATCACATGGAGTAAATGGACCAAAAATATCCAAATGAACAGTTTCAAAACGTTCGGAAGGAAGCTCAAAATTGGAAAGAGGTGAAGAAACGTGTCTTGTGATTTTTGATCTCTGACAATTTAAACACGCTTTTACTCTATTTTTAATGTCGGCTTTCATTTTACTCCATATAAATTTGCGGGTGAGTAACCTAGTAGAGGCTTTAATGCCTCGATGATGAAGACTGAATTTTTTCAAAGACCTGTTGCCTGAATTGATGAGGTATAAAAGGTCTATTTGAATTTTGTTTAGTGTTACAAAATATTTCAACATTCGTATCGGCAATTTTAATTTTCTTAAAGCAAAACGACTGGTTATTTATCAAAGAAATTAATTCTGGGTCGTTTTGTTGTGCTCGCGCAATTTCTCGAAATCAATAGAAGGAGGTTAATTGATCACTTCTATCCTTCACTTCAATTCTATCTTATGAAAACATGCAACTAATCTTAGACTTAATCAACTACAAAGAATACAACTGGAAAGTTTGTGCTGATTTGATAGTTGTTGCCATATTAATTGAACTGCAGGGAGGGTTTACAAAATACTGTTGGTTTCTTTGTTTGTGGGACAGTAGAAACACCAAAAACCATTACAAAGTTAAAAATTGGCCAAAAAAATCTGATTTTGTTTGTGGTAAATCAAATGTTAAATATGAACCACTGATTCCACAAGCAAATCTGATTCTTCCGCCTTTACACATAAAACTCGGTTTAATGAAAAATTTCGTTAAGGCTATGGACAAGAATGATAAGGGATTTTTATATTTGAAAAGTGTCTTTCCCAAATTAAGTGATGCTAAATTGAAAGAAGAAATTTTTCTCAACCCACAAATAAGAAAGCTAGTGAAAGACAATTCATTGTCTAAAAATCTTACCAAGAAAGAACACGCGGCTTGGTTGTCTCTGAAGAAGGTAATACAAGGATTTTTAGGCAATCATAAAGCTGAAAATGCTGAGTTTTTAGTTAAAGACTTGTTACGAAAATAGAAATCGATGGGGTGTAGAATGTCTTTAAAAATACATTTTTTACATTCTCATTTCGACTTTTGTCCTTCTGATAGTGGATCGGTGAGTGACGAACAACGTGAACGCTTTCACCAAGATATTAAACGGATAGAAGAGCGTTATCAAGGAAGATGGGATGCCAAAATGTTAGCAGATTACTGTTGGCTTGTTATTCAAGAGGACCTTACAGTCCACAAAAGAAAAGGTTAATTTATCGTAATTTTCTTTCTTAACATGCGGCTCATTTTTTTACATACTTAAACCTGGATTATTCTTGTTCACAATATATGTACTAGTTTATAGTACTACTGTTTTTGTATTTAAATTCAAAATACAGGTGACTAAACATGTTTAATTTGTTTGATTTCAAACTTTTATACTGTCTTATTTCATTTATGGAAGTAAAATTTATCATAACTTTGAAATCGTACATGTTACAAGAAATTCATTAATATATTCGTGTTCAGCAGGTCCAAATGGATAGAAATTAGCTATTCAAATCAATGTTATTGTAAAAACATGTTTTTTGTCACACAGTGTTATTATCTAAAATACAATCTAATTACTCTAAGCAGATCCATGCTTGAGGACACTTAGTTTTGATTTTACATGTCGCTAAGAGATTTGATGCGAGGGTTCAGGGAGTATTTTGCTTTTTTGAGCAGATTAGCTCTACGCGACTCCGCAAGCTTGCTGATGGGGGTAGTATTAGCTATTTGGTGTAGTAATCTAGAAGGGTAATAGTAAAGTTTGCTTAAGGCCATTTTTGAGTAACAATTTTGGATGACTTGAAGCTTAGCCTTTAGATATTTAGTACATTGGTTCCAAGTGGGAGCTCCGTAAGTTTATAATGGATTGGATGTTCATTTTTAAGATAAGGATTTTATCGCGCAGACTCATATACGACTTTCGATTGAGTAATGGATATGAAGATAGAACTGATTTGAATGCCTTAGAACTGATGTGCTCGATTTGATTTTTAAACGTAAGTTACCGACCAAGTTTTAGACCCAAATAAATCAGTTCTTCGAACCAGAGAATTATTTGGCTTAAAAAGTTCATGGGTCTATTTGGCAGCATAGCGGGCTTAAGTTTTCTACAGAAGTATATTGCCGCGGTCTTGTTGACATTGATTTTGATTTACTTCCTGTAGAAGAGTTGGTAATTTTTTTCCAGAATTTCTTCTAGATTGGAGATGATCTGATGTCGATCTGATCTGACTGTCGCCAGAGGTGTAGAGACAAATGTCGTCCCCAAAAGCCGCTAAATGGCAATTTTGATTTATCAGACAAATATAAGACGTGTCTACATTGTAAAGTGCCGGACTCAGACAAGACCCGCAAGAGCAGTTTTGGGAGTGGATGTTGCATCTCGGACTTTCACGCGGTATGTTCTGTCACTCAAGAAGGATGCGATTAGTTTCAGCAGGTATGGAGGAGTACTACACTCTTTATGTTTATGAATTAGGCCATTTTGCCGGACGGTATCGAACGCCTTCAATAGTCAGTAGGCAAACCGACTGTTTTCGAAATAGTGCTGCTTTTATGGCTTTGGAGACACGTAGCAGTTGGTGTTCCGTGGAGTACCCATGTTTGAAGCCAAACTAGAATCCCTCACTCCATGTCATTGTTGTTGTCATTGTTTTCACCTTGATTTGTTCGTTGGTGCTGGGTTGTTGAACCTGGCCATCGCTGTTTGAAAGCTCGGCTAGCGACTGAAATTTTTTAGAGTTCGCAGGGCTTGATGAATTTCGTGGCATATTGTACTGGTCTCTCAGGAAGCCTTCTGGTAGCGAAAAGTCCCGGGGTACCTTCCTGCTCGGGGCAGGAGTGGGAGATTCAGGTGGGAATTCACTCACTTCGTATATGTAGTTTCGAATCGGGTGATAGATTCACTAGTTATAAAATCAAAACCGAACCAATTGTTGGTTGCAATTTGGAATCACTCCGGCAAGACTTGGTTGTACGTCTACACTGAGCGTAAGCCAGAGAACGAGTGAAGGAATGATATAGAGGAATATAGGCTATATGCGGTTTTTCCTGGATAAATCGGTCACAGCGTTGGGTTATTAGTAACGAGAAAATCTGTGATAGGTTTTGTAACTACATTTTCAGGGAAATTTAAACTGAGTTTTGTTGAGAAAGCTGATTGCCCAGGTTAGTGATGCTCAGCAAACACCATCAAAAACGTTTGTGCTGGTTGCATTTTGACTATGTTGCGACCGGGGATTTGAGTAGCTTTGTCCCTACAGTACAAAAACAAACTGTCTTCATTTGAAGATATAGAGTATTACATGCAAAAGAACTACAGAAACGCCATAGAATTTGGCAATAGTTGGAATCATAAGACCAATAGTAAAGGAATTTCTTGAAGCACTCATGAATCCGTGGTCTCACGTATGTGGGCCTTTCATATTTTGTTTCGATGGTCTATTGACCCAAACGAATTCTGAAGCTAAGCCAAATAAAGCAGTTAACCTTCTACCAGCATGCGATGAAGATGTTGCAGACAGGATCTTACTATATAATCAGACAAAATGAGGTGTCAATTCCATCGCCCAAATGTGTTCCTCTATTTTTACTAAAAGGAAAACATTATTGTAATATTTTTACTTTTTTTTCTATATTTTCATTTTAATCACATCTCTGCGATCGAAGTAAATAGTAATCAGATGACGCGAGATCAGGGCCATATGGTGGGTGTAACATCCATTCTGAACCAATATCCATCAATTTATGCTGAGCGGCCAAGAACGTGTGCAAGTATTGTCAACGTGAAAAATAACACATTTACGATTGACCAATTCTGGTAACTTTTCGTTGATCGCCGCATTCTATTAGTCAATTTGCCGCCAGTAGACCTCTGAGTTGGTTGTATGGTTTCCAATCGGATCTTTCCAATCCCACTAAATTGACAGCAACATCTTCTTTTGTTGAATATGTTCCTTTGAAGTGGTCTGCCATGAGTCTTTGGGATCGCTTTCGATTGACATTGGTTGAAAAACGGATTGAAATCATTGTGTTTAAGCAATAACTCATATGAGCTGATGAACTTTGTCAAATGAGTTTCTTTCAAATCGTACGTAATTCAAATACCCCGCTAGTTAAGGTGACAAGCTTAACACGTTTTAAATACTTCTTAATATCTGTATGTGAAACATTTAACTTCTCAGCAATCTCCCGTGTAGCTACGTGACGATCCGTTTATGTTCAACTGGTCCACCTGTCCACAAATCTTCAAGAGGAAAGTCTCCTGATCGGAATATTCAAAACTGATTTCGACATTGCCTTCCTTTAAGGGCTTTATTACCACATACATGACGTACTTTTTTGGTTGCACTGCCTCCTTTTCTTTACTAAAACAATAAAGCAAAATATGGCAAACGTGTTTGTTGTTGCACTCCGTTTTAATAGTGAGGTGAAAAAAACTTGGAAAATTGGGTCCGATGAACTTGGAAAGTTGGGTAAGGATGACAGGTAAAATAAATAAAAAGGAGAAGATCATAATATTTACAGATATCACAAAATTGCAGTGAGAGACATTTACAACAGAAAGCGGCAGTTACTTAGTTGGCAAGCCAGTGTTTTGCAAAGGGTGCAGAATGGCTTTACTCGATATACGTCGCTTGTACATTCAACTTACATAATATTCTCGACTTTTGTCTTATCTCTCGAATACAATAGAGAACAATTTCCATGCGATACTTGCTGTTTTTCTCGAGTTCTTAGTATCTTATGTACCCTCACATATAATGGGTCGTTCTCGTTCCAATCTTTGTTTTGTCGCAATTTCATTAAAACGTGAGTTGAATTTCATGGCACTATCGTCTCTTTGGTGATGATCAGTGAAGTTTTTTATTTCTAGGAGGCTTTTAAATTGCCTGGATGATTTGCTTCGGTGACAAATCTGAATATAAGCAAGGCTTCCACTTTAAAAATGAAATTAAAAATACTAGAAGAGTTCACTACGAGCCGAAAAGTGATTAACATTGCACGAGCTTAAGGATTGTAGCCGAAAATATTGCGCGCAGTACGTGCCAATGAATAAAAAATTGGAGGCTATGCGGTTCCATGCACCTGTAAAGACATAATAATTATAACAAAAAAAAGGTCATCCGGGATCAAAATAATGGAAAAACTATGAATTGCGGTTATTGAAGGTCTTAATCAATAGTAATAGAGGCCTAGCCCGAAGTAATGTGTCAAACAGTTCCAAGCTAGGGTCTCTCGAAATGGGGTGTTTAGTGGGTAGTCTGGTACCATGCGCATCTATCAGTCCTACACTCCGAGCGTAAATTTCCTTCACCCCTCAACCAAATGGCTTCAATGTAGAAACGGCTCTTTTCATAAATCGAATGCTTGGGAGGGCCTCTACTTCATTTAACGTCATATTAACTTCTGGCATAGCAAAAGTTTACTATACTAATGGATGGAAATGTTTGAGGAAACTATAAATAGAAACCATTTTTGATTTATACTTCAGACATCTAAGAGCCTTAAAAAATTGTAGATAGTCCAATTATTAGTTGCTTGGCATTCGAACAGAAAGGCTGGGATGACAGCCGAAAGGAAATTATATGAAAGGAATACAATAACAAAAAATTTGTCACATAAAGCTTTCCTGATTCTTGATAATACTCCTGGTAATTCAGTAATTGAATGAAAATGATGACAATATTAACACCATACACAACTAGTCTATTACAGTCAATGGACTTGGGTGTTTGAATCTAGGTATTTTGGACGTTGTTATTTGCAAAGGATATTGAAACAATTCAGAACTTTTATTGATACTGAAGGTTCAACTGAAGAAAAACGAAATCCGCGTACGCGCGACAGCCAAACATGGCAGACCCACTTAGTTTAAATTGAGAGTAATCAGCCATTTTTTTTTTTTTTTGAATGAGAAAATTTTTTTTGAAAGATGCGATCGATGTAAAACGCTGGAGAGTTGAAAAATGCGTTCGCGCCGCGTTTCGCTTTAAGCGCTTAACAACTGGTTTAAAATTTTTAAATCGCTTTAAAATCTTTTGCATCTTATTTTTGATAGTATTTGGAACCAAAATCATTTAAAAAATTCTTGAAAATTTGTACCCTTAAAACCACATTAACGTCGATTTTGACATTTGCTGGGAAACTCTCCGCGAAAGCCTCAGAAGGGATAGAAATAATATGTCATGTTTGCAGTATTGAGATGGGTCAAAAGTATTTATGGTGTTCAAATACAGTGGAACCTCTCATTATGAGAATAATTTGCTAAGGCATCTTACGCGGTAAGCGAAACACTCGTTAAAAGAAACTATTTTGTCCCAAACAAATCAATGTAAAGTACGATAATGCGCTCCATGCTGCAAAGTACTCAGTTAAAAAAATTTCACTAACATAGGTATATTCAAATAGTGTTACTTGTGAAGGTTTGAAGAGTGTAACAACTTGGAATATAATTAAAGTTTGAAAAACAAAACGTAAATAAGAATATGAATTTATGAAAAATTATTAATCCATTTTAGCCAGAAAACTGTCGAAAGTCATTTGGTTTTGCGGGTGCTTCAAAATTTGATCAAAATGGGTCACAGTATTACCGTTAAATAAGTTTTAAACACGAATAGCCACCTCCTCAATGGGTGACATTTCTCAATGTACGATGCAACAGTTTTTCATGCTTTCAGCATTTCTCTAGGTGCGCTAAAGGATCGGTACTCTGTTACTCTTTCAATTTCCTTCCTTCATGAGCTTCCTCCGCAACTTATTACTAAGGAACACGATGCCATAACCTAACCTCTTCGGTTGTCAAATTTTAACTGTGCTCTTCAATACCTTTGGTGTCAATCTCGAGACATATGATTTTGGCCGACGGCACAATCTCGTAAACTGTACGTGTACCACTTTGTACGTGATCCACTTGTCATCACCTGTAATCATTTGTTTCAAAAATGGCTTGATTTCGTTCCGTTTCAGTAGCGATTTACAAATGGAAACTCGGATCATTAAATTTTTCAATGTTAATTCATGTGGAACCCAAGTATCGAGCTTCTTTTGGTATCCAAGCTTATGTAAATGGTTCAAAACTGTTTTATGGTCAATGTTTAGTTTCACAGCAATGTCACGAGATGAAATATGTCGGTCTACCTCGATTTCATTAAGAATTTGATCGACTTCTTCAACGGTTTGCCGACCAGGACGAGCTTTATCTTTAAGATCGAAGCTTCCGGAACGAAATTGAACAAACTAATTCTGACATTGGCGTTTACTTAAACAGTCATCATCATAAACATAACACAATTTTCAATAAGCTTGGGCTGCAGTTATTCCTTTCCGGAAGTACAAAAGCAAAATGTGACGAAAGTGGCCTTCTGGAATCTCCATAATCAATACGCAATAATTCTTAAATGAGAAAACAAATGACGGTAATTCGCAGTCTAAAATGTTATACAGACTCGAAACTTCTAAACATGCTATTGTATGACTTCACTTAATAATAATTACTAGAGACATACAACTCTAACACAATCTATTAGGAAGAACCGAAATTATTTTTTCCCCAATCCAATATTTTTTTACAGCTGGTAAAAGCCCTGCATTAATCATCTTCATTATCAGTGAAGTCGAATCAGTGACTTCCAGGCCTTTTTGTTGGATGTCCACATCACATTTGGTGAATATTACCACTCTTCTAAATATTACCCCACCAAAATCATAAACAAGCAGCTGTTCAGTTTTCAAATTGCCGGTTACATTGTCACAAAAAAGTAGCGTGAGGTGGTCATCCATTGGCTTGTGGCCTGACAATGCAATCTGCTGTTATTTGGGTTCCGTTTGGCATTTTTTTTTAGAAGAGAGCCGTCTCGTCACAATAAAAAACTTGGCAGATAATTCCTAAGATCTATGAGCTTGTTGAAGTTCTCTGCTGCGTTTGTGTTAGAGCTTGCTGGTTCACCGTGTCACACATTGCTGTGGATGCCGGTTTTTCTCTTGAACTTCTCGAGCCGTCTATTCCTTCACTTGAGTTATAGTTAATTTTCGCCAGTACATTAGAAACAACCTCCCAACTTCATCAAGAACACGTAGTCGTATTATAAACATTTTTGACACTTCCTTCAAAGCATCCATTTCATTAATTTTGTTTTTGTTCTTGAGAATAGTGCAGATCGTTTATGCTCACTGATTGCATGTGCGCATTAGATTAGCCACACTCACACCTTTTCTCGCTTTTCATTGATTTTACGTTTCAACAGCTATGTTTTCGCTATTACCATTGTCTTCTTTTGGTTTTTTTCGAAGACATTTCAATATAGGTTATTGTACTTCTATAGTTCTACACCGCCGTACTCTCCAGACTAGGCGTCATCTGATGATCACCTCTTTGCATTGATGGAGCTCGCAGGAAAGCACTTCAGCGATTTCGAGGATGTTGTAATGGAAAGTAAAAAAGACAAATGCCGCAAAGACCGCAAAAGACAAATAGTTTTTCTGGAATGGTATTCATGATTACCTGAAAGATGGGTGAAATCTATAGAAGCCGATGGCCAGTATTTAGAATAAATAAATATTTTCTTTCTAGAAATTTACGTATTTTTTTAACAAAAAAAAAACTAAAAAACCTTATGCATGCACATGGTAAAATTTAGAAAAACATGGATCACCGACGAAAAAAACAACAGACAGCGTGCTCAACACAGACTAATGAAACGGTGCTGAAGTCCCGGTTGACAAATGAATTTTGGGAAAATGGGAAAAATTTGTTTTGTTCGTTATCCGAATTACTCGTTACAAGATGTCTCACTGTGATGTCATAAAATTAAAAGAATATTGGTAAATTATTGATTACTAGAGAAAGAAAAAAGTATGGGGTTTATTTTTAGTAGGAAAATTAAGCCAAATGGATCTCACTCTGTACCAAAGTGTTTTTTTTATTGGTAGGCGAAAATTTGCTTTTCAAAGTGTAATGAGTAATGAACTGAAATGAAATGAAATATATATAAAAATATTGAACAAAAATTAAAATAACTTTCCTTTACTTTTTCTTATAAGGGGTTGGTACAAATATATGTTCAATCCTTAAGATTTACCAGAATAAACTCTTTGACAAGTGTATTTTTTGTGCAGCTTAATTTGACCCATGTATGGTTCCGCTGTTTAGCTAATAAAATATGATTGGACTTCTCGGGTCTTCTAACAATCATTCTTTGATTGTGATTGAAAAGAAGGGTTCATCGTGCACACCCGACACTGGCAGTTTAATCTAAAACAAAAAACATATGAATCATTATAAAAATTAAATTACTTTTCCTTTTCCTATCTTCTTATCCCTTTTGAGATCCGCAGACATTTTTCATCTACGTGACTACTAATTGAGGCCATAAATAAGCGATGGACTAATCCGATTACATTATCTGGAACCATTAATTCAGTGTCGGGATGCGTGTCCTAAACGTTAACTCCTGTTATTCTTATTCCTTTCCAGCATTTTTTCCCTATTTTGGCTGCAGTGTTTTTTCTTCATTTTATCTGCAATAGCAAAGTAGCCATGCTTTGCTAGGAATTGGTTTTTTTGGCTGGCTGATGTCAATAAAAAATGCTGTTGTTTTTGTCCGATATTGACAGTCCTGTTTGAATCGTGAAAGTTGATGCACTTGGCCAGTAAAGGATTTGTTGATGAGAATTGAAATGAATGGAGAAGAGGACAAAAAACATCAATCATGCACACTGATACGAATAGAATAAAGTTATCAGTGGAAATAGTCTGCTCAGAAGCCTACTCAAACTTGATTTCAATTCATACGATGAATCCTTTTTCCTTTAAAAGTCAATTTTCGGAGAGAATCTTCGAATAATTTAACCACTGTTTCATGTTTATCCATCACACTTACAGCAAAGAAAACAAAAACCATTGAACGATAACAGCACCATCATGAGCAAAACGTAATCCTTGCGCAGATAAAACTTTAATCGGCACGGATATTCGATATTACGGGATTGAAAAGTTTTTGTCGCTATAACTTCTCACACGACTGGAAAAACTTTTTCGTATTGCGATGCGGTCTAAAATCATTGCATGGTGCTCTTTTTTCGCTTATTGCATTGCTGCTTGGCTGCTACTTGCGAGAGAATTGACGTGTTTTAGACAGGTGAGGCTAATGAGATCAGAAGTTAAAGTTTGTCGTCAAGAAATGCTGCAACGGATTTATGGTACGCAACCTCACGCCTTTCACTCTTACTCTGGTATCGTTCTCCTTATCGTGCAGTGCAACAGAGCGAGGATATATCTTTCAAGTCGCATCGAGATGATGCATTTTAACGATGGAAGGTAAAGTTTTGTGGAAGCAGGTTTTTGTTGTAAAAGTTCAGAATTTGCTTTTCAGATATAATAAACGAAGAAAATCGCGTTAACGACATTCCATTCGCTTATGCAATGATTCAGGCTTTTCTTCCCTTTTCATTTTGTCGCACCATCCTATCGTGACCGCTGAAGTCTCGTGATGAGGGTCTGTGCGAGAAGGGTGCCATTAAAAAGGGCGGTGACATTAATAACAAATAGAGAAGTTTGTATTTCCAAACAAGTGGCGATAAGAGAAATTAAATTAAAAATGGAAACAAGTTTTAAATTTTTCTATGCAGGGCTTCCGAAAGTTAGTTGTATCTCGTCTGTTGCTGATAGTCTTGTCGAAAACTGATGGCAATGGCTTTTTCGTACTAAGGGAATATTCGCAAGGCTATTTATTTTCATTGAAAAAATTGGCCAAAAAACTGTTTTTTAACAAATCGAATTTGGAAATGAAAACTGCAGGAAACCCGCAAGAGCACTCACGAAGTCTTATGGAAATGAGGATTATTATGGAAAAGGAGTTGAAGATATAGAAAGCTGCAGCAGATGTGGTAAGTTGTTGGTTGCAATGCAATAATAACTACATCAACGTGTGTTAGTATAAGTTTAAGATTATTCATCAATCTCAACAATGCCGGTTTGTATTAAAAAATATGAAATTTTTTCAGGGCTGAAATCCGTCTATTCTTTCGAATCTTACAACAGTCTTATCAAAAACTCACAATTAATATGTGAACTAAGCTCATCCACGGGAACTGTAATGTAGGCGGCTTTGGATCCTTCCATGAATATAAAAATGCATCGCTCGAGGTTCAGTTGCCGCAGACCTTGCGACAGCAGAATTTGCACCCTGAGAACATGTCTCGCCCACCTTCAGATTCGATAGTCCTTGGTCTCTTATAAATATTTTATGTCTGTGAACCTGACACTCTTCTTTGGTTTTCGTTCGTCTGTTTTTAATGATGATGATTTAACAATGGATGGTGGTTGCTCCGGCAATTGCTCGGCCTTGATTTGTGTTATTGTTTTCATTTCCTTGAATTTGATGGTTTTCCGAATGATCACGACCAGGAATTAGAGTCCGATGATGGAAAGTATTCTGTACGAAGCCGTTTGGTGGATGTTGGTTTGATACGTATGGACTGGATATCGTTCGTGTTATTTGTATGGAAATCCTACATCAGCTTCAGTGAAAGTACTTCTTGGTTTGTTTTAAGCTACAGCAAAACTCCTGTTAATAAACGCAACGTGCTACTGACTCACGCTCGTATTGCGAAACTTTGATTAAGCGAGACTTTAAGTGGAGATAACGTATACATTCGAGGCTAAAATAAGTAGGTACTGACTTCATTTTTCCAAAATCGAATTGAAAAAAGAAATCTAAAACGAAAATTATTATTATTACCATATAATTTTGAGTCTTGAAACAATATGGAAGTGATTTTTTCGAAACGGCTAAATTCGTCTAAAGCTAAATTACTTCCTTGAACGACTTCAAAGCAATGACTAATGAGTTCTTTATGTATTATATCTTGAAATTGGCGATTACTTGCTGGTCCATAGGTTGCAGTGTAAAAAGTGTAAGTGCAGAAGTGTGAAACGTTGCTATTATAAATTTAAACTTGTCTTTTAACTTATTTGCTAGCTTCGGATGATACGAAGGAGCTTTGTATATAATAAGCTCATATCTGTCAAATATTTTTTAACGGACGGTTCTAACCTTCATTGATTGAGTCGGTAAATAGGCACCGTGTGACCCAAGCTTTACTTTTGAATTCGCACATAATATTCAGTTTATTATTTTCTATATAACGCTGATTGGACGTGCGAGGATTCTCCGAATAATAGCATTACATTTTATCGCTAGAACTCATTTACGAGTGTTACCTGGTGAAAGAAGAATTTTCGCAATATAATCTACTAGTAAAACTATGCAACTAAATAATATAAAGAGTTTGATAGGTTAAGTGATGTCAGTTTCAAACGTTGCTATCCGTCAAACCGCTGATGACAGCTGAATAGAATTTATTCGATTTGCAGTTTATAAAGTTGTTTTTAAGCCTATAAATGTATTCGCGTCATTTTTATTTAGAAAACTAATATTCCCAAATGTAATTAAACTTAGCTTTTTCTCCATGTACTCACTCACTTCGATGTAAAGACCATTCAATACATTTTGAATATAAACTTTGGATTCAGCTTTACAAATTTCAAAAGAGCGACGATTTTGAAGTCAATCAAAAAATCATACGAAGTAATTTTCCCGTTACAAGTAATGGTTGTCCAAAAAGGTTGTCATCAACTTTTCTATACCGAAACTTGATATGGCACGCTAGTGCTGATTTCATCAACATAAACAAGCGTCCTCGATATTGTCCGTAAAAGAATTGCTATAAGTTGACTTAGAGGAGTATCCATGGCCCGTTTTTAATTTTTATAAAGGCGAAATCAAGATAATTTCCCTTTAGATGAAATTCAGGCAAAATGCTAATTTTCAGTTTGTACAATGGGGTCTGTAATTCTAGAGGCCAAATGAAGAGGCTTCAAAGAAGCTCTCTAAGACGTACTTATCATAACCATTTTAGTCACATCAAGTAAGGAAAGGGAGAAGTCAATAGATTCCTATGTTTGACTATCTTGTCGGCAATGTGTGCAGATTTTTGGGCTTTTTGAAGCAATGAAATTAGTAACTAAAAAGTTTTCTGATTTTTTTTCGGGTTATTTTCAGTCCGCACCGAACTCTTTACAAATCAGACTGGCTTAAAAGGGTTGTGTTCTTCATATAATTTTGCCAAGCCAGACTTGAACGACTTCATCGAATTTTGTTTGTTTTGATTTTTTGGGTTCGGTGACTCCCCAGAAACTTGTTTCAATCAAACGATTGCTTCTAATCCTCAATTAAGAAGACATTGTTACTCCAAAATAAATTTATATTCTTTTTAAAAAAAATCTGCTGTTTTTATAGGTAGTGCTTGAGTAAAGATTCTCACTTGTACCGCCTTGCTACAATCTTGGAGGACGTTTTTAATTGTTGGTTAATAAAGCAGTATTCCAAGAGTACTATACTGACCTCGCTAGTTTTTGTAAATGTGTCCATGGATGAAGTTACGTCCACTTAGAAATGGAATTCAAAACCCTTTTACCAATTTAACTTTCAAAATAGCTCTTGATTTAAAAAAAGGTCTTATGGGTTACCATTACGAAAATCCGACCCCACAATTGAAAATTTACAATAAAATCTGTTAAATAAGCTTTGTAATGTGAATAAGGTTTCATAAACCTCATTCGTCAAAACCTTAAGCTTGAAATACGAACTTGCTTGATGTTAAATAAAATACAGCGATTCGACGATTTTTCCAAAGATTTCTGGACTTTTATTTCTTTCGAAAAGGAATGCTTCACCCATTTTTGATGTTTAGAATCGAATTTTCAATACAATTAACCTTATATTCATTAATAACATTCTAATAATCTCCATAATCTCGTGAAGTTTGTATTTGCAAAATTTCTCAATTTTTAATTTTGCGCTTTCGGATCGAAGTTTTTAGCGCAAAAGTTCTACATGAAACTCAGAGCAAACACACTATGAAAGTTTTTTTAATTCACAAGTTTTCTTCTCGAAAAGTTTAATATTTAAAATTTGAAAGACGCCATACATCGAACAAATCCAACAATGTCCTTGGATTTCGTAAATTAATCGGATTGATTATTTGACGTTACTGAGAAACTGAATACCTGAATCCAAAGATGAACTTTCATTTGTGTTCTAGGAAATTAGTGAGCCTTGCTTAATTTATCAGTTTAGTCCTTCACTTATTGGTTTCAAACAAATGATTCTATGGATTTGATAACAAATCAGACTTTCAACATGCGAACACACTAAGTCGTAACAATATCAGACCTTTTATACATTATATATGGTCAGCTTGCTCAAATCAACCAAATGTCTTCCCAGGCCTTTAGATTGCTTAATATGCAGACTTTCAATTTTATATACCAACATTGATAAGCTGTTTCGTAGTTTCTTATGATTCTTTCTTGTATCTCCTATATAAGAAATTGTTCTTCGTTGTTGATAAAGTCAGCATGTTCGCAGGCGTTCAGATTCTTTAGTTTTGATATTATGACTCCTAAATCGCAAGTCCACTTCCAAGTGCGCCATCGCTCTACTCCTAAAGCAAAGAAATAGTCGGTGAAAGAAAATAACAAGGTCTCAGTTTAGTCCTCCATTCAATTACTGTTTGCCCTTCAAATGCACCAACATTTGTCAGGTCATACAAGAGAAATTACTATGAATTATTCAACATTTGCAGAACTTAGTACAGTTCTTAGTACTTAGTAGTTTCTTAACCTTTCAAAAAGGTATCTGGGATGCTGAAAATTAAAATTATTCCAAGAAAGAAATTACTCAAAATCAGGGCACATTTGTTAACGCTGCATTGACGTTTGAAGTACTCTTGACACTTTTTAAGTTGGTGGGCAGAATTTGTCAAGAATTCATTTGACAAATGACCTAAAGGAAAGAACAATGTTCATATATTGCAAAAAATATTACATGGCAATGCTGAGCAGATATCGCGAGAGGAATTGAGTAAAAGTAGAGAAAATATGGAAATTGTGTAAATTCCTTCGTATCCCTACATGATAAATTTGATATTGAGGCAAATTTATGAAAGGTCATATTATGGGCCCCTTATTAGAAGTACTTCAGAATACTCAATGAATGAATGCTCATCAATTCGAATATGTAATTCCTTTGGCAAGCTTTTCCTTTCATTGTTTAAAAATGCATGAATGTATCAAAACAAATTACCTATTCGATTCAAGCCTGAATGACAAAAGAGGACAAATCACTGAGGAACACTATATCACCCAAAGTTCGATTTGATTAGATTTATTGCGACGGGAGATGCGTATCGCACCTTAGAATTTCTTTGAAGAGTTTCACGTAAATGAATAAGTGGAGTAATACAAGGAGGAGGATTAGCCATCTATAGTTCATTACAGCCTACCTAATTCAAAGTTAATGAGGTTATAAAAAACGCATCAAACAGTTTTCAGAAAAAGAAAATAAGGAAAAAAAAGTGATGACTTCAACTCTATCTGGGGGTTTCCCCCATACTTTCACACACACTGAAGAAGGAGGAACTCTTACATACGAAATATATTTATGTTTTTTTTCAAAACTAAGCTAATTTGCGTTTTTCGGAATATATGATTGACTTGGGATAATTTTTGTAAAAGCGCAGAAACACCAAGATAACGATGAATAACCATAAAACGCATGACAGTTGTGACATCATAGTAATAAAAAGCGTTGCCCACTTAAAGTTCTTTACTTCTTAAGCAAACCTTTTCAATTTGTTATATTTTAGGTAAGACTTATCGAAGTGGACGTATGTGAACTGCACATTTTATTTTCATATTTCATCAGCAAAACCCTGACGATTGGAAGTTGAAATCGGATCATAGATCTTCCCAATTAAATAATATTTCAAGCCCTTAACATTTAACCAGAATAGTGGTTCCAACTTACAAATTGGAAAATTCAAAAGAAAGTTTTCATTCGACCAAAAAAACTGAATGATTTTAATAAAATGACTAATTTTTTTACCGAAAACACATTCAGATCCGCAACATGATCTGATTTTACAAAAATTACAAGGTAGGTATGCGACACAAGCACTAAAGTACAACAAAATAAATGAATTCATTTGCTCATCAATAATGACGATCTATTGTTTACCGAAGTTACTTCATCCGAAAAGTATATCCTCCTCATATCCTCCAAATTCAAATTTTTTTTTTCGAGCGTAGATTCTTAAACTTTCTTGTTGTACACTTAAAAAATTATGTAAGAAAATGTAAAAAAGTTTAGTTAACGACCACACAGACTTGACTATAATATGAAAATTATGCAGCCTTACTTTCTCTCGGCTGCGGACTTTTACATACAGAATAACTGTATGTTAAATCTGTCTTCAATATTCTCCCTTTTTAGTTCAATAAACACAAAATTTTAAGTTTTTTTACAAGGTTTTTTTTTCTAGAATTGAACTCAAAACGTCAAGTCAAATCTAATTTTCAGCTAATTTGTCTGTTTTATATTTTCAAATAAAACAAGAACAAGAAATAAATTTTAGTTAAAAAATAATCAAAAATAATAATCATTATTATTTCGGGCCTGATGCAACTTTCGTCGCTGCATTGCGAGTTGCGACAAAGAACAAGGTTAGAAAGACAGGAGTTATTTGAAAATACAAAGGACGCATAGTGATGGCAAATCAAATTCAAATTCAAATTGTTTTTATTGGGTGATTTTTAACAATATTTACAACCACTATTTACAAAGTTTTCTTATTCTAATATTCAGCCTACGGGCTTTGCCTAATGGCTGCGCCCAGAACTTTATACTAACATATATTATATTAAATAGACCTAACATTGTATTACAATTTAAATTATTAATGCTAACACTTACACCTTAAGTGTGACCTCAGTTGTTTTTATGTTTTTTTTTTAAATATATTTAAGGAATATTAATTTATGTACAGTTATTCGTTATTTACAGTTACACAATTTTTCGTGCTAGAAATACAGAAACCTTCCTTTTAATTTTATGTTTTTTTTTGCTTATAACTATTATTAAAAATATAAAATATTAAAATATTAATAATAAAATATTAACTAAGCGTTGGCTGCATCCAATGCAAAAGAAGTATAAGAAGATGGTATGCATAAATGCTTTTCTTCCAAACGGAGCCCACGTGAGCACAGAAGATGTTTTTCGTATCGAAAATAACCCCCAGATACTTCGTTTGCTTGGAACAATGCCCCACCTGCCCGTTCAACTTTACTCTGGTATCACAGATGTTCTCCGTTCGACGTCCATATTTCTGATATGGGTCCTTGAACACAATCAGCTCGATTTTCCTAGCGTTACCCTCATCCTCCACTTTCCATAGTATGCAGTTAACGAGTCCAGGTATCTTTGGAGTCTCGTTCGCGCAAAGCGGATTTCACCTCGAGAGTGAATCAAGAGATTCACCTCGATTCGAGGTTGGAGTTCATCTCTGATACCGGGAACGTCAGACGTGAATATATTAAAGAGAAAGGGGTCTAGAATAGACCCCTGAGGGACCCCTGAATCGATACCAAAGGGATCGGAACTAGCTCCACCAGACATTGCAAAGGCAGTACGTCCCTTCATGAAACTGCCTACTATTTTTATAACACTCACCGGGAAGCCAAATTAAATGAGTTTGTAAATAATTCCATCGATCCAAACCGAATCAAGGGCTTATTCTAAATCAATGAGGCACGCTACGACGGCCTTTCTTTCCTGCCAGTTTCTTTTTATACTGGCTTGAAAAACAGCGAACGTGTCTACTGTTGAGTGAGCTCTTTTAAAGCCTAATTGTCTTTCCGGTACAGTTTCTGCTTCTTCTGAGAACTGTGTGATGCCTTGAAGGATTACTCCTTCCAGTAACTTCCCTACGTTGGAGAGAAGAGATATCGGGCGAGTATCGACTACGTCAGTACTGTCTGTCATTTTGGGAATGACAAATATTGTGGCGCATTTCCATTGCTGAGGAATGTAGAAAATGTTTATGCGAGAAGAACGAAATATGTACGGAGAAGTTTTTTCATTAAAAAATTCGGAATTTATTTGGGGAAACATCCAGGCACCGGGTCTGATGTATGCTAGGGTCTGTTCGAATCCTTCATTGGCAAAATCAGATGTTCTTCTCGAAATCATTCTATTATGGGAGAGTATGAGAAGGTGTAACCGCTAGTACTCCCAGTTAACTACATTCAAGTTGCGGTGGTATGTTCTTGAGAGTAGTTTTCTTAGGGTGCTACGTTTGCGATGAAGCTCGAAAATGTCCTGTGGTAAATGGAGATCTTTGAGACGACCGCATTAAGGGGTGGATTTAAGCATGTGGCTCCCTCTTCAATTCAGGTGGGTGTTGAGTGTTTTTCGATCTGCTGATTGAAATATCGTCAAGTTTTCCACTCAAGCCAGCACTTATTGCTTCCCAGTCGATACGCTTGTGTGGGATTAAGAGTTGAGATTCTGCTGTTATTATTCATCCTTATGGTCAGCTCTACCAAAAGATGGTCAGACTCGGCGTCGGTGACTCCACATTCAAAATTCCTCCAGGTGTGAGAGATTTTTACCAGGTTGTTAGTCACAATGTAAAAATCGATACTTGACGAGCTTCTTCGAAAGGTGAGCTCGTTCGGCGCAATCAAAATAAGATCAATATTTGCTTGCAGCCTGTTGAACAGAGCCGTTCCAAATCCATTAGATACGTTATTACCCCAGGAAGGATGTCTTGCGTTGAAATCACCTCCTATCGCAAAATAATCAAATTTTTCACACACTGTTTTCAAGTCTTCAGTGAGATCCACCCCTCCCCCCGGAATATCCGTGTTTAACGTATATTCCTACAAGTGCATATGTGTACGCTCCCAGATCGGAGCTTAAAATGATGACATAAGTGCACTTCAGACTTGGGAGACAGTGTCTTTGAATTTTTTAAATACTCTTTGAAACCCAAAGCTACTCCAAGTATTCCATCTGGGTCGTCGTCCCTTATGACCTTATTATTTCCCCAAGTGGACTTTGTGTTTATTTTTCACTCTTGTTTCTGAAATAAGCAAGAAATCTGGTCTATGCATGTTCAAGTATTCTTAGACAGAGTTCCTTTTGAAACGTGGACCTAGCGAACAAATGTTAACGATAGATAGCTTAATGGAGTTCATCGCGACAACAGATTTTTATGGCGAAGTATAAGTACGGCGCCTTTTTCTCACTCAGATTAGCGAGCGTTAAGTATTGTGTAATGAACGAATTCACTTTGCGTATGAGACTGAACAAGTTACATCCGAAGAATTGATTGCAGTCGTTCTCCATGACAGAATCTCTCTTTTTTCTGCTGTTGACTACCATTCGCGTTAGCTTGCCGTACAGGCTGAGCTGCAGCAGCGATGGCTGCACCGCTTGCTATATTAGCGAATGAGACTCCATTTCGGATGGTGTTTTTCAAATAAGCAGTGAGAAATTCCCTCCATTCTTCATTTTTCTTTAGGAGATTGCGTCTCCTCTCCTCAGCCTCCTTGGCCTTAGGACAGCCCCTGAAACTCGCGGTGTGGCCTTTGCTATTGCAATTAACGCAAAAAACGGCATCTTTACCCTCCTGCTTTTCAATCGGACAGTCTTTGGACTGGTGGTGTTTATCAGACTTGACGCAACGAGGTTCCATACTGCAATTTGAAGCTTTATGACCAAATCGTTGGCAATTGAAACACTGCGAGGTGTTTGATTTAGCTAACCGCTCCCAGTGTACGTTTTGGTGTAGACTAGGTGTAGTACCTAGGATGTCTGGAAATTCTTCCTTGATATCATTGTCTTCATAGGACGAGTGCACACTCTTTAATGACAGGGTCAGCTTTTTTTCTGCTGGGAGTGTGTAGGTGTAGCACGCCACCTTGTTCCATTTTAAAAAATAAAAAAGGCATTTATGATCCTCTATCGTTTTTGGGTGTAACGTTCTTCGTGTAGAACCTTTGTACCGTTATATCGAATTTAGGGGCCTCGAGCTCGTTTTTCTGACATGCTCGTTCAACTCTTTCCTTTAAGGGTTAGGATTCAGCCTGTAAAATACAATAGGCGGAACTGTTTGCTTCCTTGTTGTTGCTACGCTGGGCGGACTTTTTAACTCCGACTAACTCTTAACTTCGGCATTTCGTCTTCTCTTACGCAGGCCGATGTCCTGGAAACGGGAGCGTGAAGTTCGGAAAAGTTCTTGGCACTCAGGCTTACTGAGTGCTTAGAAGTGGGCTCTGGGGTTGGAGACACGATTGGATTTTTTTCCGATGCGAATAATCTTCCTGGACTGTCTCCATTGGGTCCTCTTGCTCGGATTCACTGTTAAAATCAGCTGGAGCATCTTCTTCGGTAGTGGGAAAATCCTCCTCTTCTACTCGTAATACCTCTGAAGGTAGTTTTAGTTGGAGATTGCAACTTGCTAGTAAGTCTAGCAAGAACTCCTCCCTTACATTCCCTCCAAACTTTTCACAAGACTTTTGTGGACTTTTCTTAGCTTTCTGCGAGAAAGAAGTTTTTGCCGCTCCCCTCGGCTTCCACGTCACCCATTCCCGCTATTTCCTAGACTGAGTTTGGATGTGGGGTTAAAATAAAGGGACCCCTTCAAGACAATTTAATCAATAGTTAACGATATTCTAACTAATAGTTAATGATATTTAGCAACTTAACGGCCTCATCAAGAAATTAATGGCTTAGGCCTCGTTTGGCCCACTGTCCTAATAATTAAACTAATTATAAAACCTAACTATAATGAAGGAATGAATGGATATTGTCAGCTCCTAGCCAGCCTCAGCAAAAATTTAAGGGCTAAGGCCTTGGTTTGACCACTGATAATAATTTCCCTAAACATATTTTTCCTATCACATTCCTAGCTAACACAATATGTCACTCCGACGGTTAATACCTATCTCCACTTTGATCGCGGCATAGTGACGACTAGCTCACAGCGCGGACGTAGCTATAAGACATTATGAAAGCCCTGATACTTGCATATTACACACAAACATACAGAGAGAAAAATCTTAGTGCTTCATTTTAAACGAATTTACTTAAAAATACAAATACAAGTATAATCTTGCACTACAGGTAAGTAAATATACATAAAAAATAAAGTCAATTTACATGAACTAGTCGGCGTTGATTCTGACCATTTATATTGCCTAAAGACAAGAGTTTTTATCACAATTTGATTTCGGGACTTCACCAGATCGTCTTTTTTCACTATATCCTTAACTTCATCGGGAATTCGAAGGTATTGGACTGGCATCACGATATAACTTACTGGCATCGGGAAACGATCTCGTTCTTTGTTATGCAAATTACTGCGCGTAAATTTATATAAATACTAAGTGTCCTAGTGCAGTTGAGATACTTCGATAACACTGGTCAACGACAAAATAAATATTTGTTTCCTGTAAAGTTTGTTTGTTCCTAACTCAAACAGCTTTTCTCAAACAGCTTTTGTTTCTGATTACAGCTAACTACCCTCATTTACTTTATTTACATTTTTATTTAGATTTGCCTTCTTTATGGACACTGAAATATATTTTGTTCTAGGATTTTTTTTTGGTCGATCAATTTATCCATTTTCACTTACAACTTGTTCGCGTGTTCGAAACCAGCTTGAGCTCCAGCCACCTTTCTTTTTTAATGTTTTGTTGTTGTTTCAGATATGGCTTCATCAAGAAGAAGATGTTGTGTGCTTAATCTCGATTGTTTTTGCTATATTCGTGGTGAATCTATATTTACAAAACATCAAAAACGATTATCGAACTTTGTGAAAACTGCGTATCATCAACACTTCAAAATAAAATTGTGTAATCAGGACAAGCCATGGGTTCCTCATATTGTATGCCAGGAATGTGTGGTATGTCTACAATTATGGCCCAATGGAAATAGAGATGCAGTAATGTTTGTAACACACATGATTTGGTGAGAACCTCAAAATCATTCTGACGATTGCTACTTCTGTGTTGTTACAAACGGAATTAACCCTGGAAATCGAAATAAGTGGTCATACCCTAACTTATGTGCTGCTCAACGACCTCAATTCAAATCACTAGAGGTACAACCCAGCTCATCTAAATCTTCTGATGATCCAAATCCCTATGATCCGAACGATATACATCAAGTGAAGACTCTGATTCAGACTACAAATTTAGCCAAGAACTTCAACCATTTAATCAAAAAGAACTGAATGACTTGGTAACAGATATGAACTAACCGAAAGAAGCTTCTGAAATTTCAATAAATTTTCTCGTTACAATCTCGGAAACATATATTACAATTTATCGTACCCGAGAAAAAAAACGGTTACCGTATTTTCCTCAAGAGAAGGATTTAGTTTATTGTAACGATGTTGGTGGTGTTTTGCAACAGACGGGACTAAAAACGTACCAACCCAATGATTGGCGTCTTTTCATAGACAGCAGCAAAACAAGTTTAAAGTGTGTTATACTTCATAACGGTAATAAATACGGATCTATACCTATTGCGAATTCGGTGACTTCAACAGAAGAATATCCAAATGTTTGGCCAGTGCGGGAAGAGCTAAAAGTTTCTACCAAAAATGTTATAAACATGCCTTAAATTAGCCGAGACTACATCAAACTTCCTCCACTTAATATCAAACTCAGCATAATCAACAGTTTGTGAAGGCGCTTGACAAAAGTGGGGAATGTTTCAATTTTCTTTCGCGCAAGTCTTCAGGATTAAGTACAGAAAAATTGAAAGCTGGTATTTTTTATTGGCCACAGATTAGACAACTCGTGAAAGATCGTAATTTTGTCAAATCAATGATGAAGTCGAAAGCTTGGAATCCCAAAAGCTTGGAATTCATTTGTTTTGGTTGTGAATAATTTCCTAGGCAAAAAGAAATCTGACGACCACGTCGAGCTTGTTGAGTCCCTGTTATCGAACTTGCAAAGGCTAGGATGCAACATTTGCATAAAAATCCACTTCCTTCACTCGTATTCAGACCGGTTTCCACAAAATCTTGGTAATTTTAGTGAGATGCAGGGTGAAAGATTTCATCAGGACCTTCGGACAATGGATGAGCGATATCAGGGGCGGTGGGATTGACATATGATGGCCGACTACTTTTGGAGCTTGCAACGAAACCTACTTAAAGTCGTTTATTCAAGGAAATCTTATAAAAGATTATTTGATTGTGCTTAATAGAAATATTGTCAACATAAAGTATGCATTTTTTGTATTTATTTGTCAAAATAATAAAACTGTATATTTCCAAAAGTAAGGCTGTTGGCAATCTCCCAGTATTTTTTTCATAGTCAGGGCTATAAAAATACACAATAACAGAAAAAAATAAAGGAAACGAGACTTATGTTGACCAGTGTAATCAGTCAAACTCAAAAAGACACCATCAACGTTCAGAAAAGCCCGTCTTCAATTTTTCGTCATACGCATGGATCCGTTTTCCTTCTTTTTACTTTTTCTTACACTTTATATGTATATGTTTTTTTTTCACTTTCTTTTCTTCTTTATTTTTTGAACTTTTTCACTCTAGTGTAGTTTTATTTACTCTATTAATTTTTTTCTTCTTCTATATTTAGTTTATAATTTATTTAATTTTCTTTCCCTTACTTTCACTTTCACTATTCACTTTCATTCTTTATTCACTTTCCTTCCCCTTTTCCACCTGATCTTTCTTTATTCACGTTTCCTTCTTTTCTTGTTCTTTACATACACATATTACCTTTTTAAATCTAGTTGTTGACAACAAAGAAGTAAGTTCTCTTGATTGAAAATTTGTGGCAAAAGTTCCAACAATGTAATGGGTTTATTTTTACTGAGACTTTTTTCGTTTTTATTAGATAAATTGTTAAAATTATTAAATTCTTAAATTAACGATAAAATTTATATCGTTTTTATTAAAAAATCAGTTAGATATGAATTACTGAAGAAATTAATCCTTTTTTGATAATAATAAAATATTCCCCAATCTCAATATAAATTTCTCAGATTCTACTAGGACATAACATGAGAAAATGTTCTCAAGACTTCATGCGTATTGTTCGTATGTGCTATCTATATTCGAATCTATTCATTTACATAAGACCTCATAACATGTAAACAAACTAACAGTAAACAATTATTTTTGCAATGTCCTGAACACTCACATGTCATACAAGCAGTTTGAGTATGGTATGTAGTAGAATAGGTAAACTTTAATATTTATATGTGTACATGTAACATAGAAATAAGATATCAAATGTCCAAGCATATATGTAACCAACAAATGTAAATATGAAAAATGCGATTCCTTTATTTAGCTGTGAATATGCAAATATTCCGAACGGATATTTGCTACAAAATCACCGAAATCCAGATAATGTATTTCTCGCAGGACTCGTTATCATAAATTTTTGCTATGTGACCACTGAAGCGTTATTTTATTTCCTGCAAACAAATGTCCCAGTACACCGAACGCGCTGTAAATGAATTTAGAAAATCTGGTATCTATTGGGTTCGTACCGTGACCAGCCTTGCCGCAATGGAACGATGAAAATTTGGAAAAAACCCAGCATGTGGACAGTGAAAAGCGGCGTCGTTGGTTCGTTGCAATAGAGGCGCCCACAAAAAGTTCTCGTTACAAATGTGCTCTGCGGCGATATCTATTCGACCAGAAATGTCTGCGGTCGTGGCTTTTAATCTTTCCCTTATGAGCTAAAAAAGCCTTACGATTATCGAATTTTTTCATGCATTGCGCTTTGACAAGTCAACAATCTCAAGCTGCTCCTGCAAAAGGACTCGGACTCATACCACTGAATATCAGTAGCAGATTGAAAGCTAGAGACGAGTGTTTAAGCCAAGTCTTTGATAGATTTTGTAGTTTATGCGGTTGAATGGGTTGCTTGTCATTTCCGTGAAAGGACAACGATGCACTTTGAAGCAAGCACCCTTTCTGCTCGCTTTTGTGGCCACTGCAATTGAAATTGCTTCTAGTTGGCTGGAACGCAAACGTTGAAGATTAGTGCCTCCGAAACAAAGGACTCGTCAAGCAGATAACAAGTTGTAGTTATCGACATTATCCCACATATTGCGGGCTAATGAAGGAACGTTTGAAGGATCACTTGAAATGTAATGTGCTATATTGCTGATGCGGAAATAGTTATTTTTATTCAATCACTTGTTAACTGTTTGGCCATCGCGTACTTTGCTGAAATGGAAAATTCTTCGCAGAAACCTTGAACGACTTCTTCATATGTGCCCGCTTACTCCTACCTAATTTTCCCTTTTTAATTAACTTAACTTTGAGCTATACTTTCAACCTTGTTAATATACATACACGTTATCAACCTTTAATAGTAATTCAAATTTATGTCAAAGAAGTAGTGCCTGTTTCGAACTGGTTACTATTCTCTCCCTAGTCCTGACAATGTGCTTTCTACAGCTCTCTAAATGAGGGTCTTTTGATTCGATTAGCCATTACTTCACATCTTTTGCCTCTTGCGACGTTTCTGGGTTTATATCTGGCCTATCCTCGATTGGGTTTTAGTTACGCTCCATAAAAGGGGCTCAAATTAGGCAACTTTACAAAACTTTGATACGGTTTTCACATTTAAAGCCAATGGAAAATTTCTTTTCGTCGATACTTGTTTGCCGTCTGTCAGTTTGGCTTGTTCCGAAAACAATTTCAACAGTTTTCCTCGACATTTGTCCTTTACGGCCGGGGTTGCGTTACATAACTGCTGTTAGTATTAGAACGGCTCGCATCGTATAATGTAACAACATATCCTCCACTTCAATTGTTCGTTGAATAAATGTGGCTCGTATCATGCTCCCAATGGATATGGAGATTACAAGTCAACGGGGTCCTTTGCAATTAAATTTTCGTGTAAAGTGTTTCAGTTAAGACAGAATTGATAGGACTGAAACTTCGTTTGCAGTCAATGTAGTCTATACCAGGAACATTAGGACTAATATTTCTTGGAATGGCTAATTAAGGCGATGGCTTAGGGTTTAAAGAGGTGGATAATGTAGTGAACATCAAATTATTATGAACTAAACACAATTTCAATTTTAAATAAAATTTTGTAGTTATAAGTGCGACAGAGCAGTAATAATTTCAATTTCAGATTAGAGCTTTAGTATCTCGGAGAATATGTCAAAATGGAATCAATAAGGAATGATACAACGTAATACAGATAAAATCAAGATTTCATTAAATAGAATTTTCATTAAATAAAATAATCAAATATTAATATTTGTAACCAAGGTTTTCTTATTTTGAAACTTATTTTATGAAAATGATAAAAAATTTTAAATTAATAAAATAATTATTTAAAATAAAGAAATTATTTTGATAGTTTGGAAATCAAAGAATTTAACTAAATAACATGGTTATCAAAATCAAACAACAAAATTACAAAAAAAAATACACTGAAGTGTCAAAGCGAAGATCTCAAAATCAGTACTATATCTCCTACCCTTTTGATTTTAAAACAACTTCTAGCCATTTTGGCACTAGTTTAATCGATTTTTAGTCTAACTGATTGGAAGATTCTGACATGATTATATTAAGTGTTTGCGACTCTTTTCGGAAATTCATGGGTTTTACTGGGCATTCTGTCATGTAATCCTTTATTAGTGAGCATTCGGCATATAGTACTTGCACTGACATGAACAGTGGAATCTACTGTCACGTTTTGCGTGGTTTTCACTACACTCGTTGCTGGATTTTCTTGAACTGTGCTCACAATAAATCAATTCATCATCAAGTACCGAAAACCTTTTTTGGCCTATCGGGGTCTTTTATTAGTGTCTTTAAACTTCTCGAATTGACTAATAGTTTTTCACGATGTTATGAGTCTACTTAATACATGTAATATTTCATGCTAAGATTTTCCATGCTTTTCTTATTTTAAGATAAGCCGTTGCGTTTCAACTGCAATTTTCTCACCCATTTAAAGTAATGTAAAAACTGATCGTTCTTCAAGAAAAATTGGAATATCGCGCCTTAGCCAATAAGTGAATTTTTGAATCCACTCCGAATTGAGTTCGGTTTTAAATTGCCGAATCATAAGGTTTCCCGTTTAACCTATCCTGAATAGGGTATGCTGCGAAGTGTACAATTTTTACAATTTTTTATTTTTTAATTGTGTGATAAAATATAAAGTAATTTTTTTACTTAATCCTGATTTACCTGAGCCAAACATCAGGCGGGGTGTATGAAAACATGGGGTAAATGGAAACAAACGGAATAACTGCTCTCGTAGTGATTACGATAAACTAAGTTGTCGGCGATTGTCAACTTGGCATCACTGGAAAGACTCTATGATGTTTCCCGAGGTTTTCAATCAGCTGATGGAAATATCATTGTTTGAAGTAAACATTGTGAAAAAGTTGCTTACCGAAGTGTCGCAAGCCCAAGTTTTCTTCTGCAGCACAGTTAAAAATTCAAAGTAAGCGATTACAATTATTTAAATTTGTTATGGGGGATCTTACTGACAGGATTTAGTTATTATTTTGATTCTGGCTGTTTAGATTGATGTGTAAGCTTGGGGTTTCCAATTAATCCATACATATTTTACCCTGAGGTAATTGGAAGCAACTAAACAACTACCATTTGCATGATAATAAACCGCGTATTTAGTTGTTAGTTAAAGTTTTTCTCAATATTCAGTTAAAAATCTTACATAATTTTTGAACGACAATTGATTTACATAATCTTTGCAGAAAGGAAAAACTACCGCCACCTTACAAATAGCTTGAAAACAGCTGTGTTTGATGTCATGAACAGTAACAAGACATACAGAGAAGCACAAACCATCTATAACGTTCCTATCACCGTTATATATAATCGAATTAAAGATTGAAAGACTGATATTAATACAATCTGATAGGTCGTTCAACATTCTTATCGAATTCTTATCTTATCTAGTCGAGAAATTTCTTGTTAAAAATTGCCCGTTCACGGATGGGGTCCGCGTGCGATTAGGAGAAACCAAAAAATTTATTTCAAGAATTTAACAAGAGTAACGACCTTCAAACAAGGTTTTGAAAAGATCGCCCTCGTGAAGATTTGCATCTTCCATTTATGCGTAGGAAGCCTTCGATCTCTTTGAGAAAAGGCTGGTAACTTACAAAAGGCAAGAAAATATGCCCGGGATTCATTTATTATAGGTAGCTTTTCTTAGACCGTGAAGAAGGCATTTCATATAGATGAAGAACACCAAGGAAGTCTAATATTCAATGCGGACCAGACGAGTTTTGCAAGTGATCCATAAGATCCACAAGTGAACCATAAGAGAAAATGAAAAAAACACTTCAACGTGTCTCCGATGTCACAGGTCGTGAATCAACTACGGTGTTAGCATGCGTGTCAGTCAGTTGTGCAACCCTACTTCTACTAATACTGTACAACGGTGTGGTTGTTCAGTCCCTTTAGATTTCTGAAAGTGCATATTCTTGTGGCATGTATGCTGCAACAAGGAATGGCTAGATGGAAGAAGCTGTTTTTTTTAACTAGTTCAGCAAGATCATTGTACTTTACGTCCACGAAATTCGAGTCAGAAATGACATAGTGGGGAAAAACAGCCGTATTATTCTATTCTACGTATGATTCTATTATTCTATGGCGGACATGCAAGCCATATAAGCATAAGAATTTGGCTATTACCAACGATACAGAACTTTTAAAATTTGCTACCCATACTGATCGCCTTCAACCCCAAGATAAATCCCTCTTTGAAGCAGTCAAGGCAGCTTGGGAGAGAGTTGACTAACAACCGCGAAACAAACCAAACTGGGTAACGGCTCTAAACGTCTTGCTAAGCGAGAGTACGCTGAGCCTTGCTACCGGGCACGGTTTGGTCTTCCATTATGAGGTACGAACACTGCGAGTTTCAACCTTAGATGACCAAAGTCAAAGAAGATCTTTTTGAGCCACATTTGGCTCGTTACCGAGTGTGAAGAGTATTCAGCACATTATAAGATCCGAAAACTCTGAAAATAAAAATAATATTTCAGCTTTGTATGAAGTGATGGTAGACAACGGATTATCCAGAGTTGTTGAAACTATTCGTGGTCCAATATTTGGGTCTTACCAAACGAGGGAATCAGAAGAACCCCTGGCAAAGACAGCGGTAGAGATTTTAGCAGAAATGATATTGAATAACATAGTTGTTTCTGCAAGCCCTGTCGAGATAGCGGGAACAGGAACGCGCCTCAAATACCACACATAGGGAGAAGTGCTTACCACTGATGAAGTCATTGAAAGGTTGAAGGAAACTGAAAATAATAAGAAAACGAAATGGCCAGCAAAAAGGAATAATGCAACGAAAAGTCGAAATATAAGAAAGAATGATGTGCAAAAGAAACAAAAGAAATCTATAGAGAAAGATAAAAAAGGAAGATGATAGCAGCAACAAAGCAGAACAGCTAGATGCAAGAAACCTGGCACCGAACGATTATGAAGAGCTTTAAAGCCACCAGTTGGAAGAATTGAACTATACGGATCCCGCAAACGCTAACATCAAACTTGCAATTTATCTTGAATAAATTTGAATGATTGAATTAATTGGTGATGGCCGACAAATGATTCGGTTCCATTATGTGTATGAGGTTGATGAAGTATCCTTGTCGAATGAAATTTAAGTATCCGGCCCTAATAGCGTGAATATAAGCAAATCCTGATTTATTATTAGGTCAAAGCCATTATATCAAGTTCAAATATCCAAAAAGTGGAACGCAAAACAGTTTTCAACTTTCAAGGAAACGTGAACGTGGAAGAAATTTAGCAGTTTTCTTTTGTTAATTTGATTGATATTGTGATTTTGTTCCAAATCATCACTTTACTGTGCAGAGTTTCTTTAAGATACAGTACATCGAATTCTTTTTGTCTACATATTACCTCAGAAAGTTGCATTAAGAGCCAAAGATGGGAGATCGATGGCTGTGAAATAGGAGCAAGGGTACTTAGAAACTGCCACTTGGGGTAATTGACAACATGCCGCTAACGACATCAAAGTCTGTCTGGGACTTTTTAGGCCTCCAAAACGAATGTGCCTGCCACCCGTTGTTCTGATCGGGATGAAATTACGCCATTTACGCCCTTGTCACTGGGGTAGTGGAAAACATACTGGGGTAAATATAAACAGGCATTTCCATATCCATATTTCAAAATAGAAATAGAGTCGAGAATGTTAATCCCTATAATTCAGGTGGGGTTTTATTTGAGCACAATTCGTAAGAATTTCATCTCGAAAACCAACCAAAGGATAGGGAACGATATCAATGCAAAACACTAGAATTTTGTTTCAAATTGCCCCACCTGACCCTGAATATTAGTCTTGCATTTTCAAAGCAATGTTCAAAACCTTAAAAACAATTCAATCCAAGTCCAAAGTCCAATCAAAATTGGACATGCAGAATTAATTTTACTAGGCTTTGAATATGTTATTCATACATGCACACTTTTTTGACGCTGAAAGTATGCATGTATACCCGGCCCAAAAAAAGCATTCACACAGTTCACGTTTATGCTTAGAAAGAATTCGAAAGCTTATTTTTTTAATTCAAAATCAGTCTATTCGTTCGAATGTTTTTCGTATAAAAATGCAAACAAAAATAAAAACAACTCAATGTATTTAATTTATAATAATATAACATTTGAACCAAACTTAACTATTTTTTTCTCGCAAAAAAATATTGACACGTATTGTCTTTCAAGTGAATAAATTTGAACTAAAAGATCATTAAACTCATTTTTAATTAGATGTTGGAGCAACTTTTCGTAATTACTTTTTCGAGCTTTGCATGGATGACACTAGCTAACGCGTAACTTTTAGAGAGGGAGAGAGAGGAGTTTTCACCTTGACTCATTCACTTTGGTAGAATGTCTCACTTTACTCTCGAGGTGTTCCCACAAAACGGACGTAAGTACGACGTGATGTCTTATTGAAAACAAGTCTCCTTGAATATCTTACAACCTGCACTCTAACCAGCGTATTGTATAATATTTAGTATTGTTCTCGATGGTACAGTTTCTTAAAATTAAGTGCGCAACGCCGATGTTTAACGATGCTGTTATTCAGTCATTTTTGATTATTAAATTTAAGGAACATACCTTTCCCCATCTTCATAGGATAGTATTTTCAGTCATCTAATTTTCGTTTTATTTTCAACATTTTTTTATTATTTATATCGCTTTACAATGCTAGTATTTTTTCCAATTACACCGAATGATTTTCCTTACGCACGAAAACTTAAGGTTAGCCTTCGTGGCGGCGGTAATCTCTCCATTCGACTATAATTGCTATCCGACAAGTGACTTTTTCAAGTTTAGAAACAAAATGTAGTCGCACAGGGCTAAATCTTTGGTAGTGGATGAGGTTGCAGCGCGTAGCCCCATTCGACCAATTTGTCCGTGGTGACGGCAAATGTATAACCAGCATATGGTGGCAGTACTTCTTCTTCGCCAGACGGAGCCTTTTTTCTACCATTCGGCGTCAAAATGGCCCAGTAATTCGGCTTTGCAGAGTCCTGTGACCGTTTTGCCCTTCTGCAGGTAGTCGATGCAGATCACACACCAATCCTAGAACATGATGATTATCACTTTTCCAGCCGATAGAACAGTCTTCGCCTCCTTTCACTTTTCACCAGTTGACCCATGTTTCATCAACTGTCACGAAATGACGCAGGAACTCCTTCAAATCGATCGCAAACAGCGTGAAGAACTGCACTGAAGTGGTCCCATGGTTGCGCTTGTAAACCGCAAAGAGCAAACGCGGCACCTACCACACCAATAACTTTCTTACAATCAAAGATAGGTGAAAACAACACCTAACTTTTTAAACCACTAGAGAAGTGAATTTGAGACTCAATAGCTTGCAATGGCCAACAATCAAAGCGACCACAACTGGCCGAAACAGAAGTTGGAGACAATAGAATGGCCTTCGATCCTGGTAGCTGAACAAGCTTCGAGATAAACTGCTTGGGAGAGAGTTGAACTCTTTGCGAAGAAGGGAAAGGGCGGCAGAAAAGCTCACTCCCAAAGAGGGAAGGCTAGACAGTGCACAAAGTAATAGCATGGAAAGTTCTGAGCATATTTGCTGAATGAATGGTTAATTTTTGATCAATGTCGTTGATATATGTGTAGACAACACCATAATGACGCCAAATGGATCCTTAAGATAAAGGTTGGAAAGGTCAGTATACTGAAAAAATCGAAGACAAGCAAGGCTTCTGCAACTATTGCCAATAACATCCAATGAGAGAACTTCCTACAGCGCTCAACAACTTCTGAAAATAACTTCTGGATAGTATCAAAATTCTTTCGCCTGAAAAATAAAAAAAAATTGTACTACTAATGGAATGAAATTCGACAACGAGGGAAGTTAATAGAATTGACAGAATTAAAAATAAACAGAAAAAGGATTGCTGCTATTAATAGCAGCATAATAATTGAAGATATTATTAGAATAATTGATACAATTATTAGAATAATTGAAGAAAGATGCATTATCTTTGATGTGCAATTTGGCTGTAGAGCCACTTATTCAACAGAACGCTTGCTCGCACAAGTGATTCAAGAAATTTGAAATCGTTTGAATAGTAGAAAATCTACTCGTCTAGTTATGTATGTTTGACATATCTAAGGCCTTTGATAAAGTCTGATATGCAAAATTCATGACTTTCATATTCCGCTTCCGTTTATCCAAGTAAAACATTCGTTTCTCAACGGCAAATCATTCTGAGTGACAACAGACAACTGCCTCTTGAACAAACGAACAATCCCAGCTGCACTTTAGCAAGGATTACCCATCTACCAAAAACCTGCCTAATCTACCAAAAAATGTACAGCTATGTAAACTATACAGACAACACATGCAAATGTTCTGCATCGCGGTAAGCAGAAGCCATAACTTGAAAACTGCAGCAAGCTATCAAAACTCTCTTGGGATACATTAAGAGACGAAAGACCCAAATCAACACCAATAAAACCCAGGTCCGCAAACTGCAAATCAGCTCAGACAACATACAATGGAATAGAGCAGCAAAATTCTTGCGAATAAAATTCGAAAACAGATTGGTCATGAAAGACCATACAAGATAAAATCGACAATACTAGATATCCTGTCTTCTACACGTAATTCTCGAATCCGGTCGCCTGAATATCTGTAACAAAGATAAGTTATAATAATAAGATAATTCTTTATGGCTGCACCGTATTCTGTCAAACGACAAAAACAAATAAAAGAACGTTACAAGCCTTACAAAATGAAGCGATGCGATGGATCTGCGCAGCACCATGGTACAAAATCTTCAAACACCCCAAAATAGAAACTATTGACAAGAAGATACGTGAAAGAGAGAGCACTGGAATTCTTTGATTAAATTGATCAAAACCTAAACAATTCGCTCCTATGAATCCCAGAAGATAGAGTAAGACAAAATAAAGACCAATGAATGACAGACCAAAAACTCGTGCCTAGTTCCAATTTATGAGCCATTTCGAAGATAAGATGGATAGCCTCCAAATAATGGTAGCCTCCTAGAATATGGTGGAGATACGTAGATGATGTGGCCGCGGTAGTGAAAGAGACCGACCTTGAACTAATATTGGAAAAAATTAATAACATTCACAAAAATATAACATTCACTTGCGAAGTAGAAGCCAACCACGAACTCCCGTTTTTAGACGTTCTCATTAAAAGAAGGTACAATAAGCTGGAATTCGGTATACACAGAAAAAATACAAGCACTCAAAGGACTATCACTTGCGACTCCGAACATTCGTACCAACAAAAAATGGCGGCATATGACTCAATGGCACATAGATTAGTAACAACCCCGATGAACGAACATGAATTTAATAAGGAACGAGCATATCTATTGGATACAGCGACGAAAAATGGATTTCCAACAAACATGATACAACAGATTATCTCCAAAACTACGAAAAAACTCGCAAAAGAGCAATACACTACCATGTTCACACAATCAAGAAACATCGAGGCAAAGAAAAGGAGATCTTTCCCATATTCACAAATAACGGGGCAAATCAAAAAAGCCTTAAAAACGTGAAATAGAAGTGGTTACATCTAGCAGACATCTCCAACTAAAATCGATATTAGGAACAGCTAAAGATAAAAAACTACAAATGAGGTGAGAGAAATTTTTAAAATATCATGCCCGCAGTGTCCAAAAACGTATATAGGACAAACTAGAAGGCTCATCACTACAAGAATGAAGGAACATCTGAACGAAGCGAAGGCAATAAGGCAATTAAGTAAATAAATAAAATCAACGAATTAAAAAGGAAAAATTTTAATTTATCTAGAGTAGAAAATATTAATATTCGTTGCAACCATCGGCAAGCTTTAGTACTTCATTAATGTTATAAACAAGTCAAACACAATACAGGGTTATCTATATTAGATAAAGTCCTAGCAAAAGTAATGAATTTCTTATTTCCAGCCAAAAACTCGGAGGCCTCTATCTGATATATTTACACCTTAATGTCTAGCATATTTAATTGCTGTGATTGCTTAAAAGGGAGTTTTCAAAAATAGCATAGAAGTTACTGATATCTCAAAAACATTTTTCTTAAAATCATTCTCTGTATTTGTCTTCCAATTGCTTTTAATAAATGCTTAAGTCACTTTGATTACTGTGGTGCATGGCGTGCATTCTGAATTGTTATACGAGGGTAAGTCAATAAGTCCTTAGAAAATTAAACAGATGGCGTGACTAGTACTATAAGCGCTCCGTTTTTATGCAGCGGCACTACCGACTAGCTTTGCTGTGAAGTTTCAGCCGGATTAGTTGAGTTGTTGTATGTTTCTCGTGTATTGAAAAGAAAATTGTTTGATTACAAAAATGGAAACAATTGAGTGTAGATCTGTTATTAAACATTTTAATATAAACGGCTTAACAGCAAAAGAAATAAAAAAATAGTTGCATTTAGTTCACGGTACATCTGTTCCTTCACTTGCAACTATTTATAACTGGTTAAATTAATTTAAGCGTGGTCGTACATCAACAAAGGATGAACCACGATCAGGACGCCCTGTAGAGGTGACTACGCCAGAAATTATTAATAATCTCCACGATATGGTGTTGAGTGACCGTGGATTAAAGTTGAGTGGGATAGTTGAGGTTACAGGAATTTCAATTGGTAGCGTCATTTCTATTGTACATGACACATTGGGTATGAAAAAGATTTCGGCAAGATGGGTGCCGCGTTTGCTTACAGTCGACGATGAAAGCAATAGGGTGGTTGCCTCTAAAATTGAAGAATTAATGTTCGAATTGGTCGGTCACCCACCGTATTCGCCAGATTTAGCCCACAGTGACTTTTTCCTATTCCCAAACCTGAAAAAATGGCTCGTTGGGCAACGTGTTTTATTTTTCAAATGAAGAAGTCATCGATCAAACAAATGCTTGTTTCAAGGATCTTCCAGAATATTTTTTTCCTGACGGGTTAAAAAAATTTGAGAAACGTCTAACCAAGTGTAATAAGCTCCGAAGAGGTTATGTTGAAAAATAAAAAAAAAATACAAAAAAAAATTGTTTTAATGCTTTTTTCTAAGAACTTATTGACCCACCTTCGTACATATTCCAATTAGACAGTTTGACACTTTTTTCTCACAAATGACATAATCGGCAATGATATGATGTTTTACTTAGCAATGGGTCTTTGCCAGCATTATAATCAAATTCATGGTATTGAGTTCCAATATTATTGTAATTGCCATTCACAACTTTTAAGATAATACTCCTTTGACATTCACCGCTTATCCTTCAAGTTTCCCAAAGATCAATGATGACCACTGGTTCTTGGTCAGTTTTTCCAAACGTACGTTTCCTAACAGTTAACACACATTCCGTTTTTATTTCAGTAAAAAAACTCAGAGTCCAATTTGGTGAATATATATATGCGTTTATATTTATGAGTACTCAGTCACAAGTTGCTGGTCGATCCTTGTAGGGATATACTCAGTATGAATTAATAATTGTATTTAATACCGTACAGATTTCAACGATTTACTCTGAAATTGTCCTGAAATGAGGAGGTGGGTATCCATTTACTCTCAAAGTTAAATTTAAGGTATTTTGGCGAAAATTTTCTAGTAGAGAATCAACACCTGGGAACGAAAATACAGAATTATCTACGCAACTAAGAAACTTAATCCTGATTCTAGTTTCTGAACTCTGCAAATTGCATTCCAAAGGAATGTTTCCCACTGAGAAGAAAATATCTCCTCAATCAACTCAAGCGTAATATTTCTGTTTTATTCTATGATGCTACAATGTACCTACATATGTATATCTTAAAATTAAGGATTCAGAAAGGTCGCATGTTGTTCCTCGACACTAAAACTGTTTATTATTCGTTTAAGTTTCTCCGTGCTATCCGCCCTCCTCAGAAACTCAGCAGCAGCCGTAGAATACACTTTTCTCGGGAAATGTCTGATTTAGAGGTGTACATAACGAAAGATTAGCCGAAGCAACAAGACCATATAAGAGGGTTGTAGGTTGCATTGCAGGGTTTTTATTCAAGGAGCAGCTGCTATTGTTCTCAACTCCTCGAAAACTTTAATAATGTTTTATATTTTTGCATAGCCAAATATGCGGGACCCGTCGTCTCTAGCTTTTTCATACATCTATTTTGCATCCTTAACTTTATCCGGGCTACCTCAAAGAGAATGTGAAACGTTGTAGAATAGTATTTTGTTTAGTGTTGACTGTTGCTTGTTTTCGAGGAAAATTCGATATATAGGTTACCTAGGGCTTTGCGGTTCCATGTAAACTGCATAAGTAGGAATTGAATTTTATTGCAAGTGGGAAAACAAAATGTTGTTTGTGGATGTTCTCGTAGAAATAAATGACTTTTACAAGACGAGAACGATAACAAATTCTATTCATATTGTTCCCCTTTTGTGTGAATCTGATGAAGATTTTAGTTTTATTTAAAATTTAAGAAATGGCATAATTATGACCGCAATATGTATAAAAAGTATGTTTTAGAATAGTTTTCGGACGTTCACCACACGATACAATGATTTCTTTCTTTCATATTATTTCCTAGAGTTGGTCAACACATGGCTTTTATGTTGATTTTTCGCTTTTGCAACGAAAATAATTTCGTTTAATTTGACGAAATGCTTCTTCTCTCTCTTTCTTTCATAAGTGCAAGGTCTGTGGAGTAATTTTGCTGAGGATGGCATTGGAAACGTATTGCACAACAAACGCATACCAGTTACCTTGTTCTGCTTACCAAGCACTTGAGCAATAATTTGAATGATTGCTGCACTTTCACCCGAAGAAAGTCATAACTTTATTTCTTGGATTAAATTGGAAATTAACACAACATAATCAAAAGGAAAACTTTTTCCAAGTTTTTCTTGAAGTACGTTTAAGTTCAAGAATTGCATTTTGTTGTTTTACAGTTCTATACTTGAAATACTATCTAATTTTTCGGCGTTGCAATGTCATCAAAATATTAAAGCTAAATACTACAGCAAAACTTCTCAAAAGCAATGAATAGAACGGACTATTGTTCTACAATTTAAAAAAAATCCTTCAACCCCTATAGTACTGCACTATTTGAAAATTGATCGGACTTAATTTGATGCTATAAGCAACAATGCTTACTGGGCTTTTTCGTTTTAAAGGATAGAAAATCCAAAGAGTAGGTGATATTGACATTGACATTATATTGTCTTTTTTATTTAGTCCCGAATGGTCTTAATCACGGGAAAGGTAAGTGAATGAATACTTTATGGACACACTGTATATACAAAATTTTTTTAAATGCAGTATATTTCAGATAATTTCAGATGCAAAAACATGCATTATATTTCAGATAAATTTATTTAATTGCCATGATATTGGTTTTTCTTATTATATAAGAGTATTCTATATCATTTTGAATTGAATATGGTTCCGAGCAAGAGAACGCCTCGACTGGCGCCGAGGAAGTCCAAACCAGAGGACCAATTTTCGATTACCCTTACCAATAGTTGGGGTCATATCACGCCTATAACGCGCCAAAAGTTGCCTTCCAAATGGTCAAGCATTTCGAGCTTGTGGGCGCAGACGGGTGGTTTGTCGTTACCAACAAGCATTACCCCAGGCGTGTTAAATCACAAAAGCGTGAATGCCAGTTAACAATAAAGTACAGAGTGAAATGAAATGTCTGAAATGATTCTTTCAATAAATTGATGGTGCAAGAGCTTTATGGCATGCCGCGTCACTCTGTTCAAATCAGAGCCATCTGCTTTACGGAGAGTCAATTCGAGAAAAGAAAAACGAGAAGGTGTTTAATCGTGGCTCTTTAGTGGTCACCATTGACTGTTATGTTTTTCCCAACAGCATAGTCCAAGCCCATAAAGTACACCAACAATTCGGATGCAAAGATGTTTGAACAATTGCTCCTGGCTGCTTATCACTTCAAGTGCGGCAGTTTGGATCATTGGCGTAGCAATTCCGCTAAACTAAATTTTCTTATGAAATTCAGGGTGTGCAGCAATTTGATCCTGGGGCAATACACCGAATCCACGCCACAAATTATGTTCTTGTTCAAATATAAACAACAAAAATTCTCTACTTTTAAATACTTTTCTTTTTTGTTTTCTTTTCCACATATTTCAGAATATTCAAACTTATTAGGCTACCGCCTCAACTCAAATAAAATTTAGAAAGGTTAATTTATTGTTTTATTACATTTTATTCCTTTCTGAGTCTTATACGAGGTGTGGTAAGGAAATACGGTGAATGAATTTTTGCCGGCAACAGTTGACCTCACATCCATATGCTGTAATTTGTCCAGTACCGTGATCAGCTGAGACAGGCAGGGAATAGTTGTAACACGTTCGAACTTGTCAGTCAGCTGCTAGAGACGCTAGAGTGAGGTTGAGTTTATCGTGTCTGTTGCGCAACGTGGGTTTCGAAAAACGCATTAACATTAAGTTTTGTTGTAAAAGAATGCCAAAGAAGCTCATGAAATGTGAAAATCGGTGTACGGCGATAATGTAGTGACCGATATGGTATAACCGATTTAAAAACAGAAATGAGTCTGTTGAAGACGAGCAGCGTGCGGGACGTCCAGCAAAAAAAGATGAGAATGTGCAAAAAGTGGAAACAATGGTTCGTTCAAACAGGCGAATGACTATTCGAAAGCTATCGGAAGACCTAAACATCTCGTATGGCTCAATTCAAAACATTTTAACTGATAAGTTGCAAATGAGATGAGTGAGTGCAAAATTTGTTCCCAGACTTTTGAGTGCTGAACAGAAGGGTCAAGGTCATGCTCATTGTTTTCTTCGATAGTGAGGGCGTAGTGGGATCAGAGTTCATTCCAAGGGGCACAACTGTTAACTCTGAATTTTATAAGGGGGTACTGCAACGTTTGCAAAATGACATACGAAGAAAGCGGCCAGAATAATGGGCCAATGGCTTCCTTCTTCACCCGACAATGCGCCGTGTCACACCACGCTTCTCATTCATGAGTTTTCGGCAGAAAAGATGTTCCTATCTGTCCACATCCGCCATACTCACCAGATTTAGCTCCATGCGACTGGTTCTTCCCGAAAATTAAAACTGTGCTTAAGGAAAAACGTTTTGACACCATTGCTGTCATTGCGAGGGCCACGACTGAGCAGCGGAAAGCCTTTCCATAAGATGCCTTTCACAAATGCTTCCATTCATGGAGTCAACGTATGATAAGTGCATTGCTATCCAGGCACAGTACTTTGAAGGAGATTAAATCAGATTCTATACAAGCGTATTACTTTTTTTAATAAAAAAATATTCACCGTATTTTTTGATCACACCTCGAATTATCATGTTTTGAGGTTTATCTGTAATTATCGTGTACTTGCAAAGTATTTCAAATATTTTTAGAAAATCATTTGGGTTTTGGGAAAAAACCAAATAAACATCATAAAAAAGATTCAGAAGAGTTTATTTTATTGCTTTATTTTATTTTGTTTTTTTTTTTTTGAATCTTATGCTGTAGTTGCAATATGTGCTAAGGATTGGAATTATTCGTAACTCGTACCCGGTGGCAGTTTGGCTTCAATTCCTACACGAGTTGGTTTTTGTAAGCCTGCAAACCAAGATTTTCCCCATAATCGTCCATAATGTGGATGAGCACAGGTTTAATTGTTGAGATCAATGTCAAACTGACTCACTTGAGACTTTATCGATATCATGTGCTCCACAGCTGCTATGGTTTCTTTATAACGCATTGTAAGACGTCTGAACGTATGCACATTATGAGTGAGAGTAAACGGGGTGAAGAAGAGTTCCATGATTAATTGAATTGATTGTTCTGATGGATTATTATGTCGGCCATAAAATTGTCAGAGTCCATGTTGAGTTTAGCCAACAGAACTGATTTTTTTTTTCAAAATAAAGCCGCCAAATTTGCTCAAACGACAACTTATTTATGATAAAGTATGGCAAATCAAACTGATCATAAACGCCTGATTTAGCTGTTAGCGTAAAAATACGTAATACGTTTTCTCCAAAAAGAAAACCCTTTATAACGTCCGAGGTAAGACGAAAGTTTTGGGGTTCTTGTCGTAGGCATCGTGTTGTCAATAAAGCTTGTGTTGTTTCAATCCCCTCACCACATTAACATTTTCAAAATTTATTAACGGATTTTGTAAGCTTCAATGGGATATGCTTCCCGTTTCTATTCTCAATATATTAGGCAATGAAAATGTAAAGAGAAGCGATAAAATGTTAAAGCTATTTAGGGTATTATTATTTTTTATTCCTTTACAAGAAACATTGTACAATACTGATTATAAAGTCAAGACGTATGAAGAACTTGCGTTGATTTTTTTTATTTTTGATATGAAAGTCTCCAAAATAATTTCTACTCTTCACAAAATTTGGACGTGCTGCAAAGCATTTTGCTTGCTGCAAATTATTGACAATTTTCAATGATTTCCTAATTACATCCACGAGTTTCTTTTCCGCCAAATTCGGAAAGTGGCGAAACTGATCCTTGTTCTAATATCTTTCCTTTAATTACGTTTCCTATAATCACACCTATAATTATCTTAAAACTGCATATTTTTTTCACGTTGTCTTACTCGTAGTTGAATATTTGGTTAGAGCTGTAAATTTGAGCCCCCGCCTCAAGCTGTCAGAAATTAACATAGGGGAAGTGAAAACACATTCTGGCGTATGTACACGACTCGAATGTATGTTGATTTTATCTCATGCCACTGTGCGTGAAACGGTTTCCCCAGCAAGAAATTGGTCTGAATAGCAAATGAGTCAGAGTTCAGCTGCTCTTTCTCCACTGCTCCTCTGACCATTTTCTGGCTGACACGTAGATTGTACTTCAATATCAATGTGCGGATCTATTGCTTCTTCTTCATTTTCTTGTTACCTAGCATATTTGCTTGGTTGGTGTAGATTCTATTTAATGACGAGCTCTGTTAAAGAGGTAAAACAAAAGCTTGCAGTAAATAAAAAGCCTGCGCGAACTAAACAAACAATCCAAATTTTTCCTGCAGCCCTTCATAATACATCGGACAACGCTCGTTGTGAAAATCGAATGACATAAGACCGGCTGATCCGTTCGGTCTAACTCTATGACTTTACAGTACCCCCAAGCAGAAAAACAATGTCAAACTTGTCCCAGACATTGGGGTCACTAAACGTGTCATGTTTTAGAAATCGGATTACAAAATCATTAAAGGGATCTTTCATATACTCATATGTCGATCAGCAGCTCAAAACTTCGCTTTACCCTGATCCGCGAAAAGCAAATTACGTCATTCCATCATGTCCCTTTTAAGAGTCCTGGATAAAGGGACTGACTGACTGACTGACTGACTGACTGACTGACTGACTGACTGACTGACTGACTGACTGACTGACTGACTGACTGACTGACTGACTGACTGACTGACTGACTGACTGACTGACTGACTGACTGACTGACTGACTGACTGACTGACTGACTGACTGACTGACTGACTGACTGACTGACTGACTGACTGACTGACTGACTGACTGACTGACTGACTGACTGACTGACTGACTGACTGACTGACTGACTGACTGACTGACTGACTGACTGACTGACTGACTGACTGACTGACTGACTGACTGACTGACTGACTGACTGACTGACTGACTGACTGACTGACTGACTGACTGACTGACTGACTGACTGACTGACTGACTGACTGACTGACTGACTGACTGACTGACTGACTGACTGACTGACTGACTGACTGACTGACTGACTGACTGACTGACTGACTGACTGACTGACTGACTGACTGACTGACTGACTGACTGACTGACTGACTGACTGACTGACTGACTGACTGAACGGACAGAATTAGTGTTGGTCTAATTATTTGTTTTAAATGAGTCCTTTATTTTTTATGTTTAGGCAGCCAGATCTGAGAAGGGAGTGTAAGGAGGAGATAATTTCTAGGTAGTTGACTTGATTTTTCGGATGTGGTTTTTCCAGATAATTCGGTGATCGAGTGTGAGTTCTGCGAATTTAACTGTTCTGTTCCATGTTATTGTGTCATCTTCTATCTGTACTGCAATTGGAAGTTATCCTCTACGTTTGGTGATGAAAACCGCTTTGGCCTTGTCTTTATTAGTCTCAGTTTCCCATTTAAGGAATTATTCTTCTAACATTTCAACTGTGAGTTGTAGTTTGGAGGTGATGAGTTCCGTTTGTCTCGAAGAATTTTTTGGTAAGATTGGGGTGTTTACGATGTACTGATTGTATAATACTGGTAAGATGGGTGATCCTCGCGGAACTCCAGCTTGAATAGTTCGTAGACCCGAAGGATGATCTTCCTTCCTAACTCCATAAGATCGACTTTCTGGAAGTTCCGTATGACTTGGATGTAGATAGTTGTGGATATAGGGGGATGGAGAATCCATACATTTTTAAGATGAGTCCTGGATGCAAAACCTTGTCAAAAGCTTTTGATATATCAACGTCTTGTGTTTCTTATGTGCTGGACCACACTTGCTAACTGGAGCTCCATTGAGAGAGCTTCAGTGAAGCCATGTTGTTTATCAGGCATGATGTGTTTTCTGATGAGATGAATCTTATCAGTAATGCTTTTTTGATACTTTTGAGATTGAGGAAAGGTTACTTACTTACTGGGCTCCAATTTTGAGGCAAGCTTTAGTGTTTATTCGGGCTCGGGTATTACTGTTATGATAGCCGATTTCCATGTTTTGGGGAACCGATGTAAGTGGAAAAGTTTGTAGATTATGCCTGTCAGGATAGTAATGTTGTCTGGGAGCCACTTTAGCATTGTGTTCGGTATGGTGTTAATTCCAGGTGCTTAGTGTTTGATCAGCGTTTCTATAAGTTTTTCAGTGTTTTGTACATTAAATGGCCGTATCGCGTCGTCTACTTGAGGCTCGGTTTTAATGAGCTGATTTACTCTGCTGAATATGAAATACTTTCTGTCAAGGTTTTCATCCCAGCAGGTATTTTCTTGTAATCGCAGCTCTAGAGTGTGTGCAAAGGCTGGCGCTTTTCGCATTTTACGCCGTTTGGGCCGTGTATGGGTCTTACAGCTACCTTATTCCGAAAACGGAAGTATCTGGACATTCTCCAGAAGGCTCGATACTCGAGACTTAATTAACCGGATGGGAAGCTTGCCAGTCGATTTTCTTCTTACTTCTTATAAGTTCATCTATGCAGATGGTATCTATTGAGAAGTGTACCGGTTGATGATTTGAGAGCTCGTGCAGAACATTTATACGTATGCTGGAGTACAATTCGCGGGAAATCCTAAGTGTAGGATGTTGCCGCGTGTTATACCAAAGTATGTTGGCTGATTGGATAGATGTAGGCTTGCATTCGTGCTTATGATGAATCTGTTTAGCTCAGTCGCTGTTTAATGGATTCTCACAGCACCCCAACAGTGGCCCTTACATTTCAAATAGCGTGTAGAGTCTTCTTTAAGTGCCTCTTGCTAGGTGGATTGTGCACCGAAATAAACACAAATTCAAGCGAATTCGTCTGTATTTTGATGTCCGCTGCTTCTTTTGTGTGTAATTGTGGTGTATGACTCAGATTATGGCTCACATTTCTCTTCGCGAGAATAGCCGTTCTTCCCCTCCTGGCTGTCAATTTGTCGTTTCCGCATAGATTATAGTTAGGGAAGTGAAGACGAGCCTCGGGCTTCAATAATTTTTCCTAGATGAGGATTATTTTAAACTTTTTGTCTAGAATAAATTGTTTACAGTTCGTTGAAGCAAGGAATTAGCATTTCGCATGAGTATAGAAATGTGATTCAACTGATTCATTAGTGTTTGTACGGTGACTTGTGCTGCAAACATGGTTTGGACCATTTTCACCGTTATGTTTTGCATCATCAGTTGAACCTGCGATTGCATGAGCCTCATGTCTGGTGGTGTGAATGTTTGTGAGAGGTTTTGCGTTTGGCTATGGGGTGTTGGGGGTTTCGTTGTTGTTTGTTTGGACTGTTTATGTTTTTTGGCAGCCTCCGTAGATTGCGAAATGTTTTCCGCCACAATTCGCGTATTTTGGCTTCTCTTACAGCATTTTTTTTGCATTGTATGAAATTATGTAGACCATCACATTTCACGCGTCTATCCTGCGTATGGCAATTGCCCGAGAAGTGTCAAAATTTCGGACTGATGTGACACATAGTTTTTTCGCTGCGGGATTTCATGGCGTCCTAGCAGATAAGATGGAATACCGCAGTAATATTTTTAATTGATGTTTCTCTCCTTAGGAGGACAACCTTGGCTGCTTTTGGGATGGCCGGCCTATATTTTCAGTGGATGGAAGCCTAGGGATTCCAATTCCTGTTTAGTATCCTCAATACCTTCTCCATGGTATTGAGGATACTTCTCCACGGATGCCTCGCATAGTGACGTTGACATTCCCTTCCTCGTGGAGGTAGTTTGTGTGATACTTTTTTCTGTCAGCAGTTTGGTTTTCAGTCTACGGTCGTTCCATGTCTCTGGGAATATTTCAATTTCCAGATGAACCCGTGCTGCTGATACAGTTTTTATTTTTCTTTGGCTCAGTAGTTTGTTTGATGATGTTCATTTCTCGGTCTTACTTCAGATGATCGGTACTGTACGTTTCTTCGTATCAATTATGGTGGGAGACGGTAGTGTTGTATTTGATGTTATTGGGGTAGTTTGTGATTTTTTTTTTTTGAAATTTGTAATTCTGGTACAATCATGTATGAATTTAGGGGTGGAGGGGAGGTAACTTGTCATCTTTTTTTTTTGTCTTCTTCTATTTGTCATTCTCTTTCTGTTCCGCCTTTGCTTAAGAACACGAGGCCGAATAATTGAAAGTGACCGAGTTAGTGGAAGAGGATGGGTTATTTTGTTCTTTTATTCTAAAATTTCATTATATTGTCAATTCACTTCACAGCAAACAATATTCATAATAACGCTGCTTTTACCGACATCAAAACGCTGGCAAATGCAATAAGAGGAGATGAATTCGATGATCTATCATTTGAGGGAGTAGAGAATTTTTATTTGATGAATGCTTGAGCGAAAGTGAAATCATTGAGCTCATCCTTGCGACTCATCATGTTAGAGGCCATTGCGATTATTATAAAGAAGATCCTCCCATTTTAAATCAACGTCTAACACCACTTAAGACGAATTTGGACTTGAATAACCAAAAGCTATTGAATCTGAATCCAAATCATGAGACCGTTTTTGTCTCATCGTCACTAGTTTTCAAAATATTAAAAAAGTTTACTGTTATTTATTTTTTTTTATTTTTTATTTTTTTTTTTTTGACAATAATTAGGGTCCAATGATAGTTGCTCCAGTAGTTGCCCGGAAGTATTTCGTATCGCCTTTCAATGCTTTCGATATTTCGACGATATTTCGTATCGCCGGTCGTGTCGCCCAAGTTTTGGGGTAATAAATCAAGATGTCATTGCAGAAAATGTAACTCAAGAGGCATTAAAACTCCGTTCTTGTGATAAATTTCCCAAAAATTGTGGATTACTTCCGTGCAATCCAGTTATTTTGTGGTTATCGACAAAATTGTGTAAAACACTTTGGTAGGATGGTGATGGTGTTGCTCTACAGTCCTGAAGCATCTTGTAAACTTTACATCAGACACTGATTTTCGAATATCAGGTGCGAAAAATATTCCTTCTTTGATTTTTACGTAAAAAAGTTTTGGAAACAACTTAATTAGGACTAGAAACCTGGTCTTTTGCTACTGAGTGCTTTGGCAATGTTCTCAATGAGGTCAAGTTTATTGTGAAGAAGTGAAAATGAAACGCACTGTGGTCTCACAAGTCGACAAAGATTACGTTTTGTTGCTCTCACTTGTAAAGTGAAGGTACATGCAGCGCTAATACGTCAAACTTACTCACAATCTAACGCTATTTGAACAAAATAAGTGATATTTTTATTGGTTTTGTGAATTTCTTCTTATATTTGCCTGAAAGAGTATTCCTCTCATAGCTGTTATATAAAACCTACTACTTCAGTCTTTTCTATCTCTGTTCAAGAGAATTTACCGAAGAATGTTGGCGCTGTTTGTATGGCAGACTACTCTTTGTAGCTGCTCTTCCTGTCCGAGATGACAAAAATTAAAAAAAAACCACTGAATTTTTCAGAGAACCAAAGCGAATTTCAGGTTTTTTTCCTGAGAAGATCGAATAACGCTTTTCTATTCTAGAATAACCTTAAAACGTAGATGTTTGCTGAGAATGAACTGTAATATGAACAAATCAGACATCTAATAACTTAAAGATGGGCACTGTATGCACCATAGCATTCTCGCTACATATAAGTAACAGAGCTAACAAATGAGGTGGTTTCATGGTTATAAACCGTCAAATATCTAATTTCAATTTGAAGGATCTGGAGCCAAAAACTATTTAGTCACCTGTTGGTTAATCAGGTGCAATTTCGAGGCCGTCAATGAGCTGTTTTTCATTCAAGGATATAAAATTCAAACACCGAGACTTAACGTATACAAAATTATCTGTATTTTATTTATTTTTTATGTATTAAAAAAGTCAGTTTTATCGCAATAAAACGCAACACGTTTACATTCTCGAAAGAGAGGTTCTACTGCTATTCCAAAAGGGAAAGTTTAGTTTAAATTGCCGTACTGTGGGAATCTTTTAATTCAAACATTCAAACAGAGCTCCAGGGAGTTTCCATTCTAAATCTTTCTCCGTAAACTGCTGCGCTAAATCAAATGGAATAGACGATAGAAAAGATAATTTTGTTCAAAGCCCGTTTCTTACCATTGAGACAAATAAAAATTTCTCAAGTACTTTCGTTAAACATCTTCCTGACGACTTTTCAAGTACGCAGACATTTTCCTGCTCACCCAGTTGCCTCCTTCCTTGATCTTTTTCTGGGTAAGCGATGCGGGGAGCACAAAAAAAAACTTTGAAGTCCTCTCAAAGCATACATCTGAAAAACCTCATAAAACTAAGTACATGAAATGCCACATCTCACATAAAAAACACATCCTTGTTTTCCTGAAGCGTTTTAAAAGCGTTCCACTGTCATGATATATGTGTGCACATTGGCGTACGGAGTATAGGCAAAAGGGAAACGATTGCGTATGGTAGAACGGTAACGTATCGTAAGAATGCTATTGCCGAAGAGTTGGTGGGGTGGGGTGTCATGCGGTAACGTTACGGGTGCTACTGTGCGGGCAGCCGAAACGTTAATGTCGGAATGGTTGGTCGTTTGCCGCTTCAAACTAACTTTTTCCGCTGGAAATTCTAATAAAAACTTTCAAGGATCTAAAATAACGAACGGAATTAAGTGGATAATTTTTATTTGGAGAGTTTACTTTTTGCTTTTTCAGTTTTGCGGAAAAAGACAAAGTTCGCCTCGACTTATGTCTGCGGGTTGTTCGACCCTGAAGCTGTGCAGAAACGTCATAGACGCAAGTTCCGGTTCAACCATTTTAGGGTGAAGTTTTCAGGCGAGGTTACAGTGAGTATTGCAAAATTTTGCTTCTTAATGTGATGTCGACGAGAGCATAGTTTTAGTTTATTGTCCTTATTTACTTCCAGAAAATACCTCTTCAATCTTTCGGCTTGGATATTTCCTTCCTCAACCATTGAGCACCTATTCAACTATCCCAGAAAATCGCGAAATTCTATCAATAGTATAGTCAAAACCACGAGTCGTTCTTCGAAATTGCTGAGTATTGGTGAAATGAAACCGCGGTCAAGCACTCCTTGCATTTTAAGGCACATGGAGCATGGGTTCAACCATGTGTTGCACTACTCCCTCCAGGCCAGTATTTTAGCACAAATCGTACGTCACATTTCCGTAAAAAAATCATTCGAATTCATTTTTTCCTTCAGCAATAGAAACTTTCCTTCCCTTGAAAGGACACTCGATTATTCATCGAGTACGAAAGTGTATCTTATTGCCAACGTAAGTCTGTGCCAAGATGTATTTACTTCCTTTTTCATTATGTCGATAATTGGCTTGTTTAAGTACTTTTTTCTTTTTACTCCTGATGACAGAGCCACATTGAAAAGCATCGTCATCCGTTGGCGTTGGGTTTAATGCGTTTCGCAAGACAGTTGAGTGGGAAAAAACGCATAGAAGAAGGAAAATAATTAGCAGAAAAATTAATTACCAGGAGAAGTGGCCATTACTCCCAAATGCTATTATATTAAATTGGAGTATCCTAGATTCGACTATAAATTACAGCGCTGTAGGCTGTGTATTATAGGACAAATGTTTATAATGATTTAAATTGTGGCTTTTAATAGCGGTCATAAAACTAATGGGAAAATTTTTGTTTAATTTAAAATACGATAGTTTTTGGTTGATTAAATCGAGCCATTTATTTTCGTTATCAACGAATGGTACAAACAGTTGTAGAGCAGCCATTTAAAATTTTTGATGTGGAGGCAGCACCATTTAATGTATGAATGCGATTCGGTGTTCGAGTGACGTTACGGGGCAAATTAGACGATATATCAGGAGATAAAATCATACATGTTGGTTAAGAGCAGCGATAACTAGACGACAACGATAACTAGCCTAGGTCCGAGTAGACAGTTTATAAGCCGCCTATCTTAAGATCTAAATATTATTTGATCCTTAAAATAATTGCAAAATTTCTTCTCTTTGAAATAAGGAAAAAGAAGGGGATGCCAACACCTTCTTTTTCCTTATTTTCAAAGAATAGAAATTTTGGCTTTGCTATTTTTTAAAAATACTTCTGCCTGTAACTCACCTATGCCTCGACACAACAGGCCTGTTGTACATTGGTGATCAAAAGATATCTCAGACAAACGAGGCGCGACCTCGGCGTGCAGCTTAGCGCTCGAGAAGCGTAGAGGAAGCATTCAATAAACAGCAGCATACAGGTCAGTGAGGAAAGAACTCCGAAGACTCATCAACGAGAGTAAAGTACGCTGCTGGCGAGAACTTGTGGACGACGTGAACAGGGATCCAAGGTAGTGTGGCGCAAGCTTGGTGCCTCACGGAAGCCCTGTTTATTTCAAGCAGATAAGATAGACGGCATAGTGCAGGCGCTGTTTCAAACTCATACTGTCCTTGTTGATGCTGCCCATGAAGTCGATTCAGTAGAATGTCCATTGTTCAAGCTCAAAAGGCACCTGGACCAGATAGCATTCCAACCCAGGTGCTACAAATGGTCTTCCACGTTTGTCCTGACTTGCATGTGTTCAACGCTTGCCTGAGAGAAGGTGTATTTCCATCTCGCTGGAAGGTGGCGAGGCTGGCATTGATCGGCAAGGAGAAAGGGGACCCCGAGCTACCTTCTACATACCGCCCGCTTTGTAAGCTGGACACAGCCGGGAAAGTGTTCGAAAAGCTCATCAAGGAAAGACTCACTGACGCCATCATAGAAGTGGTGAACGCAGTCCGTCGAGCCGAAGCGCACAAAACTGATTCCAAACAAGATATTTTGCTAATGACGCTTGGAAAATTCTTTCCGTTTGCCAGGGTATCTGATGCGGATTTTCGGGGATTACTTAAAGGACCGCAGTCTGCTCTATGACACACAAGATGGGCGGCGAAATATGGAGATAACGTCTGGTTTAGCGCAAGGCTCCATACTTGGACCAGACTTGTGGAACGCCTCATATGACGGGCTATTGAGGCTTGTGCTGTCAAATGAGTCGCGCTTGGTCGGCTATGCAGATGATATAGCAGCACTGGTCACTAGACGCACAGATGAACATGCGTAACGCAGTCTGGGAATGCTAATGCGTCGCGTGAGGGAGTGGATGACCACCTGCGGGTTCAGCTTGGCACTGGAGAAAACCGAGGTGGTCATTCTCACGAAGAAAAGTACTCCCACGATAATTTCTATGCAGATCGGAGATGCAACTATTGAGTCTAAGCTTACAATAAAGTATTTGGGACTATTGATCGATTCGAAAATAAGCATTTCGGAACAGATCAGCGCAGCGACGAAAAAGGCTGCGAAAGGCGTCTTAGCTTTAAGTCGACTCATGTGCAACATTAGTGGGCCCATACCGAGCAAAAGCCGGCTCCTAACGAGTGCTACTGAACGGCATATTTTACGGCTGCTACTGACGGAGAATTTACGACAGAAAAGAGGATGATCTAGATATGCTGTCAACCGAGAGGAGAGGCAGCGCACAATACTTAAGTGGCAACTGTCATGGAAGGCGACTTTAATTGCCGCTGGACTGCCCACCTTAGAGGGGACGTGGGATCGTGGCTCAATCGAAGGCACGGTGAGACTGATTATTACCTTATTCAGCATCATAGCGGGCGTGGGTATTTTAGCCTTACCTGCCCAGGCGAAAGGAACGATACATGTCACACCTTCTTCAACTGTTGAAGATTGAACAGGATGCGGCAGGACTTGTGGGAGGTGATGGAAGAGCTTTCTCCAGATAATCTGGTTGGAGAAATGCTGAAAACTTTTGACAAATGGACCTGTATGGCATATTACTCTTGGGCATTACTCTCGGGCAATATTTACAGCAAAAAATGTTATTATGGATTGCCTTGGAGCGTGGGGTTCGGGGGTCTCAATTCTGGCAGTCCACCTCCATCTAGCTCCCTTCCCCAGGGGGGATTTCTCTAGGCTGACGTATATTTCGTATAACGATACTAAGGAAAATATATATAATGCGTTTCTAAAATTATTTTTCTAATGAATGTGACGTTATAATAATTAAGCGATTATATTCTGAAAATGATCAGGAAAAGGAAACATATTTTTGAAAAATTTGGTAAAGTATCAGTGTTATATTCAAATGTGGAACAGATGAAATTTATCCTTGAGTAGTAGTAATTCACCAGATGAGACACATTATTTCATAAGTAGTGTATCTTGCTTTTAACATAAATGGATCGAGATCAATAGCAGTGAAAGTGAGGTTTATCGAAACCCTTTCAAATGAATAAAGAGATTATTTATGCGGCAGGAAAAGCATAATAGAATATATTAAGGTCATATATACATATATTAATATTTTAAGCATATACTAAAGCCTAGAGCAGAACGAAAGAAGAAGAAGGAGCAGAACTCTTGAGAATCTGAATTCTGTACAGCAGCTTTGCAAAGGGATAAAAAAGTATTTCTTCTAGCAGTGTTTTAAGCATATATAGAGTAAGTATCCCAAATTTTTTCAATGTAAATGTACTTTTACGGTGGATAACATACTTTCCTTAACAGAAATTTCTTAGAATCAGCCCCATTAGTATAATTCGAATAACATTGACATATTACTGGAAACTATCATGCAGCTGAATGCTTCCAGGGAGAAGGACGTGAGCAATGTCAATTAGCTTTTGTTTCTGACTTCAATTGACGATCTATTATTCTTTTTTTTTTATTTCTTGTAGGTTCTTGATTCAGGATTTTTTTAACACCTGGTTTCCAGGACGCGGCATTCTGATGCATTTTGAATTTTAAAAACCGTTTGCATTCCTTATTCTTCGTCTCAATCTGGCAGCAAGTGTGAATTATGCAAAAAAAAACAACTTTCGTGACGTTATTAAGTTTCTTACGAAGCAAGTAAACACAGTTGAAACTATACTGGAAGAGATGGCGTCCTTATATGGTAACTCTTTTCTGAAGAAACCCACACAAGTGGCTCAAGCTCTTTTAACCAAGGCAGAGACTGACTTGAAAACGACTCATGGCCGATCGAAGTGATTAATCCGGAAAACGATTCAAAAGTCGAAAAATTAATATTGGAAGATGCCTTACTAAGGATAAACAACTTGTAGAAGTCATTGGAGTATCAAATACGACAATTTTCCAGATGCTTTCCGATGATCTTGGCATGAGAAACGTTGGCGCCAGATTGGGACCGAAAAAACTCACGCTTCCTGATAAACACTACTTCTTAAGATGTTCTCGCGCGTTTTTGGGTGTATATAGTGAAGGGAAGGATGGACTATCTAATCGAGTTGTTGCCGGAGATGAATCTTAGATTAAACAAACAGGACTCTATGAAGAGGTACAAAAAGGGAACATCACCACTAATGAAATTTAAATCAGTATGTCCAACTCCGAATGGACCCTTTTAATAGTTTACTCAGACTAAAGCGTCTTCATTAACATAAATTACCACGCTTAAATCACAAGGCAAAGAATATATCAAGGTGCCGACCTCAGGTGTCCTCTTCTACACAACGACTCCTCCATACAAAGTGGGCTTCGATTTTTTGGATCACCCACATTACAATACTGAACATTGATTTTTGTGTTTCGCTAAAACTTACAAAAGGAACTTCAAGGGAAGAAGCTTTCAAGCAATGAAGATATGAAGGTAACAGTTTCAGCTTATTTTTCCGATAAACATTTTTTTAAGAAGGTATAAATAATCAAATTGAGTAATCTGAAAAATATATTAGATTAACTAGTGATAATATTGAAATAGAAAAATAAATCTGAACATTTATTCTCACTTCAAACCCTCCAGTTCAGGAACTTAAAAACCAACCTCCGTAAATAATTAAACCAATATCCTTCAAAAGTGTTGAAATATTGAATTCCTCTATATGATATACCTATCTGTACGGATATGCGTCCATCGTAATGCAGACATTTTTCATTAATTTATTCTACTCATGCAAATATAGCATCAATAATGAACAGGAATGTACCGACAATACTTCGGTTCGGTATGCAATATCGCGATCTCAATTGCTACAAGTAGCGAGCAACAGTAGAAAGAAATAAAGAATGAAACAGCGAATTTCAATTGAAGTCAGAGCACAAAAACGTTTTGAAACGATGCATATCCTATCTGAGGCTGATAATCAGGCAAGTAAAACGCGATCATTTCGAAATTTAGCTACATTTGTGGTATAAAAATAGCGGTTGGTGGAATAACATGGATGAAATTTAAAGTGGGTTGATATAGTGGCCGATATGCTATCTACAGACTCTTGACAATCACTGGCCTTGCTAGCTACGCAAAATCAAATGTCATGGAAGTTAACGTGAACAGTTATTTCATTTCATTTCATTACAACCAAAAACATGATAGAATATATAAACAGTTTTACTGAAGAAGAAGCACTTCTTGTTTTGAAAGGTGATTGAGAGATTTCAAGTAGAAGTTATTGGGATTTTGCGTTTATTGGGATTTAATACACAAGTGGACCGTATGAAGCAAATTTACTACATGCTTTTTATTTGTGGTCCAAGGAATGGGGGCGAACTTTTAGGGTAATACAATGTCAGGAGATGAATTCATACAAATTATTCGATTCGTTAAATTTAACGAAAAACGAAACGATCTTAACGATAGGCTCCCGTAAATTTGCAATGATATCTAAATAAGGAATCAACGTATGCATAATAGGCAATGCTATTATAAACCTCATGGCAATAATTCAATAGACGAGCATCGGTTCCCTACTAAAGCCAGTTAACAATTCACACCTCAATATATGCAAAATAAGCCACACAAATTTGGCGTAAAGGTTTCGTTTGCAGAGGATGTTCAATCTAAATACGTTTAAAATAGGTTCCCTCACTTAGGTAAAGTTGAAAGTATAGCATTCTTAGGCGAATTTGTAGTTCTAACCCTAGAATCATAATGTTATTTAATAGTACGTAAACCTAATCATACGTCTCTCAGACATAGTGCAATCAGACTGCTCTCTAATGTCAAGTGATTGGTACTCTTATATCTTAAAATATTAGGTGTATAATGTGGAATGCGGATTTTACTAACAGGTGGCATAACCATTACATATGGTTTGTGTCGGGGATAACTAATATGGCATTTTGGAGGGTAAACATCTGTCAACAAATTCCAGTATGTTGTAGGTCTTGATTGTACAAACAACATAGTTTTTTTCGCTTCAAAAATGTCGAATTACGTGCCAGAATAAGAGGTTTTTCGGGGAAGTCTATTAACCTTCTTTCATTTGAAGAAAACGGCTGCAGAAACTTATCGATTGTTAGTGGAAACATATGGTGAACATGCCCCAAGCCAAGACACTTGTGAACGATGGTTTAAAAGATTTAAAAGTGGCGATTTCGATGTCAGCAACAAAGATCGTGGAAAACCACCAAAAAATTCGAAGATACAGATTTGCAAGCATTATTGGGTGAAGACAACACCGAACTGAAAAACAGTTAGCAGAAGCGTTGAAAAAAAACTTTAAGACTTTTTATCCATATTGGACAAGTTCCCGTCGTCTCCTATTCTAATGGGGACATCTATGTCGTTACTGGCATCCGTGGCAGGATTTATTAGGGAATCAAAATCTCATCATAAATCTCTTCCTTGCCGTACAAATGTCTCGGTTACAAGTCGAGCAATGAGTTGGGTAAGCTCGTGGTCGTTTCCATTGCTTGGATTACTGGGTGGAGCAGCGGCCTGATCGAAAGTTGGGGGGGGGGGGCAGAATGGGCTGCGGGTACGGAGAAACTCGCACTGACGTTTTCTAGCCGGCTAGGTCCAAGAAAATTATGTGCGTTCGGCATGATTGGCTTTGAACCACTGTTTCAACAAAACAAACAATCAGATAAATGTTTTGGGATTTCAGCAGAACCACAAAGCCCAAGAGTGCAAAAAAAAATCAGGTAAAACTTTACTAGAGTCACAGGATTTCACGTAACTTTGAACCAAACCCCGAGTCCACAAATCAAAGGGAATTGCGTGATTTTGGTAAAAATTTCGCGAATAGTAAAAAGTTCAAAGAAACACTGCACCGCGTTGGACTTGCAAAAACCAGAAAACAATAATAAAATTCTCCAGAGGGAGGTCTTGCGAGGGATTTATTGAGAAATCGGGATCTATATTTATCTTTCTTCGAATCGCACTATATCGAACGAAAAACAACAACAACAAAAACAAACATGTGAAAAGAAATATGGACACTCAGATCAATTTCACTTTTCACTTCGCTTTTAGTTGATGAAAAATTTCACTTTTTATAAATCGGCTTATAGGATAAAATATATTTTCATCAATATATAAATAAGTCAATAATAAAAAAAATGTTTTGTTTGTTTGTGTTTTTCTTACTTAAAGAAAAATAGTAAGATCTACAAATGAAGAGGCGACTTACGTTACAACAGTTACGAAGGTTATATGTCTCATCATCGAATATTCAGTTGATCTGCGATTCGCTTCTCGTCGGGAGTTGTTCTGCTTGTTGTCACTTTCGGGACCTCCTGTTTGCTGCTTATGCTGCTACTATGGGGCCTATTTTGATTTCGCGTTCCCTTAGGCGCTTGATTATCGCGCCAGATTCTGCTACTGCACTCCTTTATGGATTATCGCGTTGCTCCTTTTACGGATTAGTCGCATTTTTCCTTTTACGAATCGTTCGCGCCGGTTTTTCTCGCGGTATTATATTTTTAATACACTTACACTGATACCGAAATTCACTTTTAATGAAGATTGGCCAGTCTCACTGGCCAGTCTCAGCACAGTGTTAAGATCTTGAATACTTGATTTTCTGATCAAAAAACCTGACCAATCCAATAGAAACGCGCGGAAATAGCCCACGTTGGGCGCCAGTTAATTATTTAACGACGAGAGATTTACAAAAAACAATGTTTTAAGCAGGTTCGGATCCCTGATCTTTATTGTCTGGAAAGCAAATTACATCTCAACTCAGTTTTGCTAATTTCTAACTTAAATACAGTAGAACCCGTTTAAGACGATCACGCTTAATACGATTTCTCGCATAATACGCCACTTTACGCCAGTCTCTGCAACTTGAGACATATTTTCATACATTTCTTAACGCTTAATACGATTCGTCATCCCGTTTAATACGCCCGAGCCCGAGCCGAGAAGTCTAACCGAGCGCTCTAACGCGAGCCCCCAGAAAAACCCCCCGCCCGCACGTTTGCCGTTCGTCATTTGTTGACTTGAAATGTTGTGTCGCGCGACTTTTGTCATCCGTCGAGCGTTGGGACAAAAATAAAAGATAATTATTTGAAAAAGAGAACTTTATTTTGACACGGTACTTTCTAAGTGGTATTTTCTAAATGGCATTTACCAAGACACAATGCACCCGTTTCGGTAGGAACAACTGAATTACAACTAACTTGTTCACAACTATCTCCAGATCTTTTATAATATTTCTTTATCGCTTATAAATGCTGACATGATTATATTCTTCTTTCATATGCATATCTTAATATGATTCATATATGTTACAGTTTGCATATTTCAATATGATTCACATTGTCAAAATGCTTAAGTTGCAATTTCTTTAAGTTTCATTACTATCAAATTTTATGTGTGACCAAGAGTCTGCAGTGATTGGGATTTTAGGTTTAGTTATCATTTTAGGACTGGCTGATGACGTCATTCCTCCTCCCTTAGATTCAAGATCGTCCTCGATCTTTGGGATAGTATTTGTAATTTTAAGTTTCAAAATTCTACTTTTAAATCGAAAATAGAAAAACAAGACAATCAATGTAATGATTATTATTATTGTTACTGTTATACCACACACGTATACCACACCACACACGTATACATGTGTACTTTCTTTGCAAAATGTAATTCTTTGATACGTTTGATGTTTTAAAACTGATTTTGTTCAATTTCATCAAGGGATAGTTTATTAATAGACTTTAAGGGTTGTCCTGGTACAATAAAATTACTTTTGTAATGTTTAAATTGGTTCTTGAACACAATATTATTAATTTTTATAGAACAGTTATTGAAATTAATTAAGTATTTGCCAGATATTTTCCAAATTCTTTCATCACAATCACTAATTAATTTACTTTGATTTTTATTAATTAGAACTAATCCATTACTTATTTCTTTTATGAATTCTTCACCTGTTGAAGTTATGCAAGTTTTATTGGTATACATACATAGTTTACAAGATTTTAATTGTTTCATATATTTTTCATTATTGTAATAAAATGCTGTTTTATTGATTTTTATGATAGTGCTTGGCTCAAACATAATTTGCTTATTTTGTTTGTTAGGTAAAGGTTCCAGATAGTACAAAGGAACAGACATTATTTCAGTTGGTACCTTAATTGCAAAAAGTAATTCTTGTGAGTCTAATTGATTTACCATTAAGTTAGATTCTAATAGTTCCAGTTTTAAAAGGTCAATTCCATTTTCCAATATTTCTTTGGAGTTAAGCAAGTTTCTTGAAATAAGTTTCATTTTGGAGGATAATACATTATCTTGAAGGATTTCTATTTGATCGTGGATGGAATGAAGGTTAGTTAATAATTGGATAAACACTAGGTTTCTTTGGATCTCATTAGTCATATCAATTGTCTGTAATTTATCTCTACGCAAATTTTTAATTATACTATCTATTGAAGTTTGGAAGTCTTTATTAATCTGTATCTGCTTATTCATATTGGTAATTATGGCGTGATTGTTAATATCAATGGTTTTTAAATGATTTTCTATATTTTCTCTATCTTAGTTATCCATGGTTCCGAATAATACTTTATAAATATTTCCAATGGGGTTAAGTAAGCCTCTTTTATTAATAACTCTAGTTTTGGGGATTAGTGTCAAATATTGAGAATGAATTTCTAAATATTGTTCTTGAATCAATTTCTTTTGTTCCATATTAAAGGGGTAAGGCATACCTTTGGTAATTTCTTGTAGGGCAATTGATATTAGGGATAGGTTTACATGATGTATTATTATGTTATAATTAGTCACTATATTAATTGGATTGGTTTTAATTTCTATATATCCAGATTCACTTTCAATTTGATCAATTATTAGTTGTGGTTGCATTTGAGACTGGATGGTCTTTATCAGGAAAAACAGGCTTAGAAGAGTGTGGATTTCCATTGTCTGAAATTAGAATATCCTTTTTAGGTCTTTTGAGTAGTACGACTGCATGTTTGTTAATGTTATATGGGGTCTTAATAAATCTAGGTTCTAGTTTGTGTCTAACTGCTTTATAGTTTCGTAGAGGTACATCTTGTCTAGTTTCTACATAATTTTCTCGTTTCTGATTTCATTTATTTATCTGCTTTTCTTTACTTTCTAGCAAGCGATTGTGAATAATTTGTTTATCTGCTAGACCTCTTTCAATATCGATGGGTCGTTCTAGTGTTACTGAATGAATTTGGCGATTGTAAAGTTCTAATGTTTCAAACAATACTTCTTCTATGAATGGGGTTTTTGAATCTTTGCCTATAGTTCTCATTTTTTCTAAAATTGTTCCATGTACTCTTTCAATATCTGCGTTACCTGTGTGAGTATTAGGCTTGCAAAAATGTGCTTCTATGTTTTTAGTTATGAAGAATTCTCTGAGGAGGACTTTATTAAATTCATTATCAGCTATGAGTTTAATTGGTCTTCCTAATATAGACAGGATGAATTTTAGACTTTTTCTAATATCAATATTATTGTTGGACGGCAATATCGTCGCTATTGCGTATTTGGAGAATCTATCAATGGCAGTTACAATTTTTAATTGTTTGATGATTATAATATCAATATGGATTATTTCTCTAAGGTTTTTAGGGGTTCCTGTTAACTGAAATTTGGGTTTAATGGGATTCCTATCTTTTTTAGCTAAGTTACATTTCTCACATAAGTTTATATATCTATTAATGTGTTTCTTCAAATTAGGATGATAAATTCGTCGTTTCAATCCAGCATAATTTTCATTTATTCCGGCGTGTCCAGTTTCTTTTTCGTGGTAGATTTCAATTGTTTTCATCAGGCTATCTTCAGATTCGGGTTCAGATAATAACTGATCAACTTTAATACAGGGGATTTGTTTTAGATCAAAATTTTCGATTAATATTTGTTGTAATTGATTGTATTCGGAATCACTAAGTTCATTGTAAATTGCGGTTTTTATAGGTCTAAGTTTTAGTCGATGGTATGAGGTTGCTCGTTTCAAATGCTTGGATCCTATAATAATTCTGTGATGAAATTTGGTTAGTAACTCTTTTCTTTTATCATTAGCTAGAATAATTTGTTGTGGATATTTGTTAACGTAGTCATCCTTTAGAGGTATATGTTGAGAGGAGTCTATTTCGGCTGAATGTTGAGTGGGTATCATGGTGTCTAGAGCTATGTCTTGACGATTACTAAATTCACTAATATTTATTTCTTCACTCGGGCTGAGGATTTGAGACAAATAATCAGCGGGGATGTTGTCTTTTCCTTTTAAGTATTTTACATCCATCTGATATTCTCCTAACTTGAGAATCCAACGTTGAATACGCTGATTCAAATCTTTACCTTTGTATTTTTTATACACCCATTCGATTGGACGATGGTCGGTATAAAGGTTAAATTTTCTTCCATAAAGATAGGGTCTAAGGTAGTTTATTGACCATACAATGGCTAACATTTCCTTTTCGATTGTGGAGTAATTCTTCTCATGATCATTCAGTGTTCGTGAAATATAAACAACAGGATGTCCCCTCTGTGATAGTATGGCTCCTAGAGCGAAATTACTTGCGTCAGTGGTTAAGTCAAAAGTTTCATTAAAATCAGGATGCTTTAAGACGGGATCAAGGGTTAAGATTTCTTTTAATTTCTTATGGGCTTCAATGTATTCCAGATCACCTAATTTAATTTTTGAATCCTTTTTCAAATATTTAGTCAATGGAACAGCGAGTTTACTATAGTCTTTAATGAATTTCCTAGAATAACCAGTGAGGCCTAGAAAAGACTTTATTTCTTTTTTTGATTTAGGAAGGGGAATACTCAGAATTTTTGTAATTTTTTCAGGGTTTGGCTTTATTCCGTTTGGAGTCACCGAATGTCCAAGGAAGGTGGTTTCTTTAGCTAAAAAGTTGCATTTATCTATTTGGATTTTAAGGTGGGCTTGTTTCAGGAGTTCAAAGATTTTCTTTAAATTTTGCAAGTGTTCTTCGAGGGATGTACCAAAAATTAATATGTCATCAAGGTAAACCACACAAATTTTATTAATGACTTCTGAAAGGACTTCATTTATCATCCTTTGGAATGTTGCTGGTGCATTTTTCAATCCAAAAGGCATTCTTAAAAATTCATAATGCCCATGGGATGTAGAAAAAGCTGTCTTAGGGATATCGTGGGGATGTACTTTTATCTGGTGAAAACCTTTAGCAAGGTCCAAAGTAAAATATTGACTTATACCTAATTTTTCCAGAACAGAGTCTATGTTTGGTAAGGGATATTTATCGTCTATAGTTACAGCATTTAATCGTCTGTAATCTATTGCAAGTCTCCACTTTGGAATACCAGAATTATCTATATTCTTTGGTACTATAACTATCGGGGAGTTATAAGGAGAGTTACTGGGCCTAATTATGTTTTGTTCTAACATTTCATGTATTTGTCTTTTTATTTCTTCATCGTGTATCTGAGGGTTTCTATACATTCTAGAGTAGATAGGATCCTCTGTGGTTGTTTTAATTTCGTGTACTACATTGGAGGTAGTACTTAATTAATCACCTTCTTTATAAAATAATTCTTTATATTGTTTTATTAATCCAAGTAATTTTATTTCTTCTTCGTTATTTAATCTTTCAGTATTCAATTTTAAATTCTTTATGGGTTCCATAATATTAATTTCTTCGTATTTATATAGGCTTCCTAATATTGGATTTCTAATTCCTTTAATTATTACTTCTTTTGTTTTTAGATTAACTTCGGCTAGGATGTCCATTCCTAATATAGCCTCATACTGCCTGTTGTCAAAATTAGCGACTTTCCATATAATAGTAGAATTTCCTCCCAATTCGGGTGGAGTTTTTGTAATTGTTTCTTTTTTTACTATAATATTTCCTGCGATAGTGTTTACTTCCATATTTATAGTTTTAGTTGTTTTATGATTTAAATATTTCTCATCTAACATGGTTAAAGAGGAACCTGTATCTACCAGGGCAATCAAGGGTTTATTATTAAGGGCAATAGAGATTAAGGAGGGTTTAAAGGAAGAGAGGCTCCTAGAGAAAAATTTGTTTCATCTAATGTTTCAGGATTATTATTATTATTATTATTAGGCCTAGAAGTTCTTTCAATATTTTCAACATCCATTGGAGTGGCAAAGTATTGTCTTTGTGTATTAAATAATCGATGATTGTTTCTGGGCATATTGTTAAAAAAACCATCTCGAAATTGTTGACTTTGCGATTGATAATTTTGAGGGGGTCGATTTGGATTTGGGTTCGATCTTTGGGGGTATTGAGTGTTGCGAGGTAAATTATGGGAAAAGTTATCCCTAACTTGTTGTGAATTAGACCTGTAATTATGTTTTGGTGAAAAATTGAAATTTTGTCTAAAATTGTTTTTGGGTTGCAAGAAATTATTATTTAAATTGTCAAACTTATTTCTATGTAAATTAAATTGTGTTGATTGATTAGCTCTCGTTGAATGATGATTGATCTGCAGGTGATTTGTTTCTAATAATTTTGCGTAAGCTTCTGATATATTAGTAACCTGGGAGGCTCTGAGGAAGGCAGCATCCCATTTTTCGATTTTGTTTAAAAACACTCGTAGGGCTCTGGTTTCGTTGTTACAAGGTGAGAAATCTAACGGTGCGGGAGTTTCCAATCGACTTTTTGTGTTGAGAAGGCTAAGTATGCGTTGTATTTTTTCATATAGATCGGTGACTGATCTTGCTTCCACGGCTTCCAATGAGGCTCGCAATTGTTCGAAAGACTCGGTCACTCCACATCGAAGGATGAGCTGCTGTTTCACATTCACCCATTCCGTATTTGTTGCTGTGTCTCTGGCGTCTCCAGCGATACCTTGCAGCTTCGATATCAGGACTCCATAGATTATATCCCTATCTTCTACTGCTATGAGGCTGATGATACGTTACACATTTGTAATGAAATTCGGTAGTTTGCAGGTGCCATTTCCATCAAAGATCTGGGATCGCTCAGCGTGCTGATATGCTGTTTCAAAATAAAATACCATTTCACCCACTTAACAATTACCGTTTTTAGCTCTTGATTAAAACAGGTTCAGATGTTTACTGATTTATTATTGATTACTGATCACTGTTTACTGATTTTTATTTTTGGTCTCTGTATAGGTTTATAGGCGTTAGTGACTTGCCCCTAAGTGTCTTTGAATTCCTATTAAAGCACTAGTTCACTTTTCGATTCGTTTCACTTACGGATACTGATTTTTAGTATCCTACCGACTGCGCCACTTTTGTCATCCGTCGAGCGTTGGGACAAAAATAAAAGATAATTATTTGAAAAAGAGAACTTTATTTTGACACGGTACTTTCTAAGTGGTATTTTCTAAATGGCATTTACCAAGACACAATGCAACCGTTTCGGTAGGAACAACTGAATTACAGCTAACTTGTTCACAACTATCTCCAGATCTTTTATAATATTTCTTTATCGCTTATAAATGCTGACATGATTATATTCTTCTTTCATATGCATATCTTAATATGATTCATATATGTTACAGTTTGCATATTTCAATATGATTCACATTGTCAAAATGCTTAAGTTGCAATTTCTTTAAGTTTCATTACTATCAAATTTTATGTGTGACCAAGAGTCTGTAGTGATTGGGATTTTAGGTTTAGTCATCATTTTAGGACTGGCTGATGACGTCACTCGCGCGCGCTCTGATTCTTTTGTAATAGTGCATCATTTGTTTGTTACAATATGACTGCAATTAAGCGAAAGGCATTGTCACTTCAAGAAAAAATTGAGATATTGAAAGTTTTCGATAAAAAATCACAAACAACAAATTAAACTCAGTTAGCTGCTGAGGTTCACTTACCAGTTTCTACGTTACGTACCATTTTAAAGAATAGAGAAGAAATTAAAGAAAAGTACAGATTGGAAGGTGTGCAGAGAAAAAAGCAAAAGGTAGGAAAGTTTGATAAATTGGAAAAAGTTTTAGTGGAATGGCTTCATCAAGCACGAGCTTTAAAACTGCCCATAAGTGGCCCCATAATATGCTTACAGATCACTGATTTTAACGCTTCAAATTGCTGGATAAATCGTTTTAAAAATCGCAACGGCATTGTGTACCGTCAAATCAGTGAGGAATCGGAGACAGTGGCACAACAAGATGTTGATACATGGATGGCAACACTTCCCGAATTGTCCCGAACTTCCCGAATTTTTAACGCTGATTAATTTGGTTTATTTTTTAAATTGATGCCAGATAAATCCTATGTTTTCAAGTGAGAAACTTGTCAAGGTGGTAAAGTAAGTAAAGAGAGACAGACTGTCCTGGCCTGTGCCAATTCTGATGAGTTAGAAAAGTTACATTTGATAGTGATTGGCAAAGCAAAAAATCCGCGTTGTTTCAAAAATGTAAGATCGCTCCCCGTAACATATGATGCACAATCTCGAGCTTGGATGACCGGCATTCGGTTCATTGACTGGTTAATAGCTTTAGATGATCACTTCCAGATTAAATGTAGACGCATAATTCTATTCATTGACAACTGCCCCGCTTACCCTAAAGGTGTTACCTCTAAATGCGACAACCAAATTACAACCGATGGATCAGGGCATTATAGAGGTCGTAAAGCAAGGTTACAGGACAAGACTGATACATAGCTATCTTCAAGAAATGGAAGACCCTGACAGCAAACAACCCTTGACTGTGCATGATACGATTCTAAACATTGCAGCGGCATGGGAGGCATGGGAAGCAATTAAGCCTGAAACCATTCAAAATTGTTTCAAGAAAGCAGGTTTCAGAAATAACGTGGTTGACGTCGTGTTGGAAGAAGAAGAACCCGAGATACTGCAGGGTTTTCCTGGATATTCTTCCATTGATGACAATGTAGCACCGTACGAAATTCAATCAATTGAAGATCTTATTGAGAATGTGAATAACATACAAAACGAGGCCCTAAGTGATAATGATAAAAAGGAAGATGAGTCAACTCGGGTTTTGTCAAACGCACAGGCATTATCAGCTGTTAATGATTTAAGACGCTATGTAGCTTCTTTGGATCAAAGCGAAGACGCACTGCAAAAGTTGAATTATGTTGAAAATCTTTTAATTGCTAATGCATCAAAATCTTTCTGTCAAACCAAAATAAGTGATTATTTTAAATAATGTAATTATAATTACACTACGTATTTAATGTTATTTATAAATGTATAATTTAATACCTATATATACCAAAATTAGAACATAATACATAATAATATGTAGTACGTATTATTTTCCCTTTCCCGCATAATACGCTTTCTCGCTTAAGACGCGTTTTTGGTAGGGTCCCTGAGAAATCGTCTTAAGCGGGTTTTACTGTACTCTATGTCCGCCGACTTGCATATGGCTGGGAATTCCGCTGTTGCATATGTTTTTCGTTGAAGTGTGTTCCCACTAAAAGTGCAATGCTGCACATTTCGCGTGCTCATGCAGGTACGTTCTTCGATTACGCAAGATCTCAGAATTCGTCGTTAACTTGTGTACGTCTCAGAGGGGTACGTTATGCTTTTAGGGTTAAAGTCAGCTGATGCATATCTTCATCAAAGCAGAAATAAGACGAAGGATGATTTTTCTTTTGTATTCCTCTAGCTGAAAAATTAGTTGCAAAATCCAATTTAGTTAAAACTATTCGAGCCAACAAGAGAATACTTGCAAACACAGCAACATTCAAGATAGATACATTGAAGTTATATTTTTTAGCTAGAATTTTTTTTAAATGCGGACTTACTATGTGTAATTGTACGTCAAATCCAAATGTGCTATCACTAAGCTTTGAGCTTTCATATATATCAATAAAACAGAAAAATATCCCAGAAATAAATGCATATTACAGTAACGCTTAGTTCAGAGTCGACGTAGTAGACCAATCAGCTAGAAAATATTATCCCAAAGCAGAATTTGTTCGATTGCCTCTCCAGATTTTCTGCAACACTTTAGATTTAGCAGCAATAAATGTGTGGATTCTATACAAGCAGTGTACCGGGCAAAAATTATCCAGAAAGGATTTTCTATTTCAGTTGCCCAAAGAACTTGCAGAAAAAGAAAAAAAAACAAGAACATAGACTATAATCATTCGTCAGTTAGTATTTCGGAAGAACGCACGACTTGCCAAATTGGCTTTTGAAGAAGAAACAGCAACAATCATCTGTGAAATATGTCGAAAAATTGTTTGCGTAAAATTCCATTATCATTTATTGTTTATTATAGATTATGGTGTATGATTAATTTAAGAATTGTTGGGTCAGTTGGCGAACCGAGCCGTAAACCCTTAATTTGCCTTGATTTGAAAATTTAAGGAAGCGTTCTTTGCTAGACCTTATACAAATTACAAATAACAAAAAACTCGAATTACAAGGTCTTGAAGAGGACTTACATGTAGACTAACTGAGACTGATCGGAAAAAACTAATTGTTTATTCAACATCAGAGCCAGAAGCGTTCAGTAAACCTGAGTGAAAGGAGTTTTCTACAACTGTACGCTGCGGTCTCGAGAGATTTGAGAAGTGTTACCAAAGCTGAAGTGTCTCGAATAGCTGTCGGAGCTAAGATACATCCGGCCAACATTGGAAACAGTTCTTACTCTGTGTGAACAGTTTGATTTCTTTGCGATAGGAGATGATTTTAACGCAGGACATCCCTCCTGGCGAAATCCCTTATCTAATGGATATGGATGCAAGCGAATATCAATCTAATTTTAATTGGACCTAACCAGCCGACTTTCTGAAGAAGCATGTCAATGACCGATTTGACGCTGAGTGTGACCATCTTTTGATAGAACTCGCTTTAAGAGATAGAAAGGGTGTAAAGCTGGAAGAAGCATGCCCGCAGCTCTTTATCCAATACCAGAGTATCGATTGGGAAGCAGTTAATGGTGACCTGAGGACGAAGGCTTGAGGATATCTTGATCAACAGATTGAGAAATCTTTAAGCCACCGAGGTCGACGTAGGCATCGCTTACTTTATGTCAACCCTTAGTACGGCCATCTCAAAGTTATCCATAAAAAATTCCTCCAGAAATTATCTTTATAATCTCACAAACAATATAGTTAACTGGGAGTATCAGCGGGTGCACCTTCTTATAATGTCCCTTAATCGAATGATGTTGTAATTCGCCTCTCAAGTGGCAATTCCGCCAAGATGACACTTGAGAGTTTCGTCGGTTTGGGTTCCACAGTGCCGTAATTTGTATTTCAGCCCGTAATTTTGGTATTCACGTAACAATTTGGTTCCTTTTTGCGATAGGTGCAATTACCGTAGTTTCTTTTCGGGCACTGCAGAATTTTGGTATTCCGGTGTTGTGTTTTTTTGTGGAAAATTGTTACAGGTAGAGTAAAGTTTTATTTGAAATGTCGTGTTCGAAAAATCGGGCTTAAGGGTAGCTGGCTCATTAATGGAACTTCCGCGTGGCCAAACGGTTGATCTTCCGGGTACGGTTCGTTCAATCGAAATCCTAAATAACTACGTAAACATTTGCTACTTACCTCAGCAAGTGAAATGCGCCAAAAAATTTGCTGTTCCAAAGCAAGCCAATAGCACAGACGTAGTCGAGACTCGCCGAATATCTCTCTTATCTAATGTGGGAAAGTTAGAGTAATACTTCAAAGTATCCTGCAGTTCCCTGAAGATGCAGGAACTGAACCGGAATGACAATTTGACCTTAAAAGAAGTCACGCAACGATAGACGCATTGGCCAGTATAAAACGAAATTGTCAGGCCTAAAACACAGCGTGCATGAAATTGATTCGATTGGGCTTGGATCCACGGCTTTATCTACAAACTGATCCAACTTGGCTTTCCAGTTAATATTAGAAAATAGTAGTCACTTTCATGAGGGGTACGTACTGGCTTTGCGGCGTCTGGTGGAGCCCACTTTGGACCTTTCACAATTAGGTCGGGGTCCCGCAGGGGTCCATTCCGGGTGCTTTCTCTTCAATATATTAACGTGCTTACTCTTCAATATATTTCAAAGGCCTCGGTGACTTGGCCTTTGATGCGGACGTAGAGGTTGTCGACGTCATTGTCGTTTTGGTAAGATGGAGTAATTTGGATGTGATACCAAAATGAAGCACTTTTGATGCAGTAAATTACGATTAATATTGTCGTATGATTGTTAAAAAGTTAACGATCACATCCGACAAACGTTTATGTTAAACTCCCAGCATTCTTCAAGTAACTGCTTGACAGTAGCCAATGGGTATTAACTCGATCTACCAGCTTTAAAGCCACCTTGAAACTCCCTAACATTTTCTAAGATCTTCAGAAAGATTTTTAAGCCTTACAAAGTAGTGATATGCCTTTATAGTTTTCACTCTATAACTTGTTACCTTTTTTGTGAAGGGGAAGTATGATTGATTGGCTGTATGATTTTGTGAATGACTCTTTGCACACTGCTGCCACCATATTTAATGAGCTCCACTGGAATCTCATAGATTCCCGGCGCTCTATTACTCTTTTGGGATTTGATGGCGGAACACACTTCATGGCCAACGGAAGGTCTTCGGGAATATTTATATCTGTAGGCTCCAATATTCTCGAGCTGGGCGGAGGATTAAAAAGTTTCTTGAAATATGAAGCCCATCTTTCCGGACCCCTTTTTCATCAGCGAAGTCACCACGGACTATTGGACTCATAACCCCACATCAAGCTCTTCACTACTTTGTATGCTTTCATGTGTTGTTGTTCGCTTGGCTTAAATCAATGCTGCTCATTTGGCTGTCATAATATTTTCTTTTCTTATTTCTAATTATATTGTTCGCTACTCTTCTGATGTTTTCATTCTCTTCTCTATTCGTCCTAGTTTTCCTACCTAAGGGTTTTTGTAAATCTATTTCTTTTTATCTAACGCATCCTGGCATTTTTCATCGAACAAATCATTTCTTTTGACCAGTCAGTAGTATTATATTTAGATTGGTGAATTTTCCCCCATTTGTCATCCACGCAAACCACTAACAAAGCTTTTGCGTACAAACACAATTCAAATATAAATCGATTAGTTCTCGTTCTATCTCTGTCTGAAAGACATTTATCGAGCAGTTTAGCGTTGTATGTAGCTTTGCTGTACCCTTACTATAGCATAAATACAAAAAGCTAACATACTTCGAGCAAACTTCGCGTCTGAAAACCATACAAAAATTCAACCATAGTAACTACAACTTTATTTGTGTTGGTAAATGTCTTCGCACTTTCGCACTTATTACTACCATCGATCTCAGGGCAATACACTACAAATAAAAATCCAATGCTGCATTTTCCATCTTTCTTTCACTGCTTGCCCTTATATTTTCACCAAATTTGAATTTTTCTGTGTCAAGTCTTGTACATTTGTTTTATTTTCAGCGGTTGCAATTGAACATAGGCGTGTTTTCAAACACTTGGTATTCAGTTTATTGCCTCGATTATTCATGTTACTTTCATATGTAACCTAACGTAAGTATTTTATGATTTTTTCAAGATATCTGGAATGAAGCTCTCAATTTCGTGCTAACTTGCTAACATTATCGAGGTATGTAGCATTTCAATCAAAATTTCTGATGATTATTGAATATCAGCTCAAAATTTTCCCATGAAAACCGGTAGAAAACAGAATTTTGCTTCACTTTAACAATTTAGAAATTCAAAGTTTGAGGCACTTGCATTATTGATACATACTATGCAAACGTGCAAATTTTCACAAGTAGTTGAATAACATCAGAAGGATATTTCAAGTACGAGAACATGATGTTCGTATCTTCAACAAAAGACGAGAGCAGTGACTGCACATGAATGAAAGCATCCTTCCACATAGGACACAATTGCTGTTATACAATATGCCTTACGTTAAGGATTGGAAATCAAACATTTCAGTTTAGTGAGTGTATGAGGCTTCGCCCGAAGGATTTACATTACCTGGAATGACCGCAAAGTGAATATTGATACAACAACTGAAAGTGGTAAGCAATTAAACAGGTGGATGTATACAAACAATCGCAATACGTTTATGTCTTACGAGAGATTGCGTGATCGAGACACATGTGGTGCTGAAATGCAACCCAGGAGATACAATCCCGATAAACGTATGCATCCTGTTGAGTATGAGAAGGTAAAATTGCATTTTATTATGGGTGCCCACATCTAATGGAGTACATTTGATTGGCGTCTAGGATAAGTTTGACATGATTGACTTCCTTAGCGCGAAAAATTCTTATCTCCTGTGAATCAAAGTGATAGAAACATTTTTGATTGTCCGGCAAATTTACATTAAACATCATTGGGGGGGACCTGTAATTGAGATGCGGTGATAGGGACCAAATTTCATGTGAACTTACGAGCGAGCAGCAAATTATAGTAAAACAAGTGCTAGATTTTCGATAACATTGAAGCAAATTCAAGAGATTTGTCCGACTGTTTTTGAACACAAATGTAGTAAAATATATACACTATGGACGCCCAATTATGAGCATGCATGTGGTCCAAAGGATTCAATGAAAAACATAAAATTAATATTGTCCTTGTCATGGGACCTGGAGAGCGAAAATATAATCAATAATAACGCAATTAAATTATTTTAAGTTGTTTTCAGTTATTTTCTCTTTTCATGCTTTTAGAATACCCTCAAAGTTAGGCTCTGAATATTTGTCACACTATTACTCTGTAAAGACTATTTGACTCCTGTACTATTTGACTCCGTAAGTGATCCCATTAACTTTCCATGTTAATAAGTATTTCTTCGGCTCGCTTGAAACAGAGCAATGTTTTCGATCCCCAAGTCCCCCAAGTTATCAGTCACTCATTTTAATTAAAAAAACAAATAGAAAGATTCACGTATGAGACACCTTACATACTCGCATTAAAAATGCTCGGGCTATTTGCCTATTTGTTGTTCTGTTAACCTATGAGCTCATGTGGTTGACAGGACCCAACCGCTGATGCAACTTAAGGAAGGAAAACTTGTTCTCTGGTTGGAGTTGGTCGGAATACCTTACCATTTTGAAGAGGGAAAACTGCGAGAAATATCTGACGTCAGATTTTGGTTCCAAATTATCTTAGACTCTTTGGCGGAAATATACTGTCAAAGAATTTGGTGCTAAGCCAAGCAGTTTAGGAAGAAGTTTGCATAAAAGTAGCATTTTAATTCTAATTATTTCTTTAAATACTACAGCAGTCATTTAATTCCTTCGATTTTATTTCACGTCATGTGCCATACGAATTTGTCTCGGCGTATTCTCGAAAGCTGTTCCAAGCCAATGCAAGCGAATAGGGCCTTAGTTGCAGAATTGACAACCTTTCGCGTAGTATCAGCTGTCATGGAACCAGGACAACAGATGGATGGGAAAAACTTTTGCAACATGTATGGTTGTTCGACTGTCATGCGTCTGCTACAAAAAAAAAAGGAGAAGAGGATCAAAGACGAAATTCGCAACATCCTAGAACGAAAATTAGACGCTTCACATCAAATGACATCAAAATTGTTATAGAAAATACTTAAATTGTTCAATTTCGATGCGTCATTATATAATGTCTACCGATAAGTGTTTGACAAGCTCCAAAGAAATTTTCGGGACTATACGGGCCTCATAAAAAGAACGATTCGAAGTTAAAACCGTACAAAGCATTTTTATCGGTTCAAAGAAACCGATATCAATATTTAGAATGGCAAAGCGATTGACATAGGTTGGAGGAGCTCTGTGAATCGCAATCACATATCGAATGGTCTCTGAATGGTAATAGCAGTAGTTGGTACTCATGGCCCACTTTGCAAAGGTGCGAAGAGATTCTTACCAGCACAGAAATGTTGCCCGCTGTGAAGTAGGGTCAGAAAAGAGAGGCAACGCTCCTTGCGTAATATAAAACAGTCCTCTGAGTGGAATACAAAGGGCTGGTTGAAGGTTAGGTGTTTTGAGTTTTACCTGCAAAATATTGATGGACCACGATTCTATAACTGCGTGCTTCATGCAGAAGCGGTGGATTGCGCTGTATAATATTTTTGCGTGCAAAAGATGGAGTAAACTGACTTCTTCTGAAAGTATGATTCAAGGAATGATAGTAGCGTTTGATCAATCAAATCACCTGCACGTTATGCTGGGAAAGTTCAATAAGTTAAAAAATTAGATAAATTAGAGAATTAGATAAAAATTTATGGAGAGAATAGGCAGAGAATTTCATCTAGTGTTCGATTTTCTAAACTTTACAATGGAACAAGAGTCGAAATCTCAAAGTTTTGTATTTAACTGTTTTCCGTAACATGTGCTTTAAAGGAATTTATGATCGTTGTGAAGGAGATAAAACTTATGATCATAACAAACTGTAACTAAATTATGCTATAAAACAGGATATAACCCGAAAAAAAAACAATTGAACTCCCGAATTGGTGAGCTGTGATTATGAAATAAAAGAGTTCATGTAAAAGAAAGCAGTTAGTTGGAGCGTATGGGATGTTTTAAGATTTCACATATCAAACAATGTACTTATTAGTTCGAACATATGAGGGTAAGAGCTAAGCAACACATTATTTTGTTTTAAATCTATAGCATACGCAACAAATAGAAAGATTCTCAAGTATGAAGGATTATCGCACAACAGCCAATAGGAGATTCTGCATTCAACACGATACATATCGAAGTCTTCGCTCCATTAACGCCATAGAATCTCTCGAACAAAAAGGGTCTCGTAATGGTGAATCCGTTTACATAATTTGTTAAACTATCACCAAAACCTTCACCAATAAAATTCAAAACTATGCAAAGTAGTTTAGACTTTAATAATTATAGTAGGCCAACGTTGATAGTTTCTCATTAAGAATTGCGTTTATGAAGGATTCTTAAATTTAATATAGAAACTTAATCTCACTTAAGAGCTCACAAGGAAAGCAGCTTTTGTGCAGTTTATGTTAAATTTGAAAGCATAAACATAGTCACTACTACAATGATTGCCAATGTCTCGCAGGATTATGTTTTCTTTAGATAATATTTTGGCAGGGATAGAGCACGCATCGAATAATAATGTCCACAAAAGTCCGATTTTGTAAGTAAATTTTTGTTTTGGATACAGCAAAAGAGCTTTATTATAATTGGATTCAATATAAATTAGAAGAGATGAAAAATCAGTGAAAGACTAACTCCGAAATATCCTTAGAATTGAAAGGCGAATGTGAAACCGTTGTTGTCCTCAGCAAACACTTCTCGTAGAATTTCCTGATTATTTGACCCCCATTCCGTCTGTGTTATGTAGTTGATCGACTTTAATTCGAATCTGTTTGATATCTTCAATAATTTCGGCGCCACTCAGGAGGTCCTCATCATACATACATTCTCATCTCCTATCAGTTGTTGAGGGCAACAGATTAAAATAAATAATGGTAATGAAAGATCAAATGTGACGTTTTTCCTGTGGTAGTCCTAAATCTTTCTTTTTTTAATTCTCTGCGCTAATTGCAGTATTACCCGCGTTCTGAATGGATCTCAAAGTGAAGGGTTTTCGATATCATTTCTTTCGATATCATCAGCGATATCTTTTCTAAAGTGGGGATGATAAGTGATAATATTGCTTTGAAAGGGTTGTTCTTTCATCATTGCTGATTGGTACGCGTTAAAACCGAATTGCGGTAAAAACAAAAACTGCTGAAAATAACGTAGATTAAAGAAAAAGCGGGTTAGCAATTGCCAGTATGCTATGGTGAAAATTGTTTGAATTACGCATATCAGGTTTTCATTTTTTTATAAGGGTTCAGTTGCCTGTGCTTACCGTCCTAAGCGTAACATCAGGTCAATGCCTTCATTAGTGATTTCTTTCTCTGTGAAGAGATACCACTTTTACGTCTTCCTACTTGCTGTCTACTTTCGTTCGCATGTTTTGTAATTGCAGCAACTTGAAGGCTTACTTCAGCGTATTCTGAGTTTCTTTATTGAGCAGGCCCTAAAGTCACCGTTTAGAGTAGTGCTTTCTTGACTAATGTAGTGATTAAATATTGCAGAGACTGTTTGTCGTTACAATTCATCACTAGATGACTCGCTGTTGGTGTCATCTCAGGGTTGTAGCACAGATGTTTCCTTTTGGATCTCGTCAGTTTCATCGATGAAATTTATCGCCGTTGCTTCTGTTGCATCGATTGTGGAGTCTCAAAAAGACTTCCTTGCTTAATTTTACTGTGCAGGACTGACTCTCCGTTCACATTTACCAGCGCATTGATAAATGTCACCCGATCTCTTCACCTCTACTCCTTCACCTTTGCGGGTGGCGTAACAGTTTGATTGTCAGTATTTCAAATATTTCCTTGGAGTGGGTCTCGCTGTTTGACTGCTGTCAGAAGTTGGTGAATGTTTTTTATCAGTTGTGCTGGTGCCTTTCTTTAGAATGTTCTTGCTGATGAGGAAAGGAAGGGAAGCAAAATGGGATCCTTAATGGGGTTTAGAGCGCAATAAATCGGAAATTTATTGTTTTGAATTCTAATATATTCATGGTTAATCTTATATAATCAATCTTTTGAGAAGCTTAAAACATATCGAAAAAGGTAATATCTTTTATTTGACAAAAATGTATAAAATTCCATAAAGCCTTCGGATTAGACGGGGTATCCTATGGAGCAACATTAAAAATAGGAAACATATTTTATTTCCGGTTGCCTAATTCAATCACAAATATTGCCTCATCGTCCTCGTCACATATCCCAGCACAGCTACAGTGAGCCTACTTCCCTCAGAGAGAGCAAACGATCAGTTTCTAACCTATCCGAAGAAGGTTGATTGTTTTAAAGGTATTGAACTTTCAGTTGGCAACACGTCGTTGCCAACATGTAGCATTCGTAAAGCTACGAATGGTGTGATAGCTATCATGCGCTTTATGGCTAGTTTGGTTTACCGTTTTATCATAAATATGTTGAAGTCTGAGCAATGGGTGCGTATTTCGGAGGATGATTTTGAAAAAATGGTTCTGCTCGTGAACTCAACGCGCATTCCATCAATCTTATGGCCGACATAATTAACCATCGGAACAATTATTCATTGAACATCGGAACCGCGAAATTCTTGTTCCCGCTGACAACACGCGTCCATTTAGATGTCCTACAGTGCGTAATGAAGAAACCATAGAACGAAGCTTCGTCGAAGACCCAAGTGAGTACATTTGACATCTTGCTTAACAATTGAACCTGTGGCCATCCTCGTTATGGAAGGGTCTCAGTTTGCGTGTTTACAAAATCCAACTCGTGCTGCAATCGAAGCCAAACGACCACCAGACACGGCGTGGTTTCGGTGTATTGACCTAAAATCAAATTGCTGGAGAATAGCTACATCAATGAACCAAGCTACTGCATTTGGAGTAATAGACAACGATGAGCCGTTGTTCAAACACTTTGACATTCGGAGCTGTATGGGTCGGTAGAAAGCTTTCGTTACATAGTTTTTTATCTTCGTCTTTCGAAAATGTTCTTTTTTCGACGTAATGGAACTTGTCCTGAACTTGAGGAAGCAACAAGATCTTGTTGCGCGTCACGAGCTTTTTGAGTTTTCTTTCGAAGGTAGTTTGGGGCACTAATTATGCTTTCGCCGCTAATTTATACCTCATTCCCTTTTTATATACACTATTTACCGCATTATTCAAAGTCTCTTCACTCGAATTCCCTTTTTAGTCTTTCTTTTATAATTTACCATCATTTCAAAAGCAAGATTAAGCTAAATTACGTTTAAAGAATCACGATGTTTAAAAGAACAATTTGAAATTCCTTTGAAGGGCAGGTTAAAGTCTCCATACTGTACAATTTTGCCTTCCTACGTATATCTGAATTGAATAACTGGTGTCATCAGTAATAAACAAGAATAACTTTCAATTACTTAAAAAAACTTATGATTTACAAAATAATGGTACAGGAAACACGTGATGTAAAACTCGAAAATCACAACGAACTTAACAGAAACTGAGTTTTTTGTACTTGGGCAAGTACGAGTGAATTGAAAAACCGGTTACAATAGTGACTGATAAACGATTGAGCGACACGTCATTACAAGCCAGAGCGGTTGTCTTTGGTCGTTTGTACTTCCGATGACAGATGGTGACGGTGCCCAGTCTTGACTCCTTCCCATACAGCTGTCATCTTAGTTCGACCGGTAGCTTCCAGCATGTTTGTTTTGTGTCCGTCGCTCGTTAACTGAATGCTGCGAAACCTCAACGTTTATCTCGCTCTATATATCAACAACTCTGGAAAATTGGTGCTCTATGCCGTAACACCAATAAATCGGTCCCTGGCGATTTCTTTGCCCTCATATGCTGGGAGTTGATGGTCCATTTTTATTCTTTACTTCTATGAATCTAAATGTTTTTTGCCCTTCTCCCACCCGTTGGGGTGAAAACTAAGAGCCTCAGAACAGTCTTCTATTGTATTTGCATTGATGAAGATGGAAAACAAATGTACAACAGTGTTTTGCGTCTTTTCAAAACATGAAGTACACATTAAATACATATATAAATTATACATAATTTACACAATAAATTTTATAAATTAAATAATACACAATAAATTTTAGCTCCTGTTTATCATAAAAAGATTTAATTACCCTTCATTATTTTTTAAAACACGTTAAGATACCTCAATTGATAATAAATAATTCAAATCAAATTTTAACCACTTCTCAGGCTAGAATGTGAGGATTTTCAGTGAGGATTCATTTTTTTATTCTTCCAATTTTCTAGAAAACTTAGAAACTTAAACATTTGCATGGCCAGTATACGCAAAGATTGATGACTACAGGGAAATAGATTTCATATTCCCTTTTGAATTCTGAGGAAACATTCTTATTGAGATTAGCATCAATAAATAAATAGTTGAATATTTTCTCTATAATTTCAAATTCCATACGAACGTTTATGGCGATAGAAGTAAATAAGCCCATACATATTAATCAGGAACATATTTTCAACCAAGTTTTATTCTTCAAGGACGATGTCATCAGTGATTTTCAACAATGAACGGTTCCAATGTTCCTAATTTCTAAGGCTTTCAAAGTAAAAAATGGTTGGGTCCTTCTCGTAGATTTTCCTTATAATATTAAATGGTTGTCTAGTTGAAAATAAAATATCTATATCAAAATTCATTTTCTCAAAGATACAGCAAACCCTCTATCAAATCAAGCGAAATATTTTTATCTGCGTAACGTCCTTGCTCTTTGAAAAATTTCCCTTATGCGAATTATGTAGTCCATAAAAATTACCATTCCGAATAAAATTTCAAGATAATATTCTCATCTTGTTGTATCCACACATTCATAGATCACAAAGCAATTTATTTAGCGAGAGCTGAGGCAGCTTATGTGAATTACACAAAATGAGAGTAGCTTCCTCTCTTTCCATCGTAAGCTTCACGTAATACACAAAGGGTGTAGTTTGCAGAAGGATATGCACTGAAACCGTTTTAGTAGTGGAACAGCGAGTGTTCTTGGACAAAATAACTGTTTACAATCTTAGTTATTTTTCCGCAAAACAGTTTCATGTGCGCTCATCCTTTATTCACTGTACGTCAAAATTTTCCTTCTATATTTACTCGAACGCTATAATTTAGAATCGGAACGGCCAAACTGGGAGAGTGTCCTCTACGTATCTCATTCTTGTGTTGTGATTATACTATGCTTAAGATAGAATCGCATCGTTTCAATGTAGTACTGGGGTTTAGTTGAGAGATGAAGCAAATAGTAGACGAGGATTTATTAAGAAAAATTGATTAGCTTCGTTACTTCTAAGTAGCAGATTCGCTTCCCTGCATAAATTTGTCAATATTATCGTAAGCCCTAATACCGTCGATCTTTCTCCCATCGTTTCGTCCTTCGCTTTTTCTGCGATGTACATACAACGATGAAGCAGCATCCTATTTCACAACGGATCCAACTAATTCTCTCTTGCTGAGATAGCCATGTCTTCAATTTGAAATAGTCCAGACATTATTCGTAGCAGATGACAAAAATGAAAATATTAGACTAAGACGTGTTTTCTGTTTTTATCAAGGATTAGTTTAAGAGTGTATTTGTTCAGAAAATTGCTCTTAATTCATTTTAGTTTTTCTTTACCCCTTCATTATTTTGTTTATCTTTAAGCTGTCGGTAATAACTTTGATTCAAGATGTTGAATGTATTTCCGAGAAAAAAAGAGCAGTAAATCAGATCTGTATTTAAACGAGCTTTAACTTAAGTTTTAAATTTGCTCAGAATATCTTGCTTATCTATGATAACGCTACATAACCAAAGATATAGATTTTAAAGAGATAAGGCTCAGTACTTTGCCTCTCGAATAAGCCGTCTAAATTTCAGCGAATTTTTCCCTGAGTTTGAGATGCCTCTCTCTGTTGTCAATGGTTGAAATAATTTTTTCTGTCATATACATATTCAAATCTCTTCGTTAGATTTACAATTTTAATCATTCTTTTATTAACTTCGAATAAAGTCACGAGACATGTTAACCATTTCGAATGAATTTTTCAAACTTTAATTCAAGTGAATAATTTAATCCTAAGAAAAGTTATGATTTGTTGCTGAAGTCCGGCGACTACGATTATCGATGGAACAAAATGGGCTCATTTGCCCATTCGCTAGCAACCGTCACTCATATGTGACATAGTAATTTCCTACAAACAACAATTATAACAAATATCAATTTTTTTCAATCAATGATTTTTTTCAACCTTTCAATGCCTTTCAATCGACTACTTTGAGGTTACTGAATACGAACACACGAATATTTTTTTAATTAGATCTTATTTTGGAAATATATATAATAATATTTGACTTCTAGTAACATGTTAAAGTACAAAAACATTTGTTAAAAAAAATCTTTATGTATTTATAATTATTTATAAATTTTTATATAAAAATTGGGTGTTTTGAAATATTTAGAAAAATTTAAGATTTGCTTTTCTTTTTCGTTTGTCTTTTGTAATCGCTGTAACTCTAATATATTCTACACCTGATGTTTTAAAAATTTTCCTAGGCAGTATTGGCAGTGATTTACTTTAAATCTTTCATCATTATGTTTCATGTTTGTATGTTTCATCAAAAAAAAAGGGAAAATGAATAGAGAAAGCCTCACGGAAGAAGAAATTCTTCATTTGTTGCTACAAGATGAGGAGGAATATGTTGATATTCCCGCTGATGGAGAACCTCTAGAACTTTAGAAGCATGTTTCTTACCTCACTCCACCAACGTTGAAGAAGGAACGCTGTTTTATGTGAATTGGTTTCTGTAATAGGTAACAAAAATACACCCAGTGACAAAAAAATCTACGAGATGCCAATTCAATGAAAATCACTACATATTTTATTTAGTTTCTGGAAACGTTCACTTTTTAGATACAAAATACTTTATTATTGCATTATGTCTCTGAAAAAAGCGTTACAATATTGGAACATTTTTCCAATAGCTTGATTCGTTAAAAAATAGAAAAAAGGTACCTTTTTCAAAAAAGAAATTAAATTCGCAAAATATTTTATTTGAAAAAAATTACTTCTCTGTTTTATTTTTCTGTCATAAAAGTACAAAAGAGTAAACATATTGTAATAACTAAGAAAAAATTAACATTACAGATATTCAATTAGTTCTTATGTATTTAAAAATTATTAATAATTGATCAGCCCGCCTTTTGTTTGGATGACTGCCTTTACTCGCCTTACCATGCTGTCATACAAATTTAAAAAAAAATCTTCTTTGATTTCTTCTTCCCGCACTTTTCTTATTACACTTTTCAGGTTTAGGAGAGTCTATGACTCACTTTCTCTGTACTTAGCAGCATTCACGGATCCTTTAAGAATAATAAGAGGCCCTACGCGATTATGTAGGATACATCCCCAAACCATCACATAGGGGGAATGCTTTACCGTTGCTTGGATACATTCGTCCGAATATCGTTCACCGGTTCTGCGTCTCACTCGCAATGTTTCATCTGATCCAAAAAGATTCAATTTCGACTCATCTACGAAAATGACGCGTTTACAATCCTCTAAGGTCCAGTTTTTTCTATCTTTGCATTTCCATTCAAGACGAGATTACCTCATTCGTTTATTCAAAAGCGGCCTTTTCGCAGGGCGACAAGTGCACAAACCTATCTCGTTCAACCTTCTTCGAATTGTTCTGGTCCTGCAAGGCTCATTCATTGATTTCGAAAACCCTGCCCATAATTTTGATGAACTTCAAATGGTCTTCATCCCTTTGCGTGGTACCTCGTTTTCTCCCGCTGCCCTTTTTTCAAAGCTCAAGGCTACCAGTATCTTGCTCTTATTTAAATTAAATTCTGAAATGCCCCTCGCTGCACCCTACTCGCCAGGTGATTGCCGATCCCGACTTACTTGATTGGTAAGAAGCTCAAATTTCGGCCTTTTGTTCTAGATTCAAAGTGACATATTTTCGCATCTCTAGGATGATTCTTTACCTATTCGTTTGCAAAATCAGACTGATGCGGAAATTTTGCATTTGGTAGTTTATATAGGATCCCTAATTACTACCTGGAAAATTTCGTTTTGCCTCGGAATAAGCTAATTATGTCATTTTGATGGTAACTTTGAAAATTCCTAATTCGTAGATTTTTTTGTCACTGGGTGTACATAACTTTTTTCCCATATGCTTATGGACAGGGTTCCAGAGATAATTTTGATGAAAGCGACGAGATTCCTTCGTCCAATAAATGAGTAGGATGCGGTCCTGTATCAGTTAAGGCTATTCCAACCTGGAGCAAAGATTTTAACCGATCCTCCAAAAAAGTTCACAGGCATTCATCGTGGAACATCAGATCTAAAGTGGAAAACCATACAATCAAACAAATTCCCTAGAAATACGGATATTAATTTGCATTAGCTTTTTGATGGGAGTAAAATGTCAGGCAAGTTATCGGGATTATTAGTCAACTTGTCAAAAACTAAATGATGCGTTTATAGCCAGTGAAGGGATTTAGCTGTTAACTAAATAATATTCACTTGATTGATGCGTCTGTTATACCTGGGAGAGGAGGACTCAAATGCAATAAGCTTTACTAGGTGAAACGTTGTTTAGACATGTTGTTAGAGAGATATCAGAAATGGCTTGGTGAATATGTTACCATAGACGCGTCTATGAAAAAATTTAAAGGAAGAAGTACTTTGAAACAATATATGCGAAAGAAACCAATAAAAAGAGGCTATAGAGTTTGGGTGCTATGTCATAAAAGCGATTATACTTATAATTTTGAAGTATACATCGGCGAAAAAGACAACGCAACAATGAACACATTTGGGCGAAACGATTGTTTTAGATTCGTTTTCAATTATAAGCAATCGAACTCATAAATTATGTTTCGATAATTTCCTCACATCACATGATCTTCTTGTTAAACTGAAACAAAGGGGTTTCTATCCATGCTGAACAATACCGGCCATAAGGAAGCACTTACCAAATGATTTGATAGCCGACAAGTATTTACGCAGAGTTCATTTTGATTGGCAAATCAGTGATACTAGACTTCTTTATTCGAAATCGATGGATAAAAAAGCGTGTACAGTTGAATCAAACTTCCACGATCCTACTAATGTAACTGTAGTGCAAAGTTGTGGATTCACTGGAAACCAAACGTTCAATGTCTTCATATAATACGTGACTACAACTGGCGCATGAATAACGTTCATAAGTTCGATCAGCTCAAGAAGTATTTTAAATTGAATCGTAGAAGTCGAAAGTGGTGGCAAAGAATTTTCTATCACTTCTTTGATGTGACTTTGAATCATGCATACGTCATTGCTAAATTTGAAGGTATGAAGTCAACCTTAAAGACTTCAAGCTAGAAATTATATCCTACTTAATAAGCATTTCTTTTCCAATACGAAGAAGAGGACGAAAACCCACAACAACGCATATTCAAAAACGTACAAATAAGCCATTTATCGACCTATCGCATAGAATAATAGGACAGCATTTGCCGGAAAGGGTATAGTCGCGCCGCTGCGCTCACTGCAGTGTCACTTAACATCAGCGAAGAACAAATGGATGTGCTCCTCTTGCAAAGTACCCCTTGGTATGAGTTGTAAAAAAACATGCTTTCAAATGTGTGACTCTCAATAATATTGGCAGGGGCTTACAAAATATACTATGTTCTTGTGAAGAATCCTTGAAAAAAAAAAATGTTGCTTGTATTTTCCAATATAATTTGAAATAATATATTTATATATATATATATATATATATATTGTTGCGCTTTGCCAGGTGCACGACCTGTCTGCTCTTCGCAAATATTAGCAATAGTGAATAAAACACACCCAAAAAATTTAAAATTAGGTTTTAGTAACTTGTCTTCCTTGGCACTATTAAACTGTGCGAAACAGTTAATGAAACGAGAACAGAGATTTCTATAGCTTGCCTTTATTATTCACAAAAGGATGAGACTTGATAGTTGTCTCGCCGTTGTCACCCGACTGACTTGAGCTCAGGCGAGGTGATCTCTCTTGTTTCTCCTCGCTCCGAATGCCACGAAGATGTTTTTCGGCCGCCACCTTTGCTTTCGCCTCGAAAGCTCGATTGGCAGCGGAAGCGCCACAGCTACTCTCTCCCCAGAGACCTTTGCGTCGTGCCAAGGGAGCGAAAAGGTGACTCTCTTGCCGCTCTTGCCGGCATCTGCATCCTGCAAGTGTGTTGGGAGTGACTGCTTCCGTGGTTGGACTGAAGCGGCCTGGAGTTGATCAGCTGTTTCAAGGTATGCCGGTTTGAGCTGGTCAGTAGAAAGCGTTTTGCTGCTACCATTGACATCTACCACAAACGTGCGGCTGTCGATGCGTTTAATTATTCGATGAGGCCCGGTGTAAGGCGGCTTTAATGGTTTGCGCACTGAATCCACTCGTCAGAATACAAACTCACAGGTGTTCAAATCTTTGAGCAAGAACGGGCGGTGTGTTGAGTGCCTGGAAGCCGGGACCGGCCGGATCACAGCAAATAAACGACGCAATTTCGCGACAAAATCTGATGGATTCGTAGAATGCATATCTTGAGGTACGAAAAATTCCCCTGGAATGCGTAACGATGTACCAAAAACCATTTCAGCAGGTGATGCTTGCATATCTTCCTTGAATGTAGTTCTAAGCCCGAGTAAAACCGTTGGAAGAGCCTTCGTCCACGGAATTTCTGGGCAACATTTAAGGGCTGCTTTCAGAGTGCGGTGCATTCTCTCAACCATTCCGTTCGATTGCGGATGGTACGGTGTGGTGTGGATTTGCCTCGCCCCTGTGATACGTCCGAGCTGCGACATCAGCTCTGACTCAAACTGTCTGCCTTGGTCCGCGCTGATGATTGCTGGAGTGCCGAGGAAAGTAATCCATCCATCGATTAGTGCTCGAGCAACGGTTGGTGCTGTTGTGTTGTTTACTGGAATCGCTTGCGGCCAGCGTGTATATCTGTCGATTATAGTCAGGCAGTTTGAGTACCTACTGGCTTCAGGTAATTTAATCAAATCTATGTGAATATGTTCGAACTGGTTGTCTGGCGTATTAAACTTGCCAAGCTCTGCACGATTGTGTCGGTGTACTTTTGCCTGCTGGCAGGGTACACATTGCTTTGCCCAACGGAGAACATCTTTGCGCAAACTGGGCCAGAAAAACTTCAACGCTATGCGTTTTGCCGTCGCTCTTCCGCTGGGGTGCGACATGGCGTGCACAGTAGCGAAGGCTTGACGGCGAAGCGTAACTGGTAGGTACGGTTTAATTGAACCATCATTTTCTGTGCAAACAAGTGACTGGCCATCAACTTCCAAATGCTGCAGCTTGCGGTGAGAGGTGTTAAGCAAGTGTGGTAGCTGTTCGTCGTTTTCCTGCTCAGTGCTGATTGTGCGTGCATCTAATACTATTGGCATAGCGTAACAACAAACAGCGCTAACACTCCGAACAACCGACCGATCTAACGGTATTCAAAAAATTCTGCAGAGTTGCATTGGTGTTCGTAAAAATGTTTATTTTTCTCTATTTTGTCTATCTGTTTACGTTGTGCTTGTAAACAAAACGAGCAAAAAATAAATATTTTTACTAAAACTAATACAATTCTGTAAAATCTGTTCTGGATTTTTCTGGATCGGTCGTTTGTTCGGAGTGTTATCGCTGTTTGTTGTTACGCTATGCTACTGGCATGATGATGGATTCTACGCGGGAAAGAGCGTCGGCAACAGTATTCTCTTCCCCAGGCTGATATTAAATTGAAGTGTCGAACTGAGCTATGAAATCTAACTGCCTGGCCTGTCTTGGCGAATACTTATCTGACTTCTGTGATAGAGCAAACTAGAGAGGCTTATGGTCCGAGTATGTTGTAAATGGTCTGCCTTCCAATATCCTCTGGAAGTGTTTTATTGCTGCGAAAACTGCCAATAGCTCTCTATCAAATGTTGAATAGCGTTGTTCTGCCGGAGTCAATTTCCTCGAGAAACAACCAAGGGGGACCCACGCTCCCTCTGTACGCTGCTGATTTAAAGCTGCTCCAATGGCTACATTAGACGCGTCTGCATGCAATGCTAATGGCTCTGTCGGCGAAAGAAAAGCTGTTGTGATTGCTGCGGTGATGCTTTCTTTCGTGCGTTGAAAAGCTTTGTCAGCCTCGGTTGTCCATGTCAGAGGAGATTTTTTTGCTGTATTAGTTTTGAGCATGTCCGTTAATGGAGCTTGGAGCTCTGACGCGTGTGGAATACATCTCCGATAAAAATTAGCCATTCCAACGAAACGGCGCAGCTGCGATGAGTCGATTGGTTTTGGAAATTCGGTGATTGCTTGAATTTTTGCTGCCGGCGGTTGAAAGCCTTTTTCGGATACAAGGTAGCCAGCGAAAACTACTTGCGGCTGACCGATCTGGCATTTGCTCCAATTTATACGCAAACGAGCCTTCTGGAGTGCTTCGAAAAGTTGGCGAAGGTGTTGGAGATATTACTCATGATTCCTTGAAAAGATGAGATTGTCATCTTGGTATGAGCGCACGAACTCAAATAGTCCGAAGGGTGTAGTGACCGCGGTTTTCTGAATATCGTCCGGTGCCACTGGTATTTGGTGAAATGCTTTGTGCAGGTCGATGACGGAGAAAACTTTTCCTTGCATCTCCTGTAGCAAATCTTCAATTATAGGCAATGGGTGACGGTCTGGCTGGGTTCGCATATTTAGCAAACGATAATCACCAGTGATGCGCCAATCTCCTCCAGCTTTGGGTACCATGTGAATGGGGCTCGACCATTGGCTAGATGAAGGACGCACCACACCTTTCTAGAGGAGGTTTTTGAATTCTTTTTTAGCAGCAACGAGTCGGTCTCCTGCCAAGTGACGAGGACGTGCGAAAACTCGTGGTCCCTTCGTATAATCTGATGCTGGACTGGCAGGTCGGGCAGTGAAGCCATTTCTCCCGGCTGTGCAGTTCGTTGTGTGAATTCGGTGACTAATTTCTCGTATACTTGTCTGATCGGCCCTTCCGGCGGACTGAGTGGGAAAGAGACTGAATGTACATCGGGCGTTGGGCCGATTGTACACGTTGCAACTAAATTGGTTAGCCCGTCAATGAGGCGGCAGCCGCGGAGGTCAATGATGAGTCCATGTTGAGTAATGGCATCTGCTCCAAGAATCGCGGTTTGATGTCCATGTAAGTGGTCGGCGGAGGCCTAAATTTAGGGTGAGGTTTTGGGTGCCAAAAGTAGCTATTGGCGATGCATTTGCCGCTTGCAGCACAAGAGGTTGTTTAGTGAGCTTCTTTCGAACACTGCTTTTTGCAAGGATGGACCAGACCCGGAGTCGACCAAAAGTCTTATGTTTGTGTTGCGGTCTGTAACATATAAGCGGCGTTCTATGCAAAGGCCGGCGACGGGCGCCACATGCGTCGCCGGGCACTTTAGTTTTCCTGCCGGTTAGTGAGAGCAGCGAATGAACATGGCTGCTTGTAGTGGAGTGCCGAAGCACCATGAGTGCTGTGATACCAGCAGAGTCCTGATCGTGAACCGGCACCGGGTGTACCTGGGCGGTTTCGAGCATTCTGGCCGCTGCGGGATTCGGAGCGCCCTCGACGACTGCGCTGAATGGGCCGCGTCTAGAGCATTTATCGTGTAATAGAGGTTAGCTGGACAACTGCTAAACGTAGCGCAGCAAACTCTTGTGCGACTTGGTCCGTTGGTGGCGGTGACGATGAATATGCAGATGACGGTGTTGGCGAACGTGACGGATACGCTGTCGTAGCCATGACGGAAGGTCCCAAATCGTGCGCCTCGTCTGCCACTGCTGCCAGCTCTTCCAGTGTCTGTCCTCTAATCATCAAAAGCATGCGCCGGGTCTGCTGCGGTAAAAGATCTAGCCATTTTACCCGTAGAACATCGTCACTGACGCGGGTACCTGCAAGCGACCGCATGTGACGTAAAAGCTGCGAAGGGCGTTTGTCGCCTAATTCCACTCCCGTGAGAAGTTTATGTAGCTGTGTGTCGGGCGAGTCGGTAAGGCGAGCGAGCAATGCTGCTTTAATAGCCTGGTATTTATCCGTTGCTGGCGGCGAGCGAATAACGTCGGATACATCGGTGATGGTGTCGATATTTTGTGGCATCGTTGGACACACGGTGTATTTGGAACTGCGATTCCACTTGGAAAAACCAAAGTTCTGGGCTCGCACGCCAAAACGACGGTAATTTACATGAACCTACGGCGTTTATGTCCATTGTGGCGTAATGCCCACCCGTAGAATTTCTCTGGCTGGCATCCGACACATTATGGCGTTGGTTTTCTCGCTCTGCTGCTAGACGTGCTTCGTTTTCGGCAGCTCGACATTACGCTTCGCGCTCCGCCGCTATACGTTGGGCATCAACTTTCCCCGGGCGTACCGGCACTTCTTCGTTTCCAATAACCATTTTGCGAACACTGGCGTCACCTTTTTCCTCGTTTTTTTCACTGTCCGCACTTCAAAACGGGGTCACCACTTTAGTAACTTGTCTTCCTTGGCACTATTAAACTGTGCGAAACAGTTAATGAAACGAGAACAGAGTTTTCTATAGCTTGCCTTTATTATTCACAAAAGGATGAGACGTGATAGTTGGCTCGCCGTTGTCACGCGACTGACTTGGGCTCAGCCGAGGTGATCTCTCTTGTTTCTCCTCGCTCGGACGAAGCGAATGTCGCGAAGATGTTTTTCGGCCCCCACCTTTGCTTTCGCCTCGAAAGCTCGATTGGCAGCGGAAGCGCCACAAGGTGCTTAAAATTGTATTCTCAAAACTCGAATACTTTACAATCATTTCACTAAATCACTATTTCACACTTTTATGATTAATTAATTAGTTCACCTTCACATTAATTAATCAATCAATCACTTAGTATTCGAATATGATTTTACTTCACCACACTTTTACTGCACTATTTTTATCGCGCATTGTCGCTCGCTGCTTCACTTCATTCACAATACTCCCTTCGCCGCTCGCCGTAGTCGCTTTTATACAACTACCAATCAACCCAGAATCTTCCGTGTGGATTGTTCTCGTGTTTAGGCGCTGAGTCATTTGCACCCGGATTTGCTGTACTCAATGCACGCGCCATGTTTATGTTTATGCTTTCGAGAATTATGGATGTATTGGTAGTCGTAAACTTGTTTACGACTTTTCTCTTAAGACGACTACAGTAGCGCGTAACGTAAAAATATATATATATATATAATAATATATATATATATATATATGTATATATATATATATATGTATATATATATATATAGTGGAAATCGTGATAACTTTATCGGTGCTGTACAATAATAACAAAAATGCATGGTTGACGCGAGCATTATTTGCAGATTAGCTACTGTAAAGGATTGGGACAATGAATTTCAATCGAAAAAGAAAAATATTCTTCTATTTATTGATAACTGACCAGCTCATGATGAAATCTCTTCAAAAGTCATCAAGTTAGTATTTTTACCTCCAAATACTACAGAAATCCTACAGCCAACGGACTAAGAAGTGATTAAGCTATTCAAGACGAATTACAGGAAACATATTGTTTTAACTAATTCATGATTTTGAGAATAATACTACAGAAACAAAGCTTTACAACTAACTCGCGATTTTAATGTTGGACAAGGCATGCTAACTGTTTTAAATATGCAAGATGGCAAAGGAACACATCACTTTTGAACGACATAGAACGAAGTAAAACCCTGAGAACCTCGACCTGGGAATTCCAGAGATTACATTAAATGAATTTAAAAGCGTCGATAATAAAGTCTACATATCGACCAATGTAACTGATCAAGAAATCTTAACTAACGCGATGGAAATAAGTAAGGATGCCAAAGTTTTATTTTGATTGCATAAATTTTATACTTTTGATCTTTCAGAGAATTCAACGCTCGAATCTGATCCAGATGAAAACTCCGAAGCGCATGTTGTACCCACCTTGAGCGATGCTTGTGCTGCTTTAGAGACGGTGTTGACTTTTATTTCTTTAAACGTTATCACAGATGATTCACAAAATCCAATATTTTTGCATTGGAAAAAAATTGCAACTAATAAAGCACTCAAGGAAAGCGCAGAAAACCATAATAATTATTTCAAAAAAATATTAAAAATGGCTCGGCTAAAAATTAAAAAAGAACCTCAAACGACACAAATCAATACGGCTCATCGAATCCAGCAGTAAAAACCAGCTCAAAAATATCCTTGGATCCACAAAGGACAAGCGACAGCCGCATGAGAAATCGGGTATATACCGAATCGAATGCTCTAACTGCCAGGAAGTTTACATCGGACAAGCAAGGAGATTGATCAACACAAGAGTCCGAGAGCATCTAAGCGAAGCAATAGCAGCAAAGAAGAAAGGAAAGCAGAGCAATTTCAGGTCAGCAGTTGCGGAACACATCATCACGAAAGGGCACGAAATCACCATCAACGACGTAACACCAGTTAGAGAAGCTAGAGACATGAGGGAACTAGATGCCTTGGAAAGCCTAGCGATATTCAGGGAAAGGAATACCCTAATGAAAGGTGATGAAGGCAACTGCAAATCTTGGCTATTTAGGCTGATTGCCTAATTAAAATTTAATTACTTAGTTTAAGTGAGATTTCCCTCTGAACTAAATTTTATTCTACCTAAGATTAGTATATAAGCACCATGTATAGGTTAAGAAAATCAATCGCTGATGAAGACCGAACGATCACGGTCGAAAATCGATTCCGCAAGGTAAATAAAAAAACATAAAATTAAAAGGAAGGTTTCTTTATTTCTAGCACAAAAAAAATTTTATGAAGATGGAAGCAATTACAAAAATTACAAATGTATTCATAAAAAATTATGTATTTTAGCCAATACATAACTATATCTATACTTTCAATACATTTTATGTTGTACATATACATATATTCTGTACTTGTTTATTGAATATTTCATTTTTGTTCAATGACCTCGAGATATCGGGTGGAAAGGCTATCGGTTACAATGGCGAGAAAGGTCTGGTCCGTTTGAAGACGTCATAAACGATTTCCACTGTACACTAAATTATCGAGCGTTTCATTTATTGCCCTGTAAAGGGTTAAGGGTTATTTTTATTCAAATTCCAGCAGTTGTCCGCTCAAATTTCATAGATACACTTTCATATCATGTTCTGATAAAGATTCCTTCTTTTATTTGGCGTCCTTCATACGTGGGAATTTACTTCGAAGGTATTTGACTGCTGTTCCATCCTTGTTGAGAGCTTTCGCAAAGTTTTCATTAGTCCCAATTTTATATGTAAAGATGTTAGAACAATTTTTCGGAACTTAACTTTACTATTTTTCGGAAGATGCTTGACGTTCTTTACCAATATTTTTTTAATGTCATCTAAAGATCTAGCAGGACTATCCCACTCACACAAAATATAGGGCCGGCATAGCAATAGTGTTGGGTCTACAAATAAGCTTGTTATAACCCATTTGTAGACCCAACACCATGGCTATGTCTTTAAGATCACCACAGATCTGTCATTCGTGCTCAAAATATGATAGAGCATCTAAAATAAATTTCAAATTTTCATATGTTTGCCATATGCGTGACATAACGCCATCGATGCTTGTGTGTTACCATTATGGAGAACAACTGCTTTTAAACTCAATTTTGAGGCGTCTATAAATACCTGCCATTCCTGTAGATTGTATTCAATATTCAAAGCGTTCATAAAGTGATGTATGCTTTTATAGAATGCAAGCTGGCTTTCGGATTTGAACTAGGGTGTCAAGTTCTTCTGACGATATCTGTATAAATTGATTTTGACATCCGGCTGAAACAAATGCATTGTTCAAGTCTTAATCCTAATAATTCCACTTTATCTTTTGTCAAATTTAAATCTCGTATAAGGTCACTGAGTTCATCTTGCGAAATTCTATGAGATGCGTCATAAACAATACTGTCTCTCGCAAACGATTATGAGCTTTTAGGCTCATTGTAGTCAACTTCCATTGAATTAATCTCTTCTTCAGAATCTTACTGGTCCTCTTCGGGATGTCGAGGAACAGGTTAATCGATTCCGTGTCGTACAGGTCGCGAAACAGATTTTACGTCAGGGTATACTACGCTGCGTTTCATGTCAAGCCAAAGTAACAGGCATTTCCATGATTAGTAGGTCATCTCCTCATCATTGGAACACCAAAATTGCAATGAAAATTTCATTTTGCTTGGCCAATTAATCAAATTTGTGGAGCAAATTCTGTAACTAAGATGAAGTACCCACGATTTACGTGGGATTTTAATTTTAATTCTTAAAGAATGGAAGTAAGCAGTTGCTAACGGTTGAGTTATTGAGCATCTGCAATAAATATGGGTAAATATACCTTACCACATATGTAGCAACAATTGTCTGCACTAGTAACACATTTACGCCACATAATGAATACTATCAATTTTTCGCTAAAAATGTCAAAAAAACCATAACAATTTTTACTATTATAGATTATTGCAACAGCAAAGCCAAACAAACCCTTTTTTACTGATTGGAAAACTTTTATAACAAAAACAAAAAAAAAAAGAAAATGATACCATAGCATGAATTGAAGGAGTTTAAGGAGAGGAACGGTAGATTCTGGTGAAGTTACGTGTTGAATTTTAATGGAGGATTTGTATGTTGGGGTCGAAGAGATCACCTCTAGAGTGGAGCACTCTGAATAGTTGAAAACATGGTGCTTGTTCGGTGGAATACCGGTTGCGATTTCGACCAAAATGTTGAGGTTAGCAACAATAGAATATGCATGGTCGATGCAGAGGTACTATGAGCAAATGATTAATGCGAAGGAATGCCGCTTGGTGGTAGAGAAAAAGGCCCAAATACAATACTGCGGGACTGCGATACGAGAGCGTCACCAGAGTCTCGTAGCAAATGTCAACCAGTTTTCGAACCAAGCGTTCGTATACGCCATTGCACAATGATGACAATGCGTCGATGCGAGGCGAGAAATGCTCGGAAAATCGAAAATTCCTGTTTTGACGTTTGCCAGATGCTTTATGGCTTTATTATCTGTGAAATTCAGACTCTTTAATTACTTTTTAAGTACAAGGATTACTCAGAATGAATTTGAGGGAAAATTTCGTGCATCCTTGTTGAGGGCTATTATTTACCAAACGAAGGACAATTCCGAATTCCAAACTTGAAGGGCAATAGTTTTTAAAAAGTAGTTAGGGAATTTATATTCAAATTTTTCGGTAAGTTTTAGTTAAGTATAAAAGGATGTGATGCAAACAAGAGGCTAAAGTAGTCTTGTACTAAGCATTAGAAATAGTTACGTCTAAAATATAATCTATGAATAAACATTATATATATTATAATATATTTATAAATAAATTAAAATGTAAAAAATGATGAAATTAAACAGCAACCAAGTGGAGATGTTAATTGCCGTGGTCAGAATAAAAAAGGTCTCTCTCAAGGTCGAGTGGAAGGATAACGCTTGGAAACAAATTGCCGAGCAAATGAAGGTTGTTGGTAAGTTTTGTAACTTTATAGATACATTTTTTTTCAATTCAGAGAAAACATGCAAGGTAGGTTGGCGATCTCTTAGAGATAATTATATGAAGTGTACGAAAGAAATGAAGGAAACCGGAAAAGCAGCACCTGAGGAGCTTCATCGGCGCCAATACATATACTCTGAGAGCCTGAGAATCTTTCTACGGGGAAGCTGCGACCCCACAAAGTATATTTTAATAAAAAATATTCAAACCTTATTGTTTTCTAAAATCTCATTTTTCTTACAGGATATCCTACAACTTTGATAGTTTTAATAGAATTCTGGGAGGAAGTGGACATGTTGAATGAAATGTCTGTGGGAGTCATCATTTCGGAGTATTCATGGTTATTCACAATTCCGTGTGAAATTGAAGTGCAGACGTTCACTTCTACTGATCATGTGGAAGCATCAACATCAACATTTCGTCGAGTTTCAAGTGATCGTGTGGACGCATCAACATTTCACCAGCCATCTTCAGCCACAACCCGAAAAATTTGCTGCTGCTCTTGAAAAATTATGGGTACGTCAAGGTAAAATCCTTGATAATGAAACAGTTTTGCTATCGTTGCTCCACATTCCTGGAACAATCTCCTCACTGTGAAAATTACCTGCAAAATAAGCGGGGCAGTAACCGGCATATTTGTTTTGCATCAAAATGTTGTGGAGGAGCACTGTCACCTTAACAATGCTATCCACGTTAGATTGCCACACATGGATGTCATTACGAAGTACTCTCCATCTGCTAACCAAAATCCCAAACGGATTTTGTTGCTCCACTGTTGACCGCACTCGAGAAATTTTCAATGAAAGTGTAACCTTGCTTTCTGTGAATGGACGCATTTTATTGAGGTGCAAGGGAAACGCGTTATCTCCCACAAAGAAATATTGGAAGCATTCAGTTGTCCTGAGTAACGATGAAGAGGACGGTATACCCAACTTTTGACCACACATAAGTTTACCAAAAGACAATTCAGCGAACATGGCTCCGGCTCTCTGGCTTCCGTACACGCCAATATCCGCCATTGTAAAGCAGTAATTCGCATCACTGCTGCTAACAGTACTATGCTGTGTCGTCTCGTAAAATTGTAGTATTGGCATCCTCCATTCGGTGGACAAACAATATTGACGTGTTTACCGTCAATTGCACCAAGACAATGCGGAAGACCGTTTGATATCTTTTGATACTTCTTACCAAGTTCTTTCCACTTTTGATTATTAGCGATTAGGATGAGATAAGTATACTATGCTTAAACACTCCCACAATATCTGTCAAGTTTCACCGACGATTCTTCCTGTTATTGATGTTGACATTCTAAACTTCAACGCATAGATATACCTCGGTCCTCCATATGCCAAATATCTGAAAAAAAGTATCAACACTGTTGTTCAATTTTGAATAATTGAATAGATTTACATTATAATTATCGCTAATCTGCATTCAGCGGGTATTTGCGTACGTATTGAATGCTTTTGGAGTTAATATCCGATATGAATACATAGTGAATTGAAACATTCAACACTCATACGAGTTGCCTTTGAGAACAATTTAGGATCTCTGACTTCATTACGTTAAATGTTGTTTCGAAAAACCCGTATTTACGCTGGTCTTGAAAAATGAGTCTCACCCACCACTTTAGGAGATTCCGACATCTCAATGATTGCAGCTTTTTTAATTGTACATAGGCAAAAGTGGTGTACAATAAACGTTGACAAGCTCTCATATTTTCCATTAAAATTTGTAATAAATTTGTTGGTATAAGCAAGATAACAAACTAACCTTAAAAGCACAAAACACTCAGTTTTTATTCAATCTGGAATGAATTTTCCTTAAAAACAATAGCTAGCAAATTTCATTTATAAACGTCACCAATTTGACATTTGTTTATGAAGTGATAGGAGTCTTCGTGTCTGAACACGTTGGCATAGTGGGGGAGAATCGAACGTTCCTTTCAACGGAGACGTTCTATTTATGCTGGTGATAGGTTACACCAGAAGTTGAAGCCAAAGCTGAGGTTAGGGCGGATGAGTGTGAGGTAGCACACTATTTTGATCTTTGGGGCGAGGAACAAGAATCTGCGTATAAGTGGGAAAAGGTCTCTTAAGGGGTTATACCTATGTAAATTTTTTTTATTGGCTAAAAGTATGCTAACAAATCCCTAGAATTAAAATCAAACAGGTCCAAATACTAATATACTTCAGAAAATTTTTGAGAATCAATTTTCTGAAGCAATTTCAATGCTCGAAAAACGTAAAATTTGCTATATAGTAATTCATATGCACTGTATAGGGCACGTTCCTTCGTAAACGACGCTAGGAGAGCTTCTGTTTACTCGATCGACTACACGCTGCATTTGAGGTTAAAGTACTATAGTAAATCGTTCAATGCAGTCGTGTGGTCCATCGCGCCGAAACATGTGTCGAGCGGCAAAGCAGTTCACGATATCGCCACGGATACCGCAGTTATCTTATTCAATGATGGACTGTCGGGCCTTCTCCACATCTACGACTCATGAGGATTGACTCCAGGACATAATTTTTAGAATTTTTGCTTAGAATCAGACGCCGAGCGAATAAAGGCTGCCGAGCGCTCAATTTCGACGTTGTAAAAGAGGCGAGACGCGGCCATTTAGCATCAAGAAAGGACGAGGAGGAGAAATCCACGGTCTTGGAAGGCCCTGTCCTGTATTTTGCTGGGATAGCAGAGTAAAGGTTAAAAAATTTGTATAAAGTAAAATTTTGAAAATTCACAACTTTATAAAGTTTTAAAACTTTAAACGCGTTTATCTCGAAAGTGTATTTTTGAAATTTGCCGGCTACGAAACTCTTTCAGTTTTCATCCGATTGACTTGTCGTTATAACTGTAGCTTCTTGATATGATTCTTTAGTGAAGTACACACGATTTTAGCGATTGGTTTTGTTTAAAAAAAGTTATTAACAATTGAAGTTATTTTTTTGTGTCGAAAATGCAATTTTTTTTATTAAATGGTCGCCATTTAGCGATAAATCGATATTAAACTATTATCTTCTGTACTTCACTAGAAAAACTCATGAAGTTTACGAAAAAAGTTTTCTATTGTTCCAGATGCAGATGGGGCTGAGAAACTTGTCCGGCCGCGGAACGTCTTTTGTAAATACTAGTGACTTTGACGTGCACTACAGCCGCCATTTTGTATTGAATTTAAAATAAAAAAAATTTTATGCTCTCCCGAAAAGTTGCTTTCTATATTGATATATTATTTATAAAAGTTTTCTTTGAAAATCCTTGAAAAAAAATCCTGAAAAAAGGCTTGTTTTTTAGCCTTCACATAGGTATAACCCCTTAATGCGTTGCTTGTATTGTTTCTGGATTTTTTTAGGTGTGCAATGTGTGACAGTCGGTCATTGATAGTGACGCATAGGTAGGTTACTCCTTTTGAAAGTGGGGCAGGAGCAATTGATATGGTATATGTTCTTTTTGGGCATCAAATGAATTGGCTTGGAAGGAGTGATGATGTAAGGGGGAGTGTGTCATATGTGTTTATGTGTGTATGTCTATCTGCTTGCTTAACCAGTTGTAATTGAATATCGTCTTGTGAATATAACTGTTCCGCCTCAAGAAACTGGTAGAGCTAGAAATGTTGCTTGGCTGAAACCAAAAAGATAAATGCAAAAAGTGTATCCACCATTAGTAATAAGATTTATATTAAATACATATTGTGCTGATGCAATTTTATTGTTTCGATTTCGGTTTTTTATGATAATTGGTAAGCTTTCCATTTCCGTCTCATATATGTAAGTGATACCAAGTTAAAAATAATTGGCATTGGTACTCGCTGTTAAGATATTCATTATTGATAAGAAAATAGTTACAGTTTCATAATTTTATGTGAAAATGGCTCATAAAAAATTTTAGTAAGCATAGATTGAAGCTTTGCTCTCGAGAAATACATAAAACGAATAAATAAGTGGAGAGAATGTCGATTATCTAAAAATGTTATTTTGTTTCTCAAATGGTGTAGTTACCTAAAGCATGAATTGAGATATTTCTTTTATAAAAAACTCTTTTTCCTTCATTTTATTAAGGATCAAATATTAAAGCACGTGAAATCATTTGGTACTATTTCCCACTCATCTTGACTGGAAAACATATCCAGTACGTCAAATAGTTCTATCAAATGGATTCAAACGTTGTTCCCTTGGTTCAATTGTATTGAATTGTGAAAAAGCTCCAGCATTATGATTTGTTACTAACTAGAACTCGTTAGAGCGTTTAATAGTACATCAGTGTCAACTGTGACACCTAAATCAATACGGATTCACTTTTATACGAGACACATTCATCAATTTTAGTATATTGCTGCATACAATAACTCAGCCATCACACTTCTCTGTTCATAACTGCATATCCTTGCACAAAGTATGCAGAGAACTCACTCAGGTATAACAGGGACGCGTATTGACTGAAATGATGTCGATAGATTCTAGAGTGGAATTCTGGTATGCACTTCTTCGGCAATCTTGTCTCCCATACCCACATATCTGGGTAGTATTTGCATGTCCTTTACAGTCATTTCAATCTCATAGAATTGCACTAGTACACTTCAGCAAACTGCTGAACTTTTATAAATCGTTTTCATGAGAACCTATGGGTTCCATTCATGGTTCCGGTATTTGCGTGCAATACTACAAGCATGATTGACGGATCCATCACATAACCCCATTAATTTCTTCTTCTGACATTTTATTTCTCGTCAACAAATCAAAAGGGCAAATCATTGCTAGACTGAATGAGCACAGGTTTATGTATTGGCACCACATGCAGACATAGATTCATCCACTTACGTATATCGTGCATCATGCAAATAGCGATATCAAGGTGCATCATGTGTGTGCTGAACGGACGGACAAAACGAGCGATATCCTAACATGTCTACAAAATCATTCAAGAAGAATCGTTCTGAAAAATTTTTACGGTACGCTCACCTATGTTGGACTTTTTAAATGCCACTTTTTTCGATTAGGAATTATTTTCGATTAAGGTCAACCTTGAATCAAACTGAAGTCATTCAGTGTATTTGAAACCATAAATAGTTTTACTCGTATTACATAAAAACTCCATTTTTTTATTTTATTGCTTTTATTTTTGGTTAATAAGCTTTTAAATTTGTTATAGTTTCTAAATCAAAATCAAAAAAAAAATCATTGGTATCGTTCTGACGGCAGTTAGTATTCAGAACATGGTGATTGTAGGTGATTTGGCAGCGGAAAAGAAGTTTTTGTTAAAAATTCGGAGTCGGAAAATACATTAAGATCAAATCAAACTCAAAATTGAAACACATTACTTCGTTTGGGAAACTATAACAAGGATAGTGCATGTCTAAAAAGGTGTCCAAAATTTGGTTCAATAGTAGACGCAAATATTATTGGCAACAGTTCATTAACCAGCTCATCAGTCTCATAGACAGGACTAACAAAGAGATCTACCTGGAAGTACAGATACTGGTTGAAATTCACGTAACAAGTTGAATGAGCATTCCCTTAGGTTTTCGGAATTAACATCCTAATATTAGTATTTTCACTAAGCATTTAGATACAGCGACCCACATCCTGTTTCATTCTGCAATGTGATGATTAAAAACCATTCTAATTGCTGGGAAATATTTATTTTAATACTATAGGGATATAAATTTTAATTATTTTTCTTCTTAGCACTGGACCGTCGCTGGGGCTCTCACTTCCCGCGAACATTATTTTCAACAACTCTGTGGAATGACTGCGTTCTCCAGTTTCGAGACGTGAGCAGAGATGACTCGTCTACTTCGGCAGAGTTAGAAAAGTATTTTCTTGGCTTCGTCACTGGTCTCCTTTCGTTGGTTCTTCATCTGAAAACAGAAAAGTTTTTTTTAGGTACCTTTAACCAAAACATTTTATAAGGTCCATTTGTGGTCGATGCAAATTACATGACCATAATTTTGCTTTGGAACGTCTGTCTTCTTCAATATTTTACAAGCTTTTGGTTACATCAAAATCTCCGGTCGTCCAGTTGTCCCCAATTATTGGCCTCAGGCCTCCTTTTTCAAAGGCGGTCAGTATGTTTGCAGATACTTGAATAAGGGTTCGTCTGCCTCATTCATAACAAAGTATAGGTCGTATATCAGCTTTGTATACTTGCAGTCTTATTTGCTTTGGTATGCAGCTGGTCCGTAATACCGCCAAAACTCAATTTATCTCCTTTTTGCTAAATATATCCTACAGCTCTGGGTAGCTTGGGCCCGGCGAACCCAAGCTACCCAGAGTTAATTTTGGCCTGCGGCAACATCAAAACGAACTTCATATCGTACAGCGTTTGTCAGTTTCATTGTTTTTCTCGGTTAGTTTAGAGCCTGACTTACCAACCTCTCAGGTTTTCAATATGGCGTTCATGAAATGTGATTATTTCTATATTGAAGGCTTTCCCCGACTGCGTCATAATTTTGGCTTTATTTTCATAACTTAGAAGCTTGTTTTCAGCGATGTGTCTGAAAGGACGGCGGTTTTTACGGGTCACGTTGAATATTTTTTTTATTGTAAACCCAATTCAGAATATTCAGAGGTCTATTTTTTGTAAGGAGCTGGTATTTGTCAAGTATACCTTTGGCATATGGTATCTATAAGTTGATTCAACTAAATAATGGTCTAACCAACGTCTCTTGTGATGTTTTTTCAAAAACAAAAAAAAAATATTATAAAAATTATAAAAAAATCAATACAATGATATAATTATCGCAACCGATAGGTCGTACCTGGAGCGATAAAAAAGGAACAAGGTTAAATAGACAGGGTTTCTGGAAAATACAAAGGCCACATAGCGGCGGCCGAAGGAAGTTACTTTTAACCGACTAGCTCACCGCGCTTCCGTGGGGATTTTAAGACATTATTTAAGTCCTGATCCTTCCATGTCACATACACGCACACACACACACACACACAGAAAGAGCTTACTTTTCATTTTAATAAAAAAATTAAACATATATAATTAATAATATTTATAAACATAATTGATAAATATAAGTAATCAAATGAAAGTAAATATAAAATACTCAATTTACAATTGTGCTGCGCTGCGTTCAACACGAACCTCCCTCGAGACTTCAATGAATTTCGCTGCGCTACCTCTGACCACCTCTGCTTGATTTCGAGACTTTAATGAATTCCACTGCGCTGCGTCTTGACCACCGCTGCTGCCTGCTTACTATCTTCTTGGCATCGATCTCAATCAAAATGTTCTCTCGGACTTTGTAATTCAAACATTTTGCGACTCGAGGACTTCTGGGGCTAAAGACTTAACACAGGCGCTAATACTGCTTGATTCTCTTTATCATCCTCAATAATTTAGAATTTTGGGTCCTTCAAACTGTTCACAAGAACATGTACTTCACGTGATTTTCCAACTCAAAGTCCTTAGATGCTGATATCGAAAGTACTCTTTTTTTCAGGCCCTGTAATACTCAGCATTCTCACGACTCGTCAACCGATTATTACCATGATTCAGAGATGAGGGTTCACGCTAAGATAATTGAGCTGATAGTGTTTAAAATGCCGTCAATATGGGTGTCAAATAAGAATCATCTGGGAGAGCATAGTAAATTCAACATACAAAGTATTTTGAGGTGATTTCCGATACGAAAAAAATGCTTACGTGTCGACGCGGAGCCCGCGTTTGGGGAAAAATACTAACACATACCATCTTCCTATGCTTCTTCAGGAAGCAGTCTACGGGTGACAAGCAAGTGAATAATATTTTCTATTAAGCCAAATTAGACCCGTAGAGATATATACAGTGATGAAACGGGCAGCATATACCAGGTGTGCAAGTTTAAAATGTCGTTTTTTTTCATGAAAACACGCAATTATTTAAGAACAATGGCAAAACAATTTTTTTTCAAAGTTTTGGCCCTCGCTTTTTAGACATTTTATCTATCTCTCAGGCAATTTATGGATACCATTCTAAAAGAAAGCTTCAACTTTCATTCATATCCACTCATCGAGCCATTTTTGTACATTCTCGAAAGTCTGGAATTGTTGTTCAGCTAGTGCATATCTCATCGATGAGAAGAGGCGATAATCAAAAGGCGCCAGGTCTGGTGAATATGGCGGTTGGCGTAGGAGTTCTCAACCAAGCGAAGAAATCGCTTGTTTGACGTTGTTATGCTGCAAAATAACTTCGTCGTATCTTCGAGCCATTCTGGGCGTTTCTCGATCAATGGTTGGTTTATTTTGATCATTTCTTGTCGGTAGTGGACGATATTAACTGTCTCGCCGGGTTTGAGAAGCTCAAAGTACACTACTCACTTCTGATCCCACCACTCACACAGCATTGCCTTCCTCGCAAAACGATACAGTCTTACACTCGATGTTGATGATTCTACAATATATCTATTTTTCATCGCCAGTTACAGCCCGATGCAAAAAACCCTTTCTTTCGTTGCGTAAATGCAGCATTTCGCACACTACTGTCATTCGTTCAGTTTGTGTGGAACTTATTTTCCAACCTTTTGAATCTTTCTCATGGCTCTCAGGCGATCGGAAATGGCTTGCCGAGTGACATTCAACTGCTCTTCTTTCATTTGTTGTGGTTGTTCATCGTCTTCGTACAATAATGCTTGTAATTCGTCGTCTTCAAACGTTTTTGGTCGATTTTCACGTTTTTTTTTCAAAAACATTGAAGAAAATTTTCAAACGTTAAAACCAGCTTTCACAAGTCTTGATGGTTGAAGCAAGATCGCCGTAAGTCTCTACAAGAATTCGATGACTTTCTTATGCCTTTTGCAAGATGCCCTTCATTTGATTGAAGAAGAAAATCATTACATGTCGCAAATGCTTTTTACTTGGCTCAAAATTCGAATGGAACACGAAAAAGAATTATGCTACTTACTCGTAAACAAATAAACGAATATGACAGTTTGTAGTGGGCAGTGTTACCAAGAAAATGACGCTTTGGGTTTGACAGGTTACTTTAATAGGTTTCATGCGCCATCTCTTGAAAACAAAACGATATTTTAAACTTGATATACGGCAGCACCAAGCTTTAAGTGGGGTGAGATAGGATTATTCGAGCGCTAAATCCTTCATGTATGTATCTGCCCCAACCAATACTTGTACCGGGAAGCAGTAGTGGACCCAAGTCGTCTTTCGTCAAAAGATTTGAAGGAGCATGCAGTTAAAAGTATAGGCAAAGGTGAGAGTGCTATAATCCACAACATATTGCATGTTGTGGATTATAGCACTCACACTTATAAAAGATTATCAGCGAGTCGTGAAAGCAGCCATAGCATAGACAAAAGTTTTAGTTGATTATTATAAATCTTATAAAACTAGAAATCAATTATAAAATAAATTCTAGGAAAAACACAAAAATGTTGCTAAAATGTTACAATTAGGAATTGTATAGAAAATAAGACACGGTCAAAATAGAAAAAAATGTCACTCATAGTGTATAACATGTGCACAGTAGGTAAGAATTAGATAATATTATTCAAGTAAGGATTAGTGAATCTGCAAGTCCATATTTAATTCTGGAAACAGCCACCAGACAAACAAATAAGTAATTGTAAATATTATATGTATAAAGCTGTTAAATCAATCTAATATAAAAACTGAACTCCAAAAGAAATTTTCGGTGCGGTCCTGACGGGATAGTGCCATCTTGAGCTTATTTTTCGGTCATGAGATTTTAATTTAATAGCTCACTTATATATACTTATAAATGTGTATTTTATAACATTATTAGGAATGTGCAGCCAATCAATATTATCTAAGAGTGGAACATATTTTTAGATTTCAACATGAAAAGAAATGATTCGAAATGATGAAATGAAATAAAGATTTTCAACACATACAGACTGTTTTCTAATGCTTAGTACTGTTAAATGAAATCATATGCGGATACGTTGTTTTGATAGCAAATAAATTGGTTTCCATTGAAAGAAATAAAGCCTTGAAATTTGAGTATGATTTCGGGCAGAGAAGCCCGAGAGAGAGTCCAACTTTCAACTACTCTCACCGGTAATTTTGGCCGAATCTGGCACATGATGCAGCGAGTGATGTCCTCCAAATGGACAAGCATCTCTGGCTCATCGGTGTATCGAGTTACTTGACGTAACACCACAAGAAATATAACGATCTTACATCACTGGTCAAAAACGAGAAATTATTTGCTCAACAAACACTTCTTTCAGTAAGTCGAGAGTTGCACGAACTGTGTGGCATATCGCCTCTTGTTGAAACCAGTGATCTGGATGACGGCAAGTCAATTTTGGAACAAGAATGTCATTGACCATGGCTTGACAGTGGTCAACACTGAAGAAATATAGACGAATGATTCCGCAGAATTTGGAATTTGGCGATCCGCCTATGGTTGCTCATCACTCCAAATACGGCAGTTTTGTTTATTGACGTAGCCATTCAACCAGAATTTAGCCTAATGACTCAACAAAATTTTATTTTGAAATTTGAGATCTGCCGCGATTTGTTTTCGGTGCCCATACAACGAACCTGTGCCGTGCCCGGTGGTTGACCGGCCTCGATTCCTCCAGAAGTAAGCCCACAAACTCAGATCCTTCCATAAACTCTTCCATAATGTGAATGAGCACTGGTTTCATTTTTGAGGACGATTCAAATAGACTCACATGCGTCTGCATCGATATTACGCTACACAGCTATTATAGTTTCCTCATTACATATTAACATTGTGAGAAACGAGGTGCGAAAATGGAATTATTCTCATGGGCGATAGTTACAAACGATAGATACAAACCTGCACAATTTGTAGATGTTCCTCAGATGTAAAAATGTATGTGACTCAATGGCAAACCAAGCTTAGTTGAAACGCATGGCAAGTGTCTCACTAAACGTAGCACTTAGTAGTGCCAAAAGTAGTTCTCACAGTAGTGCCAACTTAATGTTGTATACACCCGAAAAACACTCTGTATGTTCTTTCTGTTATAAAATATTTCGATCAGAAGTGTAATATAAAACTATGAGAATTATTATTTTCCCAATAAACAAAACAAATTGATACACATTTTAGCTGAAATGATTGTGTTCACAGTGGTCTTAACCCCATAACACTATACAATGAAAAAGATAACTAAATAAAGTAAGGGACCTTGTAATACTTTTTCAGGTTATCAACAATTAAGGTTATTAACAATTCGTCTTGATTTATACCATTGATTTTTTTTTATTTTCTCCAGGACTTTATTCTAGTATTTTACTGAATAACTGAATAGGATTTGCATAAAGTGCGACATGCCAGCACGAGTTATCCACCTTGAAGCCAATATTATCACATAAAATGTCAATTGGAAATTTATGTGACTGATATCCAATTATGTTACCCGTCAGGGTAAATTGCATTTTATTTGCATCTCGGTGTTTGTCCGTGGTGAAATCATATTGAGGGTGGTGTGTTGGTACAGCAGGGGAATGAAGCTGCTACATGGACTCTACGTTGCCTCGCTGTGCATATTTTAATGGTACCCTGTGCAACAAGACACTTAGGGATTGTTGTTTCTGTCGTTTCGATTGTGCTTTATCACACAGGACCAGCAAACTGGTTCATTAACCATCCCTGGAAGCGTGCAACTGGTGTTGTCATGGGATCATTTTCCTCCAAATTACAATAATATTTCACACAATTTCGGCGTATTATCTAGATTAATTAGCAGCGATGGGCGCTTTCACTTGATGTTTAGCGTCGTGTTAAAGTTTCTCATTCAATCACGCTTTCTCTACCTAGAAAGGATATAGAAAGTCTTCGCCGTATGAACTAGTTTTCGAATAAGTTGACTTACAAACGATTACAAATCAATCATAATTTTAACCATATACTGATTCTTTTGAAGGATACGAGTTCAAAGCAGAGTCTGTGATAAATCATCTCCAAACAAGAAAATGGCAACTCCAGAAAATATGAAACGCAAAAATATCAATTGCTCTTACTGGCAAAGTATTGAAACAAACTAAGAGCATCAAATTATATCTTCTTTATCTGAATCGTGGTGGTGTGCAAAAATGTCGATGAACAGTCGTTGAAATGGATAAAAATACCAAAAACATGTTAAATGGTTAAATTCTTATCAGCACACCAACTTTTGTATTTAAAACACCACCTGGAATCCAATGCAGATCGTTACGTTTCCCAACCCATTTACAGGACCTGCGGTAAATATACTAGTGAATGGCGGAATTTCATTGAACTGAAACCATTTATGCGGTTTGGAGAAACGTTTTTGTGGTTGATTGATTTAATTTAAAGATGAGACTACGCAGATTATAAAATAATAGGCAACAGTTTGCAGTTGTGAGCATAATATTAAAAAATTCACATGAAATTGCGTAATTCATCTTGCCATTAATATAATCATATTTATAAAGAATGCAACACTGATAAAAAATAAATTTGACGGCTAATTTTTTGTAAGGAAACTTTTTGATTGAGACATAACTTACTGTAAACACAAAACATTGTATGAGGTTATACAGGAAACTAGCATGTTCAGTTGAGTGCATTATCCATAAGTTGACTGAAACTAAACTCGCCTTATAATTACACTTAAGAAGACACCATTAAATTTTTACAAAAAGAGCTTCCCCAAGCAACTCCTGAGCAAGCAACCTTTCCTTCAAACAAATCCTTATTAATGCACCCGCGATGTTCTAGGCCACGAAGCAACATTTTATCACTAGCACACATCCGGAACAAAAATCGGAAAGAAGAAATTCGCAGTGACCTGAATTTCGAAAGTATTCAAGGATGTCTTTGAATAAATCTCTTTGAAACACGACCGACTGAATGCGAGAACAGAAAATTCAAACTTTCCCTAACCACGCTTAGTCATATTTCCAACACATCTACTTCCTACTGTCAATATACTGTTATCAAGATCCACTATTGTGAAGTTTGAAGGCATGAAGAACAAACCTCTTCTACAGTATAAAAACTGGCAGTGGACCCACCATGCTACTTTCAAGTGGCATTTAGCGTACCAACTGCGGTTAACTGCTGCTTATCTCACTCGCCCGGCAACTGTCAGAAACTCCCTAAATAGCAGCTGAAATGTGCAAAAAAAAACACTTTGACAAGCACGAGTTATGGGTATTCTGCATACAAAAAACCAAGTATGGTACAACAAACCAAATGATTTCCTAAAAATGTTTGAAATACTTTGCAAGTACACGATAATTACAGATAATCCTCAAAACATGATTACATAAGATTCAGAAAGAGAAAAAATGCAACAAAGCAATAAAATAACCTCTCTAAATTTTATTTGAGATGTCTTTAAGGCAGTAATCCAATAAGTGTGAACATCTGAAAGGTGTGAAAAAGGATATCATATAAAAGAGTAGAATTAATATTCTGTATAATTTACTGTATTATTAATTTATAATACAGTTGTATATGAGTATTAAGATTGAAATGATGTAAGTAAGATATATCATTTCATTTTTTAAAGAAAAAACAAAAACTGTTGTTATTCGAACTAAAACTTAATTGGTGCAGTCGGTCTCGTGAATCCCATTCCCATAACGGAATTATGCCATGTTTCTCGAGAATTACCGCTATTACTGCAAAAAATAAAAATAACGTGAAAGTGATAGCATTGGAACAAAAAAAAAAACAATGATTTATGAAATATTGTTGGGGAGAGGACAAAAAGTTAAAGATTCTTTTAAATCCTTCCTTATTTTATACAAGAATACGGACGCAACAAAGATTTTTATCTCGTGCCATTCACAAGTCCAACTGAAGACTTGTGTATTCAGTAGGTTCTGCCAAAAAAACTAAAATCTTGCATTTTTATCAACAACCGGCATCGACATCAACAAACATTGTATTCAAGGAACTAAGGAATACTCGACAAGTAAGCCATAATTAGAAAATATTAAGAGAAATGACGTCTTCAGACCAAGGAACCAACGAATTTACAGCCGCTCATGACGAAATTGCGATTGCAGCTTCAAGTTCATCTGGAAATCTGGAGCCGATAATATAAAGGTACGAATAGATAAAATATCGAATGGTTAACAAATAAGCCAAATAGAAAAGGTTCACAAAGCCTAAGTTGTAGTGAGATATGAGGATAGATACAGAGAAAAGAAGAATTCTCAGATTTTAAGTTTGGAATATCCATGCAAGCAGTTTTTTTCAGTTATAATAATACTGCAATTCTACCCTGAAGACAAGAAAGGATTTTCGAAGCCAATAATATTCGAGAAAATTAGAGGAAAACCACAACAATTTGTAAATCAGTTTTCAGATTCCCGTTGGTGAACTATTAAATTCAAATCGCTCCAAAAATATGGGATTGGCTCATCATTTCATTGCCTTGCTGCCTGAATGCAAAGTATACAAATTAATCATAGCAAAAATTTATCAATAAATCAGTAATGTATTAAATAAATTAAACCAAAGGTTAAAGCATGAACTTACTCCTATTCTATATTTAAACACGTTTAATAATGAATCACTTGCTATACCCAAATTTAAAGCCTGCATTCGTGAATATAAAGCTTTGTTAATAACGCAAACCAAAAGTTTAACTTTAGGTGAAGCATATCATCTTCTAAGAGAAATGGAACGTGACGTGAGGTCCACCTTCTTCCAAAAAATCTATGTTGCAGAAGTCCCCAACAAAGACGCACATATTTGAGAATAATAATAAAAACTATAAAACGCACGACCATGCATGCCTTTCTACACGGTGTCGTTGAAGGGCGTGAATATTTGAAAATGGCACCAAAGTATGAGTTTTGGGCGCTGTTCTAGATCCAATAAAGAGTCGATATTCGTTTACAAGTACAAAAACACAAATAATCCTCAAAACAATGGTTGGATTTCTCAAATGAGTGATAATTTTCACATCATGAAGTAAGCGATTGGAGATTATTAAATGTGCAAAGACGAAAATTCTGCAACTGCTCTTCTCAATTTCTCACCGTAAGATGGCGCATCAATCGCATTGACCTTATATCTGTCCCAGTATTTTAAAAATTCATGGTGATCACTTTCACCAGCTTGTTCTGACTCAAAGCTCAAACCAGGGATGGCGTTCAGGAACTCCAGAGACTCTTTCAGATGAATTTTGATAACGTGGAGTCTCAGAGTGATGGCAACCCCTGTACTTTCGACAGATTTTTGCAAATCTCCAACTTTTTTCTCAACATCACAATCTCCTCTTGCCACGTGAAAATCATTTTGAACTAAGTTATCCATTGTTTTAAAAGCTACAATGAACAGCACAATCCGAAAGTAACCACATTCCTGATATATTTCAGCATCATTCAACCTCTCAGCCTCTTTCAAGCAAGCGTTTCCTTCGAAAACCTCCCCATGACAGTCTTTGGAAATTATGTTTAATCTTTTGGATCAAAGTTGGGCCCTTTCTCTGCCCAAAATTGGTACCAAACCAGGCCAAAACAGATGGTTTAGAAACCTTTGTAGAAGGTGTAGCTCGGGAGGTGCGCACTTTTCCAACACAGACAAATCGTCACTGTTTGAATTTGTTGCAAGTTTTTTCTTTTTTCCATTAGCACAAAACCGACTATGGTCGTCTTACAAATGTCGATACGTTTTCAAAATATAACGTTAGTCTCTTCGGGATCGTGACCTCTTGGGCAAGGGTACGTAGAGGTGCTCACCGACAATCAAAAATAACTTAAAATCGGCTACAAATTTGGAACATTAATCACTGAGTCAAATCAACTATGACCTTAAGGTTTTCATACCTTTCTTTAATTCCAGGCACTGTGGCTAACATGATAAGTTTTTGGACGCTGGTCCAATTCACGTTTTTACTGACAATTCCACCTTCAGCATACTTTGATCGTTTTGCTGGCATGTCCTCTCCAAAATTACGGCTTTACACTAGATTATCGTTTGCTGGCAAATTTTTTATTAAATTAAATCTTTTTACTATTCATTGAAATATTCATTGAGGTACTCGGAAGCTCATCGATTTTCTGTCGGAGAATGGAGCTAGCGATTTGGTCTTGTCATTTATCTAGTAGAAGCTGAATTGTTGAGATCAAGTTTCCTTACCAGGCCTATCTTCACTCGCAATACAAGAATGGGGTTGTCCTCTCTCCACTTCTTGGAAACAAATTTTGCAAGCAACCTTGTTATTGTTGCCTGACTCCCTACCAACATTATTTTTTCCTGTTTTGTCTATTTCCAGGGCCCCGTACATACTGGTAGCTTCAGTAATGTTTACATCGAAATTTCGGGAAATACCCCGTCCTTTGTTTGTTTTTGTGGAGTGTTGCTCGGCCCGCAACACAGCTGAAAAAATGACATATCGAACTATCTTAAAAATTTGCTTCACATCCTGGTATTTTTGGGCAAATAAAGAAACTAGTACGCCGACATTTTGGGTAGATGTCTCTTCTGACAGCCCCGTTCAAATTAACTGAGAGCGTGTCGATATGTAGTGCAAATACACGCCGTATATTTTGAATGCAACAAGTGAAATTTGTCATTAATCTACTTTTTAATCAATTTTTCAAACTAATCACTAATTTTGAAAGAATCTATTTATTTTTGTCCCCAAACCCAATTTTCGACCACAAGGGGCACAAACTTTGTCTATCTTCTTCGTAATCACATTTTCAATTTAACGGGATCGACATGATGAAAAATGAAAATATCCTTGTTTTCATTTCGGAATGTCGCAGAAAACTGATAACATCATTCCGCGAATTTTCTCAAATATTTCACCGACAGGGAGAGATACGGTCGAAATCTGCAATTTTGCGTATTTTCTTATGTTTACATTTGCGTACCCAGCAAACATTTTGTCGGAATTTCGCTTAGGCGAATTGAGTTCGGATCACCTATCCTCCGCCAGAACGAACAAAAGTAGGAAAATAACACATGGAGCGCGTAAAACTATGGACAGAGCGAACAAAAAAACATTTCTTTTTCTTATTTTCTGGATCCAATTTTATTTTTATGGGTTGTTTATCAGATTGATCTTGTCAGTCTTCTAAGTGACATTATTGTTCATCATGTGTTCGTCAGTTCTGAGTGACATTTTTGATTATCCGTTTTCGGACTCATACTATCGTTTTAAATTACTAATTTTCATCGCGAAATTTGCGATTATTTTCTCGATCACGCATTATCTTGCGCAGTATTTTCACAGTAGGTTAGTTACGCGTTCAAAAGTAATCATTTGTGCGTTCCTTTTGATTAGTTTTATACGCAACCAAGTTGTATCTCTTTTGGCTTCTTGATTCGTTTCCCGACTGCGTGAGTTATGTGTTAATTGTGTGGTGTGTTTAAAAAACAATTTAGTTTAAGGTTTCGAAAAAATGGCACTTTACCACTCTTTGAATTCCGAACCGTTACGAGCATTTCGCTATTCACGGATTCTCGACAAACTTTTGGAACGCCACGTAAACTACAAACAATATACTTTCTAAATGCCTAAATGCCTTTTTTACAATATTTTACAGCAAATTGGTTAGTTAAGTATTTTTTTATCTTGTTGCATTAACATTTTAGATAGTGTGATCATAAGGGAATTTCATTCAAATAAATAAATTTTTTTTATACAATTCGATGTTAACGATTTTTGCGTGTTGAATGTATAAAGTTTACACATGTGAAAACCACTGATATCAACTGTCAAATCAATCACAATATAGATATATGGATTCTCGGTTCTTTACTGTAGGTGCATGTAATGAAGTGAACATTGGACAACAAAAGGAACAGCTGTTATGCTGATTAGGATACTGAATAAATAAATAATAAGCATTACAGATGGTTTTGTTGTGTGACATATATATCATTGAGATCTCATACATTCACTAATATCGGCAGCACCGCAAGGAAATGGCGACCGCTTGAAGTGACGTCACGTTGGCGCTATCCATTGTTGGACTACATATCAACAAAGTCCCTCTAACAAAAACGTTGGGCTGTGTATTTGACTGATTTATATCTTACTTAGAAGAATTCATCTCTTTTGAATTGTTTACAGTATTTCAAGGTTGGATCATCCGCAGTTACTGAGAAAACATGAGAAACAAGTGGACAGACACGAAGCCGTACTGACGTATAGGCAGGTCGCCAAACTAGTAGAATTATCCGAACAAGTATCCCAACTTGACTGTCTCCCAATTTGATTGATAAACTGTAGGTTTTAAGGGCTCACCAGTTTTCTTTTTCCTGTTTTTATTAAGACGCACAAGGCATAACTTTTTTACATAAGCTTGATTGTATTCTCCATGGTTCTATTGTTTACATTTTCTGTGACTTTATATAAACAGAATTAATTCTACAATTCAATTTCTTTCATGAAGAAAATACTTACTCTACAGCCTTTTTGTATTCCTATTTTGTTAGCGTGGATTCGGGTTAAAAAATGCTCCAGCCGCCTTCCAAAGGATTGCTTTCCTAATGAATATATTAATAAAATATAGAAAATAATAATTTATTTGGATGACGTATTAAAATTAAGCACATCCCTTCAAAAACATATTGATTCTATTAATAAAATATTCAGTAAAGTTACAGAGCCTAATCTGAAAATTCAATCATATAAATGTGCTTTCTTCGCAAGGTAAACAGAGTTCCTAGAGCATATACTAACAGAAGAAGGAATTAAACCAAATCTAGAAAAATTGGAGGAGATTGAAAAATTACAATTACCCAAAATAACGAAACAGCACATATCATTTGTAGTATTAACAGGCTATTAAAAATTCAGAAAGGGTTATTCATCTTCAACTGTTCCGTCAACCAAATCAGGCCTCATTCTTCTAACAAATATCCCCGTTTTACAACAATTAGCCGATTTATTAGGAAAGTTGTATCACCCAGCTGTTGTAAAGAAAGAATCCTACACAATAATGGGAGGCGACTGCAAAATTACTCTCCGTGGTTAGACCGTGACACTGCTACGCAGGTATTCCAATAAATTGACTTTACTCTAAGTTACTTTGGCATATTTATGATCAGCGAAGATCCTGGCCCAGATACACTCGCCCTAGACCTGCATGTTAATCTCCAAGAACACCCAACCACCTAGTACCCTCTTCCTGCGACTGACTTCCATAATGGTAAGCGCCGATCATAATTAATCCTATCATCAATTAAATATTTGACGATTCTGCTTCCTTATAGATTGACCTCATTTATGAATTAACCAGGAAGCTCAAGAGAGTCTGTATCTACATTTCTTTACAAGAACTACCTCCTGTACTCAGCTACCCATGAACCCAGACCTTTCCTTCCCTTTCCGTCCACTATCTTTCAAACCAATCAACATCATATCCGACTGTCATCCAACTCAATTGACTACTCCTAAATAAATTTTTAATCTTAGCCATTTTTCTGCAAGGTATTCAGCCACTGTATTATCAACGCATATTTCGCTCTAATCTAGCAAAAGCCTTTAATCAAAACAATCTTTAACCCTTTGCGGACGGGTGTCGGCAGATAGCCGCCCGAGCCGTTGCGTCTGCAACGGTAAAAAGTCGCTAAAAAAAAAACGGTCGCGCTGCGGCTGGCGAACATCTGTCGTCCTTAACGATAAGATACACATGGGTATACGAGCGTAAGAAGTCAAGTTGCCTGCCAATGAAATTAGAAACTTCGTAGTGATGCAGTTTTATCTACCGTATAATGTAAACTTACGATGCGAGACCATGGTAGAGTCAGAACGAATTTCAATTTGTTGAGTAAAGGCCGAAACACAATACTACGCGACGGCGATGCGTGAGCGCGATGCGATTCTCCCTTATCGTCGCGCAACGCATTCAATTTACAATGCACGCCACCCGGGGAAAATTAATGTTCATATGACAAATGTCAAATAGGTGACGTTTTAATTAAAATTGTTTTTGATTTTTGAAAATTTTTGAATTTGGAATGTTCCTTCGTTTAGCAAATAAAAGCTTTAATTAGGATGCACGAAATTTTCATTCAAAATTCATTCATAATAACCAATGGACTTATAAAGTAAATAAGGCGTTTGAATTTCAAATTTCATTTAAGCGCCATATTGCATTTGACAAACGTCACGCACGCACCAGGAATTTTCGTTTTTCCGAATATTTCCCGCCTTGCATCGACGTATCGCAATCATTGTACGATGTCGCATACAAATGCATGTTACGAAAACTCCTTGTCATTTGCTCCGAAACTCTCGTCACGCTCTCGTATCGCAGTCTCGCACTATTGTATTTCGGCCTTAAGTCTTTCAGTGTCACTACCAAAGGAAAGAAGCAAAGTTTTCCACATATTTTATACCTTATGTGGCGGTAGCGCTACACAAATTCCCAGCCATAAAATAATAAAAAGGCAGACGGCAACACACAAGCGTCACTGCATTTATTTATCCCGGGCAAATCCTTTCCAACAAAACCCGAATCCAATTTTCCCCGAAAATACCATAAACAATCCTTCGCACATTTCCGACTTACGACACAACGCGAGTGCAATTAGTCCGGGAAAGCCCGTGTGCATCTTAAATTGCTTTCAACCCTACTTATGCCAGGATATATAAACGTTGGAAACCACATGTTCATCATCACATCCGTGTCGTTCGCGAACTCGAGCGGTTGAAGACAAATGTTTTTTTTTTCGTAGCAACCATCCATACTTAGACCATTCTATCCACGATGGCTAAAAGATCCAGAGGTGATACGTTCAATAGTGACAGTACTGATGAGTTCCCGTTTTAATCTGATAACACAGAAGATTACGACATTTTTTCATCCAGTGGAAGTAAAATCCTTGCAACAAGGAACGCATCCAGGCGTTTCAATGTGGGCAGTGATAGTAGCAGTAGTGAAGAAACAAATATTCAGGAAAGTGATAGCTGCCTAGTGATAAGTGATAACTGCTGCAGTGGTAATAAGTGGACGAATGTTACAAATCACGATACCATTCCACAAAAAATACAAATTAGATCTGGATCATGAACGCCTGATTCACTAAATTCAACTTATAAAGAACCGTTAAATTTCTTCAACTCGTTTTTTACCGATGAATTGATCAGGAAAATAGTTGAAGAGACTAATTGGTACGCAAATCATATGATACAAGAAAAACATCTCAAGCAGCGGTCCATATGGCATACATGGACTAATGTTACACCAAAGAAAATGCGAGCATTTCTCAGCATAATATTGCTTATGATTATTAGACCTGAATGATTATTAGACCACGAACTTTGAATTAGTTGAATATGCCACTCATAGACAACGTAAGGTTCCTATGACTGCGGCAATCAAACCCGCAAAATTAGATACAGGCAATGCAGCTAGAAGGGTTTCTCGAGACGAAACAACAAGGAACAAAGAAGTTAAAGTTGTCTAATTCACTGTTTGCCATCATAATGAGGTCGAAATATAGCACACAAGCTGAAAGGAAGTCTCTTCAAATTGGTTCGATTGGGTTCGAAGGTTCGGTAATACATGAGAATCAACTTTTTCCCAACTTTTCTGACATTGATGAAGGGGAGCCATCACGATGGCAAGGTTGCATCTTGGAGAAGTAGATTTATTCGGCCATCTGGAGTCATTGAATTTAATGATTTATACTAACCATAAGACGGCCAAAATATTATCGATAATACTGTCAAGATTAGCTCAGTATCGTACTGCGTAAATTTTCTAGGAACATCTACGGCTAAATCAGTTTCTGAAGAAATCAACTTTCTTGCCAACAACAGTTCCATTGAAGCATATTCTGATCATTAATAAAATGGACAATACCTGCCTACGTCGGAAAAGTTTCCGCTCACAACGTAAAGATGACTGCACTCGTTAATATATCTAGTGAATGTAGTTGTGCATCTTTCGACAATTACTCACTAACGTTTCAGCCATTTTAGGCGAGCAGTATTTAGTTGATAGCTTTTGGGTGAGTGATGTGAGCATTTTTGTGAAAATGGAAAAAATTCAATATAGAGCTATTATTAATTTTTTGTTTTTGAAAGGAAACTCGCCTCCGCAAATCATAGATGAGTTGGACTCTGTGTGTGAGACTCTGCACCATTATTTACCACAGTGAAATTTTGCGCAGCTGAATTCAAACGCGGCCTTAAGAGCTTGGTGATCAGCGTTCGGGACGTCCTAAAATTGCGACTACTGACGATAACATTGCTAAAGTTCACGAAATGGTGTTACATGGCCACCGAATTAGGGTGAAATAGATAGCAGAGGGTATGAAACTGTGTAATGGATTTCGAATCCCAGGTCGTCACGGCGACGACTCGGGATGAAAGTCGGCCTCGCACCGACAATTGGACGTGCAGTCCTGGAGACGTGGCAACGAGTCGTACCCCGTGGGTCAACAACTCGGCCACTCGGAAGTTCCCTCGCGTGGTGGCTGCTGGCTAGCTAGCTCAGTGCGGCGAGGATTGCGGACGTGGGTCGGACCCAAGTGAACTTCCGCTCTTGGTTCCATTTGAACCAGCCACCGAAAAGCCCGATTTACTACGCGACGTTTCTAAACAAATTACGTTACTTTACTCGAATTTTTTTACCATCAAGATACAATCAAAGAATCAAACTCCCCGACTAACGCGCATTCGCGAACCGATATACCGCGGTGCCTAAAAACAAACTACTTTAATTTTGCGACCGTAAAACACGCGAACCCGAAAAACCGAACTAGTAGTCCGCGACACGACTACAAATTATTACCGGAACAAAACTACAGCACCGCGGAACCCGAGCGACGAAACACATTGTTGACCCTACATCATCCTGCACTTACCTTCGCGCCATTTCCACCTGAAAGAAAAGGTTGTTGGAAGGAAAGAATGTGGTTTTTCTTTTAGCACTTCATTTTAATTCTGGTTCTTAAAAATTTATGTAAAATTTTAACGCTTTATAGGTCAATTCATACAAGTCAGACAAACGTACCAGAATCGCGCTATATTAAGTCCACTGTTGATTAAATCAAATTAAAAGAAAGCACGATAGTGAAGCAGAAACATCGAAATACTATTATATGTGTACACATACTTGCTTAACCTACTTCAAAAAAAATTATTCTTAATCAATCATTGGGTTTATAACAAACTTTTGAATTGCACATTATTCTTACACAAATGAATATTTCTTTTCCACTATCAATATAAGTATTCAAAAATTTTTTACAAGTTCTTAAATTGATTCTCATTGATGTGTCGAAATCTCCAATGAGTTCAAATCAAAGAGGAAGCGATCCATTTTAAATTTAAAATATTTTACCATCAAATATATTTTCAACTGCTTAACTCTACTTTTTTTTGTTTTTTTTTTTTTTTTTTTGCAATGATTACTTTCCTTCGTTTTTATTTTTCCTGATTTTACAACACACGTTGCGATCTTTAAGTTGCCATTATCCAATATGTGTTTGATTCCACGCTACACTGAGTGCCAGCACTTCTCCTCGCCTTGCATTATTCCATTTATTTTAATTTGAATACCCTTTCACTTTATCATTAATGTTTTTAATATACATTTTAAGTTATATAAACTCGGCATATAAAAAAACTTCATTTAGAGTTTGTGTTACCTCCAAAAAATGTTTTTTTGTTCTAAATTTTTCTGAGACTCCTTAGCACTACTACAATGCTCTTATATTGATGTCTTTCTTTTCACAATCTGTTACAACTCCTTAATCCACCCGCCGAAATGGGATCAGTAATGGATTCATATGTTTATCGAACAAAGAACCTTTTTCCATAAGTGCTGCGTTTTCACTTTTGTAACATAGCACTTTGTTTATCATTAAAACTTATTGCAACCACGTTTACACATGTGAGATGTAATTACGGCGTCAGGCGAAATATACCCGTTAATTTTCCCGGTTCATTATTGAATTTGTATGCAGGCTTCTTTTCCTTGTAATAAAAACAATAAAAGTCCGGTGTTGAGTGAAATGCAAAACTCAAGGGCAGATATACATAACAATGTGGCTTCACTACGTTATTTCGCGCTCACAACGTCTTGGCGGATTTTCACACAGTTTGTTTTGCTATTGAAATGCCGAGGAACCAGCGGTAAGGGTTTCCTTTCAATTTTCCAATTGAGCAATCACATAGGTTTATATGCAAACTAGCAATTGTCAAGCGGTGTGGTTATGCTCACGGGCACACACTGACAACACTTTCGTAAACACTTCCGCCTGGGTTTTCACGTCACACTGTCATCAAACCTCTGGCGATATCCTTGTTTTCGTGGCGTTGATGACAACGCAAATATCTATTGCATTCGACACATTCGACTCTCAAAAGTACCAACCTCCCTCCTTACTTTTATGTATCGGAGGAACTCTCGTTTTTTTTATGCGTGATAAGGGGTGGGTCGATTCGTCGTGACAGCCGGCCATCGCTGGAATTACGCGGCGCTGAATGCCTTGTGCATCGCGGATGCGTCCGCTTGGTCGTTGTCATTGACGGGTTTACTCACTTGCCTCGGTTCGTAGAGTAAAGTAAAATTAATAAAACGCGAAAACTTTTGTGATGGTACGAGACGAAACACCTGCTGGTCCTGTGTTAGGTATTGCACCCCTGAGCGCTTACTTTCCGACTGAGGAATTTGGTTTGTTGGAAGGAAAGAAGAAAATCATTGTACTCGCTTTTCTCTAACGATCTAAATTTGTTAAATTTTACTTATTTCAACTTTAATCTTAACTATAAATTCAAATCAGATATTGGTTTGTTTGTCAGCAACGAACGCGTTATGGCAGTACGTCGGAGCCCACAGCTAGTAGGCCCCATGATTGATGTTCCCCAGTGTGTGATCTGCTGCAACGATTTCCTCGCGGCAGATCCCGTAATGCTGACCCCCTGCGGTCATTCGTTCCACCCGAGCTGCATTACGGGCTGGGTCAAGCACTCCAAGGCTTGTCCTCTGTGCCGGAAACCAATCACTCCCGGAGAACTGACCCGGAAGAAGGAGCACGCACGACTCTCCGACCTCGGAGCTGTTGGCTCCCCAAGGCAACAAGGTGCGATTCCCAAGGAGGCACCCTATCAACTGAGGTCAAGAGGCCCACTCCTTCCGGCATCGTCACCGATCCCAGCAGTAGCCGACCGATCGGGTCGGGAAGTAGGCCAAAATACTAGCGGCGATGCTGCATACATTCCGCTGAGGTCAACTCTGCCTACCCCGCCTCCGATAAATTCCCCCGCGGATGAAAATCCCGATCAGTCGGGGAGTTCGGAGCTACAACAGGTCCTGAGGCTCCTGCAAAACCTAAATAACCGGATCGACTGGCTGGAAGCAGGCCAGAGGATGCCTAACACCACTGTTCCCCCACCCCCCACCTGGAACAACACGACCCCACCCCGATCGGACGCGGCCCCACTCCATCAGAGGGCATATCCGATCGATACCGTGTGAACCTTGGTGCGAGATCCAACCCCACGGGTCATTGAGAGTTGGCACATCAAGTTCAGCGGGCGCCACTCCAGTACTCCAGTGGACCGCTTCATATTCCAGGTGCAGTCGTTGACAGAGATGTCCTTGGAAGGGGATTTTAAGGCCCTTATGCAGCACATCCACCTACTGTTGACTGGAGATGCAGCCGAGTGGTTTTGGGGTTACATTCAGCTAGTTCGACGCCGAGATTGGACCGCTTTCTGTGCCGCGTTACGAAATCAATTTGACGACGGCCTGACCGATCGGGAGATCCGGGAGCGAATGAGGATGCGAAGGCAAGGAGCACACGAGTCCTTTGACGATTATTACGACGAAGTCATGAGGATTGCAGCACGATTAAGGTCACCCATGTACGAAGAAGACCTGCTGGGTCTGATTCAAGACAACATGCGGATCGAGCTGCGAAACAGTCTGCTACACGTCCCCATTTCCAACATCCACGCTTTACGAATGCATGCCCGGAAACAGGAGCGATTAGACGAGCTGCGAGGGGTTTTCCGTCTTCCCCAACGTTCCGCAGGTTCCGTCGTACGAACCCGCAACACTTCTGAAGTAGCCGTACCCTTGGAAGCCGTAGTCGAATCACAACCGCCAGTCCCCGAATTTCAGCCGCAGACAGCAATTCCACAGGCCGATACGGACACGCTTGCCGCCGTAGCAGTGGTGAAACCCGCGGTCTGTTGGAACTGTCGAAAGCCTGGTCACAGGTTTACGACATGTACAATAGAACCGACGATTTTCTGCTACCGCTGTGGTAAGGCGAATACCTATGCTCCGGATTGCCAAGACTGCAGGGCTCATAAAAAAAACTGGCAACCGAGTGCTCAGACCACCCCGAAGCACTCGAGGACACCCCACTAATCAGTCCTACGAATGTTAACGGATCCCGCGATTTGACCCAGCCCTTGACACCGCCAACACTTCACCCCGAAACACCGCTCATTCAAATTTTGACCCCGACAACGACTGCTTCACCGTCAGAGACCCCTAACTCCGAAAAGCCGCAGACCATTCCACCATACAAGCGGCCATACCACGTCCGACTGCGGGAATACCAGCTAGCCCGCGAACGAATCTTTGCCGAAGAATTGGGCCCAAAGTTACCTCATCGACCCCGAAGATCCACTTTACGCCTGCGGACCTACTGGAAGAGGGTCCGACAGTCCCGAAGGTTTCTGCGAAAGGCGCAGATATTAGAACTGGACTCGCATGATGTCCGTCCCTATGCTTCGGTCGAAATCCTGGACAAACAGAGGATAGGCTTAGTGGACACTGGCGCCAGTGTCAGCTGCATATCGGCTGACTTCGCCAAGGAAGTCCTGGAGAGGCATAGAGATCGACTTCAGCGTCTCACATTCCACCTGAACACTGCGGACGGAACTCGACATTCCATCCTGGGCAAGCTCACTGCCGACGTCACCTTCAAGGGCGTGAGCAAAGCACTGGAATTCTACATCGTGCCCCAACTGACCCAGAATTTATATTTGGGAGTCGATTTCGTCCGACAGTTCAACCTGGCCCCGATCCTATTTGGCTCGACCCGACTTGGGACTGTCGCGACCTTAAGCGACCCAACACCTACACCGCTTCCCTTCCAACATGGCCTGGATAGCGCACAGCAACGACGGTTGGACGCGGCCATATCAGCTTTTCCATCATACGAAAGTGAAGGTCTAGGCCGGACCGGCTTGGCATCTCACAATATCGATGTGGGAGATGCCAAGCCGATCAAGCAAAGGCACTTCGCCATATCGCCCGGCTAGCTCAGTCGGTAGAGCATGAGACTCTTAATCTCAGGGTCGTGGGTTCGGGCCCCACGTTGGGCGCCATTGTAATGGATTTAGAATCCCAGGTCGTCACGGCGACGACTCGGGATGAAAGTCGGCCTCGCACCGACAATTGGACGTGCAGTCCTGGAGACGTGGCAACGAGTCGTACCCCGTGGGTCAACAACTCGGCCACTCGGAAGTTCCCTCGCGTGGTGGCTGCTGGCTAGCTAGCTCAGTGCGGCGAGGATAGCGGAAGTTCACTTGGGTCCGACCCACGTCCGCAATCCTCGCCGCACTGAGCTAGCTAGCCAGCAGCCACCACGCGAGGGAACTTCCGAGTGGCCGAGTTGTTGACCCACGGGGTACGACTCGTTGCCACGTCTCCAGGACTGCACGTCCAATTGTCGGTGCGAGGCCGACTTTCATCCCGAGTCGTCGCCGTGACGACCTGGGATTCTAAATCCATTACAACTGTGCAAAGAAAGTGTTTGTCACATATTAAATCAAGATTTAGGCACGAGAAAGCTGTCCGCGCGTTAGATGTCACGTTTGCTCATGTTAGACCAAAAACATTTTCCCAACGCTCTGTTGGTGTAACTTAGGTGCAATAAATCCAAATTTTTGCGCCGATCATTAACTGTAGATGAAACTTGGATACTCATTATACCCCCGAAATAAAAATACAGTGTAAGCAGTTGACTGCAAAGGAGGATTCGAATACAAAAACCGTTTGTTTTTGGCTGGAAAAGTGATGGCGACTGATTTTATACATAGTCATGGAATTATCTTAATCGAATATCTTCAGAAAGGAAACCCCATTATAAGAGCATACAATGCATCATTACTTTCTAAGTTGGAGAGGGAAATAGCGGAAAAACGATTAAATTTGCAGAAAAAGAAAATCCTGTTTCACCAAAACAACACATCGTTGCACACCTAAGCGGTTGCTTTAGTGAAAATCCTCGAATTCCTGTTTGAACTGCTTGAGCATATACATTACTCACCAGATCTAGACCCAAGGGACTTCTTCTTTTCTCCTCATCTAAAAGCTTTTTTATCACATGCTGAGGCAATCATCTTCGTAAATAATTATTTTGCAGAGAAAATGCCGGGTACTATTTGGAAGGGTTAAAGAAATGGGAATATCCTTGGGAAGAGCCTGTAGTTACAAGAAGACTTTGTAGAAAAAAAATGAGCAAAAATGTATTGTTTCATTGTTAGGTCAACATCTTTTCAACATTCAACAACATTTTTTGCAACCTCATCACCTAATACTAGATTTAGGTAGGTGAGTGTTCGACAGTTGGAATATTGAGCTTTCGATCGAGGATACCAGTAAACATCCCTCAGAATTGAACGTCGTACCAAGCATCGACACTGAAGTACCGAGGTATTTCAGCTCAATCGTGAGGTCCAAGCTTGATAATGATTCTGGAGGCCTATGATCTTTCTTATGATGTTAACTGAAAGATCGGTACTACGCACATTGCTCATAGAAGGAAACTTAGCCAAAGCTATAAGAACTGAATTCATACCGCAAAGAATCCTCAAAATCATGAACTTCACCATTACTTTTAAAGTATGGAGAATAATCGTGGCATGCCAACATGTCTCTAAAGTAACATGGCTTCAAGCTGAGACTGATCACTAAATAAAGAGTTAGAGACGAGTAAAACTCGGAAATTATCATCGGAGTTCTTGTACCCAACCTAACTGCAAGCATTATGAAGCCTTCGATTAAGGAAAAAATACCCTTCTGACTTCTCGGCAGACCCGGAAACCAAAGTCGGACAAGAATGTGGACTAACGTCATGGATACGTGAGGAAGTAAGCCAGACCGAGAATTTTCGAAACGGGTGTTACTGACAGGTAAAGGATGTTTTTTAAACGTGTAGAATTTTGAAATAAAATAAAATACAGATAAATTGTGTTGATTGCTATTAAATTGGTTTTATCGGAATTTTCTGTCATTATTATTCAAAAAAGATTTGAAATGCTCACATGCCATATGTGAGCGTTGTTTTCATACACATGGCATGTGAGCGCCACGACCCGCGCGTAGGAGATCAAAAGTAAAGGTCCAACTTTCAACTACTCTAACCAATGATTGGGGCTGTATCTTGCCAACAATGTGGCGAATGATGTTTCTCAAATGGCTACGCATCTCAAGCTTGTTGGCGTAGATGTTTCATTAGACGTATCACCAAAAGAAGAAGTTTTTGCCCATAGATTTCGATTGAAGCGTTGAAGTCACCTAGAATTATTTTGTTGTCGTTTTTAAGCAATGAGTCGACAAGGCTTTCTAGGTGATTGCTGAATTTTTCCTTCATTTCTTCGGTCGGGGCGCGTATAAATTTTGAAGAATTTTGCTTGCATATGGATCGCGCACAACCGCTTATTAGATGCAATAGCAGTAACATGAGATTTTAACTCCCTTTCCACAATGGAGGCTACTCCAAAGTCTTGTTTTCCAACAGTATGTTGAGTTAACATTGGATTGCCAGTGTGTTTAATTTATATTGGGTGGCCTGTGTTAAAAGTTCTTGACAGCGCTACGGTTATTCAGTAATCAGACATTACAAAATACAACGCTTTTCTCCTTTTTGTTAGTTGCGAAGTTTTTGCCTTAGGCCTAATCCATTTCAGGGCACTGGTACAGGTTTCAAAACAATAAACCTCTTTAAAAGTGACGGCGAGTTAACTCCTCACCCAACCTCAACAACGGCGGTATGTTTATTTCTTTGAGTTAGTTATTAGGCGCAGAATACTCGCCTTGATCCTCTAACGTCTCCACATAGGAGGCGTAAGTAGGATTTAGTTGGAAAGCTGTAGGTGTATTTACAGTTATTGGCGTTTTTCGACATCATTGGGGAACTAGTAGACCCAATATGCGAACCGGAGATGATTTGCTTGATCATTTATTCGTGAGATTTGGGATGAGGAAACATGGAAGAGAAAAAAAGAGAATTCCTCCTTCTTTCTCAATCGAGCTGAGGGAAGATTCTCAATCGGGCTTGGGAAGTTGACTTGGCAATTGATATTCCTATCAATTGTAATCATTTTCTGACCCTTTCATAATGGGCCTCAGTAAAAGCAAATCTGGCCAAACCCTTCTTTTGAAAGTATGAATCGCGTTTTGTAAACTGACCTAGGCATGACTTCAGACTTGAGATATAGCCTCCTGACACGACAGGAATGAGGTAATATAGGAATGACGTTCGTCCAAGTACCTCTTGGTAAAGCTTGTTTTTTGTTAGTTTTGTCAAGTTTTGTGATAGTGTTATATCAGCAGATATCAAAGTTATTATTGTCATTTACATTCAAAGGTTAATCATAAGAGGTAACCGATTTTGCATGTATTGATTTTCTGGGTATTAAAATTGCGTTTTAAAAAGAGATCTGCATTGACCAATTAAAATTTTCACTGAATTTATTTGACAATGGTGTCTTAAATGAGGTCATAAAAAACTAGCGGCTCATATCTTCTCCTTTTTATTTTATCGCCATTTTAAGGAATAGAAGCAATTTTCCGAGAGTGACTTTATTTGGATGCCAGTATGAGTACAGTTGTACTCGGATAACTTTTAGTCACGATAGTTACTGGGATAACAGTTACAATATAAGACTTCCTTTTAATAATGGTCTGAGTATTCGTTTGAATTTTCCCTATTGTTAATGGTGAATACAGGTTATTTACGAGCCTAGATGGAAAGGATTTTTTTTCGCGTTTTAAAGATTAAAGCATGGAGATCAAAGAACACAGAGTTCAAACTTACAGACTAATGTGTAATCTGTAACTTAACATTCATGACGAAGATGTTTTCAAAGACGTTAGACGTGTGATCTAAGGTTTTGGTTGTGCAGTTTCCAGAAGGTGCAATAAAAGAAGTGTAAATAAGGAAAGATTCCTGAGGGACAATTCTAATAACTAAGCAACTGAAGCATTACCACAGAAAGCTCCTTTGGTTCGTGATAAAACCCAATTGCCCAGCTACCGCTCACGAGTCACATTCGATGAAAGTCGCTCTGACGGAAGTAAATGAAGGAAAACTGAATACTTTTGAGCTTCAGCTTCAGCCGAGCTAGCATGTGTATCTAGTATGAAGCTTAGAGCTAGTGGTAAGGAAACCGATGCGAAAATAGTAAACGGAGTAAGAAAAACTGCTCCCTCGAGAACTAGCGAAACACGGGAGGCATGGAAAAAGTCTGCTTACAAATAAATACCAACATCGTATTCGGCAGAACAGGCACGAATTTTTTTGTTAATACAAAATTAACAAAGCACCAATATCTAATAATAACATTGGATGAGAGGGAAAGATCTACCGACATATACCCCAGCTACAACACATTGAGGTCTGCAAAACAACAAACAACAATCTTTGTTGCGGGTACTTTTACTGAGATACGTTTGTAAGGCTACAAGATCATACGGCACGTCGTACTACTACAATCCGATAAGATTTAATTCGAAGCTCCAGTGCTGACGCTGATGTAAGAATAATTGTAGTATTTATATTAAAATTGGGATATTATAGAAGTACAGGACACTGCTGATGCAAACAAAAATTTGAATCAGGCTATACTAGTAATAGCGATCGTGATATTTATCAAACTTCAATTCTTTCGACTCAGCCTTAGATGCAAAATTCAAAAAATTGTATCAAATTTACAGCAAAATGCAAGCCTTTCTTCAACTTGAGACTGCAGGTTCATTCGCATGCAGTTTAAAAAAGAATCTGCAAAGAGGAATTAAATTACGCGAACAATCGAACCAATTTGCTGAGTCCATCTGAAGTATTGACAACAAACAATGCCATGGTCTCTGTCTCTCACAAACTGCTACTTCAATGAAACCAAGTAGCAAAATTTATACTACAGTTTTTGAAACATCGTCCCAGGTGTGTTATAGCTGTCAAGTGTGTTATAGCTGTCAGGTGTGTTATAGCTGTCAAGCCTGCTATTTTAAGCCTGCACAAAAATTTCGGAAGAAATGCAATTTATTTTCAAATATGATCTCCATTTAGTTCGATAAACTTGAGCTAGCGATGCTCCAACTTCTTCAACCCGTCTGAAAAAAGGTCTGTTTTTCCGAGGCCTGCCAAGCAGGCCTACATGTCAGCGATTACTTCCTTATTCGAGTGAAATTTCTGCCCGGCGAGTTATTTCCCGGGAAACAAAAAGGAGTCGCAAGGGGCCAAATCTGGAGAATACGCTGGATAGGGCAGCAGTTTATACCCCAATTTTATCAATTTAGCGGTGGTGAGTGCGGAGGTTTTAGCCGGTTCATTATCGTGGTAGCAGAGTACTTTTTTCGCCAAATGGGGCCGTTTTTTTTAATTAGGTGCCAAATCACCCGCAAAATCTGACATTGTACTGCCTGTAACCGTTATCCTCTTCTTTAGTTAGGCAATGTAAATCACACCTTGCGAATCCTAGAAAACGGTGGCCATCGCTTTTTCGGCTGATGGGGCAGTCTACCTCTTCTTTAGAGCGTGTTCGACGGGTAAAGTTCACTGTTTGACTTTTCCTTGGTCTCTGGTGTACACCAGTAGATCCATGTTTCGCCTACGAGCATGTAACGACGCAAAAACTCCTTCGGATTGCGCTTTAACAGCGCCAAATACTGCTCTGAAGTGGTCACACGGTTGCGCTTGTTCCCCGGAGTGAGTAAACGTGGCAACAAACTTGCCGACATCTTTATCATATCCAAAATTTTATGTAGGGTATGTCTTTTGAGATGCCTACTATCTCAGCTCTCTCGCTCACCTTCATTCGGCGGTCTGACAAAATGAAATCGTGGATTTTCGTCACGTTATCCTACGTAGTTTCTCTTTACGGGGCACCTGGGAGTGGTTCATCAAAGAGTGACTTGTGAACACGCTGAAATTCGTTGAATCAATTTTTGGCCATAACCATCGAAGGAGAAGCGTCCCCATACACTGCATCCCAGCGCTCTTCGATTTAACTGCGCGATTTCCCTTCCAGAAAAAGAATCGAATCACCGACCGGTATTGCTCCTTTTTCATGTTTTTGAAATCAAAGGACAAGCTTGCTTTCACGCGCTCTCAAAACAGAACTACAAGTCCGATCCGTCTGAAATTTCGTCAATGGCCGTGTTCAGAATGGTACTGCACAATAGTGTGCAGCACAATTCTTTTGCGATAGTTGCACCAACGGGCAGTGAGGCTATGGACTTGTCGGACCGCCCTCGTATATAAATATTCTTTTAGATATTCTTCAGCCACTATCTGAGGCACAACTTGAACATATTTATGAAGAAAAAGATTGTTAAGGGACCAGAAAAAATTAAAAATATTTTTATGTACGATAAAAATAAGAACTATTTTATTTAATTGGAAATATTTTTTTTTTTAATTTAAGCTAATGAAATTAATTTTTTCTGTAGGCAAATACAGCTTATTGTAAAAATTGCTTTTAATTTATTTTCCTGCATAAAGTTACGTAAAATAATATACAAGTTTTGTCTGGCTTTTGGGCATTCTGGCCCACTGAGTTCCATTGAGTGGAAGCTGTGTTTGAATCTTAAGGTGAGACTGTAGAAGAAGGATCTTAATCTCGAGGAGCAATTCATCAATTTCACGTTCTCAATATACATTATAGTAATTTGTGTATAGATTTGTATAAACCAAGCACATTTCAAAATATAATCCTGGAAAAATATAATTCAGTATATTATTATGAATTGTAAAAAACGTTAATCAATTCAAATTGATTTCTTATTCTGCGTAAAATACGTCACTTCCATTATAAACGAACTGAAGGACTCTTTATTTTTCATTTTCAAAAAGGCGAAATCAATTCACCTCAGTGACTTAATCGTATATTTTGTGGAAACTTTATGCTGTAATACGTATAAACATAAAAATTCTGCTTCATTGCTATACTGGTTTTGATCTTTAATTCTTTGCTGAAGTCCAACGAAACGTCAACCACTCTCTCCCTATCGCTCTCGTTTTGGCCTTTATAGCAACTGTTCGACTTGAATAATATTGTGAGATTTTGAAGGAAGAAAATATTAGCCACATACCATATTCCGCTTTGCCAAACAACATTAGAGCATAATACTAATACAGGACGGAATAGTGGAAAAGTTTTAAGTATATTTTGGCTCCGATATGGCGGCTTGGCCTATGATGGAAATCAAAGAACATTACATTTTCTTTTGGCCAGTCAATAGAGTGGGTCGCGAAATATCACGAATAAGCAGAGCAACTGAATGGATATCTCACTTGTTGTGTAGTTTATTTACAACATGGTAAATATCGCTCCGAAACACGAGAAAATCTTAGCAACCAAGATTAATGACAAATACATACAGCCAAAAATGTATTACCAAGTGACTTGCTAGATTCTAACGAAATGAATAAATTATTTGCTATAGAAAAACAAGGATATTATTAATTCGTTTTTGCTTTGTTCATAAGCACAGTCTAAGTTATGGTGAATGTTCAGAGGTTGTAAGATTTGTTATTAAAAAGCATCAAATAACGTGACTTGGGGAAATCGCTGACTATCTCAGGATCTTGTTAGGATAATAGATTTCCAATGAAACCTAAATAATTGCTCCAGCAATTCTGCATATGAAACTAATTTAAGAGCATAGTTTAAATCAATTGTATTGAAGTATGTTCTGTTGTATTTGAACAATATCCTTTTCATTTATTGAGGAGAAAAGTCGAACAAACAAGGCAAACACCAAAGACAAAATTAAGGAGAGAAGAGTAATTATCCCTACACAGTCCTTCATCATATTATTAGGAAAAGTGATAATTTTTGTGATTTTTTACAAATTTTCGTTTTTGTTGTAATCGAAATATGGATTTTCAGAAAGATTCTTTTTCATTATTATGCCTGTAAGTATTCTGAAGGGAATTATGTGCCAGGAAAACTTCAGCCATATGAAATCCTTTGTTTTGTTTAGTTGTTAAATTTTGTTAAATGGTTTTATATGATTATTTTTTTAGCATACCATACCGGCTTTAATCACATTAAAAGCAATTGTTATTAAATCGTTAGTTTTCCATTAGCATTTACATAGCTAGATAGAGCTCGCCATTTACCGAAACGGCCAGCCCATCAGCAAAAATGCGTCGTAAATGATGGTTATTTGGTTTCAATTGTACGAGCTGTATTTTATAGGCACGTAAGCCAAGATCCATATGTTAAATTTTCTACGTAGTTGAAGGAAAAACGCCAATAAGTTACGAATGGCGATGAATCGACAGAAGCAATATTCTCTTCGTTATGCACATTTCTTTGTGTTGTTGATGGTTTTGAATCAAGAAGAGTGAAATTTGTGCGAAAACGATCAATAATTGCACGAATTGCTCGCTCACTAGACCGATAATGTTGACCATAAACTGGACGAAGTGCTCAATGAACTTCGCGAACAGATTAATTTTTTTCAAAGTAAACTTCCACAAATAGCGTTGAACGATTCATGATGAATTATCGAATCTTACCAAACCGAAATAAAACAACAGTTTAACATTCTCAACTGTCAAACCATAGACAACAACCATCAAAATTTCTCATGCAGCTTAAAAAACATCGATTACCTCTTGAGTTATTGTTTCCGTTCAGCCATTAAGTATGTCGATTATTCAGATCATCGGAAAGTGTATACCAAATATCCAGTCTGTTCAATTTGACAGTTTCAAACAGTTTGAGAACATTGAGACCAAGTTGCAGTTGCCGAGATAAGGAAGAGGTTATCTTCATCATGCAGTCTACTAATGACCGATGATAACGGACACCTCACGAAATTCAATGTTTTTGATTTGAATTTGATCGATATTTAGGCGACAAAAGGTCTTCTAACGAATACGACACTTCCCCAATTACTCCCCAATTCTTCAGGTTTGTTCGTTGTTCTTTCGTTTTTCCTGGAATTATTGTTTAGAATACCATCCAATGAAATCAATTTTTGTTTAAGCTCTTCATTTTCTTTCGCAGATTTTCGACGTCCTGATTTGAGTTTTCCCTTATTTAATCTTTCTCCCATTTCTTTACTTTTTGAAGTGCATTTTTACATCATCATCGTTTGTCAGTATATGTAACTTCCTGTGTTGATCTTTCGACACCGCTTTTTCAATACACATTTTGGGGGTTTTCCCTCCAGTGCAACTCATTTTCTTTCCATCAGTTATGGGGTCGTCAGGCTCCTCCATCCCACTATTACGTCTGCATCAGTAAGTACTTTCTAACTTTTTTTGATACAATGAAATGTTTTCAGCGCTAACCCAAAACTTTTCCAAGCAAAGAATTGTGTAATTGAATTGCCGTTTGAAAAATTTGTTTCAGAAAATCAATCGAAAATACGTTTGAGCAAAAATGATAAACGTATTTAACAATGACTCAATCAAAAATAGCAATACTACAGGACAATGCCAACTTGTACAACAACTCCTGTATATGAAACGAAATATCTTCGGGCATGAAATGGCCTCAGCAGAAAGTTTGATCCAGATTAGAAGCACAATATATCGAACCGAAGATTTTATCAAACTGGTTAAGTGACGATAATTGGTATCTTCATGTTGGAACTTGTTAGAAATAACATTTCACATGTATCACAGAATGCAAGCGGAAGTCCTTAGTATTCGCAGCCATTCCACACTGTATAATTGCTTTACTGGCTTCATACCTCCAGAAGCATTCTTGTATTTGGACAGGAATTGTTTTGTTTTAGACTTTGACGGTGACCCGTTTGTGTGTCAGGAAACAGAATGTTTTTCTCTAACAAGGCTGCAAATCAGTAAGGTTGCGATGCAAACTTCGAGCAAATGGAAGGATTCTGACCAGAAAACGAATGCAACGTCTCGAACAGCCCGACAAATTGTAAGGCAAACCTGTGAACGCTGCTTTAGAGCAGAGCAAACTTCTCAACAGGATCTGGCCGCTGAAGAAATATTTATATCGCGGACCCCATTTACGAGGCAATTAGGAGAGCCAAACTTACAGGTCAGGTGAACAGTGAAAACACTGAAATTAACAGGCAAAATGGGTGAAACTAGATTTTTTTCTTTTTTCTTTTGGTTAGGGGGTGAAGGCAATTTACGCCCGGATTGTGGGACTCCTTGTAGCGCGTGCTACCAGACTACCCACTAAACACCCTCCCCCCTCAATTTCAAGAGACTCTAGCCTGGAACTGTTTGACACATTACTTTAGGCTGGGGCTCTTTTTTCTTCGCTCTAGGGTGCCGTTTGCCTAGAGAAAATCTACCCCCAGCGGGAGGGGCAGGATGGAGGAGGACTGCTGAAAAGGAGACCTCCCATAACCTCGCGCCCCAAGGTTATCCATGATACTTTTTTTCACTGTAATTATTGCTCGAGATAAATGTGCCACACAGGTCCATTTGTTAAAAGTTTTCAGCATTCCCCCGACCAGATTGTTAGGAGAAACTGCTCCCATTATCTCCCACAAGTCCTGCCGCATCTTGTTCCACCTTCTACAGTTGAAAAAGGTGTGACATGCGTCGTCCCTTTCGCCTGGGCAAAAAATGCAGTCTGGGGACCGTGACTTACCAATCTTGTGCAGGTAAGACTGAAAATACTCATGCCCGCTAAGAAGCTGGGTAAGGTAATAATCAGTCTCACCGTGCCTTCAATTGAGTCACGATCCCACGTCCCCTATAAGGCGGGCAGTCCAGCGGCCATTAAAGTCGCCTTCCCAGAACTGTTGCCACTCGAGTATTGTGCGCTGCCTCTCCACTCGGCTGATAGCCTATCTAGGACCATCCATTTATCTGTCATAAATTCTCCGTCGTTCTCTAGCAAGAAGGGCGATGGGTATCACTCCTGTATCAATTAGACTGCAGTTAGCGGAAATATTCAAGATTTTTAAAGAATAGATGTAAATTAAAGATGTTAAATAAAGATGTTTTAAAGAAAACTTTCGAATTTTGAATTTATTTTCCTTAGTTTTCTGAATGAATTTAACAAAGAAACCAGGGTTGAAAAGGCAACAAAATGTGATCCATTCGTTTGGAGAACACCAAATGGGCGATATCATCAATCTTGTCTTGTGAGAACAGTCACCAATCTACGAATTGTTTACTTATGGTCCTGCATTTCAGAGCATGAACGTGGACCACTTTATTTTGTCTACGTGATAATGAATAGTCTCTAGAATTCTGGTTTCGCAATCGAAACAACACCACCTTTGGCTTAGGGCTTATTGTCCAAGATGCTCAAAATATATATGACCGCTCCAGCATCCCTTATTTCTCATGGCCTCGCAGTTTCCCCGACTTGAATATGTGTAGACCCACTTGAAATCTGAAGTTTATGTCTGTAGTTGTCCCACTGTAGATGTATCAATGGAAAATATTTTTAACATATGGGGAAATAGTGTGAAGTTAAGGAAGTGCTTGATAATAGCATCGACAGTATGTCCGCAAGAATAAAATTGTTTCCATGTGTTTACTACATGAAAATGGACATATTTTACAAGACATTTTTTTATTCGTAAAAAAATTAATTTTTCAATAAAAGTTTATATTCAATTTAAAAATAAATAATCTTCACGAACAAAATGAATGAAATCTTAAATTTTCATGTAAACACATTTGAAAGTCATCCTTTCGAAACAAATGCTTCCGCATTTACAGCAAAACTCATGACATGATCGTTTGAAATGAAAATCGATTTGCATTTTTGGTTATCATATAAAACAAGAAGATGTGCGTAGGTGTAGAAAAGTTAAAATTTGAATTTTTTTCGAGTTCTTAGAACCAAATTCCAATTTCGCTAAAAAATTTAAAACTGACTTGAGGTGAAAAATTATAAAATCCTTCAACCATCTCTTTATCAAAAGTATTACAAAGACTTGTAAAACATTTCATGAAGACAGGCTTCGTAGTTTTCAAAAAGCCTTGACAACTGAATTTGTAAAAAGTGTTTCGAGAGAAATACGTTAAAAGTTTTAACTGACGATCAAACTACGAATTTTTTTTCAATTTACTTAGAATTTTCTATTTCCAGCCCATAAAGCAAAAGTCCTGTTGCAACTGAAATTCATGGGGCACTGCTTTGTAAGTCTCACGCGCAGATTTTTTCTTGGTGGTGAGTTCGCGTACTCATCCACTTTTAGGCATATTTGTGCAATAAATAATGGCCGAAATACAATAGTGCGAGACTGCGATATGAGAAAATTTTTCAAAAATCAAAAACAATTTTATTAAAAACGTCACCTATTTGACGTTTGTCATATGAACATTAATTTTCCCCGCATCGCGTGCATTGTAAATTGAATGCGTTGCGTGATGACGAGGGAGAATCGCATCGCGCTCACGCATCGCCGTCATGGAGTATTGTATTTCGGCCTTAAATCATCAAACTTACGCTGTGCTTCACCGTAGTAAAATTGAACGGTCGAGAACGTGAAAGGAAGAGACAAAGTTCATGAGACCAAAACAGATACAAGTGGCTCTCAATTAATAATAGTTCATCCACAATTTTAATGTAGGTTGAATGTCATTTGTAAATAACTCGTTGCAATTTTTGTGTGCGATTTTGTTGTACCATAAAGAAGTTGCAGGGAGTGAAGCTTAAATACATCGCGGATGGCAAACAGTTTATATACAAAAAGTGGTTCGTGGGAGCTACTTGTTAAATGCAAATTATTGAAAAAAAAATTAAGTGTTGTGTCGCTTGATGGAGAAAAAATTCTTTGTTTCGTTCTAGCGAATCCTTTTTATGGATATTCTGGTTATTTTTTATACGTTTTTGTTTGATTTTTTTTTGTGTTTGTCCCTTGAATATAATAGAATTTAATTTATGGTAATCATGATTGTTTACATCAACCGAATCTCTGTCAAAATGTAAATGAGTTGTAGGAAATAAAAACGAATTATGTCAGTAGTGTTATTTAGTTTTGAACATTTATGATATGTATGTTATATTGACATTTCATTTTTATCGAGACGTAATTTTATTATTTTTGTTTCAGGTTTGTTTGCAACAACTTACTTATAATTTACCAGAGATGTTGCAATCGGCGTTCCATATGTTTTGCATTTAATTATTGAGTTTACATATCTGTATAGTTATAGTTAGCTTATATATATATATATGTTGATTGATTGATTTATTGTCGGAGATGGTGCACGTCAACCTTTACAGGTTTATCGTGCCCCAGCTTCCGGTGCTTCTAGTGCGCCTCAAGCAGATCGATCTTTCTGAGACAATCAATGATCTGCTTCGGCCACAGGCGTCCCAATTGCTCCTTGAAACGGAAGCAGCTTCCTAAACTGCCTCTTCTCATGCGGGATAGTGCGTCGCAGTGTGTCACTAAATGCACTCATGTCTCCTCGGTAAGATTGCAAAATCTGCACTCATCATTCGCTGTCAATACCATTCTTTTGATATGCCCTCCGCGTGTGCAGTGCCCCGTGAAGATCCCACCTAGGACCCTTAGCGTGCTTTTATTCATTTCGATGCACGCTTGAAATTTCTTCTCGTCATAAACGTCGAGGAACAGCTTTGATATTTGAAGCCTGGGACTTGTATTCCAGAGCCTGTTGCATTCTCTTTCCTCAGTTTCCTTTATGGCCCTATGAATGAAATTCATTTCAGTTGCGCTAAAGGGTTCAGGACCGATGAATGCTGTCGATGCTCCTTTCCTCGCAAGTTGCTCTGCCTGTTCATTACCCTCGAAATCTACGTGCCCCGGCACCCAGTATAGGGCAACCCTATTACCTGCACTCAACTTGTTGAGTGTATTACAACAATCTAGAACCATTCTCGATGTAATCACCGAGGATTGTAGTGCTTTTAAGCTTGCTTGGCTATCGGATATTATAGCTGTGGTTTTGCCTTTGTCAAAACATGTTATCTAATTATTTGCATCATGTTTCCAAATTTTTAAAATACTTGGTTTGCTCAGATTGTTTGATAGCCTTACAAAGGAAATACATGGTAAATTAGCTACAAACCCTTAGGATATATGAAGATATCATCCGAAAGAATTGTCAAGCTATGCGCAAAGTGGGAAGCACTTTAAGTTGGAAACTCCTGGCTTTTCCGAATGGAAACTTACTTACTTAAAAATATCTCATTTTTGAAAAGTATTGAATATTATAAAAAAAATAAATTACAACACGAACTTGTAGTTCGAAACAAAGGAAATATTATTCTGTCGCTGATAGATGATTTGTTCCATATTATTGGTGTGGTGATAACAATTAATGTGATGTTTTAAAAGTTTATGTCCAAATATAAGCATACATACATAACGAAATTATGCAGAAGTGACCTTCATACACTTAAAAATATATAAATATGTGCATTACATAACCATATATTTGTGATTATGCTGCTTGAAAATAGTTGTTATGTATTTTCAAAGAAGTAATAAATATATATAATTAATAATGAAATAAAAATTGGGCCCGCTTGGGCGCCATGTTATGTATTTTCAAAAAAATAATAAAATAATAAAAATAACCTATATAAATAAATAAAGTAAGGCAACCGATCGGTCGCACCTGCAGCGAAAGCAAAAGGAACAAGGTTATAAAGACAGGGTTATTTGAAAATACAAAGGCCGCATAATGGCGGCCGAAGAAAGTTACTTTTAACCAACTAGCTCACCGCGTGGGCGTGGGGGTTAGGACATTATTTAAGCCCTGATCCTTCCATGTTACATACACACACATAGAAAAAGCTTGCTCCTTCATATTCGATTAAATAAAAGGATCAAAAATCAAAAAATGTGAATTGTCAATTGTGCACCTGTGAATTGTGCTGCGCTGATTCTGACCACCTGTAAATTTTGCTGCGCTTATCCTAATCGTGCTTCCTGTAGCACGAATCTGCACCTCAGCTGGTTTCAGGATTCACCGGTTCTGCTGCGCTACCTCGGATCGAGCTCCCTCTATTGATTGATAGTCCTATTTAGTCCTATTGATTAATTCTTCAATTGGTTGAGATTTCTATTGAAACTCCGATTGCTACTTCAATTGATACTTTATTGATACTTCTATTGATACTTCCTCTATTGATAGTGTGTCCTCTATTGGTTGTATGTCTCGATACTTGAATTGATTCCTCTATTGATTGTGTGACCTCTTTTGGTTGTGTGTCTCTATGATAGTCTCTCATACCTATTTACATTACATTACATTTTATTTTCTACATATATGTTATATACAATAAAATTTTAAATTAACTTAAGTACTATGCTTAGCCTAGCTAGCCTAAGCTTTATCATTGGTTTATTTCATGTTTATAAAAATTTTTACAGATACATTTTTTATTTTTAACATGTTTTGAAAGTAATTTTAATTTTAAAGTTGATTTTCGTCGGCTGTAGAGACCTCCGAATTTCCTGAAATGAAAGCAAAAAACAAAAACACAAACATAAAGAACCAAGTGATAATAGAGGATGGGTTGGGTAGAGGGGGAGAAATGATATGGCGGGGTGGGTGGGGCTAAGGAGAGGACAAAGAATAGAAGTAAATTAAAGTTTTATTACTGGGTGTGGTTTTGGTTCGATGGCGGAATTAGAAACTAAATTTAATAGTGGGTTGGAATTTTTTCTTTTTTCAGGGGGGGGGGGGGATGTTATTTTGATGGTATGTTGTGGCTGATTTTATGAACTGAGCAGTTGAATAGATAGCCTGCTCCTTTTTGGATCTATTGAACAGTATGATTTTACCTGTGCTGTCGAATACACGGTTTTCACTATGGAGTTTGGCGATGTATTGTGGGAATAGGTTTGGCCTTGGTGCGACCGAAATGGTATAGCTGATGTCAGGATTATTGCAGCTTTGAATTAGTGTGTTGTTGTGGTTAAGTGTTTTCGACAGCAATTTGAGTAGCTGGTGTGTCATGAAGAAATCGACACGGGTTATTTGAGCTTTATCGTAGAGATGTTGGTTGCTCACCGTATGTCTCGAACCCGGTATTTTGAAAGTTTTCGTACAGTGACGAAGGAAGTGTCACTCTCGGTTTCGTAGAAGCTCCATTTGGGTGCACGACAGGTCGCACCAGAAGACGAAACCGTAAGTTAGTAATGGGCGAATAAGTGTTATGTAGCATAACAATTTGATTTTCGCGGGAAAGTTTTTGCTAAAGTGCATGAGGGGGAGAAGTGCGTGAAAGGCGTTTGTGGCTTTTCGTATGTTGCGGGTAACTTGGCGAATGGGAGAGAGTTTCTCGTCAATTTCGACTTCGAGATAGGTGACGTGCGTTTTCCGGGGAATAGGGGAGCCTTTGATATCAAGTTTGAAATTGTTGATATTTTGTCTTAACCCAGTTCTGGTGCGCGTGAATCTACGAACAATGATAGATTCGCATTTCATAGGGTTGAGAACGAGTTTCCATTTGGTAAGGTAATCATCAAGCTGGTTGATATATTTATTAAATTGAATTTTGAGGAATCTAAAATTTCGGGTACTAGCGAAAAGCATGACGTCGTCTGCATATTGAAGAATCCTGATCGGGCTGGGTGGTATGGGAATGTCGGCAGTGTACAGACAGAATAGTAGAGCAGATAGAACTGAGCCTTGGGGGATTCCTGCGCTTAAGTGAAATATGTTAGACATAGATTCGGGGAGTTTCACCTTGGCAGTTCGTTTTGAGAGGAAGTTGAGAAGTAGCCTACATAGGTGTGGGTGAAAGTTGAATATATGGGACAATTTGTGTATCAGCCCGTGGTGCCAGACGGTATCAAAGGCTTTTCGGATATCGAGAAAACAGGCAGCTGTGGGAATGTTATGGTTGGTGTGGTTAGCCAAATGGGTCTTGAAGATGAGGAGTGGGTGTTCGACGGAATGCATTCGTCTGTTGGTGAATTGGAAGTCAGGGATGATGTCGTTTTGGGTAGTATGGTGCTCAATGAGGTCTTTTATTACGACCTCAAAGATTTTGCCTGTAGATGACAGCAGAGAGATTGGTCGGTAGCTATTGGGGAGGAGTGGGTTTTCGCCTTTCTTTGGGATAGGCGAGATAATTGAGACTTTCCAAGCAAGCGGAAAATGGGCATTTAAAATGCAATGGTTGAATAGGTTAGAGAGGAATGGAGCAAGAGTTTGGTGGCATTTTTTAAGGAAAATGATCGGGATGCGGTCGTCTCCTTGTGATTTTTTGCTGGGAAGGGATAAGATGATGGATGTTATCTAGTGAGGAGTGGTAAAATGTAGGTCGTCTATTTCGATTAGGGGTTTTTGAGGAGCTTTGAGTGGTATGAGGAAGTTGGGTGACCCGTTGCGGAAGGGTTCATGTGTAGCATTGCGGGTGATTTGGTGGATTGAGTTTTGGACGATCTGACTCGTCAAGGGGTCGTTGAGGTGCTGGGAGGAAATGTGTGCTTCTTGGAAATGGGTCGCGAGAAGGTTAGCTCTTTCGAATGGTGTCAGGTGTTGTGGAAGGAGTTGTGAAGCATTTCTCCTTTGTTTGCCTAATCCGGGGCAAGACTTACGGAGTTCTTGAAAGATGTTGGAGGTGTTATTGCTGGAGAATTCAGCTTCTAGGTGCTCGTTGTATATTCGATGGATTTGGGCTCTTATTTTACTGGTGAGCTCTTTGATTTTTTTGCGGAGGTATTGGTAGTCGGGATGGTATCTGTGGCGGAACTGTAGTCGCCGAAGGTGTTTTTTGTGGTTTATGTCACTTATTACTTCAGTCGGAAGTGATATCAAGTTGTGGTAGCCCAGTTTACGCATTGGTACATACGCTTCGATGCATTCTTGAATTAATTGCGTGTACTCAGTGACTGTTGTGTCAATAGCGGTGTTTGTGACATACTTATTTGTAGAGAGTGAGATTTGTGAAAGTCTGGACGAGAGTGAGCGGTTAGTTGCTTTCCAATCAACATTACGGTAGTCAGGGATACAAGGGGGGGGGGGGGGTGACTTTAATGGGGGATTCTGTCAGTAGAGTGTGGAGAATTTTACCGTCGTGGTCGCTAGTGCCGGGTACAGTGAGCAAGTATGGGGCGGTGTTGGTGTTGAAGACTATCGGGAGATTGGTGCTAGTGAGAAATAGGTCGAGATACGAATGATGGTTTCCTCTATGGTAGGTAGGGAGAGCAGAACGTAAGATTTTGAGTTGGAGTGGACTTGACCACTTGTCTTGCCAATTAACAAGTGTCGTGCCGTTGCTATTTAGACTACTGTCTAACAAAAGTGGGTGTCTAGCATTTATGTCGCCGCCGATAATGGTATAGATTTTTTTTGCCGTGTGGGTTTGTTTGGTTTTTCATATAGGTGGCGACAGCGTTGAGATCATCTTCTGAGATGCATTGTTTAGGGCAGTAGATGGAGGCACAGAAGAAAATTGAATGTTTTGTTTCGAAGGAGGCAAAGGTTGTTTCAATTGAGTTGGAGTTGATCTCGGAAAAGAGCTGCGTGCTCTTGTACGAGCATCGTATTAAGATTGCGGTGCCGCCTCCTTTGGTGGGAGCTTCTCGGTCGGTTCGTAGTAGTTTGAAGTGGTGGAATGTTGGGTTGTGCCATGCGTTTAGCTTGGTCTCGGAGAGAAAAACGACATCGGGATTGTGTTCGCTGAGGAACGACTGGATTTCATGGCGTCTGGCTTTCGTTGCAATTGAATTGACGTTCAATTGAATGAATTTAAGCCCCATCGAAGCTGCAAACAAATTGCATAATCATAAGGCGCTTTTCATAAATGTCTGCGCATTGCCGATATCTGGGCATAAATTCTCTCATTTTTGAAGCAAGTGTGGCCATGTTACATCCGAAAAGGGTATCCACTTCGGTTTCCAGGAAACCAGGCTTCTGGGTCGTGTGTTGCTCAGGTAAGTTTTGCCTTGTGACTTGGGCAAATGAAATTGATTCAGTGACGGGGGGTGTGGCGACAGATGGTGGGTGATTGTGTTGAGGGGTGCAGGTGGTTTGGGTTTTCCCCGTCTGTTTACGGGTATTCTCGCGGTATTGTTTGAAGGCGAGGCAGTTTCTGTAGCTCGTGACGTGGGAGTCAGACCCACAGTTTGCGCATAGTGGAGGGTCTTCGGGAGTTTTAGTGCAGTTGCCTGGACCATGGGATTAGCTGCATTTGACGCAGCGGTATTTCAGTTGGCAGTTAAATGCCGAGTGTCCAATGCGTTGGCAGTTTTTGCACTGGATAATGTCCCTATTTTTAATTTCACCAAAGGAAATTATTGTGTTAAGGATTGCCTTAACACCCTCAAGACGGGAAGGAGAGAACTCAGGGGAGAACACTTCCAACCAGAGATTTAGGTTCCTCTTGTTGCGCTTGGAGGCGTTTGTTTCATAGAGTCGTGCAGATTCTATTTCCACAATTCCTTGCGCTTTGAGGTCATCAATTATATCGGCCGCTGCATGGGCGGTGTGAAGGCCTCTGATGATGAAAGCTTTTTTTCTTTCATCAGATGGAGTGAACGAGTAGAATTTTTTATTTGTTTCTTTTAGGAATTGTTTAGTTTTCACTAAATCTTCTTTATTATTGAATATTAATTGAGTTTTTGGTCCATTATGTTTAAAAAAGAAGTTATTACTTACTTCTCTCTTGAGGAAGTTACTTTTCAGTTCTTGGAGAACCGGAAAGTCCTCCATCAGGACAATCGGAGGAATCTTCAGCCGACGAGGAGTTTGATTTGATGTTGCGCTCGGGGATGCTGATGAGGTCGCTGTGGTGGGTTGTTGCGTTGAGACGTTTGCTACTGTTTTCGATTTGGTTGATGTTGTGGTTGATGTTGTTGCTGATTTTCTAGCTGCTGGTGGGACCTCTTTGTCAAGGGTCTTTTCCAGCTTGGCGAACTTCGCGAGGAGGTCAGTCAAGATTTTGTCCTTTGCTATCAGCGCACGCTCTAGGCTGGAAATTCTCGCTTTGAGCGCTTTCTCGCTTGGTGTTACTGGTGTTGTGTTCGCTGAGTCGTCGCTGCAATCGCCGGACGATTCGTCCTCCGTTGCTTGCTCAGACGTGATCGGCTTTCCTGCATCGATTCGCCTCTTCTTTGTTTTCTTCTTTGGGGAAGTCCCCTTCCCTCCCACTGGCGCCATTGAGTGGTTGGTGTTCACCTGAAAAGAGAACGACACAACCAAATTATTATTGAGTTATCACAAAAACGCTGCCTTTGTCACGATCTTTTAATGTTTCAATGTTCAATGTTCAAAATATAATATTTTCACTTTCACTAGCGCTGCGACTTGTTGTTGCTGCTGCCTGAAAGAAAATTTTCTGTGGATCGAGATTCCACGAACCGACGTTGGTCTGTTCCCGGAATCTCGTTCGGAAAATTTAATGAACTTCCAAGAGTCACGTGGAGTGGTTCTTGGAATTTCAAACACTACGGCCGTTCACTGCGTGAAATTCGCGCACACTAAGATTCGAAAGTAAAACGCGTTCACTATGACACGTTTTTTAAAAACACGTGAATTAGTTTATTTCTCCACGCTGAGTTATATTTAGTCCAATCGGGGCTTCCCCGAATACTCTGTTGAGTCACTTCTTCGAATTCAGTACTCCACACACACACGCGTAAATCTATCGTTAACTCACTAACGGCCACGTAACGTTCTTGACTTTCACGTTCAGTGAACTGGGGGATTCCCCCAAAACTGTGCCTCGTCGCTTCTTAGTATTGTGCCGTCGCACACACACACTGACAAATACACTTTCTGATTAGACACGGATACGAACCACTCTCAGAACCAAATACACTATTATTTTTTTGTTAATTTCAGATTTTTATAATGTAGCTAATCAGAAAAAATAAATAAATTTTAAATATTGTTGAAATAACATGTAAAAAATTCTATAATTTTTCTCAATTTCATACTATAAATGAGTATATATAAACCTTTTGTGTATCATAAAAACAAGAGATAATGAATTTTTTTCTTTGTCATATTCGTTTTTCTCATCCGAAAATGAGTAAGAATTGACTCAAGAAAAGATGAAAGATACTCCAAGAAAATTAATAAGAATAATTAATAAGTAACAAGTAATAATTAATAAGTAATAAGATAATTATGTGCATTAATTGCATCAGGATCAAAAGTAGGTCTCGAGTATTGATCATGGCTTCTATGCAATTTAGCCATAGCTCAATAAATTCCCTCAAACAATGAATCTGAACCCAGTAGAACATCTATGAAAGGATATCAACAAGAAACTACGAACAATGAATACAATATGTATCGGAGTTCTTCTTTAAATGAAGCTATTGAAGATTTGAACAATAATTAGTCTTCTGTTACTTGAAATTTTGTAAAATCGATACCAGAAACATTTAAGCCATCACCACAGCCCAAAGAGGTCCAAGAAAATACTAATTTGGTGCGTTAAGGTCGCAGACAGCAAATATTTAAGTCTGTATTGTGATAGTACGAATATCTTTGAACGGAAATCTTGTGGCTATTTATAATTCTTTTCATAAAATTTATGTTATATTTTTTTTATCGTACTGAAAGTCTGATATTTTATTTATAGTTTATAAGTATATTGCTTTTGAGTGCGACTGTATACTCCCAGTTCGGTAAGTGCCTTTGTAAAAAGTTTCAATTTGAAGTTTGATGTGGTACCCGAAATACTCGACCAAACAAAGAGAACACAAAATTTTGAAAAATTTGTATTCATTTATACATAATATTTGTCCAGCTCTAAAAACTTTTTCCAGCGTTGCAAAATTGGTTTGATACTCGTTTTATAACACGAGCTGTCTTATTCTTCATAAAAGTTATTAACTGCCGACCTCACTTTTTCACTGAAAATAATCTGTGGGGACTTAGTTTTGCAAAAATGGTCACTCAATTTCTTAATTTTGGCAATTGCAATTAAGGATTTGTGAGTTGGGACATTTTGCGATGAAATAACTCTTTTGTTTTAACCAAATGTGGCCTTTCTTTGCTCAAACGTTAAAATAAGTACGCAAAATACTCGCTGTTGGCCGTTTGTTCTTTTTCAGGATTCCCAACGAAAATTATCCCATGCGAACCTTAAAAGATCAACCTTTGAAATTTTAATTCGATCCGCCAACACCGCTAGTAGAAAAGGATAACCACCTTACTCCCATGCTTCACTGTAGGCCTGACATTTTTCGTATTTAATTTCGCTGTGGGCTTGCATCATATTATAACACAAGCCATCCAAGTCGATCACAAAAAGTTTTCTAAGTAATTAATTTTCTTTTTCAAAGGATATTTTTCACGCTATATTTAAAATCTTTTGAATATTGATTCATTCAGCAATACGTTCATTGTTTTAACCATTTAAGATTATTGGATTCCGTCAGGAACCTCTCTTTCTTGAATTCAGCAAACACTGCACTCACAATTTTGGTGCACTCAGTCTCAGGTTTTCCTAAATTTCTGGTTAATATGCTAGATCGTTCTCCAAGTAGTGTTCGAATCTTATAGCATGACCCAAACTACGCTATACTTTGATTTTGGTTGCTCATTTTACCTTTGGAAAATACAAGCAGTTCTACGAGGATTGTTCAAAAAGTATCGCGAATTTCGTGTTTTTTCAGGAGTTTTTTATTTATTCATGAATATCTATTTTGTCCTCTTCAAATTAATCCCCGTCAGATGTTATACACTTGTGATAACGTTTTTTCCAATCCTCGAAGCATTTTGAAAAATCATTTTTTGTGATCTTGTTCAGCTCCTCCTTCGATGCCGTCTTTATCTCCTCAATTGTCGCGTAGCGTCGTCCTTTCATGGGCCTCTTCTGTTTCGGCAACAAGAAAAAGTCACAAGGGGCCAGGTTTAGGGAAAACGGTGGCTGCGGCATTATCAGAGTGTTGTTTTTGGCCAAAAATTCGCGCAAAAGTAACGATGTGTGAGCAGCGGCATTTTCACGGTGCAAAAGCCAATTTTTGTTTTTCGACAAATCCGTGCGTTTCTGGCGGATTGCTTCTCGCAAATCGCGCATTACTTGAAGGTAATATTCCTTATTGACCGTTCTACCCTGCAGGAAGAACTCATAATGCACCACGCCCCTGCAATCGAAGAAAACTGTCAGCAAAACCTTCACATTCGATCGAACTTGGCGTGCTTTTTTCGGTCACTCTGAAAACATTCTGTACCACCGATAAACGTCGCTTTTATCCAAAGTAGCTCCGCCGTATGCAACAGTCAACATTCTGAATGCATCCGCGCACTTAAAGTTGCTCTTCACACAAAATTTAATACAAATTCTTTGATCCATTTTTGGGATGGACGAAAATCGAAGACAAGCTAAAACATTTCCACGCACAATAATTGTCAAAAACTTACTGGACATTCAAAATGGCCGGAATTGTCAACATAAGTGAGGGTCATGAGTAGCAACATAACTCCATCAAAAGATCAAAAATCGAACATACGTAGCGCGCGAAAATTCAAAATTCGCGATACTTTTTGAACAAACCACGTACGTTTCATTTTGCAGGTAGAACATCTCATTGCTCAAAGATATCAAATACTCCCTTTAACTTTGAAATTTTTTACTCTGCAAATCAATTTTCGACCGTAATCGTTCGATCTTCTTCAGCGATATAACTAATTTTCCTAACAATTTCTGCTTAAGTACTAACAGGTCATTCCACATTTTTATCTAGTGTCCACGAGATAACAATAGAGGAGGCAAAGATCATCACGGAAAAGAGATACTCGTGAATTGGATGTCATGGAAAGTCTCCCCATAAGGCAGAAAAAGAAAATGCTGATGAACCAGAATGAAGGAAACTGTAGGTCATGGTTATTCCAAGTAATTAAGTCCTTATAAAATATTGTTGAAAAACATAATACTTTTCGTAATGAGCTTTTATAGCTTCAATAATTACCTTTGAAGATTACGTTTTATTGTATGTTAAAGATTAAGTATCTTTAGACCTGTTAGTACTGTAGCATATATTGTAAGGAAAATTAGTTAAGTAGCTGAAGAAGACCGAACGTTTACAGCCGAAAATCGATTTCGAAAATAAATGAATCACAAAATTAAAGGGAAGTTTTTTATCTCTCTGACCTAATTGAGTATTTTTTTTAGGAATGATAACTATTACAAATACAATTTTACTATTATTTTACCTTCCACATGATCCAACGCCGCAATCTGGATCTTTTCTATAGGCGCATATTACACGTTTTGACTTTCATACCAACACAGGATTTTATTGAAATTGTAAAAGACATTATGTCTATATCTATGAAATATACAAATATTATCCATACAAAGTATTATCCTAGATTTGTTAAAATCAAGGATTTTAACAAAAAGCTACGAGTAAGGCACTCATATGTTAGATTTCATGTTGTTGTGCGATCCTTGTTGGAACGTTTTTTGTTGTTTTGAATTCATCCTGTTTCTTCTCATTTGTTACTTTTTGCCTATTATTTGTGTGTTATTTTTATTTTTTGGCCGTCCTTTCATTGTTGATAGCACAAGTTGATATAGAAGGAAATTTTTTTTTAACATTTGCGTACCCTGTTCGTCCATCACCGAAACCTCCTGACACTTCTGTCTTTTTTTACAGGACTGCCAAATAAAACAAGTCGTTATGTTGTTATTGTATAACGAAAAAATTTAGTTAACAAAAATAAATAAAAATAAATAATTATTGGGGCAACCGATAGGTCGCACCTGCAGAGAATAAGGTAAAAGGGCAGAATGACAGGGTTACTTTAAAATACAGAGGCCGAATAGTGGCGGCCGAAGGAAGTTACTTTTAACTAACTAGCCCAACGCGGGGGGGGGGGGTTATCAAAGCGTGCAAAGTCATATTCATCCAAGTGTTTTCTATTGCATTCAAGATATATCGATAATCGTCAAACACCAACAGACACCATTGACGTTCCGAAAAGCTCGTTTTCAATTTTCCGTCATCCCCTGATCAGTATGATAAAAATTATTGTAGGTGTATTCCCAGCAAGGGTCCGTTTTTCTTCCTTTTACTTTTTCTTGTCCTTATGCTTTATTCCCTTTTCTTCTTAATTTCCGTTATTTTAATATTCAGTTTTCTTCTTTATTCACTTTCGTTCTCTATTTCGTGAATTGATTTTCTTACATTTAATCTTACTTTGTTCTGCGATATTTAGTTTATACTTTACTCACTTTTCTTTCTTCGATATTTACGTGCTCTTGCTTCTCAGTTTCTTGTCTTGTCTTCTCAGTCTTTCTTGTCTATTTACTTTTACATTTGCACCATCTTACAGCTAGTTATTGACAACAAAGAATTGAGTTCTATTGATTAAAATTTTTTGGCAAGCGTCCCGTGAATTTATTGGCGTTTTTTTCTGAGACTTTTATTTCTAGCCTTTCTGAGACTTCTTTCTAATATTATTTGATTAAATATTACTAAATACCTTAATCTAATTACAAAGGTTTTAATTTTATTTCTTGTTTTAGATCTATTTTATTTCGCATGATTTTCTTCTAAATTACATAAATAGTTAAATAGTTTAACTATTTAACTATATACTTATTTAACTCATATAAATATTACCATTGCAAATTGATATATTAAATAAAACTTAATTATAACTAATAATCGTACATATTAACTTTTGTTTATTTATTTTGTTATATTTTTTTGTTTTGATTTCTTTTCAACCAGTGGAAAAACCTTTACCTGTCAATCTTGAGCAGGTAAGACTGATAACATTCATGGCGTCCTGGAGCTGGACCAAATAGAAATCAGTCTCACTATTTACTCCATTGAGATAGAGCCTCAATGTAGGAACAAGCGCACAGTCAATCTGTCCTTCATGTTGCGCTTTCACGACTGTTATCAACGCTAAGAAAATGTTACTCCTCTAGCAACCACTTCTCCATTATCGTCTCTACTTTTTCTGTAATTGTTTCTGCACTCTTCTAGTGGCACGGGCAAAAGATTGGAGACCGTTTGACATGTGCATACAACTTGCAACGCTTCTTGTTTCTGCACTTGTACCAACTGGTTTTGAAACAGAGTGCACAGTGGCCATTGGGAGTCATCTTCTTGATATTTTTTTGATGGAGTGAGTGTCGTTGTGTGCTATGCAGTTTTCTCAGCGGTTGCCTGCTCTGTTCGGAAAAACTCATCTTTGAGATTTTCAATTTCACCAACTATTTACCTGCTTGTTTTGATCTAATTGACGTTTCCTAAATATTGATAGACCTCACCGATTGGACTCTCTTCTTTATGGAGGTGGCAATTGAAGTTTTGAAGTCAGGATGGGGGATGCGGATGAGTCGTTAAGGTTCCACTCCCCTTTGTAACGCAGTACGATCGCCACCGTCGCTATACTCTGGCAACACACCTCCAAGCATCCGTTGAATGTGGCAAAGAGAAGTTCAGGGAGAAAATTTAATTGGCATATATAGAAGAAAATCTGCAGTACTTCAGCTGCGACCTATCAGGACCTGGAGCCTTTCTGGTCATCGTAAACAAGTGTAATTTCTTTCGTTCTTTCGTTGTGAAAAGTGGGACTTTCCACCAAATGTTGATCGTGATTTCCATCAACGGGAACGGGATGGATAGGACAGTCAAAGAGGGTCCACACAACTTCATCCATCTTTTCCCATTCGGAGGAGCAAGGTAACCTTTGAGGCGAGCTTCAACAGCATAAATTTGCGGTCCAGGCCTCATGAATCTTTGCTCAGGTCACCCACTAGCTCTAGCCACCGATTGACTTTGTTATAACTTTATAGTGAGAAACAAGGTGATAGTGTATAGTGTGTTAAGTAGTGGTAAGTATAGTGAGAAACAAGGGCTTACCATGTAGAGCTTCTCACAGAAATTGAGATAGAATCCTTTAGTTAGAAGTAATGGTTCTCAGATTTGAGTTGACAACATCTTTAGCTGCAGTCATTACGCTTCCCATCAAAGCTATCTTCTGCCACGATTGTGCGATTAGCTCTTTCACAAATCTGTTCATGACCGTCTTCAAAGCATTCAAGTAGATTGAGAAAGGTTATACTTGCAGGCTTCCGGAATTGCCTTTAACGATCTCAAGTGCTATGTACTGAGGATCGCTGGCTGACTAATACTCTTGCGTTCTTCAACAATCAACCCTTACCGTTTCTGCTTTGCTCCTGACAAAGAAAAAAGATGATAAGGTTTTTCGGAAATAATACATACCTCCTATACCTAAAATCGCTAATCTGCGATTTGTTTTTTGGTGAATGGTATTTATGTCCGTTTCCTGCCAAGGTAAGTTTCACTGATAGCTTTACACTGCTATTAAAATTTTGACGTCATATATGATTGTATTTCGTCATTATTTGATATCTGGTATTTTTGTATTTATTTAATTATTTACCAAATATTTATTTGAAAACTTGATATCTCATGTCAAACGTTACAAAACTTATCGCTCAAAACCGCATTTTCCATCTATTTTTCATGCAACATTGCATGTTACGGATATTTTTGTCATTGTTTTCGTGAGATTCTGCACGCAATACAACCACACTGTTATTTTCCTTTTTGATATTATATAGTTTTTCTGAATGGGAACCTCAACACCATGAATGGCGAATGAGAACAGAGATGGATGCAACACTCATTCACTAGCCTTAACTCACGTCTATTTTTTCGATTTTCTTAACTAGTCCTTGTGAAATCATATCATTAGAAGTAGTTCCTAGTTTGTCATTGTGTGCATGACTTTTTGGCTTTCTTCGAACTCTGATTTCTATATTATCATGATTCATCTTGGGGCTTAGTTCTGGGATAGGCTTCTAATCAAGTAAACTTTATCTGACAATATTTGTTTATTTTTTCGGGTTTCCTGATTCAGGCAGTGTGTATAGTATTAGTTACCTTCGTAGAACTTTATCTTTAGAAATTTTTTGGAAACATCCACCGCTTGGAAACTCCCAGTGTTTCCTCCGAGTAATAATTTGAAGCTTGTCTGGTACACAAACTGCCATATTGCTGTACATGATGAAAAACGCACCGTTTGCTTTGCTTTTCTTATGCTCAGGACCCAAACCTTATCTTTTTTCCATTTATATTAAACAAGATGGCTTCTTGTAAATGAAATTATACTAATAAGATGTCTCACATAACAATCCGACTAGCTTCCTGGCTGACCGCATTCAAAACTTAACCAACCCGTTTATAGTATATGTTCTAGAATACTTGACAAGATTCAAAAATTTACATAAAGCATTTCAATAAATAAAAATTACACCTATCTTTAACATATCCTGATAATTTGTGATTATGGAATGTTTCATGTGTAAGATAATGAAATACAATGATCGAAATGCAATTTTTAATGCATTTCTTTGAATTGCATCCTTCACATTATCTGAATATTATTTTCACGTTCGAATAACAATCAGCTCCGAGAATCTGCTCACATTTTTCAGTTGAAGTCGAAATTTGCATCGCCACCCTTATTGCACCATCAAAAACAAATACACATTGCCCGAGGATCTAAATCCTTTCACCCAGACTGCCAATAAAAAGGCAAATCCTTTTAAATCATTCTCCATAGCTGACTTCCAAGCACGTGCTATTTAATACCCCTTGAGTCAAACACAATGAGGAAGGATAATATAAATGACACCGCATTCGAAATAACCACCCAGAGTCTTCCGAAATTACGTTTATATCCTAAATACCTTATTGAGGGTGACTTAAACGATTCCAATTTTCTTGTGAAATAGATAAGCACAATCATAGTAATTGAGGTCTGAACAAGAGCGCTGTTGAATCTTATTAAAGAAACATTTACTCAAGACTGTGTTCAACTCAATGATAAGCTTGCCACGAAAGTTATCCTTAATGCCAAGGTCCTGCTATCGTAGTGTTGCGCCTAATTTCATCATATCTATTTTGTTTTTCGTCTTTTCATTTAAGACTTATGCCTAAGTGGAATAAATAAAGTTGATTAAATTTTTATTAGGCAAAGGACTTAACCAAGAAACTACGCTCATTCATTGTAGTCGTAGTATTAACAAGAATCATTACTCACTAAGTCGTCGGGTGATAACTAAGATTAAGGCTTAATACAAACTCGGCATAGAGAAGAAAAGTAATTTTACCAAGAGAAAATCTAAATGAGGCTTTCTTCCTATCCATAAAACTTTTAAGAGCCTTGAAAAATCTGATTTGGGAGTTTAATTTTCATAAATCAAGGGAATTGTACTTAGTGAATGCAGACAACAAGTGATTCCTTTATCCGGACTCCACAGTGGCGATTGCTATTTGCTTTCAAATCATGACTACAAAATGGGAAAGAAAATAATTATTTCATTCGCAGGACTGATAACGATTAAAGCTTACCTCAAATAAATTGTGTAGTTGACTGTAGTAGTAGTGTGTTCGACTATGATCCTACTAAAACTTCAACAATGATTCCCTCACAGCCTGCGGCTACTTATGCCAAACACATTAAATCGTTAGCTCCTCTTATACTCCTCTTTTCGCTAACAACATACACGACTCCAAGTAAATTAAGAATCCTCCAGCATAATGCGTTTAACCGACCCCCCATAAGGTTACACTTCATTTTGTGTTTCATCTCTGACCACCACGGTCACTAAGACGAAGAATGACAAAAAATCATTTATCACCAACTTTCCCAATAGAATGCTGCCAGTGGTGTCCCTGATGCGCTCTCATTCTCTCTATTGACCAGAGGAAAGTACTCGAACACTATAAGACATCCTCGAAGTTTGTCATAAGAGAACGTGGAGTGTCCTGTCTTTGCAACGGATAGAACATCATCATTGCCATTGTGAAAGCGAAGGACATATCCATATAGTGGCTACTGGAGGATAGTGGATATGGTAAAGCAAAGAAAAAATGTTGAAATCCTTCAGTGTGAATGATGGACAGCTCTGGGACAATATGGATATTGCTTTTGATAAATTACTCTTTGCAACGAGACACCCACAAATGCTGTCCCTCTTTTGCCTCGATGGTAAATTGCGGAAAAGGACAAAACTGATGGACCACACTATTTTTGAGAAGTAAAAATGTGTACAACAAGCCAAGATAAATCGATTATAATGGTACTCTCGAGGAAGAATAGAGCCCATGTTGCGACTGTGTGACATTCAGTAATTTAAGCTGTTGTCTTGTCAATACTTTTTGATGGAATAGGATGCTTGGTATGCTGAAGAGATTTATAAACGATCATTAGTACTACTATTCGATACAACACGTATTGCAGATTGAAGTCAAAATGTTGTTAATACTATGGAATAATTGGCCTAAAGTTAAATATTATTGACCTAAATCTGCAGACATCTGGTCTTCTGCTACAAAGATGATCTACAAAAACTTCCATAATCATATAGGTGAACACGTATTACACGTATAGGATTATAGAGGTTTGGAAAATAAATTAATAAGTGAACAAATATGGCTGAACTAAGATTTTACGGAATATTGTGGAAACCTTCTGATGTCTAAAGATGTATTCATAATTTTAAAACAGTGGAGAGCCGTTCTACCTAGCAATACGGATATCTTTCATGGAAATCTAAAAAATATGGACATTTCACACAAATTTACTTTATGTCCTTCAAAACACGATATAATAAAGGGGCATATATGCCTGTCATGGCATTTCATGATAACTATTGACAAACAATTCAATTCCTTCAAACACAAAAGAAGAAAACGAGGTTGGAAAAACAAATGGACCAAAGTTAAAAGGATTAAGAATAAAATAAACCAAAATATTATTTTTAAATCAACGGTTTTATTATTCTTTCTAGAAAATAACATGAAAATTGCTTTTGAGGACTTAGAATAAGGCAGGTTCTATTTCAAACATCACCAAATTTTCAGATCCCGAAGCATATTCATGCACTTGTCAACTCTTATACAGATGGTCCGGACTTCCACTATAAAAACATAAACTACTGGACTCAGACTTCTATTAGCTTATTAAACTTTACTCAAGAGCAAGGAACCTATGGCGTCGCGTTTGAATAACAATTCTCAAAGCCTTCCGAGCACACTGACAATATTTCTCATTTAAGTTACTTGGGACATGCTGGATGAATTTATCTAATAGACTCTTCCACCTCAGCGACTTCTGCAGTACATTTAGAGTTCCCTATCTCAATTCCACCCATTATTTAGAAGGGTAAAACTAACAAGTTTTTGCCCAAAAGGTACTTCACCGCATTAGTGACTGAGACCTTATTGGTGAACATTTTATTGGTGAAAGATCAACATTCTTTCCATTCTGTTTTCTGAAGAAAGCATGACCATTGGAGAGGTGCTAACGGTGCCTTGACGATCCTCCTCATTCGAATTAAGTTTGGTGGGCATCATCTCTGGTCCTCTTGTCTTAAGCACTACCCACTGAGTAGTTAGATCAGGTAAAAATCAGTCTAACAATAATTTCTCTGAAACCACTGCCGCAGATCTCTAATGGGTTTCGGACTCGCGCTTCTTATACTCACTTTTGGCTATCAATTTCTCTCTTCAGCTCCCTCCTTTGTAAATTGATTCACTAGCTCTTCAGTAACGAGCACAATGGGACTGCTCTTTCGTTAACTAGATACAGTGTTGTATGCAGCTGTTATCCGCAAACATTCTTCTTGCTGTACCTGTGCGAGAAGCTCTCGTACGACTCTTTATTAAGAGCATCATGACTGACCGTAGATTCGTCCAAGATCACTGACTTCCTTACAATCATTATTAGACGTCTTTTGCTCGAGAATCGTTCCCTAGTGTTAGCTGTAAGGCAATAACCGTCACTCGCGCAGCTGCTTTATCGTCTGACTCACGGACATGATCAATGTAGCTCATCTTCGAGTCAATCTTCAAACAAGATATTTTATTGATTCCTTCAACTCAATGATCGTTACTCTTACTCTAACAGAAGTAACATTAGGGATCCACCAGGTTAGTACGACATCGGGCTCCTTATGTACTAGACTAAGCCTACGACCAATTATCATACATAATTTGGGTTGCACCTGGTTAAAAAAAAACGTCCGGCAATTAATGGTGCCGCCTCACCAGCATAGCAGATAAAGCGGGATTCCTATCTATGGCCACAAAAGCCCGTTATGCGAGACATTCCATAAGTCCAGGCAAAGGAAGGAAACTTGCGCTGACCTGATGTCATATCCATTCTTCACCAACTCCCAATGGTTCATTAGCAAATTAACGATATTCCAGTCCTCGAGTCCCTTCAGTCCCATTAGGTATTTTGGCATCCTGAAATATTTCATGAAATTCCTCACATCGAGCGTTAACAATAGTGCTATTGAATGATGATTGTGGGCTTCTGCCCGTTCACCGCTTTTTTTTATGCACCGATTGTGTTTTCCCGTGCTTAACCCCTATATTCGAGGCTCCAATGCTCTAGGAACTCATTTGCACTAGACAGCGAGCAGTCAACCAGGCTTACTTTACTGAAGCATCAAAACAAATGGAATTCATGGGACAAATCACCTTTTCACCTCAAGCACACAGAATGTCTAAACAGCTTCAAGTTTGAACATGTAATGCCCCATGTTGCTTAATAATTTCGGGCACAATACCCTGGTTATTTTCCCTCATTTATAGTCCTCAACCCACATCATTTATTGGAGTAGCTTCCCGCGCAAACCAGGATTAGGTACTTTATATAAAGATTATAAAGCTCATAAAGAGTGATATAAACCCACCTTATTCAAATCACCCTAAAAAACGATGCTTAAGATACCCTGTTCCAGTTCGCGAGAGTATAAGAGGGTCATTTCATCCCCACTATTAGTCTCATCACCCGGGTTTTATCACCGTTTTATATTTGAGATTCTAGCCCCAGCATATTGTGCCACGCCACTTTAGTCGTTTACCCTTTTCAACATTTCTCCGACCGTAGTTTCCAAACGAAGCATCCTATTTCGCGTAAGAGGTCATCGCGCTGTTTACTCCATCTTTTGCAAAAGAAGAATGTGTGACAGGTGTCATCCCCCTCTCCTGCACAGAACATGCAGTTAGGAGATCGTGACCTGTCAGTCTTGTGATCCTATCATTCTTGTTGAGGAAAAGAGCCCGCACAGTTTTATCCCTTTTTCTGCCTCGTATGAGTGTGGCGACCTTTGTGCACTGGGCTTTCGTATCACGATTTGTTCTTCATGCTCTTCACGTCCAACGTGCTTTGCAAATGGCTGGCCTTGCTGCTGTTCACGAGTCCGCGGAGATGTTTTCTAACTGACTTATAACTAATTGATCGAATAAATGCCTCACCCGTGCACGTTGGGCCTTTCGTCGACGTTTGTGACACTGCCTTCGTTTTCAGGCAATTTCAGGTGACCAGCAGTATAACGGGGGCTTTCCATGTCGGATTCTTTGTAGAAACATTTAAGAGCTGCAGGCGGTCGTAACAATCTTACAGTTGAGTTCACCACATCTCTCGGCCGCAGGTCCTTCGTTCCCCGCCGTAACTTTCGTCAGTGGTGATCGTCACATTAGCACTTAGATAAACCTTACAGTATCCGGCATTCCAGTAAGCCCTCAAATTTTTAACTCTTTGTACTAGGCACTCCGAAGCAAATACGATGTCAGGTATGGTTCCACCGCAACCCTATCAGTAGGAGTAGTACACGGAAAGTAGGAGTGTAGCCTGTGTTCAATAAGGCAAGCTCAGTTCTGACACAAGGATCCGACAGCACAAGGAGCTTCTATAAGTTCCATCCTATGCCTCTACGGTATGCCCATATCCATGGCACTTGAAACACTGAAGAGGTGAGGTCAACTCTCTATGTGGTTAACTTTTGTGATGAAGCGTTTTGTTTGGTTTGGGCAACAGTTTGATTTCTTCCCGCTTAACACAGGGAAATCGCATGTTAAGGCATCTTCTGCTTAAGACAAATCCATAAGGCAGTCAATATTCCTAATTTCGAGTGTTTCCGAGGTCTTTTTTAAATACGTAACGGAACGCGTCTTTATTGTTTGCATCTGGTCCGAACTCAACCTGGAGGTCTTCTGACCAAGTTGACCGTACCAATTTGGTTGCAGTTTGGGTTTCTTTGCATTTCGTTTCCTGTGGAGGTTAATAAATTTTCAACTTCAGTGCAGTTCGTTTTGCTGCTTTCTTGGTAGCTTTGGACAGCGCCGTCCAAAACGCTCCATCCTCGTCCTTCTTCCGTTTATTCTGATCCCCTTCAATTGGGATGCAGGCCAACCTTATGCTAGTAGCAGAAATCAGGACATCTCTAGTGACCTATTCAGGGTAGGAGGACTTCGACTTCCACGACTCATACCTCGCTGCTAAGGTTAGTTTCCACGTACGGTAGAGCCGCTCTTCCTCTGCACGATTAGGATGCAAGAAGTACTTGGTGTCAGCCCTGCAGGAATTTTTTATTTGTGTTGCGTTATTTGGTCACTGTGGTGGGGGGAGGTGTGGTAATGGGAACAATCATAGGTTTCTGAGTCTTTTTGACCTCTTTGAGTCGGTGTCTTTTTTCGACTTCGGGCTTTTCTACATCGGCTACTGTACGGTTTGGACTCTAAAAGATTGCTGGGCAATAATAGGCAATAAAATAGGCATTCTTTGTATTGAGGAAATTGATAGACTTTCAAATATTTTTTCTGGCCCTTGAAACTCCATCCCTCCGGAACTACCTTCTTAACTGGATGAGCAGTTTTCGTGATGTTCTTTTTCGTACCAGATACCAAAAGCAACGCGACTGAATATTTTTTTTATGATTTCAACTTTATTTTAAAAACAGATTGTTACGTGTTGAAATCCCGAATTATGAGCTAAGGCCACGCTTAGGCCAAGTGCTGTCTCCCGGGACTGCAAACTTGTTGTCCGGTAAATCATTGTTTTTCTTTTCTATTTTATTAGCTTTTTTCATGCTGATATCTGCATTGCTTGTGTTGCGATATTGGAATTTTATGAAGGTTCCCTGAATCAAAGTATTTTCTGAAAGTGTACTGAATATTAATTTATTAAAACCTCCTTTTAAATCCATCAAAGAACAGAAAATCTAAACCGGTTCGACCGACCCCCCATAACCACAAGACAAACACCATCCCTTGATTTTTCAAATCCTTGATCAACAAAATTACAAGAATTTATACTTCTATCGCGAAAATCACGTGAAATGTTCATTTCGAATCCGAAACCATGACTGCCAGTTTCTGTAAGCTCGATGTCTTTATCACATGTTTTACATTTGAACATAACTGCTAACGCTGTGAAGATCAAAGAAAACTCGAGTATAGCATTATTATATCTTTCACGTCAAAATCAGTTTTTGTTGATAATATTTGAACAAAAGTACTCGTAAAAGAGGTACTTTACTCTGAAGCATGCCTTGAAAATCCTTGTTCCTGTTCTCAACTTATTTTTCTCCAATGGTCTTATATGTTCTGCACCTTTTCTGTATGTTTTCGTTCTGATTTTGAAACAAATAATCACGGACTACAACCGTAAGACAACTGAGCACGCAGACAAGAACTTGAAATGAATAAAGAAACTAAAATAGAAACCGGAATAAAGTAAAGTAGGGATGATACCGTTAGGCGCGCTAGGCACCTCTGATAGTCGACGCAACGTGTATCAGCTCTATAATCCTATAACTGTTTTTTTTCTTTCGAATTTGACTTTAATATTTAAGGAGTTAATTTGTGGTATTGTAGGGAATCGAACAATGATAAACAATTGATTTATTAAATTGTAGACCATACTAGTACCTTAAGTATATACCATATGGCGGACGAACAAAGCGTGAGCTACTGGGTGAATCAGGGTAATTGCAGATGAAATGAAAAAATGAAAGCGCTAATGAAAAAATTTCCGGATCAGTTTCTTTGTAATCGCAGAAGTGCTGTGCTATAGATCAATGGATTTGCGCAAGAGTGAAGAAGGCGTGATGGTGGTAATCAAGGATAATAGATAGCATCTGTTAGTAATTGGAAATGGAATGATGTTTAAGGGTGAAATGAGTCGAACAAATGGAATGATGTTTCAGAGCTGGAAGAGATCGTTAACATGTCGACGTTTTCAGAAATAGGTGGCTGAAACCCGTGGAACACTGACCACTTATCGCGGTAAGTGAAACGAAGGACATTTTTTCAACGTAGAGAATAAGAAGTAAAGAAATAATTATACAAAATACAGAAAGGGATATTCTTCTTAGGATAGCTTCAGAGCGATAGCGATTGAAATTGATTTAGATAAAAGAGAACACAAGAGCAACTCATAAAGCTTTGTTGAAAGTTGGACTTTACATCTAATCCCTGTCTTGAGGCTCCAGTTCAATCAAGCTTATATCGGAATTGCCTCCTATTCAACTCAACTATCGCACAAGATCGCACAAGACCGGTAGATGATGGTCCTCCAACTGCTCGTTTTTTACAGTGAAATTGGATGACAACTGACACACATACCACGTTTGACGCGGAGATTACCACATTGGACGTCTTGAGTTCCTTACCGAAATCGGAAAGCTCTATTTGAAAAATGTGATCAGAGAGCGATACTTAAAACGATTGACAAGTGGAATCACATGACACATGGTGTAGTCCTAACTGTAAAAAAAAAAGGATTGTTTATCTAGCTGGAAATTGGCAAAAGCTCATATTCGTAATATTTTAAAGACTAGAGAATGTAAGTTTTATCGAATTCCGCTTACCTTTTTGCAGTGAATGAGCCTTGAATTTGGTAAATAAATCAACGTAGAGCCAAATTTCCGTGATGAAAACTCGAAAATAAAAAACGATATGTTGTTTATGCACAGCTGCCCTGAAAAGAGCAATCATCTTTTGATAGTTATTTTTATTAATTTAAAACATTTAACCGATCATTTGAGTATTGAAAGCAATCGGCGCTTGCAGCCGATGAATTAATATTTGCAATACTCATCAGTATACACAAACAATAAAAATTCTCATTGAAAAGCTTTTCTTTATTCACCAGATTAACACTTTGTGTTAAATATTTCAGCAGATGAAAGTCGTTTATTTGCACAAATTATGATATTGCATCCATCTGTTAAAACCGATTCGGGTTCATTATGTTGTTAAAATTCGTCGGCTATGAAAAGAGAAAACAAATTATCGCCTCTCTATCCGAAGCGTAAACATTCCAATGCTAGTACTAAAAATATATAATCCAATTAAAATCCAGCCACAAATTTTTAATCGTTAAATCAATTTCCTACCCCCACGAGTCTGGGTTTCGCGAACGACAGGACTCTGATTGAATACCGTGAAGAGGCAAAGAGAGCGAGTGGTTGATTCATATTGGATTTCCGTTTGAAGCAAGCAACAGTTTTCACCTGGTTGAAATTGCTACGCCAATTAAATATGCAAAGGACATGGCATAGAGGTGAAATAAAGTTCGATAGGGATGCCGTTGAAATGATATGGCAGTGCAGTGGTGTCGGGTATTTCCGGTAATACATGCATTCCCAGGTAGCCTTGCTACAAAAATAATTACTATGTGTCTAAGATATGAATAATTAAACTTTAGCTCGAGAGACAGCAACTGCAGTTTTCACAACTTTGTGAAGTTTTTCACAACTTTGATTTTCCCTGCGTGAGTGATACACGAGGATTTAATTTCGAAATTCGATGGACCATATTAGTACGTTAAGAACGTTACAGCATTCATGGTAACATTATGTTACCTTTATATGCTGCATACTTCCAATAATTTTTGGATACTATACACGATATCCCTGAACATTGTACACGTTTTTTGAGGATTTGATTTCGTTTAGCACTGCTTGTTGGTATGGCAATATACTTTTAACTTTGCTTTGACTATATAAGTTTATTGATATCCTTTTAAACATCATATATTTATGCGTCATTTGATTACAAGTTAGAGGGCTAGAACAGCTGGCAGGATACTGAATGGAAGTAAAAAGGATCTGTTGACTAGTATGCATCATAAATTAAGAGTTATTTTTCAATGATTCTCACATTCAGGTATCATCGTCAGTCAAAGATTATCTTCAGTTAATAGTGAAGAACACAAAGTTTCCTGTTAGACCATAGATTTTATTTGTTTTTTTTTTGGCATTAGTTAGCACTGAGGAAGGAAGCAACTAGCTTCGAAATACTGGTATATGCCAAAAAAAAAAAAAAATCAAATCTATGGTCTAAATGGAACATTTGTTTGTACATTTGTTGTCATTTATTAAAACTAACCATAGCAAAGGATTTCGAGCAACGTAAGATTAGTGTTTTCAGGCTGCATTCAAATTGGCCAAGTGTTGCATAGTTGCATTTAATCTATAATGTCTCTTGTCTCGGCATTGTTTTCCTCTCTTTAATTTGTTGCCCTACTAGTCTTGTTTCGAGTTCAGCAAAAGTTCTTTGGTGGTTTTAAGCGACCATGACAAAATATTGATATAATCTGCAGAGGCTACCACTTGGCTTGCCTAGTATAATAGTGTGCCTCTTGTGCATATATAATAGTGTGACAGTTGCTTTTCTGATGACATATTCCAAAGCTAAATTTAATAGGTAAGGGGATAGTCCATCTACCGGGTTTAGTTCGATATTTGTGTCCATGGCGTCGGTGAGTGGGTTGTCAATACGGACCTGCGTGGTTGTCGACGTCATTGTCATTTTGATTAGACGGACTAATTTAGATAGAATTCAACAGCGCAGCGTTATCTGGTACAGTACGTTACGATTAGTACTGTCATATGGTTGCTTAAAGTTAAGGAAAATCAGGCAAAAATCTTTGTTGAAGTCCAAACATTTGTCAAGTACCTGCTTGACAGTAAGCACATGGTCTATCGTTGATCTACTAGCCCTAAGGCAACCATTCCTCAATAAAAGTACTGACGTATGTTCTGATTTTATTTTTTAAGATCTTCAAAAATATTTTATATTCCGTACGAAGTATGATTTGACCCTATAGTTTTCGCACTGTAGTTTGCAACATTTTTTGTGAATAGCAAATATAATTAATTGGCCCTACTAATTCGGCGTTCTTTCATTCTGTGGATGACTTTCTGAACACTGCTGACACTATAGTTAATGAGCTCCACAGGAATTTCATCGATGCCTGGCGCTTTATTATTCTTTTTGGCTTTGATCGTAGAACAGACTTCATCCAGAGTTGATGTAGCCAAAGGAAACTCTCCAGGAATATTTATTTCTATAGGCTCCAATTTTGTTGAGCTGGGTGGAGGATTGAGGAGTTCTTGATATATGAAGCCTCTTGAAATAAGATCTTTCACTAATCCTGCTTTCATCGGAGATGATGTGTGTTGTCTTAGGCTGATGACCTAGCTTCAAGCTTTCCAATACTTTGACTCTTTGTCTTAAGTTGTTACTCGATAGACTTAAATCAATACCCTTCAATTGATTGTCATTGTGTTTTCTTATTTTTAATAGACTTATTTGCTACTCTTCTGAGATTTTCATGCTCTTCTCTTTTCACCCTGGTTTTCCTACCTCAATATTTTAGAGCTACCTCAGAGCTGGTCCTTAAATTTTTAGAGAGTTTGTAGTCTTTGTCAAATGAGCTTTGACAGGCGAGTTTTGACATGAGCTACAATTAGCTCTGCGATGTATAGGAATGTGAATTATGCTCAGGGCTCAACGTTGTTGTATCAGAACCTTGTCAATTTGATTTGGTGAATTACGTCCCGGTTATACCGAGGTGATTTTAGGTATGCCTTAATAATGGGAAGCCAGTCGTATGACTAGATTTCTGTTACATGCAAAGTCATTCAGGTACATGATACAGCAATGATACAGCTTATTGCTAATTTTAGCGTTCAAATAACCCTGAATTATTTTTGCGTCGTATGTAGGCAATAAGTCGACTCGTCTTTCCTAGCGATTGTCGAACCTTCCTAAGTTTCTTCTTCGTTTTTTTTTTGTCGTTTTCTATTTGTGAGAGTTACGATGAGAAACCATGAAAACTGTGGCTTAAGGAAACAAGGGGATCTCTCCTCCTTTCTTAAGCAGGCTTGGCATAGTGTATGGCTTATTCTTTATTTATGCTTTTTATGCTTTTTATTTTTACAAAAAAAAAAAAACGATCGCAGGGAATGTCTCCTTGCGTGATGAATAATGTAAGAATCTATTCTAGGAATACCTGGCTGACTAACAATACAAAAATTCGGTTCTTGCTCTTTTTAACAATCCAGACCTCTTAAGCTCTTTAGCACTTTTTTTCAAAAACCACATCTATAATTCTATAACTATTCAGATAAACTGCATATTTAAAAAAGGTAGGACTCAAATGAAAGGCAGAAAACGAATTAAATAAGATTAAAGCATCCTGGAATGTGAGAAGAGTGTAAAGGGGGACATAAGGATTGGTTATATAGAGCTGAAACAGACTAAGCTCTAATTAAAAACGTTAGAAACAGGAGGAACAGCCAACAGTGAAGCGGCAGGTTTAAATGTAAATCGTTTTGCACCTAGAACTTCCAAAAACTTAGACTGCAGGCGAATTGAAAGTGAGGAAAGACATCTTTCCAGAGAATGTTTTATTTGCTAAAAGTAGTTGTCTCAAGTACATGAGCTCATGTTCTTGTCTAGGTGGCTTAAGAAAAAAGTAATTTAATGAAGAAAACCTCGGCCTGATCTTTAAGAAAACCAAAACTCAGAGATAAAGGAGCTTTGAAATGAATATTTGTAATCGAATTCATTTTTCTTCACAAAATACTCCACGTGAGCAAATAAATAAAAGCTTCCTTTTAATTTTGTGTTTTTATTTTCTTTTCTCGAAACCGGTTTTCGACCGTAATCGTTCGGTCTTCTTCAGCGACTTAACTAATTTCTATAACAATTTCAGCTTATGTACTAACAGGTCTAAAGGTACTTAACCAAATAAAAGCAATAAAACGTAATATTCAAGGGGTAATTAGTGAAAATATGAGCAGATAAAGATTTTTTAATTACATTTTCAACTTTTTGAGAAAAGATTGTTACTTAATTAGTTGGAATAACCATGACCTGCAATTTCCCTCATCCTGGTTTATCAGCTTTTTCTTCTCCCGGCTTATTGCGAGGCTTTCTATGACGTCCAACTCACGTGTGTCCCTAGCTTCCTTGATGACCTTTGCATCCCCCATTGTTATGTCGTGCCCTTTCGTGATCATATGTTCCGCTACCGCAGACTTGAAATTTGATGTTCTTCCCTTCTTCTTTGCTGTTGCTGCTTCGCTTAGATGCTCCTTGACTCTCGTGCCAATAAGTCTCCTCGTTTGCCCTATGTACACTTCGTTGCAAGTGGAACATTCTATGCGATAAACGCCAGATTTTTCCTGTGTTTCCCGTTTGTCCTTTGTTGATCCGAGTATGTTTTTAAGCTGGTTTTTGCTGCTTGATTCGGTTAGTTGCACGGAATTAAGCCGATTGATTCTTCTTTTTATCCGAGTGCTGATACCTTTATGGTAGGTCAGTGCCTTCCAGTATATCCTTTCCGTGCTTGCATTTGGTAACGTTGATCGCTCCTGTCGCTGTCTGGTGTTTTGGATCTTCTGTGCCATTCTCCTGATCGTCGAGCGTTTGAATCCGTTTAATCTCGCTGTTTCAACGATGTACTGCCATTCTTTTTCTTTTGCTTCCTTACTTAGCGGCAAATCGAGCATTCGGTGAATCATAGCTCTGTATGGGGAGACCTTTAGTTTAGAACCATTCACAATAACGTTCCTGGTTTAATATCATACGCGTCAGTGTTCAGTAAAGGGTAAAGTTCAGTAAAGCACAGTTATCATATCGTTCATCTTTGTGTTCTTTCTCGAAAAATTTTGGCTTAAGCTAGCTGAACAGAAATGAAACTAGAAAATTGGGAAATGCGATGAGTCAATTCAAGCAACGATTACGGTATCTGGTGGCACTGGTCTTCATCACCATATTTAACTGCACTGGATGGATAGTTTCAATGCGAGTCCTTAAAAAAAATATTTCACGTGTGATTTCTAATACGAACGCTTGAGGCTGTTGCCGCTGTACGACACAGATCTAGGTCGATGATAGATACTAGTAATCGTCATCTAACCAACTAATCATCAGGTATCGCTCGATCAAGTCTTGGTTCGATTTCCTGTTCCGGTACTACGTTTGGGCTCTGAGCCGATCAAGTATATTTAGCTTGAAAACTCTAGCGAAGCTGGTTAGAGAGCTGTATGACTTCTCAAGAGTTTATTCTAGAGCTGGAGATAGCTAAGATGACTATCCGGAAAAAGCCGCACACTAAATACATGCATTACGTGAGATTCTGGATAATCAAACAAATACTTGGCGTTCCTGACAAACTGAGTCTCTCAAAGCTGAGTCTCTCACGCAGCAGGCCAATGACTAATAATATTTCAAAACTGCATTTGGAATCTCGGTTAATCCAATGGGTGTCCAACGAAAAACCACTCTTCTATACCAAGCAGAGTTATGCCGTCCAACTCTTAGAAAGGAGCTGCTTCGAAAGTGGCTGACATAGGTATAGAAGAATGGGGATCATATAAGCATACTGGACTGTCAGTAAGTTGACTATATTGGTTTCGCAGAGATTTTTCTTGCCAGCTGTATCTGCAGAATCTGGAATCGCAATTGGGAAAGTGTATGAATAATGAATAGAAATGATTTTTGATGTGAACATCTTTGTAACCTTTTTATAATAATGTAATGTGTTATGTATAAATGGAAGTACTTTATGGCAATTTTTTCAGCTCCTATTCTATCGCGGAATGGGCTAAATCGCCCTCATTTTGTGTTTGACCCTTTATCAGATATTTGCACTAACACAGAGTAAAAATTAACTCTTTTATTTTTCGCTGTCCTACGCAATCGTCAGGGTAAAATATTCATTCAGCGTTATCAATTCCCGAATAGCAAATATACATATACATATTTCAAACGTAGTATTCACATTTGTTCGTTTTCAGATCATAAATAGTGGCATTATATAAGTTTAAAGTTGATTCATAATAAAATGCCGATACTCTACTTTTGGCTAAGGGTATAACTGCTTGCTTTTATTACATAAGCAGGTACAAAGGTGTTAACTTTTCCTTTGTCTCTCACTTTTACTCCTCTTGACAAATGCATTTAAACTGTATGGATATCAAACTTTTGTTTCGCTTTTGGTTATATTTTCTTCTGTATAGTTATAAGTTGTCCGAAGCTCATACAATCGCTTTTTGTGTACAGAAAAAGAAGATATTGAATTCTCAAGTGAAACTTCAATAGTAAAATGTATACTTAGCAAAAGGATAACTTTTCCCTCCACGAATATCCGCATAGTCCCCGCGAATATTTGCAATAGATTTGTTTCCTTCAATCTAGTGTTTTAAGGTTTTCTCGCCACTATAGTGGATTTCTATTTCGAGGATTGTTTCAATGAACTTTCATAGCGGCTTTGATTTTCAGTACTTGATGGCTGCAATGTTTTCCCCTCTGACGATGCTCTAACAAATTACCAGCAACTTGATATCGGTTTTCTCATACAGTCTGAATTGGGCCATCATTACTGTCATTACCTTGAAGACCACCTTACAAATGCAGATTAGCGTAGTTCCTTTCAGAAACGAAAAAGCATTATTGCTTCGCTAAATTCAAAACGGCGTTTCAAAATTTATTTTTCTGTTTCAGAAGTTTTGGTAGATCAATTTTTCCATTTTCACTTAGAACTTATAAGTGATTTATACCTTTGCTAAGCTAACTCAGCGAAGATTCATGGGCGCGGAAGTTCTGATCAAATATTTCGAGTACCTCGATAGTGAATTTAATATTATATAAAGAAATGTGGAAAGAGCTCAAGCTGGTTTCGAACACGCGTCCCTGCCGCTTCTCATCAGGTGCCAACTCACAGGCTGGGACGCGTCGATTGGCACTACCAGCTTAGGTGGATGCCGACTGGTTCTAAATTTCTAAAATATGTAGCTTCCCTAGCTGCCTCTGACAATGCTACATACTCAGCTTCGGTACTGGAAAAAGATACAGTTTGCTGCTTCCTGCTTTGCCATGATATAACAGAACTAGCCATATTAAAGCAGAAACCAGTATAAGATTTCCTGTGTAAAACATCACTTGCCCAATCGGCATCTACAAAACCTTCTAATTCTATATTACTATCTTTGCTATATTCAAACAATGATGTTTAGTTTTTTGTAAATATTTCAATACTCTCTTAGCTTGACTAAATAGCGGTTTCATTATAGCAATTATTAAATTGACTTAGGTAACTAATGGAATAAGCTATGTGAGGCCTAGACAGAACAGCTAAGTACATTAGACTGCCTATTAGTCTTTTATAAGGAACATCTGTTAAACAATTTTCGGCCTTTTCTATATTCAACTTACATTCTATAGGAGTATCGATAGATCTACAATTGAACATTCCAAACTCATGTAACAACTGTTCTATATATTGTTCTTGATCTATTTTTACATTACATGCCTGAATAGCGTTTTACACAACCTAAATTTTTTATCATAAATTCTGAGCTTAAAACAGTTTTCAAATTATCAGTTTCCTAAACAGCTACGATTATTTAAACATTCTCACTAACTTTTGTTAATAAACATGGTTCATTGCTACTTATTTTAAAACCCAATTTACATAAACAATCTTTAAGTCTCTTATACCACATTAAGGATGATTGTTTAAGCCCATAAATTGCTTTCTTAAGTTTTAAAACCATGCCTTTATCTGTATATTCAAAACCTACAGGAAAATACATTCAAATATTCTCATTCAAGTATCCATTTAGTAAAGCAGTAATTACATCGAGATGAGGAATGTTCATATCCCATTGTGTACTAAAAGCAAAAAAACATTCTTAGAGTTGAATGTTTCACTACAGGAGCAAATGTGTCCAAATAATCAATTCCACTGTACACATGTTTGAATAACCAAAACGGTTTGGTGGTCTTCTCTGGCTCTTATCTCCAACCACTTCACCAACTCCAAGACTTTAAAGTTCACCTGATGAAATATCAGTTGATGTGACGGAATCAATTGAAGTATCCACATGAGTCTCATCTGGATCCATATAAGCTGATGAATCAGAACTTGAACTAGACAGAGATTCATTTATGTTAGTATCCCCCACTGAATCTCTGTTCTCTATACTAGATTCTTGCACATTATGTGGTGTCTCAGTCTCTTCTCTTTGCGTTAAGTTCTGTTCATAATTCTTTATCCATATAGCATTTTCTTCTGGATTTTCAATTCCATGCTTTCCTTCCATCACTATTATGTCTCTCTTTTCAGTGACAACATTTTTCTTTGGATTATAGACTCGATATCTCTATACAGTATCAGAGTATCCAACCAATATAAATTGTTCAGCTTTCTTATCCCATTTCAATCTTTGTTCTTTGGGAACATGTACGATCAGCGGACTTCCGAATAGACGAACATGGCTTAAGTCAGGCTTCCTTTGATACCACACTTCATAAGGTGTTTTGTTTACTAAACTAGATGTAACACATCTGTTTTTCAAGTAAACTGCAGTATGAACAGCTTCTGCCCAATTTTTTTTTTTTTAAGTTTTGCGTCAAAAAGCAAACATCTGCCTTTTTCTACAACAGTTCTGTTGGCTCTCTCACTGACACCATTCTGCTCAGGGGCATATGCAGTAGTCCTTTGATGAATTATACCTTCATTTGCCAAACAATTTTTCATTAAACCATTACAAAATTCACCTCCATTGTCAGTTCGAAGTATCTTGAATTTTTTTGTTTTGTTGGTTCTCAACCATAGCTTTAAAAGGAAAACTTCATTTTTGTGTTTGAGAAAATAAATGAATGTCATCTTACTGTAGGCATTCACAAGAAGCAAGAAGAATCGTGAACCGCCAATTGACTTTGTCTCCATATGCCCACACACATCTGCATGGACTAATTGTAGTGTCTCCGTGCTGGTATGTTCACTGCGTGAGAATGGCAGCCTTGTTTGTTTGCCTTCACAACATGTTATACAGTTCTCCTTCTTTGTGTCACTAGGAGAAGAAAAATTCACTCTGTCTACAATGCCATTTCTCATTTTATTCAAATCACCACTGTTGATGTGTGCTAGGCGCTTGTGCCATAACTCTGCACTTGCTAATGCTGGTGCTGCTAACATACAATCTGTCGTTTTTAAATTCAACTTGTAAACACCATTTATCAAATATGCAGTGGCTACTATATGATTCTTCATATTTCGAATATAACAATTGTTACTTTCAAACACAAATTTGTTGCCGTTTTTTATAAGCTCACTCACTGACAACATGTTTGTTGACAATTTTGGAATACACAATACATTCTTGACAGTAATCTCGTAGTTGCGATCCATAGTTATTTTCACATCCCCGGAGCACTTTACGGGTGCCTTTGTACTATCGGCTACCGTAATTTCTGACATAACTGGCATAAAATTAGCATTTTCTATCCAATTTTCATTCGATGTCATGTGCGCGCTTGCGCCGGAGTCAGTATGCCACTCATTTTTATTATACTGTCCACTCAAGAATACCACACTAAACGCATTCGTTTGTTTGTTTTTCTGCAATAACGGACATTGATTTCTAAAGTGCCCGATTTCTTTGCATTTGTAGCACACAATCACTTTTTTCGACTGCGTTTTAGACGCCATAAACGTTTGTTGTTGTTGACAGCCATTTCTATTTGTAGTGTTGTGCCGCGTCTTCGAGTACGGTCTATTTGCAGCGAATGCAGCGCCACTGGTGTCCAAATTTACAGAAACTTCCAAATCGATCAATTTCGATTTTATAGAATCTGTGGTTACCTGTATTCTGGAATGCTCTATAGCCATGATCACAAGAGAATACTTTTCCGGCAAACCTGCTAATAATAATGATCCTATCCATTCATCTGTTATGGTGAACCCGGTTCCTTTCAATCTTTGTGCTGTCTCGACGACTTCCGTTACATAACTAGTCATAGAATCACAGTTTTTTTGCCTGATTGGAATTAAATGTCGCAGCAAAGAGATTTTTCTTGAAAAACCAGAGTCATCAAACATGTTTTTCAGTTTTGTCCACAGCTCAAACGAGGTTTTCGTTTCCTTGATATGAACATACAGCCCTGAATCAAAAGTCAATATTAACTTTGCCTCAGTCCTTTCGTCGTCTGTAGTCTTTGTTTCTGCGCCGGGCACAGGCGTCTTGATGTACTGAATCATGCCCTCTAGCACTGATATATTTTCTGCCGCGAAACTCCACTCATCATAATTTTCCCTCCCTTTCAGTTTGGGGATACTTTGTATATGGTTTAAAGCCATTATCTACACAGAAGTTCAGCGTTTTTCTTAAATTGTAATACTAATTACTTAAGAAAATCAGGACATTAGCCCATAACCTATTAATACACGCTCTTTCGGTTAACGACTGACCCTTTATTTGTCACAACAAAACATCACATGAATTAAATAAAGATGGCACTACTAGTCTTACAGAACAATTTTCGTATATAATCATAACAATAAATGTTTGCAACAAGACTGTTTAAAATTAAAAAAATCTTGCTAATTTATTTTGAATGTTCCAAAAAGGAATTTCGAAGGGAAAACGACACATTCTATTATACTTTAAACATATTTTGTCTTGGTGACCATTATGGTTTTTATAATAAAGGCAGAAAAAGGAATTCTTTCAGGGACGAATAACTTTTTGGAAAGAAAACATATTATTTCGAAAAACGAGAAATATTACTTATACTCGATATTTCTCGAGCACAGGCACGATTCAAAGTAACACCTTTTTTAGAAACAAAAGGATCCTTCAACATTTCGCTTACCTACGAAGGGCATTCAAATATAAACGGGCCTCGTCCAAAGATAAATTTATTTTATAGTTTAGAAGAATATAAACGTTAAAGTTATTTTTTACAATATTTCCTTTGTTAGTAATGCAGTTTTCCCATCGTACAGGTAGGGTTTTCATGCCGTTTTCTCACAAGCTGACTATCCTATTGATTGCTTGCAAAACAATCTTCTCCAAGTGTTCCTTGAGGGGCCCAAATATATAGAAACCATGTGTTGAAAGGCCCAGGCTATAAAGAAAGTGTTTAAGTACAGTCCATTGAATTTCCGCCAGTTTTGGGTTCATGGGGCTAGAGTGTAAGATCTTGCATTCAAATGCAGAACCAGGACGTCTTGAAGTGGCTAACTGTGTCTTTTTGATCAAAAGGCGGTCAAAAAAGACCAGCCTGGTCAAAAAGACCACAATAGTAGGAAGCATTTATTTAGCGAAGATTGTGGAGAATTTCAATGGGGAAATCTCTTTGAGAGTCCCAAAAAAGCCGGCAAAACCTTAGCGATTAACAAGCATGTGGATTTTGCTGCTCATGACTCCGCCTTTCTGCTCCAATCCATGTTAACCTTTTTCATTTTGCTAGCGCTGTGGTGAACACACGTTTTGTTGCACAATGCGCTGCAGGAAAGCCTGCTCTTTACCCTGAATTCGAGCAAGAATCCTCGAAAAAACTTTAACCCTTGCATTTTTGTGTTCACCTCCCCGAGATTTTTCGAAATTCAAAATGATCTTGGACTATGGTTGTATACTTTCAAGACTGATTTCCATTTCTTTCTTGATTTCTGTTATCATTGTGTGATGATTTCTTTGAATGTGTTTTGTGAGGCGTAATGCCGGATTTGGGGCGTCTTTGGTTACTCACATTTTCCACTTTGTCCCACCCTATTTGAATTCTTCCCGAACTTTGCGCGCAAAAACCGAAGAATGAACATCTCGTTCGCTCATTTTGAGGTCAACTGCAGAAAAAAGTCGAGCTGTCGGTTTGTCTAGACGACTTCCTAAATAACTGTCTCAAGTTTTCTAGAGAGGATCCCCTACCACTTTCGATGCTCCGCCTACCCCAACGCGCTTTTTAAGCCCTCAGAAGCAAAAAGCTTGTTTGTATTTGAATGCCTATCGTAGAAAAGACACAAATAAAACGAAAAAATGATGCAAACAGAATTCTAAACCGAAGGGGAGATTATTCTACAATCACCTTACATGAAAATTGAAAATTGAAATTGAAAAATATGAAATTTGAAAGGATATAAAGAAATTTATTTGGACCGATGAAATCTACGCAGAACGTATTACAACCTTTGATTATTTTTAATCTGAAATATAAACATTTGCAATAATTAAATTTGAGAATAAATATTGGAAAATCATATGATAAGTATTGATTGGTGAAACAAACCAGCCGAGAGTTATATTTTATATTTATCGAAGACTTCTTATTCACCTGAGAGTATAGGATTTCAAAACAGAAAACAGTGATTATAATTTTTAAGGAAACAGTGAAGTGTTTATATATTGATGAGTAGGAATGTTTTCCTATGAGCGGAAAAATTAAAAATGTGTACCGAAATAGACGCAGAGAAGGTTTTTTTTGAGAGTGGAGGAAAGAAAAGATTCAAAGGACGCGCTTTCATGTTGAATATCTCAGCCACCGCGGCACAAACGGTGAGCTTCAAAGAAAAAAGTTTTGAAGTTGAATTTTGAAGAATTTTTATCGTTGACTTAGTGAAGGTAAGGCCAGTCAGGAAAGCATCTCACTGAATCTTTGATACACACCATATAGTATACTGGAAAATTTGCTTCATATTTTTACAGGCATAATAAGTGGTACCTTCTGAAGGACATATTTTTTGACGAAATAGAAAGCAAGACCTTGTGTATGCAGCTGATTTCAACCAGAAATTCTGAAGTTGT